>CATIUR010000001.1:379027249-380429749 GCA_949592205.1 Helichrysum umbraculigerum | reverse complement strand
TTACATCTTTATAGGGCCTTCCTATTGTTTTTTTTTTTTTTTACTTCTTGGGCTTGTTTGAGATCCTTTTTTTCTGAACGTTAGAAGCCATTGAAGAGTAGACTATGTGTTTAGTTTTAGCTATGGGGAATTACCTTCGTGAATAGGTGAAGGAGGAGGGTATCATATTGGAGGTATTTATAGATGAATATGTGGTCGTGTTTTAAACAAACTAAAGTTGTTAAAAGATAGCCTGTAAATATGTATACAATGGTAAAAGATTTAATATCTAATATGTGTTTGGAAGATGCATACGAATATTGTGGTTTAAGATATAGTACAATTGTAGAAAATACTTATTTCTTGTAGATAAAGAATGTAAAAGTTTTTTGATGAAGATATACAATGTATGTAAAACATATAGACGCTAAGTCTACTTTATTATAAATATATTTAAGTTATTTGGTTTAAAATTTTATATATGTATGAGATCCGAGATTTAATGTTAAAAAGGAATTTAACAACGGGATTTTTTGTAAAAATATATATATAAACTTAATTAGTATTAATGAAATGACTATTTTTAGTACTAACAAAACATGTTTTGTTAGGAAGAAGGAAGTGGCCGGATTAATGATCAGATGACATGAAATTATTTATTAGTAGTATGTCACTAACCTTCAATTGATCTATTTTATTTCACCACATTCATCAAAATCATATGGACCATTAGTGATTAAAAAGCTGTTTCTGTTTTCATTCTTCTTACGACATCGCCGACACACAAGATAGTACCATCCTTGATCCTTTTGAAATTTTGATGACAGTACCCACAATAATACATGCATTAGGCTGCAACGATCTTTAATGAAGTTCGTAAAAAGATTCTCAATATTCATGGTGATTTTGTTAAAAGATGGTCAATATAATTGGTTATTTATTACTCCCTCCATCCCACACAAAGTGTCCAAATTGCTATTTTGGGTTGTCTCAAATAAGTGTCCACTTCTATGTTTCAACCAATCGAAAGAGACTTTAGTGGTAGATATGTTCTTTGATTAGTGAAAAAAGTATTTAGTTGAAAATTCTAAATCTGTGTACAAAGTCAAAGTGAACACTTTGACTGGGACGGAGGGAGTACACGTTTATATGATTCATTAGGATTCTGGTTATATACTTAGTGTTCCAATGTCTCGTACTATTTTTGTAAGCTTGTTTTAATTAGTGGATTACATGGACAATGAAGATAATGCTCATACCTACAGCTAACAATCATTTGATTGAAAATCAATAAAAAAAATATACATATACATATGATTGACATCAAATAGTCAAAAGGTAAACATTATGTATATACATATACCTTAATTTCTTGACTTCAACACCGTCCTGCTACGATCAGTATAAATAAAATTAGATACATAAATCCTCAAATAGCATAAATGGGCTAATTCACTCGTAAAAGAAAAGGGTGAGCCACAGTTACATAGTACGACATAAAATCATCAAATTCATACAACATATAAAATTAAATAAGCTAATCATAATTCCGAGAACAAAAGTAAATTTTCAACTATTAATTAACATACCTACTTAAGATTCATGGATCCAAATGTTTCGATGTTCAATAGTACTTCTTAACAACTTGCGAGGGAGTTGCAATTGCAGTTTACATTAGACATCCGAAAACGGAAACCTTTGTAGTTCCCGAATGGGTGGACTATATGGTTATATTAATTGAGCAAGGACTATATGGTTATATTAATTGAGCAAGTACGTATAAACCAATTGTATGTTTAGGGGGTGTTTTCTAACGGTGGATCGTGTTACCTCGGCCATATTTGAAAGTTTATGATACCAGGAATTTGCAAGCATTCGACCATTAAACTTCTAAATCAGAATTCAAGATGTACAAATTACAATTAGAAGTCCAAACTCGTGATGGTATCTTAAAATAAATCACAATTAAATCGATAACCAATAAAGAAATGAATTAACAGTAACCGAAAATCAAAATATGAAATTATTTTTAGCATTCCCATGAGTTCATGGAGGCAATTCATCGAACACCTTATATTTAAATTGACTTTTATAATTCCAAATGCACAAACATGAAATTATGATCATGTTTAAATCATAAAAGAGATTTCAGCTAACATACCAAGATGCACCGAAGTTGATGACCGTCTGCAACTGAAAAAATGATCGAGACAAAAGCAAAGGTAATAGGTACCCATAAAGCATAGAATAAATCGAGGACATTTATCTTTCTGTAGTACATAACACTTGTTAATCGTTTTCCATTTTATTTGACTTTATGTGTAAGGAAAAAGAAAAGGTAAACTCACTTCAACAAATAAACCACAAAAAATTATAAAGTGAACAATTAACACAAAATTTGATTATCACAGTAATAGGCAAAGTATATATATTTTCCTCATATGAAATAAAAAATCATAGATTCGAAAATAATATAAATAAACAATATATTAGAACTTACATAGTATTAGGTTGTTAGCTCGTGTACAGTGTCCGACTTTGGCATTCAATTACCTTTACGTAGTTGTTAAACTCATAATAATAAAGTAATTCAATGTTAATTACTAACAATACATGTTTGTTAGCAAGGCCCTTCTTGTCCACCATCGTTTTTTTCTTCGGATTTTATGTTTATAGCGTTGATTAGGGTTAGGGAAACGTAATAATAGGATAAAAAATCTATAGCCTGCTCTTCAATAAAAAAAATCAAATATGCAGGGGTGTAAAGTATAATTATGAGGAGCAAATTTAGATGGTTGGATCGCAAAGGATGGAAGCCAATCAACGGTTTCTATGCCAAACTACAGAAAAGAGTTAAATCGTAAAAAAAAAGCAAGAAAGGTTACCTGTTACCATCATCTCTAATTCTTCATCTTAAAATTTTATAGCCGGCTTGTCAATAAAAAAAATCAAATATGTAGGAGTGTAAAGTGTAATTATGAGGAGCAAATTTAGATGTTTGGATCGCAAAGGATGGAAGCCAATCAACGGTCCCTATGCCAAACTACAAAAAAGAGTTAAACCGTAAAAAGAATAAGCAAAAAGGGTTACCTGTTACCATCATCTCTAATTCTTCATCTTCTTACAGAAACACACACTGATTATTATGAAACACCCCGAAATTTAGAACATTTTTTTTTTTTCATTTCGTAAAGTCCTACGTTTTAATATGACATTTTAGACTTGTTGTATCATTCCCTAGATCAAATAAGGATTTAAATAAGAAAATGTTGAATTTATAAGAGATTCCCCAGGAATGACTCCCATTCCCCAGGAATGAAGCATGCTGTTAGTAATTTGAGTCGGATTCCCCAGGAATGACTCCCATTCCCCGGGAATCAAGCCTGCTGTCCATTTTACCATCTTCCGAAATTCGATCGTGCATATCTTGAAAATGACAAGTCCAATGACCATGAAAATTTGCAGGCACGTGTATTATGACTATATGAACATTTCCCAATTAACACTTTTCCAAATTTCACGTTTAACGAGAAAACGGATCGTTGACCACTTTATGGTCATTTTTGACCACTTCCGTTGACATACCAAATTCCAAACCAACAAACTTCAGACTTTGACACTTATACTACATTTTTCATACCACAATTGGGACCTAGTACAATGTTTACATTCGTCATATCATATTTACAACTCAACGTAGCCTTTTGACCCGTTAGTGACCCATTTGGGCACTTTAAAAACCCGTTTGGGTCTTTACCCAAATAACCACTATTCCAACACCCAAATCACATTTCTTTGACTATTCTAAGTCAACTCATGCCACTTTCACTATCAATACTTCAACTTAACTATCAACATCAAATTTCCATAAAACCATTATATTCATCTATTATACAATAACATCATCTCCAAAACTATCAATGAGTATACCAACTCATTGACTAATTTGACTTCCACACTTCAACATGTTTGACTTTCAACGTTAGATGTCAAAACTAAGTTTTCTTAAACAAAAGGGGTGATTACATATCGAGAGCATGATTCAAAAGATTAGCTTGTTACCGATAACTTAACAAGCTCCACCACTAGCATCATTCGGGCCTTTTACCCGGATCCCTCTGGGTCCCACTTGGCTCACCTAAAACACATAAACATAATAGAGTAAGCATAAAGCTTAGTAAGAAATGGGCTATCAATGATAATCAATATCATTTCACAACATACGTATATTAAGGATCCATAATATCATATGCTAATTCCCGCAAGAATTAACATCTTCGGGCCTACACCCCGGTATATAACTACAAACTCATCAAGAAAATGACATATCCATTCCCGGTCCTTCCAAGTAACGGAATATGCATTACTTGAAGTGTGATAGCATCATCCATTACTTACCTCGCGATAGCCCACGTATAAAATTACTTGTATCAACACTTTGATCACGTTTATCACCTAATCATGTAATCATGTAGCCAAGTATCAAATACACATTCAACTTTCAACTCATTACTTGCATTAAGCTATACAAGTGTTAAGTTTCACACACTTTATTAACTAATTACACATAAATGGGTAGTTCATTATCATTCACAAATCAAAACCATCACTTACACTAAGATTACCATTTCTTAGTGTATATTCACATATATCTATATCATTACCATCATCAACTACCCTTTTATATATAATTATCATCTCTAATTTCATCAAAACACCAATTAACAATATCACACAAGATTAAAATCATTAGTTTACTCATAACCCCAAAATTATGAGTTCTTTTATAAAATTAACAATATTCAAACACCGTACATAGTTTTATCATGTGTATGAATCATATATAACTCATTAAACCACTAATTCATGAATTTCATGAACTTAGGGTTTAACCTAATCACCTCAATTCATCAATTAAACAAGAATAGTGTAACACCCCCACATTCGTTGATTTAGATTAGCGGAAGCATTTAGTTTGAGTACGGGGGTGCCACAATAACAAAGCATGCATATGTATCAGAGCATATGATTACAACATAACAATATATATTAAGATGCCAAAAGTATTAGTTACAAAGTTTACGATTCATCGAATCGTACAAGATAAAAGAAATAAGTTTACAAAAGTAGATTTCTAAAATATGACTAAAACATTTCAGTTATACTAAAGAAATCCGTGTGTTTCCAAAAAGTTGGCATCCTAAAACTTCACAGGTCGCCTAATTCTCCATGTGTGTTGGCGGTTCTTACATGCGCAGCTAATTCCCTGAAAAACATAGTAAAAGTCAACAACTAGGTTGAGTGAATTCACAGGTTTCATGTTTGCAATAGTTGAACCAAGTTTGTAAGCACAGTTGTTATCCAAATACGTTCACAAATAGTATTGCCATAATAGTCAAGAATAAGTTTAGTGGAGTGTTATCCAAATACAAGTTTAGTGGGTTGTTCGCCCAAAGTTTAGTTTACGTGAGATGTTACCCAAAACAGATACGTGGGATGTTACCCAAAATGTCAGTTTAAAATACGTGCTAGTCGTTTTCCAGCGGTTTACAAACAGTACCGGTCGTTCTCCGGCCAAATACGCACGGGTCGTTCTCCCGTTCAAATAAAACAGTTTACCGGTCGTTCTCCGGTCTAGTTACGCACGGGTCGTTCTCCCGTTCAAATAAAATAGTTTACCGGTCGTTCTCCGGTCTAGTTACGCACGGGTCGTTCTCCCGTCCAACAAACGCATGGGTCGTTCTCCCATCCAAGATGCACGGGTCGTTCTCCCGTCCCTTGGCCAGTCGTTCTCTGGCACTAAAATACGTAGCTGGTCGTTCTCCAGCATTTTCATAAAAGTACCGGTCGTTCTCCGGTCTAGTTAAAACAGTTTGTCGAATAAGTTATCCCATTTGTTCAGTGTGTCAATGTGAAAATGTTATTTCATAAACACCAGTTTGTTCAATAGTTTAATAGTTCAAAGTACTCCAATTGTTCGAGTAAACAAGTATGATAAACAATCATATAAGTAAAAGTAGTTATGGCAATAAGTAAAACACTTGACTATGTTTTCCACCCCTGTTCAAAAGCATTTAAATCAGTAAAAGTAGGGGCTGTGAACTCACCTGTTGAGTTAAGTAGTTGTGCGAGTGCTAGCAAAGCCTAAGCCCAAGTACAGTCCGAAATCTCCTAACGTCCTAAACGTACGAGATTTAATAAGTATTGTGGATGTCTAAGCTAATCATCCATGCTAGTGTTTGTACAACCAAGTTATGTCCAAAGTGTTTGTTAAACGTTTACGTTGTCTTTCGTTGTTTGTGAAAATGTATACGACTCGTCGGTGATAGTTTGAAATCATAATTTCAATAAAATAGCGTGTTTGTAATGTTTGTAAAGTTCACATATAGCATTGTATGTAAGTATTCGTTATCGGTTAAGTTCGACACTTAGTGTAAAAATAGTTTGTAAAGTTTCTGTTTTATGCGACACAATATGCGACACAATAGTTTGGTATGCGACACAAGGGTTGTGTCGCATAAGAGTGCGACACAAGGGTTGTGTCGCATAAGCGATCGGTGCTAAATCAATAGCGACATAAGGGTTGTGTCGCAGAGAGTCTGCGACACAATGGTGCGACATAGTGGTACGACATAAGCTACGACATAAAATGCGACATAACATGGTTTATGCGACACAAGCCTGCGACACAAGCATTGTGTCGCAAAGATGAACACCCAGACAAAATGTTGAAACATAGATTGTGACAACAGATCTAGCTTGAAATAGGACTGGTGTAATTATTATTGCGTTTGTACATTGGTTTAGATTTGTAAATAAATATTTGTTTTGTTAGTAATATTCGTTAAGCATATTATTGTGCTAAGTTAGATGAATGTTTAAATACGAAATAAATAATAGACGTTTTATGCAAAGCGAGTCGAGATCTCAAGTCGCAGCGAGTTGAGCTGTGAGGTGAGATCTGAACTCGCGAAGCTTGAGTCTGGCGAGCCGAGTCCTTTACTGGGCTTGGGCTGCGAGTTGGACCGAACTCGCTGGCCCAAGCGAGCCGAGACAAGCTGGACGTATAAATTGTTTTTCATACGTGAAAAACATAAGAATTTTGGCATTCGGTTTTCTGATCTGCGAATTCACTAAACCCAGAGAAAAACTTAAACCTAACGGCTAGGCTTTGACGTATTATTCGTTTAAAGTTAAGCTTTAATATACGCAATTACGAACATATTCGTTGTTAGTAAGATAACACCGTATTGAGGGATTCCACACCTTAATACTACAGATAACGAAGTTATCGATCCAAAAACTAGGGGACTTACACAGAACCCAGCGGCTGTCGCGTTTTTTTCCGATCCAAAACCCAAATCTAACGCATTTTCAGGCTATAAAATCATGTTTTCTTTGTTGTATGGGTTAATACTAAGTATATTAAACACTAATATGAATGAAAACTTCAAAATCTAAAGATTTGCGGGATTTGTCGGAAACTTACGAGTGGTCGGATTTGAAATCCGAAAAGGTGGTTGTGTAGATCGTGAACTCGTGATCGTTTTTCTCTAAATGGTTCGGTGATTCGGCGCGTTTTTGATGTAATATTTGGTGATTTTTGGTGTGATGTTTTTAGAGTGAGAGAGAGTTGAGAGAAAAAGAAAAAGAAGAGAGAGAGTGAATGGTGAAAATGAAAGAAAAAGGAGGAGGTGGATGGGGTTTTGTTCCCCATCTTCCGTCTCCGTGTTTGCACTCCGTATTTGTTTACTCGGTCGTTAAATGTTACATTATTTTAACTAATATATTCTTAATGACACATTTCATTATATATTTTTTTAATTAGGATCTTTTTATGAAATTAATTCAACTAAGTTACAAAATTTTAACTCTGTTTTATTTTAATTATACGTTTTAACGTTTTGCGTTATAAAATTGACTGTAAGTATTATCGACATAATATTTAATTGTTAACGACGTTATTTAATAATTCCGTTTCATTAAATAAATTTGTTCACCAACAGTCGTATATTTTTGTCGCGTTTGCTCAATTCGTTTCGTATGTAATTACATCTAATTACAAGTAAGTAATACTACGCGTATTAACTAGTTGGGCTTTGCTAGACTTACCTCTAAAATGTGTTGTGAATTCACTCAAGTAGGGAATTAGCCTAAAATGCAAATGTTTAGCATTAATAATAGTGTTTAAATTTGCGGAGTGTTACAAATAGAGTGTTAATCATACCTCAAGAACACTAATTAGTAGCTAGCAACCTTAAGAAATCGAAACCCTAGTTTGAATTGCTTGATTTTCTTCCTTCTTGATTTCACTCAAAAGCTCAGTACGTGATTTAGAAATATACAGTGTTTGAAATAAGCTGGAAGAATATATAACCTGGGTTTTTATACTATTAATTTCATCTAAGCCCCTCAACTTATGGCACTTGTCACCTTATACCCCTCTACTAACTAATTCATTAAATGGCAAGTCTTATAAACATAAAATACTTTACACAGTTAGTCCTCCTAACTTAAACAGTTTAAATTATATATTTTAAGATTTAGAACTTACGAAAATTGAGGCGTTACAACTCTCCCCCACTTATTTAGGATTGTGTCCTCACAATCCATTCCTGATGTATGGCTGGATAGTAACGAAGAATTTCTTCCTCGGGTTCCCAAGTAAATTCTGAACCCTTTCGGTGTTTCCATTGGACTTTGAACAATTTGATCTCTTTATTTCTCAGCTTCTTTATCTTTTCATCAAGAATCATCACTGGTTGTTCAACGTAATTCAACTGATCATTAATTTCAATTTCATCCAATGGCACGTAAGCGGCTTCATCAACCAAACACTTCCTTAAATAGGACACGTGAAAAGTAGAATGTATTCCAGCTAGTTCATTAGGCAGCTCGAGGCGATAAGCTACCTTTCCAACTTTTTCAAGAATCTTAAAGGGACCAATGTATCGAGGGCTCAATTTTCCCCGCTTTCTGAACCGAATGATACCCTTCCATGGAGATACTTTCAACATAACAAAATCTCCAACTTGGAATTCGATTGGACGCCTTCGGTTGTCAGCATAAGATTTTTGTCGATCTTGGGCTATTTTCAACCGTTCTCTGACCTGATCAATCTTTTCAGTCGTCTTCTGGACAATATCAGTACTACCCAGTTCTCGTTGCCCAATCTCATCCCAACATATTGGAGTTCTACATTTTATGCCATATAACATCTGATAAGGAGGCATGCCAATACTCGCGTGATAACTGTTATTATAAGAAAACTCAACCAACGGTAAGTGAGTATCCCAGCTACCACCGAAATCAATGGCACATGCCCTCAACATGTCTTCAAGCGTCTGGATGGTTCTTTCACTCTGCCCATCAGTCTGGGGATGATATGCAGTACTTAAATGAATACGAGTACCGATATCCTCTTGGAATTTGTTCCAGAATCTAGAAGTGAATCTACTATCTCGATCAGAGACAATAGAGATAGGCATACCATGTCGTGCCACAACTTCTTTAACATATAAATCAGCAAGTGCCTCTGAAGTATAAGTTTCCTTAATTGGCAAGAATAGAGCACTTTTTGTCAACCGATCAACAATCACCCAAATAGTGTCATGATGACGTTGAGTTTTGGGTAATTTAGTGATAAGGTCCATGGTAAGGTGCTCCCATTTCCAAACAGGTATGTCCAACATTTGCATTTTACCAAATGGCTTTTGATGTTCTGTTTTAACATGCAAACACGTTAGACATTGTTCGACATATTTCACAATTTCACGCTTCATCCCAGGCCACCAATAATCAACTTTCAAATCATGGTACATTTTTGTTGCACCAGGATGAATGGAATATCTGGACTTGTGAGCTTCATCAAGTAACAACTTTTTCAGCTCAGGTGAATTTGGAATCCAGATTCTTCCATAACGTGTTTTTATCCCACGAGAATCATCAACAATGTTTGGAATTTGACCTTTAATACGTTCTGCTCTCCAAAGACCTTTTTGCCATGCCTTTTGTTGGACTTCCTTAATCTGGTCAAGTAAATCAGGAATGAAAGTAATACGAAGAGATTTAACAATAAAAGCATGATGCATCGCTTTTCGGCTGAGAGCATCAGCTACAACGTTAGCCTTTCCTGGATGATAAAGAATTTCACAGTCATAATCCTTTACCAAGTCAAGCCAACGTCGCTGTCTCATGTTAAGGTCACGCTGATCAAAGAAATATTTGAGGCTTTTGTGATCAGTGTAAATGGTACACTTCACACCATATAAGTAATGCCTCCAGATTTTTAGAGCAAAGACAACCCCTGCCAGCTCCAAATCGTGAGTTGGATATCCTTTTTCATGTTCTTTCAGTTGTCGAGAAGCATAAGCAATCACTTTACCCCTCTGCATCAGAACACAACCAAGACCATTTCGAGAAGCATCACAGTAAACTACCATGTCATCAGTACCATCAGGAAGTACTAAGACAGTAGCTTGACTAAGCTTTAATTTAAAAGTACGGAAAGCTTGTTCAGCTGCATCATTCCATTCATATTTAATATTTTTACGAGTAAGCTTAGTAAGAGGAGTAGCAATCTTGGAGAAATCCTAGATAAACCGTCTGTAATAGCCAGCTAAACCCAGAAAACTTCTAACTTCTATTGCATTGGTTGGAGGTTCCCATTTCATCACTGCGTCAACCTTTGCAGGATCAACCATAATACCTTGGTTAATAACAACATGACCCAGAAATTGTACCTCACGAAGCCAGAATTCACACTTGGAGAACTTGGCATAGAGTTTCTCATTTCTCAAAGTTTGTAATACCTGCCTTAAATGAACATTGTGATCGTCAGCAGATTTGGAATATATGAGAATATAATCTATGAATACAATTACAAACTTATCGAGCATAGGTCGGCACACTCGATTCATGAGATCCATAAAAGCGGCAGGAGCATTTGTCAGACCAAAAGGCATAACCACGAATTCATAATGGCCATACCTTGTCCTGAAAGCTGTTTTAGACACATCTTCTTCTCGAACTTTCAATTGGTGATAACCAGAACGTAAATCAATCTTCGAGAAGAAACTAGCACCTTGGAGTTGGTCAAACAAGTCATCAATCCTAGGCAAGGGATACCTATTCTTGATGGTTACCTTGTTCAACTCTCTATAATCAATACACATCCTCATGGTGCCATCTTTCTTTTTAAAAAATAGTATCGGTGCACCCCATGGTGAACTACTCGGACGAATAAAACCTTTATCAAGTAATTCTTGCAATTGTTTCATCAACTCTTGCATTTCAGAGGGGGCGAGCCTATAAGGTGTTTTAGCAATTGGTGTAGCTCCGGGTACTAATTCAATACGGAATTCGACTTGTCTATCGGGTGGAATGCCCGGTAGCTCGTCGGGAAAAACATCGGGGAACTCATTAACAATAGGAATTTCAGATAATTTGGGAGTTTGCTTTTGAGTATCAATCACATGTGCCAAAAAGGCCTGGCAACCATGTGATAAATGGCGTTTAGCACGAGCAAAGGTACAAATTGGAATTGAAAGTTTTCTCTTTTCGCCATAAATATCTATCACTCCCCCACTTGGTGAAGTAATACGAATAATCTTTTTCTCACACTGGATTATAGCATTATGTTAGCCTAACCAATCCATACCCACAACTACATCGAACTCACCCATTTGCATTGGAATTAAATTTATGAGAAAGGTTTCATTGTTAATCACTAATTGACACCCTCTATACACATTAGTCACAAAGATAATTCTATCATCAGCAACCTCCACATCAAGTGGAGCATCTAACTCAGTAAGAGGAATTGAGAAATATCGACAAAACTTTTCAGACACAAATGATCGTGAGGCTCCCGAATCAAACAGTATGTATGCAGGTTTAAGATTTACAAAGAAGGTACATGTTAACACATCGGGGGCTCGTTGTGCTTCTTCTGCAGTAATCTGAAAGGAACGGTGTCTAGACTTCGGTGGTTCCACTATCTTCCTCTCAGTATTCTTGCGAGGAGCAGAAGAAGTAGGTTGAGATTTCAATTCAGGACAATCAGGTCGAATATGTCCTGGTTTCAGACAATGATGACAAACTTTGATTGGATTGGGACAATCTTTACTAAAATGTCCTGGCCTTCCACAAGAAAAACAATTTAGAGTCCCGGCTTTACACTCCCCACGATGCCTTTTATGGCATATCTTGCATTCTGGGATTTCAGTTCGATCATCCTTTTTAAAACTCCCACCAGATCTAAACTTCTTAGATGAAGTAGAAGTGGGTTCAGCTTTTCTTTTTGTAGAACTTTTCTCCTCCTTCTTTAACTCTAGCTCATGAAATCGAGCTTCGTCTACCATTTCAGAAAAAGTACTACATTTCTTTGGATTGAAAAACTGTCGAATTTCTTTCTTCAGGATTGTATGAAAATGATCCATAAGTAATTTAGGATTTGCCATGTATTCTGGACAAAATTGGGCTCGATCCAGAAAATTTCCTACCAGCTCGTTTATCGACTCAGTCGTTTGTTCCATAGAAAGGAACTCACGACGAATTCTATTTAAATCAGCATCCTGCGAATAAGTTTCAACAAACATCTTTTTGAATTCTTCCCATGTCATCACTGTAATAGCTTCCTCTCCTAAAGTACGACATTGAACTTCCCACCAGAATTTAGCACGGGATTTAAGAAGATTAGAAGCATATCTCACTTTCAATCGGTTAGGGACTTCTGTTGTGCCAAATGCCCCTTCAACTTCAGATAACCACCTTTGACATTTAATTGGATCCATCTCACCTTGAAAATCTGGCGGGTTACAAACAGAAAAGTCTTTATAACTGAATTTATGATCTTCATCACGATATTGAATCACC
This sequence comes from Helichrysum umbraculigerum, assembly GCA_949592205.1. Taxonomy (NCBI): domain Eukaryota; kingdom Viridiplantae; phylum Streptophyta; class Magnoliopsida; order Asterales; family Asteraceae; genus Helichrysum; species Helichrysum umbraculigerum. The sequence continues at coordinate 380,416,894 of CATIUR010000001.1, read as the reverse complement.
CTGCGAATAACAGGTGTTGGTGGTCTTTCCTCATTTCTTTCACCACCAGGAGGTGGTCTTTCAAGATCAATTTCATTTTCATCATCTCGCCTTTGAAATTCATCAGCAACAGTCTCACGTATGGTTTCAGAAATACGGCCCAATAAGAGGGGAAGGGACGCCTCTTGAGCCTTTGCTACTTCAGCTGAAATTAGAGTTTTTAAGTCAGTCAAAGATAACCTAGCATCATCTGCTGGAGGTCTTTGTCTATCATAATCACCTCCAGTTCTTACATTCTGGCCTTGGTCTCGTGGACGCGGCCCAAGTGTCAATTCTATTCCTTCTTGATCATTCATCTTATTATTGAAAGTAGACACAATATATTTAATACAAACATATTCATCAATAAAATGTCTACTTTGTAATTTAACTGCACCTAGTCACATAGCAGTCAACAATTATTACCAAGACTTTATCTTCTTAACACCTTGTGACTTCCTTGGCTCCATACAATTGCCATATGATAATTATTGTAGTGGCCAGTCACACGAATTATCATATCCCATTTATATGTTTCCAAAGTTACCACAAGATATTTCGAGTCAAAAGTCTTAGAAATCAAATAACTAGATTAATCAAAACATATAACAATTCAATATCATGCTCAACAATAATAATAATGGCTTAAGATCAAGTACCCACTAATGGTGGATACCCGAATCCCTTAAATCAAGCTCTGATACCAACTTGAAACACCCCGAAATTTAGAACATTTTTTTTTTTCATTTCGTAAAGTCCTACGTTTTAATATGACATTTTAGACTTGTTGTATCATTCCCTAGATCAAATAAGGATTTAAATAAGAAAATGTTGAATTTATAAGAGATTCCCCAGGAATGACTCTCATTCCCCAGGAATGAAGCATGCTATTAGTAATTTGAGTCGGATTCCCCAGGAATGACTCCCATTCCCCGGGAATCAAGCCTGATGTCCATTTTACCATCTTCCGAAATTCGATCGTGCATATCTTGAAAATGACAAGTCCAATGACCATGAAAATTTGCAGGCACGTGTATTATGACTATATGAACATTTCCCAATTAACACTTTTCCAAATTTCACGTTTAACGAGAAAACGGATCGTTGACTACTTTATGGTCATTTTTGACCACTTCCGTTGACATACCAAATTCCAAACCAACAAACTTCAGACTTTGACACTTCTACTACATTTTTCATACCACAATTGGGATCTAGTGCAATGTTTACATTCGTCATATCATATTTACAACTCAACGTAGCCTTTTGACCCGTTAGTGACCCATTTGGGCACTTTAAAGACCCGTTTGGGTCTTTACCCAAATAACCACTATTCCAACACCCAAATCACATTTCTTTGACTATTCTAAGTCAACTCATGCCACTTTCACTATCAATACTTCAACTTAACTATTAACATCAAATTTCCATAAAACCATTATATTCATCTATTATACAATAACATCATCTCCAAAACTATCAATGAGTATACCAACTCATTGACTAATTTGACTTCCACACTTCAACATGTTTGACTTTCAACGTTAGATGTCAAAACTAAGTTTTCTTAAACAAAAGGGGTGATTACATATCGAGAGCATGATTCAAAAGATTAGCTTGTTACCGATAACTTAACAAGCTCCACCACTAGCATCATTCGGGCCTTTTACCCGGATCCCTCTGGGTCCCACTTGGCTCACCTAAAACACATAAACATAATAGAGTAAGCATAAATCTTAGTAAGAAATGGGCTATCAATGATAATCAATATCATTTCACAACATACGTATATTAAGGATCCATAATATCATATGCTAATTCCCGCAATAATTAACATCTTCGGGCTTACACCCCGGTATATAACTACAAACTCATCAAGTAATTGACATATCCATTCCCGGTCTTTCCAAGTAACGGAATATGCATTACTTGAAGTGTGATAGCATCATCCATTACTTACCTCGCGATAGCCCACGTATAAAATTACTTGTATCAACACTTTGATCACGTTTATCACATAATCATGTAATCATGTAGCCAAGTATCAAATACACATTCAACTTTCAACTCATTACTTGTATTAAGCTATACAAGTGTTAAGTTTCACACACTTTATTAACTAATTACACATAAATGGGTAGTTCATTATCATTCACAAATCAAAACCATCACTTACACTAAGATTACCATTTCTTAGTGTATATTCACATATATCTATATCATTACCATCATCAACTACCCTTTTATATATAATTATCATCTCTAATTTCATCAAAACACCAATTAACAATATCACACAAGATTAAAATAATTAGTTTACTCATAACCCCAAAATTATGAGTTCTTTTATAAAATTAACAATATTCAAACACCGTACATAGTTTTATCATGTGTATGAATCATATATAACTCATTAAACCACTAATTCATGAATTTCATGAACTTAGGGTTTAACCTAATCACCTCAATTCATCAATTAAACAAGAATAGAGTGTTAATCATACCTCAAGAACACTAATTAGTATCTAGCAACCTTAAGAAATCGAAACCCTAGTTTGAATTGCTTGATTTTCTTTCTTCTTGATTTCACTCAAAAGCTCAGTACGTGATTTAGAAATATACAGTGTTTGAAATAAGCTGGAAGAATATAAAACCTGGGTTTTTATACTGTTAATTTCATCTAAGCCCCTCAACTTATGGCACTTGTCACCTTATACCCCTCTACTAACTAATTCATTAAATGGCAAGTCTTATAAACATAAAATACTTTACACAGTTAGTCCTCCTAACTTAAACAGTTTAAATTATATATTTTAAAATTTAGAACTTACGAAAATTGGGGCGTTACATATTACCATCACCGATCATTGTAAACAATAGCGGCCAAACACAAAAAATTGACAAAAAGAAAATGAAAATAGAGATTGATCCGTGAAGCCAAATAAACCTTATCCTATATGATAACTAAAACCATAAAACTGACTAAAAAGCCATCATCTTCCTCCTTTGAACATACATATTACACTTTTTTAATCGAGACCAAGTAGTTATGGAACTATTACCTACACAAAAAGAAATTCAAAAACAAAATAAAGTGCTTCAAGATAAGAGTTAAAGAAACAACGATATTTTGCTCTTACATGATTTGATGGTGTGGATAACAACTTGAAATTCAATGGATATCATGAACACCAAATATAGATAAATAATCACAAACTTTGCTTTAATTTTACACATTAATATATGCACTTAGTCATCTTCTTACCAGTTACTTCCATTACATTCTAAAAATACACAACTAACGACATATCAAAGTTTTGATGTCAACCTTTATACTTTATACTTTTAGGATTAATATCCAATCGCAATTTAATTGATCTAAATAAACCATCCATCAAGTACCCAAATTCAAAGTCAAAATTCTGACTTCGACCAATACCGGATCACAAAATCAAATTAATCATACTATCAAACAAATTCAATTAAAATCATGTATTCAAACCTACTCTTTGATCGATCGATGCCATTATCAGCCACTACTTTCTCCTCAATTTTTTCTTCAGTAATAACACCTCCGACCTTCAAAGCTTCATTCTTTTTATCCTCAATTGGTTCCACATAAGCGTATGATGGGTGGATGTTAGTGCGTCGATCCGATTCATTAGAATGTGAGGGATTTCAGGATATCTAGGAAACAAATATTAGTATCAGTTTGTGAAAGGATTTATTTTTTTTATTAATTATATCCGAAAATTTTAATCATGGAAAATATTATAATCCGATTTTTTTTATTATGGCTAAATGTTTTAATAGAAAAATTATTCAAGTAATTATCTAATTTGATAGAAGATTCTTAAGAAAGCCTTGCCGATTTTATTTGCCATTTAATATAGTTTTCCGTATTTTTTTTTCTTTTACGATTTTAAATATCATCAATATATATATATTAATTAATAATATTATTAATATATTATTACTTAATTATTTAATATTTATTAGTTATAGTATGAAGGGGGTTAAGTGTAAGTATCATCAAATTAATCTTAATCGTTGGATCAATATATGAAAAAACCCAATTAAGGGCCGGGATTGCCCCATGCTATTCTGCTTTAAGTATAGTTTATAGATTAGTACTTTCTATTTAAATAAATACCACCGTTCCCTGTGATCGACTCGGACTTACCAAGTCTATACTTACATTCGATCAGGTATTCTTGCCTGGTTGTGTGAAAATTATTTCTTAGGTATTTCCATTTCTAAATTATAAAACGAGACGTTTCACAACACATCATATAACATGCCGTTACTCTGCCTGTATGAATTTAAACTGTATCTGAATTTGTGAGCTGAATCTCTATTGTTTACCTATCCAACTTATGCTATGGTTAGAAACTTCCTACTAAGACCTGGCCAGTTATTAGCAGTACGTCCTCTACCTATTCTATGTATGATGAAGCATTTGAACTCGACATGGCTGAATTCTCTAGATTGAAACTATATCATAAGAGATGCGGAGCATAAGATTAGAGATAGGTTAGATTCAAGCTCATATGTTAAATATCTTTGAGAGACCTTTCGGGATATTTATGATTCGAACATCTGGTTACATGAAATGTATGAATTAGGAGTAGTTGTCAGTGTGCCTTTCTATTGCATGTTCTTGTTTGATTGTTGCCTTAGGAATGTTGCATGCTAGCACTATCTCCCTGATTACTATATGTAACTGCATGATTAGGGTTTTCAGATATAAGTTGAAGTTTATACAGTAGAGTAATGTGCATGTAATAGTTATGATGGTTTATATGATTAATGATGAATAATTTAATTGACCGTTAGACAAGTTAATCCAAACTATTCCGTAGGGTAACTCCTGTTCACATTATTGTTTATTCAACAATTCGTGCCATGATACCGACACACATTTGTCAGAGTTTGGGGAATAGGATTAGAGAATAACTGTTAATTGAATTGATCAGTACATTTGGGAGAACTTACGGTGTATTTGACACTATATAATTGCTATCCATGTGACATATTATTTATCTGGTTGTAGAGACCTTTACGTTAGATATTTGATAGGATCGTAATTATACGTCAATAAGAATACAATGTATCCAATGAGTGATTTGGTGATTTAAGTCAATGCTACGAAAAAACTATAAAATGGCACAGTACTTCGTATAACGTTTAAATACGTGGGAAAGCTAAGGAACTGCCGTAGGTATAATACTTCGCATTGATTAGAGTTTCCAATCGTTCAAAGGATTAATTATCATAACTAGTGGCTTTAAATAACTATCACTCAAAATATATACCAGCATCATAGTAAACACTCGAATATCCACTGTTCTTTGAGCCTCAGTACAAACCCCCTTTCCTTTCCTGCATTTATTTTTATAGATTAGTTATAAAACCAAAACCAAACCAAAATTAGTTAAACCTTTGCTAGATTACAAAAGATAATTAGAACGCCTAAGATCCCATGCCCGTTGTAGTGTAAGAACGACACCTGAGTCAACATACCGCTTACTACCCTAGTAACCTAATTAGGGCTGAAAGTAGTATTAGCTTATGATTTCCCCAGCTCTATAAATTTAAAACAACCCACTGTTGCCGCTGCTGCGCAAACGACCGTTGCGGCGGTAACAATATTGTATGTGGTCTAAATGTTAACGAGCCAAAAGTTATGCACATCCAAAGTTCGTGTTTAAAAACTGAGTTGTGCAGGCTGTGCAGGATTGGATCGCGGCGCGATCTCTACAGATCGCAACGTGATAATCACATGATCGCGGCGCCATCTTGGTTGGACTCTGCCGGATATACCTTATTTTGCTATTTGGTACCTCTACTTCCGCTTTTTGTAATATTGAAAGAAAATTACGATATGAATGTACATGAGACGGGATAATTTGTGAGTTATTTAGATAAACTCGACAAATACTAAATTGATTGTAACCGATTGTTTTGAAACTCTCATTGACTCGAGTTATATTTACATTTTTATCTTTTTTAATCTAACTTTCTGTATGCTTATATACGTGTGTGTGAGCGCATGCACACGAGTAATGAACCTTTCATTATTCTCGCCTCCAACAAAAATGTTCAAGTTCCGTCAGTGTCTACACATTTATACAAAACTAACAAATTACTCGCACTCTACATGTAAAGTAGAAAATGAAAAGAGGCCAATGTTGGTCACCGTAATATATAGTTTTAGTTGCGTGGAATCTTAGATAATAAAAACGGTAGTGATAGCTTGATGGTGATCGATCATCTGACACCGATAGCTAAAAGTAATAATATTTTACCATGAATATACTTTCGTTCAAAACTTAGAAATATATGTTGCATTTTTAAACAATCGTAAGGTATTTTTGAACAAAATACTGAAAAATAGCCCGAGTTATGGAACAAACAAACAATTCATAAATGTTCATTAGTTTTTTATTTCAGTATCATATTTAAGATCAATCTTCGTATTTATTAGATAAGATGATGAAATTAACGATAGACAAACTCTTTAGTAAGTTGATAAAAACACAAGAAGACACACACCATTAACTTGTTAGTCAAAGATGCTAAATGATTGAAGAATAAAAAACTCTATATCTTTAACCACTATCACCATTAAAAAAAATGCTAATTAATCTGATCTTTAATAACCTACTCCTTAATTTACACCAATGTAAACACACTCTTCCATCATGAACCCTTCATCCACCAACCTCACTCTCCGGCCATTCAAGCTCTCCGATGCCGACGACTTCCTGTTATACGCCGGTGACGATAACGTAACAAAGTTCCTTCGATGGGAAAAACGAGAGAACAAGCCTTGACTTTCATCAAGGATGTATGCATACCACATCGATGGCGCATGTCAATATGCATAGATGATCGCTCTATAGGATTTGTGTCGACTTTCTACGATGATGGACATAAAGCAGATATCGGGTACGGTTTGGCCACAAAGTATTGGGGGCAGGGGATCGCGACCGAGGCCGTTAAGATATATGGCTGTAAAACAAGTGTTAGTTGACTTTCCTGAAATAGTAAGGTTGCAAGCATTTACTTATGTTGAGAATAAAGGGTCTCAAAGGGTGTTGGAAAAGGCTGGGTTTAAATGCGAGGGGCTTCTTAGGAAATATGCGTTAATTAAGGGGTCTCTAAAGGATACTTTGGTCTATAGTTTACTTTCCACAGATGAAGTATAGATGGTTTTGTCATAATGGGTAAGAGTTCGTACTAGTATTTATGTTAACGTTAATTTTATGAATGTAATAGTTTATGTTTCATATATACGCATTTCATAACAAGTTTAATGTGTTAAACTAGCATTAATCATACCTTAGTATCAATTCACCAAGTAAATGAACAATTTATCATGATATTTTCAAAGGTTATCATGATATTTTCAAAGGTATTTAGGTAATTAGCCATATTCACACGAGACATTGAAATTCTCTAGAGATTTGAGGTAGTGGTCTCTTTTACTTCAACCCATATTTCATAAAGCTAAAGAAAAAAGATAATGCATTTTCCAATTTTATTAAACCATTAATCATTTCACACTATTATAACTTCATTAATTTATTTTTTTGGACATTATAATTAATTAAGTTTATAGAATTTCAAATAAGTTTTTTTTTTCCATTTTTTGTAAGACAACACTACATTACTTATCCCACGAATATTATATATAACCAACGCGAATATTTACAAATTGTCTTCCACGAGCCTTAAACCCCCAACCGCTAGGTTGATAAGTTCCTTACATACCGCTAATCCATAGGCCGTTTGATATTTCAAATAAGTTAACTAAGTGAATACCTTAATGTTATCTTTTACGTAATACGACATTCTTATTATACAATATAGAAAAAATTGACAATTCTATTGATCATGATTTGAAAATCATACGATTTAGAAAAAAATTTGTGTTATAAATTTGTAAGGCTTTTATAGAATGAGTTAGGCCACAATTGATGTACGTAGAAAGATAGATGATAGATTAAATTAAATGATCAAATGCGGATAGACATCACGTTAATTAACTCCGTCACAAATGCGACGGGACATTTTATAACTCGTTAATAACATTTGTAGACTAACAATAATGATAACAAACAAAACATATACAAATTATATTGTGGAATTAAGTTTGTTGTAAATGTTACACATGTTGAAATAATAGCTTGGACGGTTGTCAATTTGACATGTGTGGTCGATTACCACATGTATTTTGTGGTATTGCTATTCCAAAGAAGACTTGGAAATCTGGCCTAACTTCACCAAACAATTTATCAAACCAAATTTAGCTAGTACGGTAAATGTAAATAATATTATTCCTAATCTATTGAAACTCGAAAATATATTATTCGAAAATATATTATAGCGACTCATTGATAACAAATAAATAAATACATACATAACTCACTCCTCATTTCTTTTAAGTTTTAACTCTTTCTTCACTTCAAAAATAATTTCAAGCTTCAAACTGTAACTACTACAATTATTGAATTTTAAATATTAGTGCACATCTTTTTCATCTAATCAAATATTATAATTCTTTATATATTGAAGCTACTACATTTACCAAAGGTAAATAATATTATTCATAACCTATTGAAACTCAAAAATACACTATACCAACTCATTGATAACAAATAAATAAATAAATACATAAATCGCTCCTCATTTCTTTTAAGTTGTAACTATTTCTTCACTTCAAAAATAATTTCAAACTTCAAACTGTAACTACATAACAATTCTTGAATTTTAAATATTAGTGCACATCTTTTTCATCTAATCAAATATTAGAATTCTTTATATGTTAGTTTACAACTTTTTCATCCCATCAAATATTATAATATTTTAAATTGATGAAAATTTGAAAATTTTATAAAGTTTAAATTTTATGCAGGCTAAATATGAATATTAAAATTGTTAGAAGAATTAATATTAATATTAATATAAGTTTTAAAGTAAAATAAATTTCATTTTCATTTATAGAAAGGTGTTATATTAAATGAATAAACACATATATAACTCATTTGTTATTGTATAATGTATTGTATAAGAATTGAATAAAGTAATCAAATATATAAATAACTTTTTCTTTTTATTACTATTTGTATATTTGTATGTATAAGTTGTAGCTATTACATAAAGTGAGTGTCAATATTAAACCTACTGATGTTATAGTTATATATTATATCACTATTGTGGTTGTTATAAATAAGATTGTTGTAAAATAATCTCAATAATTAATTTAGTTTTACACATTTACAAGATAATCCATCATTTTGAGTAGATTAGACTTAAGATAAATTAAAATCTCAAACCTCTAACATACATTTTTTCAATTAAATTTTTTTATGGTCATACCATACTTTATTTTGAATGTCTAATTTAAGTATGTTGTTTTCAGTGTTATATTGAACTTGCATAAATCTCTATTTACCTTAATGTGATATATTATATATCTTGTCACTACTATATGTTATACTACATATGTTATATGTATTATTAGGATGCATATGCATTATATCATTTATGAAACTTGAATAAGTTTACTATAATTTCTATCATGTAACACTCCAAGTTTCAGGTTTTAATTTCGTACGCGGATATATTTTTATTACGAAATATTATTAGGTAGATAATAAGATACGAAGGAAAACGTAAGTGGTTTTATCAGTTACAGACTGTAAAATAATAGGAATTTAAAATAAAAACACAGATACATACGTGGATTGTTTTAATGTGTATCTCTTATGTTCTAAAATAGTCCAAACACTTCCTGGAGATTAAGAGAAATCACAGAAGACATAAACCATCTCCAAAATTCCATTACAACTTATGATTCAAGCTTTGATTCTTTAATAATCACCTTTTCTCATCATCTTAATGATTCTAAGTAAGTTTCTTCAATTCTTTAACCTAGTTTTTGAGGTTTTTATAGAGTTTTCATGGGTTTAGTAAAATTGAAGCTTGTAATACGAAATTAGGGTTTTACTTTGATTGAATTGATGTTTATTAGTGTTATAAAGATGATTAGTAATCAAATAACATGTTGAAAATGATGAATTTATGATTTATATTCATGAGGGAATTCTAGAGTTTATGTTGAATTGTTATAAAATGATGTAATAAGTTTAAAAAGGTGATTAATGATGTTGATAGAGCATAAATATGATGATAGAACAAGAATAAAAGTGGTAGAGTTTGATAAGTAATGAATTGTGTGGTTCATATGAATTGGTATAAATAAGCTTAAAAGTGATCATGTGAGGTGGTTTAATGTGGGTGATTAAAGGATTTAAAACTAAGTGTAATCAAAGTGGATGATTAATTAGTGTCTAAATATAGTTATGTGTTGTTTTATACGATATGATTAGGTGATAAAGACGTGGAAAGTGTACGTGGCTATTATGGTGAATCATCAAGTGTCGAGGTAAGTGACAAGGGGTCAAATGGGTGAATTGATTGTGTATGTACCGGATAGCTTCCGAGCTAGAGGTTTGCATAATCAAGGGAGAAGTTAATTGTTTATGTTGTTGATTATGTTGTTGTGTATGATTCGATTGTGTTGGATCCGGATTGCTTCCGAGCAAGAGGCAACACAATCGGGTGGAAGATAATGTGTTCATATATGTGGATTAAATATTGGAGATTATGTGGTTATGATGTTATGTTAAATTGATTATTGTGTTGATTATGTAGTTTGTAGATTATGTGGAATAGGCTTATGCAGTGAAACAGTGTTAGTATGCATACTGTTGTGGTATGGTACTTAGTGAAATAGTGTTAGCATGCATATTGATGTGGTATGGTGCTCAGTGATCAGTGTTCAGAGCTCAGTGAATATGTGGTTAAGTAGACATTTGTTGATATGTGTTAAATGTGTTATGTGAATCATTCATTTGATTGCTTGTGTACTTACTAAGCGGTTGTGCCTACCCCGTTGATGTTTTATGTTGTAGGTTGATGTGTTGGTAGAGACACGTGGATAGAGAATGTGCTTATGGTAGTGATATGGATATGGAGATTGCTTTGTGGTTAGAATTGCTCCATCTCCTTGAATTGTTGTTTTGATATGCAATTGTGTAATTCGCCCAAGTAAAGAGTTTTCGGATAAAATATGTTGGTCAATATTATAACGCCCCTCATTATCACAATATAATATTAAGATTGGCGGAAGCGACTATTTGAAATACATATTCTATTAGAAATCTGCTAGAAATTTTCGCAAACCTTTATACAATATGTTTAACAACTAAACAAACATAGTTAACATGTTCACAACCCGGGGCATTATATGCTACAAAACATTATTTATTACAAACTGGATCAGAGTTGCAAGTTTCAAACATTCCCAGCACAAAACGTCCTTCCTGACTACCCACATATAATACATCACCTGTAGGAAGTAATTTGAGGGATTAGCACGAAGCTAAGTGAATGAATTATCAATTACAATTCAATTTAGCTAGCAATCTGTTCACAATCAATAATGCAACAAATATCGTCAAGAGGAACGGTGGCTCCTAGAGACCCTGTTCCGGGTGGCCTCATCAGAACACTTAAACCCAACTGTTGGCCAAAACAGCGAGTAACCGCTAACTCAATGCTAATCTCTATCAACACATGTACACAACCCTGTGTCGACCAACATTAGCAACCAAGTCCAACCAACAATCTAGTTGACCTCTGATTTACATTTCAAATCAATGTTCATCAAACAACCAATCAAATGGCATATCATTTCAGGTTCACAGTCTATCAATAGTAATCCTATAATTACTGATTGAAATCAAACTGACACAACCAAATCAAACTGTGAGTTTCAAATCCACTCACCTGATTATCTCGTTTCACTTACTCAGTTGTCTTATCTTGCTGAGCTCTTTGCTTATCTGAGAATTAACAATCAGATAAAAGTCAGATATCAAGATCATATATACATAACTTACATCAGCTCATACATTTGGAACTTAACAAAATCAACATTATAGATTCCAAATCCTAGTTATGTAATAATATTCACAATATAACAATCATCATGTATTATCATGTCATAAGTGTAAATCACATTTCAATTTACAAGTTAGAACTAATACATGAGTTTAATCAACCATTTACTGCTTATACTAATCATCAAAATGTATATGGAAAGCTTAAAACAAAACATTGCTGGAACATCACCCCAAGCCGCCGGCTTCACTAGGGAAGCCGCCGGCTTCCACCTACAACCCGCCGGCTCATAGTCTCCAGCCACCGGGTGAATTAAATTGGGTGGTAACATAAGTAAATCAAGTATTGAAGCCTCCAGCAGCCACCGGGTGAGCATTCAGCCCGCCGGATATGGCTTTCAAGCCGTCGGCTTGGGTATTTCACCCGCCGGTTTCCATGTTCACCCAACGAAGCCGCCGGCTAGGGGATAGAAGCCGCCGGCTTCAACCGACGAACAGGGCAGCCCAGACCAGCCATGGCAGATTTCAGCAAAACTCAAATCACAAACAATCAATCACAAACTCGTTTCCAGCAGCATGTTTCATGTCATATATCATCATTTAAGCATACCATAACATGTCTAACACTCTTACTTAACATCAATTCATCTATGGATTATACTTGATCATAATCATGAATTAAAACAAGATCAAGAACTCAAAATCAAAGCTTACTAGTGATGATGATGATGTTACAAACTCAGGACTCACAATCACAGCTCAAGGATCACTTGGTTTCAATCTTTGTTTGCAAGGGTTTTAAGGGTTTAGAGGTTTTAGGGTTTTTGTTTCTAAAAGTGGAAAGTGATAGAAACTTTCCTAAAAAGGAAATATTTAAGTCGGTCAACTTTTTAACACCGACCCGCATCCACTTAAAACTAGTCTCATTTCAATCTATTGCCTGGAACCTAAAAACCATTTGCGAGAAACTTATTTTATTGCACTGTCAACTATAGTAAATTACAACAATCAACAATTTACTAAACACAATAAGTCCTGAGGCTTATTTAAATAAGTTTCGCAATTAAACAGATATTATCAAATAATTTCTAATATAATTAAATACATCAATTTAAAATTAGAAATTACCGGACCAGAAGAGAGGATGTTACAACTCTCCCCCCTTAAGAAGATTTCGTCCCCGAAATCTCATCACGATCAAACAATCCAGGATATCTGGATCTCATACTATCCTCGGTTTCCCACGTTAGGTTTTCACCTAAACTATGTTTCCATTTCACTAACACCATGGGAATATATTTCTTCCTAAGTTTGGTCACTTTTCAGTCAAGAAGTTCAACTGGTTCTTCAACTAACTTCTGACTTTGATCAACTTTCAAATCTTTCAAAGGAAGAATCTGAGACTGGTCTTCAATGTTACATTTCCTCAAATAACAAATGTTAAACGTGTCATGAATACCAGCAAGTTCTGGAGGAAGATCCAATGTAACAGACTGATCATTAACAATCTGACGAATTCTAAACGGTCCAATATACCGAGGAGCCAATTTGCCACGTTTCCCAAACCGAATTACCCATTTCCAAGGCGAAACTTTCAGGTACACAAGTTCACCTTCATCAAAAGTAACTGGTTGACGTTTAGGATCAGCATATTGTTTCTGTCTATCACGTGCAGCTTTCAACTTCTCACGAGCCACTGCCACTTTATCAGCTGTTATTTGAACAATATCTGGACCTGCAAACTGTTTCTCACCTGCTTCTAACCAACAAGTTGGAGTTCTACAACGGCGTCCATAAAGCATTTCATATGGAGGCATGCCAATACTGGAATGATAAGAGTTATTATAAGCAAACTCAACTAATGGCAAATGAAAATCCCATGAACCACCATACTCCAAAATACAAGCTCTCAACATATCCTCTAATGTCTGAATCGTACGTTCTGACTGACCATCTGTTTGAGGATGATAAGCTGTACTGAGGTTCACACGTGTACCCAACTCATGCTGTAAACTTTGCCAAAAATGAGATACAAACCTCGGATCTCTATCAGATACAATAGATAATGGAATACAATGCCGAGTAACAATCTCATTCATATACAACTGTGCAAGCTTAGTCAAAGATGCCGTCTCATTGGTAGCTAGAAAATGAGCACTCTTGGTCAATCGATCCACAATGACCCAAATCATATCATTTCCTCTAGCAGTTCTAGGCAGCTTTGTAACAAAATCCATAGTCAAATGTTCCCACTTCCATTCTGGAATTTTAAGCTGTTTCAACGATCCATACGGCTTTTGGTGTTCAGCTTTCACTTGAGAACAAATATAACAAGAACTAACAAACCTTGCTACATCCATTTTCATTGTAGGCCACCAATACAAAGGTTTCAAGTCATTATACATTTTAGTACTTCCAGGATGTACAGACAATCTGGACTTATGGGCTTCATTCAAAATAACATCCCGAAGACCACCAATCAAAGGAATCCAAACTCGAGACTGAAAGGTTTTTAATCCTCTCGAATCATCTAATAACAATTCCTTTCGATTCAACATAATTTCATATTTCAAATTATGATCTAACAAAGCTTCTAACTGTGCAACTTTTATCTGGGCAACCAATTCAGAGGAAACTTCTAAACGCATAAAATAAACTCGATCAGAAGTTACCTTACGGCTTAAAGCATCAGCAACCACATTAGCTTTCCCTGGATGGTATTTAATCTCACAATCATAGTCTTTGATTAACTCTAACCATCGTCTCTGACGCATATTCAACTCTTGCTGGGAAAATATATACTGAAGACTCTTGTGATCTGTACAAATAACACATTTGGTACCATACAAGTAATGCCTCCAGATTTTCAAAGCAAAAACAACAGCTGCAAGCTCTAAATCATGGGTAGGATAATTTCTTTCATGAGGTTTGAGCTGACGAGAAGCATAAGCAATCACACGATCTCGTTGCATCAAAACACAACCCAAACCAGCAATCGATGCATCACAGTAAACAACAAAATCATCGGATCCATCTGGCAATGCTAACACAGGAGCCTGACATAACAACTGTTTCAGAGTCTGAAAAGCTGTTTCCTGCTGTTCAGTCCACACAAACTTTTCATCTTTACGGGTTAACTTAGTCAACGAACCGGCAATTTTAGAAAAATCTTTAATAAACTTCCTGTAATAACCCGCCAATCCAAGAAAACTCTTTATTTCAGAAGCAGACTTTGGAGCTTTCCAATTCATAACAGCTTCAATTTTTGAAGGATCAACCTTAACACCATCGTTACAAATGATATGACCCAAAAATTGTACCTCCCGAATCCAGAATTCACATTTAGAAAACTTTGCATACAAACGTTCTCTCTTTAAGGTTTCCAATACTAACCTCAAATGCATTCCATGTTCTGATTCGGATTTAGAATATACCAAGATATCATCGATAAACACAATCACAAATTTATCAAGAAAAGGTCGGCATACACGGTTCATCAAATCCATAAAAACTGCTGGAGCATTCGTCAAACCAAAAGGCATAACCAGGAATTCAAAATGACCATACCTGGTACGAAATGCAGTTTTAGGAACATCATAATCACGAACACGAACTTGATGATAACCTGACCTCAAATCAATCTTTGAATAAAACGAAGATCCTTGCAACTGATCAAACAAATCATCTATTCCGGGCAAAGGATACTTATTCTTTATAGTCCGTTTATTCAATTCCCTGTAATCAATGCACATTCTAAAAGACCCATCTTTCTTTTTCACAAACAGAACTGGTGCACCCCAAGGAGAAGAACTAGGTCTAATGAACCCTTTATCCAACAACTCCTGAATCTGATTCATCATTTCACGTATCTCAGATGGAGCTAATCTATAAGGGGCTTTGGCTATAAGCGAAGAGCCAGGAACAAGATCAATCTGATATTCAACTTCCCTAACCGGTGGTAAACCAGGTAATTCATCAGGGAACACTTCCGGATACTCAGAAACAACCGGTACATCAGATAGAGACTTCTTTTCTAACTTAGCATCAATCACATAAGCTAGATACGATTCACAGCCTTTAGACAAAGATTTCCTAGCTTTCATCATGCTAATCAAAGGCATACAAACATTATCCCGTTCTCCTCGAGCCACGACATATGACTCATCAGAGATTGGAATTCTAATCAGCTTATTGTGGCAATCTATACTTGCTTTACACTGACTTAACCAATCCATGCCAATAATCACATCAAAACTAGCAATCGGCATCAACAGAAAGGAAATTGGGAAAGTCTGGCCATCTATCATAATGCTAGCTCCAATTACCGAGGTGGTAACAGGGACTGACTTGCCACTAGCTATTTCTACTTCAACAGGGTTTGTAATCACAGTAGGCATCATTTTCAACTTATCACAGAAGTACACAGATACAAACGAACAATTTGCACCAGAATCAAACAAAACACGAGCTGGTACAGAATTTACAAGAAAAGTACCCGTGATCACGTCATCTGTATGGACAGCCTCATCAACTGTCATCTGGAAAGCCCTACTAACTGCAGATGGCGGAGTCTTCTGTTTCTGACCGGAAGATGCTGATGAACCAACAACCGACCCAGAACTCTGTCTCTTGGCCTCAGTACACTGATTTGCACGGTGACCTTCTTTATGACAATTCCAGCACACAACATTAGGGTAAACACAATCCTTGAATTCATGTCCAATCACCCCACATTTCACACATCTAGTGGTTTGCACTGAACACGGCCCAAAATGTCTAGCTCTACATTTAACACACCAATTGGGACGATCAGAAGTACCACCACGACTTTCTTGTTTCTTACTTTGTTGACTTCCTTGCCACTGTTGCTTACCTTTACCAAAAGGTTCACTTTTAGGTTTCGGAGAAGTCACTTCCTTTCTCGGTATCTCTTGAGGTCTCAAATCACTATCAACATATCGAGCTAACATGAAAGCATGAGGAAGAGAACTAGCTAACCTCACTGTAGTTCGATAATGATTAGGCAAAGTACCAACAAACTGATCTATTTGAGTTCTCTCATCAGGAACCCACTGTTGAACAAACCTGAGTTTCTCTGTACCGATTAATCAAATCATTCATTGACATGTTATCAGTTAACTGCAAATCCATAAACTCTTTTCTAATCCGGGCTATATCAAGGCTAGAACAATATTGCTTACAAACTTCATTATGAAAATCAGACCATCGGATAGATGATTTCTGAAAAGGAGATAACACAGAAGTAATCGAATCCCACCAATTCATAGCTGCTCCTTTTAAAAGCTGGGATGCATAAGGAACTTTCAATTCTTCTTCACATTGACAGACCTCAAATTTCTTTTCGACATCCCTTAACCAATCTAGAGTTACAGTAGGATTTATACTACCAGAATACACAGACGGACCACTGCTCATAAAAGTTTTAAAAGAACACCCTTTCGGTTTTGGCGGTGGAATCATACCATACATAAGATGAGAAGATTCGGCTTCTTTTTGTTGTTTATATAATCTGAGGGCTTGGTTTTCCTCTTCCAAATTAAGTAAATACTGATCTCTTTCTACCTCTTCTCTAGCATGAAAAGAAGCACCAGCATTACCAGCCTGATCATCGTGCGCCCCAACAGTAACTTCCGGCCTCGAGACATTATTAGGGTTAACAGGTGGTTGTTCATTATCCGCCATATCTGTAAACACCACAACAGCTTACAAATCATTAGTCGTTAGCACCTATTCTACTGCAGTTTCACATTCAGTACATAATCCCATTTCCAAGAATGTTTGACACAACAAAATCAAAGTTCAGGATTGAACATACAATCATATTCAATTGCCCCAAACTATTGCTCTGATACCAACTTATAACGCCCCTCATTTAATATCACAATATAATATTAAGATTGGCGGAAGCGACTATTTGAAAGACATATTCTATTAGAAATCTGCTAGAAATTTTCGCAAACCTTTATACAATATGTTTAACAACTAAACAAACATAGTTAACATGTTCACAACCCGGGGCATTATATGCAACAAAACATTATTTATTACAAACTGGATCAGAGTTGCAAGTTTCAAACATTCACAGCACAAAATGTCCTTCCTGACTACCCACATATAATACATCACCTGCAGGAAGTAATTTGAGGGATTAGCACGAAGCTAAGTGAATGAATTATCAATTACAATTCAATTTAGCTAGCAATCTGTTCACAATCAATAATGCAACAAATATCGTCAAGAGGAACGGTGGCTCCTAGAGACCCTGTTCCGGGTGGCCTCATCAGAACACTTAAACCCAACTGTTGGCCAAAACAGCGAGTAACCGCTAACTCAATGCTAATCTCTATCAACACATGTACACAACCCTGTGTCGACCAACATTAGCAACCAAGTCCAACCAACAATCTAGTTGACCTCTGATTTACATTTTAAATCAATGTTCATCAAACAACCAATCAAATGGCATATCATTTCAGGTTCACAGTCTATCAATAGTAATCCTATAATTACTTATTGAAATCAAACTGACACAACCAAATCAAACTGTGAGTTTCAAATCCACTCACCTGATTATCTCGTTTCACTTACTCAGCTGTCTTATCTTGCTGAGCTCTTTGCTTATCTGAGAATTAACAATCAGATAAAAGTCAGATATCAAGATCATATATACATAACTTACATCAGCTCATACATTTGGAACTTAACAAAATCAACATTATAGATTCCAAATCCTAGTTATGTAATAATATTCACAATATAACAATCATCATGTATTATCATGTCATAAGTGTAAATCACATTTCAATTTACAAGTTAGAACTAATACATGAGTTTAATCAACCATTTACTGCTTATACTAATCATCAAAATGTATATGGAAAGCTTAAAACAAAACATTGCTGGAACATCACCCCAAGCCGCCGGCTTCACTAGGGAAGCCGCCGGCTTCCACCTACAACCCGCCGGCTCATAGTCTCCAGCCACCGGGTGAATTAAATTGGGTGGTAACATAAGTAAATCAAGTATTGAAGCCTCCAGCAGCCACCGGGTGAGCATTCAGCCCGCCGGATATGGCTTTCAAGCCGTCGGCTTGGGTATTTCACCCGCCGGTTTCCATGTTCACCCAACGAAGCCGCCGGCTAGGGGATAGAAGCCGCCGGCTTCAACCGACGAACAGGGCAGCCCAGACCAGCCATGGCAGATTTCAGCAAAACTCAAATCACAAACAATCAATCACAAACTCGTTTCCAGCAGCATGTTTCATGTCATATATCATCATTTAAGCATACCATAACATGTCTAACACTCTTACTTAACATCAATTCATCTATGGATTATACTTGATCATAATCATGAATTAAAACAAGATCAAGAACTCAAAATCAAAGCTTACTAGTGATGATGATGATGTTACAAACTCAGGACTCACAATCACAGCTCAAGGATCACTTGGTTTCAATCTTTGTTTGCAAGGGTTTTAAGGGTTTAGAGGTTTTAGGGTTTTTGTTTCTAAAAGTGGAAAGTGATAGAAACTTTCCTAAAAAGGAAATATTTAAGTCGGTCAACTTTTTAACACCGACCCGCATCCACTTAAAACTAGTCTCATTTCAATCTATTGCCTGGAACCTAAAAACCATTTGCGAGAAACTTATTTTATTGCACTGTCAACTATAGTAAATTACAACAATCAACAATTTACTAAACACAATAAGTCCTGAGGCTTATTTAAATAAGTTTCGCAATTAAACAGATATTATCAAATAATTTCTAATATAATTAAATACATCAATTTAAAATTAGAAATTACCGGACCAGAAGAGAGGATGTTACAAATATGTAAGAGCTGACTTTGAAAGTCAAACAAAGAATATAGAGTCTTGTGTATGTGTATAATAAGGGTATGAAGTCATTGGATTATAATTGGTGTTGCTTCAGGTCAAACATAGTGAAATGTGGTCAAGTGTCAATTGTGATTGGTTGGTCAAATGTGAAGTTAACACATTGTCAATAGCCTTGAATTGGTCAAACAAATGTGGTTTGAGTGTTGAATTGGTTGAAAAATGGTTGAATTATGAAATGGGTCATTAAGGTGTCAAAATGGGTTGAAAATGGTCATGCGGTGAATTTAATGTGTGGTGGTGTCATGGGTTGGTTTTCATTTGCTTTAAGTTTGTTTTGAGGAGCTAAATAAGTGTGCAAAAGAGTAGAGTTCAATTGTGTGTGGTTTGTGATTTGATTGGTAGTCAAAAAGAGGTTTAAATGGTCAAAAAGAGGTTATACGTCCGTTTTCTCGTAAAACATGTATTTTGGAAAAGTGTGAAAATAGAAAGTTTTATTTTGTCATTATGGAGGTGTCTGCAAATTTTCAGAGTCTAACTTGAAGCGGTTTGGATTTTATGCGAGTCGGAAGTTAGTATTCTTTAAAAATGTTAGTATTCTTTATAATTCGTTAGTATTCTTTAAGTGTTAATGGGAGTCGTTCGAACATGGTATTGATTTAAAATATGACTGGGACCTATAGAGTGTGATTTATGGTATAAAATAAGTGAGTAAAAAAAAAATGGTTCTGTTTTTGGGGCGTTGCATATCATGTTACAAGTAATATATTGCATGACTTGTATATGTTAACATTTTTTTTAAAATTACTAATTTAAAACTATATAGAGAGAGAATCACACAGCAACACGCGAATTAAAAATCCTCGTTTATTTACATTTTAGCCATCTTGTAGTAGTATAAATAGAGCTCTATGCAAGCTCATTTATGCATCCAAAATCCAGGTATTCTTGTATAGTAAATAGCTTAATAGAGAGCTGGTAAGTTTAGTCTCCTAATTACAAGTATAAAGATTAGTGCTTATCCTTGTAATTAGAGAGAAAGTGTAATTCTTATTATTCTACTTAGTGAAACGTTTCTTTCCCTGCCCGTGATTTTTTACCCTCTAGGGGTTTTCCACATTAAATCTCAGTCTCTCCTTATTGTCGTTATCTCAAATTATGTTAGCGGTTTGCTTTAATTAGGTGTCACTTTCCTCAAAAACAAAAACGTCTCTAGTAATATACCGTAATTATATCTTTAAGTTTAAACATAATTTAAAGTTGAAAAGGAAAAATTTAAGAATAAGATGCTGGAGATAAAGAAAAGGAAGGGATAGATGCTTCAAGTTTTTGGAATATGAATGCCTTTGATTTGAGGGAAATGGAGGATGTTCGTTACTTCATTCGGTTAGTTCGATTAAAACCGAACCGAACCGAACCGAATAGATAAAACCGATTGATATTCGGTTTTTAAAAGTAAATAATTAATGGTATCACGTATCCATAAAATTTGTTTAGTAACTAAATGAATGTGTACCATTTAGAATAATATAACCAAAATATATTGTTATTTGATTTATTTGGTTTCTATTGTTCTAACCAAAACCAATTGAAAAATCAAAATAATTATTCGATTTTGAAAGCAAAGCGATTCAGAAAACTAAATATTCAAACCATATTATTCGACCGGACAATTCGGTTATGTCTAAGCAGTGAACACCCTTATAGGGAACACAATTTCACTCACTTATTATTTTTCTAACACCGATTTTAACGAATTATGTATTGCTACATTGCTCAAAAAATGCTCCTACTATTTTTAGTTGTGTTTCAATTCTTCCTGGTGTATTCAACTAAAAGAAGAACAAAATTTTAAATGTACCCTTTCTAGAAATGAATTATTTTTCAGCACAACGTACAAAGTAGGGATGGCAATGGGCGAGAAAAAACCCGTGACCCGTGGGTACCCGTCCATCGTGGGTGGGTAAACCCGTAAAATATTTACCCATGGGTGGGTTACGGGTATGAACTTCTACCCGTTAGCGGGTCGCGGACGGGTGATGGGTATGGACTTATACCCGCGGGTAAACCCGACCCGCGAACCTACAAAACACACTATAGATACCTACAAGTGGATTTGTATAATTTATTGCATATATATGTATATATAACGGTTAATTTGAACAATATAGAATAAAACTATTCATATAGAGACTAAAAGTATAGTTTTCATGTTTCGAATAGCAAACTTATCAAATGATCAAGAAAAAATTATCAAATAAATTGATAGTTATCGAACTATTAGTCCGCATGTCTTAAATTTTAACAATTTAGTTCATTTAAAATTACGATCCATTGATTTGAACATGTTTTAAAACATTTTTATACATTAAAATTATATAAAATCTCTTGATATTTTGGTAAAACGTTTATATTAGTTAAACCCGCGGGTTACCCGCGACCCACGGGTATTCGCGGGTCACGGGTACGGGTGTAAAAATAAACCCGTTAGCGGGTATTCGCCGGTAAAAAAACCCGTCGCGGGCGGGTGATGGGTTTGGCATATCCATACCCACGACCCGCAGGTGCCATCCCTAGTCCAAAGTCGATCGATCACTAGCTATTATATGTTGATTAGTAATTATATGTCTATAGCCTTTATTAGCAAATAGTACTAAAATATTAATGCGCGCGCGCAGTTTCATATTCCAACCCATTATTGTTGAGTCTAATAAATAATGTGTAGTAAGATTACTAATTAGATGTGAGTTGTTAGACCATGCTTGTAATATAGAGTTTGTGTTCCTTTCTTTATACTTATATATTTATTATATTTATAACGTATAATATAAAGTAAACTTATCAAATTAACTTTTCATTGATGGATTGTTTCATCGAGATTCAATCCAAATCACGATGTCATTTTCTTGTTCTTAAATATATGGGCCTCTTTAATTTTAATATATGCATCTCTTTGGAAATAAGGAAGGTCAAAAACAAAGAAAAGCAAAAGATTGACAAGCGGTGTAAACTTACGAAAAGAGTATATACTTATACTTGATATATATATATACATATATTACTAATTAGATGCGAGTAGTTAGACCATGCTTGTAATATAATACTCGTATATGTCTCTCTTTGGAAATAAGGAACATCAAAAACAGAGAAAAGCAAAAGATTGACAAGCGGTGTAAACTTACGAAAAGAATATATACTTACTTGATATATATATATATATATATATATATATATATATATATATATATATATATATATATATATATATATTTGCCACAAGGATATCAGTTATCTTTTAATTTCTTTTATTTATATTAGCAATTAGCAACAAAAAAACATAAGAAGCCTAACCTCATATTTAGATGACGTCGAGAAACATAAAAATAATGAAGGTACTTGGGCACACTACAACAAAGTGAGGAATTATCCACAGTTTTTTAGTCCTAACCCAACGCTTTAAACCGTGTTAAATACTGAACTCCACGCTTTTATTGGCGTGGGTTTTTTGCGTGTTACAAAATTCCCCACGCTTTTTAGTGTTGATATTTGTATGTTCTTCCACATTTATAAGCGTAGGAAAAGTTATGGATGTCCACACTAATAAGTGTGACAAACAATATAAAATCTCCACACCATAAAGAGTGGAAAATGAATTGATCCTCACACTAAAAAGCGTGGAAAAGTGTTGGTATCACCAGCTTGAAAAAGCGTGCATCCTCCATATATATAATATCATAATAAATAAAAATAAAATAAAAGTAATTTGTTGACATAAAAAGTCAAAGACACATACCAAAGTGAAAACACACGTATATTATTCCAACTCATATATCAAAGTTACATTGAGATTTTTAGCTTACATCACTTAAAAGCCTATGAGACTATGACATACATACTCCGTATTATTAAGCTATTACTTCGTATAAAGTTAAACTTCATCTTGAATCGGGTGCTCCAATTTCGCTAAGCTACTCTGAAGTCCATCATGTTTGATACCTGGAAACAATACAACACCCATCACCAACAGCAACAATCGTTAAGTACATACATAGTATTATATTTTCATCTATTAGAAATTCACTACTGATTTTTCTCAGATCATAACCAAATTTGGTTACTTGCAATTTTGTTACTCCAGCCCCAAGAGTCCAAGACCGATAGGCCTTTTAGATCCCGGCCTTTTACTGCTGCTGATGGTTCTTTTATGAACCATTACTTGTGGTGATCCTATAAACATTAAATAAGGCTGTAAGTTGATAGAATGGAGATGCATATATTAAGTTAAATAACAAAATGTAAGTACCAAGTGATATCTATTTGGATACCTAGAACTCTCGTGAGATCTAGTGACATATGATCCTTCTTTTGTTACGGGATAAATTTCAAAAGCTCCACTTGATAAGGGGATATCTTGTTTTTCATTTCTGTGAAATAAGAGATAACAGACAACAATTATATTACAATAAGAGATATAGAAGTTTCCTAGCATAGAGCTTTCGAATCCATCCTTCATTCGTGCATGCTTACGAGTCCGGTAGTGTGATCATGGATTTGCAAGCCCCATCATATGCATTTTTTTTGCCTATGTTACGCATCGCCATGTTAGATCTAAAAGTCTTAAAATTACCTTTACAAGAATCAACCATAACAAAAAACTATCTGAAAGTCTAATTCCAAATAGATAGGCTTAATAACAACAAAAAACTGTCAGAATCCAACATCAATAATTAACTAAGATTTAAGAACTTTAATCACATGAATTTTTTTTATAAAATAAAAAAAGACTAATTGAATTTCTAATAGAAATATGAGAAGTGTAGGACTGTAGGCTATGAAATAGTAAAGCAGATAATCAAATTAATAAGCAATCTCAAACACTTAGCAGCTATTCTTATAGCTATTTTATCATTTATAGATGGTTGTTTTATTTATATAAATAACAATTTTTAAAGATGGGAGATATGTAATATAAAGGTCTCCTTTGGTTAAGAATGTAAGCATTATAATGTACATTTCACTTTCAGATCTCCTTTGGTTTTAAAGCTGCTAATTTAAAGTAAGTGTATAAAAAGCAACTACTAAAAACTATTATGAATACATGTCATTGAGTTAGAACCAAATTTTGCAGAGTTACATAGCTTATAAGCATAATTAAACGCAGTTACTAAGGCCCAAGTTTTGATCATCAAAAAACACTCGCTATGTAATGCACAAAATCAAGAACCAATCTTTACACTCAAGTTGTTGTATTCTCTGCTGACTTTTTTCCCAGATGCTATAAAAAAACAAAAAGGATGGAGCTTACAACAAAAGTTAATGAGATGTATTACCTTACAAGCAGAATGCGTTTCTTAAAATCAGTGAGTTACAAACTCTTATACTTGCTTCATGGTGAGTGTGAGAGACCTAAAAACAATAAACCGAGGAACTTAGGAATTAATGAATTACGTAGGATCAGTTAGCAGAGTAGAAACAACAATTAGTTTTCCTACTTATTACAAGTGACTAACAAACAATTATCACTTAACATAAGTAAACCATATACTAAGACAATTAATTCGCTAATAAGCCAACTTCTATAGACAAATCTGATGAGGAACACGAAAATTTACATGAATCTAATCAAAACAGACATTCAAATGCAACAGTGAATTTGAATCAACTTAATTACAATATCTAAATCGCTATTAACTACTGTGATGTGATTTGAAGAGCTAGGGTTTATGAACTGAACAATTTCTCACTTATTTTAAGCTTCAATCGATTTGAATAGCTACGGTTTCGACTCAATCACGAATTTAGGGCTTCAATTTCAAAAATCATGCGTCATTCTCAATCGATCGAGGCGCGACTGTAATCGATCGGAGCGCGACTGTAATCGATCGGAGCGTGACTGTAATCGATCGGAGCGTGACAATTACTAATTTGCTTAATATGTTAACTTTTATTGACATATTTGATCACAGGAACACGAAATTTACAATATAGTCGAATCAGCTTACAATATATAAATCGATATTACGTACTGCGATTTGAAGAGCTAGGGTTTACGAACTGGACGAATCCTCAATAACTTCAAGCTTCAATCGTTTGAAAAGCCGATTTGAAGAGCTAGGGTTTTGATTCAATCGCTATCGGACCGTGAGTATAAAGCAGTGGGCCGGGTTTTGATACACACGCGTGCATATTTTAACTTTTTACTTGGTGATTTTAGACTCCACGCTTTTATGTGTTACTTTGAAATAAAAAGTCCACACTTTTAGTTGTTAGTTGTATACATATTCCTTTTCTCCTTTTTCAACGCTTTTATCCGTGTAAGTTTTCATTTTTCCACAATAATATATGTGTACAAATTCTAGTCACAATTAAGTGTTGAAAAATTCTTCACGTTACACATAGTGTGGAAAATTATGCGTGGAGAAACACTAACTTTTTTGTAGTGGCACGATCATCCGTTGAAGCTCATTGATTTGGAGTTGAAATATCAACACAATGAAGAAGAAGATTGGGACAAGGAGTCGGAGGACGAGGATGATAGTTTGATCATAGAAGAGGAGTTTCGAAGCACATGTGCCCTGTGCGATCTGGATATTAGTGAATACCATAGGTATTACTACACATGTACAGATTCATGTGATTATTCACTCCATAAATTCTGTGCGGAAGCTCCAGAATTGCTGAAACACACATCACATCATTGTCACCCACTTATCCTAACTAGACTAGCTTATACGTGGTCTTCTTTGAGGTGTAATGTATGTCGAAATCGTATAAAGTATCAAGATATACACTATCACTGTTCTCAATGCATTTTTTCAATTGATCTAAAGTGTGCTGTGGATACTGAAGAAAAAGTGTTGCATCATCCTAGCCACCCCCACACATTGGTGTGTAATATTCCCAAACCCATTTTGAGTGATTGCAATGCTTGTGGAAAGGAACATAAAGGGATATTCTATAGTTGTATCATATGTTCCGGTTTCACTGTACATAGTGATTGTGCTTTGCTACCCAAAAAATTGCTAATCCAACAAACTACAGATGATGATTTTTCCCATACTCACCCACTCACACTTTCATATTCTTTCCCAAATGCAGATCAAGGAGCTAACTATTATCCTGCATGCAGAGTATGCAAACAAATATTTTTTTATGATCAGAATCTTTGGATTTATAAATGTGAGAAATGCAGATATTATGTTCATTTGTATTGCGCAACATCAAGGAGAGAACCATTCATGTCCATCTTCTCATCTCCGGGTAAATCTTTTTGGACTTCTTTTATTTTGTGAAGCTTTAATTGTCTTAAGTTGTTATAATCTTGATATGCAATTTTCAATTTATATCAGGACTTGGCAAAATAACTAAAAATTATGAAGATGCTAATTATCCAGATCTTCTCCATCTCCCATTTCCTAATCAAAGTTATAGCATACCAAAACACGTACTTCATAAACAATTCGGATCTAAAACATTTGGGTCTAATGTGGTGAACTTAAAACATGATTGTCATGAACACCCCCTCATCCTTGTTGAAAACAACGACACTTCACAATCAAGTTCTTCAAAGATTTATTCATTATCATGTCATGATCCCATGAAAAAGATTGAGCTACTATGCAATGGATGTTTAAGACCAATCACAAACACACCATTTTACAAGTGTGCAGACGAGGATCAACATTGCAAGTTTGTGCTCCACGAGTGGTGCACACGATTGCCTTCCGAAATCGAAAACCACCCAGGGCACAACCATACTCTCATTCTCATAACAAAGCGTCCACATATATTCTTCAATGTGTTCCAGTGTTATTGTTGTAACTTACCTTGCAATGGCTTTGCCTATGGCTGTTCATTCCAATGTGAATACTTTATTTGTGTTAGTTGCGCACTCGTGCCTGAAATAATAACCCATGATGCTCATCCCAATCACCTTCTTACAAGAGTGCAGGCAAGATCGACCAAATACGCTTACTGTCGTATGTGTTCTGTATATTTTCATTCTTTGAATCCATTCTCATTCAGTTGCAACATTTGTAATTTTCATCTACACCCAAGATGTGCTTATTTATTTCCTGGTTCGATTAGGCACAAGTTTGACAAGCATCCCCTGAATCTCAGTTACCTTCCAGTTGAGAATCATAAAAGTGAATATTTTTGCGAAATTTGCGAGGATAAATTAAACCCGGAAAGTTGGTTCTATCACTGTCATAAGTGTGCCCAATCTATACATACTAGATGTGCTTCATTGATACTTGCATGTGAAACATCCGTGGTTAATCAAAGTAGTGTCCATCCGTATATAAATATAAAGTTCGAGGGAACTCATACGGTGGAATGTCACCCACACCCTCTCTCATTTGTTCAAGGGATTGAAAGCGATGGTCGTTGCGCTCAGTGTCGTGGGCGACTAATGTACCACATGATCTTTAGATGTGGAATATGCAAGTACGCGATTCATTTTGAATGTTGTGCGGCATTGAGTCATTCAAGGTATCCAGCTGGTCTCTCTCTATGGCCTCGTAAGTAACTGTTGATGTTTTTTTTTACTTGATTATACTTCTCTTGTACTTGTATGAAAACCAGTGTTTATTAATACAGAATTGTTTTTTGTGCATTAGTATTCATGTTAATTTGTCGATTGCTACTAATTTCAATAACTTATATCTCACAATAAGTGTACGTAGTTAGTGTATATATATGTATTCATTCATAATTAATTTGAGTCTGCCCTCTTTAATATATTATGAAAAAGGATTTTGTTTCTAGTTGTGATGCACACATGTTGAGAGAAAGATTTCATTTTTCATGATCTAACACCAACTGATTGATAAAATGATACACTACATTTCATATATTATTCATATGAAAAACCGAATGGAACAAGTATTTCTAGAGTACTACAACATGCATGCGTCATATGAAAAAAAAAATTGTAGGATATTTTGAATTATTATTGGACAAATATAAATAGTACAAACAATTTGAGACGGTTGGGGTATAATTGATGAGAGATTAGCACTAAAGCGTATTGTATTAGATTGTATATATCCAACTTCATTTTGATCTAATTATTTTGTATTGTCATTTCAGTATTGACTATTGTATGTATCTGATTTCTTATTACTTGTAACTTGTAAGTGATGACGTGTCACATGTTTTAATGACGTTATGATGATGTGTTAGTTAGCATGACGACTTAAGTGATTGTTACGTCATCTATAATATCGATTATCGGATGAAAAAAATCATCATCAAATATATAAAATAACAATAATTAAAATTTTGAAACAAGAAAATAAAATATTATAAACATACGCGATAGACGTTGAGTTCCCAATTGAAAATAAACAATTAGCAAATTACATGGCACACCATCAAAGTAATGTATAATCTTATCTACCCAACACCTGTCCACCTTGCAATTGATACATGAGAGTACAGTTGGCCACTTGGTAATTGATTATATTTTATATATATATATATATACTAGTGAGGATACGGTCCGTGCGATGCACGGCCACTACTTAGAAAATTTGGATGTTTATTTTTGCATTGTTACATGTTTATTATTTCTAGAGTTGATGCTTGATCGAAATCGAAAAATTATATATTCTCCTCTACTATTTTCAAGTATAGGCACTTTTGATTGGTGTGTTGGATGGTAATGTTAACTATAATAGAAGTCTTTGAAACAATGTCACTTGTTCTACTCATGTTTATAAGGAAGTATCTTTTGAAATTATTTAATAAACTTTGAAACAATTTCAACTTATAAAACTTTGTCATATATTTATACTACATTTTAAAGTGTTTAAGATTTTTTTTATTATCTTATGGTTTTAAAATGATAAATTTCATCAATATCTTTAACGATAAAACTAAAAACTTATACTATATATGGAAACTTTTCTATTTCTTCTATATAATTACGTTTCTTTAATCCGGCCTTCACTTGCTTATTTTGCGGGAGGTGATAGATACAACATTGATTTTGATTCATACAATAAAAATGCGCATCAACAAGTTGTAAAATGTGTTTTCGTTTTGTAAAAGTGTGTTGTAAGAATTAAATTATGTATTGTATTTATCAACACCCTATTTTGCATCAATCAACACACTTTTTGATTGATTACACGTCATAGATTATAATTTTATCAAATGATATCTTGTATCTTTATCAAATGTTAACAGGGAATAAAAAACATCTCTAAGATAGTGCATTTTACGATTGTAAATCAAGATTACATTAATAGCTACATACTTACATATACATATTTAAAAAAAATTAATTGCATCAACTTTGTAATGAATATGAACTTCATTCAACATCTTTGAGTTATATATTAATTAAAGTTGATGCAAAATCTATTACAAAGATTAAGACATATATTTATTTCCATGCTTCATAAAACATTATAGTAACTAATAAGTTTGTAATTCTAATATTACAATATGACTTTAAACTATATAGTAAATTAATCAAGGTTTGTAAAAACTCTAGTCTAAATATTTATGTATGTCATTTTTTTTGTTGAGAAATTTATTAAGAATTAAATAATAAAACAATTATGGATGAATAAAATTAGTGTTATTTATTTTAGTTAAGTACACATGTCAACATTTTAGAATTTGAGGTGTCAAAAATTTAGAAGATGAGGTGTCAAAATTTAAGAAGATGTGCTTCTTCTTATATAGTAATGAAATGAAATGATAATGAAATGATATATATATATATATATATATATATATATATATATATATATATATATATATATGGGGAGGTCCAGAAGGAAGTAAAAAAATGAGGGAAGGAGGGAAGCTATTCTCAGCCATAAATTCTGGTCAACTCAAAAGTCAACGCGGTGGCATTTTTGTAGATAACTTGAAATCACCTCCCAACACGTTAACATGCATTTCAAAAGCATGTTAATCAAATTACAATTTAATATGCATAAATAATATTCATTTATCATGAATATTAACTTATATATGTTATTTATATTAATGAATATCATAACTTAACATTCATTACCGTATAATAATATATATTAGTTAAGATTCATCTTAAAAAATGTTAATATCTTACTTTTTTTTGTTTTTAAGATTCACTGGTAATGAATGTTAGCTTATATGTGTTATTAACAATGCTGAACCCTTTAACATTCATTTACAATGCATATTAAATAATACATGGTATTATACACCATGAAAATTATAACATTCATTTACTATGAATGTAACTCATATACATTATTATACACTAATGAATATTATGTTATCATATTCAGTAGTGTGTAATAGCATGTATACGTTAATATTCATCATAAATGAATGTTTAGAACTATGAAGTTGTAATTTTGATAACATACTTTTCAGATGAATGTTAACGTTCTGGGAATTTTTTGAGTTTGTGAAATTCGATTGTAATGACGACCATAATTCGATTAATCACTCGTTTATATGTTTTTTACAAAGAAATTCGTTTAATTCTGTTGTTTTCATTACAAAATCAAAATTTTCTCAAAAAACCCAAAAGTTACACCAAATTCATAATTTTGGATAAATCCGAATTATGACGAATTGAAGATGTGTATGAATGTGTTTGATGGATTTGAAGATTTACAATGTTTTTTATTGAAGAATCATTGAACTACATGCTTTAATTTTGGATTTTAGACAAAAATTGAGAAAATGGGTATTGTAGAAGATGTGAGAAAATAATTGGTTGTGGTTTACTTCCCTCCTTCCCCTAATTTAAGAGCTTCCCTCTTGATCCTTCCCCTATATATATATAAGGATGAGTTCTGGTGAAAACAAGGAGATAAAAAAAACAGTGAAAACAAATCTCCACCTTCCATCTAATCTAACATATATATATATATATATATATATATATATATATATATATATATATATATATATATATATATATAAGGGGGGATAAAAAAATGGTGAAAACACTTTTTGATTCACAATTTTTTTAAGTTGTGAACCTTTATTATTTTTTGCTTCACATATGAATTTTTTTGAGAACCCTTATATTTTTTTTGTTTCACATAAAATTTTCTACGTGAACCTTTAATTATTTTTTTTGCTTCACACAAAGTTTTTAACATTTTTAATTGTGAACCTTATTTTTTTCAAATAAATTATTTTATAAATTTTTTCACAAAATTTTTAAAGTTTTTTTATTGTGAACTTTAATTTATTTTTTTTTTGTTCACAAAAAGTTTTTAAATTTTTCAACTGTGAACCTTAAATTTTTTCGAGTTCATGGAAAGTTTTTAATTTTTTCAATTGTGAACCTAGCTTATTTTTCAACTATGAACCTTAATTTTTTTTTAGGTTTGCGGAAAGTTTTAAAAAAATTCAATTGTGAACCATTTTTTTCAACTGTGAACCTTAATTCTTTTTTGAGTTCACTGAAGGTTTTTAACTTTTTCAAGTGTGAACCATAATTTTTTTTTAGTTCACTAAAAGTTTTTAACATTTTTAATTGTGAACCTTTTTTTTTCAACTGTGAACCTTATTTTTTTTTTTTTGTTCACGGCTAGTTTTTAACTTTTTCAATTGTGAACCTTTTTTTTAACTGTAAACCTTATTTTTTTTGTTCAGGTAAAGTTTTCAACTTTTTCAATTGTGAACCTTTTTTTTCAACTGTGAACCTTAAGGTTTTTTGGGTTCACGGAAAGTTTTTAACTTTTTCAACTGTGAACCTTAATTTTTTTTTGAGTTTCACGGAAAGTTTTTTAACTTTTTCAATTGTGAACCTTTTTTCAATTGTGAACCTTAAGTTTTTTTCGGTTCACATAAAGTTTTTAACTATTTCGATTGTGAACCTTAATTTTTTTTTAGTTTCACAAAAAGTTTTTAACTTTTTCAATTGTGAACCTTTTTTTTCCAACTGTGAACCTTAATTTTTGTGGGTTCACGGAAAGTTTTTAACTTTATCAATTGTAAACCTTTTTTTTTTCAACTGTGAACCTTAATTTTTTTTGGTTCACGGTAAATTTTTAATTTTTTCAATTGTGAACATTACTTTTTTGTTTCGGGTTCACAAAAAGTTTTTAAGTTTTCAATTGTGAACCTTAAATTTTTTGTTTTGATTTTCGGATTTTACTTTATTTTATTTGTTTCCACAAAAAAATTTTTTTTTTGTGTAAACCTTAATTTTTTTGGTTTACTTCAGAAAAAAAAAATTCACAACTTAAAAAAAATATGAAGGAAAAAGTGTTTTCACCGTTTTTTTTATCTCCACCCTTTATATATATATATATATATATATATGGTAGATTAGATCAAGGGTTGAGATCTGTTTTCACCGAGTTTTTTTTATCTCCTTATTTTCATAGGATCTCATTCCTATATATATATATATATATATATATATATATATATATATATATATATATATATTCCAGAACTTTATTAACACTAATAACAGTAACAATAACTAAAATTTTGTTCATTACATATTTATAATTCAATTTCGTTTTGTATATATTAGTGATTCAATTTTGTTATAATACAAAACAGTAGACGATTCAATTATATTTTTAACTAGTTTATTGACCCGTGTTTACATGGGTTTGATAAAAGTAAAGTTATAACATCATTTTGCATAACTTGTAAGTATAATGCAGTGTAAATTTTATGTATGTAATTTTGTGTTTTTAATAATGCATTTACGTTTTCACATGTGATTATATATACCGATATACGTACATCATCGTCTTTCAAAGCACATAAGAAAATATTTTTACACAAAACTTACAAAAATGACTCCTCCATTATATTAATCGTTACAGATTAAAGATAGTCTAACGACTTAAATAGTTAAAGTCTTGAAGGATCAATAAAATTGAATCAAAAGTTATATTGAAAGACGATATTGAAACAAAAGGATCAACCAAGTTGCATCGCCCTTCTAACCATGTTGCGAGTTTTAAAGCTACATATGTACGAATTATAACACTTTACATGTAACACAATAACATACGTATAGTAATTTATTGAATTAAAAAATTAAAAATAAAACTTTAAATCAATAAAAATTTCAATTTAGTAGCCGTGTTGTCGCAGAGTTTTAAGCTACTATTTTCTGAAAATAAAACTTCACATATTAAGAATCATTTACCCGTAGGTATGCACAAAATAAAACTTTCAAACAAAAATAAAAAATTAAGGTAGAACATTGAGTTTTCCAAATAACACTACACAATACATATATGTAACCTCTTTAAAACTTGCTCGATTTCTTAAATCAACTATATTGCTTTCGAATAATCCCCTTGAGCTTTAGCACAACGAAGAGTACCTATACACAAAATAAACCAACACTTACTGTTATATCAATCTTCACAGATACGTTTCGATTGTTCATGTATATTGTATTCATATAAAAATAAAACTTGAAATTTTAAACACAACAATCATACTACTCAACTTGGTGATAGTGGTTTTATCTACGGCCTTACAACACACTCGATAAATAAATACATCAACCCCATTCTACCTAACTCAACCTTGACCCGTCCATTTTGCCACTTGTAAAAAAATTAAATAGTACACAACTACAAGAGGGATGCATTTAATTGTTAAAAAAAAAAAATCTTAAAATGCTACTTAATTATCAATTAGTTAGAAAAGGATCACTATACCTAGGGGTGTTCACAGTTCGGTTATAACCGGATTATCCAAATGGTTTAATTGGATTGGACAACTTGGTTTTTTAGATCGGATCGGACAAAAACCAAATTAGTAATTCGGTTTTCGGATTGGTTTTGGTTACTATTATTAGAACCGGATTATCCAAATAAACCAAATAGTAATAATTGTATATGTAACGATCATATGTAATATTCTTGTTTATCGATCAAAGTGAATGTCAAATATTTGTTTGGTTATTTTTTATACATGCTACCATATTATATTATTGGTATTGTTGATATATATCATTGAATATAATTTAAAATCTTAATTTTGCATATAAAACACTAACTCCGCATTTATATAAACCCTCAATGCAACATCACAATATGTAACCGTTGATATCGCTCATGACATTACCCTTTTACGAGTCGAAACGATACGTTCATGCAGTTAACGTAAAACCAAACTGTTAAAACCGATCCATCCAAATAGTAATTTGGTTCGGTTCAGTTCAGATTCGATATTTGTTTGGATGGATCGGATTGATATTTTGAGAACCAAAATCCAAATGGATTTATATAAATGGATCGGATTTGATCCAATCCATCCAAACAAACACCCCTAATTATACTCATCCTTCTTCATTCTAACCCTCCACATTAGAAGCGTTAAACTTAGATTTGTATTCGAAACTGAAATCTAAGGAAGAAATATGAAGAAACAGTGAACGCAACTATTTTAAGTTGCAAATTTAGGATCAATTTCGAATATATAATATTGGGTTAAGTGTCTGTAAATGCATAAAACTATGCGTTGACTTCTTTAATGTGTACACAACTATATTGACCACCATTGTATGTATGTATCTCTTATTTTTTGTCATTGTATGTACAAGGTTACCCGTAGAAACCTTAGCCGGTCACCTTTTTAATTTAGATATTATAAAATATGATGTGGTAATGCCACGGAAGTAAACATTGATACCTGGCATCCAAGTGTTGCTAAATATATGCTGACTAATTAAATTGTATTAAAATATATGATTTGTACAATAAGCATAACAGATAGTACATCAACCATCAACCAACCCCAAGTCCAAAACACCCACCCACTTGTCGAACTACCTGCAACGTCTTTCTCATCTTCATCCCTTCATCTAATTATTAATTTTTTCTTAAAAAACATTCAAGGATTTTGATTATCAAGATTATGAGAAACTTATTACAAAATCAAAACCATCATTTATCTACATGAACAAATCGTGAGCAACGTGGCAACTCAGATCTGGAATTCGGATACGGTATTCCGGCCATGATGGTTACCGGAACAAATCGTGAGTAAAGTGGTCAGGTTCACGCGTATTTTTGTTCTTGAACTGTCCGTAGAAGAAACGAGGTCACCGAAGTTTCTTCCGATGGCCGGAAACCTGCAAATATCGCCGGAAACGAAGAAGATGAATATTTTGACACTGACGATCTGGTGGTGCCATTGACGGACTGATTTAGGGTTTCTAAGGTTTTGGGGATTTTTGGGTTTATGATTTAGGGATGAATAAGAAATGTTTGAATATGGATTTGTTGTTGTGATGATGATTTGGGTATTTTGTTGTTGGTTGAATCTGATATTTCCAACTTAACTATGGATTTGCTGTTAACAATGATGGTGTGTTGGTGATGAATGATGATACGCAGATACGGTGGTGTTATGACATTTCTTCCCATTAAAAGAAATAAAAATGATATTTTTTTTCACTCTAAAGGTTAACATAATTACGTGGAATTAATAAAAGAAAATAAAAATAGTAACCGGTTACACATAAGCAGGTAACTTGGTATAGCCCGTCTCATACTCACAATGGCAAAAAATAAAAGATACGTACACACAATGGTGGTCAATATAGTTGTGTACACACTAAAGAAGTCAACGCATAGTTGTATGCATTTACGAACACTTAACCCTATAATATTCGTCAATGTCGATCACGTGATGCAACAAGTTTCTTAGGTTAGTAAAGGGCTAAACGCTACTACTCCGTATTACTCACACTTCTTCCAGATTAAATGCAACAATTTACTTTGTAAAAAGAAAGCAAACAAAGCAATAGGATAGGATTTACTTTATCTTTAAACTCGATTAATTCTATAACTTTGCAATTTATAAAATAGTTGTTTTCACACTTCGTTCATCGATCATCTTTTATATTTCTAATTTTCAGCTTAGAAAATACCTCGAGAAAATTACATAAATCGTCCTTATGGTTTGCCCTAAATTTTACTCGCAGTCCTTTAATTAATTTAATTACACATATCATCATTTCTTTTGAAATTTGTAACGTCAATAGTTCTTTACACTAACGATCGTTAACTCTCCGTTAAAAAGGACCATATTTGTAGTTTTTTTGTATTCTTATAAATTTTTTGAGTAAATATAAATTATAAAATCTAAAATATATATAAATACATTATTATGTGCACAAACATCATTTTCATCTTTCACATTTCACTTAGAAAATTCATCATCAAATTGTTCCTCTTATGCATTGAAACATTAAATTTTATAGTCAACAAACGTCTTTCACCACTCAAGGATCCTCCGTCACCCATTCATCTTATCTAGTCATGACTTTGGTGGCCACCATCTCTTCTCTTTTGCGTCCATTCCGATAACCTTAGCTTTGAAGTAAAATGACGTTGAAAAGTGAAAACTAATTAAGCAACAAATGTATATTTAGATGGAGAAATATGGTGGTGGAATACAAAATGTGATATTTTAGAGGAGAATATGACCAAATTTAATGATGAATAAAATGAGAGATATAAAAATATTGTTATGTGCACCTAATAATGTATTGTACATATACATATGTTAGATTTTATAATTTATATTTTACTCAAAAAATTTAATAAAAAAAATTTACAAACATGGTCCCTTTTAACGGAGAGTTAACGATCGTTAGTGTAAAGGACTATTGACGTTATAAGTTTCAAAAGAAAGGATGATCTGTGTAATTAAATTAATTAAAGGACTGCGAGTGAAATTTAGGACAAACCATAAGGACGATTTATGTAATTTTCTCAAATACCTCTATCAAGATATCGTTAGGGCTTCTAATGTGGAGAGTTAGAATGAAGAAAGATGGGTATAATGGTCCTTTTCTAACTAATTGATAATTAATTAGCATTTTAAAGATTTTTTTTAACAATTAAATTAATTATTCGGGTATACATGATATTTCTTAAGTTTAACAATGGCATATATGATATTTTAAAATTTAATTGGGCAAATATGATATTATGCCACTTAGTAGTGATATATAAAACACCCTTCATTCTATACATCAATATTATATGATTTTACTCGGAAGCGTATATTAAAAACATACTAGACTATTATACATAATGGAAATGTACATAAACTTTTTCAAAATATGATACACCACATAGTTTTGAAGTTATTAAAACACTGTACACATATTATACAAACGGGGTATTATGTAATTCCAAACTTAGTTTATAACAAAACTATATCAGAGTTCACAGAGCAGTCAAACATTCCCTGCCAAAGGCATCAACTTCCTGTCCACCCACATATCTATTCATAACCTGCAGGAAGTAAATGAGGGATTAGCACGAAGCTAAGTGAATAAACTTGTCACACACAATTCAACTTAGCATAACTATGAGTTTACATCAAATAACCGTAAACACACATATTCTTTCAATGAGGATCGGTGGCTCTTGGGATATCATAATACCCGGGGATTCCCCAAGAACACTTATCGTACATATCCGTATGGCCATAACGGACGAGACCGATAACTATTGGTTATTAAACTCATACACGGGTTTCAAACACAACAAATGAATCAAAACCTGTGTAAATCACATAATAACCAAAAAGTCCAACTACACGTTGACCTCAATAATCTGATACACAGAGGTTCACATATCACGTAGATTAATTCAATAATTAAGACTAAACAGTCTAATAAACACATCTACGTTTACTTGTTGCAACCAACAGTTACAACTAAATCAAAAGGTGAGTTCCAATCCACTCACCGATACCTCTGTAGATTCCACACTCAGCAGTCTTATATCACTGAGTCATTGGAGTATCTGAAACACCACATAATACACAAGTTAGTAACTTGTTCCATAATTATCATTCTAACATATTTATCAAATCAGGTAAGTCCCTGAAGTCTAAACAAATAAAAGTCCAATCTGAAATAAATTCAGAAAGTCTCAAAATGACGTTTAAAAAACTGAAAAATGTCATTTTGGACCCCTAGATGACCCCGAATGGCCAAAAACTGCCTAGACTCTTAGAATAGAGTCTTGATCATTGGGCCATTTCCGAGTGGACATGCGAATTTCAGCTCAATCCGAGTTAATGAAAAATTTGTAATTATTTTAGTCACTAAAGGTGTTAGGAACACTTGTGCACTTTTAAAATTTGTAAAACAAAAAGTTTCAAAATTCTCGATTCGTAGTGTTTTCAACTCGCTGGTCAACTCGGTTCGCCAAAAACTCGACTCGCAACGAAACAACCCAATTCGCTCAGACTCGACTCACACAGCCACCTCGGCTCGCGGATCTCAACTCGCTCAGCGAGACTCAACTCCCTTCGCGGGAACTCAGCTCGCCTCGTTGGACGAACTGGGTTTCGAGGGTTTCGCTGCTGCTACGAAAATTCGACTCAAATCTCACCATAACTCCAAAATTTCAGTTTCTAAGGTTTCTAACAGTTTACTAACTTCACAGAAACATCATATAGCTCAAAACCGAGCTTCAATTTCACTTCTAACTCAATAACCCATATAATAAACTCTTAAAACAAACTCACTTTGATGATGAAAGAGAGATAATCAGATGGAGATGATGATGGTTCTGATATTTTGAATTAGAAATCACAGAAA
This sequence comes from Helichrysum umbraculigerum, assembly GCA_949592205.1. Classification (NCBI taxonomy): domain Eukaryota; kingdom Viridiplantae; phylum Streptophyta; class Magnoliopsida; order Asterales; family Asteraceae; genus Helichrysum; species Helichrysum umbraculigerum. The sequence goes on along the minus strand of CATIUR010000001.1, from coordinate 380,377,469 downwards.
TTGACAACTTGAGATTTACTTATGAACAAGGTGTGGTTTGATGCTTATGCTTTGAGAGTTTTCAAAAGTTGAAACAAGAAATGGAGATAAACTCAAATATAAGTCGGCCTCCAACCGACTTTCAAATTTTGAGTAGTATAATTTTATACCCGTCCTAAATCTATTGTCTGGAACCCAAAAACCACTTGCGAGGAAAATTATTTTATTTTACCGTCATCTATAATAATTTAAAATAACTAATATTTTACTATTCACAATAAGTCCTGAAACCTATTTATTTAAGTTTCACAATAAAACAAATAATATCAGGTAATTCCTAAAACCATTAAATAATCAATTTAAATAAAGAATTACCAGGCCATTGGAGAGGATGTTACAAATCTCCCCTCCTTAAGGAGATTTCGTCTCCGAAATCTCAACATGGTCAAACAATCCAGGATATCTGGATTTCATACTTTCCTCAGTTTCCCAAGTTAAGTTAGAACCTAAACTGTGTTTCCATTTCACTAATACCATAGGTATCTGTTTCTTTCTAAGTTTGGTAACTTTTTGGTCAAGAAGTTCAATAGGTTCTTCAACTAACTTCTGGTTCTGATCAACCTTCAAGTCTTGCAAAGGAAGAATCTGAGACTGATCTTCAACATTACATTTTCTCAAATAACAAACATTAAATGTATTATGAATCCCTGCGAGCTCTGGGGGAAGATCAAGAGTAACTGACTGATCATTTACAACTTGACAAATTCTGAAGGGACCAATGTGTCTAGGAGCTAACTTCCCTCATTTTTCGAACCGAATAACCCCTTTCCAGGGAGAAACTTTCAAATAAACAAGTTCGCCTTCAGAAAATGTAACTGGTCTTCTACGTGGATCCGCATACTGTTTCTGCCTGTCACGCTCTGCTTTCAACTTTTCACGTGCAATTGCTACTTTATCCGTTGTTATCTGAATAATATCGGGCCCATCAAACTGTTTCTCTCCGATTTCTAACCAACAAGTAGGCGTTCTGCAACGACGCCCATACAACATCTCATATGGAGGCATGCCAATACTGGAATGATAAGAATTATTATAAGCAAATTCCACTAATGGCAGTTGAGAATCCCAAGAACCGCCATACTCCAAAACACAAGCTCGAAGCATATCCTCGAGTGTCTGAATCGTCCTCTCAGATTGGCCATTAGTTTGAGGATGATACGCTGTACTGAGATTCACACGTGTACCCAACTCTTGCTGTAAACTTTGCCAGAAATGAGAAATAAACCGAGAATCTCTATCTGACACAATTGACAACGAAATACCATGACGGGAAACAATCTCATTAACATACAACTGGGTAAGCTTACTCAGCGATGCAGTTTCACTAGTAGCCAGAAAATGAGCACTTTCGTAAATCTGTCTACGATAACCCAAATCATATCATTTCCTCGAAATGTACGCGGAAGTTTAGTCACAAAATCCATAGTCAAATGTTCCCACTTCCATTCTGGAATTTCTAACTGTTTTAATGACCCATATGGTTTCTGATGTTCAGCTTTGACCTGAGCACAAATATGACAAGCACTAACAAACTGTGCAATATCGGTTTTCATCGTGGGCCACCAATACAAAGGTTTCAAATCATTATACATCCGAGTACTGCCGGGATGAACAGATAATCTAGACTTATGGGCTTCAGTCAAAATTATATCCCGAATACCACCAATAAGAGGAATCCACACGCGAGACTGAAAAGTCTTTAATCCTCTAGAATCATCAACTAACAACTCTTTTCTTTTCAACATAATTTCAGACCATAAATTATGATCCAATAAAGCTTCCAACTGTGCAGCTTTAATTTTATCCACTAAATCTGAGGAAACATCAACTTTCAAATAATAAACTCGGTCAGAGGTACCTTTTCGGCTCAAAGCATCAGCAACCATATTAGCTTTGCCTGGATGGTAACGAATTTCACAATCATAATCTTTGATTAGTTCTAACCACCGTCTCTGACGCATATTCAACTCTTTCTGAGAAAACATATACTGAAGACTCTTGTGATCTGTACAGATAATGCACTTTGTACCATAAAGATAATGTCTCCATATTTTCAATGCAAACACAACAGCTGCCAACTCTAAATCGTGAGTAGGGTAATTTCTTTCATTCTGTTTCAACTGCCGAGAAGCATAGGCAATAACTCTATCTCTTTGCATAAGAACACCACCCAAACCAGCATAAGATGCATCACAGTAAACAATAAAGTCATCAGAGCCATCTGGTAATGCCAATACAGGTGCCTGACAAAGTAACTGTTTCAAGGTCTGAAAAGCTATCTCCTGTGACTCATCCCACTGGAACTTAACATCTTTACGTGTCAATTTGGTTAACGGACCAACAATCTTTGAAAAGTCTTTAATGAATTTTCGATAATATCCAGCTAGCCCAAGAAAACTTTTGATTTCAAAAGGATTCTTTGGAACATTCCAATTCATAACAGCTTCAATTTTAGCAGGATCAACTTTGACACCATCATTACAGATAATATGGCCCAGAAACTGTACCTCCCGAATCCAAAATTCACATTTAGAAAATTTAGCATACAAATGTTCTCTTTTCAATGTTTCCAACACTATTCTCAAATGCATTTCATGTTCTGATTCTGATTTAGAATATACCAGAATGTCATCGATAAACACAATAACAAATTTGTCAAGAAAAGGTCGACAAACCCAATTCATCAAATCCATAAACTCTGCTGGAGCATTTGTTAGACCAAACGGCATAACCAGGAATTCAAAATGACCATACCTGGTACGAAAAGCAGTTTTAGGAATATCCTGTTCACGAACGCGAACTTGATGATAACCCGACCTCAAATCAATTTTAGAATAAAACGAAGATCCCTGCAACTAATCAAACAAATCATCTATTCGAGGCAGAGAATATTTATTCTTCACTGTTCTTTTATTCAACTCCCGATAATCAATACACATTCTGAAAGACCCATCCTTCTTTTTCACAAACAAAACCGGTGCACCCCAAGGAGAAGAACTAGGTCTAATAAACCCTTTATCCAATAACTCCTATATCTGATTCATTATTTCTCGTATTTCAGAAGGAGCTAATCTATAGGGAGCTTTGGCTATAGGCGACGAGCCCGGAACAAGATCAATCTGATATTCAACTTCCCTAACCGGTGGCAAACCAGGCAATTCATCGGGAAACACTTCCGGATATTCAGAAACAACCGGAACATCAGACATGGATTTCTTTTCTAATTTCACATCAATCACATAAGCTAGGTAAGACTCACAGCCTTTAGACAACGACTTCCTAGCTTTCATCATGGAAATCAGAGGTATAATGTAACATCCATTCCTCGGGTGACAGTGCGTTATTATTTAATGTGTCAGAAAATAATTGTGTTGTGTTAATTTAAAATAAGAGGTGAAAAGAGTCGAATAATTTATTGTGACTAATAAATTATTGATTGTTTTAAATTAACTCAGTTGACGGTAAAATAAAATAATGTTTCCCCGCAAATGGTTTTTAACTTCCAGACAATGATAAGTACGGGGAATGAAAATTAAACACTTCTAGTATACTCCCAAAATGTTAAGGCGGTTGTTGAGTTATATCCATACATACATACGTACGATATACATACATACCTATGATGAACCCTAAATCATATTCATGAAGAAATCATCAAATTGGAGCTTCATAATTCGAATTCAAGCTTCAAACACATGGATTATCATCTTCTAATCCTTCTATTCAACTTGTAAGTTTCAATTTCATGAATTATATGAACCCTAGAATTTGGGGGTTTTAGTGTTATTGAGTATAATCCGAAATTAGGGTTTCAAATGGTTGAATTGATATGAGTTAAGCTTTAATAACATGTATTGATCATTCTATCATCATCATAGACATGTTGTATATGTTAATTCTTGAATTTCACGTTAACCTAGAAATGAGGTTTTGAGTAATTGAATTAATTGGCATGATTAATCTTGTATTAAGGCTTGTATTGATCATATAATGATTAGTTGGTGTTTAATTCTTGATTATATGTGAAGCCTTAAGTAGAAAGTGAAGAATTTTGTATGAACATACGAACAAAATGATGGGCTAGTGAGTATTCATGAATTATAAGCTTGTAATATTGTTAGAAAGGTTAGTTGATGTTTGAATCATGATTATAAGCTAAGCCTTGACTTAGAAATGATGAAGTTGATATATGATCACTAATAAAGCTTGTGAGTTTAGTTGATTTTGAAAGAATCAATGCTTGAAGTTGATATTATTAATGAATAATTGGTAATAGTTGATGAGTGACAATAATTTACCATGGTGATGTGATTATAATGATTATGAAAGTATAATGTTATATCAATATTGAGACAAGTGTCAATGACTAACTTGTGTTATTCTGTTGTATTCTCAGAGGTGGAGAAGGCTCAGTGATATTAGACTACTGAGTGGATGACTGAGGTATTCGGTGAGTGGATCTATGAACCTCGGTGTGATTTAGTTGTAACAAGTTTGGTTACAACGGGTAAACGTATTATTATTGATTTAGTTGCCATGATTATTTTGGTTTAATAATAATACTGTTGATAGACTCTTAGTCTGATATGATACATGATGAGTCTGTAGCTATGTGATCACTTGTTGTAATGCCTTTAGGCACCAGTTGATTCAGAGGCCAGCGGACATCTGGGCTGGGCTTGGGTTTGCTATTGATTGGATAATACAGGGTCTTAGTACAAGTATTATTGTCGTAGCCTATGTTATTTGAGTTGTAGCACCAAGTAGTCGGTTAAACCTCTGTATGGGCCTGCAGTGGTTTTAAAGTGTTCTTTGAGAAGGTGATACCTCAAGAACCACCGTTCCTCTTTGACGCCAGTTGATTGTGATTGGATAAGTTGTAAACAGGTGTGTTGTGTGCATATGGTTAGTAGTTGTGCACAAAGTTGTTATGCTAAGTTGGACTGTTGTTTATTGATTTACTCACTTAGCTTTGAGCTAATCCCCCACATTAACACTTCTTGCAGGTTATAGATTTTATCGGGTGGGCAAGAAGTTGAAATGGAAGGAATGTTGATGATTAGGCGTTACTCTGATATTGATTTGTATAAATCATTGTTATCTTTTGGTTTTGAAATAACACCCATGTTGATGAACTATGTTTTAAATTAGTTTGAATTTGTAATGTAACTTGGTATTGTTGAAAGTTGGACTAACGCTTCCGGGTTTATTATATTTAAATGATGAAAAATGAGGGGTGTTATATATACACTCACTATCCCTTTCTCCTCGAGCCACAACGTATGACTCTTCAGAAATTGGGATTCTAATCAATTTATGGTGGCAATCAATACTTGCTTTAAACTGACTCAACCAATCCATGCCAATAATCACATCATAACTTGGAATCGGCATTAACAGAAACGAAATTGGAAAAGTCTGGCCATCTATCACAATATTAGCTCCAGTCACCGAGGTGGTAACAGGAACTAACTTGCCACTAACAATCTCTACTTCTAAGGGCTTAGTTATCACAGTAGGGATCAGTTTCAACTTATCACAGAAACACACGGATATAAAAGAGCAATTCGCTCCAGAATCAAATAACACACGTGCTGGTACAGAGTTTATAAGAAAAGTACCAGTGATAACATCTTCTGTGTGCACAGCCTCATCGACTGTCATCTGAAAGGCCCTACTAGTAGCTGGCGGAGGATTCTTCCACTTTTGACCGGAAGATGACGAACTCCCGACCGAAACCGAACCCTGTTTATTCGCCTCTGGACATTCTCCAACTCTGTGACCTTCTTTCTTACAATTCCAACAGACGAAATTCGGATACTTGCAGTTCTTAAACTCATGACCAAGTTCACCACATTTAACACACTTGTTCGTCTGAACAGTACACGGTCCTGTATGTTTAGACCTACAAGTACTACACCAGTTGGAACTACCAGAAGAACCACTTTTATTACCAGATTTTTGACCTTGACGATTACTCTGCCACCTTTGCTTTCCTTTTCCCGAAGATTCATTTCTGGATTTCTGATCAGATCTATCTTTAGTTGGAAAACCTTGAGCTCTAATATCACTATCAACAGAACGTGCAAGGTTAAAAGACTGAGATTAGATGTGGCAATTTAAGACCCATGGGTCTAGTTGGGTTTTTCTAATTTTTATAGATGGGTCTAGTTGGGTAATTAAAAAAATAATCAAGTATATCATTATTACTCATTATGACCCAATAGGTAATAATGATATACTTGGGTCTTATTTTAATTACCCAATTAGACCCATCTATAAAAATTAGAAAAACCCAACTAGACCCATGGGTTTTAAATTGCCACCTCTACCTGAGATAAAGTACCTGCTAACCTCACTGTAGTGCGATAATTCGGAGGCAAGGCATCAACAAACTGCTCGATTCTGGTTTTCTCATTAGGGACCCATTCTTGAACAAATCTCAGCTTCTCAGAAAACTGAGATATCAACTCATCAATTGTCATTTTATCAGTCAAGTGTAGATTCACAAACTCCCTTCTAATGCAAGCCATATCAAAATCTGAACAATATTGTTTACAAACTTCATTACGAAATTCAGCCCATCGAATAGAGTCTTTTTGTTGCTAAATGAAATGACCAGTGATCGAATCCCACCAAACCATGGCTTCATCTTTCAAACATTGAACTGCATAGGAAACTTTAGATTCTTCTTCACAATGTGTAACATCAAATTTCCTTTCCATGTCTCTTAACCAGTTTACTGTCACAGACGGATTTGTACTACCATGAAAATCCGGTGGTTTACTTGCCATTAATGTTTTGAAAGAACACAATTTACTTGGCATAGGTGGTGGAACAGTACCAAAAACCGGTAATTGCTGCTGAAACTGTTGATGAGATGATTCAGCTTCCTTCTGTCGGCGATAATCTCTAAGTCTAATTACTTCATCTTCTAACTGAAAAAGATAATCATCTCTATTCGATTCTTCATGAACAGGAATGGAAGTACCCTAATGATCATGTCTCTCATTATGAGTATCTGAAGGATGAACATTGATCCTTGAGGCATTATTAGGGTTGGTGGTCGGTTGCTCGTTATCTGCCATATCTGTATTCAACACAACACTTGAAACTCGTTAATCGTTAGTACCTATCTACTAACAGATTCACAACCAATGCTAAATCCCATACCCAGGAATGTTTGACATAACACAACTCAGAATTGGGATTGAACACTTTATAATGCTCAATTCGCCCAAAACTATGCTCTGATACCAACTTAAAACACCGCTCATTCTATACATCAATATTATATGATTTTACTCGGAAGCGTATATTAAAAACATACTTTACTATTATACATAATGGAAATGTACATAAACTTTTTCAAAATATGATACACCACATAGTTTTGAAGTTATTAAAACACTGTACACATATTATACAAACGGGGTATTATGTAATTTCAAACTTAGTTTATAACAAAACTATATTAGAGTTCACAGAGCAGTCAAACATTCCCTGCCAAAGGCATCAACTTCCTGTCCACCCACATATCTATTCATAACCTGCAGGAAGTAAATGAGGGATTAGCACGAAGCTAAGTGAATAAACTTGTCACACACAATTCAACTTAGCATAACTATGAGTTTACATCAAATAACCGTAAACACACATATTCTTTCAATGAGGATCGGTGGCTCTTGGGATATCATAATACCCGGGGATTCCCCAAGAACACTTATCGTACATATCCGTATGGCCATAACGGACGAGACCGATAACTATTGGTTATTAAACTCATACACGGGTTTCAAACACAACAAATGAATCAAAACCTGTGTAAATCACATAATAACCAAAAAGTCCAACTACACGTTGACCTCAATAATCTGATATACAGAGGTTCACATATCACGTAGATTAATTCAATAATTAAGACTAAACAGTCTAATAAACTCATCTACGTTTACTTGTTGCAACCAACAGTTAGAACTAAATCAAAAGGTGAGTTCCAATCCACTCACCGATGCCTCTGTAGATTCCACACTCAGCAGTCTTATATCACCGAGTCATTGGAGAATCTGAAACACCACATAATACACAAGTTAGTAGCTTGTTCCATAATTATCATTCTAACATATTTATCAAATCAGGTAAGTCCCTGAAGTCTAAACAAATAAAAGTCCAATATGAAATAAATTCAGAAAGTCTCAAAATGACGTTTAAAAAACTGAAAAATGCCATTTTGGACCCCTAGATGACCCCGAATGGCCAAAATCTGCCTAGACTCTTAGAATAGAGTCTTGATCATTGGGCCGTTTCCGAGTGGACATGCGAATTTCAGCTCAATCCGAGTTAATGAAAAATTTGTAATTATTTTAGTCACTAAAGGTGTTAGGAACACTTGTGCACTTTTAAAATTTGTAAAACAAAAAGTTTTAAAATTCTCGATTCGTAGTGTTTTCAACTCGCTGGTCAACTCGGTTCGCCAAAAACTCGACTCGCAACGAAACAACCCAATTCGCTCAGACTCGACTCGCATAGCCACCTCGGCTCGTGGATCTCAACTCGCTCAGCGAGACTCAACTCGCTTCGCGGGAACTCAGCTCGCCTCGTTGGACGAACTGGGTTTCGAGGGTTTCGCTGCTGCTATGAAAATTCGACTCAAATCTCACAATAACTACAAAATTTCAGTTTCTAAGGTTTCTAACAGTTTACTAACTTCACAGAAACATCATATAGCTCAAAACCGAGCTTCAATTTCACTTCTAACTCAATAACCCATATAATAAACTCTTAAAACAAACTCACTTTGATGATGAAAGAGAGATAATCAGATGGAGATGATGATGGTTCTGATATTTTGAATTCGAAATCACAGAAATTGACAACTTGAGATTTACTTATGAACAAGGTGTGGTTTGATGCTTATGCTTTGAGAGTTTTCAAAAGTTGAAACAAGAAATGGAGATAAACTCAAATATAAGTCGGCCTCCAACCGACTTTCAAATTTTGAGTAGTATAATTTTATACCCGTCTTAAATCTATTGTCTGAAACCCAAAAACCACTTGCGAGAAAAATTATTTTATTTTACCGTCATCTATAATAATTTAAAATAACTAATATTTTACTATTCACAATAAGTCCTGAGACCTATTTATTTAAGTTTCACAGTAAAACAAATAATATCAGGTAATTCCTAAAACCATTAAATAATCAATTTAAATAAAGAATTACCAGGCCACTGGAGAGGATGTTACAATATATATACAATTCTCCCTATTCTATAAATATCTAAATATAATAGGTAGTTTATAGTTTACAAAATTGTTTACTATGTAGGTAATTTATAGTTTCTTTGCATTTTACTACGTAGTATTATATTACACACACATGCAAATGTACTGGAGGTTTCAAATAAGAAGCATCCATTCTGTATAAGTTTATTATAAATTATAATATCTAAGACATTTTTAGTAGATATTGTAAATATTTATGTATGTGTTTGGATATCCAAAAACCAAACCGATCCATCCAAATAGTAATTCAGATGGATTGGTTCAGTTTTTGAATTTGTTTGGATGGATCGGATTCATATTTCCGAAACCATAATCCATTTGGATTCATGTATACGGATGGGTTTTGAACCGATCCATCCATTTGAACACTCCTGGCGCTAGATATGAACCGGAACAATTGCCATGCAATTTGTCAAATATTCAAAACTACCATCATATAAGTTTTAATTTGTGATCTGCTTTGGGATTGATCGAACGGCTACAATTACTTCCTACAACTTTTTACTTTAATTACCTTTCTACAATAACTAAACTCTCTCTCTCTCTCTCTCTCTCTCTCTATATATATATATATATATATATATATATATATATATATATATATATCCGATTTCTTATTATCTGATAATTGATGACTCCACCCCTCATTTTTATGACGTTACGATAATGTGTTAGCTGAGGCGGATCAATAAGTCATCATATTTTATTGAAAGTGTGATAAACAATTTATCGAAATGAAGTTACATACACAGAATTTCTTTAAAATATAATTTAATACACCAAATACTAATACTAATACTAATCCAATTGATAAGATAAAATATAGCTTCAACTGTTTTTTTTTTGTTTGTTTGTTTTTTTATTGCTGTCTAAATATTTGTATATTTCCAATTGGCAAAAAGTAGTGTCCAAAAATAATAGATTATTGGACTATAGTGCCCTTGTTATTATTATTAACGAGCTGTTTTTACCCACGCATTACGACGGAGCAGAACTAAATTATAATTTTAGGTGAACATATTATATACGCATCTTGAATATAAAAAATAACATATCAATATATATATATATATATATATATATATATATATATATATATATATATATACATACTTAAATAACAATTATCATACGTTGTTTCGTACACCTGGTTACATTGACGTTTTAATAGATTGAACAAAATAAATCAATATACAAACATAAATATATAAATTTCAACATACTAATTTATAGATTTAAATTTGTTTTTATTAGTATAACTTATACATAGTCACGTATCATATTAACTTGTTATACTGAAAGAGTGCACACAATTTACTGAGAAAAACCAAAAATTTCACTTAAAATTGTTACGCGAAGCAACATTCAAGAAACATGGTTTATTAAATTTGTATTTATTAGACCCAACAAACATTTAGTCAATATTAATTGTTACAAAGAATTATAAGTTACATGATATAATTGTTTGAGTTTTCGTTAAATATGGTTTGGTTTGTAATGCAAACCAAATCAAATCGAAAGCCACGATGAAAGTTAAATGATGATATTTTTAATGAGTGAAATGTTAGTTATGTCTTAAGATCAATAAGTCTGGTGATATTATTATTATTATTATTATTATTATTATTATTATTATTATTATTATTATTATTATTATTGTTTTTTTTTAATTCATCCGATGACATTATAAATATTGTTTTTGTCTTGGTAACTCATTCATACTAAGCTCATAGTATAACTTGGGATCAACCGGTTTACCTTTTTATCTAATAAGATTTGTATATAACGATAAAATTTTGACAATTACGTTAAATAAAACACATCTTAATTGTACTTTTCTGTCAAATCGAGTTAAAGGATTGATTAAAAGACAACACATTGATTAGTTGAGTGTGTTGAAAGTTTTATTAAGTATAGTATATGCAATTTACAAAACATACACTTTAACTATTATAGATAAATTAAAGTAATCTACTATTATCTATGTCCCAATTAGAGTGTCCACTTTGACTTAGGAGTGTCAATGGGACGGATCTTGATCTAGATCCGACCCGGCCCGCTCCATTTATGTGATCCAATGGGTCAGAAAAATAGATCCATGGACCTAATAAGGGATCTAATGGGTCGACCCATTTAGATGGATCTCTACTTGGATCGACCCATGACCCGTCCGGGTCGACCCATTAAAGTAAAAAAAAAAAACAATTTTTTTTTAAATATTATGTACAACTTTTTCTACAAATAATATACTTTTCATTATGTAAAAATTGTTATATATAAAAATTGAAAACGATATTTACGTCAAAACTATTAAACGGTTCGTATGATTGTATCCCAATTTTTAAAGTAGAATTATTACTAGCAAATTAAAGCTCATCGAACAATTGAAGGTTTGCTAAATATACTGATAAGGTTTTTTTTATTATTATTTTCATAATATAGCCAAATTGGCCCAAATACGTGTACGAATTAGATGAAAGCATTTAGAAGTCACGAAGAAAATCATGTTTCTATATTTTATTCATGTTAATTAATATTACTGAATATCATATATAACAGATTTCGATAATAATATAAAAATTAAATTTGGATATAAATAAATAAAAAAATTCATAATCTTTTTATATATTAATGGGTCGACCCGGATCCAGATCCATGAAATTAGTTGGATCTTGGATCGGATCATGATCCATTAACTAACGGGTCAGATCCGGATCCATCTAAATGGATCTTGTGACCCATTGGATCTTGTCAAGATCCGACCCGACCCGACCCGCCCCATTGACAGGTCTACTTTCACTCTGCACATAGTTTTATGATTCTCCATTAACTCTACCTTTTACCAATCAAATACCATATCTATCAACTAAAGTTTCTTTTGATTAGTTAAAACTTCGAAGTAGACACTTATTGAGACAACCCAAAATAGTAATGTGAACACTTGAAGTGGGTTGGATAGAATATAATTTTGATTTTGTATGATAAAATAAAACATTCAAAATTTCAAGCAATTTTTTTTTTTTTTTATGTTTATTATATTTCATGAGTAGAGTTCAAATGAGTACATCAATTTTGAGTGGGAATAGGGGAATCAATCTCAACCACTCATTTTCATCAAATACCCATTTCCCCCACATTTTTGAAACTCAAATATCTCACAAGGTAAGTCGAAAAATCATTTAAAATTGCACCATAAAATTCAGCGTTTTCTCCTCTTCGATTTGTCGTCCCTCAATGCATACTTTTGACAACTTTTTTTTTTATTTTTTGGTGGGTTTTACAAATTAGTAATACATGTGTTAATGATTGGTTGTACATTTGATTTGTGGTTAGGGTTAGGGCTTAGGGCTAGAGTTTAGGGTTAGGGGTTAACAGGGTTTAGGGTTTGGGTTTAGCAGGGTTTAGGGTTTAGTATGATTTAGGGTTTAGAGTTTTGTAAAGCGTTTAGGGTTTATGGTTTGGGGTTTAGGTGTTAGGGGTTAGGGTTTAGGGTTTAGGGGTTATGATTTAGGGTTTGGGGTTTCGGGGCAAAACCCCCAACCCTAAACCCCAAATCATAACCCCTAAACCCCAAACTCTAAACCCTAAACGCAACACTTTAACACATGTGTTAGTAAATGTGAAACCCACCAAAAAAGATGACAAATAAAACTCGTTGAAAGTATGCCTTAAGGGACGGAAAATCGAAGAGGAGAAAACGTTGAATTTAATGGTGCAATTTTCATAATTTTTCGATTTGTCGTTTGTGAGATAATTGATGTTGGAGGTAAATGTGTTTTGTACATTTGAAACATTTTGCTTTGTACATGACACAATATCATTGGTTCTCTCATTCTCACATAAATTCTTATTTTCATTTGAACCCCACCCTACATATTCATTATTCTTTATGAGAAAAAAAAGAAGAATGAAATCTTGTTTTACTACTCGCACACCACAAAATACAAATGAAAAGGTATAGCGTGGGTTTTGTTATTATTGTTAAAAATTTATTTGAAAAAAAAAAAAAAAAAGTGTTACTGAAATTCGAACACGGCCCAACTCTTTCTAAAGTAAAACTCTTTACCAACCAACCATGGAAACAGATTTGTGATATTTTTGTATGGTATATACATAAATATTGGTAAAAGATAACTATTCATTCAAAAGTAAACATTTTACCACTCCTCAGTGAGTTTCAAGGGGATCAATCACAGTGCCACTTTTATTTAACTAACAACTCCTCTCAGACATGGATTTTATTCTTTCAAGCAGCACCTCAACCTCCATTTTTTTTCATCACAAAAAGGTACACATCACACACTCTGTTACTTTTTTTTTTTTTTCTAATTATAACCCCAATTTCAATCTTCGTAATTAATCATAATTGAGTCTGACTGCTAACTTTAATTTTGTATCCGACTGATTTTTGTATTATTATTAATATCGATATCGAATTTTGGCTTTATAAAGATGAATTATCGCTGTCATGTCTGATTATATGATTTAATCTAACTGTTGAATTACAGTCGTTTTTAGATATATTGCGTAGCTTCACTGTGTTTGGATATATGATTTAAAGTTAGAGTCTTTTGAAGTAATTTGATTTGTATGAGTAGTGAAACAACGGTGATATAAATTAAATGTTACATTAGGGTATTGTGTTGCAATACTTTGAAAATGCACAATTGAAACACCGATTACACCTCTTCTGAAATAAAGTTATTGTGTTAATCAATGATTAATTACTTTGGAAATGCTACAGTTATCTGCTTACAAAACAACCTCTACCAACTTAGTTAGTTCCAAATGTTCTTCTAAAATAAGCAGGTAGGTGAAAATTCCGGAGTGTATTTGGATATGTATAGCAACTGTAAAAATTAGCAATAAGCACTTGAATAAGCGATCGGTAGAAGTCCCAAAAGTGTCTGATATGCTACTTGGCTGGTTACTAGAAGTCTAGAAGTAAGTTGCAAATAGAAGAAGTGTGTTTAATATTTTGATGTTTTTTATTTTTTGTTTTTATTTTTTATTTTTTTAACTTTGTGGTTGATTACTCAATCAGATATTTACAGTATTCAGTCCAAAACAAGGTGGTGGTAGACAAGGGTTTGATCAGTTTGTTAGTGTGACTGTCAAGGCAATGCCGGAGGAGAAGGCGTTAACCATTACAAATGGGTCCAGTGTTAATAAAATCCCGCATGTTCTGACCGTAGCTGGCTCTGATTCAGGAGCTGGTGCAGGAATTCAAGCTGATCTTAAAGCTTGTGCTGCACGTGGAGTGTACTGTTCCACTGTCATCACCTCTGTTACTGCACAGAATACACTTGGCGTTCAGGTTTAACAACGTATTTCTTTTTGTTAGTTTTGTAGTAACATGAAGCGATCTTTTTTCTTTTTCGCATATAGTTTTCTAAATTTATTATATACCCGTCCTATTATATGTTTCCTTGTGTTTAGGATGTGAGCATTCTTCCAGAAGAATCTGTGGCGGCTCAGTTAAAATCTGTACTGTCAGATATGCGAGTTGATGTTGTAAGATCGATAATGCCCCTTAAAATTGAGAAGTATGTAACCTTGAGCTCTTGCACAAGGTTGTTTTGTTGATAGAGATTGACCATAGTTTAATACTGATGTCAACTTAGGTGAAAACCGGAATGATTCCGTCTATTGCCATGGTGAAGATCCTTCAAGATAGTCTTAAGCAATTTCCAGTTCAAGGTATGACAGATCAATTTAAATTGGAGTGAACGTTGTTTCTGAATTGACTTGATCTAACTTCTAAAGGCAGCTTTAGTGGTTGATCCTGTCATGGTGTCTACGAGTGGGGATGTGCTTGC
Organism: Helichrysum umbraculigerum; assembly: GCA_949592205.1. Lineage (NCBI taxonomy): Eukaryota > Viridiplantae > Streptophyta > Magnoliopsida > Asterales > Asteraceae > Helichrysum > Helichrysum umbraculigerum. Next base: position 380,362,326 of record CATIUR010000001.1, on the reverse strand, counting down.
TGGTCCTTCCATACTTGATACGTTCCGGTAAGATAATTTTGCAAATCTAGCAGCTGTTTAATTGCATTCCTACTTTGTTTATGGTGTATCATAGAAGCTCGGGAGAATGGTTTGACTATATCTTCTTGTTGCAGGAAAGATCTGCTTCCTATGGCAGACATTGTGACACCAAATCTAAAAGAGGCATCTGCTTTACTTGGTGGTTTGCAATTGGAAACAGTTACTGACATGCACTCTGCTGCAAAATCTTTACATAGTTTGGGACCACGGTACTTATTAGTAACATGCATTAGAGTTCATTTCGTTTATGCCCTCTTGCCACTTTTAGTCAACATTAGCATTTCTCTGTTTCAAACTAGTTGTAGCAAACCAAAGTAACATAATCATATTGTTTCAGAAATGTTCTTGTGAAAGGAGGTGACCTTCCTCCTTCCTCAGATGCTGTAGATATATTCTTCAATGGTATGTAGTAGTATCATACTATCATCTTTATGGTCAAAAAGAAGAATAATTATTTCGTTGTATACCATTTGTATACATATAGTGTTGCGTATGAGAGGTGTTTGTACTTTCTGTACTAGCTTCGTATGTAATATGTATTTATATTTATATTGGTCATGCAGGTAAAGATTTTTATGAGTTACGTTCATCACGGATACAAACTCGAAATACTCATGGAACTGGTTGCACCATGGCATCATGTATAGCAGCTGAGTTGGCAAAGGGTTCTTCAATGCTATCAGCTGTTAAGGTATTTTGCCATTCTTATAACTTTAGGGATCTCGGCATCTCATATATAAAGTATATAGCTGGTACGTGGTGCTCCATTAAAAACCATGTCACAAACTGCCTTCAATGGTGGTGTCTACCCTGATCTAGATGTTTTAGTTCTATTTCAGAAAGTATTATGGGGTGAGAAATTACTTAACTAATCCGGTAGTACGCCTTTGTGATAAAAACAAAACAAAAGATCTGAGACCTACCTTAATTGGAAACAGTTGATGTTATATGACAGATATTATATTAGTATTTCTTCGATTGGAACTCTAGTTTTCATTCTTTGTGAACTGTAATATGAAGGTAGCAAAACGATATGTTGAGACTGCACTGGAGTATAGCAAAAGCATTAATATTGGAAACGGACCTCAAGGTCCTTTTGACCACATATTTAAGCTAAAGAGAAACATTTCGGGCAGGCTGCAACCTTTTACTCCGAGTGATCTCTTCTTATATGCTGTCACGGATTCGGGAATGAATAAGAAATGGGGTCGTTCCATTACTGATGCTGTTAAAGCTGCCATTGAAGGAGGCGCCACTATTGTGCAAATAAGGTGTAACTTTTCTCCTTTTCCATTCACTCTCCTCCATTCCACACACTTGTGTTGTAGAAGTTCTTCCTTTTTTTAGCATTCACAAGAATGTATATTATTTAACATATAACTATGTGATGGGCTACTTTCCTGTTTTCACATAAATGGTTGAGACTTGTCACGCTAATATAGACATTTTTTTCTGCTGTGTTTCAGAGAAAAAGATGCTGAAACAGGAGAATTCCTGGAAGCAGCCAAAGCATGTCTTGATATTTGTCGTGCCCGTAATGTCCCCCTACTAATAAACGACCGGGTTGATATTGCAATGGCTTGTGATGCTGATGGGGTCCATGTTGGTCAATCCGACATGCCAGTCAAGACAGTCCGAGCTCTTCTCGGCCCTGAAAAAATCATTGGAGTATCATGCAAGACACCAGAGCATGCTCTAAAAGCATGGGAGGATGGTGCTGATTACGTAGGATCGGGAGGCGTATTCCCAACAAACACAAAAGCAAACAACCGGACCATCGGTTTGGATGGTCTGAAAACAGTTTGCTTGGCTTCAAAGCTACCAGTGGTGGCAATTGGCGGCATTAATCTTTCAAATGCGAGGTCTGTGATGGAACTAGGGGTGGTGAATTTGGAAGGTGTGGCGGTTGTTTCTGCTTTGTTTGATAGGGAATGTGTTGCAGGGGAGACAAAGAAACTGCATGATTTGTTGACGGAAACTGTTGCAAATGTAGGAGCATCTGTTACTAACTGAAGTCTTTTTCGGGTTTTGTAAGTGTGGTCATTGATGAATATTTGTTTGCTCGTGAACTTGCAAATGTAAAATGAGGTGATACTCCGTCGTAATTTGGTTACATGAGTGTTAGAACATGCGTTATGAAAGTAATTAGGTAACGAAATAACTGAAATCATGTAATTAGTTGTAAAACATGTGTCAAATGATAATAATTGGATGGTTCTTTTTGCTGTTATAAGTTGAATTTATTCTTTTTCTGGGGAAGAGTTTAAGTTTACGATACTGAGTAACATTTTTTGTATAGGTACTTGTTACAAAGTTTATTCATGAATCCTTTCACTTTTTTAACATTTTCTAAGAAGCGAAGTTTAAGCACTTCAGCTAGCCTAACCACAAAATTCGTGTTTACTGTTTAACGAGTATCTTTAGCAGTTTAGCACCCTATAATTCACTGATTCAGTTCATTGCAGGAGCGTATCTAAATGAACAAGGAGTCGCAACACATAAGTTACCTGGTATGATATTATGTATCGTGCCAGTTGCATTTCTAATACCAGAAGTCACTTTGTTGTAAATTCAGGCATTTGTAATGTTCAGCTTTAATTTGAAGCATCTCATATTCCAGATGAGCTATATGAATGCAAACTTACAAAGAAACATTTACATAACTATCAGTTCTACTTTTCAAATAAGTATAAATCACGAACACATTACTCTGGACAAAATAAATAAATTAATTAATTAATTGAAAAATATTGTGTTCACAATGAAATTTTTTTAAGGTTATAGAGAAGAGAGCTTATACAGGTCTAAATTCAATGCCTTGTATAATAACCCCGTTTAGCTCATTTAATTTTCACCAAACAAGCAAAGATGCATAGGAATCATTTCGGTTGAAGCGTTTTGAAACTCCCATACCTGTACTTCCATCCAACCATCATTTCTCAGTTGTGGAATGCCTTTCAAATTGGGTCTATTCAATGGGTTGTGGGCATTTAGATCAACCTTTCCTTCAACAATAACTGGGGTTTCAGGACCAACTAAAAAATATACCAAAACTCATGCTCCTTCCGTTCAACGGAAGCGAGATCTGTATGATCCATCACTTTTACGGGAGCCTCAAACATGGATTGGCCTTCAGGTAATTTGTAGACACGGTAACTTGCATCTGTTGTTTGAGGTGATAGTAGTACTTGGGATTCGATTTTTCCCACAAGCTTAAATTATATAAATGAAGCTTCCAACGCTTCTCCAAATCTGCAAATACTTTGAAAGTCATCTTGCATGTAATAGAAATGTTATAACTAGACAATATACTTGCTGCAAAAGAAAACATAAAGATATAAAATAACCTTGATTCGGGTAAAGACTGTCGCTTTGGGTATACATTGTCCTCTATGACAGTCACCCTTGCTGATAGCATTAGGCATTTCGTCCCATTTTTTGTCCAGAGAAAACCACTATCAATCAATCAACACCAACAATATAAATATGTAAGCACTCGTTTGGAGATTCTGTTATCGTTCAGGAACCATGCTCCTAGGGTCCACAATAAGTAAATGAACGCTTTAAAACAGTTTCAGAATTTACAACACATATCAAACTTAATTACCTCTTCACCTTGATTAGGAATCCTTTGCAAAGAATTGAGTGAAGCTCCTTCTTTGTTGTCCATTGCACTCCATTTTTTGACCGTTTGACTATGTCTTGATAATCATTTGGCACTTTGTGTTCCCAATATGTCTCATCCTCCGAATCAGATACGGCTTGCGTATCAACCTCTGCCGCTTGATGTTCCACCTATATGTACGACTTGAGACTATGATGTATAAACAAAAATGGTAACTTATTCTCCAATTGTGTTGTGTTTTTTTATCAAAGTCCATAAAAAATATTTACTGAAAATTAGGCCAGCAGACTGACCTATTTTCCAAATAAAATTAAAAGCAAAATAATGGACATGGTGTAAATGAATAAATAAACTGGTATCATAAGTCATTATATCTTACTTCCTCCAATGGCCGAAACTCGATGCCTTCAATATTGTCACACCCCCAATTTCGTGATTTGTGGAAACGACTGTTTTGGGGCGTGACTAATCAATTATCAAGCACAAAGATTTATAGCAAACGACTCTAAATGAGACGTATTAGAAAATACATTACAATACAGAAGTAGTACCAAGTTTTAAGTCATAAGTATACATCAACAGCGAGTTCGCAAATTGATTATGAGGATTTTAAGTACATAACCAAAGTACAAAAGATAATGCAAGTAAAATCTTCATAAGTATGTATGCATGCGACTCGTACTAGCTTAGTATATCCTGCGGGCCATCCTACTGTTGCTGCGTACCTGAGAATGCATCACTAAAAGCGTCAACCAAAAGGTTGGTGATTCTCACAGGTTTGTAATGAATAGTAATAGAAAGTTTAGTACAACATTAGTAAGTAAATCAAGTCATGAGTAAGTATAATGGTGAACTACAATTTCACAATGTAATAGAGTAAGTAGGTAACAATTACACGCAAGTAATTCGGTAAGTAAGTATCAATTACACACAGGTAATTAGGTAAGTATCAATTACACACAGGTAATTAGGTAAGTAAGTATCAATTACACACAGGTAATTAGGTAAGTAAGGTCTGCCATGAGCCATCATAGTCGAAGCTTAACGTACGTAATTGTGCCCCTCGTGAGTGCTAATCCAAAAACACTCATATGAAACGAGTAGAAAACGCCCATTCATACGAGTACGGTTCGTGGTGGCGCTACCACCCTGAGCGGGGATTGTCAGTCCCATATGGATCCATATACTAAAACTCGCGCTTATCCCATAACTAACAACTATGATTCAGAGGACTTCATTGGATTAAACGGAAACTCATGCAATTCGGTATATCGGTAAGTAGTAAAGCAGTCAGTTGCTAAGTTTGTACAGTGGCACGGTAGTAAATCAGTAATGTAGTAAAACAGTGAATCACTTCATTTGTAAAGTAGCAAAGTATCAGTATCATAGTAAAATAGTGAGTCACTAAGTTTGTACAGTAGTAAAGTAATATATCGGTAACATAGTAAGTTTGTGGAGTAGTAACTCCGTAAAGTAGTAAACCCATAAGGTGGTAAAGTAGAAATCGGTAAGTTTGTAAATCAGTAAAGCGTTTTGTTTATAAGTTTGTAACACAATAAGTACAAGTAAGAAATAAATACATTTATACATGTATTCAAGTAAAACAAGTGATGCATCTCCCCCAAAATAGTAAAACAGTAAAAAGGAGCTGTGAGACTCACCTGAAGAGCAAGCAATCCTAAATGTGCGCGCGTGTACCAAGTGTAACTTCCTAGTACCCTAAACACGCGAGATTATATATTTGTAAGTGGCTGTTTAGTAAATCATTCGTATAATTGTTCACTTTATTAGTTATGTTCAACGCATTCGACTAGTGTTTACGTTTATATGTTTGAAATCCAATTAAGTTTGTAGTTTGTAAAAGTGTACGGCCCGTTGGTGACGGAAGTGAAATCATATTTTAAAATACAATTTTTGTACTTGTTTCTAGTTGATTTCATGAACTTTAGATACTTATTTAGCTTGAAATTGATCTCATGTGTTAAGGTTAAAGATTGAGGAAGAAAATAAGAAAAGATGGTGCATTTTGCTGATTTGACTATGTTGCACCGTTTTGGCCATAACTTTCTCATACGAACTCGGATTTAGGCGATCAAGCTGCCCAGACGTGCGTAACCGAGAGAACTACAAAACTACAAAAGATGGTATTGTGGAAGCATGTCACCCGTCTGGGTGAGGCCTCACACCCGTTCGGGTCAAGAGGTTTAACCCGTCCGGGTCACACAACTCACCCGTACGGGTTTGTTGATCCACCCGATCGGGTCACCACCTGTACAGGGTCTGTTCGAGCATCTTACACAACAACAAATTCATGGCTTCAATTCTAGGTATAACCAACTCAATATAACAACCTAAAATGATCATATTAACGTATTAAGCATGAATTTAAAGTGTGGATTGGAGTTTCCTTACAAATTTGAAAACGAAGCCGCGAGGATGATGGTGAGGATGAAACCAATGATGATGATGATCAAGATGAAGAAGAAGATGATGATTATGTTGTTTGTTTGTTGTTTTGAAGTTGTTGTTGTTGAGAAGAAAAGAGACCGAGAGAGTAGAGAGATCAGAGAATAGATCGTGTGCGTGTGTGTGATCTGTGAATTATTGGAGTTGGTTGTATAACCAGCTCCAATAATTGAAGTAGTATAGTATTTTCGCTCCGTGTTTGTGTACCCGATCGTAAAGTAGTATAATCTTTTAAAATGATAAATCTCTAAAAATATAATCGTATATATTTTTAATTGAAATGTTTTATAAAAATGTTTTTACGAAGATATAAAATTGTATCTTTGTTTTACTTAAAACATACGGATAGTTTTATGTGTCCAAAATGTATTTAAATTTCTAATGGAGTAAATAATTATTATTCTCAACAATAATACTTTATTTAAAATGTTTTGAACAATTGTACATTTTTAGTTTCTGTGTTATGTCAGATTCGTGTATACGTGATTATTAAATAATCGTTTCGGGTTATATATATATATATATATATATATATATATATATATATATATATATATATATATATATATATAAATATATATATATATATATATATATATATACCCCATTATTAAGCATTTCATACATTGGCTGAAAAGTTGAGTCGGAGGATATCCGAAATTACTTATCTACCCTTCTACCTACATAATGGAACAAATATCTATACCCCTTGCAGCTGTTTTTCTTCATATCCACCGTTCAAATTTCAAACCCACAAAATCTCTCTCATACTTCCATTAGAGAATCCAGGCAAACCACCATATTCTTCCATAACTTAAAAGTCGTTCGGTAAGTTACATGTAATTCCGTTTTCTCCGACACAGCTGGAAAATCGGCCAACACCGTTATATTCTTTTCTTTTTCCTTTTTTTAGATCTAAAAGTGTCGCTGTGTTTTTGTTAAATCATTCAACTTTATGATAAATCTTCGTTGTTAAATCTTTCATCTTTTTGGTGTTTTTGATTTAGATTGAACCACCGTTTGATCGATTCTTAATGTACGTTGTTTGTGTTTAATTATTTGCTTCTCTTTTTCTCGGTTCTGAACATTTTTCTTCTTTGCATATCTGAGTACCATCACCATATGAGATACGACAACAACCGCACTGGTGGTGGGTACTCGAATGAGTTTAGTCACTAATAAAGTCACACAAAGATCGTAGCTCAGTATCAATCGTTTGTAAAGGTTGGTACAACGCTGAACGATGGAGCAAGCGCCACATGTTCATCGGAAACTGTTATTCCGTTTAGCCGGAGATTGTGGCGGCGAGGTTTCCGAGGATTCAGAGTGTTACTATAAAAGGAAAGCCCCCTCTCTATTTTCTCCTAAAATCTGTCGCCGCTACCATAGTACCATCATCCGCCAAAGCTCAGATTCCCCATCACTACTCCACCACCCCCTTATTTTTGGAAAATCTCGACCGCAGCATGTCTATACAAACACTTGAACTGCCGGCGCTACCTTCTTTCTGGAAAAGCTCCACCGCCGCTACCATAATTTTGACTTTTGAGGTTAGTTTCTCTATAAACTAGCTATGTGTTTCTTTTTTTTTAGTTATACGTAGTATCTACTTTAATTTTTATCATTTGATTTTCATCATGACCATCTGGCAACCAAAGAGTGGGCCCAATTAGAGTCTTGACAAGAAATAGGCAAATGACTTAATTGGTAGTATTATTGTTTAACAGTTGGCTAATTGGCATGATTTGTTGAGTATTTAATTGAAATATTTGGCCAACTCAGAGATTTTGACGAAGGAGATGGGAACGGTGTAAGTTTTGAGAATTACGTAGTAGTAATATAATATAGGTTCTAAGATTAGTTTAATAAAAAGCTCTTGTCAATTTTTTTTTATTATTTAATAAGTTTAAAATGAAAAGTGTTAACTATATATGTATATTTAGCGGGTTTAAATAAAATTTGCTTATTTCTAAAAAAATAAAATTGGTGAACGCTTGGCCTCATAAATACTCCGTATATAATTGAATAAGAGATCTAATGTAAACCCAATAACACATCAGAGTAAATCACGCATATAATGTTTTTGTTTGCATTATTTTGACTATTATTATATTTATATTTATTTATGTTAATTGATTGATTAAGTGGGTGAGACAATGAATGTAAATGATGTTTTGTCAATACATGTTTTATATTCAAATTTGTACATCATCAAAAATTAGTCATACATCATTTTTATGCATCATTGTATTGTATTGTACAACACTGTAAAACAGCTTTAATGGTGTATAACTAATTTTTGATGGTGTACAAATCACCACCCTATTTCAAATGATGTTTCCTCATTTCATATCATATAAAAAATATGGAGTGTGGGAAAATCGAATCATGATTGTGTTTGTTGGCTAAAAAGCAGTGCTAAAGTGTAGTGTTTTTAATTGGGCGGTGGTCTCTTTATACAAAAGTTGAGCATATGTACCTATTGTTATCTTTCGTCTGTTCAGATTATAAACACTTCAACAACCTATAAAAGATAGTTTGTAACAAAAAAGTCAAATATCTTACTTGATAAAACTATAATTGTTATAACTATCTTATTTAGTAATCCTATATAATATTTACATTTTTAATCAATCTTCTATTTTATCTTAACATCGATTACATGGTGAGGCTTAAACGTTGCTCTCTTACTTTAATTATTAATTTTTGCAGGATATTCCAGATCTACAACGAAGTTGATGTTAGAAATCAAAGCTTCAATTTAATTGTAAAAAGTTTTTAGATGTTAATCTTTACTTATGGTGTTCATATGAATGTTGAGTGTATACTATATATTGATTATATAGAAAAAAAAACAATTATTTGAAGTGTAATTTTATATATTGAATGCTTAGCTTTTTTTTTTTTTTTTTTTCACGTAACAATATGAATATTGTTTTTATAATGCATCATATATATTGAGGTTCTATGTCTTTTTAAATTTCTATCATTCTCGTAGTACTTCATATTATTATTTTTTGTTTGATAATAACGTATATTTCAAATCAATTTTGCAACGATTATTCGTTACCGCCGCATCGCGCGGGTTATGTACTAGTATATATATATATATATATATATATATATATATATATATATAATACTTGAGTACTTGAGTATTAACACGTATATAATACGCGACTTAAAAGTTTAAATTTGGACCTAATTTTGGGTCATTTTTTTTGATTGGGTGTCACAAATATGTAGGTTCTTAGTATTGCAGCCATTAAAAATAATTTCAAGATTAACAATTCTCCAATAGCTATTAAACTGATACAATTCAGCCATCAACCATCCATCTTCTCTCTTATCCGTAAGGTATGAAATTGAAGTTTTGTGTCCCCATTGGGAGGAGAGTCACCTTGAATTATTTTGGAGCATATTCGGAGTTGGATCAATCAAACATTGTGCGATAGATATCATCTCACTGTGTACTCCTTTTGCATTTAATGAAAACCACTGCTGTTTGGAAGATTTTAATCTATTAATCTTTGTTAAGTTATATGGGTCAAATAAAGCCCGTTGTGTTTTCTGGTTTGGGCCATGGGCCAACAAACATGTACACAGGAAACTAGAAAGCAACGACAGTTAGGGTAGTTATTAGTTAAGGGTTGCATCGGTTCATTATAACCGATTAGTTGAAGCATCGCAACCCTTCATGGTGTCTGTTCAGTGTGTATATATATATATTGTGACAACTCTCCAAATTAGGTATTAATTAACATTTAAGCACGTGCATTCTTATGCTAATTTCCTGATTAAGTTTTAACAAAACTTTTTGATGTGATGTAAGCCTAGCAAGCCCAGTATTTTTAAACAAAAAAAAAAGTAATACGTAATACGTAAGTATTAAAAATTTCGTACAAATATATCGGAACGAACCCGACAAAAATAATTAACAAAAGTTTCGTGACACGAAAATAATTAATAATGAAATTATTAATTACGAGTATTTATATATCTATAACATATAGATAAAATAGTCTAAATATACGTTTAACATAAAACGTATTATAACCAAACAGAAACAATTCTAAAACACTCATAAAAGGTCGAATCATAAAAATACAAATTTTCTCATTCGTTTGGAGGAAGTTAGAACATTACCTCAAAATATGAAATCCTAAATTAACTGAAATTTTGCGCTCAAATAGTTGCGCGCAGTAAAATGTACAAAATTGTACATTTATTTAAAATAATGATAACATCATTATACTGATTATAAATAACGAACCAGGAGAACACCTACAAAATAAAAATGTAATTTGTTTATTTTTATATTGCTAAAATTATACCCGTACTCGAAATTGAGGTGCCAAAAACTGGCACCTAACTCAAATAATTGAGCAGACAGTTTCATTTTTCACCATACCCTTTGAAATAATAATACTCCCTCCGTTGATCTCTGCTCTCACAACACACACTCAATACCATTTGTTTTCAATTTTTATTTTGTCTCCAATTGATCAAGATCAAGAACATCAATAGAAACAACAACATCATCCTTATTTCATCATCATCATTCGGCATCCTCATCATCACCATCATCCGTATCATCATCCTCACCATATTCCACTTTGTAAGGAACTCTCTTTTTCTTTGATTTATATACTTAAATTTCGTTATATAACTTGTATGTACATCATAATCTAAGTATATAACACATTAAAATTGATGATATATATGTTTGTTCATGAAAATGGTTTTATAACCCAAAATATCAAAACAAAAATCAATACATGAAAACTAGTTAAAAAGAGTTGTTAAGTTGTTAAAATGTTGAAGATTACTTGTTACTAACGATTGGTAAACTGATATAAAGAATTTGAAACCAAAATGATCGAGCCTATAATTGCTCTGTTACGAACAGGTTCTGAAAACAACATGAATCCGGCGGATTCATGATGAATCCGGCGGATTCCCGAATTAAACTCGCACACCGTAATCGGTTTAAACATTTGTGAACGAGTAAAAGACACGCTCGAATCCGGCGGATTCACCTAAATCCGGCGGATTCCCAAAGCTTCACATGAACGTTTTGTGAACACAAAAGAATCCGGCGGATTCAACTAAATCCGGCGGATTCACTTAATCTTGACCCGACCCGGCGGCTTGACCCGAAGATCCGGCAACACCTTATCCATTAACGAGAATCCGGCGGATTCAAATAGAATCCGGCGGATTCACATACTGGGCTGGGCTTCAGGCTGGGCCGGTGGTCTTTTGGGCCAAAGTAATGGGTTAAACCAAATATTAAATAAATGGGTTATATAAACGAGTTAACGGACCAAACGAGTTACATTATTATTAGTGGGCCAACGAAATAGGGCCGAGCCCAACAAACTATAAAACACTTGACTTTTATTTTAAAACACAAAACAATTCCGTTAACGACTACAATTGTACAAGACATATACGAGACATGATAAATTGTTGAATGACATTATAAAACGAGACAAACTATGATTACGGACATTGGACTTATTTAATTCGTACGAACAAACGATATATGACATATATATATATATATGAACTTTGTAAATTATACGATTTGGATACGATTATACAATCGGGACATTTAAACTTTTTATAACATTTATTAAACAAACGTAATGATAGTAAAAACAAATAATATTTATTTTATAAACGGAATAAATATATTATCGAGTTTTATAACAAATAAAACTTACAACCTTTTTAAAATACGAAGCAACGTATTTCAATATATATATAAAGATATACGAGAACACACGATATATATATAGACACAAACATATACGTTTTCTTAAACAAATGAAAACTTATATATTTTGTTATACGTGAACAATGTATTTACTAAACGTATATACCTACGACACAAAAAAATATATATATTCACAAATATATATATACGAATGAAACAAAACGACTTTCCGTTAAATAGACAATTACATAATGGTTTGTACGCTTAACAAGTATACGATTTGAGGAATAATAATAACGTTTCAACGATATGTCACTAATAAAGTTAACAACTTATATTATTAAGAAATTAACCATTTCTTCAAAACAAACAAACAATTAACATAAGTGATTAAAACAAATCAAATGTACTTATGTTAAAATATTTATTGTATATAGGTTAACATACCTTGGGCAATTATCTGTTTGGCTGCTAGCTTTCATACCGAGCAAACTACAGTGAGTTCACAGCCCCTACTTTGCAAATGTTTTATGCTTTTAAACATAGGGGTGTAAACATAGAAACTGCATGCGAACACATGCAGCAAATTATATAAATGCTTTATTGCTTTATACAACTGTTTGATATGAAATTATATATTTCACAACTGTTTTGGGAATTAGACAACATATCCTAGTACGGACCCAGACTCCCAATGTATGCATGAAAAGTCCTTATGTCATGCAAACTATAACCATTAGCTAGGTGACTCTAGCCACTGAGTATACGAATAGTACTATTGCCGTGACGACCCTCCTATGGATGGAGCGTATACTTAAATGTCCTTCAGGCAAACAACATAAGTTCTGGTTGTGGTTTGGTTATAGGGTTAGGTCGCGTTACTTTAACCTGCGAGGTTTAGCTCACCTTTCAGGGGATTATAGTCTAAGCATTCCCACTCATTATTTAGGATGAACGTATCCTACAACTGTTTTATACCGGTATACTTACTGGTTATATTTATATACTGGTGAACCACCAGACATACATTTTAGGTAACAACCCACATAAAAACTCTATTTTAGGGTAACTATCCCTACAACCTTATAAATTGCAAAACCTGCAAACATTTATTTATTGAATAACAATTCAATAATCTAAACATAAATGGTTTAACATACCTTACATTTATACAAAACCTGTGAATTCACTCAACATATTTGTTGACGACTTTCTTTCTATGTTTTACAGGAAATTAGCTACGTAAGTAAGAATCGCATGCATTCAGGATGGACAACCCTGGACTACTTAGGATGCCATATAATTTGGGACAGCTTTTGAGGATTTCCTCTGTATTACTGCAGACATTGCAGTTATACTCATGAAATCTTATCTTAACATATGTATTGTAAAACTTAAATGTTTTAAACTCTATTATTATTGTATGACTTACATAGTCGTACTACTTTTGTAACAACTGTTTAAACTTGCATCCTTAATATATATGTTCTGTATGATCATATGCTCTGATACGATGAATGCACAATTGTAACGTCATCACCCCCGTTGTTAAACTGTTTACACATGATGCTTCCGCTAATTATAACTTACTTCCGCTAAACATTAAATAAACACAATTACCGATTTTGGGGGTGTGACAGACTTGGTATCAGAGCCATTGGTTATAGCGAACTAGAAGTCTTTAGGTGACTGAAAACCTTAGAGACCTAGACTATAGCCTTGGCTAGAACATTCATGCATTCATACATACCTATGTTTGCATACATCTAACATACGACTGACACGCCACACACAATTTCCCTTGTCACAGTATGTCTAGTCAATCACTTTACCATGTTTATGCTTCGGATGAGGAGCCGACTGAGGCTACTTTTGAGGGTCCCGCGATCACTGTAGGGGATGAGTCATCTGTTCATTTGAGAGACATGTCGGATGACACTAGTGACGCTTACATTGCGCCACCGCCGACAGCACATGAGGTTACCCCTATCACTACAGGTATTTACCATCAGGCTGCTGAGACTTCTCGCAGGCCTGTGTCTAGGAGGACACCGAGGATGTGTGTCCGAGGTCTTCCTATTGGTCCGTTAGCACCAGCGGACGAGTCTGTTGAGTCTCCACAGAGGGCACCCAGGTTTGCTCATCTAGAGTGGATGACTCCTATGTTGAGGCACTGGAGGTCATTAGAGGGTTTTCCCTCCACATTTGAGACAGGAGAGTCCTCACGACCCCCAGCACCACTGCCTACCACTGGAGAGCCGATAGAGCAGACTCTCCCTACATTAGTTGCTGTTATGCGTACATTGTTCTGTATTACTTCTAGCAGGGGTTCTCACCTTGGACAGGTACAGGATGAGATCTCCCGTCTGTATGGGGACATGGCTGGTATGCATGAGCATCATCACTTTTTGTTGAACCATGTGTTTACTGCCCAGGAGATAGCTGAGTCCGCACGTGCTCGTGTGAGGACACTTGAGAGACGTGTTAGGATTGCAGGGTTTGTGGTTGGTGCTTGTGTGGTGATGGCTGTGTTGAGGACAGCCGTGGGATCATTTCTACCGTACTTCCGTTAGACCTATGTATGGCGGGATGTGCCTACTTAGGATTGTATATATACTATATATTAGACTTGGAACTTTGGTTCGACGGGTATAGACAGACCTGTCATGTTTTGTATATCATTTGGATCGACGGTGTGTAGACAGGCCCGTCATGCTTTGATTAGTCTTTAGACCGATGGATATCTAGGATAGATCCATCCTGTTTTGTATAAAAACTTGTGAATTAACTATGATCAGTTATATGATATGACATATGTATTTGGTTTATTATTATTGTTTATGTTACTGTGCGTTGTGATTGGATTATATATTGACAATAGAGGCTACATAACTGTGGATACTGAAATATGTCTTTGTAACCTATAGATCTCTTGAAACTGGAAAAATGGCAGAACCTGTCATAAGTGAATATTCATCAGATGATGACATGACCATCGACGAACAGATACAGTATGTATATGTCAATACCGAAACAATCCCGATAGTGGAACTTGTGGAAGAAGAGATTGAGAACCACCAATTTGGCATGGTTGACATAGAAGAGTACGAAAGGGTACGAGACCAGGCTGAAGGATTGGATGGTCTAAACTGGGAGCTTGCATTCAAATGCAGGAACTATGAACTGGAACTAAGAATCCTAAAGAGGCCTGTGTCTGTACGAGTTAAGGATAAAATACGTTTCTGGAAGAAAGTGGCTAGTAATCGCAAGAAAAGAGTTAAGTCTTGGATCAAACGTTTGTGCAAATGCTCAACTGAGAATGATCTGGGCTATTATCCGACTCTGCGATACAAAACTATGCTGGAAACACGCTACTTCTCTCCCAATCTGAATCAGGAGTAAAAGTGAAAGATCTACACTGCGACAGAGAATATAGCTAAAGATAGCTTAATAATGAACTGAGGAAGAACTGTCGTAGGAATATAATTATTTTGTTAAGATCTAGGTATAGTTAAGTTTAGTCTAATTAGTACTGTAGCGACTCGTGTTGTATTGGAAACCACTCTTGATGGATATAGAAGATATCATCAAGTTTTGTATGAAACGATGTAAGGATGTTTTAGTTAATGTATAATATAACTTAGGTTCGATTCGAAATTTCGTGCGAATTATATTCATTTCTATATATACATGTGATAGAAAATTTACCACGTGATAATTGTTTAAAACCATTTCTTGCAAACTTTGAAAACCTACTACGCCTTGAATTATTGATTTTGTCTTGAATTCCCTAAAACATTGTTTGCGCTTGATCGATGATGAAAAGAAATATGTATTTGGCATTATATAATGACGCCTGGCCAACGTGATTATATTGTACAAAGTACATATGGGTGTTTCAAAGTCGTGCGACATTCAATGTGAAACCTTATTCTTTCAAACTCTCCATACTATTCATTTGATAGACAATGTGAAATCTTGTTCATCACATTCATTATCTTGGCATTGACTTCTGCATTTTATTCATCGCAGAACTGAATCATGCCGCCAAAACGACGAATTACTAGGAACAGTCAGAAGACAACTGTACCACCTACACCTGAAACCATTCCACCACCTAACACTGAGGAAACTACTGAGCAGATGATTACTAGATGCATTGCTGAAGGAATTGCCGAGTATGAGGCAAGTCGAAACCGTGAGAATGGGATTAATAACAGTGGATCGACCCCTATTAATGCTGAGACTGTTGTGAATACTCGCCGAGGGTGTTCATATAAGACATTTCAGGCATGTAAACCACCTCCTTTCTGTGGCACTGAAGGTGCTATTGGTATTATACACTGGATAGAAAAGATGGATTGTGTGTTGGATATTAGTGATTGTCTACCAGACACTGCGGTGAAATATGTCGCCTGCACACTAGCTGATAAAGCTTTGACTTGGTGGAACAGTCAAGTCCAGTCGATGGGACGACCAGCTGCTTATTCCATGACATGGGAAACATTGAAGCGTATGATGATGGAAGAATTCTGCCCTCGCAGTGAGATGCAGAAAATTGAGACTGAGCTGTGGAGCATTGCTATGATTGGTGCTGATATCACTGGTTATACAACCAGGTTCCAAGAACTAGCTCGTCTTGTGCCACATATGGTAACACCTGAGTACAAGCGTATTGAACGCTATGTGTATGGACTGGCACCACAGATCAGGAGTTTATTTACGTCCTCCAAACTTGACACCTTCAGGAGCGCTGTTACCCTAGCGCAGAGTTTGACTGATGAAGCAGTTAGAATGGGGACGTTGACACAGAAAACTGTGCCGGCCAAGGTTGAGCCGAGCAGTGCTGAAGCTGGTAGTTCTGGAGGTAAGAAGCGTAAATGGAATGACCGTCAGGGTCAATCCAACAAGAAAGAATCTGGAAATCCTAAGTCTTACGCTGCCACCATTGTGGAACCAAAGCCATACTTGGGTAACAAACCTAAGTGTGATAAGTGCAGCAAACACCATGAGGGTGAATGTTGGTTTTGCGACAGTTGTAAGGGATGGGGTCACAAAACCCAAAACTGTAAGGGTAACCCTACCCCTAAGGGAAACACTGCTCGCCAAAACCAGGGTTGTTTTGAATGTGGCGACACGAGGCATTATCGAAACCGATGCCCTCGACTCAATAATCAAAACCGTAACACCAACAACGCTCGTAACCGCAACAACAATGGAAACAACCGTGGAAACAACAACAACCGAGCCAACAACAACAATGCTAACAACAACAACAATCAACCAGCTCGTGGACGCGTGTTCATGTTAGGAGCACCAGAGGCACGTCAGGATCCTAACACAGTCACTGGTACGTTTCTAGTAAACAACCACTTTGCTTCTGTGTTATTTGATTCAGGTGCTGATTTAAGCTTTGTGTCCACTGAGTTTAGACCACTATTAAAGATCGAATCCCTTAAGCTAGATAACAAATACACTGTAGAGCTAGCCGATGGTAAGTTGATTGAATCAGGAGAAATAGTACCAGGATGTTCCTTAACATTAGAAGGTCATTCTTTCAAAATAGACTTACTACCGGTAGAGTTAGGGAGCTTCGATATAGTGGTTGGTATGGATTGGTTGTCACTGAACCGCGCGGAAATCATCTGTCATGAGAAGATTGTACGGTTACCTTTACCGTCAGGAGAAATGTTGATGATTCACGGAGAAAAGAGTAATCGTGTGGTGAAGACGATTTCATGCATGAAGGCAAATAAGTATCTACGAAAAGGGTACCAAGCATTTTTGGTACATGTTGTGGATAAGAAACCCGAGGAGCGACGCATAGAAGACATGGCCGTAGTACGCGACTACCCAGGAGTATTTCCTGACGAGCTACCAGGGTTACCACCTCCGCAGCAGGTTGAATTTCATATCGACCTAGTGCCGGGAGCTGCACCGATTGCTCGTGCGCCTTATCGTCTAGCTCCATCAGAAATGCAGGAACTGTCTGCACAGTTACAAGAACTGTTGGATTTAGGATTCATCCGACCGAGCTTTTCACCGTGGGGAGCTCCGGTTTTGTTCGTCAAGAAGAAGGATGGATCAATGCGGATGTGTATCGATTATCGAGAACTGAACAAAGTGACGATTAAGAACCGATACCCATTACCACGCATCGATGACTTGTTTGACCAGCTGCAAGGGTCAAGTTATTACTCAAAGATCGACTTGAGATCGGGTTACCATCAACTGAAGGTACGGGAGGAAGATATCCCTAAGACTGCGTTTAGGACTCGATATGGTCATTACGAGTTTCTGGTTATGCCGTTTGGGCTAACAAATGCGCCAGCAGTGTTCATGGATCTAATGAATAGATTATGTAAACCTTACTTGGATAAGTTCGTCATAGTGTTCATTGACGATATTTTGATATACTCGCGAACGAAGGAAGACCATGAACAACATCTGAGAATGATTCTGGAGTTACTGGAGAAAGAGAAGCTTTATGCAAAGTTCTCTAAATGCGAGTTTTGGATGCGTGAGGTTCATTTCCTTGGTCACGTAATCAATAACAAAGGAATTCACGTGGACCCATCCAAAATAGAGGCAATTAAGAATTGGGAAGCCCCAAAAACCCCAACTGAGATACGACAATTCCTTGGGCTAGCCGGTTACTACCGAAGATTCATCGAGAATTTCTCGAAGATAGCTCAGCCACTTACCGCCCTAACGCAAAAAGACAAGAAGTTTGATTGGGGCGAGAAGCAAGAGAATACTTTTCAACTGCTGAAAGAGAAATTGAGCACCGCACCTATCCTATCATTACCAGCAGGAGTAGAAAACTTTATTATCTACTGTGATGCCTCACATCAAGGATTAGGTTGCGTGTTAATGCAAAACGACAAAGTCATTGCTTATGCGTCTCGTCAATTGAAGATTCACGAGAAGAACTATACGACGCATGACTTAGAGCTAGGAGCAGTCGTTTTTGCCCTTAAGATTTGGAGACACTACCTATACGGTACGAAGTGTACGATCTTTACCGATCACAAAAGTCTCCAACATATATTTGATCAGAAAGAACTCAACATGAGACAAAGACGTTGGGTTGAACTGTTGAATGATTACGACTGTGAAATCAAGTACCATCCAGGCAAAGCTAATGTAGTAGCGGATGCCTTGAGTCGTAAGGAACGAGTAAAACCTCGAAGAGTTCGAGCCTTAGGACTGACAATCCACTTGGATCTGATTACCCAAATTCGTGATGCTCAACGAGCGGCCTTTACTCCAGAATGTATGAAGGACGAATCCCTCAAAGGGATGGAGAAGCAACTGGAGTCTAAGGAAAATGGAGTATTGTACTTCATGAATCGAATTTGGATTCCTTGTGTTGATGAGCTACGTAGCCTAGTATTGGACGAAGCTCATAAGTCCAATTACTCGATACATCCTGGTACAGATAAGATGTACCACGATCTGAAAGGATTTTACTGGTGGCCTGGCATGAAAAGAGACATTGCCACCTATGTTAGTAGATGTCTGACTTGTGCAAAAGTTAAGACTGAGTACCAAAAGTCGTCCGGGCTTTTGCAACAACCTGAGTTACCCAAATGGAAATGGGAACACATCACGATGGATTTCATCACGAAGCTACCGAAAACATCATCTGGGATGGACTCCATATGGGTGATTGTCGACCGACTGACAAAATCATCTCACTTTCTAGCCATCAAAGAGACAGATAAGATGGAAAAGCTGGCTAGAATCTACATAAAAGAAGTTGTTTCTAGACACGGAGTTCCATTATCTATCATCTCTGATAGAGATGCACGTTTCACCTCTCGCTTATGGCAAACACTGCAACAAGCTTTAGGCACTAGACTCGACATGAGTACCGCCTACCATCCACAAACCGATGGTCAAAGCGAGCGAACGATACAAACGCTTGAGGACTTGCTAAGAGCCTGCGTGATTGATTTCGGAGGAAACTGGGATGTTCATCTCCCTTTAGCCGAGTTCTCGTACAACAATAGTTATCATACGAGCATACAGATGGCGCCTTTTGAGGCATTGTACGGACGCAAGTGCCGATCCCCACTCTGTTGGGCAGAAATGGATGACAGACAGTTATCAGGTCCTGAGATAGTCCAAGAGACAACGGACAAGATATCTCAAGTGCTTAATCGATTGAAAACGGCACGAGACCGACAAAAGAGTTATGCAGACAATAGACGGAAACCTTTAGAGTTTCAGGTAGGTGACAGAGTCCTACTCAAAGTATCTCCTTGGAAAGGAGTTGTGCGATTTGGAAAACGCGGTAAACTGAACCCACGTTACATCGGACCTTTTGAGATCCTAGCAAGGATTGGTCCTGTAGCTTATAAGCTTAAACTGCCGCAAGAACTTAGTAATATTCACGACACGTTTCACGTGAGTAATCTTAAGAAGTGTCTATCCGACGAAGCGTTAATAATACCTCCCGACGAAATCTATATCGACGCAAAACTCAACTTCGTGGAGGAACCGCTTGAAGTAATTGATCGGAAAACACATAAACTCCGACACAGTCGGATCAAACTTGTCAAAATTCGATGGAACTCGAAAAGAGGCCCAGAGTTCACCTGGGAACGCGAGGATGAAATGCGCAAGAAGTACCCACACCTATTTGAACCCGTGACCACGACTCACGACACAAATTAAATCTCGGGACGAGATTTCCCTAACGGGGGGAGAATGTGACAACTCTCCAAATTAGGTATTAATTAACATTTAAGCATGTGCATTCTTACGCTAATTTCCTGATTAAGTTTTAACAAAACTTTTTGATGTGATGTAAGCCTAGCAAGCCCAGTACTTTTAAACAAAAAAAAAAGTAATACGTAATACGTAAGTATTAAAAATTCCGTACAAATATATCGGAACGAACCCGACAAAAATAATTAACAAAAGTTTCGTGACACGAAAATAATTAATAATGAAATTATTAATTACGAGTATTTATATATCTATAACATATAGATAAAATAGTCTAAATATACGTTTAACATAAAACGTATTATAACCAAACAGAAACAATTCTAAAACACTCATAAAAGGTCGAATCATAAAAATACAAATTTTCTCATTCGTTTGGAGGAAGTTAGAACATTACCTCAAAATATGAAATCCTAAATTAACTGAAATTTTGCGCTCAAATAGTTGCGCGCAGTAAAATGTACAAAATTGTACATTTATTTAAAATAATGATAACATCATTATACTGATTATAAATAACGAACCAGGAGAACACCTACAAAATAAAAATGTAATTTGTTTATTTTTATATTGCTAAAATTATACCCGTACTCGAAATTGAGGTGCCAAAAATTGGCACCTAACTCAAATAATTGAGCAGACAATTTCATTTTTCACCATACCCTTTGAAATAATAATACTCCCTCCGTTGATCTTTGCTCTCACAACACACACTCAATACCATTTGTTTTCAATTTTTATTTTGTCTCCAATTGATCAAGATCAAGAACATCAATAGAAGTAGAACAACAACATCATCCTTATTTCATCATCATCATTCGGCATCCTCATCATCACCATCATCCGTATCATCATCCTCACCATATTCCACTTTGTAAGGAACTCTCTTTTTCTTTGATTTATATACTTAAATTTCATTATATAACTTGTATGTACATCATAATCTAAGTATATAACACATTAAAATTGATGATATATATGTTTGTTCATGAAAATGGTTTTATAACCCAAAATATCAAAACAAAAATCAATACATGAAAACTAGTTAAAAAGAGTTGTTAAGTTGTTAAAATGTTGAAGATTACTTGTTACTAACGATTGGTAAACTGATATAAAGAATTTGAAACCAAAATGATCGAGCCTATAATTGCTCTGTTACGAACAGGTTCTGAAAACAACATGAATCCGGCGGATTCATGATGAATCTGGCGGATTCCCGAATTAAACTCGCACACCGTAATCGGTTTAAACATTTGTGAACGAGTAAAAGACACGCTCGAATCCGGCGGATTCACCTAAATCCGGCGGATTCCCGAAGCTTCACATGAATGTTTTGTGAACACAAAAGAATCCGGCGGATTCACTTAATCTTGACCCGACCCGGCGGCTTGACCCGAAGATCCGGCAACACCTTATCCATTAACGAGAATCCGGCGGATTCAAATAGAATCCGGCGGATTCACATACTGGGCTGGGCTTCAGGCTGGGCCGGTGGTCTTTTGGGCCAAAGTAATGGGTTAAACCAAAGATTAAATAAATGGGTTATATAAACGAGTTAACGGACCAAACGAGTTACATTATTATTAGTGGGCCAACGAATCGGGCCGAGCCCAACAAACTATAAAACACTTGACTTTTATTTTAAAACACAAAACAATTCCGTTAACGACTACAATTGTACAAGACATATACGAGACATGATAAATTGTTGAATGACATTATAAAACGAGACAAACTATGATTACGGACATTGGACTTATTTAATTCGTACGAACAAACGATATATGACATATATATATATATGAACTTTGTAAATTATACGATTTGGATACGATTATACAATCGGGACATTTAAACTTTTTATAACATCTATTAAACAAACGTAATGATAGTAAAAACAAATAATATTTATTTTATAAACGGAATAAATATATTATCGAGTTTTATAACAAATAAAACTTACAACCTTTTTAAAATACGAAGCAACGTATTTCAATATATATATAAAGATATACGAGAACACACGATATATATATAGACACAAACATATACGTTTTCTTAAACAAATGAAAACTTATATATTTTGTTATACGTGAACAATGTATTTATTAAATGTATATACCTACGACACAAAAAAATATATATATTCACAAATATATATATACGAATGAAACAAAACGACCTTCCGTTAAATAGACAATTACATAATGGTTTGTACGCTTAACAAGTATACGATTTGAGGAATAATAATAATGTTTCAACGATATGTCACTAATAAAGTTAACAACTTATATTCTTAAGAAATTAACCATTTCTTCAAAACAAACAAACAATTAACATAAGTGATTAAAACAAATCAAATGTACTTATGTTAAAATATTTATTGTATATAGGTTAACATACCTTGGGCAATTATCTGTTTGGCTGCTAGCTTTCATACCGAGCAAACTACAGTGAGTTCACAGCCCCTACTTTGCAAATGTTTTATGCTTTTAAACATAGGGGTGTAAACATAGAAACTGCATGCGAACACATGCAGCAAATTATATAAATGCTTTATTGCTTTATACAACTGTTTGATATGAAATTATATATTTCACAACTGTTTTGGGAATTAGACAACATATCCTAGTACGGACCCAGACTCCCAATGTATGCATGAAAAGTCCTTATGTCATGCAAACTATAACCATTAGCTAGGTGACTCTAGCCACTGAGTATACGAATAGTACTATTGCCGTGACGACCCTCCTATGGATGGAGCGTATACTTAAATGTCCTTCAGGCAAACAACATAAGTTCTGGTTGTGGTTTGGTTATAGGGTTAGGTCGCGTTACTTTAACCTGCGAGGTTTAGCTCACCTTTCAGGGGATTATAGTCTAAGCATTCCCACTCATTATTTAGGATGAACGTATCCTACAACTGTTTTATACCGGTATACTTACTGGTTATATTTATATACTGGTGAACCACCAGACATACATTTTAGGTAACAACCCACATAAAAACTCTATTTTAGGGTAACTATCCCTACAACCTTATAAATTGCAAAACCTGCAAACATTTATTTATTGAATAACAATTCAATAATCTAAACATAAATGGTTTAACATACCTTACATTTATACAAAACCTGTGAATTCACTCAACATATTTGTTGACGACTTTCTTTCTATGTTTTACAGGAAATTAGCTACGTAAGTAAGAATCGCATGCATTCAGGATGGACAACCCTGGACTACTTAGGATGCCATATAATTTGGGACAGCTTTTGAGGATTTCCTCTGTATTACTGCAGACATTGCAGTTATACTCATGAAATCTTATCTTAACATATGTATTGTAAAACTTAAATGTTTTAAACTCTATTATTATTGTATGACTTACATAGTCGTACTACTTTTGTAACAACTGTTTAAACTTGCATCCTTAATATATATGTTCTGTATGATCATATGCTCTGATACGATGAATGCACAATTGTAACGTCATCACCCCCGTTGTTAAACTGTTTACACATGATGCTTCCGCTAATTATAACTTACTTCCGCTAAACATTAAATAAACACAATTACCGATTTTGGGGGTGTGACATATATGTATGTCTGTAACGTTTTGTAAGTATGATAAGAACAGCTTAAATCAAATGGAAATCAGTAATTAATTCACACAAGAACAGCTTATGGAATCCCAAATGTACTAGAGAGCATCTCTCGTAGTGTACATTTCATTCAAATGATAAAAGATGTATATTTGATTACAACAGTGCCTTATATAGTAATAGATCCCTAACTGACTTGGCTAACTAACTAAACTTGTATTGACTAGTCAACTAAGACACTTGTACTTTATTAAACTACTCACAAATGACCCGTATCAACTTCCTCACTCATCAAAACATCCTTGTCCTCAAGGATGATGGAAGCCTTCCTGACCCAACACTTACTTTCGATGAAATCCTTTACAAAAGGCATATAGGTATGTGACAACAGTTCCTTTCTTATGACAATAGCCTCTTTTCTACTTGCAGATTCTTTGGAAATACTTCCTTCCATTTGGTCAATTAGCTTTTGCTGAGCTAGCAATAACACCTTCCAACCCTTACTTTGAAACCTCGTACTAATCCAAAATATAGGGACTAGATGATCCGTTTGAGCAAAATGCAACAACAATACATAACCCTTATTAAGTCGGATTATTGTGGTCATCATAGATGCATTTAAGCTGAAGTTGCGCCACCAATATATTAGAGAATAATGGTGAAACACTCTTTGCACATAAACCATAGGCGACTCACAAATCCAACGAATAAGAACTTTCGATGTCGTCTCATCAAGAATTTCACTAGCAACATAACTTTTGCCAATTTGCTTACTGCTATTCATATTAACTAGAACAACCATCCTTATCGTGTGAAGGTAAGTAACCACCAGTCCAACAATCCATTCTAGTATCTCCCCATTCAATTGAACACATGTTGCCTCAATGCATGATAATTGTTCCGAAACAAAAAGCTTACACCCAAAACTCTCCATACTTTGTAATTTTCCTACAAGAATATTTTTGTGTGCCAACTTATGGTTTCCAATAATCAATAGAGTACCAATTACAGCTAGTAAGCTTACTAAAACATCAACATTTGGTGCTGCAACAGTCATGAGTGCCATTACCTTAACTTCCCTAACTCCAAAACCCAAAGCTTTCTTTGGCAATAGATCTTGAATCTCATTGACGTCAACTGACATTACTCTAAAACCCTTTTTATCATTGCGAATCTCATCAACAGTAAACCATCTAACCGAAATATTAGTATAATCTGGGGGTTTAAGTGGTTTACGACCCCAAACATCATACGGAACCCCATCGACCTTAGTTTCCTGCCATTTGCCATTCCATAATGATTTTGGATGTTCATGGAACACCTTACGTTCAACGCCAAAATCATCATACTCGAACATGAAAGAGATTAAATGATTAGGAATTCTTAATTCAATCACACATATTGAATCCACATCTTTTATGAATTGTTCCTTCAACTCCAACTGAATATTCCTTTTAACAATCGGGTTCTCGTTATCATGATTCAACAGCTGATATTCTGATATATGGGTCAAATCAATCAAGCGGATCCCATCTTCTTCTCCAGAGTTCAGATTCAATGCCTCTCCTACTGAATCTGAATTAGCTTCATCAAATTTCTCTTTTGGCATTTCATCAAACACCTTGCCTACATCATCTTTTATTGCGATTTCTACTGTCTTAAACTCTTGGATTTTAGCCAACGAATATGCATCATCAAGAGTTTTAGGATCAAACATATTAACATAACATCAAATTTTTTCATCTAACCCATACATGAAGCAATAAACCCTATAGTTATCGGGTAAGTTCATACGATTTGTGACAAAAACAAATTCATTATAATACTCTGTTACTGATGAAATTTGTTTCAAATCTTTTAATTCAGCCATGAATTCATCCGAATTATCATCAATTTGTGCAATCATTTCAGTTAATGAGCACGTATTCATTACCTGAAATTGCTTGCTTCCTGATTTAGGGTTTGATGACTCGTAGGAATATGTACTTTCCAGAATTCTTGTAACTTCATGTTGCTCACTGATTAAGGAACAACTTCTATTGCTGGAATTGGCCATTGATTCTTGAATTGCATATTCACTAATCGGTTGTTTATAATCATACTTGAACAATAGCGATTGAGTTGACTTAATCTCCTCAAGAAGTAAATTGATCTCTAAATTCATTAGCTTCAACCGATCAACATCCATTCTCCACAGTCAGAGGATTGAATGCTCTGATACCACTGATAAGAACAACTTAAATCAAATGGAAATCAGTAATTAATTCACAGAAGAACAGCTTATGGAATCCCAAATTTACTAGAGAGCATCTCTCGTAGTGTACATTTCATTCAAATGATAAAAGGTGTATATTTGATTACAACAGTGCCTTATATAGTAATAGATCCCTAACTGACTTGGCTAACTAACTAAACTTGTATTGACTAGTCAACTAAGACACTTGTACTTTATTAAACTACTCACAAATGACCCGTATCAAAGTAACCCAGATTCAGTTTTATATATCGATTATATAGAAAGGGTTCAACCCATATTCTTGTTTTCCTTATTGATTCTTGAATGAAGATTGATGCAACATGATGTATGTTTGATATGTATGGAGATCCTGGAAATCGAATTGAAGACCTGTCAACAACTGCATGTCCATTAGATACGCGAAATATTAGTTGGCAGTCTCATATGTATATACAACCATCACGAATATTTACAATTCACTACCTCAAGGGAGGGTTAAACCCTCAACCTTTTGGTTGAAAGTTGATTCATGAATCATTGAGTGTTTTTCACTTCTAAGAAAAAGAAATTTATGCGTTTCAGCTAACCTAGATAAAATTTGTGTCTAAAGTGTAATAAGTATCTTTAGCAGTTATAATTTCATTGATTTGGTTAGTTATAGGAGCATATATAAATGAAAAGGAGTCCTAACACATTAAATACAAATAATACTCTCTGTTTAATGTGTTGTGCATGTTGCGTTAATAATATCAGAATTGAATCCGTGTGCATACAGCATACATACATTATATTTGTATTGTTCTTCAAGAACAATTTTAAAGCATCTGAAATTTCAGCAAAGCTTCTTAAGTTCAAGCTTAGAAAGAAACATTTAGATACCCATCATTTCTACATTTCAAAGAGATATACAGAAATCACAAACGCTAGCATCTGGCAATAAACATGACAATCATCACTAGTCGAACAAAGCTGAAATAGTCAAAATCTACTAAGCTCATCTTACAGATAAACCAGAGAACTAACAGGGGACAGAGAGAGAAAATAACAAAAACAAACAAAAAAACCTTCCTAAGATATAAAAAGTTAAGGCATTGTAATGAGAAAAGGCAATTGAAGGCATACGTCCTAAAAGGTTCACAAGTCTCGAAAGCTACTTGATTTTACGCATCTCCAAGATACATAGGGTTCCGATATAAAAGCAGAACACGGACTGTATCTCATACCGTGGGAGTAATATCACAAAAAGTAGAATATAATTAAACTTATAGTGTTTACAATGAATCTATCCACAAAGTTTTATATAGGTCTAAACTCAATTCCTTGTACGATAAGCCCTTTAAGGTCCATGTCAATTTCACCGCTCAAACGAAGATGCATAGGAATCATTTCGGTAGAAGCAATTTTAAATTGCCATATTTGTACTTCCATCCAACCCTCCTTTGTTAGACGTGGAATGCCCTTCAAGCTGGGTCTATTCAATGGGTTACAAGCATTTTGATCAACCTTTCCTCCAACAATAACTGGGGTTTGCGGTCTGGCTAAATATATATACCAGAAATCAGGCTCCCTCCAATCATCGGAAGCCAAATCTTTAACATCTACAACTTTCACAGGAGCCTCAAATTTGGATTGGCCTTCTGGTAGGTTGTAGACAAGGTAAGTTGCATATGTTGTTTGAGGTGATAGTACTTGGGACTTGATTTTTCCGGAAAATTTAAGACTCCCATATGAAACTTCAAACGCTGTTCCGAATCTGCAAAAAGTTCGAATAACTACCCAAGTGTAGAATACCCATAATTATAGTAGTTAGAAGTTTAAGATAGTTCGAAAATTGGCCCTACCAGTTTTCTAGTTGAATTCTACTGATACAGTCAAAACACATACCAACTTTAAATGACCATGACTTTTGGACAAAGTAGAATCATGGGGCCGGCAACTAGTCAGTGGAAAAGTCCCCTTCCCATGCACTCTATGAAAAAAGCTAAGTATTTATGAAATTTGATGTTTTTATCCGAACTATCTTATGAAAATTTTGACCAAAGATCCTCTTTATTAGAAGAATATTAGCCTAGAATTGAAAATATAGATCGAGTCGGTAGGTTAATACATACATGGACCCTGATTAAGATATTTTGATACTTATTTTATCTGTATGAATATTGTCCCTAGTAAGAACCTTGATCCCCATATATACAGCTGATTTTTGTTCATCATATCCTCCATTATGCCAGCCACACTTGTTGATAGCATTAGACATTTCTTCCCATTTTTGTCCAGAGAAAACCACTGTCAATCAATTAACGCCAACAATATAAATATGCAAGTACGCATGAAGGAGCTGTGCTTTTGAGAAATTATAGCAATGAATCATATTCTTATCAATATTATTTACCTCTTCACCGTTATTTATTAGGAATCCTCTGCAGAAAATTGAGTAGAGTTCCTTCATTGTTGTCCATTGCAAGCTACGTTTTGACCGCTTGACTATGTCTTGATAATCATTTGGCAATTTCTGTTCCCAATATGTCTCATCCTCTGAAAATGAGGATGTGTGTTGCATATCCTCCAGCTCTGACACTAGATGTTCCACCTATATATATACAGGAAAATGATTGATGATAAAAAAAAAATCAATTGTGTTGTGTATTTCATATCACAATGAATATTTCCTTTAAAACTAGGCTAGCCAGCTGACCTTCTTTCTAAGAAAAAAATCAAAAGTTAAATATTTCTTATCAATAATAAATATAAATGGATAAATATAAATATAAGGGAAGGTTCAAATGAGAACCAATATAAAGTTGAGAACTTGTGAGAACCACAGGAATACGAAATTGTTCACCTGTGATTAACTTTATACACATACGGACATTAATAGTTGTTCGATTGAAAAATGTAAAAAAAATGTAAACTTATGTATAAAAACCAATGTTTTGAAAACCGTTTTTTGAATCGGACTGGTGAGGGTCCCGGTCCCGGTTCCGGTTTAAAATGTCGGACCGCCGGCCCAAAACCGGCCAAAACCCAAAAAAAAATTGAAAACCGGTCCGCTTCCCGGTGAAAACCGGTGATTCGGTGAAAACCGGTAAACCATCCGATTCGTTGACCAGTCAAACTAGGGCCAAAACCGGTTTTGTACCGGCCGGAAATCACTAAAATCCCGGTCGGACCGGACCGGTCTAACCGGGTTTCGAAACATTGATAAAAACACTTCAAAACACATATGTTCACATGTGAACAAATCTGTTAAAGCTATTTAAAATAAGTTCTAACACATGATTTTCTGGTTTTCAAGATTTTAGTGATTCTTATTAACATTTTTATAGATATTTTGACATTATCACATGTAAACTATCACGTATTATTATGGCTATCGCAAGCTCTTTTCTTAGTGGTTATATATATATATATATATATATATATATATATATATATATATATATATATATATATATATATATATATATATATATATAGGTGGGTTAAAATGAGAAGACTAATTTTCGTGAGAACGTGAGAAACACTTCAAAATTACTTTTTAACTATTCGAAACACATTTTCCTATAAATCTTTTTCAATGATTAATATTAAAATAACTTTTGGAAGCTATAATATAAATATAAATAAAAAATATTACCTTTTTTTTTTTCGAACTTATTTTACAGTCGTTACTGTTGTGATTATTTAAGATAATCACAAAATATAACATGACAATCACATGTGATTATTCTCTATTATAATGTGATTATCATGTGTTCGAGATAATCACAAAATATGGCATGATAATTACATATTATTCATGTGATTATCAAGTTATAAAATGTGATTATTATGAAGAAAAAAAATTAACAAATTTTTTTTTTTAAATAATAAAACGTCGAATTTTTTTTATTTGAAAAATAACTTCTAAAAGTTATTTAAAAAATAAGCTACGAAGAAAATTATGTAAAAAAACTTGTTTTGGATAATTAAAAAGTGATCTTAAAGTGCTTCTCACGAAAATTAGTTTTCTTATTTGAACTAGGACTATATATATATATATATATATATATATATTTGCTTTTCAAAAAAATTTATATATTTACTTCGTTCAATGGCCGAAACTCGATGCCTTCAATTTGTAGATACTTATAATCCCCTCCGTTAAACAGAATTTCAAGATCAACAAATCTCCTGTCACTTTTAAATTGATACAATTCAACCATCAACCATCCATCTTCTCTCTCATCTGTAAGGTACGAAATTGAAGTTTTGTTGTCCCCGTGTAATTTGTATTTGAGGGCTATGTATTTCTTCGACTTGTTTTCGTACATATATTTGAGGACAAGGTTAACCGTGTATGTGACATGAGGTGACAAGAATTGTGTTCTGACATGTGTTTTGAACGTCACGGCATTTATTTTATAGCTTCCCACTCCGAATCTGCATATTGTAGTAGTAGTAGTAGTAGTATAAAATTCATATGAAATATTAGTATTTAGACCTAGAAACAGGAGGAGGTGGAATCACCTTGAATTATATTCAGATGAATAAGAGGACCGAGTGTTGCTCAGAATCGGATCATTCAAACACTGTACGATAGATATCATCTCAATGTGTTCTCCTTTCGCATTTATTGAAAGCCACTATATTTCCAATGAATAAGTTAAAATTAGTTGAGGGGCTCATACACAGTCTAGGGGTTCTGTTGATGAATCAAACCTGGTAATCGGTTGATCGTATTTTCCAGTTGGGTTATTCAGTTAACCTTATCACCATTTTTTGTAATATACAATGTAGTTTTTTGGAATTATACATTTGGAGACCATTCAATTAAATTATTTCGTTCTTGTAGACCATCCAAGTTCGTATGTTGTTCCATGTATACCAAATCCGGTAAAAACTCGTCAGAAAAATGTAAAAAGACACAAATATCATTGTATTTGAGGAAAACTAAAATAATACTCCATAAATAATGTTAGTTAAGAGATTAAGGGGTATTTGTGTCATTTTTACATTTTTTTATGAGTTTTTTGCTGGATTTGATATACATGGAACAACATACGAATTTGGATAGCCTACAAAACCGTTTTCGAATATGGGTGGCTTACAAAAACAAAATGATATACCTGGGTGACCTCCGGATATATAATCCCTATTGTTAATAATGGTGTATTTCAATATTAATATTAAATATTAGTATGTTAAATACATGTGTTTTTCCAATAAAATGTTAGATACAAAATAATATTAGAAACAAAAAAATACTTTAACATCCTAAACCACCTACTGTGTACAATCACGCATTATATATTACATTTTTGTCTCAAATGAGACTCAAACCCGCAAACTTGTGACAACCTTGTAATACATGTATGAGAACCAATAATGTGATCGTGATATTAGTACTACAGTTCTATGTATAAAAAATTACTACAACATAGAACTTATTACATTTTGATATTATAATTTAGCATAAATAACAAAGAAGTAAAGGAGGGCAATGATGTATCTTTCTAACTATATAGAATAAAATGATTTTCGTAGTTGAACTTTATTTGCAGGTCATCTCATCATTATCATTATCATTATCATTATCATTACTACATATAAACCATCTCCACCTAAATCTTAAATTAGTCTCAACACAAAGAAATGACTATATTGTCCTTAACTCATTTTTGGCATATTAGCATTACCATTAATAAAATTATTCCTTATTAATCTATTCTATTTACCGTACGCAAACATATAAGTACAATTTCATATTTCATATTAAAATTAAAAGGAGGTGATGATAGTTTTAACGGTGGTGGTATTTGAATGTAGTGGAGGTTTCTATAGGAAAACAAAGACGGATGTACGTGATGTTTTTAATTTAAATGATAGAGTTTTGAATTTTGGGGAACGGAAGAATTTTGTTGACATCAATGGGTTTTAGGTTTTTGTTAAATTAAAGTTTGAGGATGAAAAGAAAGACGATGAGGGTATTTTGGTCCTTTTAATATGACTTAACGGAAAAGGTTAATATATTTAACGAAGTGGACTATCGGTGAGCGAAAATAGCAAATACAAGGACTAGTGATAGTTCGTTAACTTAAGGATGTATTGTGATTTTTTGGACAAACAGATAGTTTGGGCAATTCTCTCAAATAAAAATTCTAGTAAATAAAATATTTAAAGCAGTGGCTTAGAGAAAAAGCAAGTTACCGTTGTGCCACCGTTAAGTACGACCCCTTTGGACAGAAGTGTCATCAGTTCTGCTTTGGATCTGTAGTTCAGAGGGGATACAGCAGTCTTGACCATCTCTTCGTAGTCAATCAGCTGTTTCTTTCCTTCACTAATCTCTTGACCATCAAGTGCAATCTGAAGTTCTGTAACCACCTCGGCCATATTTGGCCGATCTTCACGAGATCTCTGCAAACATCGAAATGCAATGTCTGAAAATAGTCTTAAAGAAGTCAGATCCATATCTTGTAAGTTATGATTGCCAACTATCTTCTCCTCTACGTAGTTCCGTTTCCAGGTTGGCACTAAAATATGAACACCGCCGTCAATCTTATTAAAGCATGATCTCCCATATAACACTTCAAATAGAAGTACGCCGAATGAGTATACGTCTGACTCTTTTGTTAGGAAGCCCAACTCCAGATACAATGGATCACAGTACCCAAGGGTACCCACAGCACTGGATATAAGAAAAGTGTGTTCCTGATTAGCGGGGCCCATTTTCGACAGCCCCAAGTCAGCAACTTTAGCAGTCCAGTTCTCATCGAGTAGGATATTGCCAGCTTTGATATCACAGTGGAGAACCCTTTGGTGGGTCCCCTTCGGATCGTGAAGGTATTCAAGACCCTTTGCGGCATCAAGGCATATTCTGAGACGTGTACTCCATGTAAGAGCAGCATTATTTAAATGGCCATCCAAGCTTCCATGAGATGCATACTCATATACCAGGATCATCTCACCATCTTCTTTGCAAAAACCAAGGAGAGAGATGATGTTTTTATGCCCATAACAGGAAAGTGTCCGGATCTCTTTAGAGAACTCAGCTTCACCTTGACCATGCTGACGATCTAGACATTTGAAAGCAGCCATACTTCTGCCTTTAAAGTGAGACACTTCTCCTTTATATACCTTCCCAAAACCACCACCTCCAATATAGTTGTTCTCACTAAAGTTGTCGGTGGCTGATTTTATATCTTCCAGTTTGATTTTTAGATGCTGAAACTCCTCCATGAATGCCATTAGTTGTTGATTTGATTAATAATAGCGACAAAATTCTAAATCGAGAGTGCAGGATGTGACAGGAGATGGAATGTAGCCAATTTCCCGTAGAAAAAGATCTTACACAAAGTGGTTTTGTGCTATCTCTCTGAAAACAATTGAATAATCGTTAGGAATGAAGAAGAATGAAACACTTGAGTACATAAAAACACAAGTGCTTAATTGTGCTAATTTAATGAAAAGAAAAACCTTTATATAGGCTAACAAAGGATAGTGATTAGAAAAATTAACACCACTAACCTTACTAAATACATTTTTATTTAAATTCTGATATAATTAAACTAACTTAACTTTTTATATTAACCCTAAATGCGTATTTGGATTAGCACATTTCTAAATGTGGCTGTGACAAGAAGCCCAAAGTCAACCCTCCATAGTCCATATGGGTTACGGTACTTACATGTCCTGATCAAATAGCACTTTCATAGAAAGTGCTATGATAGGCACACAAAAAAAAAGTTGTGGGTAGTTATCAAGTACTAGTCTTTAGTTGACCTTGGACATTAACCAGTATTCCAAGCAAATGGAGGTGCAGAAAGTCAACCGCATATGTATTATGTGTGTATTCCCTTAGATACGCTGCATGATTGCAGCATTTTAATAATGTATGTATGATTCCAGCTGTTATAACTAGCCTAAAAAATGTGTGGTTGGTTATCATCTCTCTTTATTTGACCAACCTACAATGTTCAATGATAGGAGGCAATGCAATTCCTTTTCATCGGCCAGAATCAAGATAATCTTCTAACTGACAGCTGTGAGTGTTTGAGATGTGCCCCCAAGGCATTCTAACTTAGGATACTACGAAAGGATGTGGCTAGCTGATCCTATTTGATCATTATTATTATGTTAATATGTAACTTGAACTAATCAGAGTGTTCTTCTTTGCGTAGATACACCCCCTAAGAACCATAGGCCTAGAAGTACATCACAGCATTGCAAATTTCATTATTTAAACCAAATCGAAAATAATTAATCTACTAAACTCAGCATTAACCGAACACGTACATATATGAAACACAGAACGTACATACAGAAAACAGAGTATAGAGTCTTCAAGAACAGTTGAACTCTTTATAGGCTATATTAGCATTTATTTATTTATTTTCTAGAGAAAGCTAGCATACAGGATGTCAATATATATCATCAGGCGTAGAGCCACATGATACATACGTTTTGTTTACCTTACATTAAGAGGATAGTCTGAGACACTAATTCTCATTTCTCAGTGTTGCTTATATGCCAACTACGTTCTCGTTGTGTTGCACATAATAAGCTACGTAGTATGTTTTAATGTTTTGATACACATAAAAGATAAAGATAAAGATCAACTAAAGAATTTATACATAGGCATGAGTTAGGTGTCAGTTTAACTTATTTATCATAATTAATATGTATTGATTTTGTATTCTATCTATCTATCATTAGTGGCTCAAACTAGTCATAAAATGCAAGACTGTGTTCAGATAGGTGATGGAGTAGAAAGGACATGAAGGAAATGAAAGTAATTGAAAACGAAGTTATGTTCTTAAGTTCTTTTATGAAAGGAAAAGAAAAGAAGATGAAAGAAAAGGAGGGGAGCTTCCCATATATTTTTATTCCAATCATTTTCTTTCATTTTTGGGATGAAGAGGAGGTAATTAAGTAAACTTAGTGTTTGTTAGCGGTGTTCAATATTTGGTTTAAAACTGTTTAATCCGAAAATCGAACCGAATCGAATCCGAGTTTGGTTTTCGGTTCGGTTTTCGGTTATGAAATTTTCGAATTCGGTTAAACCGAACTCAAACTCGAATTTATTAAATAAATATATTATATATTATTATTTATATATTAAGATATAAATGTGATTTTTCGAATTCGACTAAAGACCTGAAGAGTTTAACATTTTGAAAACTTAAATTTTTTAACTACCATGTGTTTGTGAAAGATAAATGTTTTGTTTGGATACTAAAATTCACGTACATTGACAGTTTTACACTTTTTAAACTAGAATTTGGCTAACACATAGCAATTATTAATAGTAGATATATATAATTTGTATCGTATAATCGTGCATATTTCTTAGTTTTGTATGTTGAAGGGTGTTTTTGAAAGAATGAAAAAAATTCGTTTTTTCGGTTTTAACCGAACCGAATTCAAATTCGGTTTTCAGTTTGGTTTCATTTCGATTTTCAATTTGAATTCGGTTTTCGTTTTTGCTTCAAAAAATTTCAAAACCAAATACACCGAACTGATTACACCGGGAAACCGTAAACCGAAGCGATGAACACCGCTAGTGTGTGATTATGTTTTCTTAAGAAAAGTTCTTTATCTACAAAAATAGGGGGCCATTTTATTTATTTTTTATTCATAATGAGCTATTAATGGGAGCTAAACACATTTTATGTTGGGCTATGTTATATTAAAGCCCCAATTTGATGGGGGGTCAAGAACCCCATTCTAATTATCAAAACCCGCCCCTGCTTGATAACACAAATACTCCTATATAATTCATTTTTCTTACTTTTTTTTATTCCTTCTTTTATTTTCTCCTTTTTTTCCTGTCTTCATATCTCTTTTATTCCACTTAGTTTTTTAAACTCGAGAACATAATGTATACTATGTCTTTCTCTACTTAAGCATACAAACTTACAAACTATATTCAATCAATGTAAGTGCCAAACTGCAATGGGTATGACTATCACTTGAGATCGGCTTTGTGGTAGAGCTTAAGACGGTATCTGCGAGCATTCACTCTGAATCACTTTCATATTGACCGGTGTAATCATAATCCTAAGTATTTCGTAGTTTTCAAGAATAACTTCAAACAAATTCTGACGGATGGTTTATTACGAAATGAGAACAACAGCAAAGGGCCATTTGATTTGAAACTAACTTAACCGCACAGTCCTTGATATACATCACCATCGCCATACATACAAATGAATAATTCGCTGGCATCATCTATTGTTTCTGTTCACCGCTTATTGATAGCTTTACAAGCAAACATAATTTATAACCAAAAGAATCCTAAAAACAAAATGAACTTTTACTATGAGCCTAATGGCAGATTTATCAAGACATGCCAGGTTTTAACTGCTTTCCTTATGGAATAACCCTGTCTAAACATCATTTTAAATAAGTCTTATTAATCACACTTAAAAACAGAATATGTGAAGCTAAAATAAGACAATCCAATCACCATTGATTTCTGAATGTACATATATAGTCATGCCGAGTAAAAACGTTAAGACAGATAAAACGTCCTCCAATATTAGCAAAAATAAAAAACCTAGCTACCATTACAAAATTCACCTACAGTACATTTTACATATCCAGTTATAGCAATTTCCATCCAACCACATTTATATGAAATAGATGATGCAGGACTCATGTCAATCTCATTCCTTTGATGAATAGGAAATCAACTAACCTTGTTATCGTAAAAACTTCCCTGCATCTCACAAACCCTATGCTTGGCTTTACATCGCTCAACTATTTCAGGGGAACAATACTTCTCCAGTACTTCAGTTTCTCCCTGTAAACGGACGAATTATAAACCAGATAACAAAAGAAGGCCAAAATCAGCGTGATAAAGACACTTGAAATCTACAGTCAGATAAAATAACCTCCCCACCATATATATAACCTCAAACCTTTATACAGGTCTAAACTCAATGCCTTGTATAATAAGCCCATCTAGCTTCATTAAATTTTCACCACTCAAGCAAAGATCCATAGGAATCATTTCAGTGGAAGCGGTTTGAAACTCCCATACTTGTACTTCCATCCAACCATCATTCCTCAATTGTGGAATGCCTTTCAGTTTAGGTCTATTCACTGGACTATGGGCATTTACATCAACCTTTCCTCTAACAATAACAGAGGTTCGAGGACTAACTAAATATATATACCAAAAATCAGGCTCGTTCCCATCATTAGAAGCCATATTTTTACTATTGACCACTTTCACAGGAGCCTCAAATTTGGATTTGTGTTCAGGTAAGTTGTAGACAAGGTAAACTGCATATGTTGTTTGACGTGATAGTACTTTGGGTTTGATATCTCTAACAAATTTAAGATATCCATAAGAAACAGCATACGCTTCTCCAAATCTGTAAAAACATTGAAAATTATCTTGCATGTGATATAAATGCTAGAATCAAACTATCTTAAGAAAATTTTGGCCAAACCTACTGTTTGCGGAATCGATATTAAGGAAAAGATTATTTCATTTTCATACTGAAAATGATTATTACACGAGTTTATATACAACTAACTAACTGCTAATAACAAACTAACTAATTACTTTTTAATATCTACCCTCAACTATTAACTTATTACACATGACTACTAAATATGAAGTTTACAAAATTGTCAATTGCAGTCCTTCAACTAGTAATAAATCTTCATCCCCCCCTCAAGATGGAGGATCACTGAGACCCAGCTTGTGAGAAAGATTAGAATGCTGAACTCTGTTAAGAGCTTTGGTCATGATGTCTGCAAGTTGTTGTTGTGAAGGTATATGAGCAGTTTGAAGAAAACCATCTTGAATTTTTTCCCTTGTGAAATGGCAATCAATAGCAACATGCTTTGAACGATCATGAAAACAAGGATTGGCAGCCAAGAGTTGTGCAGATTTGTTATCACAAAAAAGTGTGACAGGAAAAGAAACATTAATGCCCAGATCTTTGAGGAGGAAACTAAGCCATAATAACTCACAGGTTGTAGTTGCCATACTTCTATACTCAGCCTCAGTAGATGATCTAGACACTGTAGGTTGTTTCTTAGTTTTCCAAGAAATTAAAGAATGACCCAAAAAGATACAATAGCCAGTCAACGATCTTCTGGTCATTAAGCAATTTGCCCAATCTGCATCAGAGAAACCAGTGATTTTTAATTGAGATTGCTTTGGATAAAACAACCCTTTTTCAATGCTACCCTTTAGATAACGAAGAAGATAAGTAGCTGCATTCATATGAGAATCCTTGGGAGCAGAAACAAACTGACTAAGATGCTGAACAGCATAACTTATGTCAGGTCTGGTCATGGTAAGATAAAGCAATCGGCCAATGAGTCTTCTGTAAACAGCAGGATCAGATAAAGGAACACCTTTATTAAGACTCAAATGTAGATTAGTAGGTAATGGCTGAGGAGTAGGTTTACAAGCAGTGAGACCTGAATCATGTAACAGGTCAAGAATATACTTTCTTTGGTTTAAATGGGTGCCTGCAGTAGTTCTACAAAGTTCAATTCCCAGAAAATATTTTGCTATACCCAGATCTTTAATAGTAAACTTTTCATCTAAGGCAAGTTTAGTAGCAATAATATCTGCAGTAGAATTTCCAGTAACCAAAATATCATCCACATAGACCAATGCAGCAGTGAAAAGAGAACCATGATTTTTAACAAACAATGAGTAATCATGTTTAGATTGAACAAAACCAAGCTCTTCTAAAAACTTAGTTAATTCATGGTTCCACTGTCTGGATGCCTGTTTTAGACCATAAAGTGATCTAATAAGCCTACAAACTTGTCCTGGCTTTGCTTTAGAATACCCCTCAGGTGGCATCATATAAATTTCTTCATCAATGTAACCATGCAAGAATGCATTGTTGACATCCAATTGGTGAAGAGGCCATTCTTTTGCAGTGGCCAAAGCAATCAACACCCTGACAGTAGCCAATTTTGCCACTGGAGAGAAAGTATGTTTATAATCTTGACCTTCCTGTTGATTATATCCTTTGACCACCAATCTTGCCTTAAGCTTATCTATAGAGCCATCGGGTTTGTGTTTAACCTTGTAGACCCATTTAGAATTGATAGCTTTGTGACCATCAGGTAAGCTAGTCAATTCCCATGTTTTATTTTGTTCTAAAGCAGATAATTCTTTTTCCATGGCATCCACCCAACCTTTATGATTACAAGCTTGAATATAAGAATGTGGTTCAGTAGTATCAAAGATATTAGCCAGAAAAGCAACATGCTCATGAGGAATCCCAATAAAATCCTTTTTAGTAAATAAAGGATATAATGGTGAAGCATAATTAACCATTGAACTCTGAACAGAATTTACAGCTGGAGAAGAAGAATGAACAAAATCTTGTAACCATTTGGGTTTATTAATGGTTCTAGATGACCTCCTCAAAGGAACAGAAATAGAAGGATTAGGAATAGAAGGTGAAGAAGTTACTGATGCAGGGGTAGGAATAGAACTAGTGCCATGAGGCAAAGGAACGGAGTCATGTAATGACATGTCATCATCATCACAAGCAAGAGGAATATGGGTAGTAGGAGTAGAAGAAGAAACTTGTTCAGAGGTTTCTTTAAAAGGAAAAACATTTTCCATGAATAAAACATCTCTACTATGGAAAACTGTTTTAGTTGCCAAATTATACAACTTATACCCTTTCTGTCCTGGTGGGTATCCTAAAAGAATACATTTAATACCCTTGGGATCAAATTTATCTTTGTGTGGTTGTAAAGATGCTGCATAGCATAAACAACCAATGGTTTTCAAAAAGCCATAAGAGGGTAACTCACCATGTAACAACTCATAAGGTGATTTCCAGGACAGTTGTTTCATTGGCATTCTATTAATCAAATGTGTAGCTGCAAGAACACAATCTCCCCAAAAATACTTTGGCAATCCAGCATGCAACCTTAATGCTCTAGCAGTTTCCAACAAATGTCTATGTTTCCTTTCTACAACTCCATTTTGCTGGGGTGTATACACCATAGATTTCTGATGTAATATACCTTTATGTTGTAAGAATGCTAGAACCTTTTGATTTACTATTTCTGTGCCATTATCAGATCTTACAAACTTGACCTTTGCATTAAAATGAATCTCAGCATATTTAATGAAAGCTATCAATATGTGTAAGACTTGTTCTTTTGTATGCACTAAATAGGTCCAGGTAGCTCTACTCTTATCATCAACAATAGTATAAAAATAGTGAGCTCCATTAAGAGCAGGTATTTTATATGGTCCCCATAAGTCAAGATGCAACAAATCAAAAGGATTGAAGGAAGAAGTTGAACTTTTTGGAAAAGGTAGTCTATGAAATTTGGCTAATACACAACTTTCACAAGTAAAACCATTTTTATTCAAAGATTTACAGTCATTTACATGCATCATTTTAGACAAAGACAAATGACCAAGTCTAGCATGTACAAGTTGCAAATCTACTGTAGGTTTAGGAATAGCAAGATTGCTAAAAACAGAATTATCATTGAAATCAAAAACATTGATGGAATTAACCAGTTGGCTTGCAGAAGAAGAGGAAGGATCCAAAGATGTGCATGTATACAAGCATCTTGAACCTTTACCAACTGCAACCACTTCTTTACTTGAAAGGTCCTGGAATACACAGAAAGTAGGATAGAATTGAGCAAAAAAC
The DNA here is from genome assembly GCA_949592205.1 of Helichrysum umbraculigerum. NCBI lineage: Eukaryota > Viridiplantae > Streptophyta > Magnoliopsida > Asterales > Asteraceae > Helichrysum > Helichrysum umbraculigerum. The sequence continues at coordinate 380,321,231 of CATIUR010000001.1, read as the reverse complement.
TTCTGTGTATTAAGAAATTTTCCAACAGATAAAAGATTAAACTTGAAATCTGGCACATAAAGGACATCAAGAAGCAAAAGAGTGGAGGTTAATTGAATTTGACCAGCTATAGTAACTGGTTTAGATGTACCATCAGGTAAATGGACAGTGATTGGATTTTTGAGAGTAAAGGTGCTTTTGAATAAGGATATATGGGGACACATATGATCTGATGCACCTGTATCAATAATCCACTCATTTCTTTTTACACTATTACTTTGTGATGATAATGCAAAGGTTCTAACATGGAGTGACATACCTGCATGATGCATTGAAGAAGATGCACCAGCATTCTCTTGTCCAACTCCTTTACCAGAAAACATCTTCATCATTTCTTGGCATACAGCAGCAACCAACTTTTGATCTAAACCAGTCCCACTTTGTTCAGTCTGCACCTCATTCTCATAACACATGTCAAATGGTGAATCATGGCCAAAATTAACACCAACATTAGCAGCAAATTTCCCTCCTTTTGAATTCTTCTTTTTGCCTTTGTACCAATCAGGGTACCCTATTTTCTCAAAGCATTGCTCAATAGTATGCCCATCTTGGTCACAGTAAGTGCAGTGTCTACTACCTTTATCTTCATACCTCATCTCTGGTTTACTCTTAACATTCTTCTTGACATTTCTGCTTTGATTCAAATTAGCAAAGAAAGCCATGGGATCAGCCACATGGTTTGTAACCTGCTTCTGTTTTTCCACCTGTTGGACTATGTAGTAAGCCTTGTTAACATTAGGCAATGGGTCCATTGACAAGATCTGATTCCTAACAGATTCATACTCATCATTAAGCTTCATCAAAAACTGCACAAGCTTAGATCTCCCTTCTATTTCAAGAAATTTTTCAACTAAACCACATGAACATTCTTGCATTTTACCACAAGAACACTCTGGAATCCCATTCAGATTATGCAACTCATCCCAGCATCTCTTCAACTTATTAAAGTAAGCTGCTATTGTGAGATTTCCTTGAGTTGTATTGTTCAATTCTCTTTGTAACTGATAAATGAGAGGACCATTACTTTGGCCATATCTCTCACAAATTTCTTTCCATAATTCTGCAGCAGATTGAGCATATAAAAATGCTTCTGATAATTCTGAAGTCATGGAGTTCAAGATCCAGCAAGTGACCATGTAATCACATCTAATCCATTTTTGCATATTATCACCTTCATCAGTTGGTTTATTACAAGTACCATTAATGAACCCTAGCTTAAGTTTTGCACCTAGAGCCATCTTAACAGTTCTACTCCATCCCAAGAAATTACTTCCATTGAAAGGTGTATTAGTAAGGATCATTCCAGGGTGATCCGAATTACTAATATACAAAGGATCATTAATTGAGTTATTCGTAGTATTATTATTGATTCCAGTGTTTGTAGCAGGAACAGTAGGAGCAGGTATAGCCATTGATAAGCAATTCAAATTGATTTAATCAAGATTACGAAGAATCAATCGAGTATCTGAATGAACTATCACAAGAAAAACGAGCAAAACGCAAACCCTAATTTCGTAATTTCACCAAATTCCAAGCAACAAATCGAAGATATCGATTGCGAATCAAATACAGATTCAATCAAAGTTAATGGAAAGAAATTACCAGTAGAATTAGGGAAGAACTTGATCTAATCATCATCGCGTGCTCTGATACCATGTTTGCGGAATCGATATTAAGGAAAAGATTATTTCATTTTCATACTGAAAATGATTATTACACGAGTTTATATACAACTAACTAACTGCTAATAACAAACTAACTAATTACTTTTTAATATCTACCCTCAACTATTAACTTATTACACATGACTACTAAATATGAAGTTTACAAAATTGTCAATTGCAGTCCTTCAACTAGTAATAAATCTTCACCTACCAGCATTAAGTCTCACTGTAATGATTCCTCATAAAGTGTATCGGAAACACATACATAGTTGATTCAGAAAATGTGTACCAAAACTACTGTGATGAATATCATATCCAGAGTCTGCATATTTCAAGGAGGCTGCAAACCAACCTATTCCGAGTACGTTACTTACTTAGTAGATTGTCAAGTATGTTTGTTAACAAGCTCGACAACAGTTGTTCAGCACCGATAAATCTTAGTCAACACATGGTGCACGTATATGCAGAGTATAGAAATTTCGACAGGAAAACTAGCATAAAGATACAAAAAGAACCTTGATCCGGGTAAAGACAGCCACTTTGGGAACTTTATATCCTGTATGTCAGCCACTCTTGCTGATAGCATTACACACTTCTTCCCATTTTTGCCCAGTAAACACCACTGTCAATCAATTAAAACCAACAATATAAATATATGTAAAGTGATTGGAATTCTGTTATTGTTCCCCTTTGATATGCACCTCCACAACAAGTACGTGCGCTTGAGAAATAAATCAGGGAATTACATTTAAGACAGTTGCTACTTGCTAAAATTACAGCACTGAATCAAACTTATTACCTCTAGACCACTATTGATTAGGAATCCTTTGCAGAGGATTGAGTAGAGCTCCTTGTTTGTTGTCCATTGCACACTTGTATCTTTTAACCATTTGATTATATCTTGATAATCATTTGGCAACTTATGTTCCCAATATATATGTCTCATCATCTGAATCTAATATGGGTTCCCTATCCACCTCTGACACCACTTGATGATGTTCCACCTCCTATACATACGATACAGCTTATTGAGACTACGAAAAACAAAACATTTTCTGAAAATTAGGCTAACTGGCTGACCTACTTTCCAAGATAATTTAAAAAGTAAAATAATGCATGGAATGATGTAATTATTGAATCAATAAATAAAATATTACAGTGTTACTAGTATTCTTTGTCATCATATAGATCTTACTTTCTCCAGTGGCCGAAACTCGATGCCTTCATTTTGTAAGGAACTATGATTGCATCCGTAAAAAAGAAGTTCAAGATCAACAATTCTCCGGTCGCAATTAATTTTAAACGATTCAACCATCGACCATCCATCTTCTCTCACATCTGAAAGGTACGAAATTGAAGTTTGTGTGTCTCCTTGTAATTTGTATTTGAGGGCTATATATTCTATCAACTTGCTTTTGTTCAAATATTTGAAGACAAGGTTAACCGTATATGTGATATGCGGTGACAAGAATTGTGATCTGACACGCATTTGGAACTTAAGATCAGATGCTAGATAGCTACCCCATCTGAATCTGCACGGACAGTATTAGTATTAGTAACAGTAGTTCTAGTAGTAAAGAAATTATGAAATACTATTAGTCTCAACCTATAAACAGGAGTCACCTTGAAGTATCGTCAGGTAGAAAAGAGTATGGCCCCGGAATTGGGTCAAACGAGCATTCTTCGATAGATATCATCTCAGTGTGTTCTCCCTTAGCATTTAATGAAAATCACTGTTGTGCCCATCAGGGGCGGAACAAGAAAATTCGAATGGAGGGGGCGAAAAAAAATCATTTTAATTTATTTTATAGTTTTGTGGGGTCGAAAATTTAAAAATGTCATTAATACCTTATAATTTTTTATTTTTTATGTAATTTAAAATATCTTGTGAGGGAGGTTCCCTACGCTGCCTCCGCCCTGTATCCGCCCCTGGTGCCCATCAAATAAAGCTCAATATTACTTGATGAGCTCCATGGGTATGGGTGTTGGTTTATCGATAGTACCAACAATCAATTATATACGTACTATCTAGTAATACTAATCAGTTAACCAATTTTTATTGGGTCCTCTGTATATAATAAAAATGTTACTTTGATAGTAATGCATTTCAAAGAGCTTACCAGATAAAAGTCATTTAATGTTACTGAGATACAATCAATAATATACTATTAATCTATTATCTACGATATTCAAATTACCGTTGTACCGCTATTGAGGAGAACCCCTTTGGACAGAAATACCATCAGTTCCGCTTCGAATCTGTAGTTGAGAGGAGGTACAGCAATCTTGATCATCTCTTTGTAGTCGATCGACTGTGTCTTACCTTCACTAATCTCTTGACATTCGAGTGCAATCTGAAGTTCTGTCACTACCTCAGCCATCTTTGGCCGATCTTTACAAGATCTCTTTGAACATCGATATGCAATGCTTGAATATAATTCCAAAGACTTCGGATCCATATCTTGTAAGACATGAAATCCAACTATTTTATTATCAACATTGTTCTGTTTTCAGGTAGGCACTAAAATATAAACCCGGCCACCCTCAATCTTATTGAAGCATGGTCTACCGTATAAAACTTCAATTAAAAGCACACCGAATGAATATACGTCTGACTCTTTCGTTAAGAAGCCCATCTCCAGATACAGTGGATCACAGTACCCAAGGGTACCTACGGCACTGGAGATAAGAAAAGTGTGCTCCTGATTAGCAAGGCCCATTTTTGACAGCCCCAAGTCAGCGACTTTAGCAATCCAGTTCTCATCAAGTAGGATATTGCCACTTTTAATATCACAGTGGAGAACTCTTTGGTGGGACCCCCCCTGGGATCATGAAGGTACGCAAGCCCTTTTGCGGCCTCAAGGTATATCTTGAGACGTTTCCTCCATGTAAGAGCAGCGTCATTTTAATGATCATAGAGGCTTCCATTAGATGCATATTCATACACGAGAATCATCTCATGACCCTCTTTGCAAAATCCGAGGAGGGAAATGAGGTTTTCATGCTGCTAACAGGAAAGCGCGCCTATCTCTTTTGAGAACTCAGCTTCTCCTTGACCATGCTTACGATCAAGACGTTTGAAAGCAGCCATGCTTCGCCCTTTAAAGTGAGACACTTCTCCTTTATATACCTTCCCAAAACCACCTCCTCCGATATAGTTTTTCTCACTAAAGTTGTCAGTGGCTGATTTTATATCCTCCAGTTTGATTTTTAGATGTTCAAACTCCACCAGGCTTGCCATAACTTGTTGATCTTAAGATTCAATCAATTGTTTTAAGCAATGGCAGGTGAGAAATTAAGAGTAGATGTAATGTGACTAATTTGATAAAAGTGATTTTATTTTATTTTTATTTTTATTTTTCTCTCTAGCAAAGAACAATAATTAGAACAGGTAACACCACTAACCTTACTAAATACGTTTTATATTAGATGAAATATAGTTAATTATCTCTACTAACCAAAAAGCATAGATGGCTGAGTACGTATCAGTATGTAGTTGGGACAAAGCAGCCGAAAGCAGCCCTGATTAAATAGAAAATTCCTAAAAAGTGCTACTATAGTCTTTAGTTATAGCCTAAAAAACTTGTGGGTGGTTATCAACTACTAGTCTTTAGTTAACCTTGGATATACAGAAAACAGGAAAAAATAGTCTCCAAGAACAATTAAAAGATCTTACTGGCTAAATTAATATTTAAATTTTTATTTACGCTAGAGAAAGCAAGCAGGATTCTAAAAGTCACCATTTTCTCCTAAAGCAGGCAATATCCATGATAAATTAAATGTGCTAAGCAAGTAATTTAGCCTGCCTACGTGGCATTGGACATTTGTTTTATCAGCTCTTCTTAAACAGCTCCACCACCACCTCCGGTGATGAAATTGAAAACCATGAATGTGACCGGCGAAAAGCATCGCGTGAAATTTCTCCGGTTGATTTCTCAGATGATGTTCTATTTTGTATCTTTCCGTATTAGAAATCTGCATCTTTGTAGTTAGTCAATAAAGAACCAGCAATGTGATTCAAATCATATCGCCTTAAAAGTCAATATTGACTCGCTGTGTAAGAAGAACACTATCAAATTACAAACTTATACAAATTAGAGCCAGCCTTGATTACCCTGTGAAGAATGAGCATGTAATTGACATTTTGACATAAAATGTATTTCAAAAACCCACTAGTCGAATTTTAAATGGTCTACAATGATGATGGACTTAACGACAATGGTTGTAATAACTTAGATTGTTAGTTTCTACCATGAGCGACTGCGTAAATGTGAACCCGGATCCAAGCTCCACTTTGGTCATTGTGAGTTTCTACCACGAGCGACTATGTAAAAAAGGATTCCAAGTGTTAAGTTATAAATTTATAACTATCAACGTAACTGCCAAACGGCAATAATGGTTGTTTCTTGAGATCGGATCATTGGTAGAGATTACAAAAATAAGAATCTCATTTCACAATCTGGAAAACAAATCCAAACCGATTATAATGTATGGTTTCCTATAAACATACAACGACAATAAAATTCATTTTAGTTGAAACTAATTTAACCATGCAATCCATCCATAATATAGTTATAAACCCATCATCTTACATACAAATGAATCATCAGCTGTCAGTCTACAAATTCATTCCAGACTTTGAACATGACAATTGAATAAATACACCTTTGATGATATTCAACTCATTTCCTTCGCAGTTTGTTGTTTCAGTACCAGCGGTTGTCTATAATTACTAACAAACAAAAAATGCATGACCAAAATAATCCAAAAACAAAATCAAATTTGATTATGAGCAGAATGGCAGCATTTGTCAAGGCCTGCTATACTTGTCTAAACTTCATGTAAAAAAGTCTTCAGATCAAAATTAAAAACAGAGAATCTGAAATAAGACAACCCAATCATTGTTGATTTGTAAATGAACATATACAGTCATGCCTCGGAGCAAAAATGTTTCGACACATAAAACATCCTCTAAAACTAACAATAACAAAAAGAAAAAAGAAAAATAACAGAACCTAGCTACCAAAATAAAATTAACCTAAATTTTACATCTTCGGTTATAGCATTTTCCGGGCAATTAAGCCTTATTTTGCAACTAAATTTTATGAAGCAACTGCTCATGTGGAAAATCGATTCCATCGAAGACATTTTATAAGACAGAGATGCAGGAACTCAAGTCAATCTCATTCCTTTGATGAATAGAAGGTATATAATAGAAGTCAATAGAGGCAAAATTTTCCTGCACCCAAAAGGATTTAAGGCAATGATAACAAAAGTTATGGGGACCATTTTTCACGATCAAATGAGTGCCCGAATGCCAACTTGTTGCATATCTCTAAGCTTCCAGATCGGCATGTGTGCTCCTTCTGTACCTTCCTCTGCCTCCGCAAGTTGCATCGCCCATAAGTAATGGACCGTGTGGATAGTATCCTAGAAAACCAACACATTGATCAACAAAGTCAATATCAACCCAACCCCTTATATTAATGAATTTAGACTCTCACTAATATTTTTACTTCGTGGTAATAAAATTCCACGTACCAACTATACACTATAAGAGGCTGGAAAAAAGAAAACCCGACCCGTTAACTGACAAGTTCGACACACACAATTTTGCACCTCTATTGTATTGAAACCTATAAAACACAATTCCTCTGTGATTTGATTTAGGTGACTGCTCTATCAAAGTTGACTAGGCGACATTAGCTCAAGTCTTGACTGCTTTATCAAAGTTGACTAGGCGGCATTAGCTCAAGTCTTTCTACTAGCATATTAGAAGAGTATCTCTAATGTGTATGGAAACCTATAAAGCACAATTCCTCTGTGATTCGATTTTAGGTGACTGCTCTATCAAAGTTGACTAGGCGGCATTAGCTCAAGTCTTTCTACTAGCATACCAGTAGAGTATCTAATATACCCTAAACAGTGACCACAGAGTCTTGCAGATTGGATATAAAAATAAAAATGTTTTGTAGTGACAACTGATGCTCAAGTGGTAATTCTGGATATAATTTGGCCAGAACTTTTTCCATGCCTTTAGGTTGGGACATAACATCTATACGAGGTACACCTAATTTAGAGCAGAGGGTGTGTCATTAATTAGTAGTCGAGGGGCCTAACAGAGTGGGTAAAGAGAAACTTGAAGCAAGTTACCTTGCCACCTTCTGTTATTTCACCAAGTCTATCTCGTACGCAATAGACCTGTTGTGTTTGAAACTGCACAATAAACATTAACCAAAGTCAGTACACCCTTTTTGGGAGAGGGGGTGGTTAAGATTTGAATTGGCATAAGGTGTATACCCCAACGATAATTAATGGACTGTCACCCATCATTTTAGTCTCTCTTACATCAATTTCCGATATATGTAATATCTGCATCAAGCACAACAATTAGCAAGAAATTGTTAGTTTTCAAATTGCATTGTTTTCAAATTGCATTGTCGTATGAAGCTAATGACTGACGTGCTATCCAAATTCAGTTAAAGTCATGTAACCTTGTTATCATAAAAAGTGCCTTGCATCTCACAAACCCTATGTTCGGCTTTACACCGCTCGACTATTTCAGGGGAACAATACTTCTCCAGCACTTCAGTTTCTCCCTGGAAACAGCCGAAGTAAAAGTCAAATTACAGATGAAGGCCAAAATTAGATAGCAGTTAAGTTCAGTCAAAACTTTAAACTAACGGTGGGATAGAATAACCTTCCCACCAAATAATAGAACCACAAACTTACTTTAATATATGCTTTGAGAACTGGTCTCACGATTTCTTGGACATCAGATACGAAGTCAGGTAAGGAGAAATACCTGAGAAAACCAATTTAAATCTTACTAGTTAGTGGGTTATCAAGCTTTCGGAATATACAAAATGAGGGACCAAGATGCATCATCATACGGGTCACGCCGACGAATTTCCTTAAATGACATTGCTGCATCTGTCTCTCTGAAAACACTTTCATTGATACTGTTGCACAAAGAAGAGCCATATCATTAGTTCATTACCCTTGAAATCATAAAAACGAAAGCTTCATATGTGAGAAATTTAATAACTAGCAGAAAAGAACGTGATAGGTCAACATACTCCTGAATTTTGTGAACTACAGGATGATCACTAGTCTCCCATCTCTCCCGCATATCTTCTGCGATCTGAAATTTACATTTGAGAAATAAATCAGAAAAAAAGACTAGTAAAAACAGAACAGATAGTAGCCGCGTATGGAGATATATTGCTGGTGAGCTTAATTGAAGTGTACAGCTCGACTAGCTATAAAACCCACTAAACATGCAAGTCGCAACAAACTATCACTACCAAGATGTGTCATGAAAAGAATAAATGATTAGTGGAATTGCAAGTGTTTTTACCTCCTGGCTCTTCGTCACAACAGGTTCACTAATGCCACTGACTCGCTTGAAAACAGGATGACCTTGCATCTAGAGGATACAACAAAATATTTCAAGTGAGGAACACTTAACATTATTAAGAGGTGTTTGGATGTGCATTTTGAAATTTATTATATAACACTCGGTGACTAGAATCAGATAACCAGCTGAAAAAAATAAAAATAAAAAAATCTATAAAACTGTTATTAAAAAAAAAGGACACTCTTTTGTTAAATGAGACTGACACACTCTCAAATTTTGTAAAGTATAGATATGCAACTGCATTGCACCCTTAAATAATCAATTTTGCAGCAGTTAACATTAAACTGATTATCCAAAACGGATTATTTGACCTCTCAAAATTCAGATAATCGGAAGCAGAATCTGTTTGAACATAACAGATCAGCAGTTGAACAATCCCAAACAAAAAAATATCCAAACCTCCCCCTTAAAAATCACTCAATTAGAACTCAAAAAGATGCAAATTATTACTTTGGCCTTGAACGCCTCCCACTTCTTGCTAAATCGTGATTGTTTTACAGGTACAATGGTGAGATCTGTTCTAGTACTTCTTTCAACATTAGCTTGTGAGGCAGCAGCATAAGCAGCTTGGGCCCGTTTTCTTTTACTAGGGCTACCACTCAACTCATCCTTCACAATGTCATAACCCTTTTTGGCCAAGTCGATGACCTTTGCATCCTTAGCCTTTTGAAATGAAGAAGAAACACCAGACCGGACCTTGCCAAATATGGTTTCTGCTGACTCACCATATCCAGATTGTTGTTTCTTATCTTCCCCATCTTCCGATTGCTTATAATGCTTACCATCTTTTCCTGCAGAATCATTATTGGCTGAACTGGAAGATTCCGGGGATTCCTGCTTCCCTATTCCAAGGGTTTCTTTCACCTGTAACAAATTAAAACTGGTATAAAAGCTCATCATCCAAATTTGCATGGCAACATTGAACTTAAAATCAATCCCTTCGCTGGGTATACAGATCAATTGGGGTTACCTAGTCTCTACGGATCAAAGGGGTAAAGTTTAAACAAATTTAGATCGAGTAGAAGCATGACGAATAGGATCAAAAAAACCTCCTGAATCGTTTCATTTCAGAATTTCAATTGGTATTGTAATGAAAACTAATCACATGCAATACATTAAATTTTTGTTTTACTCAAAAATGCAAATAAGTGTTTAAGTCGACCTAAATATTACGAGTACCACTTTTGACAAATTACCCAACCCATCATACCATCTACTTTACCACCTATAATATAACTCTTCAAAGCAAATAATAAAAATAGCTCCACGCACCTCCTCCTTCGCAGCAGAAACCTTTTCCTTAAGATTCTCAGATACCTGCAAGGCGATTACTATGTCGATATAATTCCACTATGAATCATGATGTCATAACATATGGTATTAGACTAACAGTCATGTAAAAAGGATGGATCCCACAAAAGTAATAGAGAAACTTCAACTTTGCTGATATTTGTCATTTACTTATTATAGAAGATCACCAGAAATATTAAAGTGGCGTTCTGCTATTCCCATTCACAGTTTCCTAATATAATTCATGATCTGAAACAGAAAGCAGATATCCCAACATTGGGCCTCACTTTCATAATTACTGAGGATTGTGTGTGTGCGTGTCTGTGTGTGTGTTCGGCAATGTAACATAGTAACAAACCCATCTAATTTGATAACTCCACATATCCAAGTTTATTTATACAAGTATTCTATGATTTTAATATAGCACTAACTGAACATGCTATCTAGCAATTTTCTAGCGGATATCATATAAGATACTACTATAAGTACTATAACAATACAGAAGAAAACAAAAATTGTGAGATAATTTGTTCCCTCAGTGACAACTTACAGTACTTGCAATATGCCATTCAAGTGAGAAATATAATGATGATAAAATTAATAGAAAATAATCAAGATAGAACCTTCTTTGCTGTAGCTTCAGCTTCCGTCCACGCGCCATCCACATGCTTGTAAAGCTGCTCAGTTGTCTGCTTCGTTCTGCATTCGCCAGTTCACCATCTCAGGGCCTTCAATAGAAGTGTCTGCCCAGCTTTGACATACAACAGTATGTCTCAGCCTATAAGCAACTACTAAAGCAAAACTAAAAATCAAAAAAACTTTTGGGTACAAATTACCTAACTTTTAGATCTTCTTTCACCCCTTTCAGCTCTTCCGTCTTCTCCTTTAATTCTTTAACCGTCTGTTGAAACTCTGGATTTCTGAAAGCACATAAATTAACAGTTCTAGATCATAAAAGCAATGCGATACTTATAACCAATAGAAAGTCACTTCTAAAAGCCTCCATTGTTTATATTATAAAACTATTATATGTAGCCTAAATGATAAAATAAGAATAATATTCAGTGCTCATAACCACTCTAATCAACCCTAAAACATCCACAGAACAAATATAAATATATAACATCTTTTAAGTTCAAAAATTAGTACAAGAAGAGTACCTGTTAACTTCACCTTTAATCTTTTTAGAAAACTCACTGAACACGCTGAATTCACGATACATTGAGTTTCCATTACCAGCACCAAGTAACCTAAACCTAGAAGCAGGCCTAGAACCCTAAATAAATCAAAACCATAAATTAAAGATATCAAAACACATAAATCTCAAATTCAAATCAATTAAAACAAATTCAATACAGAATACATCAAAAGAATCAAATTTTCAGTATTTATAAACCTGACTGTATGCTAAAACATGTCGATATAGCAGCTGTTTAGAGAGAAAAGCGTCTCGAACCAGCTTTCTTGTAGCCATTATAGAATTTGTATAAGAAATTGAAACAAGAAACTAGAATCGAAATCAATTTAGAGAAGGATTTGTGTATTTTGGTGTTTGTATACAGTGGACATTAGGGGTTTTGCTTGGGGATGAAGATATTTTGTGCCCTAATTCCTTTTTTGTAAATGTATTATATCATATTCCCCCTCAAATTATGATCTATTTTTCATTTAGATCCTTTTATCGAAAAGTTTTTGCATTTGTACCAAAAAAATTTTGTTAAACAAGATTTGATGTATCTAAAGGTTAAATTGAGATATGGTTTTTACTATGGTGAATTTATTTATTATTTATTTATTTTATTTTAAACTCAATTATTACGGAAAATTAAAGGAATAATACGGAGTAGTTTTGTTTCACCTCATTTTACTTATTGCAATGAAAAAGGGTAGTTGGAGGGTACCCCTGACCCCGGATCTCTTTGAGATCCGCAGCGTCCCACCCGCAAGAGACATCTGCCCGACAAAGCACCTGGCCACAGTTAACCCACGAAATTATACCGGCAGTCCTTTATCGGACTCGAACCCGGGTGTGCCATGTGGATTTGCGGTGGCGGTACCTAACATGCTAAATGTTTACCCAGGGTGGGATCGAACCCCTGACCTCTAGGAAGCCTGGGGAAGATCCTACCACTAGGCCATCTAGGCAAGTGGTTACTTCTTGCAATGAAGTGATGACATAAAAATCGTTATCTCTACGTGCAATTTAACTAAATTAAATAAAGGGTTTATTATTTCATTATATATTGAACTTTACACTTTCTATTATTGTATAAGTTGAACTTTGAAAATTTGTATTGTATGTACACCGTATTAAACTTGCATGTCAATAGAAATTGGCCTTAACCAAAAAAAAATTTTTACATACAATAGATGATATTTATAGGTTCAAATTTTACATACAATAGATGCCATAGAACAAATAAAAATATGTTTCGTACAATAGTAAAAAGTGTAAAGTTTAATGTATAACTAGACAAAAAAACCCTCAAGTTAAATCAACCCAGAAAGCCTGACCGATCTAACAAACATGAATGATGTAATTAACTAATTCGGGTAATTGGTCAATTTTCAAAATAATATGTTTTCTTCTTTAAGCCACACCTTAAACTAAAACAATGATGTCGCCAAAAGAATGTTAGGCTAAAATTTTATCATGCTATAAGTTGCTAATTGCAGCCTCAAAACAACATCGAACATTTGATATAACTAACAATATAAAGAACTTGAACAACCAATCTAACATTTAATTTACGCAAACGACCAAACTTCCCGGCTTCCAGAAACACGAAAATTTGATGACCCAAACCAGATTTCAAGCATACAATAGCATTAAGACACCTAAATAGTCTCATCAAGCAACATGCCATAGAGATCTACATACTTTAATTATTGAACTCCCATAAACAAATCTGACTTTTTTTACAAACTTAAAGATGAAAAAGGACTGTTTAGGTAAGACAAACTTCTCCACTTTGATGAGCTTCTTTCACCCTTTTGTCATATTCATCTTCATCATCTGCAGGTTCCGCTTCACCCGCTTCTTTGTCGTCGTCGTCATCATCTTCTTCCTGCCCCCACCCAAATCCTCCAATAGAACGAGAGGCTGCAGGAGGAGACCTTGCTTCTTCAACGATTTTCATGATATCCTCCACACTTTGTGGTGAAAATGTCGGGTTTTCCTTCCTGTAATACACAGCTTGAGCCGCTTCGGTTAATTCCCTTGGCAAATTCTTCAGGAACCATGGGTGGCTTTTGATATCTTTTAGGCTAATCCTCTATGGAAAGAGAGAAAAAGTCAAACTTTATCCAGAAAAGGTAATAAAAATTCAAATTAACATGATCATGTATGCTCAATCAACTAGAAGATTTGGGATCAGAGGCTCGAAGATAAAAGAAGATATTTGCAATATTGAACACTAAATTTCTTATAGTATGTTAAGTACAAAAAACAATTTCGAGTTTTCGACCCATTTATATGTAGATGAATCGATTTGGGTTGTATCTATCTCTAGTAAGTAAGACTTAAAAAAATATTTCAAAGTGAAAATGGGCCAGATGGGTTGAGTGGACCAAAAAAGTCAATTTAAAGTTTAAACACCACAAACTTCAAAATCACTCAATTAGAAACATAGTAAATTATTATTATTATTATTATTATCATACTACAGTGAAAATAATCATACTCCTATTAATTCTTAAACAGGTTAACTATTTGGAAAATTCATTGAAAAAGGTACAAAAAGGAGATAACCAGCTGTATACTGAAAGAATAAAAAAATCAATCATAGCCAAAGTAGTTCACTTCAGCCACTTGATATACAAACTAATTGTTTTTGTTGAATAAGAAGGAACAGATTAGACGTTGCATAAAATTCAACTCTGACATTTAAGTGTAAACAAAGTATGAGATAGCATTAGCAGACATGTTGACTTGTAAATTTCAAGCATCTCCATAAAATAAGAAGTGGACAATGCACTGAATTGACCAAACCCTTAGTCAAAAGTTCATGTTATTTAAAGCTAAAGCTACTTAACGTTGACTAATATTCACAAATTCAAGTATATACGTACCCTGGAAGCATTGGCGACAAATATCCGAGAAAGGAGATGCCTACAGTCTTGAGATATGTGAACATAGTCTGGGATCTTATATTGCACAGCCATTATTCGCTGTCAAAAAGAGGATCCAAAGTCAAAGTCAACGTACAAAAGAAAAGTTATGTTAAACCAAAAAATTAAGCTACTTACTTGAATAGTCTTCCTAAAATTTTTGGGATCTTCTTGGTCTTCAAAAGGGTACGCTCCCACGAGCATCACGTAAAGTGTCACTCCACAAGACCAAACATCAGCCAACTGAACAAACACCGGATCAAAACTATGAAAAAACCCAAAAGGAACAAGCATAATATTATTGGAGATTATGGCAGTTCTTTGTGATGAACATAAAAATAATACTACGACAAAATAGGTCATGGCCAACAAGAAAAAATTTGATAAAACAATGTTTGGATACGCTTCAGTTACTTATCGACGTAGTAATCAGATGATAAGCTGTTTAAATGTAACATGTTTTGATCATTTAATTTAAGAAACGAATAAGTAGAAGAGAACACTCTTGTGTATTGTAGGAAATATATAAATGATTTTCTTATATGTATATTAATTAACAATGACAATTTAGGCAGATCTTTAAGAAATCAGATCAACAATTCTGTCGTAAAAAAAAAGAAAATAAACATGAAATCATACGTATATCATGCTTCCATATTATTGTGATACAAAAAGCTTGGAATACCTTCATATTATATGACAACTCTAAATCTTTACCTTGCCATCATACTCTCGACGAGAAAGAACCTCAGGGGCAATGTATGCAGGAGTTCCAACTGTTGATTTGGGTCTCGAGTGAAGCAGAGATGACTGCAAATGAAGCAAGGCTATTAGCATCTCGTTTTATACACATGTTAGTTTCAATGTACATAATTGATAAAACACCTTTGAATAGCCAAAATCACAGATTTTCAGGCGTGGTGCAGGGCTCCCATCTAACAAGGTGTTCTCAAGCTTCAAATCTCTATGGCATATTTGCTGCACAGGGACAATACTGTAATGTTATATTTAGCAAGGCAGTAGTGAGTTAAGAAAATCTATATCTTATCGTTCTTTTACCATGAAATGACAGTAGTGAACTCCTGATATAAGCTGCTGGAAGAAGTATCTTGCCTGAAATATCGACAGATAGCATCAAGAAAGAGAAGAAATATGGCTAGATGGAGAGAATGTGAATAAATATCTGAACAAATTTATACCTCATCTTCACTAAATCTTCCAGCATTGCAAATCCTATCAAAAAGCTCTCCACCTGCAGCATACTCCATGACAATAGCAAGATGGGTGGGAGTGAGTACGACCTATAGAAAAGATCAACATGATTATAAGCCCACGATCCAAGATAATATACAGTTATATATATACTAGACTAGATGAGGTATAATAGGCAGGATGAATAAGTCGGTAACAGGACAAGACATGTCACGTTAAACGGGTACTTTATGGAGTGGGTCAAGGTGGACTGCTTGGGTTCCTGAACATCTGGAACACTTTTTTCCAATATTTTGTTAGATCTACAATAATTATATTGTTTAAAAAATAATTAAATTTTTTGAAAAGAATGACTCGGGAGGTCTTATGCAGTAAAAAACACTATGGGTGACTTTCTACCTGGGTCATACGGGGTTGGCTTGGGTTTTGTTGGCCCACAACCACTTTTTGGTCCCTATAAATTCCAAATAATTAGCTCTTTATATATGATTACAAAAACTAAACAATATGATAATCTTAGTTTTCAATAAAGCGATGCACTAAAAATACACTTTAATCAACTTTCTAGCATTTTGACCCATTTAACCCATTCCCTTTTTAATTCACATTTTTCTAATGAGCCTTTTGAGATAAAAAGAAAGCCCATAGAGTATTTTCCAAATAAAAATAATTGTTACAATTTCCATAATCCCATGGGACCAGAAAAGTACTTGTGATAAAATCATTCAAATATAAACGGGAAAAAGCAAGAGGAGAAGGCTACTTGCCTCTCTAAACCGAATAATGTTAGGGTGTCGAAGCGACCTGTGATTTATGATCTCTCGAGCAACATTCTCATCAATCTGAAAAAAAATTAACAAGAAAATATTCAGGAATCCAGCCAATAGGCCAAGAATATTTATCAACTGATTAAAACACATAACAGTTTTATTATTGATCATATTAACAAGTCACAAGTGGGCCATATATATAATCAAATACAATCAAAAAGCTGATTCCTTTTAACAATCACAAGCATGTTTGAGCATTCTATCTTTCACCAACCTACCAATTATAGCCAAACAACATTCAAAATTAATAAAATAGTATTAAAAATACGAAGAAAATCGCATATACCTTATGTCCTCTTTCTATATATTTCATAGCAACAAGCTCTTTTGTAACTTTGTTCCTCATCAACCTTGCAACACCAAAATTCCCAGATCCTATATCCTTCACAAGCTCATACTTATCCATTTTCTATACACAAAAATATATGCATCAGCAACAAAAAGATTAAAAATTTTATTATAATTGCAAAGCTGTGTAGGCCTAATTTAATCAAAACTTACCTCAACGTTCTTATCCCAGAGCAAATTAGGAATATGGGGTTTCGAGATACGAAATTAAGAATCAAATTAAACAAATTTCAGGTTCGAATACACAACAATTTAGGTTCAATTCATTGTCATATCCTACACCATGAAAGATGGAAACCCTAACTTCCTAAAAAGGTACCAACTTGGAGCGTTATTGGATTAAATTGGAGAAATTGCTTAAAGATTTGATATGGGTTTTGGTATAAAAAAAAAGGTAGAATTTAGTTAAAATTATATGTGAGATTGCAGAAAATTATTGAAAGAAAAGAACAAGGTATGATTTTGATTATTGTAACAGAACATGAAAGAAATGGAATCTGTAGGATGGAGAGAGAGATTCTAATGAAATCAGGATTATTTTTTGTTCATGAATTTATCAAAGAGAGAAGAGATATAAAGATAGAGAGATATTATGTGCGTATCTATCTAAAAATAGATAGATACATTGTAAGTTTCCTGTAAAGATAGAGATGGGGCTGCATGAAGACAAACAAAACTGTTGAGTTTTGAAATAAAAGATGATTTAATTAATTATTTCATAGGAGAAATTCAAAGTGCATCTTAAATGTGCTTTTTAAATATTTTTATTAGTTGATGACAAAAAATCTTATGCCAATTTGAGTGATGGTTTATAAGTTTTCTATATGATCTTAAATTTTTAAACACCTAACTAAAATTATACTCGTATATAACTTTTCTATTTATTGAGTGTTCTAAACGACGATTTTTAGAATTGTCAGCAAAATAATTAGACGTACATAATGTAAGTGCATATCAACCAATATTCAAGGAGTCAAACTAATGTTCAAAGAATATTGAGTATATTTTTATATGTTTACAAGTAATATGTCTTTTGTTACCATATGTTTGTCTAATTCTATCTATTGTATATGCTACATTCTTTAGTTTAAAATATGTTTTTTTTATATAGATCTTTTAGTTTGAAGTAGGAAAAACTTAAAAATCCATAAAAAATGAAATCGAATCAATAAGCATGTGTTCTTGTATCAAGTATTTTAAGTATATTCATAGGGTGAGGTTCAAATGAGAATGAGATTTTTGATGAGAATAGAGAAACCAACCAGAACATGTCATGTGTCACAAAATCCATTTTCCTCACATTTTTAAAACTTAAATATCTCACAAATGATAAGTCAAAAAATCATAAAAATTACACCATAAAAATCAACATTTTTTTCTCTTCGATTTGCCATCTCACAAGGTATACTTTCGACGATTTTTTTTTGGGGTTTTACAAAATTAGTAACACATATGTTAGTTGTTGGTAACACATGTGTTAGTTGCTGGTAACACATGTGTCAGAAACTAGTAACACATGTGTTAGTTCCTGGTAACACATGTGTTACTCGTTTTCAAAACCCACCAAAAAATGGGGAAAAAAAAGTTCGTCGAAAGTATACATTGTCACATCTATAATCGAAGAGAATAAAACGCTGATTTTTATTGTGCAATTTTTATAATTTTTCGACTTACCGGTAGAGAGATATTTAATTTTTAAAAATGTGAAGGGAAGAGAGTATAGTGACATCTGGCAGATTCCTATTGGTTCCCTCATTATCATCCAAAGTTGTTGTACTCATTTGAACCTTAACCTCTCCTACTAATATATTAAACATGACATAACTTTTAAACTGTAAAGAGTTACGCCACGTGTCAATTATATACGGAAAGCTAAAGCCGAGACGAACACGTGAACATATTGCCGAAGGCGGTTTGTCCACTGTTTGGAGTCAAATTCTGCCATTAAAGCCTTCAAAATCAACTTTCTCTAAATTTGATATGTTTTAAAGTGTTTTCAAAAATTAGACACGAACTATTTGATGTCTTTTTTTATGAGATTATAAATTAACATGTTTACTTATATTCCTCATTTTGTTTTGATATCATCAATGTATATATTCTAGAGTTACAAATTTTTTAATCAAATTTTGGGATTATAATTTCAGGAACATAATGTTTAGTATTAACAGACTAAAGAAAAAATAAATAACAAATTAAAAGGTATTGATAGTTAAACTCTCGACTCAGCCAACGACTCCGTACCTCCCAACTTGCCACCTAACTATCTGAGACTCACAACCTGATTATCGAGTTCACAACGACATTTTAGACACACACATGCACAAATATATATTTACGTATTTTTTTAACATTTTTTAAAAAGGGAAAAAATGTGAATTTTTACCCTTTTAAAACACCATATCTTAGTGAATCGTCATATAAATTTTAATTTGATTTAATACTCTAATATCGAATAAACGTGAAGCTAATAGTTGTTTTCCCGCCGCATAGTCAAGGACTATTTGAACTATTATTATAGTTGAATCTAATTTAAGACAAATATTAAAATGCTTTATGTGTAGTAATACAAGTTTGGATTTAAATAATTTCATGTTACATAGTTTTTTTCCCCTTTTTCTTTTCTTTTATTTTATGTTATATTTAAAAATCGATGTTCTATAAACGTACACATGGCAAAGTGGTCTTGCTAGTGAAATTTCATATGTTCAATTCACGAGGAAAGACTTTTATGGTCTTGGTCTTGGTCTTAAATTTTAGGGAAATTAAAAAAAATACCACTTTTTTTTTAAGTATATATGGATTTGCCATCCCGAAAAAAAAATTGACGATATACCACACGAAATCGCAAAGCGCAAATTTGCGATTTGCCTCAATCGTCTTGCTTTTGCGACCAGTTCACCGAGCGAGCCGTGGCCGGAATAAACATGCGGAGGTAAATCGCAAAGCGCAAGTTTGCCATTTGCGATTTGCCTATGCCGCATATTGTGCCAACGTCGAGTCGTGAACGAGCCGTGTTGCCGTGTACGTGGTCTGGATGTACGTGCGTAGGTAAATCGCAAAGCGCAAGTTTGCGATTTGCGATTTGCCTATGCCGCATATTGTGCCAACGCCGAGTCGTGAACGAGCCGTGTTACCGTGTACGTGAACGAGTCGCAAATCGCAAAGGGCAAGCTTGCGATTTGCGATTTACCTCCGGCCACTCGATTTAAAAAAAAAAAAGCTTTTTATGCCTAATTCGTTCCTCATGCCTAATACGAATACATTTTTAGTATTGGAGTTGTAAACAACCTTGGAGCTAAACTAGCATCTACGTATATGTATATACATGGGGAACGATCTCAGATTGTGAGATCGTGGTGCACCTAAAGATACAACCAGATAATACTGGAGTATGACAATGAAAAACACAGTACGTAACACCTTGGTGCATCACAAGGAAGACACACTATTAAATGTCTATGGGTTTCTTTATTTATAGAAAACCCACGAGACATTACACATGGAAACACAATATAATATTACAAGCATGTTCTAAGGAATGGTACTATATTAATAAAATATAGTGTCCATATCCTTTACAGAGTTTTTCCACTAATAATCAATCATATGCCTTGTAAGTGTTGTCCCCCACTATTCCACTAAGCAACAATAATTATCTTCAGCAGAAACTATGCAATCAGCAACGGATCAGCAGAAACGAGTCAATCAGCAGAAACGAGTCGATCAGCAGAAACGAGTCGATCAGCAGAAACCGTGTTGAAAACTTAGTTTCTGCTGATAGTGTTATTTTCTGCTTTCAGCAGAAACTTCAGCATCGAATATCTCCCTGATTACATATCTGATGAAGCTCAAATTTTTACAAGAAGTCTATCAATGTATCATTAACATCATATCCAAAATTCAGATCGATCCAACGGTTAACGAATGCACAGTAATTCTCTGACTTCGAACAGCAGAAACCGATCAGCAGAAACTTTGAAATTTCATATCTCCTTGTAGAAACATCCAATGACTATGAAATTTTTACACAATGTATAAACATATGTCTTCTGTAACATATCCAAAAACCATGAACATTCGTTGGATAACAAAGACACAGTGATCGTTTTACTGCTGGTTACTGCTGCTGTTCTAAAAACAACATCAGCTTTCTGCACTGAATTTCGACTGTAAATATCTGTCAATCAAAAGCTCAGATCGAAATTTCCTCCGGTAAAAATGTTCATCTATATGTTATGAAGCTACAGTTCAAATTTCAAGATGATTGAACGGTTAGATAATGAGAACCGGATTTTTCTTCATCGCTGCCCAGTAAGAATACCAACTTGTATATATTATATTATATATATAAATAATGTATATATATATAAATATATATATATATATATATATATATATATATATATATATATATATATTGTATATATTATATTATATATATAAATAATGTATATATATATATATATATATATATATATATATATATGATAACAAATAATTGTGATTATGATATATAAAAAATAGGGAATGTGTAAATATATATAAAATATATATTTTCAAAAAGATGTGTATATATATAAAAAATAAAATAAGTACATCAAAATGTAAAACATAATGTAACATTGGGTTTTTTTTTTGCGGACTTAAATCACAACTCGTTTATGTCATCGTTAACTCGTTCACGTCTCGTTCACATCTCCTCAAGCATTGGCAAATCACAAATCGCAAATTTGCGATTTGCGATTTGCGATGGCACCACCACTCGTACACGGCTCGTTAACGACTCGGGAATTGGCAAACTACTCGGGCATAGGCAAATCGCAAATCGCAAGCTTGCGCTTTGCGATTTGCGATGGCACCACCACTCGTACACGGCTCGTTAACGACTCGGATATTGGCAAACTACTCGTGCATATGCAAATCGCAAAAGGCAAGCTTGCGCTTTGCGATTTGCGATGGCATGTTTATTCCGGCCACGGCTCGCTCGGTGAACGGGTCGCAAAAGCAAGACGCTGGAGGCAAATCGCAAATTTGCGCTTTGCGATTTCGTGTGGTATATCGTCAATTTTTTTTTCGGGATGGCAAATCCATATATACTTAAAAAAAAAGTGGTATTTTTTTTAATTTCCCTAAATTTTATATGTTCAGTGTTATTAATTTTGGTCATAAAGGACGTCAATAATAGAGTGTCCTTTATATAAAATACAAAATTATCAAGAATAGACAGAATTATAAGAAATGATAGATATAAAAAGTGATATCTAGTGTTTATTATTATATATGTAGTTCTTTACATCTTATATCATGTAAACTTAACTAAAGGTTTGAAATGTTTGGAATTATCGCTCTATATATTAGAGCATACGCAACGGAAATTAGGATTCAAGCTTCCTCAATCGGTGTTATAACACCCCTCGTTTCATTATAAACAATCAATAATAATAATAGCGACACGGAAGCGTATTTTTAAAACATACTATCAATGTACTCAAAATGTCAATAAACTTTTTCAAACTTATTACACATGACATCTCAACAAAGTCGGTGTTATATAATTCAAAACATTTCTTTGATTATCAAAATCAAATCAGAGTAACAGCCTGTCAAACATTCCTTCAGTTCCAAACTACTTCCTGCCCTGCCCAATATGTCCCATCTATTTAACCTGCAGGAAGAACTGTGGTGGGGTTAGCATAAAGCTAAGTGAATGAAACTATAAGCAACAGTCCAACCTAGCATAACAATCTGTTTACATCAAATGACAATAAACAGAAAATCAATCAATCAATCAATCACTCGACATTCAATCAATGTCCTACAAGCAACACCAATCAAGCATTATCAATCGTCATGAGGATCGGTGGCTCCTGAGATACCCTAATACCGGTTTGGTACTCAGGGAACTCTTATCAATCATCTGTATTGGCCTATACAGAATTACCGATAACCAGTTGTTAATCACACACGACCTAGATCTCCAAACCAACATTTCAAGTTTCAAGATCTCCTGTCGTCTACAATAACAACCAAGTCCAACTGTCAAGTCAAGTTGACCTCAGAATCTTACATACTAGCACAATCAGCCAAGTAAGCAACTAGTTAATCTATCATGGCAAGATATCTCAACAGATGCATCATATCAAAGTAATACTATAAATTACTTGTTGTAAATCAAATCATTACAACTAAATCACACTGAGGTTACAGATCCACTCACCGAATACCTCAGACCTCTACTCAGTAGTCTAATATCACTGAGTCTTCTCCACATCTGAGAATCAATAAATCAAATATAAGTTAGTAATCCATATCAATACATAACTTATATCAATCTATTACATTAGGAACTTAACATAATTAATATCACAATTACTAGTTCCTAATTGTATATTAGTTATTACCACATAACTATTATCATATATGATCCTATAACATATATCAAACACATTTTAATCAACAAGTAACAAACAAGGCAGAACTAGCCCACCAAGCCGTCGGCTTCCCTTTAGAAGCCGCCGGCTTCAATCACTCTAACCTGAATCCGCCGGATTCCCTGAATCCGACCGGATTCCCCAAATCACTCCAAGCCGCCGGCTTGAAGATGAAGCCGCCGGCTTCATCCATCGTTCCAGCCCAGGTACGAGCTGATCAAAACCCTAACTTACGGATTTTACCCAAAATCACCAAAAACACGATTTTAAACGGTTATAAACGACTACTAACATTGCATAATCAATATATAACCTTTATAACATGTTTCTAACATCTAAATCTCTCAAATCATCAATTTACCCAAATTCAATCAAAATCAAATTCTTAAATACATCAAGAACACTTACTATTTGAAGAATCTGATTATGATAATCTGATGATTATGAAGTTTCACGAGGATCACAACTTCCTGATTTGATTTCTGGATTGATTTGGAGGTTTTCAGAGAGTTTCTGAGAGTTTTGGAATAAAAATGAATAACTTCCTAAAAAGGAAAGTTATATAAATAGAAACTTAAGTCGGTTCCTCAACCGACCTTCTATTATACGGGTATAATTTAATACCACATCTCAATCTATTGTCTGGAACCCGAAAACCATTTACGAGTCCAAACATTTTATTGTACCGTCAACTATATTAATTTATAACAATTAATATTTCACTTATCACATTGGAATATTTAACTCCTATTCTAATTATTTCAACTATTTCAAACAATATTATTCCTAAACACATTTAAATACATATTTAAATCAAGAAATAATACATAAACAACTAGGTCCATTTCGAGGATGTTACAACTCTTCCCCCCTTAAAGAGATTTCGCCCCGAAATCTAACCTCACTCATTCAGTCTAATGTGATATAATCACATATTCTTTAGCATACATTAGTCCTCAATAGCAACTTACAACTATTTTTAGACTAGTTGAATTCTTTTCACATGCACATATCCAAATGTACATGCTACTATCTTTTCCTACACACACATACAGTGCATCTAATCAATATCATCAATCAGATATTTCTCATAGGACAAACACTTACTTCAACAAGTGAAACTTTAACATTACTTAATAGGTCTAGGCAACCAGAAATTAGCAACATGCTAAAATCTTTAACCTATTTTCACTGTTCATCTCTGTTAATAATAAAACAGCAGCAACAGTATCACATTAACAGTGTTTATCAAACCCCAATGTACCTAGCAACACTGAAATATAATTTCAGTTCACGACCAACAATCAATCTAATATACAGATCACAATCTTAAATCCCTACCATCAAAGATCTAAAACTCAAATCTAGGTCAACTTTTCATCCAAAAGTTTCATACCTATATTCTTTTGAATAACCTATCATATTCACATATCATTATCACTATCATATGAAATCCTTTACTTAGAAGTAATCCAGATTCATATTACCTTAATAAGCACAGCAGATGTCACACTCAGTAGGTAAAACTACAATCAACAAGTACTTTGCTCAATCAACAATAGTACCACAATCAAATATTACCTACATTCAACCAACCTCTACATTGGCTTATTTCTGCTTGTAACTCCTTTCATTGCAATCTATCAATTGTCACAACAACAAAATTGACAACAACTATTATTTAATCAATAATCACAACACTAGTGATTATATTCCACAGTATATCTATCAATACTTACTATCTATCTTCAAAATTTAACTAACCATCAAGTTAGAATTTATATAATACTTAAACTGGTCAGATATCAATAATCTTGTCTCAACAACCAGTTAACTTACTTTTTAAATAACTACTAATCACCATCAATTAGAAGTTATATAACTATTATCACACAATCACTTAGTTATTTAACACTAGATTCCATAATCTAGCAACTATATCAACTTAATCAATATATTATGATATTACTAATCAAGTATCACAATGTGCTATTTCCCAACACATTTCCTATAATATCTATATCAAGTTAATCACATAGCAATTAACTGGCTTCCACATAACCTATGGCTTGTTTTAATTCAATCTATTAAAACTTATCATGCCATTTATTATCATGTATACTACACATATATACTTACACAATTTCAGATATTCTCTAAAATGGACACATACACAACAATTCCATTTCATTCTATATACTAGGCCATTCAGACTGTTAATGTCTTTATCAAGCCTTCTCAATACTACTATTCATCACATATCCATACCATAGGACATGGAACAATCAATAACTCTATGTTTCACTTATGTACTTATCAACTAGTATATAACTTAAACATTTCATTCTAAACTTTCAAGAAAAGTTTGGTGAATACAATCATCACCTATCAATCTCAAGGTTTCTCTTACTTTCTAGCACTTACAATTATACACATCAGGTTTTCAGCCCCAAATGTCAAGCAATCATTATTCTTAAACTATCAAAATAATGATCATTACACTTAATTTCATACCTGATTTCTTAAAATATGACCAACTATTCAATTCATATTTCCTCAATTATTAACCAAGGTTAAGCTAAACCTTTAGCACAATTCACTTTCAGATATCCTTTCATATCATTTCTTATTTGGATCTAATCCCAATTTATCACTTCATCACTTACTTCATTTGTATAAAATCAACAAATAACTAAAGAATCCATTCAATTCTTTCGATACTTAAGTGATTCACCATGAGGTACCAGTCAACCTATGCAACCCTTAATAATAACTTTCAATTATTTCTTATCTCACATTCTTACCAAATCAAAGCTATCATCACAAGCCTCATACACTGGTAAGACTTTCTTATCACAATCCTAACCAATGTAACTTAATTTGCATCTTTCAACAAATTATAGCTGTCATATCATACAATGACTTTCTATATGTATAATTCTTTAACACATATTCAGTTCAAATATCAAATATTTCCTAACTGAATACTCAATCATACTCAACACTATTTCAATTACTTAATACTAGCTTTAAGTAATTAATCAAGTTTCACAAACTTAGACAATTTGGGAATTTAACCACATTCCCCACACAATCATAACATTACATCTATGTTAGACTATTTCAACATATACAATTAACTATATGTCAACTTCGATTTCAATCAATCGATCAATAAAATTCTCTAATTGCTTTTCTCTAGTTTGACCCAATCTCAAACCAATCACAAGCAGTTAATTTTATACACAATTTTCTATTCATGGTTTGACTTTCAAAGTTAACATACTATCAATATTAACTCACAACAAACCATTTCATCTTATATGTTCACTTTCAAACATATATTTCAAATTATTACATTCAATAATCTTATCAATTCTTCAAGCAAGACAATATCAACCTATCTCAACTTTGGCTTCATACAAGCCAGCTACAACATAGTGATTCATTTAAACACTATACAAATCCACCTACAGGTAATCTATCATTATCAATCATAATTACCTATTTAACAGAATCCAATTTGTCATTTATGTTCATCAACAAAACAACTATCAATGACAAACATTATTTACACTCTCACATTTACATTCTAGATGTTACAGTTCTATCAACCAATTGTTTTCTTATCAAAACAACTATTAAACCACTTAGCATACTTTCATGCTCAGTTTTCTAAATCACATTACATTTCTTTTATACCAAGTAGCCTCAACAAGTTCATGTGACACAACATAATATAACAACGGTGATCAGGCGTTGCAAGATTATGTTCTTCACAATCCATTCTCAGGCTACTCTACATTATAATTATCAATGTGATCTACTTTTATCTCATATATATTAAATATTTTATGATTTCAAATCAATCAACATCTATTTAATAGTTTCTAACAGCTGATACATACTCAAAATCAGCTTACTATTTACATATTCAACCTTACATATGCAAGTCATCTCACATACACACAATGTTCTAATTTTCAACAACTGAATTACTCAGTATATCACTTATCTGAAACCTCAAATACATGATAACTCGTCATCATAGTTTCATTACTTACACTAATCAATGTCCCTATTTACCTCAAAATTCAGGACACATCTTAATTAATTATCATCACTTTGACATATGCTATCATATCAAGCATCACTGTCACAACAAACCTACTCAATCATGTTACTATCAAACAGTTCATTTATTAATTTCACAATTGACCAGAAAGATCTATCACTTCCCAATCAATTTCACATTATCACACTCTACATTTCTCTTAAACTTATCAGTCATGGTTTAGATCAAGTGTTTAGCTATAGTCCTAACACATCATATAGTCACATAAACACATATTTTCTCAAATAGCAGTCATTCTCAAATCCAATGACACAACCTTCCTTAACAAGGATTTAGATCACCCCCTTGTGATTAATCTACTAATATAATACTTTCAATTATATTATTTCACCAATAAAGACACATCTTAGGTTCTAACATCAATCCAGTTAAAACCTTAAGTAACTCTTTTCTACTCATTTAAGCACATTTCTGTATTTTCAATTCAAACAGAAATAATCACAACAATGAGTATCTCATTCAATACCTCTATCCTCATGTCAACATATAATAATCCTTAGTTGACTCAAAACTAGGGAATCATATCAGTCTGACTCAATTAACTTCTCAACATCGCTTACTTAACATAACAAAGTAAACAATTCAAGTTAATTTAAATTAACACAAGCTTATCGAAGATTACCTGACAAATCTTAAGCCAGCACTGTTGAGGAAACATGAAATAAACCAACTAGTTACTCATGTCCCTCCGTCTCTGCATTCAAACAAGAACTTCACAACTTGTTAAGGGTTAGTACATACTCAACTAATCACTTTTTCACACATTCACTAATCAACTAAACCCACACCCACTGGAATGTTTGACTCAACTCAATCACAGTTCAGGATTGAACTATCTATCATGCTCAACTCGCCCAAACTATTGCTCTGATACCAACTTATAACACCCCTCGTTTCATTATAAACAATCAATAATAATAATAGCGACACGGAAGCGTATTTTTAAAACATACTATCAATGTACTCAAAATGTCAATAAACTTTTTCAAACTTATTACACATGACATCTCAACAAAGTCGGTGTTATATAATTCAAAACATTTCTTTGATTATCAAAATCAAATCAGAGTAACAGCCTGTCAAACATTCCTTCAGTTCCAAACTACTTCCTGCCCTGCCCAATATGTCCCATCTATTTAACCTGCAGGAAGAACTGTGGTGGGGTTAGCATAAAGCTAAGTGAATGAAACTATAAGCAACAGTCCAACCTAGCATAACAATCTGTTTACATCAAATGACAATAAACAGAAAATCAATCAATCAATCACTCGACATTCAATCAATGTCCTACAAGCAACACCAATCAAGCATTATCAATCGTCATGAGGATCGGTGGCTCCTGAGATACCCTAATACCGGTTTGGTACTCAGGGAACTCTTATCAATCATCTGTATTGGCCTATACAGAATTACCGATAACCAGTTGTTAATCACACACGACCTAGATCTCCAAACCAACATTTCAAGTTTCAAGATCTCCTGTCGTCTACAATAACAACCAAGTCCAACTGTCAAGTCAAGTTGACCTCAGAATCTTACATACTAGCACAATCAGCCAAGTAAGCAACTAGTTAATCTATCATGGCAAGATATCTCAACAGATGCATCATATCAAAGTAATACTATAAATTACTTGTTGTAAATCAAATCATTACAACTAAATCACACTGAGGTTACAGATCCACTCACCGAATACCTCAGACCTCTACTCAGTAGTCTAATATCACTGAGTCTTCTCCACATCTGAGAATCAATAAATCAAATATAAGTTAGTAATCCATATCAATACATAACTTATATCAATCTATTACATTAGGAACTTAACATAATTAATATCACAATTACTAGTTCCTAATTGTATATTAGTTATTACCACATAACTATTATCATATATGATCCTATAACATATATCAAACACATTTTAATCAACAAGTAACAAACAAGGCAGAACTAGCCCACCAAGCCGCCGGCTTCCCTTTAGAAGCCGCCGGCTTCAATCACTCTAACCTGAATCCGCCGGATTCCCTGAATCCGACCGGATTCCCCAAATCACTCCAAGCCGCCGGCTTCATCCATCGTTCCAGCCCAGGTACGAGCTGATCAAAACCCTAACTTACGGATTTTACCCAAAATCACCAAAAACACGATTTTAAACGGTTATAAACGACTACTAACATTGCATAATCAATATATAACCTTTATAACATGTTTCTAACATCTAAATCTCTCAAATCATCAATTTACCCAAATTCAATCAAAATCAAATTCTTAAATACATCAAGAACACTTACTATTTGAAGAATCTGATTATGATAATCTGATGATTATGAAGTTTCACGAGGATCACAACTTCCTGATTTGATTTCTGGATTGATTTGGAGGTTTTCAGAGAGTTTCTGAGAGTTTTGGAATAAAAATGAATAACTTCCTAAAAAGGAAAGTTATATAAATAGAAACTTAAGTCGGTTCCTCAACCGACCTTCTATTATACGGGTATAATTTAATACCACATCTCAATCTATTGTCTGGAACCCGAAAACCATTTACGAGTCCAAACATTTTATTGTACCGTCAACTATATTAATTTATAACAATTAATATTTCACTTATCACATTGGAATATTTAACTCCTATTCCAATTATTTCAACTATTTCAAACAATATTATTCCCAAACACATTTAAATACTTATTTAAATCAAGAAATAATACATAAACAACTAGGTCCATTTCGAGGATGTTACAGGTGTCCTTCGTGATTCCACATTGGACCAATCATGGTCGACTTCGGGAGGTCTGATTGGTTGAGGGAACGCAAATTCCTTTTTATTAATGTCCAATGTACAATCATACTATTATGATGTACAATGTTTTAACAACGATAATTATAAATGATTGGTAGTGATTGATAGTGAGATAAAAGTAGTGAAAAGTGGTTAGAGGAAAATCTGAAATAACAATGATGTATCAAAATTGGTTGAGAGGTGTTCTCCCAACCATAGCACATGCTCTTAAATTTTAACAAGTTTACCTTAGTGACTTCGTATTTAAGTATGAGTTGTGGTGACAAACTCAGATTAGATTAGAATATGTATTATTATTGTACTGTATGTATAAGATATGTTCAATGATTTAATAAAGTGAATTAGTCATGTCCTTTAACTTATTGTAAATGATGTTTTATTTCGGTATTTGAATCCATCAATGTACACTTTTAGCTGATTAATTAGTTGCAAAAGGATCAACATAATTGGCAATTTCGTAGGTTCAGTTCTTAACGGATGCACGTCAATGAGACTGTTGGATAAGTCAATTGAAATCGGCTATGTAGCCATAAAAGTTCAAGATCAATAAAGTAACTATTCCACGTAACTTTTTATCAAAGTTTTTGATGTATGGACCAAATTAAACACATTCATGCATGTTGTACATGTAGAGGTGGCAAAATGAATGGGTCGGGTCACGAGTCTAGATGGGTTTGGGTCTAAATGGGTCCGGGTCTAGATGGGTCATTTAGAAGGATGGGTCTAAACGGGTCCGGGTCAAATGGGTTTCGGGTCGGGTCGGGTCATCGGGTTCACCAAACTTTTTTTTTTATTTGAGTGAAAAATGAAAAAAATGAAATGAGGTGAAAAAAAAAAAATATTACCCGCTAGACCCGTCTAAACCCGTTGGTTAATTTTTACACAATTAGAGGTTATATTGAAAAACCCATTTAGACCCATCCAAAAAAAGGGGAGGAGACCCAACAAACTCATGCCCTCCTAAAAATTAACCAAATTGACCCAAAATTAACCAATGGGTCTAAAATTGCCACCTCTATGTACATGTTACGCTGTTATAGTATGAGTCTATGAGACACAATTTAAAATATTGAGATTTGAAGTTCAACTTAAATAAGGTGACAAAGTACCTTGGGAGTCAAAATAATTACTCCGTAAGAAAATTTATTTGCAATTAAATTAGAAAGATTTGAATATTATATTGCATTTAAATACAGGAGTTATGTTATGATTTTTGGTGATCCATGTGATTGAGAGAAATTAGAGCATACATGAGAGTAGTGTCGAGAGTTTCTCTCGTCAAAATGTAGTGTCACCAGTGATTCAATAATGTCGAGGGGATTAAAGATCTTATAACCTAGCGGTATGTGATGAAACTTTAAATCCAGAGGTTGTGAATTCAAGCCTCATCGTAGACAAGTTTTAATTTTAAATGTGTCGTTGTGAATAACATAGTAATATGTGAGATATGTGTGTAGGTTTCCGCTCTTGAAAAAATTTGTTGAGGGGAACTTCATTATTGTAATCTACCGTTAAGAGATGTGCAGAGGCGGACTTACCTTGGTGCAAGGTGTTGCATGTGCAACACATGAAATTAACCGACGAAGTATATCTTCTTTGAAATTTATATATCTTCTTTGAAGTTTATTGGTTAATCAACTTTCCATGTATATTACCACTTGGCTTAGTTGGCTAGTGCATTACACAGGTAAAAGCTGCATCACAAGTTTGAATCTTTGTAAGCCGATTAATTACCACTTTTTAACGTTTCTATTAAATTTTTACCCATATATAGGCATAATAAAAGCAGGAGAGCACATCAGCATTATTTTCTAACTAGATAACATATCATTTACTCCCAAATAATTTATTTTTAAGATTCATTTAATTATTTAATGGGCTCACTAATTTAATATTCAATGTGACATCAAATAAAGGCTTGAAGATGCTAACTTTTGATTTTCTACGGTTGTACCTGTCGACACCAGATGTTTTGGTTTTATAGGGTTTTTTATTTTAAGTTTTACATTTCCGGATTTCTCTTTTGGTCAAAATTTAAATGGTTATGGTTTTAAAGGACTTGTCTTTTAGTTTTTCAATGAAGTCAACCGGTTGTGAAATAAAGCAAGCCTTAATTTTTATTTTTATTTTTGCGACATGCGGTTAAAATTTCTAACTCCGCCACTGGAGATGTGCAAGAGTATTTAAAAATGTTGAGATCGATGGACGTCAATTATTATAACTAGCACAATACCCGCGCAATGCAGCGGTGAAAATGGCGACGGTGAATGGAGGAGCGAGCAAATGTTTTAAAATAAAAACATATTGTACTCCGTCCGTCCCATTTAAAATGTCGACATTACTATCTTGGGTGAAAAGTGTAAATTTAATATTTGATGGATGAAAAGTGTAATTAGTGAAGAATAAGTAGTAATTAAAAATAATTGATAATGAGATAGGGGTATTAATGGAAGTTTAGTTAGTGGAGAATAAATAGTAAAAGATAATAGAGAATGTGATAGGGGTATTTTAGGAAGATTGAATATTTTAAGTAGTATTGAAATTGAAATGTGGAGATGTTTTATATATCGATATAGATATCGTTATTGTTCGTATACATAGTAGATTTTATGTTCACATTTATTATTGGCTTATAATCATTGTGTGGTTTCTCGTATTGTTGTGATTGCTTACCACAACAGTTTATTAATACCTTTATTGTATTTATTACTCTCATATACTATGAAACTATTAATTAAAAAAATGGGTATTTGGGTCACCAACTGGAGCCGCTTCATATTTCAATGGAACACGACCGAACCCCCCACAAGGTCCAACATCGCTAGGTAAATCACCTCCATCACATATACCACAACGTCCGAGCCGAAACTCGCACCGACTAAGCATTAACGTTGTGGGTCATGCGCTTCATTAGTGGTAGGTACCTTTATAATAAATAATACCCATGGTAGACCTCTAGGAAATCATGGGTTACCCTTACCACTAGGCTATTTAGTCATTGGTTGAAACTATTAATTAATTGTCAATTTGTCACATATATATCATTTTCATTTTGGGTTAATAATGGTTTAATCCTTAAAGTTTTACATTTTATTCGTTTAACTATTCAAGTTTTAAAATTTTGATGTTTAAGCCTAAAGTTTGATTATACTTTAAAAATTTGATGGTTTAATCCCTAAAGTTTATCTTTCATAATGATTTTGCCCTTTTAAGTTTTTCAGTTTAATAATTCAACTTTCAAAAATATAATGGTTTAACCCTTTGAATGGTTAAACCAATAAGTCAATGCAAACTTGAAAAATTAAATCATGAAAAAAAACTTCAGTGGTAAAAACGAAAAAGAAGTGAAACTTTGAGGATTAAATCATTATTAACCCTTTCATTTTATATCAAACTATCATGCTTCGTACGTGTTAAACACTAATATCTAGAGCATCTTCCATGAAGGCTTTTTCTAAAGTGTTTTTGTACAATAAAAGTTTTGAACAATTTGTCTTCGTTGGAGGAAAAACTTTTTCAACCAAAAAAATGAGATTTGTCAAGCTTTTGGTATAAAGCCATTTAGCCAATATATTTTCATTTTACTCCTTTTTACTTGTACTAAAAAAGTATTGAATACTTCTTTTACATTGGAGTAAAAGCTTTTCTTAAAAGCTTTTTTTGATAATATATGATGTGGATGATAAAAAAAATTTCAAAACTTTTTATTATTGGAGATGTTGTATTACCATACATATATCTATTACCATTTACCATTTTTTTTTCATAGTTTCTTCCTTGGTTTCACTAGTTACTTTGTCACTCTTATTTCTCTCTAGTATAATTGTTAATCATCATGTGATTAATAATTAACTAGAGTGTAATTAGGATTAAATTAGTATTGTTAGATTAGTAGAAGAATACTTGTATTCAAGGATATTCGGTCTATGCTCTAACTTAATGAATTCAAGTATTTGTCAATATTTTTTTGCTCTAATTTTTCGCGGGATATATCTCTTCCTTATTATTTTGCATGATTGTTTTGTATGTAATGTATTTATTGTCATGAACTGCAAGTAGTTTATTATTGTGATTGTTGGAACGTAAAATAATTAGAAGTAGAAATGATAATAAATTAATCTATATAATTACCTAAACCTAATTTATGGAGTACCCTTTCCAATTATCCACGTGGCTATAACCTAGATATTAGGAACTGATCAATTCTAATCGTGGTAAGTAGTTATCTAGGTTAAACCCGTGTTAGGATTAAGAAGCTACGAGAGCACCGTGTGATACAAGTAAATAACTATGAAATCATTGTGTATCTCTTATTGGATAATCCGACTAGGGCATGGTCGATGTATGAAACAGTGTGAATACTGAAATTTCAGTAAAGTACACATTGTGTAAGACTGAAGTACATGGTCTACATATGAAGCAATGCCAAACATTATGAATAATCCAGGGATGTATAACTATTTGAAAATAAGAAGCTTATGTTAAAGATGGACGTTAATTTTGCACATCACATAGGAATAGAATCTAGATAAGAAAGAAAGTCCAAGTGACTTAGGATACTTAAAACCTATATTCCACTAAGTCCAATAGTTTATATTAGCGAAGTTAACTATTAGTTACACATCTAAAAGAACGATAGATCTACATTGGTTTTAAGAACGACCGTTTCTTAAAGTAGTGTGATATCTTGTTCATGCACCACCCATGTTTAACCAAGAAGGGTCACTTGCTCTATAGAAATGGCAAGTGTTGAAAGTTGAATAGACCTATTTGGTCGGCATCATGATAACCTAGTTCCTAGTGACATACCAACTTAAATTCTAGACTTATCTTGTAAGGTTTTAGTGTTTACATCAGTGTTGGTTAATCATGTAATTTAAGATTGGCCCTGTTTAACTTTATAATGATTATCATCCCGAAAATCCTAATTGTTGAAGTTCGGCAATCACATTCCACCTTTATCTACTTTATCCTAAATTTACTATTCATTTTACTTTTATCGTTTATTTAGATTAGATTTAGATTTAGAAAATCCAACTATCAAACCTACATACTTTATATTCATCTGAAAGAATCATTTAATCTAAAGCGTGACTTTCATTTCAGTTCGTTGCAATTTTAAGATGTACTTTAGGTTATACTTACTGTAACACCTGCTAAATTAGGATAATTATTTATGCCTAATTGATTGTAACTAGTTGTAATTAGTATGTAATAGGACTAATTACAGGCTCTATTTGTATATATACGTGTGTTTTTTTACGCGATTTGGATAAATCGTACGAATTAACCGGACGGAGTCCGACACAGTTATTTGGACGTTGGTGACAGAAACTTACCTAAATAATGAGAACGTATTTTATTATGTAAAATACACAGCGAACAAACATTATTTATAATACCACGACGACAATTTAAATAATTTAACGAATACGTATTAAACGCGAGTTAAGAATTTTAATACTTCGACAAATTGCTTTTATAATTTATTTCAAGGAATTTCATTAAAATATTTCCCGTCATCTTTTAAAAATATAACCGCTTGATTTAACGCCTAAACGACGGAGGAAACGAACACCGCACGGGGTGCGGGGACCGGAAAATGGGAGGATAACCTCCCATTTCCCCACCTTCTCTTTCATTTCCACTTCTATTTTCTCTCTCTCTCTTTCTTTTACTTTCAAACCACCAAACCAATTTCATCACTACAATCGCAAAATAACACCACGAAACCTCGCCGAATCATACCACTCTTTTGGAGAAAAGTGACCACGACAACACGATCTACAATCCTATCTTTCCGGAATTTCATTTCGGCAAATTGTAAGTTCCCGTCAAAACCCGAAACTCTCCGTTTTTGCTCATTTTTACGTTTTTATGGTTTATATATGCTTAAAATGTCCAAAAATGGGTTGGGTAAAAGATTTGGACCAAACGGAAACTTTTCGACCGATTTTCCGGCCACCAAATTCCGATCAGACCGCTACGTCGCAGAGACGCTGGACTATCTGCGACGTAGCTCAAAACGTCGCATTTTGTGGCCAACGTCGCATTTAGCGACGTCACGGCCTACGTCGCACAGATATCCCAACGTCGCACTAGCGACGCAGCCTATTACGTCGCATTAACTTGCGGACGTCGCACATAGCGACGTAGACTTTTACGTCGCAAACCGAACCAACGTCGCATTAGCGACGTCGCCTCCTACGTCGCATTGATTTGCGAAGGTCGCATCATGCGACGTACCTCCCTACGTCGCACCCTACGTCGCATGCTAC
Organism: Helichrysum umbraculigerum; assembly: GCA_949592205.1. Taxonomy (NCBI): domain Eukaryota; kingdom Viridiplantae; phylum Streptophyta; class Magnoliopsida; order Asterales; family Asteraceae; genus Helichrysum; species Helichrysum umbraculigerum. The sequence goes on along the minus strand of CATIUR010000001.1, from coordinate 380,284,669 downwards.
GTCGCATGCTACGTCGCACAAACCAGAACCTTGAAAAGTCAGATTTTACTAAGTGTCGAACTTACACAACTTCAAATACTTATGTCATACGACTTAACAAACGTCATAGAGCATAATTTCAAGTACAATTACACTAAATTGCGTTATAAATGATAACGCTTTGAATCATTATTACAAACCGTCACCAACGGGCCATATTTGTTTTCAAACTACAAACGGATTACTAAACAAACACTTGGACATAATGAGTTGTGTAAACAACTAGCCTAGATGGTCTTGCGAGACATCTACTTACTTAACTTTATATGTTTAGGCATTTGAAGGTTACGGGTTCGGAGAACCTACAGTTGATATTACTTACTCGTTTATTGGTATAAACGTACTTGCAAAGACTCAGGTGAGTCTTACGGCCCCACTTTTACTGTTTTATCTTATTGGGGGAGATACATGCTACTGATTTTTCCTGAACACAAGTACTAAACTGATTTCTATACCAAACGGAATTGCATGAGTTAATTACTATTTACAGAAGTCTCTCCATCATATATCGTTAGTTATGGACTTAAGCGCGAACAGTAGTTAATGGATCCATTAGGGAAATGACCCTCCCCACCCGGGGCAGTAGCGCTGCCACGTACCGATTTACACGTATAAACGGGTGACAACTTATTCGTTACTGATGCTTGCTCACTTACGAGCATGTCACGGGAGCAAACATATTATTTACGGGTTAAGCTTCGATTATGAGCCTCATGGCAACGGTATAAACTTATTTATTTACATTTGCTGGATTGCAAATGCTGATTTTACGATTGCTGGATTGCAATGGCTGATTTTACGCCTACGGGCACTACTAATGAAATCTCGTGTTCAAAGCCGATATTATTTACAAACCTGTGAGATTCACCAACCTTTTGGTTGACACTTTTTAGCATGTTTTCTCAGGTACCCGGATGGAGTAGGATTACTCCAGGATTTTAGCTAGAGTCGCATGTTTTCAACACAACTGCATTAACGGAGATTCTTAGCATTATCTTTTGTATATTACGGTTATGTAATAGAATCTCCCGCTATACGCGTGGACTCTAGGGGAAACTACATTTTGTATACGAAAACACTAAGTTTTCAAACATTATATCTATGGAATGTAACTAATTTACAAAACGTCTCATTTAGAGGTCGTTTGCTGTATATCTTGTGCTTTGTATATTGATTAGTAACACCCAGGTATGCTTCCGCAAAACAGTAAATTTTCGGGGTGTTACAGATTGGTATCAGAGCCTAAGGTTATAGTGAACTAGGTTGCATTTAGTGGGCCTAGACTATGACCATTAGGCAGTATTTCCTTATCAGGCATGATTGGTTCAGGAATTACATCATACGACTTTAATTTAACATAGCCTGATCAACTATGTACAATTAAGGAAAGATGATGTGAGGTCTGAAATGGTTATGTCGAACAGGAATACGTTAGTAGACTCTGACCACGAGAGAACCGAGACTCTTACTTGTTATGTGCTAGACATACGCTAGGCTATTATGTGATATACGAGTATATACATACATAGGCCTCGCACGTAAACACACTCGCTATAGAGATAGCCGACGTTTCCCTGGTGACACTTACGAATTTCTCTCAGCGGTTTGCACCGACCATGACAGACTTGATTACCGTCACACCACCTTGTGGCGCACTCTAATGATTTTACGAAAATCACATCTAACACCCGGAAACAACGTACTTCCAAGGACTAAAATCCTCTCTCTGTCATTTCTATAGAACTCAAGGACGCGAATTCCCAAATGGACGACCACATGTCTGATAGTGACCAAGTCCACGAGGAACAAATCCAGTACACGTATCTCGATGAGGACATCGCACCAGAAGAAGAAATCATGCTGGAGGGAAACGAAAATCAGAATTTCGGAATGACTGGCATCGACATAGAAGAATATGAAAGAGTGCGAGATCAGGCCGTGGGACTAGACGGCCGAAATTGGGCACTTAAGCGTAAGTGCATAGACTATGAACAAAGATTGAGAATCTCAAACCGATCTGTCCCTACACGAATCAAAGATAAGATCCGTTACTGGAAGAAAGTGGCCACCAACCTAACCCGTAGGACCAAAACATGGATCAAACGTTTGGGCAGGAAATCAACGGAGGAGACTAAGTACCGCTCCACGACTCAAAGATACAGGGACATGCTCGAGGCACGCTACCACCCACATGACCTGAACCTGGAGTCGGAAGACGAATCCGAAAGCCAGGAACCGTAACTAAGAATGAACCAACCGACTAGCAGAAACTGTGGACCGCCTTGGCACGCTATGGAACAAATTAATCTACATTAAGAATAGTGTAGTTTTTGTCTTGTAATCTACCTCGTAATCTAGGGACTATCTAGCACTACTCTATAAACTAGTCGGATGTAACTTTTGAACTCACTTTATCTATCAGATATCCTTTGTTATCTCAAATCACATTAATTGTCATTTTCCATGTTGATGTTATGTATTACTACTTTTATACATGTACATCTATGACAATTACCAGCTCATACAAAATCTCATGTATCTTCATTTCTTTTATTGAAGAATCATGCCGCCAAAGACACGACCATACACCGACGCCCAGATTACCTCCCTTATAACCCAGGCTGTTACTGAAGCCTTGGCTCGGAATACTCCACCAAACTCCTCGAGAAACAGCGATGCCGCTGAAACCACTACTGCTAAACCTTGTTCTTACAAGGACTTCCAGAACTGCAAACCTCTAAACTTTGCAGGTACCGAGGGAGCTATCGGTCTAGTACGCTGGATCGAGAAAGTTGAGTCTGTATTTCTTATCTGCAACTGTGCGGAGGGAGATAAGGTTAATGTGACACCCCCCAAATTAAATGATTTGCGGAAGCTTGATTTGGGTGCCACTAATCAATATACAAAGCACAAAGATAATAATGAACGACCACTATATGCGTCGTTTTAAACTTGTATTAATAAAGTGAACGTTTACATCAAAAATAATATAGCACTAGCTCGGTTCCTGAAATTGAGAGATTACATGGCATAATTACTTTTACAAAATATAATAATGCAGTCCAATCTCTAATTGTATGTATGCTGACTCGAGCTAGAAATCCCTGCTTGTGCAGTCAACCTACTGCTGGGTACCTGTGATATATACTAAAATGGGTCAGCGAAAACGCTGGTGAGCTCACAGGTTTGTAAGTCAATGTATAATTGTCAGAACCGCAAGATTTATAATGAATTTAAAATGCAATTAAGCAAAATAAAAGTTATACTGTCCATGAGCACATAGTCTGAGCTTAACTGATTTGTCAGGCCCAATTAAGGAAACCTAACTGATTTGCCTCCTACGAGTGCCTAATCAACACTCGTCTTCCCAAATGCTAATACATCCGTTTGACCGATTAGTGCGTGCTAACCCGGATGAGGATTGTCAATCCCATATGATATCATATACTAACATTCACGCTATAAAATACTAGAGACTATGCTTATGGAGGACTTTAAATTGATTAGCTTGAAACTCATGTAGTATTTGAAGTTGTCACTTGCGTTCTACTTGTAAAACAAAATGATGCAGTAATATCACACCCCTGGTAAAAGTAGTGAAAATGGGGCTATGAAACTCACCTGATTCCTGATGTGTTTAACTTAATAAACTTGAAGTAATTAGCAGTGTGTTGGTGTCCAAAGACTTGAAACCTGAATGTGTCCACGACACTTGAATTGTTATTAATTGTATTGGTATCTCGAAAGACTACCATTGAAATTGTTTGTCTAACTAAATGTCCAAATTTCCCCGATTTGGTTGATTGTATTGTTACAAGTTACTACGACTTGTTTGAGTGTTGAAGTATGTTTTGAAAATGCGTACGGGCCGTTGGTGACGGTTGTAACAATAGTTCAAAAGGTTATTATATAGTTGCTACAGTGAATTGCTACCGTAACTTTGACTTTGAAAATTTCGAGTTTTGAAGGTTCTGTTTTTAGCGACGTAGCCTGCGACGTAGGCTGCGACGTAAGAGTTTTGCGACGTACAGGGTTACGTCGCTAAGGTCAACAGTGCTAAGTCAATAGCGACGTAGGGTGCTACGTCGCTTATGCGACGTAGGTTCGTTTTTGCGACGTTAAGGTCTGCGTCGCTATGTGCGACGTTCGCAAGTCAATGCGACGTAGTAGGCTGCGTCGCTGTATGCGACGTTGGGGATATAATGCGACGTAGGTCGCTACGTCGCATCTGCTCCAGACCAAATGCGACGTACGGGGTCTGATCGGAGTTTCAACTCCAAAAACGCGTTTTCCGGCCATCGATCGGCCTAATATTTTTACCCAACCCATTTTAGGACATTACAAGGTTATACAAACAGCTAGCAAGTTATAAAACTTAAAAACGAGAGTTTTCGGAGTCGTGTCGGAAACTTACAAATCGCCGAAATGAAATTCCGGAAAGGTAGAAGTGTAGATCGTCGCGAGGTGGTCGTTTATTGTAAAAGGGGTTTGAAGATCCGAGGTCGTTTGAGGTGTTTATTTTGCGATTTTGATGATTTTTGTTTGGTGGTTTGTTTGAGAGAAATAAGAGAGGAGAGAGAGATAGAAAATGGAAAATGAAAGAAAGTGAAAAAGGTGGGGAGGTGGTTAAGGGATCACCTCCCATTTCCAGTCCGCGCACTGCGCTCCGTGCGGTGTTCGTTTACTCCGTCGTTTATACGTTAAATGTTTATTTTCTTTGTTTTAATATACGTTTTAGAATACGAATAATTTCTCAGTATTTTTGTTAAAGTATTTTACTAACTTTTAATAATCACATTATAAAAGGTAATTTGTTTTGTTTGATTTGCGCGTTTACATTTTATTCGCGTTTATATAATTTGTGTGATAAAACTTGTCTACAAAATATTATGGACATAATATTTTTAAGTACAAAAATGTTATTAAAAATCTTTGTATTACTTAAATCAATTGTTCACCAACGTCCGTATTTATTTAATCGAATTACATTTGATTTGAACTCGTACGATTTAAACAAATCGCATAATTGTAGATATATATTCAACAATATATATGAAAATTGATACATTAATTAGCCTATCACAGAACTAATTACATGTACTAAAACTTGATTAGGCACTAATTATAGTCCTAAATTGACGGTTGTCACATTCTCCCCCTGTTAGAAGAATTTCGTCCCGAAATTTAAGCCGAAGTTGTGTTTGACGTTGAATCAGTGAAGAGTTGAGGATACTTGAGTCGCATCTGGTCTTCCCGTTCCCAGGTAAATTCCGGACCGCGCCGCGAATTCCACCTAACCTTGACAATGGGAATACGACTTTGTTTAAGTTGTTTGACCTCACGGTCCATGATTTCAGCGGGTTCCTCAACAAAGTGAAGTTTTTCGTCAACACGAATTTCATCTAGTGGAATGATAAGTGTCTCATCAGACAGACACTTCTTCAGATTTGAAACATGAAAAGTGGGATGCACGCTGCTGAGTTCAGATGGCAGCTGCAATCGGTAAGCCACTGGACCAATCCTTTCGAGGATCTCGAATGGTCCAATGTATCTGGGATTCAACTTCCCTCGTTTGCCAAATCGGATGACGCCTTTCCAAGGCGATACTTTGAGTAGAACTCGATCCCCAACCTGGAACTCGAGTGGTTTGCGTCTCACATCAGCATAACTTTTCTGACGATCACGCGCGGCTTTGAGTTTGTTTTGAATTTCTACGATCCTCTCGGTTGTTTCGTGTATGATTTCTGGACCCGTGAGTTGGCTATCCCCAACTTCGGTCCAACAGATAGGTGAACGGCACTTACGACCGTACAGTGCCTCGAAGGGAGCAGCTTTGATGCTGGTATGATAACTGTTGTTGTACGAGAACTCGCACAATGGTAGATGTTTTTCCCAGTTTACACCGAAGTCTACTACGCAGGCCCGTAGCATGTCTTCCAGTGTTTGAATGGTTCGTTCACTTTGGCCGTCGGTTTGAGGATGGTATGCGGTACTCATATCCAGTCGAGTACCCAGAGATTTTTGAAGTGATTGCCAAAATTGTGAAGTGAAACGACTATCTCTATCGGAGATAATGGAGATTGGAACACCGTGTTTGGTCACGATTTCTTTCAGATAAATGTTGGTGAGGCGTTCCATTTTGTCGGATTCCTTGATTGCTAGGAAGTGAGCAGACTTGGTGAGACGATCCACGATCACCCAAATGGTATCGCAACCGTTCGAGGATCGAGGTAGTTTGGTTATGAAGTCCATGGCAATTTGTTCCCATTTCCATTCAGGAAGACTGGGTTGTTGAAGTAAACCAGAAGGTTTTTGATATTCGATTTTGACTTTGGAGCAAGTAAGGCACTTGCTGACATAGGTGGCGATTTCAGATTTCATGTTTGGCCACCAGTAAAAGTCCTTGATACCGTGGTACATTTTATCGGATCCCGGATGGATAGAGTATTTGGACTTGTGAGCTTCATCCATCACTAAGTCTCGTAGGTTCCCGAATTTAGGCAACCAGATTCGGTTTGAGAAATACCTAATCCCGTTAGGTCTGATTTCAAGCTGTTTATCCATGCCCCGCAAGGCTTCATCTTTGACATGTTCGGGTTTTAAGGCTTCGAGTTGAGCAGTGAGAATTTGAATGTTTAAATTGTTGTGAATGGTCATACTGAGGGCTCGAACCCGAAGTGGTTTCACTCGCTCTTTTCGACTGAGGGCGTCAGCAACAACATTTGCTTTGCCTGGATGATATTTGAGTTCACAGTCGTAATCGGTAAGCAACTCGACCCATCGACGTTGCCTCATGTTGAGATCCTTCTGATCGAATATGTGTTGAAGGCTTTTATGGTCGGTGAAAATTGTACATCTGGTACCGTAAAGGTAATGTCTCCAGATTTTGAGGGCAAAAACGACAGCTCCTAGCTCGAGGTCGTGGGTGGTGTAATTCTTTTCATGAATCTTGAGTTGTCGGGAAGCATAAGCTATGACTTTGTCTCGTTGCATGAGCACACAACCGAGACCTTGATGAGAAGCATCGCAGTATACCACGAAATCATCGGTGCCTTCGGGTAATGATAGGATAGGAGCACTGCAAAGCTTTTGCTTTAAGAGTTGAAATGCCGACTCTTGTTTCTCAGTCCAGTCAAACTTTTTGTCTTTCTGGGTCAGAGTCGTGAGTGGTATGGCTATCTTGGAGAAATTTTCAATGAAGCGTCGATAGTACCCGGCAAGTCCCAAAAACTGCCGTACTTCGGTTGGAGTGGTTGGCGATTGCCAATCTTTGATAGCCTCGATTTTTGACGGGTCAACGTGAATCCCCTGACTGTCAATCACGTGGCCAAGGAATTGAACGGTTTTGATCCAGAACTCACACTTAGAGAACTTGGCATAGAGCTCCTCGTGTTTAAGCAGTTCAAGGATGGTTTTGAGGTGTTGCGCGTGTTCTTCTTTGTTTCGTGAATATATAAGGATGTCGTCGATGAAGACAATGACAAATTTGTCAAGATAAGGCTTGCACACCCGATTCATAAGATCCATGAATACCGCCGGTGCGTTGGTTAGGCCGAATGGCATCACTTGGAATTCGTAATGCCCATAACGGGTTCTGAAAGCGGTTTTTGGAATATCGGCATCGCGAACACGCAATTGGTGATAACCGGATCGGAGATCAATCTTTGAATAACAACTCGACCCTTGAAGTTGGTCGAACAAATCATCGATTCGAGGGAGTGGATACCGGTTCTTGACAGTTAACTTGTTCAACTCTCGATAGTCGATACACATTCGAAAAGAACCATCTTTCTTCTTAACAAATAGGACCGGAGCTCCCCAAGGTGAAGAACTCGGCCTGATAAACCCTCGTTCCAGGAGTTCCTGTAACTGGGTGGACAACTCCTGAAGTTCGGACGGAGCTAAACGGTATGGTGCTCGGGCCACAGGCGCAGCACCGGGTACAAGATCGATTGAGAACTCAACCTGTCTTGGTGGTGGTAGACCAGGTAGTTCTTCAGGAAAGACTTCTGGAAAGTCTCGAACAATTGGAACATCCTCAGGTCGCTTCTCCTCCGACTTTTTCTCCATGATGTGCGCGAGGATTGCAGGATAACCCTTTCTCAGAAATTTTCGGGTTTTTAAACAAGATATGAGGTTGAGCCTCGTCCCTCCGGTCTCCCCCTGTATGACTAGGGTTCTACCGACAGTGAGAGGTATGCGAACAATTTTGTCGTAGCAGATGATTTCGGCTCGATGTTTGGACAACCAGTCCATGCCTACGATGACATCGAAACTTCCTATCTCAATAGGCATAAGATCTATGGGGAAGGTTTCGTCGGCTAGATTTAAAGTGCAATTAGGTATCACACTATCGGTTTCTATCAGCTTGCCATTTGCTAGCTCTACGGTGTACTTAACGTCTAAAGCAACAGGTGTAATGTCAAGTAGAGGGCAAAATTCATCGGAAATAAAACTCCTATCGGCACCAGTATCAAACAGAATGGAAGCAGTTAAATTGTTGAGGAGGAACATACCCGTGACCACATTCGGGTCCAGACGGGCGTCCCCTGAGTTGATCACGAAAGCAGTACTTTTGGCGTTGTTGTTGTTGCGGGAGTTGTTGTTGTTGTTGCCCTTATTCTTCAACTTTGGGCAAGAATCCCTGAAGTGTCCTGGGTTTCCACATTCATAGCAGGACCTAGGTTGTCGGGTATTTCTGTCAGAGGGGTTGTTGTTGGATTTGGGGGATCGGCAATCCTTAGTCAAATGCCCTTGCCTCCTGCAGTTGTTGCAAGGAGTACCGCACTGACCAAAATGATGGTAGTTACACTTGGGACAATAAGGTCTGCCCCCGGTGTAGCTGTGGGTGGTTTCAGAGTTGGAGGTGTAGACTTGGATGGCGTTGTTTTTCTTGTTTGAGTTGTGGTGGTGTTCAGTGGATTTGCGTTTGTTGGAGGATGAGGTGTTGGAGGTCTCACGGCTGACAACTAGGGCCATGAGTTCGTGGGCCAATCGAATGGCACTCTCAGTAGTGGTTGGTTTGGATGAGGCGACGTTTCCCTGGATGTTCTCGGGGAGTCCACGAATGTATTTCTTGATGCCCTTACTTTCTGGTTCGACCAAACCCGGGCATAATAAGGCAAACTTCTGAAACTTGGTGGTATAATCAACGACATCATTTCCCTGCACCTCCAGATGCCAGAATTCTTCTTCCAGCCTGTGCAATTCCTCTTCAGGACAGTATTTCTCTGTCAGTTTCTTCTTCAGTTCGGCCCAAGGAAGTCGGTTTGCAACCTCAAGGCCTACAGAGTTTGCGTGGGTTTTCCACCACGTGGATGCACCTTCCTGAAAGGTGTAAACAGCGAATTTGACCTTGTTGTTCTCAGTGCAGTCGCAGAGACTGAAAACAGATTCCATGCGCTCAATCCAACGGATCAAGCCAATGGCACCTTCCGTGCCCTTGAAGTATAGTGGTTTACAGCTAAGGAAATCCTTATAGGAGCAGGGTTTGGGTGGTGGAGTATTGGTTGCGGTGTCCTCACTAGTGGGTGGTGTTCGGGTAGCCAAGGCTTCAGTCACACTGCGGGCAATTATTCCCGCGATCTCAGCTTCGCTAAGGGTAATTTGACGACGTGGAGGCATGATGCTGAGTAAGAAAGAACAATGAAATGAAATAAGATACTAGTCCGAGTATGATGAACTAGTGGTGTGTTTGTCATTCCGAGACAAAACGTTTGAAAGAAAGAGGCCTATAATCATATAATATAATATAATATAGCCTAAAGTTGTAATGAGGTCTATTCATGTAAATATATGTATATCACATAATAACCTATTGAGTGTCTAGCACAGAAGTGTTTTTTTTTTTTTTTTTTTTTGAGTCCCGTTTCTCTCGAGGTCAGAGTCAACTAATGCATTCCTGTTCAACATAGCTCTTTCAGATTTCACATCATCTTTCTTTAATTGTACATAGTTGATCAGGCTATGTTAAATTAAAGTCGTGTGATGTAATCCCTGAACTAGTCATAACTAATAAGGAATACTGCCTAACGGTCATAGTCTAGGCCCACTAAATGCAACCTAGTTCACTATAACCTTAGGCTCTGATACCAATCTGTGACACCCCCCAAATTAAATGATTTGCGGAAGCTTGATTTGGGTGCCACTAATCAATATACAAAGCACAAAGATAATAATGAACGACCACTATATGCGTCGTTTTAAACTTGTATTAATAAAGTGAACGTTTACATCAAAAATAATATAGCACTAGCTCGGTTCCTGAAATTGAGAGATTACATGGCATAATTACTTTTACAAAATATAATAATGCAGTCCAATCTCTAATTGTATGTATGCTGACTCGAGCTAGAAATCCCTGCTTGTGCAGTCAACCTACTGCTGGGTACCTGTGATATATACTAAAATGGGTCAGCGAAAACGCTGGTGAGCTCACAGGTTTGTAAGTCAATGTATAATTGTCAGAACCGCAAGATTTATAATGAATTTAAAATGCAATTAAGCAAAATAAAAGTTATACTGTCCATGAGCACATAGTCTGAGCTTAACTGATTTGTCAGGCCCAATTAAGGAAACCTAACTGATTTGCCTCCTACGAGTGCCTAATCAACACTCGTCTTCCCAAATGCTAATACATCCGTTTGACCGATTAGTGCGTGCTAACCCGGATGAGGATTGTCAATCCCATATGATATCATATACTAACATTCACGCTATAAAATACTAGAGACTATGCTTATGGAGGACTTTAAATTGATTAGCTTGAAACTCATGTAGTATTTGAAGTTGTCACTTGCGTTCTACTTGTAAAACAAAATGATGCAGTAATATCACACCCCTGGTAAAAGTAGTGAAAATGGGGCTATGAAACTCACCTGATTCCTGATGTGTTTAACTTAATAAACTTGAAGTAATTAGCAGTGTGTTGGTGTCCAAAGACTTGAAACCTGAATGTGTCCACGACACTTGAATTGTTATTAATTGTATTGGTATCTCGAAAGACTACCATTGAAATTGTTTGTCTAACTAAATGTCCAAATTTCCCCGATTTGGTTGATTGTATTGTTACAAGTTACTACGACTTGTTTGAGTGTTGAAGTATGTTTTGAAAATGCGTACGGGCCGTTGGTGACGGTTGTAACAATAGTTCAAAAGGTTATTATATAGTTGCTACAGTGAATTGCTACCGTAACTTTGACTTTGAAAATTTCGAGTTTTGAAGGTTCTGTTTTTAGCGACGTAGCCTGCGACGTAGGCTGCGACGTAAGAGTTTTGCGACGTACAGGGTTACGTCGCTAAGGTCAACAGTGCTAAGTCAATAGCGACGTAGGGTGCTACGTCGCTTATGCGACGTAGGTTCGTTTTTGCGACGTTAAGGTCTGCGTCGCTATGTGCGACGTTCGCAAGTCAATGCGACGTAGTAGGCTGCGTCGCTGTATGCGACGTTGGGGATATAATGCGACGTAGGTCGCTACGTCGCATCTGCTCCAGACCAAATGCGACGTACGGGGTCTGATCGGAGTTTCAACTCCAAAAACGCGTTTTCCGGCCATCGATCGGCCTAATATTTTTACCCAACCCATTTTAGGACATTACAAGGTTATACAAACAGCTAGCAAGTTATAAAACTTAAAAACGAGAGTTTTCGGAGTCGTGTCGGAAACTTACAAATCGCCGAAATGAAATTCCGGAAAGGTAGAAGTGTAGATCGTCGCGAGGTGGTCGTTTATTGTAAAAGGGGTTTGAAGATCCGAGGTCGTTTGAGGTGTTTATTTTGCGATTTTGATGATTTTTGTTTGGTGGTTTGTTTGAGAGAAATAAGAGAGGAGAGAGAGATAGAAAATGGAAAATGAAAGAAAGTGAAAAAGGTGGGGAGGTGGTTAAGGGATCACCTCCCATTTCCAGTCCGCGCACTGCGCTCCGTGCGGTGTTCGTTTACTCCGTCGTTTATACGTTAAATGTTTATTTTCTTTGTTTTAATATACGTTTTAGAATACGAATAATTTCTCAGTATTTTTGTTAAAGTATTTTACTAACTTTTAATAATCACATTATAAAAGGTAATTTGTTTTGTTTGATTTGCGCGTTTACATTTTATTCGCGTTTATATAATTTGTGTGATAAAACTTGTCTACAAAATATTATGGACATAATATTTTTAAGTACAAAAATGTTATTAAAAATCTTTGTATTACTTAAATCAATTGTTCACCAACGTCCGTATTTATTTAATCGAATTACATTTGATTTGAACTCGTACGATTTAAACAAATCGCATAATTGTAGATATATATTCAACAATATATATGAAAATTGATACATTAATTAGCCTATCACAGAACTAATTACATGTACTAAAACTTGATTAGGCACTAATTATAGTCCTAAATTGACGGTTGTCACAGTTAAGTTCTCCGTTAGTACTTTTACTGACACCGCACTCACTTGGTGGAACACTTATGCCCAGACTGTGAGTGTTGCTACTGCTTACCAACTCCCGTGGGAGGAGTTGAAGAAGATGTTGAGGGGCGAGTACTGCCCCAGGGATGAATTGAAACAACTAGAAGTGGAATTCTGGAACCACAAGATGCAGGGTGATGACATCACCGGATACACCAACCGTTTCCACCAATTGGCACTTCTGTGCCCAACCATGGTCGATCCTGAGTACAAGAGGATCGAGAAATTTGTTGATGGTCTTCCTGAGAGACTCCAAGATCTGGTAACTTCTTCCAAACCGGGTACAATTCAGAGCGCCATTCGTATGACCCATGAACTAACGGCAAATTCTGTCCGCCGTGGTACAACTTCAACCCCATCTGCAAACAACAAACGCAAGTGGGAAGGTAACCCCAACTCATCCAACCAAACCTCCAACAAAAAGCCTGAGTACATTAAGGCTTATTCATCTGGAACTTCGGAAAAGAAAGGGTACAGCAGGAGCAGACCCTACTGTCCCAAATGCAACCGCCACCATGACGGTTCTTGCCCTTGCTCCAACTGCAAGCGGTTCGGGCATCTAGCCAAGGATTGTCGAACCAACATTCCCACCCCCAACACTAATGCACCAAAGGCCTGCTTTGGGTGCGGAAATACAGGGCATTTCAAGAAAGATTGCCCAAAGCTGAAAAACAACAACAACCCTGCTCGCGGCAGATCATTCGTTATCAAGGCTGGGGAAGCCAGACAAGACCCGAACGTCGTGACGGGTACGTTCCTTCTCAACGACCTTACTGCTTCTGTGTTATTTGATACCGGTGCCGATAGAAGCTTCATTTCTGAGAAATTTAGCCATTTACTTGATATAACTCCCACTGCCTTAGATGCTAAATACATTGTTGAATTAGCTAATGGCAAACTGATTGAGACTGATAGTATCATACACAACTGTACACTTAACCTCACGAACGAAACGTTTTCCATTGATTTAATCCCTGTCGAGATCGGCAGCTTCGATATTATTGTCGGTATGGATTGGTTATCCAAGCACCGAGCTGAAATCATCTGTCATGACAAACTCGTTCGCATACCTCTTGTCTCCGGTAGAACCTTAGTCCTACAAGGGGAGACCGGCAGACGGAATCTGAATATTGTCTCCTGTCTAAAAACGAGAAAATATCTACGAAAAGGGTATCAAGCCATCCTCGCACATGTAACGGAGAAGAAGTCGGAGGAGAAGCGACTTGAGGATGTTCCGATCGTACGGGATTTTCCGGAAGTCTTTCCTGAAGACTTGCCCGGACTTCCGCCACCTAGACAAGTTGAATTTCAAATCGAACTTGTGCCCGGAGCTGCACCCGTGGCACGAGCCCCTTACCGTTTAGCACCATCCGAAATGCAGGAGTTGTCTAACCAACTGCAGGAACTCCTGGACAGAGGATTCATTCGACCAAGTTCCTCACCTTGGGGAGCTCCGGTCTTATTCGTGAAAAAGAAAGACGGGTCTTTCCGCATGTGTATCGACTACCGAGAGCTGAATAAGCTAACCATAAAGAATCGGTACCCACTTCCTAGAATCGATGACCTGTTTGACCAACTCCAGGGATCGAGTGTTTACTCGAAGATTGATCTACGGTCGGGTTATCATCAACTCCGAGTCCGTGACAATGATATCCCAAAGACAGCTTTCCGAACTCGTTATGGGCATTATGAATTCCAAGTGATGCCATTCGGGTTAACCAACGCACCGGCCGTATTCATGGACCTTATGAATCGGGTGTGCAAACCATATCTTGACAAATTCGTCATTGTGTTCATCGATGATATCCTGATTTACTCTCGTAACGAACAGGAACATGCCCAACATCTGAAAACCATTCTAGGACTTCTGAAACACGAAGAGTTATATGCCAAATTCTCTAAGTGTGAGTTCTGGATTCGAACCGTTCAATTCCTCGGGCACGTGATTGACAGCCAAGGAATTCATGTTGATCCCGCCAAGATTGAAGCAATCAAGGGCTGGGAGTCACCGACCACTCCAACCGAAGTGAGGCAATTCTTAGGTCTTGCTGGTTATTATCGCCGATTCATCGAAAACTTTTCAAGAATAGCTGTTCCCCTAACCACACTGACTCAGAAAGATAAGAAGTTCAATTGGACGGATAAACAAGAGTCAGCCTTCCAGCTATTGAAAAACAAACTTTGCAGTGCACCAATCTTGTCCTTACCCGAGGGCACCGACGATTTCGTAGTTTACTGCGACGCCTCACACCAAGGACTTGGTTGTGTGTTGATGCAACGGGAGAAAGTCATTGCCTATGCCTCACGACAACTGAAAATTCACGAGAAAAACTATACGACCCACGACCTCGAGTTAGGTGCTGTGGTCTTCGCATTGAAAATCTGGAGACATTATCTCTACGGTACGAAAAGCACTATCTTTACCGATCACAAAAGTCTCCAACACATATTCGATCAGAAAGATCTAAACATGAGGCAACGTCGCTGGGTTGAGCTACTTAGTGACTACGACTGCGAGATCAAATACCATCCGGGCAAGGCGAACGTAGTTGCCGATGCCTTAAGCCGAAAAGAACGAGTGAAACCCCTTCGAGTTCGAGCACTTTCTATGACAATTCATAACGAGCTTCCTGCTCAAATCCTTACAGCTCAACTTGAAGCACTCAACGATGAAAACTTGAAAAATGAAGCCTTGCGGGGCTTGGATAAACAATTCGAAATCAAACCCGATGGAACTCGATACTTCTCTAACGGGATGTGGTTACCCAAATTCGGAAACTTGCGAGATTTGGTGATGGCTGAAGCTCACAAATCTCGATACTCTATACATCCTGGATCTGACAAGATGTATCATGACGTCAAAGGGTTGTATTGGTGGCCTAACATGAAAGCTGACATCGCCTTGTACGTCAGTAAATGCCTAACCTGTTCCAAAGTAAAGACCGAACACCAAAGACCTTCTGGGTTGCTTCAACAACCTGAAATTCCTCAATGGAAATGGGAACAGATTTCCATGGACTTCATTACCAAACTACCGAAAACTTCGAGTGGTTGCGATACCATTTGGGTGATCGTGGACCATCTCACGAAATCTGCTCACTTTCTGGCCATCAAGGAAACCGACAAGATGGAGCGTCTGACTCGCATCTATGTCAAAGAAATCATCTCGCGACACGGTGTACCTATCTCGATCATCTCGGATAGGGACAGCCGTTTTACTTCTAACTTTTGGCAATCGCTACAGAAATCTCTTGGTACTCGTCTGGATATGAGTACTGCTTATCACCCGCAAACCGATGGCCAAAGCGAGCGAACTATTCAAACACTGGAGGATATGCTACGAGCCTGCGTAGTCGACTTCGGTACTTCTTGGGAAAATCATTTACCGTTGTGCGAGTTCTCGTACAACAACAGTTATCATACCAGCATAAAGGCTGCACCCTTTGAGGCACTTTACGGGCGTAAGTGCCGATCACCCATCTGTTGGACTGAGTTAGGAGATTCCCAACTCACGGGTCCAGAAGTCATTCAAGAAACTACTGAGAAAATCGTTGGTATTCAAAACCGGCTGAAAGCCGCACGTGATCGTCAGAAAAGCTATGCTGACGTGAGACGCAAACACCTTGAGTTCCAGGTAGGAGACAAGGTACTTCTCAAAGTGGCACCGTGGAAAGGTGTTATTCGATTCGGGAAACGAGGCAAACTAAATCCTAGATACATCGGACCATTCGAAATCCTTGAAAGGATTGGTCCAGTGGCCTATCGCCTGCAACTTCCTGCTGAACTTAGCAGTGTACACAACACATTCCACATTTCTAACTTGAAGAAATGTCTGTCTGACGAGACGTTGATTATACCGCTCGACGAAATTCAAATCGATGATAAACTCCATTTTGTCGAGAAACCTATGGAAATCATGGACCGTGAGGTCAAGCAATTGAAACAGAGTCGTATTCCAATAGTAAAAGTCAGGTGGAATTCTAGGCGCGGCCCTGAGTTCACCTGGGAACGGGAAGATCAAATGCGACAGAAATACCCACATCTCTTCCTAGACAACGCACCGTCCGTGCACTCAAGCTAATTTCGGGACGAAATTTCTTTAACAAGGGGAGAATGTAACACCTGCTAAATTAGGATAATTATTTATGCCTAATTGATTGTAACTAGTTGTAATTAGTATGTAATAGGACTAATTACAGGCTCTATTTGTATATATACGTGTGTTTTTTTACGCGATTTGGATAAATCGTACGAATTAACCGGACGGAGTCCGACACAGTTATTTGGACGTTGGTGACAGAAACTTACCTAAATAATGAGAACGTATTTTATTATGTAAAATACACAGCGAACAAACATTATTTATAATACCACGACGACAATTTAAATAATTTAACGAATACGTATTAAACGCGAGTTAAGAATTTTAATACTTCGACAAATTGCTTTTATAATTTATTTCAAGGAATTTCATTAAAATATTTCCCGTCATCTTTTAAAAATATAACCGCTTGATTTAACGCCTAAACGACGGAGGAAACGAACACCGCACGGGGTGCGGGGACCGGAAAATGGGAGGATAACCTCCCATTTCCCCACCTTCTCTTTCATTTCCACTTCTATTTTCTCTCTCTCTCTTTCTTTTACTTTCAAACCACCAAACCAATTTCATCACTACAATCGCAAAATAACACCACGAAACCTCGCCGAATCATACCACTCTTTTGGAGAAAAGTGACCACGACAACACGATCTACAATCCTATCTTTCCGGAATTTCATTTCGGCAAATTGTAAGTTCCCGTCAAAACCCGAAACTCTCCGTTTTTGCTCATTTTTACGTTTTTATGGTTTATATATGCTTAAAATGTCCAAAAATGGGTTGGGTAAAAGATTTGGACCAAACGGAAACTTTTCGACCGATTTTCCGGCCACCAAATTCCGATCAGACCGCTACGTCGCAGAGACGCTGGACTATCTGCGACGTAGCTCAAAACGTCGCATTTTGTGGCCAACATCGCATTTAGCGACGTCACGGCCTACGTCGCACAGATATCCCAACGTCGCACTAGCGACGCAGCCTATTACGTCGCATTAACTTGCGGACGTCGCACATAGCGACGTAGACTTTTACGTCGCAAACCGAACCAACGTCGCATTAGCGACGTCGCCTCCTACGTCGCATTGATTTGCGAAGGTCGCATCATGCGACGTACCTCCCTACGTCGCACCCTACGTCGCATGCTACGTCGCATGCTACGTCGCACAAACCAGAACCTTGAAAAGTCAGATTTTACTAAGTGTCGAACTTACACAACTTCAAATACTTATGTCATACGACTTAACAAACGTCATAGAGCATACTTTCAAGTACAATTACACTAAATTACGTTATAAATGATAACGCTTTGAATCATTATTACAAACCGTCACCAACGGGCCATATTTGTTTTCAAACTACAAACGGATTACTAAACAAACACTTGGACATAATGAGTTGTGTAAACAACTAGCCTAGATGGTCTTGCGAGACATCTACTTACTTAACTTTATATGTTTAGGCATTTGAAGGTTACGGGTTCGGAGAACCTACAGTTGATATTACTTACTCGTTTATTGGTATAAACGTACTTGCAAAGACTCAGGTGAGTCTTACGGCCCCACTTTTACTGTTTTATCTTATTGGGGGAGATACATGCTACTGATTTTTCCTGAACACAAGTACTAAACTGATTTCTATACCAAACGGAATTGCATGAGTTAATTACTATTTACAGAAGTCTCTCCATCATATATCGTTAGTTATGGACTTAAGCGCGAACAGTAGTTAATGGATCCATTAGGGAAATGACCCTCCCCACCCGGGGCAGTAGCGCTGCCACGTACCGATTTACACGTATAAACGGGTGACAACTTATTCGTTACTGATGCTTGCTCACTTACGAGCATGTCACGGGAGCAAACATATTATTTACGGGTTAAGCTTCGATTATGAGCCTCATGGCAACGGTATAAACTTATTTATTTACATTTGCTGGATTGCAAATGCTGATTTTACGATTGCTGGATTGCAATGGCTGATTTTACGCCTACGGGCACTACTAATGAAATCTCGTGTTCAAAGCCGATATTATTTACAAACCTGTGAGATTCACCAACCTTTTGGTTGACACTTTTTAGCATGTTTTCTCAGGTACCCGGATGGAGTAGGATTACTCCAGGATTTTAGCTAGAGTCGCATGTTTTCAACACAACTGCATTAACGGAGATTCTTAGCATTATCTTTTGTATATTACGGTTATGTAATAGAATCTCCCGCTATACGCGTGGACTCTAGGGGAAACTACATTTTGTATACGAAAACACTAAGTTTTCAAACATTATATCTATGGAATGTAACTAATTTACAAAACGTCTCATTTAGAGGTCGTTTGCTGTATATCTTGTGCTTTGTATATTGATTAGTAACACCCAGGTATGCTTCCGCAAAACAGTAAATTTTCGGGGTGTTACACTTACCGCTTATTCTTTTTAATAACAAGTAGGTTATACATAAAATTTAAGCCCAAGCTATACAAAATATAAAACACACCCTGATCGAAAACCCCCTCGTTGCTACGACACAACGAACAATGGTGATGGGAGCACCAAGATTTTGACACCGCTGCTTGGGGTACATAAAGTTTAAGTTTTTGGCGCCGCTGTCAGTGTTGGAGATCGTATAACGTACGATCTGAAAAATGCCTTAGATAATAATTCATTGGAGATCCTTTCGTTTAGGTTTACCTTTTCGAAAGTGTATTAGTTTTCTTTCGGATAATTTAGCGTAGAATTATAAAAAAAATCAAAATATCAAAAATATGAAACCCTCTTTTTACGATTCCCGACCTTCAAACAATCAATCAAACCCATTTCTCTCTTTCAAAACTCACGAAAGATGAAATCATGGAAATGGACGATGCAACACTTATTGTATTCCATAACATACCTTTTCATTTTTCGCATCTTATACCAAGCGAATCTTTTTAACAAAATAAAACTCAATGTTTTGTAATCGTTGTTGACTATACGTGTGAATGTGATACCTAAACATATTGTGTCATTAAAATAAACAGTGTAGTGCGTCACTACGTGGTTTGTTACCAAATACAAAGTCACAAAAACTCAAAATATTTAACAACATTATAGACTGAAACCGGAACCCTTTCATAACTCCGATATATTCATTTCCCATAGTAATAAAATATTTCCTTTTTTTGTTTCCCGACCAAAATCGCCGTTAGATCCAAATCCAATCTCCGGCGATCCCGATGTGGTCCACCGTCCGTACCTCCGTCACTCTCACCGTTGCTGTCGTTTCGTTCCTCATCATTTCCTCGCCGGCGCTCGCTTCCGACTACGACCACAAGGTTACGTAACATTTCAACCCTAATTTTGATTTATTTTGACTGCAAACGTTTAGTGTTTAGATCTTCGACTTTGAATTACAGTGTTTGATGCTTGATTGTTAGATCTATGTACGAAAGTCTAGCACTGTTGCTTCAAAATTGAGGTTTGTATAATTGTATTGTGTCAGGGTTTACAGTGTACATATATACATTGCTTATGTAGCTAAGGGAAGTATGTTATATTGGATCTAGTAATGTTGTTCAGTTGAAAGTGTTGGCTACGTGTTAGTGTGGAATCTGATGTTTGATTATGGTGATGATAAGGATTGTGATATGCGATTTGTTGTACCGAGTGATGTGGAGCATCGGTGGATGGAAAGGTGTTGTTCAAGTTAGGGAGTTAATACAGTGTAGGTGAATGTAAGTTGAAAGGGGAAAGGGATACATGTTGTATGAAAGCTGATTTTTTGAGTTATGACTGGGTCCGTGCAGTGTATTTAGTAATATGTGGACCTATGGATTGGATCACGGTATCTGGCTTCAGTGCATTTGATCACGTTCGACTCTTATATCTTAGTTGATTTTCAATGTCTTTGTCACATAAGCAATCCTTTCATATCTTATGTCTAAGTTGATATTCAGTGTGGATGTAAGCTGTTAGCGAGGGAGGGTATTTGTTAAAAAGGAGCACATGCTCCATACAGGACCATGAGCCTACTTTGTGCAATGATGATCCTGTTATACTGGTCTGCATTTTCAGCCGGAAAACGTACGAATATCATTTGCATCTTTAAAAAGAAACACCTTTATCTAGAATGCAATCAGGCGTATGCATTTCAGTTTTCAAAATCCAGATGGCTAATTACTGTTTATCGTGGGTTGCTTTATCCGGACCTGTATATGTTTTTACCGAATATGAAGTACAAACATTGGACTCATAGTACTCTTTTCAAGTTATGGACTTATATTCTGCTTGTTTGCTTGACATCCTGGTCTAGAATAGCTTCATAAAAAATCATGTCCTCTTGTCTAAGTTATTTGGTCTTGGTCAGTACGTCTAGAATCTGGATACTCACATGTGTATGTGTTTTTGCAACCTCGTGTGTGTGTATATGACTACTTGCTTCGTGGTCCAGTTATGATTTGAATCTAATGCAAGTAGCTTGAAGCCTTGAAGGATACTTACTACTTGAGTATGCGCTCCCTTAATTCTTATCACTCAACTCGTTTTTCACATATGTGTTGTTTTTATTTTGCAGTATCAACCAGATGACACTGTTGACCTTTGGGTGAATAAAGTTGGGCCGTACAATAATCCACAAGAAACTTATAATTATTACAGCCTTCCATTTTGTCGGCCATCTGGTCATGCTGGGCACAAATGGGGTGGTCTTGGTGAAGTATTGGGTGGAAATGAGCTAATTGATAGTCAAATTGATGTCAAGTTTCAAAGTATGCAGGTCTCCTTGTATATAATATGTGGACGATGAGCTTGTGTAGTTTAGCATTTATTTTTACATGACATATATTTGTTTTGGCAGAGAATGTTGAAAAGACTACTATCTGTGAGCTCAAACTCGATGAACCAAAGGTCTTGCAGTTTAAGCAAGCTATTGAGAATAACTACTGGTTCGAATTTTTCATGGGTAAGCACTGTGTTCTTTTTGTGTTGTCGGTATGAGATTGTTCTGCGTTACAAGGCATTCATCATGGTGTACATCATTGCCTAAAATGTTTAGATTTCATTGGTTTGTACCTTATTCCTCGAGTCTGTGTTTTTCATTCCTGGTTCTATTTCCATCTCTTCATGATAAGTGAATGGGACATTGGGACCCACGGTTACATAATTCTTTTTTGAGCATATAAACTGGACCCCTAAAATGTATAATTGCTGGCTCAACATTTAGAGGCTTAAATCTTAGTGTTGGCCGAAATTCAGGAAATCTTATTTTTTTGAGCCGAGTGAATACTGAATTTTATGCCTTTGTATGCACAAACAACAATCTTCATGCTGCAAATTTTATTTTATTATGTTGATTTGGATCTCTTATTATTTTTATTTTTTGTCTTTGTTGTGCTGAACACGAACTCAGATGATCTGCCACTGTGGGGTACACATTCAAACTCTCTTTCTTTATTAGCTTTTAATATCTTCTTTTCATAAATTGTCATCCCTTACGTTTATTTGGTCCTTATTTTGTCTTATAGGTTTTGTTGGGGAGCTACAATCTGATAACAAGCATTTGTTATTCACACATAAAAATATTACTATAAAATACAACAAAGATCAGGTCTGAAGTTATATTTAGTTCAGAATATAATATGGATTTTAATTTGTCACTATGCTTTTAGACTCATGATGTCTTCCTCCTGCAGATCATTCATGTCAATCTCACTCAAGAGAATCCAAAACCACTGGAAGTTGGAAGAAAGTTAGACATGACATATTCAGTCAAATGGAGTGAAACTAACATTACTTTTGGTTGCCGTTTTGATGTTTACCTGGATTACCATTTTTTTGAGCATCAGGTGAGCTTTCTTCTGTTCCTGCGTAATTAACATGATTACAAACTTATGTTTTTTCACAACTTAGGACTTGATTGTATTAAGGTTGTGACTGTCTTATCATGCAGATTCACTGGTTCTCCATATTCAATTCATTTATGATGGTTATCTTCCTTACTGGGCTGGTTTCAATGATACTGATGCGCACTCTAAGAAATGACTATGCTAAGTATGCTCGGGAAGATGATGATCTTGAAACTCTGGTAAGACAATGGGAGGTCACAGCTTGTAATGTTTTGTGTAACACTCACCAGTTATCGATCTACTTTTTTTTTCCAGGAGAGAGATGTTAGTGAAGAATCTGGTTGGAAACTTGTTCATGGCGATGTCTTCCGCCCACCTCGCAATATGGTCTTGCTATCAGCACTTGTTGGTACAGGTGCCCAAATGGCGATATTGATACTTCTTGTCATCTTGCTTGCAATTGTTGGAATGTTGTATGTTGGGTGAGTAATAAGTCATTTTACGAAAGTGAGATATTAACATTCTGTCTTAGTATACTACGGCATGGCGTATTTATTGCAATTAATTAATCTTTACCACTAGCGGTGGTGTTACCTGTTTACTTAAAAATGGGTTGGTTTGGGTTAAACTTTATAAGTCCACCCGTTTGAATGGGTTAAATTAAGAATTTTACTATAAATGAAACTGGTCCATCGATATAGAAGTCACTGGATGCTTGTTTATCGCTCTTATATGTGGTAAGCAGTTTATAATAAAGTGTTGTTTAACTTTTGTCCAGGAGAGGAGCTATCGTTACAACGTTTATAGTTTGTTATGCTCTCACCTCTTTTGTTTCTGGCTATGTGAGTGGTGGAATGTATTCACGTAATGGTGGTAGGTGCCTTTATTCAAAACCTCTTTCATAGTTCCAATTATCCTTTTGCCGTTATATTTTAGTTTCACTAAATTTTTTATATATATCAGGGAAGAGTTGGATAAAGTCGATGATCCTCACAGCTTCGCTTTTCCCATTTTTGTGCTTTGGGATTGGGTTTGTCTTAAATACGGTTGCCATATTTTATGGATCTCTAGCTGCTATTCCATTTGGCACAATGGTGGTTGTATTCGTGATATGGGCTTTTATTTCTTTCCCTCTCGCTCTTCTTGGTACAGTAGTGGGAAGGAACTGGAGTGGTGCTCCGAACAACCCATGTCGCGTGAAGACAATTCCTCGCCCTATTCCTGAAAAGAAATGGTATCTCACGCCATCTGTAGTCTCAATAATGGGAGGGCTGTTACCTTTTGGCAGTATTTTTATTGAGATGTACTTTGTATTCACATCATTCTGGAATTACAAGGTAACCTCTATACCCACAACGTATCTATCATTGTATGCTATATTAGGTTGTTGATTGTTAACGAACACACTTATACATCCTCTTGGATGCAATATAACTGAATTGTCAACTCTCTACTAACTCTTTGTTTTTTTCTATATTTGACAGGTGTACTATGTCTACGGCTTTATGCTACTCGTTTTTATTATTCTTATTATTGTTACAGTTTGCGTTACAATTGTGGGAACATATTTCCTGCTAAACGCGGAGAATTACTACTGGCAATGGACTTCATTCTTCTCTGCGGCCTCTACAGCTATTTACGTGTATTTGTATTCAATATACTATTACTCCGTGAAGACTAAAATGTCAGGGTTCTTCCAAACCAGTTTTTACTTTGGATATACCGCCATGTTCTGCCTTGGCTTAGGAATTCTCTGCGGTGAGTTTTATCTGTTTATTCATGTTAGGATGTTTAGTCTATCAAAGCTTAGCACCTTTGCAGTAATGAAGTTCTAAAACTGGAGTAGTAATATGTTTCTTATCCTACGTACGCTTTCTGTTTATGTATTTTCTCCAATGATGCTTGTAGCTTATTCCTAATTGCAACTTTTTAATATCAAAATACTTGTTTATTCAGTGTCATCGTGACAAAGGTAATAATGGTTTGGATACACCGGATTCCTGTTGTTGTTACTGGAGATGGCAAATTGGATGGGTTGGGTAAGGGGTCAAAACGGGTAAGTCTTTGATCTGAGTCGAAGCTCAAGGGCAGAAGTTGATATAATTTCAATTAATAATGGTTTGGTTATTTTGATTTTAGGAGGTTGAGTGAATTTCAAATGTACTCTGGACGGCCTTTAAGGCGCGTAACAAATAATCTTTATAGCGAGCAATTTTTAGCTTGACCTGTTAGACATCAAATACAGCCCAAATTGACACCATCATAAGTAAATGGAAGCCTCTACCTTTTTATGAATCTGTGCTTCTTTTTCTTATTTCCAGGAGCGGTTGGTCATTTGGGCTCTAACTTGTTTGTTAGAAGGATCTACCGAAACATCAAATGTGACTAGAATACTTTTGCATGAAG
Organism: Helichrysum umbraculigerum; assembly: GCA_949592205.1. Lineage (NCBI taxonomy): Eukaryota > Viridiplantae > Streptophyta > Magnoliopsida > Asterales > Asteraceae > Helichrysum > Helichrysum umbraculigerum. The sequence goes on along the minus strand of CATIUR010000001.1, from coordinate 380,259,846 downwards.
AACAACACCCTGAAGTGGATTCTTGGACCTTTTGTAGTTTATTGCCATACCAAGTGGAAGCCTTGTATTATGTTTGATAGAAAAGATTAAACGAGTAGTTTACAAGGTTGGGCAAGCAGTTAATATATGTAACTCTCGAGGAATGGGGGAAGCTTGTTAAATTTTTTTCCTTCTTTTCATTGAATGTAGAAGAAAGGCACCTTACTTAATTTAGAGAAATGCAGAGATGGTTTTGTTATCAAGATGCAGTTATTTACAGAAGAAAAGTCGTATTCTAGTGGGGATTCAAACCCATGTTTGATTTTTATCACAATGTTTACTCGATGACTATGGTGGTGAAAATGTATGAAAATAGTTTGTTTATTGAAATCCAGTTCTGATTCTGGAGCGTGTTAGATTTATGACTTCACCTTAAATTTGTGTATGAAAGTTGGCTGCCTTTTGAGATGAGATTGCTGATTGCTTTATTCCTGGTGAGATTTACCGATGTATTGCAATTTGGAATCTTGACTGCTATCTGGAATGACTCATATAACTTAAAAGTGCAACTTTCAACTTGGAACTGTACTGGATCGGGACCAATCTAGAACCGAAAAGTAGATAGCACAACTGAAATCTCGATTGATTTAAACTGGAAGCATAACTGGTTCGCCACTCTGGTTCCAGTTTGGAACCTTTTTGGTCCCAACTGGAATATGAACCAGTTTCTAAGGAAACCGGTTTGGTTTTGGTTTCAAACTGAGAAGTTGTTTATTCAAACTTTTTTTTTTTTTATCTAGATTGAGAGCTCTAGAGCGGAAGGGGTGAAGTTAAATATGATTTTGCATAGGGATGGAGTTCACATTTCATGTACTCGTATTTAACTTGAAAATGGTGTAATGAACATATCCATCAGAATAACAATAAAGCAATACACCTATCGATTTTCACTCACTTCTTTAGCTCTATTCCTACCCTGTAGATTCGAAAAGTATCCAAACAAACATAAGCCGGACAAAATATCGGATTGATCTAAACTGGTTCCCCATTGTCTCGTTCCAGGTTAGTACCAATTTGGTCCCAACCGGATTGGGTTCACCAAAATGTGTAAATGAAAAGTGTAATTCATATCGAGATCCTTAAAGATGGAAATCGGTTTGATTTTGGTTTCAAACCGGGAACTCATATTCAAACATTCTTCAAGGCAAGTAGAGAGAGCTTTAGTGTGGTAGGGATGAAAGCAAATATGAACTTTGCAAAGGGCTGATGATATGGAGTTCACATTATATGTATATATATAACTTGAAATGGTTAAGAGCCTCACATGTAGCTATCAATATTAATTATTATTATTAATAATCATCAATAAACTAAATAAACAGCAGGATAAATGTTATATTTTCTGTGTAAGAAACATATATAAAGGAACAAGTAGAAGTATACAAACATGTGACCGCATAGCGCAGTGGATTAGCGCGTCTGACTTCGGATCAGAAGGTCGTGGGTTCGACTCCCACTGTGGTCGTTTTTATTTTTTATTTTAAATTCTTTTTTAAACTTGCATTGTATTATATTTATTTTGTACCCTTTTTCTTTTACTTTGCCTAAGAATCAAACAGTATATTTGCACAAAAGATGGTTAAAACTGACTCTGGTGATCGGACTTCCTTCCCAAGCATCGTAATCAAAGGTTGACGGTTGTTTCATGATCTTAACCGACTCGATTCAATAATGTCCTTGTACGTTAGAAAGATAACAGAAAATCAAAACAAATAACCACACACTGTTTTTAGCTTCAATATCATACTAACCAACCCCAAGTTAACTAATCTCGACAAGTGACTTCTAATCATTTTATTTTTCAGTAAATTCGTTATCTTCACTAAGTTTTCTGCAGCTAGAAATCTTCAAAATCTTTTTCAACGCAATAATTATATTTCTTATTAGAAAGCAAAAGGTTAAATAGAGCACACATTTTTTTTATTGTCTTATAATAACATATTAACATATATAAATTGGTTCGGATAACAAATAAACAAACTACTAGCAATACTTGGATGTCTCTGTCAAATGATGAATGTGAAATTTTCCAAGAAAATACTACGGAGTATAAATTTAAGTATGAAATACTCTAAAAAATTATCAATTTGGTAGCGTATGAACTATGAAATGGAAGTTGTTATACAAAACTAAAAGATTTAAACTTTAATTATCAATCTTAACTTTTTTTTTTTATTAGAGCTTCTTTTTAAAAGTAAATAAGTTTTCAGACTCTAAAAACTTCCCAGAAATAGAATTTTTAATTGTTGCAATTAGTAAACTTTGTGATTATAAGGTAAGGTGCTGATCGTTTTTTTAAGAGGTTTTTGTAAAAACCACATCTGAACATTCAGAGGTGGTTCTTATATCTGAAATTTGAATCATATAAATTGTTTAATTTTGTAAAAACGTCTTAATGATTTATAATTGTTTATTATACTATTTCAAAATGTCGTATCTCTATTCTCCCTTAATATCAACTAGTCTAAATATATCTGTAAACATGGCATTTAAATAAATAAAAAAATCAATAACAATAAATACATTTTAATGTATGTCAAGCGTTTTTGATAAGTTGGTATAAGTTTAGAGCAAATGAGAAGGTCACATAATCAAATTAATAGTTACAAAATCACATTTTGTATAATATTCTATTTATATAATAAAAATATCCACTAAACTTCCCTAAATCTTAAAACCCATCAATACATCTTCATTCCGATACTTTCTTCTCACCGGCCACCTTCTCTTCACATTCGTCTTTATTAAATTCTAGATTTTGACTAAATCATCTCTTCGTGTCTTCTCCATTTTACAATTGAAGTGTGATAGTGGAAAATACAAAGGTCTCAAAATCGATTGAAGAAACAGCATCTTCCGGCAAAAGCAACAAGCTGTTTCAGGTGAAGGTGTACGACAAAAACGACTGCGATGATATGTAAACGAACAGAGATAGAAAGATTCGTTGGGATGAAGAAATAAGTATGTGTATGAGATATACTCTGATATTGTTTGTTTCAGAAGTTTTCAAAATCTTTCAGAGTTGGTTTTGAATCTGAATGAATTTGGGCTTTTTCAGATAGTAAACCTCTAAATGAATGAAGAAAAACAAACACCTCTGAATCTGAAAATCTCTGACAGAATCAGATGTCAGAGGTTTTTAAGTGTTTTTTTACAAAAACAAACATCACCTTAATATGATTTGACTTTTTGCTAGGATATATATAAGAAAACAAATGTATGACCATTGATTAAAGTGGCATATAAATGATACTCTATCCGTCTCAAGCTAAATTGTTCTATTTTGAGATGTTTTAAATTATCGTTCACTAGCTTAAGACCCGCGGCTTCGCGGGGTACATCATGTATATATTTGTAATAATGGTACTTGTTGATTAGTTATAAATGTGAACGAATACATTGGTAGGTGCAAGGTATAGTCGATATGCACAGCTTAACACCAACAATTTTATTTGAAGAACAAAAATATAACGTTGTATTGAAGCAAAAAATTTTGGAAAGACATCGAAATGGAAACGCTAAAATTAGTTTAATATAAATTAAAAACAAAACAGGCAGGTCATATGTTATTATTTCGGACGAGCAATCCAAATAGCGCTTAGTTCGCGAATGCAGTAGAAGTAGTCGTTCATCACAAGAATGGCACGTGCTGATTGAATTGTTGTAAGTAGTTTAAGCAGCTGTTTTAATGTTGATTGCCGCAATATTTCAGCCTGATATTCAATCCATATAAATTGAAAGTTGAGTTAAAAAAAATAGTAATATGTAGGTATATTAAGTATAAATTTATTCATAAATATTACTATTTCAATGGTAATATGAAAGGGGTACATGGTAATACCTGGTTTAGGAAAACTTCAAGGGATTAAAAAAAAAAGCAGCCTCAATCCCTTGCAAACTTTATAGAACTGAAATCATTCCAAATATTAAAACATAACTTAATGAATCATAGCATAAAGTAAAGAAAAGAAACAAAACGTATATGCATAAGAACGATGTATTATCAAGTCTTGAAACCCACTTCAACATCAAAACAACATGGAAAAGACTTCAAAACACACATTTGATCCTTGAATTGGAATCCATAACCCAAAGCAATGGTACCGTTCATATCATCACATCAATTGTTAGAGTCTTTGTTATTGTTTTCTTAACCATTTTATCAAACACCTTTTCTGCATCAAACACATGATTCCCATAAGGTCATATTAAAGTAATAAACACTACAAATGAAAAATGCAAACAATATTGAAAGAAATATCAAACCTTGTTGTCTTACTGTACTTAACTTGATACCGAAGATGGAATATTAATCCAACTGAAAGAGCTCTTAAAAAAATCAATTGTAACATAGTAAATTAAATGCATTGCAAGGAAATTAAAGTAGCAAAAGAGCATTACCAGTTGGTGCTTGTAAGCAAGCCATCCATAATTTGTTTTTGTTTGCAGAATGCTCAAAGTTTTAGCAAGCCACCGGCATTCATAATTAAAAAGAAAAATTAGCATAACCAAAATACCTGTCATAAAACTTTGATAACTTAATGAATATGTTGCTGATTTGGGGCTATTTGATTTGGTGCCTGGGTAAGCAATAATCGCCTAGTTCAATGAATACATGAATGTATGCAACATTCATGTTCAAAAGATATCATGTGTGAACATACATATGATTTTATATTACACATTATGTATAAACGTTTGTTGCATTTGATTCTATTTGTAGTGCTAAATTCTTTTTGCCGAAATGCAGCATCCCCCTTGTTTTCCGAGTTTAGTGACTCATGCATTTGATCGGTCCACATTTGAAATGATAGCTGAAACACAAACAGCTAAATCAGGAGGGCTTGAAGTGAGATGGTTTATCATTATATTTAAGCAATTATTATAAGCTTTGTCAAAATGACTAAAACATTAGTACTTGCTACTTCTGAGTTCTGAGTAAAAGGATACCAAGACCAATCCTTTTCTCATAGATGTCTAGAATAATAATGATACATGTACCATAGCTCTTTGCCCGTTTGTGCAATCCTTATTTTTCCAGTATATTAAGTAAAAGGCATTGCGATACCTTCAATTCTATGTAAACACTTTGATAGGCTGCTACATGTTTCCAGAATCATATGTTTTACATACATTGTTCACCTCCTCTAAAATTAGACAGCTATTTTATCACAATGGAAGTTAGGCAGAAGGATTCAACTATTGTGCATGTCAGTTACATGTACATGCCTACCAACAGGGAAGAATATTCAAAAAATAAATAAATCCGTAGTCATTTTCTACTCACGAAAAGAATTATAACCAATAGAGAAGCAAAGTCTAAAAAAAATAAGTAACACCATCAATAACAATGCAACATCAATGTGGTATGTAAGTAAGAACCGTAATTTAGTGGATGACATAAAGCACATAGATAAGATTTATTGTCAAAGATAAAGGTGCCACAATGGGTGGGGCGGGTAAGGTTCAGTAATCGGTCAAACCATTTTTGGGTCTAAAACGGGTAGATCTGATACCCAACCCAACACGACCTGACCTGTCCATTCTGACACCCGTTTATTCATTAATCACTGGTAATTAGTCTCTCCAGCCGACATAAACGACTTTTTTTGCCACCTTTAATATATATAGGTAAACCTTTATATATATATATATATATATATATATATATATATATATATATATATATATATATATATATATACACACACACACACACACACACACACACACACCAGATTAGACCTAAACCGATTCGACCATAATCCATTTTACTGAAAGTTTGGTCTAACACAAATGGTCCATAGTTGACCCATTATAGTGTGCAAAGATGAAAATATGTAATATCACAAATCATTTAAAGAGAAATGTAAAGACACATAACCTTGCAATAGAATGTCGCATGTAGTGGTGTACGGTGTACCCATGCTTAATGAATTCTCAACGAAGAATTGCATGTCCAACATCAAGTACATGCCAAGATGCATATATGTTTTTAAATCTTAGCCCAATCGCCATGCTATCTTGTAAGACATGTAGTCCCATCTGGATATGGTGGGCTCATTGTCTACATGTATCTATTAACATGATTAACACGATTTTAAATGAATAGACAACCCAAAAATTACCATCCTTGTAAACTCCAAAAGTGACAAAACTTGACCCTTTTAAAAGTCCATTGGTTTGCCATTTGATTACTCTATGAATGAATTGCTTGTAATCAATCATTGTAAAATGTTTACCTTGCTATCAAAAGTTACTGAAAATTTATTGCCAAAGTCATACAACTTGACAGCAACTGTGGTATAGTTGGTTTGAGCTCTGTACACTCCTTAGAGGATTATATAACAAACCTCATTTTATTCAGCAGCATCCTCATCCATACCCCACGAGATACCATCTGCAAGTGCTTCTTCCCTTTTTGCTCGTTGAAGAGAAGCTTCCTTGTCACGCCTCTCTTCTCTCATCTTAACAATCCTAATACTCTTCAAGTCTTTTTCCTTATACAACAAACACCAATCAGGCAACGAATCAAATGCAATGAAAATGGATGTTTGGGTAGGTAAATGTTCAAGTATGTGTGTGCTTAGATTATCTGCTATATTTTTAAGTCATTGAACCAACATTCCAATAAAATAATGGATGTCAAGAGTTCAGACAGGTAGCTGCCAAAAGGATACTGCATCAAAATCTCAACTCTTACTAATAAGAAAATAATAAAAACAACCATACTTAATACAAATATTCAATGGACTTACCGGAGGCATCAAGTCAGGTGGTCCTTGAAATATGTAAGCAAATAAAGCAAACACAATAAGTTGGATCAGAATGTTATAAATTAAGTAAAACATCATGATTGCCATATTTACCTTTCATCTTCCTCGTTTGATTTGATACCAATGCAAACATCCACAACCATCAAAAATCATAGATAAGAAAACATAAATATACAACAAAGTGACAAATAATTAACACTAAAATCAAAAGAGAACCTTCAATTTGATGTTAATTTAGAGGATGAAAATGAATGAACTTAATATAAATGAATAATTATGTACAATGATTCATAGATTCATTTAACTCCATACTCATTGCAAAAACGAATAAAGATAAAATAATTACCTTTTTCTTATCCAATAATTCAACTCTTTGATTCCTCCGATATATTCATTCTGTCTTTTGTGCTAAATATTTGTTCATTGACCTTCGAAACTTCATAATCGCTGTTTGGCACTGCAATCGAAAAATAAGGGTGATGTCACATTTTTATATTACACATTATATAAATGCACAAATTAACATGGGTACTTATCGTTTGTTGTTGATATGGGCTCTAAACAATACCGGCACCTTATCGCAATTAGAATATTTGAGCATCTTCAAACCCTAAAATGTTTCAACTTTTTCAATCTCAGAGCATTTTTCCACAACTTCTCCTAGTTCAGAAGCTCCTGAAGCTCTCTTTGAATTACTCATTTTCTTCAACTGAAATGTGGAAGGAAAGTATATTTTTCCAAGCGTTGGACGTAAACAGAAAAAGAATCAAAGGCACCCTCACTACTGGGTACAATTCAGAATCTTCCAGAGCAGATTGTGGAAATTAAATTAACTTTTGTCATAATATAGTGCCTGCAATGTGATTAACACCAAACTATGTTTAAAAATGTTTAAGAATTGTTCGGAGTCAACTCTGACATGTACATATATTACCCATTTTGAACCACACCTGTGACCTTTACCCAAACTGTCCACCCACCCACTCTACCACCTGTAAAAGAAAAATCAAAGAGGTGCAGTCTTGACTGTTGAGATCAAGACCCAGTATGAAAAATTTTAATTGTGACCTAATAAACAATCACAGCTGCGTATAAACCTAGGAAATGGAATAATTTGTACGAATGATACCAATATGATGCATAAAATACTCGCTAGTCCAGAAATAAAGAGCATAGGAAGTGAGATGGGATTAAACCTGGGTAACCACCAACATTTATGCCAAAATAGATACCATATGACTTGCGGATATGCTCAACCTGCAAAGAAAGAAGGTCGGGCATATTATCAATGAAGTTTTGCTAGCAACAGTATACAATCAATTTACACTGAATGCATATGCCCGTTCTATTTCAATAATAACACAATTTTATAGACATAAATGGGTAAAATACTGGAATTTATTAGTAACTCCCATCCATTCCAAGAATCACAACTGTGTTCATATGAAAGAAAATTAGATTAAATAAACAAAACATACCTATTTAACGATGTGTTCATATGACACAACAATCAAGAATTGTCATCGGCATTATATCGAACACCTTATGTGCGTCCATAAAAATCTCCTAATATCATAATAAATAGATGAAAATACACCACTTGATTAAACATGAAAGAAATAATTGATGATGGCACTCTATTCACCAAAACATGCGCAAATACAATCATGCGAAATTAACTATACAAAAAATATATAAATTTACTGATGATCGATAATCGAAATCGAATTGAAACCAAAATTGAATTGCTAATATGATTACCTATCGCGGAGGACTGATTAGACGGTGCTAAAATCACTTCCCAAATTCAAAACACGCTTTTGTATATAATTGCTTCATTCATCTGAAAGTTGAAACCTGAAGATCACCAAATCAGTGCATCCATCAATCTATAAATTGATTAGGTTTCAAAAAGATCGATGAGTATAAATTCAAATTTTGAATTCAATTTTATGACTTACGGGTATCTTTTATTTGATTTCAATATTTGAATTTTGAATCAATCGGAAAAGAAGGAAACCTTTTTTTAATTGTTTAAATAAACCCAATTTAGAAGGGTATTAATGTCTTTTTAATGTGAATGATTATGATGTCAGCAAATGAACCAACGGTTGGATTAACATGTTGACTTTTGAAATGGAAGGTCCAGATTTACCAATTTTAAATATGGTCAAAGTTTTTTAAACATTTAAACTTTCTTATTATAATATAAGTAGATTTTTAATTTAAACTAATAAAAAGGGTTTTAGTGAGTAGTAATAATCAATGTTTCTAGTTCAACTCGAGAAATTAAAGTGAGTCGATCACGAGTCACGACTCGGATATTCACCGTAACCTCAGCCTGTTCCCTACCGAGCGCGCGCACATTCTCTCTTCAAATTAGGGTTTTTCACATCCCCAAAATCCATCGTCTCTATACCAACAAAACCCTAGGGTTTAATTTCCTTAAGCTTACGTACCAAATTATCCAACAAAAATGGCTTCACAACAACAACAACAACCGTCATTAAAGAGACGCGATTCAACTCTAACTCGCGAATCGGACATGATGACAATCACTCCGTTAGGCGCTGGCAGTGAAGTCGGTAGGTCATGCGTGTTCATGACCTTCAAAGGCAAAACTATTATGGTATGTTTACTCCAATTCATTAACTAATCAACTGTCTGTATTTAATTTTATCTGTTAGTATTTCATGATTTTGTTGTTTTTAATATGTATTGTGTTTGGATGTTGTTAATGATAGTTTGACTGTGGAATACATCCCGCGTTTTCCGGAATGGCTGCGCTGCCTTATTTTGATGAAATCGAACCGTCTACAATCGATGTTCTGCTCATTACTCAGTAAGCTGAATTACTTAGAATTTGTATATAATAGTCCTTAATTATCTTAGTGATCAATTACTGCATTGTGTTTATATATATATGATTATATACTAGTAATTTAGAAATGTCTTAATACACTATCATGGGCTCATTGCATTGTGTTTAAATAATTATACACAAATCAGTAGATAGTAGCTTATAAGTACTTTAGTGAACAATAAACGGATTTTGTTTATATAGTTATGCACAAATTAGTAGTCCGTACTAGGTGTCTCAGTGAACAGTATTTGCATCATGTTTATATAATTGTGATGGTCAACTAATGTATCTTTAGCTGTGATTGTATTCGTTGCATTAGTGAAAATTCATTGTATCATGTTTATATTGTTATACACTAATTAGTATTTCATTATCATTTATTTCAACCCAAGGACTATAGGTTTTTGGTGCTGCAAATTGTTGGTTCCAGCTTCTGCGGCTTTTAAATTATCTTCTTATTGAACCTACCTTTTATTAACTCTGTATATTGTAATTTGTGTGCAGTTTTCATTTGGATCATGCTGCATCGCTTCCATATTTTCTGGAAAAGGTGTTGTTACTTTTAACGAGCTTCAATCAATATATGTTATGTCACTACTCCTTAGTTTATGCTTTGATATTGGTTATAATTTGTTGCATTTCAGACTACCTTTAAAGGAAGGGTCTTTATGACTCATGCAACAAAGGCCATCTACAAGATGCTTTTGTCGGATTATGTGAAAGTGAGCAAAGTTTCAGTTGAAGATATGTTGTTTGATGAACAAGATATTCTTCGCTCCATGGATAAAATTGAGGTTTGTTATTATCACATTGCCATCTCTACCCTTTTAACCATCTTTTGTACTAGTCCGATGTTGGATCGGTAACCTTGCGATCTAATACCCTGTGAGCTGCTACTCTGTTTATTGAACTACGTAAGAATTGCGAAAAGTGAAACCACCATTCTAGGTGACTACCTGTCTACCTCTATTGTTCCATTTGTACTATGTCTAAGAAAGGTTCAAAACGATGACATTCTAGTTGAAAAAGGGTGGACAATTATTTTCCAACCGTAGCTATTTATGAATATTAAATTGCATGTCACTGAACTGCGGATTTGGTATTTCCAAATACAGATGTTGTATCATATATCCTTTGATACTATAGTATGACGCTAATATTGTGTTTCATATATTGAGTGTACTAGTCAATACCAATATACAATTTTACTTGGTTAAGTATTGTTTTTGTGATTGACCTCCAACATTGATTTAGGTTGTAAATGCTATAGAAAGAGGGCAAACCAGGTCATAAATCTCTATTTTTACTAGAAAATTATGTTCTTTATTACAAATATAGCATTCTAGGAGAAGGCAACCTCATGATTAGTTGGATTGTGAGTCTATAGCTACAAATAGATAAGATCGAGAGTGAGCATGACAATATCAAATATATAACATCCAAATGTAAATATAAAATGCATAGGTGATATCTTTAGATTTATATGTAGAGCATGCAAAGGTATCCAGAAATTCCTTCGGTTTTTTATTAACTCAATGAAGGCCACTGAGCAGTGCATCAAATGTCAGATGTTTATTTCTTATTGAACATTATCTGGAAGTATCTTATCTCTTGCAAAGATTATTTACATTTCTATTCTCGTGTATATGGGAGAAATTTTGGTGTAGTTCTGCATTGCTTCAAGACTCATGTACTAAATACATGTGCCTTTATATGTATTTGATTATGAAGTTCGTTTTTGGGTTTTGGTAGATTCAACAAGTTGTTTAAGTGGATCCCTGTTTGTTTAAATTGTTATGTTTTAACAAAGTGGTGGCCTCACATGACGAATGATGGTATTAATCAACTGAATATCTACAGGTAATTGACTTCCATCAAACCCTTGAAGTTAATGGCATCCGTTTCTGGTGTTACACAGCTGGGCATGTCCTTGGTGCAGCTATGTTCATGGTAGATATAGCTGGTGTTCGTGTACTCTACACCGGTGATTACTCACGCGAGGAAGATCGCCATCTCCGTGCCGCGGAGCTACCTCAGTTTTCTCCTGATGTATGCATTATCGAGTCAACATATGGAGTCCAGCTTCACCAGCCTAGATATATTTGCGAGAAACGCTTCACCGACGTTATCCATTCCACTGTTTCCCAAGGAGGCCGAGTCTTAATTCCTGCTTTTGCTCTTGGTCGTGCCCAAGAGTTGCTCTTAATCCTTGATGAATACTGGTCAAACCACCCTGAATTACACAATGTTCCAATCTATTATGCTTCCCCTCTAGCAAAACGTTGTATGGCTGTCTATCAAACCTATATAAATGCTATGAACGAAAGAATCTGGAATCAGTTTGCGAATTCAAACCCATTTGATTTCAAACATATATCATTCCTCAAGAGTATCGATGAGTTCAATGATGTGGGTCCATCTGTGGTGATGGCTAGCCCAGGTACTCTTCAAAGTGGGCTCTCTCGACAACTATTTGATAAGTGGTGTGCTGAGAAGAAAAATGCTTGTGTGATACCTGGTTATGTGGTTGAAGGCACATTAGCAAAGACGATAATTAACGAGCCTAAAGAAGTAACTCTTATGAACGGGCTAACTGCACCACTTAACATGCAAGTGCACTATATTTCATTCTCGGCTCACGCGGATTGTGCTCAGACAACTACCTTCCTTGAAGAGCTTATGCCACCGAACATCATTCTTGTTCACGGGGAAGCTAACGAAATGGGCCGGCTTAAACAAAAGCTTGTTTCCTTTTTCGCTGATCGCAACACCAAACTCTACACACCAAAAAACTGTCAATCTGTTGAAATGCCATTTAATGTAGAGAAGATGGCAAAAACTATTGGGAGACTAGCTGAACAAGTCCCTGAAGATAGTGGTGAACATGTCAGTGGATTATTAGTAAAAAAAGGGTTCTCGTATCAGATCATTGCACCTGATGATCTTCATGTTTTCTCTCAACTTTCAGCTGCTAATGTTACCCAAAGGATAACCATCCCGTATTCTGGGGCATTTGGTGTCATAAAACACAGGCTCAAACAGATCTATGAAAGTGTCGAGTCATCAACAGATGAAGAATCCAAGGTTCCAACTTTGAGGGTGCATGAACGGGTTACAGTGAGGCAGGATTCAGAGAATCATCTCTCATTACAATGGACAGCTGACCCAATCAGTGACATGGTGTCTGATTCTGTTGTGGCACTGGTGTTGAATGCTAGTCGAGAAATGCCAAAAGTGGTGGTGGAAACTGAGCCAGTGAAAGATGAAGCAGAAGAGCAGAAGAAAACAGAGAAGATTGTGCATGCGTTGCTTTTGAATCTGTTTGGAAATGTGAAGTATGGAGAAGATGGTCGTTTGGTAATAAGTGTGGATGATAACGTTGCGTATCTTGATAAACAGAATGGAGAAGTCGAGAGTGAAAACGAGGGACTGAAAGAACGGGTGAAGGTAGCGTTTCGAAGGATTCAAACTGCTGTGAAGCCGATACCTGTTTCTGCTAATGGATCGTCATAGTTTGCTGCTCTTTAGATGTTGGTTGTATGTATTTAGTAGCTGTTTCGAGGTGTCGAAATTATAGGCTGGACTCTAGACAACGATAAGTAAATGGTACATGGTTCTTACTTTCCTTATATCTGGATCGATAAGTAAATGTTTTATCAAATTTTGGTTAAATTTCTTGGTCTAAAAATATCGGCTTCTGTACGACCTTAGAGACTTGTATTTTCGAAGGGTGTATCTGGTTAATTTATCATGTAATAGCATTTTCAAAATTTTAATAAACCCACAAACCATAAAAACTTGTTAACATGGGATACTTAATAAGTATCAAATATATTTGCAAGACCAACTCTATGTGGCACAATTTATTTTATTTTAGATGATGCCGATAAATATTGTATGTTCATTTAACATGTCTGGTATGACGCTAGAGCACGTCGATAAAGGGTAAGGTGTGTTGATTGACCAAACAAATCATTAAGGACCTTCTAAATGTGTTTTTAATATATGATGAAAAAACTTTTAAAATATAAGTTTGTAATATGAGTTCCCCTTATATACATTTATCGTTAGTTGACTGTCGTTCTGATTATAAAATTATCGTTTCGTTGGTCGATTGTCGTTTGATTAGAAAATTTTCATTTATGCTGAGAACAGTGTGAACAAAGGGTTATTTGGTAAAATGCATATTTAATATATATACTTTTGGTTGAAAAAATACTACTATTAAATATGAAATTAGCCTGGTTGGCAAGTTGAAGGTGTTGATAATCAGATACGCCATACAATATTTAATACTTTGTAATTAAATTTAATTTCTATTGTTTTATTTATTATCTATACTAGGTTATAGACCTGAGTATACACACGGAAAATAGAAGATTTCTTTGTTAAAATGTAATCGTTAATTAAATAAGAATCAAGTGCATTCTTTCCAATAGATTTTAAAGATATAATATTAAATGTATCATCATTTCAATTAGATTTTTGAAAGGTTTTATTTTCAAAATGCTCCGTAGATTGAAAATTAAGGAATTTGATTACTTATCAGGGTTTGATTTTTGAACAAATTTTGTTGGTAGAGGTTTTCATTTATCAATATAAAAGCCGTTTAAATTTGAGAAATGCGTACATCAAAGATTTTCCATTTTTTATTTTTCAATTTTGAGTTCTTTCACATGGATTTTTAGGAGATAATATTAAATGAAAATTGTTCTTTCAAATAGATTTTTTAGGAACATAAAAAATCTTCGCAAATTTTTTAATATATAAGGTTTTATTTTCAAAATACTCTGTAGATTGAAAATTAAGAAATTTGATTGGTTATTAAGGTTTGATTTTTGAACAAATATCATCGGTTGATGTTTTCATTTGTTAATATAGATGCCGTTTAATATAGATTTAAACCCATACATATACATTGGCTATTTAATGTAAATGTTATAATAATAGTTAGTATACATATTTCATTTTTAAACCCGTTCATATACATAATACATATTTTTTAAACCTGTAAACATACTTGGCTAATGTGGGAATTACATATATATCTAAATTACAATTTGCTGAAATAATTAATGAAACGCCCCAATTTTTTTTATATACTATTCAAGACTCATTCCTGTCAAATCATAATATCATAATGTTTAAAAATTATAATTCATTTACATTTGGTCACATATGAAAATCAACCACAACTTGTATCACTTGATATCAACATTTGACTTCACAAAGTCAATTACATACAACTATTACAACTTAACACAATTTCTCTTTCAAATGACACATGACACTAAATCATATTCTTTTGGACGATTTACGCAAGTGTCATCATAACGATAATTTAAAAGAAAAGAAACTTGTCTAACCATAAAGCAAGCTCCAATCCATGCTATCCTCATGCCATCATAAATCACTCGTCATGCACTTTTGGTTCAACCGAACCATAAACCTACAACATGAAACAACTAAAAGGGTAAGCATAAAGCTTAGTGAGTATACGAGCAGTTAAATGAATAATACACCAAATCAATCACATATGGCAATTATCAATAATCCACTTATATGCTTAAACAAATAACTACCGAGCAATTGTAGAGATTTCTCTGAAACACTATGCGGATCCGCGACCATAATCACTTAGCACCAAATCACGTCGAAATGAGTGCCAAGTGAACACTGATTAGTACCAGCTATGTCAGCATGAGTACTAAAGCAACAACACTATACTGACTGTAGTTAGCGATCTGATCAATACTGAATCTCTACAAATTACTCATTCCACATAATCCACGAAATTTTTCACATATCCACAAACTCTGTCAACACTAATCATCTTATCACGTATTCAATATAACGTGCCACAACAACAATAATCAACAATTAAAAACAAGATGATACTCCACTTGATTGTATGAACCTCTTACTCGGAAGCAATCCGGAACACACATATCACAAGTTTTATCAACACTAATCATCTAGCACGTATTCAACATAATGTGTTATAGCCACAACGCGAATAATCAACAAGATATAGAATTTACAATACTAATTAACAATTGGAAACAAGATACGATACAAACAATAATCCACTTGATTGGATGAACCTCTTGCTCGGAAGCAATCCAGAACATACACCATTACACATTTAACCCCCATATCACTCACATTTGCTTTTTAGGTAAATAAGCGAATTAACACAAACCACGTCTTGAATCACCTATTTCATAACACATAAATATAACAACATGTTTAATAACTAACAACCATAAAAATCAACTAATTATAATCATATCAACTTCTAATCCTTGTTACTTTAATTATCACTTTTAATAGCTACACAATTACTACAAATGACTCAAGTGATTTACTATTCAAATTTCTATTCAATTTTATGCTCTAACATCTTTTCATGACTTGCTATTACTCCTGTTTACATTTATATACTAGTAACATGATCAATAGAAAACAAAGACAGACCCTGAACCAAACAAAATCGCGTCGCGACACTCCCAAAATCGCGTCGCCAAACACCCAAAATTGCGTCGCGATTACTCCCTTTTCGCGTCGTGATTCTGTAGGATCTGATCGCGTCCGCTACGGTCGTTACGCAACAGCCGCAATCGGTGGTTTTAAATTTATAAATGCTGGGGTCTAAGTGTGACTTACGATTACTGAACCAAAGGTTAGCAAGTAGTAAGTATGACCTAGAGTCGTTCTTAAAGAGAAACTGAATTGAAACAGAGGAGATTCTAATCAATCAGAAGTTTTCTAGCAAAAGGGGTTTATAAAAGTGATGGGGGTTTTGGTTCAGTTTACTAAGTAAATTAAATAAAGCAAATCAGATGTGGAAAGCTGTATTTGTTGTGACTTCATTAGCTGATAATTATGGGATGATGACTTAGAGTTTTGAGGAAACATGGGTCTAAATTAAATGAGTTTGTTAAATCTGTTATCTAATAGTATAACCGTTAGGTTCCTTATTAGTCGGTTATCAACTAATATGTCACGAGGAAATCCGGTGTGATGATTCTGATCGGACGAACGATGCTTAACTCTCCACACTCTCCTGTAAGGAAGTCATTGACCCTTACGATTGTTCATGGGCGAAGGAACAGAGTAGCAGGTCCATATAAAGGTCTGATCGTTCTTAATACCATAAAGATTACAGATTCGATAAACCATTAACTCAGGTCGTTTTGTTTAGATTACTTGAATGTTTCCTATCAGTGAAATTTAAGACTTGATAAGCGAGAGAAATGTTTAATTGTTTCGCACATATCTTGCTTTGAAAAACTGAATTAAAAGAGAAACGTTTCTTTAAATAGAATTTTAAACTTGCATTGCTAAACATAATCAAAAAATCCCTAGGTTTTCGTAAATGGTTATTTAGCCTGTAGCCTACCTACTCTAATCTAAAATGCTAGCGGCGTTTTTCATAAAGTTAAACCCAGACCATGTCAGAAAATGCTATGGTATTCCGCAGTGTAATATGTCGTTAACCGACATTTCCATTTGCAAATTTAATTACTTCGTAATGTTTACATGGCAATTACATTGTAATTAGAAGTGTACTACACTCATTGTGATTCCAACACAATTACATTGCATTTTACGATGTTTACATGACGTTGTAGTTAAACCATAGTTTTAACGCAGATAATTATTGACTAAGTATTGAGGTTCGCGACTCCTCGTTACAAAGTTACAATCACGTTTGTTGACCAAAAGACGATTAAATAGTCTTTTGTTTAAAATTGTAAGGATAAAGTAAATCCGAACAATAAGTTTCCATTTTTATAATATCGATCCATAATATAACTACCTTCGGTCATTCCAGACTTCCGTACGTTTGTACTTTGCATAAAGCATTTCCAGCACTATATCAAGGAACAGTCGAATCGGGGCCGTCATATTATTTCATGATAGATTAAGGTCGATTCGTAATATGATTACCTTCGGTCGTCTCGGACTTCCGTACATTTGTACTCCGCATAAAGCGTTTCCAGCACTATATCCGAAAACAGTTGAATAGGGGCCATCATATTACTTCACGACAAATTAAAATCATCCCATAATTATTTATGCTAATTACATCACAAAAAATACAAAAGTAATCTACTCGCTAAGCATGACAATAACTATATCTAGCATAATTAAAGAATACATTTTTAATTAAGATAGATTAGGATAGAAATAACCGGGATTAAACGCGAGAAGGAGAAGACTTGAATTTCATATAATATTCCCAAGCTTACATCCACAAGATTACAACACGTTCCGTGCTTTCGTTCTATTCCAAACAAGCTCCTAAAATTAGCCTAAAACTAATTTAGAGTGAGAAAATAGAGAGAGAAAGTAGACTGGTTTTTTAGAAAGTGAACGTATTCTAGGAATGTGTGTTTTTGAATTACGAATCCAATGGTATATTTATAGTTGAAATCCGGCTCACGATAGCCAAGTTAGGCTCATTTTAGCGAAAAACGCGCGTTGTACGAGTACGGGACGAAAAAGGTGGCGCACGGACGAAAAAACACCCGGCACCGGCCGGACACGGGCCGGCACCGGCCGGAGACATGCTGGCACCGGTTGGCTGACCGAAAAGTGGTCCGATAGCGGCCGGTTGCCAGCCGGTGGCCGGTTGCCAGTCGGCGGCCGGTTGCCGGCCGGCCTCGCCCGTACGACTTTTTCGGTTCACGTTTTCGTGCGTATCTCCTTCGTCATGCGTTTGATTGCGATGATTATTTTTGCATTGGGATCAATTTTTAAAAATGAAGACTTTGATGTAAAGAAATCCCCGAGAAAATTTCCCAATCTTCAGATGTCTTGTTCCGAATGTTTTGAATCTTCCGCATCGCGAAGAATCTTCATTCTTCATCCATTTCAGTTGATTCTTTTTGCGTTGGATTCGATTTTTGAAAACAAAGACTTTGGTATGGAGAAATCCCTGAGATGATCTCATTTTCTTGAAATTTTGTCTTGGTTGTCTCGAATCTTTAAACGCGCATGAAATCTTCGTTTTTTCGGCCGTTTTGCCTGATTTTTCTCGTGCTTCCTTATTTCAACCTACTTGACAAAATATCATCGATTAATGTAGTATTTGAGCTCTTTTTTCCAAGTATTGTTCTAAAACGAGAGAGATATCGTCAGTAAACAAGTGACTTTTTGCGCCATATCAGGATTGCGTCGCGATCCGTTGTCGTGCACAGACCTGCAAACTGGGTTTTCAACATACCATCTCAATTTCTCTTTACAAACTACATGAAACCAGATTACAATTCACCACTAACAAGTTAATAATAGCCCCTCAACATCCTATTTTCATAATAGTTCACCAACCTATTTCAATTTCACTAAAAATCATATTTCTAGGTTAACAAAAGAAATTAAACTTACTTTGGATTAACGATGAATCAAGGATGATGATGGTGAATCAAATCTAAAGCTTGGATTTGAAGATGGAATTTAATGTTTGCTTGTTTCTTGTTCCTGACCAATCGCGAGAGTCACAGGGTCGATTCATGTTTTTATTTCTTTTCTTTCTGGAACAATTTAGAAAGGGAAGGGAGTATATATCTGTACACACATATATGTATGTACTATTAATTTGTCCTTTTAATACTTATTGTTTGAAACTTAAAAATAATTCACGATTTCTACTATTTTATTTTTCTTACAATAATAATAACTTAAAATTTATTTATTCGTCACAATAATAATTTTTAAATTTTGGGGTGTTACAATTAACTCGTAACCATTTGAGGATTATGGGGAATAAGGTTTTTAATTAATTATTATGATTTGATTAATTTTATTTTAGATTAGATTTTTAAGGTGAATGAAGACATTCCATATGTTAATTGAAGGTGGGGTGAAATTGAAGGTTTTGATTGGTTAATAGAGTGCAATTTTGCATTTAGATTTTACAGGAGAAGTTATTAAATGAAAATCATTCTTTCAATAGATTTTTTAGGAACAAAAAAAATCTTCGTAGATTTTTAAATGTCTAAGGTTTCATTTTTAAAATACTTCGTAGATTGAAAATTAAAGAATTTGATTGGTTATTAGGGTTTGATTTTTGAACAAATTTCATTGGTAGAGGTTTTGGTTTTCATTTATTAATATAGTGCCGTTTAATGTAGATTTAAACTCGTACATATACATTGACTATCAAATGTAAATATTATAACTATAGTTAGTATACATATTTCATTTTTAAACCCGTACATATATACAATGTATATTTTTTAAACCCATATTTACATACTTGGCTAATGTGTGAATATATATATATATATATATATATATATATATATATATATATATATATATATATATATATATATATATATATATATATATATACTAGCTTTTAAACCCGTGTATACACACGGGCTATGTAACGTAAAATAATTATTCGAATAAAATTAATAAAATTAAGTTTTGCGTTTACTAAACTTGTTTATTTTGTCACTTGTAAATAATGATGTTCATAAATTGACCGAAACCGTTTAAACCGGTCAAATCGAAGTGATTTTGTCAGTTTGATCGAGATTAATTTTTATTATGGTTTAGTGGTTTGGAAATTACGTAGGCTAGCTGAAATTAGAGTTAGCAATCTTAACTTTTATGAGTGTTCAACTAAGAATACATGACATCTATAATATACGCTGCAAAATTATTACTTACACATAGGCCTATAAGCGAACCGAACTTTCAGCGAACAATTCGCGAACAGTTTGGCGGGAAGTTCGTTTATGTTCGTTCGTTTCGTTATATGAACGAACATGAAAAAAATGTTACGTTCGTTTAATTATATGAACGAACATGAATATAGGTTTCGTTCATTTGTTAGCGTTCGTGAACATTCGATAACATGTTCGATTGTTAACTAATACAAGTGATTCATGATGGAGGTCACTTGCATCGGATTGTTCGATTTAGGATTTCACATGGTTGTAGATGATCTGGTTCCGGTGAGGTGGTGGTGTGTATGGTGTAGGTGGGTTTGTCGAGGCAGGGGGTGACCGATTTGGTTTGGCTGAGGTGGTGAGTGGGATGGGGGATTGGGGAGGTGAGTTGGAGAAGAAAGGGAAAAATGCTAGGGTTTTGTTTAATCGAGGGTATATTAGTATTTTACTACACAATTAATAAATTAAAATGATGTCATGAATTAATCTAAGGGTTGATTAGTGAAGGATTAATTTGAAATTAAGGGTGAGGATTTTTTAGGGTTTTTCTTATATATATTAAAAATATAGATTATTTTGGTTTGATTGATTTTATTGTAGATTAGATTTATTAGGCGAATGAAGACATTCTATTGGTTAATTGAAGGTGGGGTGAAATTGAAGGTTTTGATTGGTTAATAGGTTTCAATTTTGTATTTAGATTTTTTAGGAGAAGTTTTCTTTTATTAATATATATATATATATAGGGGAAGGTTCTAATGAGAACCACCTTAAAGTTGAGAATTGTGAGAACCACAACGAATACGTGTTTGTTCACATGTGATTTACTTCAATCATATGTGAACATTGATGTACATTTAATTGAAAAAGAAAAAAGTCAAAAAAAATCTTAAGATCATATTGAATAACGAAAAAAAACAAATAAATGTTCACATATGAACGATAATGTGAACAAATCGGTTAAAATAAGTTTTAAGACGTAAATTTATGATTTTTTTTTGACTTTTTTTCTTTTTCAACTAAACGTACATCAATGTTCACATATGATTAAAATTAATCACATGTAAACAAACACGTATTCGTTGTGGTTCTCACAGTTCTCAACTTTAAAGTGGTTCTCATTTGAATCTCCCACTATATATATATATATATATATATATATTAGATTTGATTAGACTAAATTTTAAACCCATGTGTATACACGGACCTTTAAATTTGTATTTGATATTTATACGTATGTACGCTATGTATTTACAATTTATTTAATTAATGTTTATATTATATATTTATTAAAAATTAATAATTTAATTTGATTAATTAATATTCATCTTGCCTATTCATTTATTTAGTACACGTGTAATGACCTGATGTAGTGCAAAAAGTCACGTTTTTAACTACAGTATTGACCCCATATTTAGGCCTTTTATAACAAAAACATTCTTAAAACATCATTATTTATCACATTTTGTTATAAAGGTGAAAATTTGATGGACTTTCCAAAACTTTACGAAAAGGGCTGAATATACGTTGAAATAAGCACTAAATTGAGCCTAACCCTAAATCTACTGTAAACTCCATAACAAGACCTCACAAATATCTTATTTTGTAGCTATGGAGATTACGAGAACGTGGATATAAGGATTGCTCAAATTGGATCAAGGATGAACAAGATATGCAAGAAACAGCACAACCGAAGACTACGAAACGTATTCTAGACATGCCCGGGCTCCACACATCCAATTCCTACCAAATTGGCATCATTAGAAGCGTAACGGAATTACGAATCCATAGGCAAAATAATCAAGTCAAACGGACGCGAAACGAAGAAGATACGGCCTTCCGAAACAACGAGAAAAGCCGAAAAAATCACACGGCCTAGCACACGGCCACCACCAAGCCGTGTATGGCCTTGATGTGACCGTGTACGGCCTCATAATGGCTGTGTACGGCCCTGGTTGCTCTTGTGGTCTCTCGTTTTGCTTCATTTGCTTGTACGTGCATGCTTGAGGACTTGTACTCTTGATCCAAGGCTTGCCTATAAATAGAGGGCATCTATACCTCATTTCACACACCTTGACACCCTTCACATCTCACATCTTCACATTCTTTCTCACACACTCTTTCTTTCTCTCTCTAGCTTTCTCTCTCTAGAGTTAAGCTAGTAGACGAGCTAGGTTAGCGTAGCGGTAGTCGTAGCGTCTGTACGGAGTTACTCCGAGACTTTGGGTCACGAAGATTTGTCTGTAATACTTATTCAGGTTTTATTTATATCTATTTTCTTTATTACATAAATATGATTTGCTTATATTATGTTTGCGTTATATTGCTTACTAGAGATGCCATGCTAGGCTAGACGAATCTGTGTTTGCTATGATAATGGTTATGCTTAAGTAGTTATGATTTAATATTCAAATGGGATGACACCATTATGAAACAACGGAGGTAACGTTATACGGCTTTCATTTGTATAACGCCGGAAACATCACTAATGTGTGAAGTACGGAACGTGGAAGCTATGAAAGTCGTGGGCACAATCCGTTGTGGAAATAATGGTCCCAATTGTAACATGCCGTTACTATGCCCGTATGAACTTAAACTGTATCTGAATTTATGAGCTGAATCTCTATTGTTTACCTATCCAACGTATGCTGTGGTTAGAAACCACCTGCTAAGACCTGACCAGTTATTAGTGGTACGTACTCTACCTATTCTATGTATGATGAAGCATTTGAACTCGACATGGCTGTATTCTCTAGATTGAAACTATATCATAAGAGATGCAGAGCGTAGGATTAGAGATAGGTTAAATTCAAGCTCATATATTAAATATCTTTGAGAGACCTTTCGGGATATTTATGATCCGATCATTTGGTTATGTGAAATAGTATGAATTAGGAATAGCTATCTGTGTGCCTTTCTATTACATGTTCTTGTTTGATTGTTGCTTTAGGAATGCTGCATGCTAGAACTACACATCTGATTACTATATATAACTGCATGATTAGGGTTTTCATATGTAAGTTGATGTTTATACAGTAGAGTGATGTGCATGTAATAGTTATGATGGTTTGTATGATTAATGATGAACAATTCAATTGACCATTAGACAAGTTAATCCAACCTATTCCGTAGGGTAACTCCTGTTCACATTATTGTTTATTCAACAATTCGTGCCATGATACCGACACACATTTGTCAGAGATTGGGGAGTAGGATTAGAGAATAACTGTTGATTGAATTGATCAGTACATTTGGGAGAACTTCCGGTGTATCTGATACTATATAATTGCTATGCATGTGACATGTTAATTATCTGATTGTAGAGACCTTTACGTTAGATATTTGATAGGATCGTAATTATACGTCATTAAGAATACAGAGTATCCAATGAGCTGACAGTTTGAATCAATGCTAATAAAAAACCATAAAACGGCACAGTACTTCGTATAGCGTTTAAATACGTGGGAAAAGCTAAGGAACTGTCGTAGGTGTAATACTTCGTGTTGATTTAGGTTCCCGGTTACTCAACGGATTAATCATCATAACTAGTGGCTTTAATACCCATAATTACTTATTCAAAGCATATACCGGCATCATAGTAAACACTCTCGTATCCACTGTTCTTTGAGCCTCCGTACAAACATCCTTTTCCTTTCCTGCATTTATTTTTATAGATTAGTTATCAAACCAAAACCAAACCAAAATTAGTTAAACCCTAGCTAGATTACAAAAGATAATTAGAACGCCTAAGATCTCATGCCCGTTGTAGTGTAAGAACGACACCTGAGTCAACATACCACTTACTACCCTAGTAACCTAATTAGGGCTGAAAGTAGTATTAGCTTAGAATTTCCCCAGCTCTATAAATTTAAAACCACCTCACCGCTGTGCCCGTTGCGAGAACGACCGTTCCAGGTGCAACAGGTTTTTGGCGCCGCTGTCAGGGACTACAACGACCGATTTTAGGTTTTTAGTTATCTTAGTTATTTAGCGATCCTTTCGGAAGATCAATATCATCCGTAAGTTCCTTTTCCTGTCTTTAGGTTAGATTTTCTTTTCCGTTCTTAGATTAGTTAAAACCCATCCTTTCCAAAAACTCTACTTTCTACCAATAAGGTATGACGAATCGTATCACTCTTGCCTCATCAATCAAGCCACTGCTAGAGGAACGAGGAGGACCTATCGTATCATCTGCTGACGAAAACCTTGAAATTAAGCCACACTTCATTAAAATGATTAAATCTCAGTGTCAATTTCATGGCCTTTCGGTTGAAAATCCAAACTCTCATCTTAACAAATTCATCAACCTTTCTGACTCCTTCGAACAAACGGGATCCAGTAATGAAGTTACCCGACTTCACCTGTTTCCCTATTCTTTAGCTTCTCGAGCACAAATATGGTTTTATGAACTCGAACCCAATTCGATTCATACATGGGAGGAGATGGCTACCAAATTCATGGCTAAATATTTCCCTCCATCCCTACAAACCAAGCTTAAGAATGATATCACTAACTTTCTCCAAAAAGATAATGAATCATTAAGCTCTGCTTGGGAACGCTTTAAGAATTTGCTCGGAAGATGTCCGAATCATCAGTTTGCTGAAATGAATCTGGTCTGCACATTCTACAATAATTTGAATCCTCATCATCAACAAACCCTCGATGCTGCTTCATCCGGAAACTTCATGCTACATACTTCAGACGAAGCGTGGAGGTTGATCGAGACGATGACGATACATCAACATGACTTGGAGCAAGATGAATTAACTTCGGAGGAAAGGAGTACTTCTAATGCCTTGGACACTTTGAAAGCTCAAATTGAATCAATCACTAAAGTTGTCAAGGACATGCAAGAACCTTCTAAACCCAAACACGAGAAGAAACCTTAAAGGCTATTCTCAAGCCAAAGGTTCAAAGAAGACATTCTTGCCACTACTGGTGAAACCTCTGATCAAGCACATCATTCAAAATCTTTCATTCAGAGGCCAACCAGTCAACCTTCTTCTCAATCATTAGTTCTTTCTTCACCCTCTACTTCCTCTCATTTGACTTCTTGTCTAAACACCGAAATTTTCAAAAACTTCATGGTTGATCAAAACAATATTAATAAACAAATTGTTGATTTTCAAAACCAAATTGATAGTTTGCTTAGAATTTCAAACGATTTAGTTAAAAACATGGAGGATAATGTAAAAAGGTTGTTTTTAAAAGTTGATGAGAAGCAAAGGGAAGAAGCAATTAGCAAGGCTATTCATCATTCATCTTATGATTATGATGACATCCTTGTTGTCACCAGAGGAGGAAAAGAGACTAAGAATGAGAAATCGATAGATATTCCGACAAACGAACCTTCTATTTCTTCACCTCTCACTGACTCAGTACCAGTTAAGACTCCTGTCACTTCTCCTGAGCCAGCACCTTCTAAAGCCCCAGAAGTTATTATTCCCACACGTATACCGTTCCCTGGTAGGCTTAAGAAAGAGAAACAAGAAGCTCAGTTTGGAAAATATCTAGAGATGTTCAAAAGCTTACACTTAAATGTCAAACTTTTAGATGCTTTAGTTGAGATGCCTAGTTATGCCAAATTCTTTAAAGAACTCTTATCAAATAAAGAAAAACTTAGACAAATAGTTAACTTGCCTTTAGATGCAGAGTGCTATTTAATCATGCAACAAGGACTACCCCCAAAGCTAGGAGATACTGGCCGTTTCACTATACCTTGTTATCTATAGGATGTTCAAATAAGTAACGCCTTAGCCGACTTAGGAGCTAGTGTAAACCTCATGCCATACTCCCTCTATAGAAGATTAGGGTTAAGCGAACTTTTACCAACTCGTATGACCATCCAATTAGCTGATAGATCAGTTAAACTCCCTCGATGAATTGCTGAAGATATTATGGTTCGTGTTGATAAATTCGTCTTTCCTGTACATTTTGTTGTCATGGACATTGAGGAAGACACCGAAGTTCCACTCATCCTTGGCAGACCTTTCTTAAACACTGCCAAGGCCGTCATTGACGTAAATGAAAAATCTTTAAAACTCCGAGTTGGAACTGAGGAGGTCACCTTCAATGTTGAAAAACTAATGAAACAACCTATGGGAGAAGACCTTGGCCTTGTAGACTTTATGCAGGAAATAATTGAAGAACACCTGGAAGAGATCCGCGCAGTAAGCAGCAATAACTTTCTTCCAAACATGGTCATCACTACTAGAAGACTTTGCCAAGAAGATGGAGGTTTATGCTCAGCTATCTCGGATCCACCAACTGCATCTAAGAAAGTGCTATTTTCTTTAAAGAAATCCAGCAATCAGCTTAACAGTTCTATCACAACTGTTCCGCTAGGATCTGGCACACATGTCACTCTCTTAAGAAGAAACCCTACTCCTAAAGTACCTGATTTCTCTCAAAAGACCAAATTCTGAAGACTCTCGAAGAGTTGGAGTCAATGCTTAAACCACCTTCTTCACAATCTGAAAGATCAAATCCAGAGATCACTATCAGCACATCTTCTTCTGCTCAGTTTCAGAGATTTGCATTAACAGAAAACAATGATACCATAATCACTGAAGACAATGCAATCTCTCACTCTTCAAAAGCAAAATACGAGCTAAGAAAAGATGAGCTCTCCGATAAACAAGAATGGATTGAAATAGCATCAGCCGACAGTCCAGAGATCTCTGCCGAAGATTATGAATTTCAAATGAAGTTTGACGACCTTAAAAGAGACGAAATTGCAAGAATGAAACCTTCCATAGAAGAACCACCAGAATTGGAGCTGAAGGAACTACCCTCACAACTTGAATACGCTTTTCTCGAAGGACCTTCACATTTACCAGTTATCATATCAAAAGATTTGAAGCCGGAAGAAAAAACAAAACTTATTGAAGTACTGAAGTCACATAAGAAAGCAATTGCTTGGAAGATTTCTGATATACAAGGGATCAGTCCGAACTATTGCACTCACAATATCTTAATGGAAAACGACTTCAGACCATTAGTACAGAGGCAGAGAAGAGTCAACCCGAAGATTCAAGAAGTGGTTAAGAAGGAAGTTATCAAACTCTTGGATGCTGGCCTGATTTACCCTATTTCAGATTCCCCTTGGGTCAGCCCAGTTCAAGTTGTCCCAAAGAAAGGAGGAATGACGGTTATCGCTAACGAAAACAACGGATTAATTCCAACACGAGCCGTCACTGGTTGGAGGGTGTGTATTGATTACCGAAAACTAAATGAAGCCACTCGAAAAGATCACTTCCCTCTACCGTTCATTGATCAAATGCTGGAGAGATTGTCAGGAAATGAATTCTACTGTTTTCTTAATGGATTCTCCAGTTATTTTCAGATTCCTCTCGATCCAAAGGACCAAGAAAAGACAACATTCACATGTCCATATGGAACTTTCGCTTACCGACGTATGCCGTTTGGTTTATGTAATGCACCTGCTACCTTTCAGTGATGCATGGTGGCAATTTTTCATGACATGATCGAACAATGCATGGAAGTATTCATGGATGACTTCTCCATCTTTGGAGATTCCTTCTCTACTTGTCTTTCCAACTTGGATAGGATGCTTGCCCGATGTGAAGAATCAAACCTCGTTCTAAACTGGGAAAAATGCCATTTCATGGTAAAAGAAGGAATAGTCTTAGGATACCGCATATCAAAAGCCGGAATTGAAGTTGACAAAGCTAAAGTTGAAACTATCTCAAAACTTCCTCCACCAACCTCTGTTAAAGCCATCCGAAGTTTTCTAGGTCATGCTGGATTCTACCGCCGTTTCATCAAGGATTTCTCCAAGGTCTCTCGACCTATGACTCATCTGCTTGAAAAAGATACTCCGTTCACCTTTACAGATGAATGTTTCCAAGCTTTTAACTATCTGAAAGATCAGCTTGTACATGCACCGATAATGATTGCCCCAGATTGGAGCCTTCCATTTGAGATCATGTGCGACGCCAGTGATTTCGCAGTTGGAGCTGTATTAGGACAAAGGAAGGATAAGCACTTTCAACCAATATACTATGCCAGCAAAACGCTCACAGACACTCAAAAAAATTACACAACCACAGAAAAGGAGCTGCTTGCGGTAGTATTTGCTTTAGATAAATTTCGTTCCTATCTTATGTTGTCCAAAACTATTGTCTATACAGATCATTCAGCCTTGAAGTATCTTTTCAAAACCAAGATGCAAAGCCTAGACTGCTAAGATGGATTCTACTCCTACAAGAATTCTATATCGAGATCAGAGATAAGAAAGGAGCAGAAAACGTTGCAGCAGATCATCTAAGCCGATTAGAAAATCCTACACTAGAGCAGCTTAATGAAAAGGATATTCAAGACCAGTTTCCTGAAAAACAACTCATGCACATCGGCAAATACCATCAAGGATCTACATCCAAAGATCCTTGGTATGCTGATCATGCTAATTTCCTGGTGGGAAACATAATACCCAAAGGAATGCCGACATCTCAGAGACGAAGATTCTTCCACGATATAAAGAATTACTATTGGGACGATCCTTTCCTCTTTAAGGTTTGCCCTGATCAGATCATTAGAAGATGCGTTGATGGGAAGGAAGCAGAACAAATCCTTCGACAAAGCTACCATGGACCTACTGGAGGACATTGTAACACCCGCCAAATTAGGACTAGTACTTAGTGCCTAATCATATGTTAATACATGTAATTAGTTCTGTGTTAGGCTAATTAATGTATCGAATTATACATATTGTTGAAAATATACGATTATGCGATTTGATTAAATCGTACGCAAATTAAATCGAATGTATTTCGGTTCCATAAATACGGACGTTGGTGACCAATTTTATTAAATAACGCAACATTATTTAATAACGCTATTATATCAAAAATATTATTATGATAATATTTCGTATTCATTTCGGATCATACAAACAAAACTTATATGACTTAAAAATGTAAAACGCGCACACAAACTAAGTACATTTTATAATTTTCGGAACTTAAATAATTCAACTAAAATATTCAGTAATTCTCCGTATCTTAAAACTATATTTAAATGTATAAAAATCATTTAACGTTTGAACGACGGAGCGAACGAACACCACACGGAGCGGAATCGCGGGGCGAAAAATGGGAGTTTAACCTCCCACTACCACCCTTTCTTTTTCATTTCTTTCTTTCTTTCTCTCTCTCTTCCATCTTTTTCTCTCAAAATTTCATCACCACCACCATCACTAAATCGCAAAATACTACTATCAAACGCACTCGGATCATCAATATTTTTAGAGATTCACGACCACCTCGCGACGATCTACAACGCTATCTTTTCGGATTTTCAATCCGGCACTTTGTAAGTTTCTGACAAAATCCCGAAACCACTAAATTCTTAGTATTTTCACTTGTTAGTTGTTTATATAACTTGTATATGTCCATTACAATGTGTAGAACACGATTTTATAGCTTAAAAACGGGTTTAAATTTGGTTTTTGGCCGGAAAAATCTCGACAGTCGGACTTTCTGGGCTGGTGTTCTTCAATGCGACACAAGCCTTGTGTCGCATGTTGTGTCGTATTTTGCCTATTATGTCGTATCCTGTGTCGTATGAAACCAGTTACGTCGTATCCTATGCGACACAATATTGTGTCGTACCTTATGTCGCAAACACCATGCGACACTACCCTTATGTCGCTGTTGAATCAGCATCTCGAATCTATGCGACACAACCTTTGTGTCATATAGATCTTGTGTCGCATTTCTATGCGACACAACCCTTGTGTCGCATAACTACCTTTGTGTCGCACGTTGTGTCGCATAAAACAGCAGGTTTTCAAACTAAAATTTCACCAAGTGTCGAACCTATATAACTTCAAACACTTATACGATACGACTTATAAAACACATTGGAACACACTTGTAAGTGCAAAACACCAATAACATGATAATAATACTTAAAGTTTATTATTTCAAACCCATCACCAACGGGCTGTACACGTTTTCAAACACTTAACAAATTAACCAAATCGTAGTAATTTGGACATATATATAGTTGTGTAACAACTACAAGGGTGATCTTTTGAGATACCCAATCATGTTTATAACCATCGCGTGTCGTGGACACCCTCAGGTTACAAGTCTTTGGACTTCATCACTCGGCTAATCAACTTACGTTTATTTAAACGCTTACAGACTCAGGTGAGTCTCATAGCCCCTCCTTTTACTGTTTTACTCAGGGGTGTGATATATTGCTCATTTTTAACATGTGAACGCAAGTACAAACATTTCATATACTACATGAGTTTTTCACAACTAATCATTTAAAGTCCTCCGTCAGCATAGTTGTTTATACATTGTAGCGTGAATATTAGTATATGGTACCATATAGGATTGACCCTCCTCGTTCGGGTTAGCAAGCACTAACCGGGTAAACGGACGTACTAATATTTGGGAAGACGAATGTTGATTAGGCATTCGTGGAGGCACCTCGCCCGGAATTCTCTATAGGGGACCCGGCCCTCGAGTTAAGCTCAACTATGTGCTCATGGCTGTATACATATACATTATCAATTGCTGGATGCAATTCAATCATTATTAAATCTTGCGGTTCATACTTTATTACTTGATTTCAAACCTGTGAGCTCACCAGCTTTAGCTGACCCATTTATCATGTATCGCAGGTACCAAGCAGTAGATTGCTTCGGCTTCAGGACTTTTAGCTCGAGTCAACATACAGACGATTGAGATTTTCTTGCATTAGTATATTTTGTACAATTACTTATGTACTGAAATCTCCTTTTATTTAAACTCGAGCTATGTAAAGCTATAAATGTTGTAAACATTTTCAATATTAATATATTTTGTTAAAACGACGCATATAGAGTCGTTTACTATATATCTTTGTGCTTTCTTATTGATTAGTAACACCCAAATAGTGCTTCCGCAAATCAATAAATTTGGGGGTGTTACAGATTGGTATCAGAGCCTATGGTTATAGTGAACTAGGTTGCATTTAGTGGGCCTAGACTATGACCATTAGGCGGTATTTTCTTATTAGGCATGACTGGTTCAGGAATTACAGCATAAGACTTTAATTTAACATAGCCTGATCAACTATGTACAATTAAGGAAAGATGATGTAAGGTCTGAAATGGTTATGTTGAACAGAAGTACACTAGAAGACTCTAACCTCGAGAGGACCGAGACTTAAACATGTTTGTGCTAGACACTCAATAGGCTATATTATATAGGAACTATATGAATATAGGCCTCACTCTTACTAACGCTTTGTCTCAGAAATGGCAAACATCCCACCCAATTCATCGCGCTCTCAATCCGGGTCGCATAACCCAAGGGTAGCAAGGAGGAACGTCAGGTTGCCTCGAGCTGGCCCGTACCCCACTCACTTCACCTTACCAGCCTTAGCCGCTAGGGTAAACCAACACGAGCAGCGACTTCGCACCATGGATGTCATGTTGCAGGAAACGAACGAAAACTGGAGACTTACATCCCTCGAACGCATCGAACAAGTCTCCGAGGATCACGAAACCACCATTAATAATGTAGACGTTCTTTTCAACAAGGTGGTGGAGATAAGCGTAGAAACCGCCCTTTTGAAACACAGACTTGAAGAGTGTGAGCAACGCTCACGGGTATCAGAGGAATACGTTGGCAGTTTGGTTCAACGACTGGCCTTGGCTGAAGACAACGCCCGACAGGCTAGCAGACTTGCAAACACTGTGGATCGCCTCATTGAAATGATGGAACAGATTAATCTACGTTAAGACTAGTGTAGTCTTTGTCTTGTAATCTATCTTCTAGTTTAATAACTATCTAAGCGCTACTCTATAATTCGGTTGGATGTAACAATTCCCGACGCCTTTTGTAATACATCCGTAGGATGTAACCCTTGAACTCGTATTATCTATCAAATATTCCCTGCTGATTCTACTTATACTGATTGCCATTTTTTTTCTTTTTCATATTGATGTTATGTATTACCGCCTTTATACATGTACATCTGAGACAAATACAATTTTCTTACAAAATCTCATGTATCTTCATTTCTTTTATTGAAGAATCATGCCGCCAAAGACAAGACCATACACCGATGCTCAGCTTACATCACTCATAACCCAGGCTGTGACTGAAGCCTTGGCTCGGAATACTCCACCGAATTCCGAAAGAAACAGCGATGCCGCTGAAACCCCCGCTACTAAACCTTGTTCTTACAAGGACTTTCAGAGCTGCAAACCCTCGAGCTTCAAGGGTACTGAAGGAGCCATCGGACTGATCAGATGGTTCGAAAAGATGGAAACTGTTTTCCGTGTCAGCAAATGCGCGGAGAACGACAAAGTAAACTTCACCACCTGCTCTCTCGAAGATGATGCCCACTCTTGGTGGAACTCATATTCCCAATTCGTGGGTGCTGACACTGCCTACCAACTAACTTGGGAGGACTTGAAAGCAAAACTCACCGCCAAATACTGCTCAATCGCCAAACTCCAGAAGCTGGACGAGGAGTTCTGGAACCTAAAGGTTCAGGGTGGTGATATCGATGGTTACACCACTAGATTCCAGCAACTCGCTGCCCTCCGCCCAGCCATGGTAAGCACAGAACCTGATAAAATCAGGAAGTACATCCTTGGTCTTCCTGAGCCTGTTCGGGGGCATGTTGCCTCTTCAAACCAAACCACCATTGACGGTGCAATCCTACTGGCCCAAGACCTGATGACAATGAGCCAAGATTCTGAACCACCCACTTCATCCTCCCACAACAACAAAAGAAAGTGGTCTGATTACCACAACAACCACTCTAACCAACAAAACAAGAAATCCGACACCATCAAAGCCTACAACACCACCATAGACATCAAGCGGGGCTACACTGGGAGCAAACCCTATTGTTCCAAGTGCAGCCGTCACCATGAAGGTCCCTGTGGTTCCTTTTGCAGCAATTGCAAGAGGCACGGCCACCTCACCAAAGATTGCCACTCTCCTACCAACAACAACCCTAACAACACCAGGACACCCAAAGTCTGCTTTGAGTGTGGGAACCCCGGGCACTTCAGGGACACGTGCCCAAAGCTGAAGAACAACAACAACAGCAGCAACAACCGCAATAGCAACAACAACAACACCCGAAGTAGAGCCTTCGTCATCAACTCCGGGGACGCCCGCCAAGACCCGAATGTGGTCTCGGGTATGTTCCTCCTCAACAACTTAACTGCTTCTGTTCTATTTGATACTGGTGCTGATAGAAGCTTTATCTCTGATGACTTTTGCCCATTACTTGACGTCACTCCTGTTGCCTTAGATGTTAAGTACACTGTAGAGCTAGCAAATGAGGAGCTTATAGAAACCAATAGTGTGATACCTAATTGCACTTTAAATCTAGCTGACGAAACCTTTTCAATCGATCTTGTACCCGTTGAAATCGGAAGTTTTGACGTCATTATTGGAATGGACTGGTTGTCCAAACACCGAGCCGAAATCATTTGCTACGATAAAATCGTCCGTATCCCACTCGCCGTCGGTAGAAACTTGATCATACAGGGGGAGACCGGTGGGACGAGACTCAATATTATCTCTTGCTTAAAAACCCAAAAATTCCTGAGAAAGGGTTACCCTGCAATACTCGCACACATCACAGAGAAGAAGTCGGATGAGAAGCCACTTGAGGATGTGCCAATTACCAGAGACTTTCCCGAAGTCTTTCCGGAAGAACTACCTGGTTTACCTCCACCTAGACAGGTTGAGTTCTCAATCGATCTCGTGCCGGGTGCCGCACCGGTGGCCCGCGCACCGTACCGCTTAGCCCCATCCGAACTCCAGGTATTGTCCACCCAGTTACAGGAACTCCTGGATAGAGGATTCATTAGACCGAGTTCTTCACCTTGGGGAGCTCCAGTCTTATTTGTTAAAAAGAAGGACGGTTCATTCAGAATGTGTATCGACTATCGAGAATTGAACAAATTGACCGTCAAAAACCGATACCCACTTCCTCGCATTGATGACCTATTCGACCAACTTCAGGGTTCAAGTTTCTACTCAAAAATCGACCCGCGATCAGGATATCATCAGTTACGGGTTCGCGACACCGATATTCCAAAAACTGCTTTCAGAAGTCGTTACGGGCACTACGAATTCCAAGTGATGCCCTTCGGTTTAACCAACGCACCAGCTGTATTCATTGACCTCATGAACCGGGTGTGTAAACCTTACCTCGACAAGTTTGTCATTGTCTTTATCGATGACATACTCATTTACTCGCGCAACGAGCAAGAACATGCGCAACACCTCAAAACCATCCTTGAACTACTTAGACACGAGGAGCTTTAAGCCAAATTCTTTAAGTGTGAGTTCTGGATAAAAACCGTCCAATTCCTTGGTCACGTGATCGACAGTCAGGGAATTCACGTCGACCCATCAAAAATTGAGGCTATCAAAGACTGGCAAGCACCCACCTCTGCAACTGAAGTACGACAATTCTTGGGTCTTGCTGGGTACTATCGGCGATTCATTGAAAATTTCTCCAAAATAGCTCAACCACTCACAGTACTGACTCAAAAGGACAAAAGGTTCGATTGGACCGATAAACAAGAGTCAGCGTTCCAACTTCTGAAACAAAAGCTTTGCAGTGCTCCCATTCTATCCTTACCCGAAGGCACCGATGACTTCATGGTCTCGGTTGTGTGCTGATGCAACGAGACAAGGTCGTTGCCTATGCT
Organism: Helichrysum umbraculigerum; assembly: GCA_949592205.1. NCBI lineage: Eukaryota > Viridiplantae > Streptophyta > Magnoliopsida > Asterales > Asteraceae > Helichrysum > Helichrysum umbraculigerum. The sequence goes on along the minus strand of CATIUR010000001.1, from coordinate 380,224,773 downwards.
TCACGACAGCTGAAAATTCACGAAAAGAACTACACCACTCATGATCTCGAACTTAGAGCTGTCGTTTTTGCTCTCAAAATCTGGAGACATTATCTCTACGGCACTAAGTGCACAATCTTTACCGATCATAAAAGTCTCCAACATATATTCGATCAGAAGGATCTCAATATGAGGCAACGTCGATGGGTCGAGTTGCTTACCGATTACGATTGCGAGATCAAGTACCATCCAGGGAAGGCTAACGTTGTAGCCGATGCCCTCAGTATGACCATTCACAACGATCTTACCATTCAGATTCATACCGCTCAGATCGAAGCCCTGAAACCTGAAAACATAAAAAACGAAGCCTTACGGGGTATTGACAAACAATTTGAAATCAAATCTAACGGGATTAGGTATTTCTCAAACCGAATCTGGTTGCCTAATTTCGGAAACCTACGAGACTTGGTGATGGATGAAGCTCACAAGTCCAAATACTCTATCCATCCGGGATCCGATAAGATGTACCACGGAATCAAGGAATTTTATTGGTGGCCAAACATGAAAGCCGAAATCGCCACTTATGTCAGCAAGTGTCTTACTTGCTCGAAAGTCAAAACCGAACATCAGAAACCTCCTGGTTTACTCCAACAACCTGAAATCCCTGAATGGAAATGGGAACAAATTGCCATGGATTTCATAACCAAACTACCAAAGTCGTCGAGCGGTTGCGATACCATTTGGGTGATCGTTGATCGTCTCACCAAATCTGCTCATTTCCTGGCAATCAAGGAAAACGATAAAATGGAACGCCTTGCACAAATCTACATCAAAGAAATCGTCTCTCAACACGGCGTTCCAATCTCGATCATCTCTGACAGAGATGCCCGCTTTACCTCTCACTTTTAGCAGTCACTTCAAAAAGCATTAGGTACTCGTCTCGATATGAGCACCGCGTACCATCCTCAAACCGATGGCCAAAGTGAACGAACCATTCAGACACTGGAAGATATGCTACGCGCCTGCGTAGTTGATTTTGGTACAAACTGGGAAAGACATCTACCGTTATGCGAATTTCCTATAATAACAGCTATCATGCAATCATTAAGGCTGCACCTTTTGAGGCACTGTACGGTCGTAAGTGCCGATCACCGATTTGTTGGACCGAAGTGGGAGACAGCCAACTCACTGGTCCTGAACTCATACACGCCACCACTGAGAAAATTGTGGAAATCCAAAACCGACTCAAAGCCGCACGTGATCGTCAGAAAAGTTATGCTGACGTGAGACGCAAACCACTCGAGTTCCAAGTTGGGGATCTAGTACTCTTAAAAGTATCGCCTTGGAAATGCGTCATCCGTTTTGGCAAACGCGGGAAGTTAAATCCCAGGTACATCGGGCCTTTTGAGATCCTCGAACGGATTGGCCCCGTAGCTTATCGATTGCAGCTGCCATCCGAACTCAGCAGCGTGCACCCCACTTTTCACATTTCTAACTTAAAGAAATACCTGTCCGATGAGACACTGATTATCCCACTCGATGAAATTCGAGTTGACGACAAACTTCATTTTGTTGAGGAACCCGCTGAAATCTTGGACCGTGAGGTCAAACAACTAAAACAAAGTCGTACAACGCTATCTTTTCGGATTTTCAATCCGGCACTTTGTAAGTTTCTGACAAAATCCCGAAACCACTAAATTCTTAGTATTTTCACTTGTTAGTTGTTTATATAACTTGTATATGTCCATTACAATGTGTAGAACACGATTTTATAGCTTAAAAACGGGTTTAAATTTGGTTTTTGGCCGGAAAAATCTCGACAGTCGGACTTTCTGGGCTGGTGTTCTTCAATGCGACACAAGCCTTGTGTCGCATGTTGTGTCGTATTTTGCCTATTATGTCGTATCCTGTGTCGTATGAAACCAGTTACGTCGTATCCTATGCGACACAATATTGTGTCATACCTTATGTCGCAAACACCATGCGACACTACCCTTATGTTGCTGTTGAATCAGCATCTCGAATCTATGCGACACAACCTTTGTGTCATATAGATCTTGTGTCGCATTTCTATGCGACACAACCCTTGTGTCGCATAACTACCTTTGTGTCGCACGTTGTGTCGCATAAAACAGCAGGTTTTCAAACTAAAATTTCACCAAGTGTCGAACCTATATAACTTCAAACACTTATACGATACGACTTATAAAACACATTGGAACACACTTGTAAGTGCAAAACACCAATAACATGATAATAATACTTAAAGTTTATTATTTCAAACTGTTAGTGCATTTTGTGTGTCAGTCAGCTGGTCAAACTATTGTAATTGTCAAAGTCAATTAGTCTGCGTATGTGATGTGTTTAATATGTATATTCGAGTCTGTAAACGAAATGTAATTACATAGAATGGTGACATTGTATTTGGGCCTGCGACGTCGGGTCAGACGTCGCAAGGGTCTGGGCCTGCGACGTTGGGCCTAACGTCGCAGGGTCCAATAGGACTGATATATATAGCGAGTTAAAGTTTCGTTTTAGGGTTAGCATGTTGGACGAAGTGAGTGTGTGTGTGAGCCGTTTTTGTGTTTGAGAGAGGCAGAGAAAACGAATTTGGTGATTGTAACGATTATACTTCAATTGTCAATATACAGAAAACGTTATAGAATCGTGTGTTCGTGGTTCATTATATTGATTGTTTATCATTCCGCAATAGCAATCAATCAAACGATCCGATCAGATCCCACGGCACGGGACTATCAACTGGTATCAGAGCCGTAGAATCAAGGATTCGTCGGTTTCGGATCGTATTTTGAACGTTTTTTGGTTTGATTCGCGAAGGTTTAATTGATTAATCTTCGTTTATGAGTTTGTTTGCTTGAAGAAATCGATTTCTGGAAGTGTTTTTGGGTTAGATCGACGTTTGGTTTTCGAAATTTCGTTAGGGTTTCGAAAATTTTCGATTTTTTGGGGTTTTGGCCGCTGCAGCCCGATTGTGCGACGTCACCTGCGACGTCGCTAAGTTTTGCGACGTTACCTGCGACGTCAGCTGCGACGTCGCGTGCGACGTAGTAATTTGGACTTTAATTAGTCTGTGCGACGTACTCTGCGACGTCATCTGCGACGTACCTCTCTACGTCGCATAGTGTGATTCTGCGACGTTGGACTGCGACGTTATACACTACGTCGCATTTTCGATTCTTAATTGAGTCATCGGACTTCTGCGACGTTGCTATTTTTTTCGACATTAACCTCGTTCTAGTTTCGTAGTAAAAAAAAAAAAAAAAAAAAAAAAAAAAAAAAAAAAAAAAGTTTTTTGGCGGGAAACTCCGAAAATGTTTTGCGTTTTCAAATTTTTTCTATCGGCTTAAAAGTGTTTGATTTTAGCCTGGAAAAAGTTTCATTTTACCCGGCCAGTTTTTGACGTTTTCGGACGAAATTTTGGCGGGAAAAACGCGAAAATTTTTGTAATTTCAAATTTTGTTTTTAGGCTTAGAATAGCTTCATTTTAGTGTCGGAAAAGTTTCGCTGTACTCGGATATTTTTTTGAAATTTTTGAATTCGATTTTGGAGGGAAAATTCGGATATGGCTTTTGGTGCGAAAATACTTCCTTCTACATCTTTGTTCTATAGTGATTTTGCGAGTTGGAAGATTCAGTTATGCAATTTCATTGAATACAAAGATCCAAATCTGTTCAATTGGTTTAACACCATTGATCGATATGAGCAACCAAGACTCGATGGGGTGCTTAAATCAAGAGCACAAATGTCCGTCAAGGAACGAGCAGAGTTTGATAAAGACAATAGAGCATATGAGATGATTACCAAGTGCTTGCCAGAAGTTGTGATTAATGAATTTAAAAATCAAGCAACTTTTATAAGTTTATGGGATGCTCTTATAGTGGCTTACGATCAAAAGGAAAAGAAGTCAGAGGCTAATATTCAAGTTCCTAGTCTAAATGATACTTCCAGATCTACTTCCAACTCAGCAGCATCTACTTCTACTAGCACTTCATTTGCTTCTGATACTTCTCATACTGCTCATACTGCTCATACTGCTCATACAGCTCCTTCAAAGGCTACTGAGGATCATGCTACAATCTTTGCAGCTTTCCTCAACTCTTATGAGACTTTCCTTTCAAAGAAGGCTAGTACTCTACAGCTTACTGAGGAAGACTTTGAACAGATCGATTCTGATGATCTCGAGCAAATGGACATCAAATGGAGCATGGCCATGATAACCCAAAGAACCAAGAAGTTTCTTCAGAGAACGGGTAGAAAAGATCTGGACGATGATGGTGATACAGGTCTTGGTTTTAATAAAAGCAAAGTGAAATGCAAGAACTGTCAGATTCATGGGCACTTTGCTAAGGAGTGTGAGAAAGTAAAATATCCTTCATCTGGATTCACTACTCCTACAGCTCCAACGACTCCAGAGAAGAATACAACATCACAGGCTATGACGGTGTATTCTCAGGGAGTGTTTGATTTTAGTGCACTTCAAGGAGAGGTTCAACACAGTGCGCTTTTGGCAAAGATACATGCGGTACATGATGAACCTAAGGTACCCATAAACTGTGTTTCTTGTTTAACATTGACTGAATCTCTTAAGAATTATCAATATGACAATTTAGCGTTGCGAGAAAAAGTTGTTAAACTCACCGAGTCAAACAAGTTTTTGAAAGCTAATGAATTTCTTTATGAAAAACAAATTGAGGCTTATAAGTTAGACACTGAAAAATACAAGTCTAAAGTTTTTAGCCAACAGGATGCTATTAATAGCTATCTTAAAGAAATGGAACTTTTGAATAAAGAACTTTCTGAGCTAAAGTCTGAGTCTGACAATTTTAAAAAGGGAATCACGAATTTCTCAAATTCTCATAAACTCTTCGATGAAATGGTTGACAAGATGAGGACAGATAAAAGTAAAGCGGGACTTGGGTATCCACCTCCCACTAACTATTATCCTAAGCCTGTTAAGGAAGGCACCGAAGAACTTGTGGCTGACTACTCATCATGGTCAGCTACAAAGTCTAAAGAAGCTACATCCAATCCCAAAAGGCAGGCAAAGGAGAAAACTAAACGGACAGAGTATCCCTTGCCTACTTTTGTTAAGTCTGATAATACACCTCCAGTTAGTGTTGAGGAGGTCGTTGAGGTAGAAGATATACCTGAAGAGTCTACCATTAAGGTTGAGAAAATAAATGTCAAACCTGAAAATTTCATCATTACAACTGAAAATGATGATTGTTTTACATGCAAAGGCAAAGCTAAGGTTGACAATGAATCCTCAAAAGTTGAAGTTGATAAATCTGAAAAGAATAAACCTTCAAAATCAACTAACTCAACCTCAGGAACATCTACTTCAACATGTTCTCCTAAGAGTGCATGTTCAACAAATGTTCCTGGTCATAGACCTTCTGTGTATTGTCCTCCACCGAAACGATTTGAGGGAACTCATTGGAATCAATCTTATGTTGAGAGACGTTCTTGTTTTCGTTGTGGTCAACAGGGACATATAATTAGGGATTGTCGGTTATTATCCCTAGATAGGTTTGGTAGAGGGATGCCAAGAACTTCCTCCTTTAGGAATTCTTATTCAAAATCGTTTTCTAGGCGTGCTTCGTATTCGCCTATATCAAGATATGCATCCTATTCTCCAAAACCCGTGGCTAGAGTAAACAAAGTTGTGCCTAGTAAACCTCAAGTTCAACAGCACAACATTGCTGAAAACAACTCATCTGAACCTACAAAGGTTTGGAAACCCAAATCCACAGACAGCGCATCAATGAAATCTTCTGAGTTCTTAAAATATCATAAACTCATTGATGTGATGATTATGGATGACCATGGACAACCCAAGTCTATCAAGGCTTGGGTGTCGCATAAGTACTAACGTTTAATTGTTTGTGGTGGTGCAGTCAGGTTATTGAAAGCTAACATTTTTAGTGACTGCATGGATATGGATATTGTTGGACGAATGCGATGATGATGAGATTTTCGATGTTATGAGGTGGTAAAAGTGCTAAAAGGCATTTGACTTGACTTGATATGTGATTTTGATAATTATCTATTTTTATTTGTTACTCAGTGCAACAACCATTCTTTATACTTTTTAGTATTAAAAGAAATGCAATGTTGCGAAATTTATTCAATAAAAAAAATACAAAAATATGTTTAATGTTTAAGGGGAGTATTTTTTGGATTGGATATAAGAATTTGCTGTTCAGGGGGAGTAATTCTGAATATTAAAAATTCTGATTATTTAATTCAGAAATGTGAATAGCAAGATTCTTAAGTCTTGAAAAGATGTTGGATTGTGTGTCTGTAAAACAACTTGGGATATGATAGTACATCGGGTGACATGCATAAAAATGGAAATTTTAAGGTTTATGTTTGATGTGTCAGTAGGTTTATCTGGTATATTTAACACATCTTTTATAAACATTAGCTTCATCATATGATGTATTGGTAGGCATGGTACACACCGGTTTGTGAGTGAGTAAGAAGTAATAATAAAACTTGTCTATTACTTTGAGAAAAATGTTATATGATGTATGACATAAGTCTTAATTGATAAATGGAAGTACTATCATACACTGTCATAATTATGTAAATGTAAAATGGGCATATAGTGATAATATGATTATTCGCCTAACTAATGGTGACTATTGTTGTACTCACGTACAGACCTGAATCTATTAGTTATGCAGATAGTCTCAAACTTGTTATGTTCATACTAAGGGACCCTCTGTTGTACTAAGTACAGATCTGGGGCCACTAGTATCTTCATAGTCGGTTTGATGTATGCCTAAATTTAAATATCAAGTGTATGTTACGAGAAAACCGAGATAAACTTGGTCTTGTAATCTCTACCTTGTGTGAATATGCAGTGTTTGTTTTACTGAAGTTTATCAGTATATCATATAATAGGTTTCTCAAAATTAATATTCATACTAACAATAAAGGTTAGCTCACAGATACGGATGTAATATGTTTAAGTGGACAAACAATACCGATGATCGTCTTGAACTAATTTTTATAAAAGGTGCTTTAAATATGTCAAGTAAATTTAAAGTGGACAAATATACTGATGATCGAAATAACACTTACTATTTGCTAATAATTGCATGTTGGCCTGATATGATCCCTAAGCAGACTTAAAACAATCCTATCCCCAATGTTATTTTAATCTTCGTTCTTTACCTTTCATTTAAAAAGAAAATACAAAAAGATTTTATTTCTATGTTATTTTCTTCAAACATCACATATCTTGTTAAAGTAAAATATTGAAGATGTAAAGGATGTCGGTTATTCTCCAAAGATTGTGAAGATTATTCTATCGGAGAAGCTGCTGATGATTGAGAGATGGTCACTGAGTTTGAAGATCTTATTGTATGATAAATTTGTGTCAGTCACATGAATTTGGACACCAAGATTTCTTTGAAGACCATGCTATCTCAGAGGGGGAGTTTCTGATTGTCAAAGACGTGAAGAGTTTGTTGATGAAGACTAATTGAAGACTTATTTGACCAAGCTGCTGACAAGGGGGAGTTTGTTAGTGCATTTTGTGTGTCAGTCAGCTGGTCAAACTATTGTAATTGTCAAAGTCAATTAGTCTGCGTATGTGATGTGTTTAATATGTATATTCGAGTCTGTAAACGAAATGTAATTACATAGAATGGTGACATTGTATTTGGGCCTGCGACGTCGGGTCAGACGTCGCAAGGGTCTGGGCCTGCGACGTTGGGCCTAACGTCGCAGGGTCCAATAGGACTGATATATATAGCGAGTTAAAGTTTCGTTTTAGGGTTAGCATGTTGGACGAAGTGAGTGTGTGTGTGAGCCGTTTTTGTGTTTGAGAGAGGCAGAGAAAACGAATCTGGTGATTGTAACGATTATACTTCAATTGTCAATATACAGAAAACGTTATAGAATCGTTTGTGTTCGTGGTTCATTATATTGATTGTTTATCATTCCGCAATAGCAATCAATCAAACGATCCGATCAGATCCCACGGCACGGGACTAACACAAACCCATCACCAACGGGCTGTACACGTTTTCAAACACTTAACAAATTAACCAAATCGTAGTAATTTGGACATATATATAGTTGTGTAACAACTACAAGGGTGATCTTTTGAGATACCCAATCATGTTTATAACCATCGCGTGTCGTGGACACCCTCAGGTTACAAGTCTTTGGACTTCATCACTCGGCTAATCAACTTACGTTTATTTAAACGCTTACAGACTCAGGTGAGTCTCATAGCCCCTCCTTTTACTGTTTTACTCAGGGGTGTGATATATTGCTCATTTTTAACATGTGAACGCAAGTACAAACATTTCATATACTACATGAGTTTTTCACAACTAATCATTTAAAGTCCTCCGTCAGCATAGTTGTTTATACGTTGTAGCGTGAATATTAGTATATGGTACCATATAGGATTGACCCTCCTCGTTCGGGTTAGCAAGCACTAACCGGGTAAACGGACGTACTAATATTTGGGAAGACGAATGTTGATTAGGCATTCGTGGAGGCACCTCGCCCGGAATTCTCTATAGGGGACCCGGCCCTCGAGTTAAGCTCAACTATGTGCTCATGGCTGTATACATATACGTTATCAATTGCTGGATGCAATTTAATCATTATTAAATCTTGCGGTTCATACTTTATTACTTGATTTCAAACCTGTGAGATCACCAGCTTTAGCTGACCCATTTAGCATGTATCGCAGGTACCAAGCAGTAGATTGCTTCGGCTTCAGGACTTTTAGCTCGAGTCAACATACAGACGATTGAGATTTTCTTGCATTAGTATATTTTGTACAATTACTTATGTACTGAAATCTCCTTTTATTTAAACTCGAGCTATGTAAAGCTATAAATGCTGTAAACATTTTCAATATTAATATATTTTGTTAAAACGACGCATATAGAGTCGTTTACTATATATCTTTGTGCTTTGTTATTGATTAGTAACACCCAAATCATGCTTCCGCAAATCATTAAATTTGGGGGTGTTACAGACATCATGCAGTTAACCTAATAGCACGAAAGGTGTATGATTCTGGTTTTTACTGGCCAACCATCTATTGAGATACTTATGACCTGGTGAAACGTTGTGACATTTGTCAAATACAAGGCAATGTGTCACCAAGGAACGAAATGCCACTCACTAATATCCAGGCTTGTGAGATCTTTGATATCTGGGGATTAGATTTTACGGGACCTTTCTCGAAGTCTAATGGAAAAGAATACTTCTTAGTTGCTGTCGATTATGTCTCCAGGTGGGCCGAAGCACAAGCTTTCCCTACAAATGATGCCAGAGTAGTGACAAAGTTTCTCAAACAACTATTCTGTCGATTCGGAACTCCAAGAGCTATCATAAGTGATTGTGGCACTCAACTCTGCAACACTCAATTCATGAAGGTTATGCAGCAGTATGGCGTCACTCATAAAATGTCCACAGCATATCATCCACAAACGAATGGACAAGCTGAAATCACGAACAGAGCTTTAAAAAGAATCTTGGAGCGAACAATCGGAAATTATGGGGATAAGTGGGCTGACAAATTAGACGATGCGTTGTGGGCATTCAGAACTGCTTACAAAACCCCTTTAGGTACCACACCATATCGTCTGGTTTATGGCAAGGCATGTCACCTACCAGTGGAGTTGGAATACAAAGCATACTGGGCGCTGAAGAACTGCAATCTGGACACTTCTGTAACAGGTTCCCATCGGAGAATGCAATTAAATGAATTGGCCGAATTAAGAAATCAAGCATATGAAAGCTCCCTGAACTACAAGGACAGAACCAAGAGAATTCATGATTCTAAGCTCAAACTCTCAAGGTTCAAACCAGGAGATAAAGTGCTTCTCTTTAATTCGCACTTCAAAAAGTTCTCTGGAAAATTCAAGATCAGGTGGACCAGACCATTCATAATCTCAAAGGTATTCCCTTATGGTGCAGTCAAACTTGAATCACCATAAGGTAATTTTAAGGTAAATTTTCATCGGTTAAAGCATTACATCGAAGACTTCCCCATTCGTGAGGATGTCTTTATCTTCGAACCACCTTGAGTTAGCCAGAAAGGTACAAGAGTCGAGCTAAAAGACTCGTTAAACAAAGCGCTCTTGGGAGGCACCCCAAGCTTATCTTACTTTTCCTGTCCTTTTTATTTCTTAGTTTATTTTTAATCTAGTATTGTTATCACTGATCTAATGTATGCAGGCTTGCGACTTATCAGACAATCAAATAGCTTTATCCGAGATAAGTTTTTACACAAATGCAAAAAGTTTAGATGACGTTCCATCTGCCCTTTCTGCATTTGTTCACTTTCTATTAGCATTACCTGTTTTATGTTTATTTCAGGATGGATGCTCAGATCGAGACTGAGGATCATGTTGCTGAGAGGCAACCTAGACAGAGGAGACGACACAGACCCAAACAGAGGAGACACCCCAGACACAGGAGAGCTTTACCTGCTATCCCTGAGGAGGGACTTGTTGAGAGTGCCCCTTATTGTGGATCTAGATGATTGATAACAATGATTGAATGGCGGAAACAAACAATCACACTAATAACACGTAAACACGAATCGAAACACGTATAAACCAATAATATAACTTTGTGATGATGAACGTAACGTATTAGATTGATTACAAGAATGCTATTTCGAAAAATGGTGCTAGGGTTTCGTCAACCCTAGCCAAAAACCCGTAGGTTTGAATTTTATACTAGACATAAATCGGCAGACATGAGTCACTTGGCTAGTGTCGCATGTGGCCGCCTTCATGCGTCACTTACCTAAGTGTCGCTATGCGTCACTAAGGCAAGTGTCGCCTACTACTAAACTTAAGTGTCGCTACATACAAAAATGACTTTTCTATAACGATTAACTAACAACACTTACAACTCGATAGACCAACTGACAGACACACTAATATGTACCAACAAACTCCCCCGTGTCTTCAGCTTGGTCTTTAAAAAAAAATTCTTCAAAATCTTTAATCAAGCCCAACCTGGTGGAAATACTCCACCAGCATGAATACCAACCTTTAAACAAATCTCGACCACCTTTTCAAACTTTGAAGCCTCTACTTGATCAAATCGATAATAATCCATTTTGCATTTGTGAAGAGCTTTCAAATCTTTCTTTGTAAGATTAATAAGGCTGATCGGATCAAACACACGAAGAGTTTTTCCATAATTTGCCGGTAAGTGCCATTCACCCTTGTCAATAACCGGATCTTCATCAGAAAGATATTCAATAACCGCTTCTTGAGTAACAGTGTCAAACCACCAATATCGTAATCGCTTGAGAAAATTAAGTGGCAGAGACTGTAGAGGCACAGTTTTCAGACTAGTAGCTGGAGGATAATGATATTTAACAATCGGTTCTCGAGTTCTTGGATCTATCTTCTTTTCGTAAGAATAACGAACTCCCAGCTCTGGTCTAATCCACAAATATTTCTTGCTGTAGATATCTCTTCTCAAAATCTTCTGAAACATGTTACCACGAAAATCATCTGTATGGTTAGCGATGTTCAGCTGAGCAAGGCGATTCAACTCTTCCTTTGGCAATGTACTTATACAGTTGAATCGAGGCCTGAAATACTATACACCATCTCTTCGTTTGATAAGAACAAGAAAGTTGTCAGCATCAAATTTACAACTTCTGATCAAACCTGTCAATTCACCTCTAACTTGATAGGTTTTACACGTCTTCAAAACAGGTTTAATCTTTCGAAACATAGGAAGACCTGAAAACGTAGAAGGTTGTGCTTGTTCTGGAACTGAATGAGAAGAAGATTCAGGAATAGATTCAACAGTGGGTTGTTCCTGAGTAATATTCGTTGAAGGTTCTTTCTCATCTTCAGAATCATCTGACTCAATGATTAGTGCATCAAAATCATACGGTTGAGCCGGTTGTTTCTGAACAGGTTCAGGTTCTCGCTCAGGCGCCGGTTCTTGATTTGAATTATCCATATATTCTTCATCTGGCCCTGGAACCTCTGCATCCATCTCAATATCATCTGGATCAATTGATCTATCTTCTTCATCTACCAGATTTATCAAACTTTGCAGATACGTGAGATTGACATTTAAATAATCAACCGAAATTGGTCTCGGTTGTCCTGGAACATCAACAAAATAGTCCAAAGCAATATTTTCATTGATAGCAGAGGAATCTTGTACATTTTCAGGTTCTGGGGAGGCGTTACATTTGTTTCCAAGGTACGCTGACCTTCCTCCCCCGAAACAACAGTAACAGACTCCAATTCTAGCAACCTAGACTTGAGATCTGTCACTTGAAGCTTCAAATCATCAACCTGTGCAGCCTTGACTTCTAAATCTTTGATCTGTGCAGCCTGAGCTTCAACTACTGCAGCTTGATCATCAAAACGTTTGGTCAACTGCTCCATCTGAGCAAGAGGCTGCTGAAGCGATGCAGGCGAAGGCTGTTGTGGTTGTCGTTGTTGTTGTGGAAGTTGTCGTTGTTGTTGTTGAGGTTGCTGACCAGGTTCTTGAATAACAATGCCTGTCCTCTGGCATCTTCTATGTGGTAGATCAGCATAAGAAGGAGAAGACCCAGCTGGTCGGTTTCCAGTATTCGGAGGCACATGAACTCGCCCCTCAGAGATCCTACGCAGAATACGCTTAAAGCATCGAGGATCAACCGACTGTATAGCATCCAAAGTATTTGGCGGAGGCATATCACCCTCAGAGTCGGGTGGTGTAGGTCCACCATTATCATCATCTTCTACTTCAACAAGCTCAACCTGATCAATATCATCCAAATCTTGAGCAACCTGATTTTCCACCAAATCTTCTTCATTGACCGGTGGGGGAACAACATCCTCAACCCCATCATTCGGCGGCACAACATAGTTTTCATTGACTATGTGCCCAAAAAGATCACGATCTGGTAAAACCACAGAATCCTTAGGCGGCAGCTTACAATCGTTGAAAACCCGCAAAAGCATCTGTGTCGGAACCAGTAAAGATCGCTGATCCGGAGCAATTCCCAAATCCAAATCATTCAAAATCAATTGCACAAAACGAGGATACTGCAGCCATTTATCATTACCAGCCAGGATATTCTCGACCATATGCCCAAAGATATATCCACTAAAGTTGTACGGCTTGTTGTAAACCAAAGCCGACATCAAAGATAACGTGGAATAACTTGCAGCATCATAACCTCCCTTCCTCGGAGATAAACACACGATAATAATATGGCACAAAAACCGCCAAACCCGACAGAAATATTGTTTCCTGAAATCAGAGAATTGATCCTCCGAATAGCCCATCCTCTGAAGACCACCAAGTAGGAAAACTGTTTCAAATTGGGTCGGCATATTGGGCGTATCATCGAACTGAAGAACTCGACAAATAGTATCCTGTGTAATCTCAATCTCTCGCCCAAACATAGTCGAAACAATTCTCAGCACGTCATTCTCGGTTCTGATAAGTGCATGATCATAGAACTCCTCAATCTGATTCATATAGACTGGAGTAGTGGCTGTGATAGCATGATGAATCCTTGATCGTCTAAGAAAATTGATCATCGGCCGAAAAGGAACTGCGTTCGTGTGTGTTGAATCCAGAAGAGCAACAATGTTGTGGCGAGTATTGGTTCGGCGATAATAATCTTGAAGAGCTGCCATCTGTAAGCTAAAATACGAAAAGATAACCAGAAATATCGTTACAGAATAAGTTCAAAAATACAAACAAAGTGAAAATTCTGATTTTAGGCGTCACTTTGTAAGTGACGCATGAAGAAGTACCGACACTCAGGGAGTGCCGCATGGTACAGTAAAATAAAATCAGAAATCACATGAAGCGTCACTTGAGGTAAGTGACGCATACAAGGCGTCACTGGTGTAAGTGACGGTGCCACACTATGCGTCATTAAAGGCGACACTTATAAAGTGTCGGTTCAAAAGTATGCGGCAGTCAAGGCGTCAGTTAACAAGTGACAGGTAAAGATAAGCGTCACTGATAGAGTCACTTAAGGTAGTGACGCATAGCAAAGCGTCACTCAGGAGAGTGACGGTAAGAGTGACGGTGTAGACCTAGGCGTCATTAGGGGAGTCACTTAAAGAAGTGACACATATAAAGGCGTCACTTAGATGAGTGACGGTACAAGTGACAGTAAGCCTGTCAAATTACCAAATAGCGTCACTTACAGGAAGTGACGCACGAAGTGACGCAAAGATGAAGATCAACGCGTCACTGTTCATACCCAGAAATCACGAAGAACCAAAATTGGGGTTTTTGCAAAACAAGTTAACTAAAAGATGCGCAATATAGAAACGAGTAATACACACCTAATTTTAACACAAAACAATAAGGTATAAAGCCCCAATTCATCGGATTTCTAAAAACCCCCTAAAAACCGTAACCCTATTTAACGATTAAAGCATGAATACGTAATGATAGAAGTTAAAAGTTATATATAATGAAGTGTAATCGAGAGGGGAACAAGAATATATAGGCCGATTGCACGAACAACGCTTGAAAATAAAAAAAAAATCGAAAAAAGTCTCACAGTCGAAGTGACGCGCAGACAAAGGAAGCTCTCGGACCTGACCCTAGCCTGTAAGGGAGGTCCTGAAGTCTCGGTAGCCCGACTACCTCGCGGATATCAGACATTGCTTCATGATGAATGGATAATGTCTGAAATAGCGCCCAAGCAGCTGCTGGATCTGCAGTAGTGATCCCATAATCAAAGGTCGGGATCGTCTCAGATGCTGGGATAGACTGTGGTGCAGCAGGTCTCAAATGCTCCCCTGGAGTAATCGGTACATCGATCAGACTCTCTTCCTGAATAGTGGCCATCTTCTTCTTGCCTCTGCGGGTTCCTCTTCTCGTCTTGCTTTTCTTACTGCTTTCATATAACACCCCTCATTTTACATCATTTAAATATAATAAACCCGGAAGCGTTAGTCCATCTTTCAACAATACCAAGTTACATTACAAATTCAAACTAATTTAAAACATAGTTCATCAACATGGGTGTTATTTCAAAACCAAAAGATAACAATGATTTATACAAATCAATATCAGAGTAACGCCTAATCATCAACATTCCTTCCATTTCAACTTCTTGCCCACCCGATAAAATCTATAACCTGCAAGAAGTGTTAATGTGGGGGATTAGCTCAAAGCTAAGTGAGTAAATCAATAAACAACAGTCCAACTTAGCATAACAACTTTGTGCACAACTACTAACCATATGCACACAACACACCTATTTACAACTTATCCAATCACAATCAACTAGCGTCAAAGAGGACCGGTGGTTCTTGAGGTATCACCTTCTCAAAGAACACTTTAAAACCACTGCAGGCCCATACAGAGGTTTAACCGACTACTTGGTGCTACAACTCAAATAACACAGGCTACGACAATAATACTTGTACTAAGACCCTGTGTTATCCAATCAATAGCAAACCCAAGCCCAGCCCAGATGTCCGCTGGCCTCTGAATCAACTGGTGCCCAAAGGCATTACAACAAGTGATCACATAGCTACAGACTCATCATGTATCATATCAGACTAAGAGTCTATCAACAGTATTATTATTAAACCAAAATAATCATGGCAACTAAATCAATAATAATACGTTTACCCGTTGTAACCAAACCTGTTACAACTAAATCACACTGAGGTTCATAGATCCACTCACCGAATACCTCAGTCATCCACTCAATAGTCTAATATCACTGAGCCTTCTCTACATCTGAGAATACAACAGAATAACACAAGTTAGTCATTGACACTTGTCTCAATATTGATATAACATTATACTTTCATAATCATTAGAATCACATCACCATGTTAAATTATTGTCACTCATCAACTATTACCAATTATTCATTAATAATATCAACTTCAAACATTGATTCTTTCAAAATCAACTAAACTCACAAGCTTTATTAGTGATCATATATCAACTTCATCATTTCTAAGTCAAGGCTTAGCTTATAATCATGATTCAAACATCAACTAACCTTTCTAACAATATTACAAGCTTATAATTCATGAATACTCACTAGCCTATCACTTTGTTCATATGTTCATACAAGATTCTTCACTTTCTACTTAAGGCTTCACATATAATCAAGAATTAAACACCAACTAATCATTATATGATCAATACAAGCCTTAATACAAGATTAATCATGCCAATTAATTCAATTACTCAAAACCTCATTTCTAGGTTAACATGAAATTCAAGAATTAACACATACCACATGTCTATGATGATGATAGAATGATCAATACATGTTATTAAAGCTTAACTCATATCAATTCAACCATTTGAAACCCTAATTTCAGATTATACTCAATAACACTAAAACCCCCAAATTCTAGGGTTCATATAATTCATGAAATTGAAACTTACAAGTTGAATAGAAGGATTAGAAGATGATAATCCATGTGTTTGAAGCTTGAATTCGAATCATGAAGCTCCAATTTGATGATTTCTTCATGAATATGATTTAGGGTTCATCATAGGTATGTATGTATATCGTACGTATGTGTAACACCCCCGAAATTCACTGTTTTGCGGAAGCATAGTTTGGGGTGTTACTAATCAAATATCACAGCACAAAGATAAAGTAAACGACATCTATATGCAACGTTTGTAAATTAGTTAAATTCCATAGATATATTGTTTGAAAACTTAGTGTTTTCGTATACAAAAATGTAGTTTCCCTAGAGTCCGCGCGTGTTGCGGGAGATTCTATTACATAATCGAGATATACAAAAGATAATGCTAAGAATCTCCGTTAATGCAGTTGTGTTGAAATCATGCGACTCTAGCTAAAATCCTGGAGTAATCCTACTCCATCCGGGTACCTGAGAAAACATGCTAAAAAGTGTCAACCAAAAGGTTAGTGAATCTCACAGGTTTGTAAGTAATATCAGCTTTGAACACGAGATTTCATCAAAAATGCCCGTAGGCGTAAAATCAGCAATTTCAATCCAGAAATCGTAAAACCAGTATTTGCAATCCAGCAAATGTAAGTAAGTAAGTTTATACCGTTGCCATGAGGCTCATAATCGAAGCTTAACCCGTAAGTAATATGTTTGCTCCCGTGACATGCTCGTAATTGAGCAAGCATCAGTAACGAATAAGTAGTCACCCGTTTCTACGTGTAAATCAGTACGTGGCAGCGCTACTGCCCCGGGTGGGGAGGGTCATTTCCCTAATGGATCCATTAACTAGTGTTCGCGCTTAAGTCCATAACTAACAATATATGATGGAGAGACTTCTGTTTGTAAGTAAACTCATGCAATTCCGTTTGGTATAGTAAACAGTTTAGTACTTGTGTTCGAGGAAAAGTAGTAGCATGTTTCTCCCCCAATAAGATAAAACAGTAAAAGTGGGGCCGTAAGACTCACCTGAGTCGAGTAGTAAGCAGTAGCAAATGGTAGGTAGTATGTAGGTTCTCCGAACCCGTAACCTTTAAATGCCTAAACATATAAAGTAAGTAAGTAGATGTCTCGCAAGACCATCTAGGCTAGTTGTCTACACAACTCGTTATGTCCAAAGTTGGTTCGTTATCGTTTGTTTTCAGAAAACATGGTTGGCCCATTGGTGACGGTTTGTATTAGTAATAGTCAAAGTATTATCATTGCGTTTGAAACAGTTTAACTGAAACGACGGGGGTCCGGGGGCAGCGCCCCTGGTTGCGGGGTTCCAAGGGGTGGCAACCCCTTGGCGGGGTCCAAGGGGCAGAGCCCCTGGTCGGGGTCGAGCTGCCGAGTCAGCTCGGAGGGAAAAATGCACATTTTCTACATAGTTTTAGTGAAAATCTCTTTAAAAATTCTGATTTCTGCGACGTTGGGTGCGACGTCGCAGATCCTGACTGCGACGTTGAGCATGACGTCGCTATGTGCGACTTTCGCAATTTAATGCGACGTTGTGGGTGGCGTCGCTATACGCGACGTCGCAACTTAATGCGACTTTGTGACTGACGTCGCACCATGCGACGTTACGAGGGGTTGTGCGACGTCGAGGCTGACGTCGCATGAATCTGGGTACAAATGCGACGTCGCGGTCTGTTGGCCGGAAAACGTGCCGAAAACGAGTTTTCCGGTTTCCGTTCGGTCCAAATCTTTTACCCAACCCATATTAGGACATTTTAAGCCTATAGAAACTATAAACTAGTAAAAATGATCAAAAACGAGAGATGTCGGGATTTGTCGGAAACTTACGAGGTGTCGGATTAAAAATCCGAAAAGATAGGATGATAGATCGTGAAGTGGTGGTGCTTTTCTTCCAAATGACCGAGTAAAACCGAGTGCGTTTTGAGGTAGTATTTTGTGAATTTGATGAATTGGTGGTGGTGATTAATTTGAGAGAGAAAAGGGAGGAAGAAAGAGAAAGAGTGGAGAAAGTGAGGAGAAAGAGAGTAAGAGTGGGAGGTTAACCTCCCACTTTCAGTCTGCGCCTCCGCGCTCCGTGCGGTGTTCGTTTCCTCTGTCGTTTAAACGTTAAATCAAGCAGTTATATTTTTAAAAGGTGACGGGAATATTTTAATGAAATACCTTGAAATTAATTATAAAAACATTTGTCGAAGTATTAAAATTCTTAACTCGCGTTTAATACGTATTCGTTAAATTATTTAAAATGTCGTCGCGATATTATAAATAATGTTTGTTCGCTGTGTATTTTATATAATAAAATACGTTCTCATTATTTAGGTAAGTTTCTGTCACCAACGTCCAAGTAACTGTGTCGGACTCCGTCCGGTTAATTCGTACGATTAATCCAAATTGCGTAAGTACACTCATATATATATATAAATCACCTTATATATATACAAATAGAGTCTGCAATTAGTCCTATTACATACTAATTACAACTAGTTACAATTAATTAGGCATAATTAATTATCCTAATTTAGCAGGTGTTACATTCTCCCCTTGTTAAAGAAATTTCGTCCCGAAATTAGCTTGAGTGCACGGACGGTGCGTTGTCTGGGAAGAGATGTGGGTATTTCTGTCGCATTTGGTCTTCCCGTTCCCAGGTGAACTCAGGGCCGCGCCTAGAATTCCACCTGACTTTTACGATGGGAATACGACTCTGTTTCAATTGCTTGACCTCACGGTCCATGATTTCCATAGGTTCCTCGACAAAATGAAGTTTATCATCGATTTGAATTTCGTCAAGCGGTATAATCAGTGTCTCGTCAGACAGACATTTCTTCAAGTTAGAAATGTGGAATGTGTTGTGTACGCTGCTAAGCTCAGCAGGAAGTTGCAGGCGATATGCCACTGGACCAATCCTTTCAAGGATTTCGAATGGTCCGATGTATCTAGGGTTTAGTTTGCCTCGCTTTCCGAATCGAATGACACCCTTCCACGGTGCCACTTTGAGAAGTACTTTGTCCCCTACCTGGAATTCAAGGTGTTTGCGTCTCACGTCAGCATAACTTTTCTGACGATCACGTGCGGCTTTCAGCCGGTTTTGAATACCGATGATTTTCTCAGTAGTTTCATGAATGATTTCTGGACCCGTGAGTTGGGGATCTCCTAACTCAGTCCAACAGATAGGTGATCGACACTTACGCCCGTAAAGTGCCTCGAAGGGTGCAGCCTTTATGCTGGTATGGTAACTGTTGTTGTACGAGAACTCGCACAACGGTAAGTGATTTTCCCAAGAAGTACCGAAGTCAACTACGCAGGCTCGTAGCATATCCTCCAGTGTTTGAATAGTTCGCTCGCTTTGGCCATCTGTTTGCGGGTGATAAGCAGTACTCATATCCAGACGAGTACCAAGAGATTTCTGTAGCGATTGCCAAAAGTTTGAAGTAAAACGGCTGTCCCTATCCGAGATGATCGAGATAGGTACACCGTGTCGCGAGATGATTTCCTTGACGTAGATGCGAGTCAGACGCTCCATCTTGTCGGTTTCCTTGATGGCCAGAAAATGAGCAGATTTCGTGAGACGGTCCACGATCACCCAAATGATATCGCTACCACTCGAAGTTTTTGGTAGTTTGGTAATGAAGTCCATGGTAATCTGTTCCCATTTCCATTGAGGAATTTCAGGTTGTTGGAGCAACCCCGAGGGTCTTTGGTGTTCGGCCTTGACTTTAGAACAGGTTAGGCATTTACTGACGTACAAGGCGATGTCAGCTTTCATGTTAGGCCACCAATACAACCCTTTGACGTCGTGATACATCTTGTCAGAACCAGGATGTATAGAATATCGAGATTTGTGAGCTTCAGCCATCACCAAATCTCGCAAGTTTCCGAATTTGGGTAACCACGCCTAGTTAGAGAAGTATCGAGTTCCATCGGGTTTGATTTCGAATTGTTTATCCAAGCCTCACAAGGCTTCATTTTTCAAGTTTTCATCGTTGAGTGCTTCAAGTTGAGCGGTAAGGATTTGAGTAGGAAGCTCGTTACGAATTGTCATAGAAAGTGCTCGGACTCGAAGGGGTTTCACTCGTTCTTTTCGATTTAAGGCATCGGCAACTACGTTAGCCTTGCCCGGATGGTATTTGATCTCGCAGTCGTAGTCACTAAGTAACTCAACCCAGCGACGTTGCCTCATGTTTAGATCTTTTTGATCGAATATGTGTTGGAGACTTTTGTGATCGGTAAAGATGGTGCTTTTCGTACCGTAGAGATAATGTCTCCAGATTTTCAATGCGAAGACCACAGCACCTAACTCGAGGTCGTGGGTCGTATAGTTTTTCTCGTGAATTTTTAGTTGTCGTGAGGCATAGGCAATGACTTTTTCCCGTTGCATCAACACACAACCAAGTCCTTGGTGTGAGGCGTCGCAGTAAACTACGAAATCGTCGGTGCCCTCGGGTAAGGACAAGATTGGTGCACTGCAAAGTTTGTTTTTCAATAGCTGGAAGGCTGACTCCTGTTTATCCGTCCAATCGAACTTCTTATCTTTCTGAGTCAGTGTGGTTAGGGGAACAGCTATTCTTGAAAAGTTTCGATGAATCGGCGGTAGTAACCAGCAAGACCTAAGAATTGTCTCACTTCGGTTGGAGTGGTCGGTGAATCCCAGCCCTTGATTGCTTCAATCTTGGCGGGATCAACATGAATTCCTTGGCTGTCAATCACGTGCCCGAGGAATTGGACGGTTCGAATCCAGAACTCACACTTAGAGAATTTGGCATATAACTCTTCGTGTTTAAGAAGTCCTAGAATGGTTTTCAGATGTTGAGCATGTTCCTGCTCGTTGCGAGAGTAAATCAGAATATCGTTGATGAACACAATGACGAATTTGTCAAGATATGGTTTGCACACCCGATTCATAAGGTCCATGAATACGGCCGGTGCGTTGGTCAACCCGAATGGCATCACTTGGAATTCGTAATGCCCATAACGAGTTCGGAAAGCTGTCTTTGGGATATCATTGTCACGGACTCGGAGTTGATGATAACCTGACCGTAGATCAATCTTTGAGTAAACACTTGATCCCTGGAGTTGGTCGAATAGGTCATCGATTCTAGGAAGCGGATATCGATTCTTTATGGTTAGCTTATTCAGCTCTCGGTAATCGATACACATGCGGAAAGATCCATCTTTCTTTTTCACGAATAAGACCGGAGCTCCCCAAGGCGAGGAACTTGGTCGAATGAATCCTCTGTCCAGGAGTTCCTGTAGTTGGTTAGACAACTCCTGCATTTCGGATGGTGCTAAACGGTAAGGGGCTCGTGCCACGGGTGCAGCTCCGGGCACAAGTTCGATTTGAAATTCAACTTGTCTAGGTGGCGGAAGTCCGGGCAAGTCTTCAGGAAAGACTTCCGGGAAATCCCGCACGATTGGAACATCTTCAAGTCGCTTCTCCTCCGACTTCTTCTCCGTTACATGTGCGAGGATGGTTTGATACCCTTTTCGTAGATATTTTCTAGTTTTGAGGCAGGATACAATATTCAGATTCCGTCTGCCGGTCTCCCCTTGTAGGACTAAGGTTCCACCGGAGACAAGAGGTATGCGGACGAGTTTGTCATGACAGATGATTTCAGCTCGGTGCTTGGATAACCAATCCATACCGACAATAATATCGAAGCTGCCGATCTCGACAGGGATTAAATCAATGGGAAACGTTTCGTTCGTGAGGTTAAGTGTACAGTTGGGTATGATGCTATTAGTCTCAATCAGTTTGCCGTTAGCTAATTCTACAATGTATTTAGCATCTAAGGCAGTGGGAGTTATATCAAGTAAAGGGCTAAATTTCTCAGAAATGAAGCTTCTATCGGCACCGGTATCAAATAACACAGAAGCAGTAAGGTCGTTGAGAAGGAACGTACCCGTCACGACGTTCGGGTCTTGTCTGGCTTCCCCAGCCTTGATAACGAATGATCTGCCGCGAGCAGGGTTGTTGTTGTTGTTTTTCAGCTTTGGGCAATTGTAACATCCTGTTTCTGGGCCGGGAAATAAATTGTATTTTTATAAGTTTGGTTAGTTTATTTGAAAATAAACAAGTAAAAGAGCCTCAGTTTTTATTGTGACAAGTAAAATATTGTTTGTTTTAAAAAGTTAAAGTTGACGGTAAAATAAAAGTACTTTGACTTACGGGTATTTTCGGGTTCCAAACAATATGCTAGGAAGTGGTATAATATTTACACATAATAAAAGTGGGACGGTGGAATTCTCTGGATCATTTCTCACCTAATTCATTTCTTCTTCTTTTTCTAAACTCTCTCAATTCTCTTATCTCTTTCAAATTAATCAAGAACAAATCATTGAGATTGAATCTAGCTAAAAGGAAAGTGATTATCATCATCATCTATATCATCTTCTCCATTTAATTGTAAGTAATCTAGTGTTCTTGTTGTTATTGAGCTCATTTTATAAAGATTAAGTAGATATGTGATTTGTTTGAATTGAAGGTTAAATAACATATGTTTGATGTTTCTAAATGGTTAGATAACGATTTTACATGATTATATGGTGATTGAATGCTAGAATTGTTAGTGTTCTTCAAAGTTGAGTTCATAGCTTAGGGTTTGGTGATTTTGTTGATTTGATGATGATGCATGAGTTAGATTGTTGCTAGAAGATGTTTGTTGTAGTTGTTATATGTTTATGGATGATGTTTGTGGTCTTTTACTTGGTAAAATTCGTGTTTGCAATTGGTTTTGGGTGAAATGGGGTTTTGGTTCGTGTTGTGTTCTTGCTGAAAGTGCAGGTTGTTTTTGAACTAGCAAACGCGATCCCGGCCATGTCTCCGGATCGCGTTCCTTAGTTATAAAATGGCGCAGTCGAGTTTTGGTCATACGAACGCGATCCAGCACCTTGTTCCGGATCGCGTTGCCAAGTGTATTTCGGTGACAGAACTTTTTCTAAAGGTGAACGCGATCCAGCCACCTTGATCCGGATCGCGTTCGCATGAATAATTTTGACAAGTTGTGTAAATTTTGAAAATGCATAAGTGTTTAGAAGATGGTGTTTTTAGTGGCACTTATGGTTGACATTCCTTTTGTGGCACTTAAACGGTAATTTAGTGGCACTTTTTATTAAAAGAAATACATAATAATGTGAACGATTTTAAGGGGTTTCGGGGCTTAATGAAAGAGTTTAAAGTCAATTGGGTATTGTATATGATATTGCTTTAGTGGCACTTCCGTGACATTTTAGTGGCACTTTATGCTTAGAAATATATGTTTTGAAATATATGAATTTGTATTGGTATAAGATATACATTGATGAGGCGAGATACTGACTTGGTTATTATTTGTTTATTCAGATAAGCGGGCGGCAACTCAGTAATATAAGACCACTGAGTTGAAGACCTTGACTATCGGTGAGTGGAATTGTAGTCCTCGGTTTCACCCAGTTGTAACGGGTTCGGTTACAACGGGTAACCAGGATTGTTTATATCAGTAGGTTGTTGTTAATGGTCGTACCGGTACCAGTCTTGTCTGTTTGTTTATATTACTGAATATATGTGTTGTTGTGTGATTGTTGTTGAATTGTTGTTTAGTTGATAACAGTTGTGAACTGTTGCTTGTTGTTGTGTGCTTTTGCATTGTGAATGCAATATGGTTGTTTTCAGAGGTCAACTGTTGTTGGTTGGGTTTGGGTACTACTGTGTAGTTGTCGAGGTTTTTTTGAGACACATAGTTGAGAACAAGCCTAGTCAGTGAAGGTAGTACTCAAGCTATCGGTTGATTACTGGGAATGGCGTTGCGCCCAGTAGTCGTGGTTTCTGGGTTGGGTGGATACCAGGAACCGCCGGTCCTCTTGACGTTATGTGCTTATGTGTTTTACTTGTGGTTGTTGCTTAGTTGTAAGACTTGTTATGAGTGGGTTGAACCATCGGTTACGGTTCCATTCACTTAGCGTGAGCTAATCCCTCGTTGTTGATTCTTTTTGCAGATTAGGTTAGCTTGTTGTTGATGTAGATGTTCGGGTTGTAGATGTTGACTGGAAGTTTGACTAAAGCTTGGCGCAACTCTGATCTTTTGTGGATGTGTTTTGGAAAATGTTTTATCTAAGGCCCGTTTTGTGTTAATATGGGTTGTAACTAATATGGTTGTAAATGCTTAACTAATGTTGTCATATTTTGGTCGTCGTTAAACTTGACAACAATATAACTTTAGAAAAAGGCCTTTGACGCGTTCAATTGGCGATTTTGATGTAATTAAAGGATAGTAATATTTTGGGGACGCGCTTCCACTTGTTTTATAATATTAAAAAGATATGTTTTGGTTTGCGTAAGGACCGGGCCTTACAGCAATCTTTCTTGAAATGCCCTGTATTTCCGCACCCAAAGCAGGCCTTTGGTGCATTGGTGTTGGGGGTAGGAATGTTCGTTCGGCAATCCTTGGCTAGATGCCCGAACCATTTGCAGTTGGAGCAAGGGCAAGAACCGTCATGGTGGCGGTTGCATTTGGGACAGTAGGGTCTGCTCCCGCTGTACCCTTTCTTCTCCGAGGTTCCGGATGAATAAGCCTTACTGTATTCAGGCTTTTTGTTGGAGGTTTGGTTGGATGAGTTGGGGTTTTCTTTCCACTTGCGTTTGTTGTTTGCAGATGGGGTTGAAGTTGTGCCACGGCAGACAGAATTTGTCGTTAGTTCATGGGCCATACGGATGGCGCTCTGAATAGTACCTGGTTTGGAAGAAGTTACCAGGTCTTGGAGTCTCTTAGGAAGACCATCAACGAATTTCTCGATCCTCTTGTACTCAGGATCGACCATGGTTGGGCACAGAAGTGCCAGTTGGTGGAAACGGTTTGTGTATCCGGTGATGTCATCACCCTGCATCTTGTGGTTCCAAAATTCCACTTCTAGTTGTTTCAATTCATCCCTGGGGCAATACTCGCCCCTCAACATCTTCTTCAACTCCTCCCACGGGAGCTTGTAAGCATTAGCAACACCCACAGTCTGGGCATATGTGTTCCACCAGGTGAGTGCGGTGTCAGTAAAAGTACTAACGGAGAACTTAACTTTGTCTCCCTCAGCACAGTTGCAGATCAGAAATACAGACTCAACTTTCTCGATCCAGCGTACTAGACCGATAGCTCCCTCAGTACCTGCAAAGTTTCGGGGTTTGCAGTTCTGGAAGTCCTTGTAAGAACAAGGTTTAGCAGCAGGGGTTTCAGCGGCATCGCTGTTCCTCGTGGAACTTGGTGGAGTATTCCGAGCCAAGGCTTCAGTAACAGCCTGGGTTATAAGGGAGGTAATCTGGGCATCTGTGTATGGTCTTGTATTTGGCGGCATGATTCTTCAATAAAATAAATGAAAATACATGAGATTTTGTAGGAACTTGTAATTGTCACAGATGTACATGTATAAAAGCAGTAATACATAACATCATATGGAAAATGACAATTTATATGAGTTGAAATAACAAGGAATATTTGATGGATAATGCGAGTTCAAAGGTTACATCCTACAGAGATATTACAAAAGGTGTCGGGAATTGTTACATCCGACTAGTTTATAGAGTAGTGTTAGATAGTCAAAAGATTACGAGATAGATTACAAGACAAAGACTAGACTAGTCTTCCTGTAGATTTAATTCTTTCCATCAGCGCGACAAGGCGGTCCACGGTTTCTGCTAGTCTGTTGGTTTGCCTAGCGTTGTCTTCCACCAAGGCCAGTCGTTGTGTTAGTGCTCGAGAGTGATCCTCAGTCTCCTGTGAACGCTGTTCACATTCCTCTAGTCGGTTTCTTACAAGTTCATCCGCACCTAATTCGGCGGTCATGGAATCCTGAATTATGCTTACAGAGAGGTTGGTATCCTCTTGTTCTCGCTGGAGTTGGGATATGTGATCAAGTGCTCGGCGAAGCAAGTAGGTCATTCGGTGTTGTTCCCGTTCAAGACTTTCGAGCCTTTGTTCCTGACGGCGGAATTGGGTAGTCAATACCGGCATCGTGAGATGTGCCGGGTTCTGAGAGTTATGAGCAGGATAGGGGCTGGTTCGAGATGACCTGTTGATGCATTTTGTGTGTCAGTCAGTTGGTCAAACTATTGTAATTGTCAAAAGTCAATTAGTCTACGAATGTATAGTGTTTAGAATGTGTATTCGAGTCTGTAAATGAAATATACATAGAATGGTGACATTGTAATTGGGCCTGCGACGTTGGGTCAGACGTCGCAAGGGTCTGGGCCTGCGACGTTGGGCTTAACGTCGCAGGGTCCATTAGGTTGACTATAAATAGAGAAGTTAGAATTCGTTTTAGGGTTGATCAAACCCTAGAGAGTGAGAGAGGTCGTGAGGCAGAGTTAAGAGACAGAGTTCGTGTTTGTAAAGCTTTATTCATCAATTGTGAATATATACAAAAGCTTATAGAATCGTTTGTGTGTTTGATTAGTAAAACGTTCATTGTTTGATTGTTTGTATTCCGCGCTTACAATTAGTTAAACGATCCGATCAGATCCCACGAGTACGGGACTATCAACTGGTATCAGAGCCGTAGAATCAAGGATTCGTCGGTTTCGGATCGTTATTTTGGGCGTTCTCGATTGATTCGCGAAGGTATTAATTGTTATTAATCGTTTCTAAGTTGATTTGCTTGATTAAGATCGATTTCTGGAGGTGTTTTTGGGTTAGATCGACGTTTGGTTTTCGAAATTTCGTTAGGGTTTCGAAAATTTTCGATTTTTAGGGTTTCTGGCCGCTGCAGCCCGACTGTGCGACGTCACCTGCGACGTCACCTGCGACGTCACCTGCGACGTCGCTTGCGACGTAACTTATCTTGACTTTAATTAGTCTTTGCGACGTAGAGTTGCGACGTTACCTGCGACGTCGTTATTTTGACCTTAAGTGGTTATTGCGACGTAGGCTGCGACGTCGCTAGACTCTGCGACGTTGGACTGCGACGTTATACACTACGTCGCATTTTCGATTCTTAATTGAGTCATCGGACTTCTGCGACGTACCGCTGCGACGTTGCTATTTTTCTCCGACGTTAACCTCGTTCTAAGTTCGGTAAAAAAAAAAAAAAAAAAAAAAGTTTCAAAATTTATGCGTTTTCAAAATTTTTCCATAGGCTTAAAACTGTTCAATTTTAGTCTGGAAAAAGTTTCATTTTACCCGGCCAGTTTTTGACGTTTTCGGACGAAATTTTGGCGGGAAAAACGCAAAAATTTTGTAATTTCAAATTTTGTTTTTAGGCTTAGAATAGCTTAATTTTAGTGTCGGAAAAGTTTCGCTACACTCTGTCAGTTTTCGAAATTTTCGAATTCAATTTTGGAGGGAAAATTCGGATATGGCTTTTGGTGCGAAAATGCTTCCTTCTACATCTTTGTTCTATAGTGATTTTGCGAGTTGGAAGATTAAGTTATGCAATTTCATTGAACACAAAGATCCAAATATGTGGAATTGGTTTAACACCATTGATCGATATGAGCAACCAAGACTCGATGGGGTGCTTAAGTCAATAGCACAAATGTCAGTCAAGGAACGAGCAGAGTTTGATAAAGACAATAGAGCATATGAGATGATTACCACATGTTTGCCAGAAGTTGTGATTAATGAATTTAAAAATCAAGCAACTTCTATAAGTTTATGGGATGCTCTTATAGTTGCTTACGATCAAAAGGAAAAGAAGTCAGAGGCTAATATTCAAATTCCTAGTCTAAATGATACTTCCAGATCAACTTCCAACTCAGCTGCATCTACTTCTACTGGCACTTCCTATACTTCTCATACCGCTCCTTCAAAGTCTACTGAGGAACATGCTAAAATCTTTACAGCTTTCCTCAATTCTTATGAGAATTTTCTTTCCAAGAAGGCTAGTACTTTGCAGCTCACTGAGGAAGACTTTGAACAGATCGATTCTGATGATTTGGAGTATATGGACATCAAATGGAGCATGGCCATGATAACCCAAAGGACAAAGAAATTTCTTCAGAGAACGGGCAGAAAAGACCTGGATGACGATGGTGATACAGGTCTTGGTTTTAATAAAAGCAAAGTGAAATGCAAGAACTGTCAGATTCATGGGCACTTTGCTAAGGAGTGTGAGAAAGTAAAATATCCTTCATCTGGATTCACTACTCCTACAGCTCCAACGACTCCAGAGAAAAACACAACATCACAGGCTATGACGGTGTATTCTCAAGGAGTGTTTGATTTTAGTGCACTTCAAGGAGAGGTTCAACACAGTGCGCTCTTGGCAAAGATACATGAGGTAGAAACAGAATCTGAAAAACCTTTTACTTGCATATCCTGTATTAAATTGGAAGCTTCTTTAAAATGTTTTCAAATAGACTATGTAGACTTGAGAGAAAAGGTTGAGAAACTCACTGAGTCAAATAAGTTTCTAAAAGCTAATGAAATACTTTATGAAAAGGAAGTTGAGGCTCATAAGTTTGACACTGAGAAATATAAAGCTAAAGTTTTCAGTCAACAAGATGCCATTAACAGCTATTTAACAGAAATTGAGTTGTTAAATAAAGAACTTTCTGAGCTAAAGTCTGAGTCTGACTCTTTTAAAAAAGGAATCACAAGTTTCTCAAACTCTCATAAAATCTTCGATGAAATTGTTGACAAGCAGAGGACAAATACAAGTAGTAAGGCTGGAATAGGGTATAACTCAGTTCCACCTCCTACTAATCACTATCCTCGGCCTGTTAAGGAAGGCACCGAAGAACTTGTGGCTGACTACTCATCATGGCCAGCTACAAAGTCTAAAGAAGCTACATCCAATCCCAAAAGGCAAGCAAAGGAGAAAACTAAACGGACAGAGTATCCCTTGCCTACTTTTGTTAAGTCTGATAGTACACCTCCAGTTAGTGTAGAGGAGGGTGTTGAGATAGAGGATCTACCGGAAGAGGCTGAAATCAAAGTTGAAAAAGTTAATGTAAAGCCAGAAAATCATATACTTACCAATGAAACTGTAAAGGTTTCAAATACAAAGGGTAAAAACAAGGTTGAAAATGAATCCAAAAGGGTTCAACATCAAATGAAGGATTCAAATGTAAAATCTAAAAGTGAACAACCTTCAACATCAACTTGTTCAACTTCTGAGGCTTCTACATCAACGTGTACACATAAGTGTTCACGTCCTGTAAATGCCTCATCTTCTAAGCCTCCAACAGTTCATTCTCCACCTCAACCTTTTGTGGGTAATCATTGGAATAGGTCGTACATTGAACGACGTTCTTGTTTCCATTGTGGACAACAAGGACATATAATTAGGGATTGTCGGTTATTATCCCTAGATAGGTTTGGTAGAGGGATGCCAAGAACTTCCTCCTTTAGGAATTCTTATTCAAAATCGTTTTCTAGGCGTGCTTCGTATTCGCCTATATCAAGATATGCATCCTCTTCTCCAAAACCCGTGGCTAGAGTAAACAAAGTTGTGCCTAGTAAACCTCAAGTTCAACAGCACAACATTGTTGAAAACAACTCATCTGAACCTACAAAGGTTTGGAAACCCAAATCCACAAACAACGCATCAATGAAATCTTCTGAGTTTTTAAAATATCATAAACTCATTGATGTGATGATTATGGATGACCATGGACAACCCAAGTCTATCAAGGCTTGGGTGTCCCATAAGTACTAACGTTTAATTGTTTGTGGTGGTGCAGTCAGGTTATTGAAAGCTAACATTTTTAGTGACTGCATGGATGTGGATATTGTTGGAAGAATGCGATGATGAATTGTGATTGGATGAGATTTTCGATGTTATGAGGTGGTAAAAGTGCTAAAAGGCATTTGAATTGACTTGATATGTGATTTTGAAACTCTTATTTAACTTTTATCTATTTTTTATTTGTTAGAAATGCAACAGTCATTCTTTATACTTTTTAGTATAAAAGAAATGCAATGTTGCGAAATTTATTCAATTAAAAAAATACAAAAATATGTTTAATGTTTAAGGGGAGTATTTTTGGATTGGATATAAGAATTTGCTGTTCAGGGGGAGTAATTCTGAATATTAAAAATTCTGATTATTTTAATTCAGAAATGTGAACAGCAAGATTCTTAATTCTTGAAAAGATGTTGGATTGTATGTCTGTAAAACAACTTGGGATATGATAGTACATCGGGGAACATGCACAAAATGGAAGTTTTAAGGTTTATTCTTGATGTATCAGTAGGTTTATCTAGCATACTTAATACAGTTTTTATGAAAATTATCTTCATCATATGATGTATTGGTAGGCATGATACATACCGGTCTATGGATTATTAAGAAGTAATTCAAATACGTGTCTATGATCTTGTGGTAAACACCTTGTGATGTACGACACTAAGTCTTAATTCCTTAGCGTAGCTTGACATACTTCTATTTTTAGATCGTATATCTGAGATCTTTTGGGGGAGTTAGCTGATTGATTCCTTTGTTGTACGTAAGAGCAGACCTGGTCTCGATTCAGCTTACTCTCAAAACTAAGCAAACGTGAGTCAATGTACTTGCAAAGTCTTATATTTAAGGTACTGGTCAAGGTCGCCAATTGAATAAATCAAGTTTGGTTTGACTGCGATCAGTTTTGCTTAAACCTGAATCAAGTGTATGTCGCTCTGTTGTACACAAGTACAGACCTGTCACCGCTGGCTTGATTCTTAAAATTGATTCTCTTATATTCTTTCTAAAGTTGGAAACTATGTTCTTGTCTGGGCTAAAGGGGTATGTCTATGGTGGGGACCACAGAGAAATATTCATACTAATAATAAAGATTAGCTTGCAGACACGGATGTAACATGTTTAAGTGGAAAAACAATACCAGTAATCGTCTTGAAATAATTTTTATACTAGGTGTATTAAATGTGCTAAGTAAATTTAAAGTGGACAAATATACTGGTAATCGAGATAACACTTACTATTTCCTAATAATTGCATGTTGGCCTGATATGATCCCTAAGCAGACCTAAAACAATCCTATCCCCAATTTATTTTAATCTTCGTTCTTTACTTTTCATTTATAAAGAAAAATTCAAAAAGATTTTATTTCTATGTTATTTTCTTCAATATCACATATCTTGTTAAAGTCAAATATTGAAGATGTAAAGGATGTCGGTTATTCTCCAAAGATTGTGAAGATAATTCTATCGGAGAAGCTGCTGATGATTGAGAGATGGTCACTGAGTTTGAAGATCTTATTGTATGATAAATTTGTGTCAGTCACATGAATTTGGACACCAAGATTTCTTTGAAGACCATGCTATCTCAAAGGGGGAGTTTCTGATTGTCAAAGACATGAAAGAGTTTGTTGATGAAGACTAATTGAAGACTTCTTTGACCAAGCTGCTGACAAGGGGGAGTTTGTTGATGCATTTTGTGTGTCAGTCAGTTGGTCAAACTATTGTAATTGTTAAAAGTCAATTAGTCTACGAATGGATAGTGTTTAGAATGTGTATTCGAGTCTGTAAATGAAATATACATAGAATGGTGACATTGTAATTGGGCCTGCGACGTTGGGTCAGACGTCGCAAGGGTCTGGGCCTGCGACGTTGGGCTTAACGTCGCAGGGTCCATTAGGTTGACTATAAATAGAGAAGTTAGAATTCGTTTTAGGGTTGATCAAACCCTAGAGAGTGAGAGAGGTCGTGAGGCAGAGTTAAGAGACACAGTTCATGTTTGTAAAGCTTTATTCATCAATTGTGAATATATACAAAAGCTTATAGAATCGTTTGTGTGTTTGATTAGTAAAACGTTCATTGTTTGATTGTTTGTATTCCGCGCTTACAATTAGTTAAACGATCCGATCAGATCCCACGAGTATGGGACTATCATGACCTCATGTTCCTCCTGG
The DNA here is from genome assembly GCA_949592205.1 of Helichrysum umbraculigerum. Taxonomy (NCBI): domain Eukaryota; kingdom Viridiplantae; phylum Streptophyta; class Magnoliopsida; order Asterales; family Asteraceae; genus Helichrysum; species Helichrysum umbraculigerum. The sequence goes on along the minus strand of CATIUR010000001.1, from coordinate 380,192,577 downwards.
CTACTCGTGGGTTTTGTGACCCATGTGAGCGAGAGTGTGACAGATTAGGTGGTGTGTTTGCCATTCCTGTGGTAGAGTGTAAGTAAGTCGAGGCTAATATATATAAGTATATAATATCCAGCCTAGTGTCTAACACGCATCAAGTAATGGTCCGGTTCTCTCGTGGTCAGAGTCAACTAACGCATCCCCGTTTAACATAACCATTTCAGACCTCACATCATCTTTCCTTAATTGTACATAGTTGATCAGGCTATGTTAAATTAAAGTCGTATGATGTAATTCCTGAACCAATTATGCCTAGTAAGGAAATACTGCCTAATGGTCATAGTCTAGGCCCACTAAATGCAACCTAGTTCACTATAACCTTAGGCTCTGATACCAATCTGTAACACCCCCGAAATTCACTGTTTTGCGGAAGCATAGTTTGGGGTGTTACTAATCAAATATCACAGCACAAAGATAAAGTAAACGACATCTATATGCAACGTTTGTAAATTAGTTAAATTCCATAGATATATTGTTTGAAAACTTAGTGTTTTCGTATACAAAAATGTAGTTTCCCTAGAGTCCGCGCGTGTTGCGGGAGATTCTATTACATAATCGAGATATACAAAAGATAATGCTAAGAATCTCCGTTAATGCAGTTGTGTTGAAATCATGCGACTCTAGCTAAATTCCTGGAGTAATCCTACTCCATCCGGGTACCTGAGAAAACATGCTAAAAAGTGTCAACCAAAAGGTTGGTGAATCTCACAGGTTTGTAAGTAATATCAGCTTTAAACACGAGATTTCATCAGAAATGACCGTAGGCGTAAAATCAGCAATTTCAATCCAGAAATCGTAAAACCAGTATTTGCAATCCAGCAAATGTAAGTAAGTAAGTTTATACCGTTGCCATGAGGCTCATAATCGAAGCTTAACCCGTAAGTAATATGTTTGCTCCCGTGACATGCTCGTAATTGAGCAAGCATCAGTAACGAATAAGTAGTCACCCGTTTCTACGTGTAAATCAGTACGTGGCAGCGCTACTGCCCCGGGTGGGGAGGGTCGTTTCCCTAATGGATCCATTAACTAGTGTTCGCGCTTAAGTCCATAACTAACGATATATGATGGAGAGACTTCTGTTTGTAAGTAAACTCATGCAATTCCGTTTGGTATAGTAAACAGTTTAGTACTTGTGTTCGAGGAAAAGTAGTAGCATGTTTCTCCCCCAATAAGATAAAACAGTAAAAGTGGGGCCGTAAGACTCACCTGAGTCGAGTAGTAAGCAGTAGCAAATGGTAGGTAGTATGTAGGTTCTCCGAACCCGTAACCTTTAAATGCCTAAACATATAAAGTAAGTAAGTAGATCTCTCGCAAGACCATCTAGGCTAGTTGTCTACACAACTCGTTATGTCCAAAGTTGGTTCGTTATCGTTTGTTTTCAGAAAACATGGTTGGCCCATTGGTGACGGTTTGTATTAGTAATAGTCAAAGTATTATCATTGCTGTGACACCCCTCAAATTTGGGTACATATAAGAACAGTAAATACATGCATTTTACGCTAATTTTCAGACCAAAGTTTAAACAAAACTTTCCTTGTGAAATAAACCTAGCAAGCCCAATACTTTTAAACAAAAAGTATTACGTATTTCGTAATTAACTAAATTACGTACAAACTTATCGGGACGAACTCGACAAATTAAATACAATGAAGTTGGTGATACAAAAATAATTAATAAATCGAAAATTATTAATCACGATTACTATTATAATTATATTATTGAAATAAAATAATATATTATACGTTTATTATTTAAAGTATAGGACACAGTACAAATAGCCAAAAAGTATCTCAAAATACTTTTGAACAAATTTTATTGGAAACTATTATAGAAAATAGTTGGAACAAAAGTTGTTCGGGAACTTTTAGACGACTATTTAGGACACGTTATACACGAACAGAAACAATTATAAAATGTGCCTAAAAGTCAAAAATAACAAAAGTGTTATTTTTGCCGTTCCTGTTTTACCATTTGGAACATTACTTCAAAATATGAATTCCAAATTTGACTGAAATTTGGCACATAATTTAACCGTACAGTACCACCTACTGTGATTAATTTTATTAATGATTTTAATAAAAGAATTCATTTTTATAATTATCAATTACTAAGTTTGAAATAAAATTTAAACTAACGAGTAATTGATTGGTACACGGGGTACAACTAATTATACCCGTACACGAAACTAACGGGTTAAAAGCCCAAACATTTAACACAATAATAATACCAGCCGACAATTTTGGTACTGAACCATACACTCTTTGAAAACTTAACATTGAAGGTAACAATATAATACTCCTTTTTCCTCACATGCCAGTGATCAACCACCTACAATAATTCATCTACCTAATTTGTTCTTCTTTGTGGTTGTCGACTGGGAACAGAGGAAGAAAAAGAGCAGGAAACCATTCTTCATTTTTCCAACTTTCAAACACTCAAACCCTCCAATCATAAATTAAACAATGATAACATAATCATAAGAATCATCTCGAAATCGTTATCATCATCATCAGTCACGTCATCATCATCAACCATACTCACTGTTGACCTTGATTGGGCGACTATTCTACGGCTGCTAGCTTTTTCACATTCACTACAACCACTGTAACTAGCAGTACAGATAAGACTGCACGCATATGGAGTTAGGCGACCCGCGACTAATTAGGATGCCACATTTTGGGACACTTAAGATATTTTTGTATAAATGATTTGCATTAATCATTCTAATGAAATCTTCTTTCGAAAACTGTGTGTTTTATACAGATTGTATTTTATAATACTATTCTACGACTTTAGCGAGTTGTAGTCCTTTTTTTTTGTTACAAACAAACTTCATAAATGACATCTTAATTTACTGTTCAGCAATAATCATACGCTCTGATCTGGCATGATGTTCAACGTTAACGTCAGCACCCCACACATACTAATGCTTCCGCTAATCGCACGTTGACCGCGCTGACCGAATTTGGGGGTGTCACAGATTGGTATCAGAGCCATTGGTTATAGCGAACTAGAGTTCTTTAAGCGACCTGAAAGCTTTAGAGACCTAGACTATAGCCTTGGCTAGAACATACATGCACACATTTGCATATGCCTAACTCACTATATGACAACTACTGTTGCAATGCGTTTAGATGAAAAATTGCGTGTTCCAACACGTGACTTCTCAAATATGGTTAGGATAATGGTGGCAACTCGATACACGAGAAACCATTAACCAACACCATCAAGAAACTTATACGAACGTTATTATCTGATGTAGAGTTAACCTGATTTGTATTCCCTGAAACAAACCACACTTGAGACAGTCAATCCTACTTGAACAGTAGAAGAATGCTTGAGGGCACTTATATCATATTAAAAGTCTGGAACTCTTCTCATTCATACAGCTCCCACTTTTACGAGCAAACATATATAAAACTAATGGTTCCTACCATGGTTGTCATACCCCACACACTATTCAGGGAACTCCGTGACGCACACAAAAATGACTTCTTACAAAGCACTACCCCAATTTTGATGGAGACATCCTCCTTACTAGCAAACAACTCGAGTCTGTTGAAGGCCACAGGAACTTGGAAAACGAATAATTTCCCATGCTACTTATGCCCGAGTATAAATGTTAGAGGAGCATGCTCGAGTGGCAGAAAGTACAGATGAGATCAGCATGATGATGACTATATGATGGCAGAAGTGGTATTTATCGTAACTGCGTAAAAACTATGTACGGCGGGCTGTGCCCTACTATACTATACTAAAACCTCTATTCAACACATACATACGAATTTCGTCATATCTTATTTGAATATAATAGTACGAAAGCCATGTTTGACAACTACTTGGTCATAGTTGACCACTACGCAAACAAACTCTCACTTTCTAAAGGATCGAACAAATCCTCACTAAACACTTAACGACTAGGACTGACAACTTATCAGTCGAATGGACGGAGAGAACAAACGGAAGTCGCGATACATATTGGAGTAACGAGCCTTAAGTACTACAAGAACAGACATAATAAGTGTCGTATCCACTAATCGAGATGGAGTCTTAAATAACCACTAGGGTAACCAGACCCAATTATGTGAAACAAACTCCTCCCCACAAACGACAAACTTATTTTGACAATTTTTATAAAATTTGTCTACAAAAATGTTTTACTATATTTTTGGATAACATTCCAACAAAAACTATATTTTGGATAGCGTTCCAATGGAAACAATAACTTTAAATAACATTCCTACAAACACTTTGAATGGGATACTGGAAAACATACCAGTACGCATTTATGAACCGGAGAATGACCGGTATCATTTTGAATTAACCGGAGAACGTACCGGTAACGTTTTGAGATACTGGAAAACGTACCAGTAAGGTTTTAAACCGGAGAACGACCGGTGGATTAACTGGAGAACGACCGGTACTATGACTTGCTGGAGAATGGCCAGCGGTATTACAAACCGGAGAACGACCAGTAGACTTTGGAAATGTTGATCCTTAGTTGGATCAGCCTGCGTTTCCTACGATAACGATTTTGGGGAATGTTATTTTATTTAAATAGCCTATGTTCTTGCTATTACTTATTTGGGAAATGTTAACTCTTGATTGAATTAACATGTGTTTCCTACGATAACTATTCTGGGAAATGTTATTTTTACTAAATAACATGTGTTTTCCTATAAACCATTACTTTAGGAAATGTTTCTCTTAATTGATAAACTTGTGTTTCCTACAGAGCAAACAACTAAACCATGTTAGGGACAGACAACCCACTTAAGTTGTAATTTGAGTAGACATCTCAACTAAACTGTATTTTGGGTGATATCCCAACGAAATTTTACTTTTGGATGACAATTCAACAAAACGAAATTTATTGAACCCTAACACCGTCACCGAGATGTCGTGGAGAATGATGACTCAACTTTTAGAAGTTGACTCACATAAACTAGAATGACAAACACGCTATAGAACTAACCAATGGTAAGTTGATCGAATCAGGAGGAATAGTACCGGGATGTATCCTAGCGTTTGGGGATCATCTCTTCGATATAGACTTGCTATCGGTAGAGTTGGGGAGTTTCGACATCATAGTCATTAGGGATTGTGTTTGTCGAGAATGTGAGATAAGATTGTATGTTCTTATAAGTTGGTACGAGTACCTCTACTCACTATCTATTATCTCTAATGAAGATAGGAGATATACATTTTGCATTTGACAATTACTGCAACAGGCTGTGAACATTGGTCTCAATATGAGTACCGCCTACTATTCACAAAACTAACGGTCAAAACAAACGAACGATACAAATGATTGAGGACTCGTTGTGAGCCTGTGTAATTAATTATGGAGGAAATTGGGATGTTCGTCTCCCACTAACCGAATCCTACTACAACAATAATTACCACCCTAGGGTACAAATGACGCCATTAAGGCACTATACGAAACAAAATACCGATTACCACTCTATGGGATAGAGTGGGTGATAGACAACTTTGAACACCACATTGACAACCTTGCACTTCCTCCAAAACTTAACTCATTGATTTCAGTTAGCACTAACGCATGTTGCTCATTCCTCAATACCACTTTCACTGATTTGACATCAAGTGCAGAATAGGGATGACCTATCTAAGTCAACGATAAACTCAGGGTTTGCATTTAGCAGACAAGTCAAATTACTGTTTAGTCCAACTAATTAGTCATGAAAGGACTATTGTATATATATGGCTACCTTGCAGCCACGATATAACTACGATTTGAACCATAAAATAGTCAGGACTCGACTACTACGATAGACATGCTAGGCCCAATATCAGTTAAATGACTTAATTACAACTGGGACGTGAGGCAAAGTAAACTTGTAACAAACTCTTCTTACGTACATTTCTCCCTATACCATTACTAACTGGAGAAACCCTGGCGATATGAGCGAAAAAAAAAAAAAACACTTAATCTCCGCCACGTAGGACCGTTTGAAAGTCCTTACAAGAAACCTTGTCACATACAGGTTTGAACTAACACGAGAGTTCAACAAAATTCATGACATTACCCATTTCTAACATGAAAAGGGTGTTCTCTAACGAGACCTTAATTCATTTTTCCCGACATAACTACTATTGGCATAAAAATTTAACTTTGTAGAGGAACTTTTCAAGACGTCGACTAAGGTTTTGCAGCTAGCAAAATAGACACACTATCAGGTATATAATTTGCAAAAGTGAACTATACTCGTACTACAAGCCGTTAGGATTGTTACAACAACTTGAAATGTCGCAACCGAACTATGAACGCAAGAAACGAAACACGAGTGTTAGACACTCACGACTTGATTCAAATTTCGAGGACGAAATTTCTTTAACAAGGGAAGAATGTGACACCCCTCAAATTTGGGTACATATAAGAACAATAAATACATGCATTTTACGCTAATTTTCAGACCAAAGTTTAAACAAAACTTTCCTTGTGAAATAAACCTAGCAAGCCCAACACTTTTAAACAAAAAGTATTACGTATTTCGTAATTAACTAAATTACGTACAAACTTATCGGGACGAACTCGACAAATTAAATACAATGAAGTTGGTGATACAAAAATAATTAATAAATCGAAAATTATTAATCACGATTACTATTATAATTATATTATTGAAATAAAATAATATATTATACGTTTATTATTTAAAGTATAGGACACAGTACAAATAGCCAAAAAGTATCTCAAAATACTTTTGAACAAATTTTATTGGAAACTATTATAGAAAATAGTTGGAACAAAAGTTGTTCGGGAACTTTTAGACGACTATTTAGGACACGTTATACACGAACAGAAACAATTATAAAACGTGCCTAAAAGTCAAAAATAACAAAAGTGTTATTTTTGCCGTTCCTGTTTTACCATTTGGAACATTACTTCAAAATATGAATTCCAAATTTGACTGAAATTTGGCACATAATTTAACCGTACAGTACCACCTACTGTGATTAATTTTATTAATGATTTTAATAAAAGAATTCATTTTTATAATTATCAATTACTAAGTTTGAAATAAAATTTAAACTAACGAGTAATTGATTGGTACACGGGGTACAACTAATTATACCCGTACACGAAACTAACGGGTTAAAAGCCCAAACATTTAACACAATAATAATACCAGCCGACAATTTTGGTACTGAACCATACACTCTTTGAAAACTTAACATTGAAGGTAACAATATAATACTCCTTTTTCCTCACATGCCAGTGATCAACCACCTACAATAATTCATCTACCTAATTTGTTCTTCTTTGTGGTTGTCGACTGGGAACAGAGGAAGAAAAAAAGCAGGAAACCATTCTTCATTTTTCCAACTTTCAAACACTCAAACCCTCCAATCATAAATTAAACAATGATAACATAATCATAAGAATCATCTCGAAATCATTATCATCGTCATCAGTCACGTCATCATCATCAACCATACTCACTGTTGACCTTGATTGGGCGACTATTCTACGGCTGCTAGCTTTTTCACATTCACTACAACCACTGTAACTAGCAGTACAGATAAGACTGCACGCATATGGAGTTAGGCGACCCGCGACTAATTAGGATACCACATTTTGGGACACTTAAGATATTTTTGTATAAATGATTTGCATTAATCATTCTAATGAAATCTTCTTTCGAAAACTGTGTGTTTTATACAGATTGTATTTTATAATACTATTCTACGACTTTAGCGAGTTGTAGTCCTTTTTTTTTGTTACAAACAAACTTCATAAATGACATCTTAATTTACTGTTCAGCAATAATCATACGCTCTGATCTGGCATGATGTTCAACGTTAACGTCAGCACCCCACACATACTAATGCTTCCGCTAATCGCGCGTTGACCGCGTTGACCGAATTTGGGGGTGTCACAATTGCGTTTGAAACATTTTGTACTGAAACGACGGGGGTCCGGGGGCAGCGCCCCTGGTTGCGGGGTTCCAAGGGGTGGCAACCCCTTGGCGGGGTCCAAGGGGCAGAGCCCCTGGTCGGGGTCGAGCTGCCGAGTCAGCTCGGAGGGAAAAATGCACATTTTCTACATAGTTTTAGTGAAAATCTCTTTAAAAATTCCGATTTCTGCGACGTTGGGTGCGACGTTGGGTGCGACGTCGCAGATCCTGACTGCGACGTTGAGCATGACGTCGCTATGTGCGACTTTCGCAATTTAATGCGACGTTGTGGGTGGCGTCGCTATACGCGACGTCGCAACTTAATGCGACTTTGTGACTGACGTCGCACCATGCGACGTTACGAGGGGTTGTGCGACGTCGAGGCTGACGTCGCATGAATCTGGGTACAAATGCGACGTCGCGGTCTGTTGGCCGGAAAACGTGCCGAAAACGAGTTTTCCGGTTTCTGTTCGGTCCAAATCTTTTACCCAACCCATATTAGGACATTTTAAGCCTATAGAAACTATAAACTAGTAAAAATGATCAAAAACGAGATATGTCGGGATTTGTCGGGATTTGTCGGAAACTTACGAGGTGTCGGATTGAAAATCCGAAAAGATAGGATGATAGATCGTGAAGTGGTGGTGCTTTTCTTCCAAATGACCGAGTAAAACCGAGTGCGTTTTGAGGTAGTATTTTGTGAATTTGATGAATTGGTGGTGGTGATTAATTTGAGAGAGAAAAGGGAGGAAGAAAGAGAAAGAGTGGAGAAAGTGAGGAGAAAGAGAGTAAGAGTGGGAGGTTAACCTCCCACTTTCAGTCTGCGCCTCCGCGCTCCGTGCGGTGTTCGTTTCCTCTGTCGTTTAAACGTTAAATCAAGCAGTTATATTTTTAAAAGGTGACGGGAATATTTTAATGAAATACCTTGAAATTAATTATAAAAACATTTGTCGAAGTATTAAAATTCTTAACTCGCGTTTAATACGTATTCGTTAAATTATTTAAAATGTTGTCGCGATATTATAAATAATGTTTGTTCGCTGTGTATTTTATATAATAAAATACGTTCTCATTATTTAGGTAAGTTTCTGTCACCAACGTCCAAGTAACTGTGTCGGACTCCGTCCGGTTAATTCGTACGATTAATCCAAATCGCGTAAGTACACTCATATATATATAAATCACCTTATATATATACAAATAGAGTCTGCAATTAGTCCTATTACATACTAATTACAACTAGTTACAATTAATTAGGCATAATTAATTATCCTAATTTAGCAGGTGTTACAGTATGTATGTATGGATATAACTCAACAACCGCCTTAACATTTTGGGAGTATACTAGAAGTGTTTAATTTTCATTCCCCGTACTTATCATTGTCTGGAACTTAAAAACCATTTGCGGGGAAACATTATTTTATTTTACCGTCAACTGAGTTAATTTAAAACAATCAATAATTTATTAGTCACAATAAATTATTCGACTCTTTTCTCCTCTTATTTTAAATTAACACAACACAATTATTTTCTGACACATTAGATAATAACGCACCGTCAGAAAATATTAAAATACTACCAGACCCGAGGAATGGATGTTACATTTCAGCTGGGGCTTCCATCCTGAAAAACACAGATAACACAGGTAACATGTAAAGTTTATGAGGATATACAAATGCGAGAAGAACTGATGATTATTTGTAAAATATTTTGATTGTAAGCGTCATCAGGACTTCTGCATCTGCATATATAAACAATAAAGACTTATCTCAGATTTGTAAATTTCAAAGTCTATCAGATAAGTAGCTATCCTGCATCATTTAGTTAGGAATGATAGTTGTAACACCCACGTTTCAAACATGGAATGGAAGATCACATTTATTGCTAAATAATTAAAGCCATAATAAAGTCTTGTAATAATAAATAACCGATGTCTAAAAGAAAACATAAATTTTGTCTCCAAATGATAACTTAAATTCTCAAATCATAAATATAAGTCCAAACTAGTAAATAAAAGGGTAGGTCTTTAAGGCATCTTCAAAGTCTTGAAGCTCTCGCACTCATCCCATAGTACCCTGATTACCTGCCGCAGGAAAGGAAAATGCGGCTGAGCTATTTGCTCAGTGCGCGGATGATAAACAATAACAGTAATAATATCTCAAAGTAAGAATGAAGCAGATTATTAAATAATTTATTTTCTCAAAATTCACCATCGAGTAACACCACCCTTACACCAGAGTAAACAAATAAAATAAAGGCCGAGGCAACGAAGGGTTGGGTTATTTTATACCGAGTACCGGCGATCCCTGCTACCCTGATGAAACGCTCCATGAAAGCATTAATAGACTCACGAGGAACCTGTCGGATGTTAAGATACTCTCGTTTATAGGCGTTTCCTATTGCTGACAGAGAAGCCTATAAACGAGAGTATCTTAACATCCGACAGGTTCCTTGTGAGTCTATTAATGCTTTCATGGAGCGTTTCATCAGGGTAGCTGGGATCGCCGGTACTTGGTATAAAATAACCCAACCCTTCGTTGCCTCAGCCTTTATTTTATTTGTTTACTCTGGTGTAAGGGTGGTGTTACTTGATGGTGAATTTTGAGAAAATAAATTATTTAATAATCTGCTTCATTCTTACTTTGAGATATTATTACTGTTATTGTTTATCATCCGCGCACTGAGCAATTAGCTCAGCCGCATTTTCCTTTCCTGCGGCAGGTAATCAGGGTACTATGGGATGAGTGCGAGAGCTTCAAGACTTTGAAGATGCCTTAGAGACCTACCCTTTTATTTACTAGTTAGGACTTATATTTATGATTTGAGAATTTAAGTTATCATTTGGAGACAAAATTTATGTTTTCTTTTAGACATCGGTTATTTATTATTACAAGACTTTATTATGGCTTTAATTATTTAGCAATAAATGTGATCTTCCATTCCATGTTTGGAACGAGGGTGTTACAACTTACCTAGATAAGATTTAAACTAAGAATTAAAAACAAAATGACAAATTATTCTAGGATAGGCTTGGAGTGCCTCCCAAGAGCTCTTGTTTAAGAGAGAGTCACTAGCTTGACTCTTAATACCTGGGAATAGTTCAAGGTGGCTCGAAAATGTAGACTTCCTCATTAATGGGGAAATCCTCAATGTAATGTTTCAAGCGTTGACCATTAACTCTAAAGTTACCTTCCGGGGCTTCGAGTTCGACTGCACCGAAGGAAAATACTTTTGAGACTATAAATGGTCCGCTCCACCTGACTTTGAATTTTCCAGAGAACTTTTTGAAGCGTGAGTTGAAGAGAAGTACTTTATCCCCTGGTTTAAACTTTGATAGCTTGAGTCTTGCATCATGGAACACCTTGGTTCTTTCTTTGAATTTCACGGAGCTATCGTATGCTTTATCTCTTAACTCAGCTAGTTCGTTAAGCTGCATTCTTCGATGGGATCTTATGGTGGGAATGTCTAAGTTACATTTCTTCAGCGCCCAGTATGCCTTATACTCCAACTCTATCGGCAGATGACATGCCTTACCATAAACCAGACGATATGGTGTGGTTCCTAATGGCGTTTTGTATGCTGTTCTGAATGCCCACAACGCATCATCTAATTTATCGAATTACTTTTCCCCATGGTTGAACACCGTTCGTTCTAAGATTCGTTTCAACACCCTATTTGTCACTTCGGCTTGCCCATTGGTTTGTGGGTGATAAGCAGTTAAAGTTTTGTGAGTTACTCCGTACTGTTGCAATGTTCTCATTAGGTGAGTATTGCAGAAGTGTGTGCCACGATCACTGATTATGGCTCTCGGAGCTCTAAATCGACAAAATAGTTGTTTGAGAAACTTAGTGACGACCTTGGCATCGTTTGTTGGGAGAGCTTGTGCTTCGGCCCACCTGGACACGTAATCAACTGCAACCAGAATGTATTCTTTTCCGTTAGATTTAGGGAACGGTCCCATAAAATATAATCCCCAAATGTCAAAGACTTCACAAGCTTGGATGTTGGTTAGTGGCATTTCATTGCGTGCGGATATGTTGCCGAATCGTTGGCAAGCATCGCAGCGTTTAACCAAGTCATAAGAATCTTGAAAAATGGTTGGCCAATAAAAGCCGGCGTCGTATACTTTCCGTGCGGTCTTGTTAGCTCCATGGTGGCCTCCAGTTGGTCCATGGTGGCTTTGGTAGAGGATATGTTCGACTTCTTTCCCGTCGACGCATCTTCTGATGATATGATCGGGACAGACCTTAAATAGGAAAGGATCGTCCCAAAAGTAATTCTTTACATCGCGGAAGAACTTTCGTCTTCGAGAAGTTGACATTCCTTTCTGGACTATTCCTCCCACCAAGTAGTTGGCAAAGTCAGCATACCAGGGATCGTATGATGAACTAGGTCCCTGATGGTGCTTTCCGATGTTCATGAGTTGTTCATCCGGGAACTGGTCTTGAATATCTCCTTCTTCAAGTTTTTCCATTGCTGGATTTTCCAATCGGCTGAGGTGATCTGCTGTAACATTTTCTGCTCCTTTTTATCTTTAATTTCTATGTCGAATTCTTGTAAGAGCAGAATCCAGCGCAACAGTCTTGGCTTAGCGTCTTGCTTTTTGAAGAGATACTTAAGAGCTGAATGATCTGTATAGACAATAGTTTTGGATAAAATATAATAGGAACGAAATTTATCAAAAGCAAATACTACCGCTAGCAACTCCTTCTCAGTGGTTGTATAGTTCTCTTGAGCGTCCGTAAGATTTTTGCTGGCGTAGTAAATCGGTTGAAAGTGTTTCTCCTTCCGTTGTCCTAGTACAGCTCCAACTGCAAAATCACTGGCGTCGCACATGATTTCAAATGGTAAGCTCCAATCGAGGGCTACCATGATTGGTGCATGCACGAGCTGTTCCTTTAAGTAGTTAAAAGCTTTAAGATAGTCATCTGTAAAGTCAAACGGAGTATCTTTTTCGAGAAGATGAGTCATAGGTCGAGAAATCTTAGAGAAATCTTTAATAAAGCGACGGTAGAATCCGGCGTGACCTAGAAAACTTCGGATGGCTTTCACAGAAGTAGGTGGTGGAAGTTTTGAAATAGTATCAACTTTAGCTTTATCTACTTCAATTCCTGCTTTAGATATCCGATGTCCTAACACTATTCCTTCTTTCACCATAAAGTGACATTTCTCCCAATTCAGAACGAGGTTTGATTCTTCGCAACGAGTGAGCATCCTTTCTAGGTTGGAAAGACAATATGTGAAGGAATCTCCAAAGACAGAGAAATCGTCCATGAAAACCTCCATACACTGTTCAATCATGTCATGGAAAATCGCCACCATGCATCTCTGAAAAGTAGCAGGTGCATTGCATAGCCCAAAAGGCATACGTCGGTAAGCGAAGGTTCCGTATGGACATGTGAATGTCATTGTGACACCCCCAATTTGATTGATTTGCGGAAGCTCGATTTGGGTGTCACTAATCAATATACAAAGCATTTAAGATATAATGAACGACCACTATATGCGTCGTTTTGAACTTTCATAAATAAAGTAAATGTTTACATCAAAATAATGTTACATTAGCTCGGTTCCTGAAATTTAGAGATTACATAGCATAATTACTTTTACAAAATATAATAATGCAATCAAATCTCTAGTTGTATGTATGCTGACTCGAGCTAATAAATCCCTGCTTGTGCAGCCAACCTACTGCTGGGTACCTGTGATAAATACTAAAATGGGTCAGCGAAAACGCTGGTGAGCTCACAGGTTTGTATGTCAATGTATAGTTGTCAGAACCGCAAGATTTATATTGAAGTTAAATTGCAATTAAGCAAAATAAAAGTTATACAATCCATGAGCACATAATCTGAGCTTAACTTGATTTGTCAGGCCCAATTAAGGAAACCTAACTTGAAATGCCTCCTACGAGTGTCTAATCCACACTCGTCTTCCCAAATGCTAATACATCCGTTTGACCGGTTAGTGCGTGCTAACCCGGATGAGGATTGTCAATCCCATATGATATCATATACTAACATTCACGCTAAAATATTAACAGACTATGCTATAGAGGACTTTAAATTGATTAGCTTGAAACTCATGTAGTAATTGAAAGTTGGCACTTGCGTTCTACTTGTAAAACAAAACAGAGCAGTAATATCACACCCCTAGTTGTAAAATAGTGAAAATGGGGCCATGAAACTCACCTGAGTCTTGAAGTGTTTAATTTAATAAACTTGAAGTAATTAGCGGTGAATTGATGTCCAAAGACTTGAAACCTGAATGTGTCCACGACACTTGAATTGTTATTAATTGTACCGGTATCTCGAAAGACTACCATTTAAATTGTTTGTTTAACTTGATGTCCAAATTACCCCGATTTGGTTGATTGTATTGTTACAAGTTACTTCGACTTGTTTGAGTAAATTGATACAAGTTACAACGACTTGTTTGATTTTTTGAAGTATGTTTTGAAAACGCGTACGGCCCGTTGGTGATTAATTGTAACAATATTCTTGATGTTATCACATTGATTTCGAAGCGTTACACTTGAAAGGCAAATTTCATTACGTTTGAAAAGTTGTATCGTGTAAGCGTTTTGAAGTTGTACAAGTTTGACCCTTGGTGAGAAATGTGCTTACGGAATCTAAGTACGGGGGTCCGGGGGCAGCGCCCCTGGTAGCGGGGTCCAAGGGGCGGCAGCCCCTGGCGGGGTCCAAGGGGCAGAGCCCCTGGCTGGGGTCGAGCTGCCAGGTCAGCTTGGAAAATTTTTATTTCTACTATATTGCTTTAAGGAAAAACGCATCTAGACTTGAATTTGGGTGAAATCAAGTGATAAAATTTCGAGCCTCGACACTTAGTAAAAATCTGTGTTTTTGAGGTTCTGGTTTGTGCGACGTTGGGTGCGACGTTGGATGCGACGTGAGTGTTTGCGTCGCATTTTGCGACGTTCGCAATTCAATGCGACGTAGGGTGCTGCGTCGCTAATGCGACGTTGGTTAAGTTGGCGACGTTAAGGTCTGCGTCGCTATGTGCGACATTCGCAAGTCAATGCGACGTAATAGGCTGCGTCGCTATATGCGACGTCGAGGATTTGTGAGACGTAAGTCGCTGCGTCGCATTTGCTCCAGGCCAAATGCGACGTACGGGATCTGATCGGAGTTTCAACTTCAAAAACGCATTTTCCGGCCATCGATCAGCCTAATATTTTTACCCAACCCATTTTAGGACATTACAAGGTTATACAAACAACTAGCAAGTAATAATACTTAGAAACGAGAGTTTTCGGAGTTGTGTCGGAAACTTACAAATCGCCGAAATGAAATTTCGGAAAGATAGAAAGATAGATCGTTGCGTGGTGGTCGTGAATCTCTAAAAATCTTGAAGATCCGAAGTCGTTTGATGCTAGTTTTTGGCGATTTGAGGGTGGTGGTGGTTTTGAAATTTTTGAGAGAAAAGATGGAAGAGAGAGAGAGAAGAAAGAATGAAATGAGAAAGATGGAGGTGGAAATGGGGTTTAAATACCCATTTTCAGTCTACGTCTTCGAGTTCCGTGTGGTGTTCTTTTTCCCGATCGTTTAAACGTTAAATATTATTTTATATGTTTTAACATACGTTTTAAAATACGAATAATTATTCAGTATTTTTGTTGAAGTATTTCACTAAATACTTAATAATTATGTTATAGATGATGATTTATTTCATATTGCTTACGCGTTTGCATTTTAATCGCGTTTATATCATTTGTGTAATAAAACTTGGATACGAAATATTATTGATATAATATTCAAAATATGTCAATGTTATTAATTAATATTTGTATTAATTAATAAAAATCGTTCACCAACGTCCGTATAAATTGTATTGAAATTCATCCGATTTGAAACTCGTACGATTTAAACAAACCGCATAATTGTGTAGATATATATTCAACAATATATATAATAATTGATACATTAATTAGCCTAACACAGAACTAATTACATGTATTAAAACTCGATTAGGCACTAAATTCTAGTCTCAAATTGACGGTTGTCACATTCTCCCCCTGTTAGAAGAATTTCGTCCCGAAATTTATGTTGAAGTTGTGTTTGATGTTGAGTCAGTGAAGAGTTGAGGATACTTGAGTCGCATCTGGTCTTCCCGTTCCCAGGTGAATTCCGGACCGCGCCGCGAATTCCACCTAACTTTGACAATGGGAATACGACTTTGTTTAAGTTCTTTGACCTCGCGGTCCATGATTTCAGCGGGTTCCTCAACAAAGTGAAGTTTCTCGTCAACTCGAATTTCATCGAGTGGAATGATAAGTGTCTCATCAGACAGACACTTCTTCAGATTTGAAACATGAAATGTGGGATGCACGCTGCTGAGTTCGGATGGCAGCTGCAATCGATAAGCCACTGGACCAATCCTTTCGAGGATCTCGAATGGTCCAATGTATCTGGGATTCAACTTCCCTCGTTTGCCAAAACGGATTACGCCTTTCCAAGGCGATACTTTGAGTAGTACTCGATCCCCAACCTGGAACTCGAGTGGTTTGCGTCTCACGTCAGCATAACTTTTCTGACGATCACGCGCGGCCTTGAGTTTGTTTTGAATTTCGACGATTCTCTCGGTCGTCTTGTGAATGATTTCTTGACCCGTGAGTTGACTATCCCCAACTTCGGTCCAACAGATAGGTGACCGGCACTTACGACCGTACAGTGCCTCGAAAGGTGCAGCCTTAATGCTGGTATGATAACTGTTGTTGTACGATAACTCGCACAATGGTAGGTGTTTTCCCCAGTTTACACCGAAGTCTACTACGCAGGCCCGTAGCATGTCTTCTAGTGTTTGAATTGTTCGTGCACTTTGACCGTCGGTTTGAGGATGGTATGCGGTACTCATATCAAGTCGAGTACCCAGGGATTTTTGAAGTGATTGCCAAAATTGTGAAGTGAAACGACTATCTCTATCAGAGATAATTGAGATTGGAACACCGTGTTTGGTCACGATTTCCTTCAGATAGATTCTGGTGAGGCGTTCCATTTTGTCGGATTCCTTGATTGCCAGGAAGTGAGCAGACTTTGTGAGACGATCCACGATCACCCAAATGGTATCGCAACCGTTCGCTGACTTGGGTAGTTTGGTTATGAAGTCTATGGCAATTTGTTCCCATTTCCATTCAGGAAGATCGGGTTGTTGAAGTAAACCAGAAGGTTTTTGATATTCGATTTTGACCTTGGAGCAAGTAAGGCACTTGCTGACATAGGTGGCGATTTCAGCTTTCATGTTCGGCCACCAATAGAAGTCCTTGATACCGTGGTACATTTTGTCGGACCCCGGATGGATAGAATATTTGGACTTGTGAGCTTCATCCATCACCAAGTCTCGTAGGTTCCCAAATTTAGGCAACCAGATTCGGTATGAGAAATACCTAATCCCGTTAGGTTTGATTTCGAATTGTTTATCCATGCCCCGCAAGGCTTCATCTTTGACATTTTCGGGTTTCAAGGCTTCGAGTTGAGCAGTGAGAATTTGAATGTTTAAATTGTTGTGAATGGTCACGCTAAGTGCTCGGACCCGAAGTGGTTTCACTCGTTCTTTTCTACTGAGGGCATCAGCAACAACATTTGCTTTGCCTGGATGATATTTGAGTTCGCAGTCGTAATCGGTAAGCAACTCGATCCATCGACGTTGCCTCATGTTGAGATCCTTCTGATCGAATATGTGTTGGAGACTTTTGTGGTCTGTAAAGATTGTGCACCTGGTGCCATAGAGATAATGTCTCCAGATTTTGAGGGCGAAAACGACGGCTCCTAACTCGAGGTCGTGGGTGGTGTAATTCTTTTCAGGGATCTTGAGCTGTCGGGAAGCATAAGCTATGACTTTGTCTCGTTGCATAAGCACGCAACCGAGACCTTGATGAGAAGCATCGCAGTATACCACGAAGTCATCGGTGCCCTCGGGTAATGATAGAATAGGAGCACTGCAAAGCTTTTGTTTTAAGAGTTGGAATGCCGACTCTTGTTTATCAGTCCAGTCAAACTTTTTGTCTTTCTGGGTCAGTGTCGTGAGTGGTTGAGCTATTTTGGAGAAATTTTCAATGAATCGTCGGTAATACCCGGTAAGACCCAAAAATTGACGTACTTCATTTGCAGTGGTGGGTGCTTGCCAGTCTTTGATAGCCTCGATTTTTGATGGGTCAACGTGAATTCCCTGACTGTCGATCACGTGACCAAGGAATTGAATGGTTTGAATCCAGAACTCACACTTAGAGAATTTGGCATAGAGCTCCACGTGTTTAAGTAGTTCTAGAATTGTTTTGAGGTGTTGCGCATGTTCTTCTTTGTTTCGTGAATGTATGAGGATATCATCGGTGAAGACAATGACAAACTTGTCAAGGTAAGGTTTACACACCCGATTCATAAGGTCCATGAATACAGTCGGTGCGTTGGTTAGGCCGAATGGCATCACTTGAAATTCGTAATGCCCATAACGAGTTCTGAAAGCAGTTTTTGGAATATCGATGTCGCGAACTCGTAACTGATGATATCCTGATCGCAGATCGATTTTTGAGTAGACACTTGAACCTTGAAGTTGGTCGAACAGGTCATCGATTCGAGGGAGTGGATACCGGTTCTTGACAGTTAACTTGTTCAACTCTCGGTAGTCGATACACATTCGAAAGGAACCGTCTTTCTTCTTGACAAATAGGACCGGAGCTCCCCAAGGTGAAGAACTCGGCCTGATAAATCCTCGTTCCAGGAGTTCCTGTAATTGGGTGGACAACTCCTGAAGTTCGGACGGAGCTAAACGGTATGGTGCTCGGGCCACAGGCGCAGCACCTGGTACAAGATCAATTGAGAACTCAACCTGTCTTGGTGGTGGTAGACCAGGTAGTTCTTCGGGAAAGACTTCTGGAAAGTCTCGAACAATTGGAACATCCTCAAGTCGCTTCTCCTCCGACTTTTTCTCCATGATGTGCGCGAGGATTGCTGGATAACCCTTTCTCAGAAACTTCCGGGTTTTTAGACAAGATATGATGTTAAGCCTCGTCCCACCGGTCTCCCCCTGTATGACCAAGGTTCTACCGACGTCGAGAGGTATGCGATCAATTTTGTCATGGCAAATGATTTCGGCGCGATGTTTGGATAACCAGTCCATGCCCACGATGACATCGAAACTTCCTATCTCAACGGGCATAAGATCTATGAAGAAAATTTCGTCGGCTAGATTTAAAGTGCAATTAGGTATCACACTATCGGTTTCTATCAACTTGCCATTTGCTAGTTCTACGGTGTACTTAACGTCTAAAGCAACAGGTGTGATGTCAAGTAGAGGGCAAAATTCATCGGAAATAAAACTTCTATCGGCACCAGTATCAAACAGAATAGAAGCAGTTAAATTGTTGAGGAGGAACATACCCGTGACCACATTCGGGTCCTGACGGGCGTCCCCTGAGTTGATCACGAATGCGCTACTTTTGGCGTTGTTGTTGTTGTTGCGGTTGTTGTTGTTGCCCTTATTCTTCAATTTTAGGCACGTATCCCTAAAGTGTCCTGGGTTCCCACATTCAAAGCAGGACTTAGGTTGTCGGACATTTTTGTCAGAGGGGTTGTTGTTGGATCTGGGGGCTCGGCAATCCTTAGTCGAATGCCCGTACCTCCTGCAGTTGTTGCAAGGAGTACCGCACTGACCAAAGTGGTGATAGTTACACTTGAGACAATAAGGCCTGTCCCCGGTGTAGCTACGGTTGGATTCAGAGTTGGTGGTGTAGACTTGGATGGCGTTGTTTTTCTTGTTTGAGTTGTGGTGGTGTTCAGTGGATTTGCGTTTGTTGTTGTTAGAGGATGAGGTGTTGGAAGCCCCACGGCTGACAACTAGGGCCATGAGTTCGTGGGCCAATCGAATGGCACTTTCAGTGGTGGTTGGTTTGGATGAGGCGACATTTCCCTGGATGCTCTCAGGGAGTCCGCGGATGTATCTCTTGATACCCTTACTTTTCGGTTCAACCAAACTTGGGCATAGTAAGGCAAACTGCTGAAATTTGGTGGTATATTCAGCGACATCATTTCCCTGCACCGCCAGGTGCCAGAATTCTTCCTCCAGTCTATGCAGCTCTTCTTCAGGACAGTATTTTTCTGTCAGCTTCTTCTTCAGTTCGGCCCAAGGAAGCCGATTTGCAACCTCAAGGCCTACAGAGTTTGCGTGGGTTTTCCACCACGTGAGTGCACCTTCCTGAAAGGTGTAAGCAGCGAATTTGACCTTGTTGTTCTCAGTGCAGTCGCAGAGACTGAAAACAGATTCCATACGCTTAATCCAACGGATCAAGCCAATGGCACCTTACGTGCCCTTGAAATACAGTGGTTTACAGCTGAGAAAATCCTTGTAGGAACAAGGCTTGACAGCAGGAGTGGTGGTGGTACTGACTGTTTCCTCAGTCGTTCGGGTTGAATCCCGAGCAGCCAAGGCATCGGCTACGGCCCGAGTAACGGCAGCAACGAGTTCAGCTTCATTGTAACTCTTTTTCTTCGGCGGCATGATTCTTCAAGAATAGAAACAATAGGTACGTAAGAAATTGTACCAGAATGATAATTGTGGTAGATGTTCGTATTAAAGCGACAATATACACGTCACAAGTGTAATAGTTCCATAATATAGATTTAAATCGAAAGAAATTGTCAATTGATGTTACGTTGTTAAATGATTACAGACAATTTCGAGTTTGTCGAATTCAAAAGTTACAGACTTAGATATTGTGCCAAAAGTGCCGAGAATTGTTTCATTCGGTCAATTTACATCAGTCCTACGAAAGCGTTATGTAGTGCAGATTCAGCCTAAGTTAATTCTGACGAAGATTGAGTTGTGGCATTAAGGCAGTGAGACGGTCAACGGACTCTGCAAGTCGGCTAACCATTCTGAGTGCCTCCTCGGTTTCCCTCAGGCGTGTCTCACACTGAGTCAACCTTGATCGCAGGACAGTGATTTCGTTGTGATTGTCAGTCACTTGATTGTGGACGATCTCCATGGTCTCGATGGTCTCACCCACTCGATTTTCGAGAACGTTCATATTGTTGATAGTGTTTTCATGGTCCTCAGAGACCTGAGCAACTTGTCCCATTAGGGTGAGTGTCCAGTTTTCTCGGGTCTCTTGCAACTCGATGTCCATGTCACGCAGTTGTTGCTCGTGACGGTGTAGCCTAGCGGCCAAGTCTGTTAGTGTGAATTGATTGGGGTATGGGCCCGCTCGAGGCAACCTGGGGTTCCTCCTAGCTACCCTTGAACTTTGTGATTCGTACGAATGGGAACGGGATGAGTTTGGTGGTGTGTTTGCCATTCTGAGACAGAACGTTAGCAAATGTGAGGCCTATATTCATATAATACGTATATAATATAGCCTAAGCTTGAATTGAGGCTTACTTATGTATATAGATATATCACATAACCGCCTATTGAGTGTCTATCACAGACAAGTTTTAAGTCCCATTTCTTTCGAGGTCAGAGTCAACTAGTGTATCCTGTTCAGTCATAACGTCCTTCAGATCTTACATCATCTTTATTTAATTATACATAGTTGATCAAGCTATGTTAAATTAAATTCGTATGCTGTAATCCCTGAACTGGTTATACCTAATAGGGAATACTACCTAACGGTCATAGTCTAGGTCCACTAAATGCAACCTAGTTCACTATAACCTTAGGCTCTGATACCAATCTGTGACACCCCCAATTTGATTGATTTGCGGAAGCTCGATTTGGGTGTCACTAATCAATATACAAAGCACATAAGATATAATGAACGACCACTATATGCGTCGTTTTGAACTTTCATAAATAAAGTAAATGTTTACATCAAAATAATGTTACATTAGCTCGGTTCCTGAAATTTAGAGATTACATAGCATAATTACTTTTACAAAATATAATAATGCAATCAAATCTCTAGTTGTATGTATGCTGACTCGAGCTAATAAATCCCTGCTTGTGCAGCCAACCTACTGCCGGGTACCTGTGATAAATACTAAAATGGGTCAGCGAAAACGCTGGTGAGCTCACAGGTTTGTATGTCAATGTATAGTTGTCAGAACCGCAAGATTTATATTGAAGTTAAATTGCAATTAAGCAAAATAAAAGTTATACAATCCATGAGCACATAGTCTGAGCTTAACTTGATTTGTCAGGCCCAATTAAGGAAACCTAACTTGAAATGCCTCCTACGAGTGTCTAATCCACACTCGTCTTCCCAAATGCTAATACATCCGTTTGACCGGTTAGTGCGTGCTAACCCGGATGAGGATTGTCAATCCCATATGATATCATATACTAACATTCACGCTAAAATATTAACAGACTATGCTATAGAGGACTTTAAATTGATTAGCTTGAAACTCATGTAGTAATTGAAAGTTGGCACTTGCGTTCTACTTGTAAAACAAAACAGAGCAGTAATATCACACCCCTAGTTGTAAAATAGTGAAAATGGGGCCATGAAACTCACCTGAGTCTTGAAGTGTTTAATTTAATAAACTTGAAGTAATTAGCGGTGAATTGATGTCCAAAGACTTGAAACCTGAATGTGTCCACGACACTTGAATTGTTATTAATTGTACCAGTATCTCGAAAGACTACCATTTAAATTGTTTGTTTAACTTGATGTCCAAATTACCCCGATTTGGTTGATTGTATTGTTACAAGTTACTTCGACTTGTTTGAGTAAATTGATACAAGTTACAACGACTTGTTTGATTTTTTGAAGTATGTTTTGAAAACGCGTACGGCCCGTTAGTGATTAATTGTAACAATATTCTTGATGTTATCACATTGATTTCGAAGCGTTACACTTGAAAGGCAAATTTCATTACGTTTGAAAAGTTGTATCGTGTAAGCGTTTTGAAGTTGTACAAGTTTGACCCTTGGTGAGAAATGTGCTTACGGAATCTAAGTACGGGGGTCCGGGGGCAGCGCCCCTGGTAGCGGGGTCCAAGGGGCGGCAGCCCCTGGCGGGGTCCAAGGGGCAGAGCCCCTGGCTGGGGTCGAGCTGCCAGGTCAGCTTGGAAAATTTTTATTTCTACTATATTGCTTTAAGGAAAAACGCATCTAGACTTGAATTTGGGTGAAATCAAGTGATAAAATTTCGAGCCTCGACACTTAGTAAAAATCTGTGTTTTTGAGGTTCTGGTTTGTGCGACGTTGGGTGCGACGTTGGATGCGACGTGAGTGTTTGCGTCGCATTTTGCGACGTTCGCAATTCAATGCGACGTAGGGTGCTGCGTCGCTAATGCGACGTTGGTTAAGTTGGCGACGTTAAGGTCTGCGTCGCTATGTGCGACATTCGCAAGTCAATGCGACGTAATAGGCTGCGTCGCTATAAGCGACGTCGAGGATTTGTGAGACGTAAGTCGCTGCGTCGCATTTGCTCCAGGCCAAATGCGACGTACGGGATCTGATCGGAGTTTCAACTTCAAAAACGCATTTTCCGGCCATCGATCAGCCTAATATTTTTACCCAACCCATTTTAGGACATTACAAGGTTATACAAACAACTAGCAAGTAATAATACCTAGAAACGAGAGTTTTCGGAGTTGTGTCGGAAACTTACAAATCGCCGAAATGAAATTTCGGAAAGATAGAAAGATAGATCGTTGCGTGGTGGTGGTGAATCTCTAAAAATCTTGAAGATCCGAAGTCGTTTGATGCTAGTTTTTGGCGATTTGAGGGTGGTGGTGGTTTTGAAATTTTTGAGAGAAAAGATGGAAGAGGGAGAGAAGAAAGAATGAAATGAGAAAGATGGAGGTGGAAATGGGGTTTAAATACCCATTTTCAGTCTACGTCTTCGAGTTCCGTGTGGTGTTCGTTTTCCCGATCGTTTAAACGTTAAATATTATTTTATATGTTTTAACATACGTTTTAAAATACGAATAATTATTCAGTATTTTTGTTGAAGTATTTCACTAAATACTTAATAATTATGTTATAGATGATGATTTATTTCATATTGCTTACGCGTTTGAATTTTAATCGCGTTTATATCATTTGTGT
Organism: Helichrysum umbraculigerum; assembly: GCA_949592205.1. Lineage (NCBI taxonomy): Eukaryota > Viridiplantae > Streptophyta > Magnoliopsida > Asterales > Asteraceae > Helichrysum > Helichrysum umbraculigerum. The sequence continues at coordinate 380,168,605 of CATIUR010000001.1, read as the reverse complement.
AATAAAACTTGGATACGAAATATTATTGATATAATATTCAAAATATGTCAATGTTATTAATTAATATTTGTATTAATTAATAAAAATCGTTCACCAACGTCCGTATAAATTGTATCGAAATTCATCCGATTTGAAACTCGTACGATTTAAACAAACCGCATAATTGTGTAGATAAATATTCAACAATATATATAATAATTGATACATTAATTAGCCTAACACAGAACTAATTACATGTATTAAAACTCGATTAGGCACTAAATTCTAGTCCCAAATTGACGGTTGTCACAGTCGTCTTCTCTTGGTTCTTCGGATCGAGAGGGATTTGAAAATAGCCAGAGAAACCATCGAGGAAACAATAGAACTCATTTCCTGACAATCTCTCGAGCACCTGATCAATGAATGGCAGAGGGAAGTGATCTTTGCGAGTGGCTTCGTTTAGCTTGCGACAGTCAATGCAAACCCTCCAACCGGTGACGGTTCTTGTTGGGATGAGTTCATTATGTTCGTTTGTAATCACCGTCATTCCTCCTTTTTTCGGAACAACCTGTACGGGACTGACCCATGGCGAATCTGAAATAGGATATATTAGGCCAGCATCAAGAAGTTTGATAACCTCCTTTTTGACCACGTCTTGAATCTTCGGGTTGACTCTCCTCTATCTCTGAACTGATGGCTTGAAGTCGTTTTCCATTAGGATCTTGTGCGTGCAGTAGTTTGGACTGATCCCTTGTATGTCAGAGACTTTCCAAGCAATTGCCTTTTTATATGACTTCAGAACCTGAATGAGTCTGGCTTTTTCCTCAGGCTTCAGATCTTTAGATATGATAACTGGTAAGTGCGAAGTTCCTTCGAGAAAAGCGTACTCCAGATGAGAGGGTAGTTCCTTTAGTTCCAATTCTGGTGGTTCTTCAGTAGAAGGCTTCATTCTTGCAATTTCATCTCTCTTGAGTTCATCAAACTCCGTTTGGAAGTCTGATTCTTCAAGAGGTGAATCTGATGTATTAGCTGAAGCTATTTCAACCCATTCTGCTTTATCAGAGAATGCATCATTCCTCAGCTCGTATTTGACAGAGGATGATGTAGAAGTTGCATTTTCTTTAGTAATGATGATATCGTTGTCTTCAGTAAGTGCAAACTTCTGATCTTGAGCTGATGAAGAAGTGCTTATGGTAATTTCTGGATTTGAACTGTGTGGTTCACAACTTTCAGATAGTTGTGAATTAGGTGGTGAAAACATTGATTCCATTTCTTTAAGCGTCATTCGAATTTCTTCCCTTGAGAGAGATGAATCATATACTTCAGGAGTCGGGTTCCTTCTTAGAAGAGTGACTGGCGTGCCATGTCCAAGCGGAGCAGTCATAATAGTTTCGAACTGCGAGTTGGGATTCTTTAAAGGAAATAGAACTTCTCTTGATGCGGTGGAAGAATTTGAGAGAGCGGAGCATAATCCCTTGCTTTCTTCACATAGTTTCCTTGTTGTGATGATAGTGTTGGGGTTGATGCTGCTTACTACGAGAATTTCTTCCAAATGTTCTTCAATTATTTCTGGCATAGAATCTACAAGACCAAGATCTTCTCTCATAGGATGTTTCATTAGTTTATCAATATTGAAGGTGACTTCCTCAGTTCCAACTCGAAGTTTTAAAGATTTTTCATTAACATCAATGACGGCCTTGGCAGTGTTTAGGAAAGGTCTGCCAAATATGAGTGGAACTTGGGTGTCTTCTTCAATATCCATAACAACAAAATCAACAGGAAAGACGAATTTATCAACACGGACCATAATATCTTCAGCAATCTCACGAGGGAGTTTAACTGATCTATCGGCTAACTGGATGGTCATTCGGGTTGGCAAAAGTTCGTTTAATCCTAGTTTCCTAAAAAGCGAGTATGGCAAAAGGTTTACACTAGCTCCTAAGTCAGCTAAGGCGTTACTTATTTGAACATCCTGAAGATAACAAGGAATAGTGAAACGGCCAGTGTCTCCTAGCTTCGGGGGTAGTCCTTGTTGCATAATCAAAGAGCATTCTGCATCTAAGGGCAAGTTAACTATCTGTCTAAGTTTTTCTTTGTTGGATAAGAGTTCCTTAAAGAATTTGGCACAACTAGGCATTTCAACTAAAGCATCTAAAAGTTTAACATTTAAGTGTAAGCTTTTGAACATTTCTAGATATTTTCCAAATTGAGCTTCTTGTTTCTCTTTCTTAAGCCTACCAGGGAAATGTATACGTGTAGGTTTAATACTTTCTGGGGCTTTAGAGGGTTCTGGTTCAGGAGAAGCGATGGGGGTGTCAACTTGTACTGAATCAGTAGGTAGAGAAGTAGAAGGTTCATTTGTGGTAATATCTATGGATTTCTCGTTTTTAGTCTCTTTTCCACCTCTAGTGACCACAAGGATGTCATCGTACTTATAGGGTGAGTGATAGACAGAGTTGTAGATCGCTTCCTCCCTTTGCTTCTCCTCAACTTTTAAAAACAACCTCTTAACATTATCCTCCATGTTTTTAATTAAATTGTTTGAAATTCTAATCAAATAATCAATTTGGTTTTGAAAATCAACAACTTTTCTATTGACATTATTTTGCTCAACAATGAAGTTTTTGAAAGTTTCGTTGTTTAGACGAGAAGTCAATGGGGAAGGAGTAGAGAGAACTAAAGATCGGGAAGTGGGTTGTGTGGTAAACCGCTGAATGAAAGGTTTGGAATAAGAAGTGTGATTAGGGTTTCCACTATTTGTAAGAATTTCTTCATTAGACCTTCGGCTTGAGAGGAACTTTTGAGGTTTTTTCTCTAGATTAGGGTTTGAAGATTCTTGCAAATCCTTGACAATTTGAGTGATAGATTCGAGTTGATTTTTTAGATTGTCTAAGGTTTGATTTGTAGTACTCCTTTCTTCTGAAGTAGATTCATCTGACTCCAAGTCATGTGGATGTATCGTTATCGTCTCAATCAATTTCCAAGCTTCGTCTGAAGTATGTAGCATGAAATTTCCGGATGAAGCGGCATCGAGGGTTTATTTGTGTTGAGGATTTAAACTGTTATAGAATGTGCAGACCAGATCCGTTTTAGTCAACTGACGATTCTGACATCTCTAAATCAAATTCTTAAATCGTTCCCAAGCCTTACTTAATGATTCATTAGTTCCTTGATGGAAGTTAATGATGTCGTTTTAAGCTTGGTTTGTAGGAAAGGAGGGAAGTACTTAGCTAGAAACTTAGTATCCATCTCCTCCCATGTATGAATCGAATTGGGTTCGAAGTCATAAAACCATGTTAAGGCTCGAGAAGATAAAGAATAAGGAAACAGATGGAGACGGAGAAGGTTTCTATCGGTTCCTATTTGTTCGAAAGAGTCGGAAAGGTTGATGAATTTGTTAAGATGGGCGTTTGGATTTTCAACCGAAAGACCATGAAACTGACACTCAGATTTAATCATTTTAATGTAGTGAGGTTAATTACAAGGGTTTCGTCTGTTGGTGCTACGATCGGTCCTCCTCGTCCCTCTAGCAGTGGCTTAATTAATGAGGCGAGAGTGATACAATTTGACATAACTTGTTGGTAGAAAGTAGGATTTTGGAAAGGAAGGGTTAAACTATTCTAATCTAAAGACGGAAAAAGTAAAATTAACCTAAGGATAGAAAAGGAACTTCCGGATGATATTGATCTTCCGAAAGGATCGCTAAATAACTAAGATAACTAATTTCCTAAAATCGGTCGTTGTAGTCCCCGGCAGCGGCGCCAAAAACCTGATTGCTCCCGGACGGTCGGTTCAAGAATTGCTTCTTAGTCTTTGCGGGCCTTACAGTCAGGGCTGACGATCGGAGGGGTGGTTTTATATTTATAGTGCAGGGAAGTCTAAGTTATACTACTACTTGTATAGTAAGCGGCAGGTATGACTCAGGTGTCGTTCTTCAAACCACAACGGGCATGGGATCTTAGAAGAATTAATTATCTTCGGTAATTCAGCTAGGGTTTAAAACTTTTTGAGGGGTTTTGTTTTCTATTCTATGTAAACTAAAGACAGTAAAATAAATGAGGAGTGTAGTCGCTGAGAGATCAATGGATTACGCGAGTATTTGCTATAACATCGGTGTATGCTATTTAGGGGGTAGTTATGAGGATTGAGGCTCTAATTACAATGAATCCTAGTAGTGCTGACTTGGGGTCTTTGAACGATGTTCAACATAGTGTGACACCCGTCAAATTAGGACTAGTTTTTAGTTCCTAATCATTTAGAAATACGTGTAATTAGTTCTATGTATTAGGCTAATTGTATGTATCAATATATATATTGTTGAATATATATCAATACGCGATTATATTAAATCGTGCAATTATCAAATCGGCCAAATTTCCGATTCATATATATATGGCGTTGGTGAAAAACAATATTAAATAATATAGGAATTATTATTTAATATAACTCATTATTTATTATATATTATTTTGATAATATATAAAGTATTCGTATCGTACAAAATCAAAACATTCGTGACAACATTTATAAATAATGTATTATTATTAAAAATGATAATTATTATTTACTTGGATTAAAATAAAGCATATTTCATTTTATTTCATTTTCTAAAAAGCGACTCAATTATCCAAATAATATCCTTCTCTCAAACGTAAAACAAAGATATATTGTTTTATCTCACTAAAAGAATTTTTATGAAATACTTCCAATAAAAGTAAATACGATATCATTTTTAGAAATTTATCGAATGAAAACATTTTTCTACTTTTCGATCGGGTACCAAAACACGGGTCAAAATACCACGGAACGGATCGAAGCTCGGATCAACCACCTCCAATAATTGGAGATGGCCGATCCATTTCATTTTCTATCTATCTATCTCAATTCTCTCAACTCTCTCTCGATTCTCTTTCATTCCAAAAACAACAACAACAATAACAATTAACAACAACAAGATAATCATCATCATCTTCATCATCAATCGTGGATCATCATCATCAAAATCATTCCCACGGTCACCATTTTAATCGTAAGGAATCGTTAACTTAAACTTTGTAATTCCGTGTTTAAATAACGTATATCATCATGTATTAATGTTAGAATAAGTTGGTTATATGCGAAAATGGTTTTAAATTGGGTTTGAGTGTGATTTGGAACGAACAGACCTGAGCCGGACCTATAAATCCGGCGGATTCAAGGGAATCCGGTGGATTCCTGCCCAGAAAACATGATCCACGCTACATTGTCATGAATACGGTCGGATTCATGGGAATCCGGCGTATTCCCGTTGTTTGTCTTGAATACGGTCGGATTCATGGGAATCCGGCGTATTCCCATCAAATGCCACCAATCCGGCGGATTCAAGGGAATCCGGCGGATTCCCCCTTTATATTTCATGATCCAACGGATCAATCAATTAGCCTTGCGAATCCTAGCTAAAACAGAACAAATAAATTTTCGAAAACGTCGACGATTTAACAACTTAAAACAGGGTAGCTTCTCGATGAAAAATTTATTGTAACGGATTGGGCTCAAATTCGCTCGGTCACTCAAAAACAACTCAATGGTCAAGGCTAAGTACCTTAGCCTAGTCAGTTTTAGGCCATCCGGAGTCATCTAGGGGTCGAAAATGGCGTATTTTAGTTTTCGGATTTCCGTTTTCCATAAACTAAAAACTAAAGGTTTACACTAAGTGTCAGACAACACGACATATTTCATACTTATACGATACAACATTTAAACACTTCAAATATGCTTTTATAAGTTCACAACAAATGAAAGTAGTAATAATAATTGAAGAATTATTATTTCAATCAATCACCAACGATCCGTATACATTTTCACAATTTCAAACATAATCATTAACCAAAGTATTTGGTCATAACTAGTTGAGGGAACAACTAGCATAGATGGTCCGTTGTGTCATCTAATCAATTTAACCTTGCGCGTTTAATACGCCCGGCAGGTTTCAATAATCTAATCATTTATCAAAACCTTGCGCGTCAAAGACGCCCTGCAGGTTTCAGTCGATTGATCGACATCATTGTATTGTGAAACATCAATTGTGCTTACTAGCATCACATTAGGCTCAGGTGAGTCTCATAGCCCCTTTTTAAATGTTTTTACCTAGGGGGGTGAGATACATGAGTTAAAACATTGATATATGGGCATTTTGTTTTACATCTGAACACAAGTATCAAAACATTGATATATATTACATGAGTTAAAATCATCTAATCATTTTAAGTCCTCATAGCATAGTTTGGTAATACTTTGTAGCGTGAATGTTAGTGTATGGATCCATATGGGACTGACAATCCCCGTCCGGGTCAGCAAGCACTGACTGGTCTGGACGCATTATCATTTGTTCATACGTATGTTGATTAGGCATACGCATAGAGGCACCCTCGCTCAGGCACTTAATTGTGATCCTGACATCTCAGTTAAGCTCAGACTATGTGCTCATGACTATATATACATTATATTTGATTAATTTCAAACATCATTATTAAATCTTGTGGTTCATACCTCATATCTTATCATTAAACCTGTGAGCTCACCAGCTTTATAGCTGACCTTTTAGCATGTATTCTCAGGTTCTCAGCAGCAGTAGGACTGCCATTCAGGATGCCCATTAGTTCGAGTCGCATACAGACATCAAGAGATTGTCATGCATTACTATATTTTGTATAATTTAGTTATGCCATAGAATCTCTATCATTTGAACTCAAGGGCTTTTGTAAACTATATTATAATGGTGTAAAACCTTTATTTTATCAATGTATTTGTAAACGACGCATGTAGTGGTCGTTCATTATGTAATCTGGTGCTTTGTGTATTGATTAGTCGCGCCCCGAATCGACCCGCTTCCGCATCATAATTTGGGGGTGCGACACATAGTATTGTACCTACGGCCTTTTCGTGGCTTCCATGCATATGTACTTCACCAGAGGTGGTTCCAGCGCTATACCAAGTACTAAGCCGTTTTACGGTTTTTCAGATGCCTCGCCCAGAGATCCCGTATCATTACTGTATATGTCCTAATGGGCCATAGCTCCTATCCTATTACTTATCTAACGTAGAGTTATCCATAATCAAATAAATAACATGTCACATGGATAACAGATATGGAGTGTAAGCAACACCGGAAGTTCTCCCAAATGTAGTACCAATTTAACCAACAACTAACCTCGAATCCTATTCCCCAGTCTCGGTCGTCTGAGACGTCCGTATCGTGGCACGAATTGTTGAATAAACAATAAAGTAAACAGGAGTTACCCTGTGGAATAAGTTGGAAAAGTCTGTCTAACGATCGTTTAAATTGTTCGACGTTATTTCATACAGATCATTGTAATTATTCTAGCATGTTAAAATGTTGTATGTAATTATTCTATGTTTGAAAACCTAATCATGAATCCAACAATCGCAATAGATAAATAGATACTAGCATGCAAACCCTAAAGCAACAATCAAACAAGAAAATGCAGTAGTGTGACATGGATAGTTATCAGTTTGTTTCAGGCAGAGTTTCTAGATTAATGGTTAAGTCACGAATGCTCCGAAAGTTCTCTCAAAAGCATTCGATATATGAAATTAATTCTAATCTATCTCTAATCCTATGCTCCGTGTCTCCTATGATGTATTTCAATCAGGAGAACAGCGGCCATGCCGAGTTCATCGAATCATTCAGACACAGAATAGTTGAGGGACCTATTTCTAGCAATTGGCCGGATTCTATCAACAGGTTTCAAACCACAGCATAAGTTGAATAAATAAAACATTTGAGAATAATTCACACATATCCTAATTACATGCGAGCAGAGTAACAGCATGGTTTAAAGCATAACTACCCTAGCATAACGTCTATCATAGCAAACACATATTTGTCTAGCCTAACATAGCAATTATCATAGCATGCATTCTTAAATAATCATGAAAATAGCACAACATATTTAAAAATAACAAGAAAGGATAATATAATAAAACCTGATAGGCGTTACAACAAATCTGCGCAACCGCAGTCTTGGAGCGACTCCGTAAAAAGCTCGTAAGCTTGCTACTCTACTCCTACTAGCTAACTACTACTACTATTCTAGAGAGATAAAGTGTGTGTAAGAGAGAAAGAAATGAGAATGGAATGTTGGTGTGAAGGTGTGGAGGTTAAGCCTCTATTTATAGGCTTCAAGTTACAAATTTACACTCAACACTCTCGCTCCCAATTTAACACTGAAATACACCCTCGAGCTATGGAATTCGACACCAAAAGGGGCGTATTCGATACCAAAAGGGGTGTATTCGGTAGCAAATAGGGCGTATCCGGCAGCAAATAGGGCGTATCCAGCACCAAAAAGGGGGTATACCACCCCTTAGAGGGGGTATACGGCCCCAATAGGGGGTATACGGCCCCTATAGGGTGGTATACGACCCCTGTGGGGGTGGTGTACCCTGGGTCGTGGTCTTGTGTGCTGGATCGTAAGTCTTGTGCACTGGTCGTAGTTCTTATGATCTTCGTTTGCCTCTAACTTCTTCGTTTCTTGTCAGATTTGAACGATTCTTGCGCCCACGGTTTTGTATTTTCCTAAAGATCAATATGACACAAATTAGGCTAGTTTTACTTAATTATACGTTAGAATCGCAAGTGAATCGTTTTAGCTATGGTTTGTTCGTTATTTGAGCATTTTAAGTGATTTTTCGAAAGGAAGTCTAAGCTTTGGCTCATTTTACATTTTTAGCATAAAACAATGATTATTCGATGTTTATTCAAGGATTTGAGCCAAAATGGGCTTGAAATGGTGTACAAAAACGTGACTTTTTGCATCAAATCACCCAATAAAAAAACTTTTGAGCTTTAAGAGACCCAAATTTTAATATTTAAACTCAATTCGGGAGTGTACTCAACCTAGACTTGGGTACGTTAAATCACATATCTATATATATCTTAAATATAATATATGATTAACCTTTATGATGTCATCAATTTAATTTTAAACTTTCAATTAAATAATTAGACCCCTCAATTTTATTAATCTTTCAATCAAAAAATTAGACCCCTTTATTTCTTATATTTTAATATGATATTTTACTCGAAGTACCCAGTATATTATTATACATATAGGTACCAACGCGTAAAAGAGTCCAAGATAAGAAATAATTTGTAACCAAGTATAATCATCAGATCAAATATACATGAGGACCCTTTATAATATTAATTATCAGATTCGGATGTGTATCGACAAAAAACTCTTCATACATCTTCTCACAATCAATTTCAAAACAAGTTTAAAGCTACAGTAAAATTTTCAATAAATCAAGTTTACTGTGTTCCTCTAATATAAATCAAACTTTTAGCACAATTGCAAGTCTCTTAATCCGTTTCTTCAATTTATGTGTTTATGTGAGCAACAAATAAGTTACGGGCAATAACGTTAAAATTGACAACAACTACTCAACTAGATGTTGATTATACATACTACTATAACTAATTTAGCTTCATACTTCATTGCTTATTAGTCAAATCATATAAAACGTTAGAATTTTATCGTATACATCATTGGTATACTTAAAAACAATCAAATACACATTCAACGGCCCCGTCTGTATACACGAGTTTGAAATCTAGTGTAAATATATATATATATATATATATATATATATATATATATATATATATATATATATATATATATTATTTTTACAATAAATCTTAAATAGCTTTGTAATTAACTCCGACTTTGATACACCCTCGAAAATAAGGATGGCAATTCACGCTGTATGTTCGTGTGTTCATGTTGTAATAGTGTTTAGTTGTCTTGCTAGTGAATAGTGTAAAACAAAAGACAAAATTTTAATGATTTTGATAAATATAGTGCTCTAAGAGTGCCTCTAATGATATGGACTTTACGAAGTCCATAGCATGCCACGTCATGTCACATCAGTTTTCTATAAACTACTATAAACTTTAATCTCTACTCCTATAAACTTCACAAGTCCAGAACTATGTCCCATTTACATTTTAATATTAATACATACACTCATCCTTATATTTTATATTTCATATATTATTTAATTAGATATTAAAGTTACAGATTTTATTTTGGTTTATATCTTTTCAAAAGTTAGTACTACAAAGTTATACAGTATATAATTTGATTGTTACAATTGAAATCAGTCTAGATAATAAATTCTATAATGATATAAGTTGTTATTTTTTTAATTTACATATATAAATTGTTGTAGTGTATTAAATATTTATTAATTAAATTGTTAGTTAAATTTGAACGTAGAACCATGTATATATATGGGTGTTTCTTTCCATACCATTTAAATTTACTCACTATACCACTAATCATTTAAAAGTACATAAAAAGTACAGAAAAGGTACAGAAAAGTACAGAATGTAAGAAACAATGATTTAAAAAGGTACCGAAAAAGTACAGAAAAGTTAATTTAAAAATAAAGAAATGGTATGAAGGGTAGGGGCCATATATATGCATGTTTAATTTTATAATAACCATGAATGGAGAATTAGTGTTGGGACCCCATCCCTATGGACATTGTCTTCTCTGTATAAACTTTGATCCATCAAACAATGGTTGTCCATGAGTGAAAGATGTCACATCACTAAAGAAAATGTCACATGTGCTATAGACTTCTCTCATGGACTCTCATTGGAGATGGTCTAAGTGAAATGTTTAAGGTTATTAAACATAGAATTCAACATTTAATTAATACAAACATTTCCATATTAATCACTACTAATTATAAATTACAAATGAAAGTTGAGTTTGTGATAACTTATTAACAAGGAAGGTTGTACGTCAATTAAATGTATGTAAATTATTTTTAGAAGCTTTATTCATTACCTTTATGGCACTATACAACTTTATCAAACGAGTAGATTGATCAGTCCATTTAAAATCCCCATCTAAAAAAGATACACAATTTACATAAAGGTAAATACTGAAATATTTTGTTTGAGTATATTGATAATTTATTATGATATAAAAATAGACAAAATCCTACTCTGAATACAATTGAGGGTGTGTACATGAGCTACCCGGGATCGAATCGATAAATATTAGATATCAATTCGGTATATGTCGAGTAGATCTCGTGCTACTCGAGTAGAGTTTTAAGTCGAGGTCGAATATTAAAATACTCGGCTTGAGATGCTCGCGAGCCTAATAGAGCTTGCATTATATTACATTCCCCCCCTTCATTTATACGTATAATGAGGTTTTTTTCCAACCGCGTTGTGGCGGGTTTTTAAAAAATACAATTTTTTTCAAGCACGATTTAACTGTGATTTAGATCAGATTTGTTGAAAACACAAAATCACCCATGATCTCAACCTGTTTAATCCTCCCTATAAAATAGATCACTTTATTATGGGGTATAAACTATATTAAGCATTCTGCGTGTATTACATATATTAGCATCGACCAGCACGATGTAGCTACCCAATGTATTGAGGGTGTGTACATGAGCTACCCAATGTATGATGTTAACTTATAAAGGAGTGTAAATATTTTGTAAAAAAAATATCATCATACATTTACCTTGAATTTACTCCTAGAATCAATAATAATGTAGATTTAGCAGGAAAAAATATTTATTAAACTATAATACATTCATTTATCGCACACTTAAATATTATTTGACTTATTTTATTATTTCTATAATCACAAATGTTTATGTATGGAACATATTGCATGTTATTTAATACGTAAATAAATGTTGAATTTAATATCATAGATTTTTTCCAAATTTAGTCATGGGTAGTTTTGTCTTTTATGTTGAATTTAATATCATAGATTTTTCAAAACTTAAGGGGGTGTTTGACATGGCTTTTTAAGGAGGTTTTTTAGCTTTTGTGTTATGTTACAGCTAAAAAGCCCCTTTTTAAGTGTTTGGATGAGTTTTTTAGGGAGAGCTTTTTAAATTTTTTGGGGTTAAAAAGCTTAAAAACTAAAAGCCCCAAATTTCTGGCTTTTAGATAACGCATAAGCTAAAAAACTTAAGCCAAACCAAACACCCCCTAAATCTCTAAAGAAAAGTGCTAAACAATTTATAAGGGAAAATGATATACTACAATTATTAATGGTTTTAATCCAATTTTTGTAATTTAAAGATGTGATTGTCGACTGTATTACCTTTTATGCTATGTATTTGAAGATAACAACACATATAGGCTAAATTATAGAGTCGGTGGATGATCTCCCAGCCTCAAAGTTGCTCGTTCGATGATACTATGTCTTGCATCTCAAATATTATTCAAGGAGTAATGGAGTATATATATAGATATATAGATGAGTATATAAAGTTTTACAAAAACAACCGTTTTGGAGAACTACAACAACTTAGACAAAAACGTTTTTTTTTTTTTTTTTGATTTAATCAAATCAACACGTGTTTATGAATCAAAGATTTGATACTTCAGTTATCTTTACTACTCTATAAATCATTTACCCCTCCCCATTTTAAGAGTTTTTAAGTTTCAACCGGTATTGAATCTCAACCGTTCATTTCTTTTATTTGAAGTCTAGCCATTGGATTATAATCCGGATCAGCTCCAATGCTCCAATCAGCATGAACCACTCAAAACACACTGAGGCTTTCACCCTCATATATATAAAACACACATATTAAATAAAAACACATACTTAACACCGTAAAAAACACACACATTAGACATTTTCTCTCATTCCTCATCCAACCATTACTACTACCACCTCTGAAAACCGGACAGCCGCCGCCGCCTCCCCCTTTCCTCCGGCGTCGCTTCTTGAGCTCACAACCACCGTCATAATTGAATAACTCTTTAATCGTTATGGACCTTGGACAACCACTTAAATCACCACCTCCACGACCATCGTTGAAACCCTTGACCACCCTGCTACCTACTTTTAAATGTAAGATCTACACAGATCTGTTTCTCAAGCGTCATATTCACACAAAACCGAGCCGTCACCGTCGATTCTAAGGTTTTTGGTATGTTAAGCTCTAATTTGTTGGATCTGTTTTTTTCGTTTTGTACTCTGTGTAGATTTGTAAACCCGTAAAGTTTTATTCGTCTTATTTAAACCTTCTGGCTGTAATTAATTCTACTAGCTAACGGCAAGTTTTGGTTACCACCGGAGTTCCTTAACGACGAAGATATTCTCATGGACTTCATTACCGGAAAACCCATTTCCGGCAACAACAAAAGTTCATTGATATTTACGGGTTTGACTCATTCGGGTCGAAGTCGGATCTGAGTTCTCAGGGGGAGTCTCTGTTACCGAAAGTGATGAAGATGAGTATCTTAACGGTTTAACCCGAAAGTTCGCCAACACCATTCTTCACAATGATTTCGGTAATTTCACCTTGGAAAAAGGTAACATTTTATTTCCCTTTTCATGCTTTTTTTTGTTTTTTTTTTTTTATTACTGATTCTGGATAAAATACTACTATATTCATTTACCTTTTACTTTTCACTTTACCTTTATTATTTTATTTTACGAGTAGTGAATTGAATCATGTTTCTAGATCTGACTTAATTTGTTTTTTTTTTTTTTTATTATTATTCTTGTAGGTTGTTCAACTGTTAGTGTTGATGAATGGGGAAGAAGAATAAAAAAATCTGGTGGTTGGGGTGATATGGTGATTACCATAAGCAAGATTCTCTGTTTTCGTATTACATTACCTGCCTGAAGGACAAAGGGATGTATAAACTACCATGTGCTAGCTAGAGTTTGTCAGATTATATTTATACGGAGTATGTGAGTATGCAACAATACTAGACACAATTGAAACCTAATTGGTTGCTTGATTTTAGGGTAGGTTGAAACCATACAAATTTAGATCATTGTAGGACCTAGGCTTTTAAATAATAATGTTATTAATTTCCGTAGATGTATTATTGTATAATGTTTTTTTTTTTTTTTTTTTTTTTTTTGTATAATGTAATATTCTTGACAAAAGGTTGAAGTAACATGTCTTAACTTTATTATCATGTGCATATCAAACATACACAACCTACGTTTTTTTTGGGTGAGTTTTTGAATTATACATTGTTTATTTTTTTTGAAATTAAATGGTGTATAAGTAGCTTTTTTGTGCTGTTGTATAAGATTAGTAGATATGAAAATAAAACAGAAAATGAGAAGGTTGCTTAAAATTATAAATTATTGTCAAAAAATAATATAGCTATGGATTTGATCACTTAGCATATTGTTTAAAGTCTCAGTCATGAAACTATAAAATTGTTTGGGTTTGAATGTTTGAAATTTTAAAACCTTTAAAATCCATTCTGCAACTACATTTGGATAAATGACAAAAAAATAAAGTGGATGAGTCACTATAAAAAAACGCATGTTGGTATTAAACATCAACAGAAAACTTCCGATCAAGATTTAGGAAAAGGATTAAAATTAGTTTTGAATATTTTTTTAAATAAAAGTTTAATTCATGAAAAAACCAACAAATGTAATTTTTTTTTTTTAAAATTTCAAGATTTATAATTAGACAAAAAGAGCAAGTGTACAATATGCCAGTCATATTTTAAATTTGGTTAAATGATCACAATTTTGAAAATGAACTATCTTTTGCAATTGACCTTAACGATCACAACTTCCAAAAGAAGCTAATCGAAAAGTTTTGAATTCTCAAAAAAAAGTTTAATCCCAGTTGATGTACTTATGTATGCTTTTGAAATTCTTGGTGAATGGTATAACAAAACATGTTTTGGTATCCTTATGACCTAAACTTCAACATTTTTGTATCAACTCTCTACCAATACACTCTTTTACGTTTGATATTATCAAAGACGGTCGGAAGACCGTCTTACACCTTTCCGAAAGCTGTTTGAATGTTGGTATGTAACAACCTAGAATTTTTTTCACCTAGGTTGCATAATGGGTGGTGATATTTCCATCACTGTTTTTGATACCATCAAATTTCTGCATTGATCATGTGTGCTGTACAAGCTGTTAATGCACAACTATGGTGGATTTATCAAAAACAGTGGTGGAAATATCATCACCCTTGCATAATTGTATGACAGTAGACTGTTTTATTAGAGCTATTTCTTTATTATGGAGTAAAAAAATAGAAAATTAAAATTGTTGGATGCAATAAAAATAATTATTTAACTTCTTTTGTTTGATTGTTTCAATTCCAAATTTTCAAATTTACAGATTGTTTTGAGACTTTCAAAATGTGTCAAATTTGAAAAGTCTAAAATCTTTGAAATCCAAAAGGAAAGAACAGTACAACCTTTTAATTTACTGTGTACCATTTTTTATTAAAGCTGTTATAGTGTAAAAGTGCAGCTGTGTACATGGCTTTGATTTGCGTACAGTCAGCTAGAATAGGAATACCGAATACCCCAACATTTAATTTAATTTAGGAGTAATAGTACATGGTTCAAATACTTGCATTAGAAATCATCAAAAAAGTGTTCCGGATTTGTTTCATGGTTATATATATACCTGGTAGTTAGATATTTATAATTCGATAAAAATGTTTATAAATAATAATTAAGGTTATAAGTTATAACGGCGAACCACCATACTAAATTAAGTATAAAATTGATCGCATCTACCTAGAGGTATTGAAAATGTCCGAATTCGAAATCCGATCAAATTTTAATCGGATTCGGATAAAACGGATTGGACTATTTGGTTAATCGAATCCAAATAACCCGAATCCGAGTAACCCGAATGTAATTTGGATTGGATTACGGATAAATAATTTTGAATTCGGTTGATCCGACATAACCCGAAGAAGGTACTAAATATAAATAAATAAAAATATATATATATATATATATATATATATATATATATATATATATATATATATATATATATATATATGTTATTTATGATTTATATGAGTATATCTATATACAATCAAGATATACACCACTTATAATGATTTATATATAACTTTTATTGTTATTTTGTGAAGTTTAGATTATGTTAAAGATGTGAGTTTAAAAAGTTCTTTTATTTGGATAAAAACACAATATCCGAATCAGAACCAATCCAAACCGAATCCAAATAATCCGAATCTTATATGGTTTGATTTACGGATAAATTATAAACTTGAAAAATTCAAATAATCCGATCTGAACAACTTGAACAGTTTATCCGAACAACACACCTGCATCTACCACCTTCTTTGAATACTACTGCCTGGGAACACCAAATATGCATATCGAGCCTTTGAAATTGAGTATAAACTGAGACCGTCACTACTATATTTCTAGATATGACCGACTCCCAAAAAAGTGTCAACTTTGTTATATTTATATATACCACATCCAGTCGAGAATCGCTAGCTTCTCCCATACCATAGTCACATTTTATTTGCACATACAACCTTCTCTCAGTTTCATAATTATTTTATTTTATTGTATCTACTTTCTATATGGAATTGTATCAAAATAAAACATGGTTTATCATCGTAAACTTTAAAATTTTACCATCAAATATATTGTTGTGACTAAAACCATATTTGGCTTTGATACACTCCGTCCATCCGTCCCAATTTTTATAGTTTATATTTCAATTTTTTGTATTTCCTAAATTTATAGTTCACATCCAATAACATAGAGGTATGAGTAGTGAAAATTTTATAATTATCCCGATTGTTTATTGCTGTACACTACAAAAAAACAGTATGCAAAATATATGATAACCGTTACTCAGCTCCCTGTATCCCAAAATGTCCATTTCATATTTCAATCAATCAAAATATATTTTAATGGGTAGAGATGATATATGTTTGGTGAAAAGTGTAGTTACTAAATAATTTTAAAACTTTATGCCCGATCAGAGGGGATGCTGTGACTGAGACAGAGGAAGTATGTTTTTTTTAAATAGTGTGTATTCTTTGTTGTGAACAATAAAGATAGAACAAAAGGAGTATAACTATCAAATTGACGTAAGGAACCGTTCGGGAACTATCCAAAAGGCAACATGAACAGGTGACTGCATAAAAACATGAACGCATGATGACCAAAAAAAAAAATGAAACACACCGACAAAATTGCTTACAAAAGAAATTATTTGCCGTCGCCGCTTTGCGCGGGTACAATGCTAGTAGAGTTAATATATATCCATTAACGTTCATCTCTTTATACATTCATCCACTGTTCCACACGACCATACATATATCCATTTCAAATTTTGATCATCGATCTTCGTATCCTTATCATCCATATTTGCATCTTCTTAAAGTTTCGATCACTACCATGACACAAACAACAAATGAAATCATATCATAATAATAATAATAATAAATGATAAATTAGTGTACAAAATATATGCTAGTTTCATGTTTATATAAATTGTAGGACCTTGCTTAGAAATATCATGACGTAAAAGGAAAAAGTAAAACATAAAAACAAAAACAAATAAACATAAACACTTAAACGATGAATCAATGTCAAACCTTTCTTTTCGCAAATTAAATTATCATCTTCAAATCGTCTTTCGCGCCGTACTCAAACATCATCGATCACCGCCTAACAAATATTTAAAATAAACACCAGCCAACAAAAGTTAATAACTATAATAAACTTAAAAATATCGCTTTTGTTTACTCATTCTAAAACCAAAATAACAAAACGTAATTATATCTTAAATTTATAGTTCAAAGTTGACACACATGACACAACCGCCACCATCAAATATATACGATTATACGCAATCAAAAGGACCAAACACAAACACACGTATCACGTATCCATACATATGAATCAACAAAACAGCATGTGAATAAACCAAATCAAATTATCATAAATTTATATTTTACAAACATTCAGTTACTAAAATATTAAATTTAAACCAAATACTCCGTAAAAATAAATATACTGCCATGAACTAAAACTCACAAGTCTTTCTAATGAAAATCAACACAAACCCTCAAATATATATATTGCCATGAACCCGTTTCTATGACAATCAAGTTTTCATTTTTTTTTTTAATATATACATGACAATCAAATACTAATATCAAAACACGTTGTCACATAGGTGTAGAAAAAATAAAACATGGTGACCACAAAACTCGTCAAGTCACACATACACCTAAACAGATAACACGAATCAAAACCAAAATAAATAATTGAAGGACCGAGAGAAGAGAGCCTTAAGGGTGTGAATATTTGAAAAGGGAGGATTGAGGGCTAAGGCATGAGTTTTGTCTAGAGAAGAGGATGATGAGTTAACAGTAAGTCATGGGAAGGCGATCTTTTCTTTAGTGATTTAAGATATGGGGTATGTAGGAGACTTTGGAGAGTAGTAGGAGTAAGTACAAAGAGGTATGAGCTTGATATATTGATTAAAAATTTAATAATAAAGGTAAGGGAAATAGAAGATACGGGGGAAAAAATAAAAATAGAAGTGTATGAATGAATCGAACACTGGACAATGAGCTAAACTGATATTATTTAACCACTCAAGCAACAACCACTTTAATTGGTTTGCATGCATCATTGTTGTTTTAATAGTTTAAATAAGTACTACCCATCAACTATCCATTTAATAGTAACATCTAGCATTGCTAAATGTTTATATAAAGAATAACATATTTAATGTATTTCTAAATAAACTTCGAGTCGACTCGAGCATGAGAGTATCAAGTCGAGTCGAGTTAAACTTGAAAGTATCGAGTCGAGTAATATTAATTCTAAATTATTTAATATTAATATTTTTGATACTAACAATCAAGCCGAGCTCGAAAGTATTAGTTAATTAGTCGAGTTCGAGCTTGAAAGTGCAAGCTCGATCCAGCTCGAGTCGAGCTTTGAGCTTCGACTTTTCTAATCAAGTCAAGCTCGAGCTTGACAGTGTATTGACTCGACTCGATTACACCGAAAGATTAATAACGTAATAATTTTTAATCATTATCATAATCATTATTATTATAAATATAAATAAATAATATATTAAAATAGCTGAGATCAAAATTAAATTTAAATTTAAACTAAGAGTACAGTTCAAATACATAACATTTTGGTCAGAATTAAGGAATTAATCAGATAACTCCATTTATAAAACCTTCACTTGCATCCACATTTTAAAAAGGAGAAGTGATCCGTACACCACCAAAAATTATTCGTACACCACTAAATATGCTTTATGGTGTTGTACAGTATAACACTATAAAACACAGTTATTGGTGTATGGATAATTTTTGGTGGTCGGATCTAGGGCTGTGCATTTTATGGTCTGTTTCAACCCTTAGGGTTAAATACAGTAATACTTCGTTTCTAGAATGCAAAATACAGTAATACTTCGTTTCTATTTAATCATTATTTTTCAAGCTTCAACCCTTAGGGCATGTTTACTTTCCTCTTAATGGTCTGTTTCCATATACTTCTTAATCAAGATAGATAAATTGTTGTTTCTTTTTCACTTAATCTGAAATGAATGTCTGTTTCTGAAATAGGTAGAAAAATGAAGCCCTTACTAAAAAGAGGCACTTAATGATAAAAATATATTTTTTTCACCATTTTTTCTCCAACAGAAATTGAACAAGCCCTTCCTTGTTCAAACTTTATATCATTTAATTTCATCTTTTTGGTAAAAAATAAATTGTATTTACTCAAACAGCACTTGTTATAAACATATTTGTTTATCCAAACGGACATCACATGCAAACAACACTTAATGATAAAAAAAAGTAAACAACCCCTTAGAGTGCCATCAATTTAAACTGTCTCACAACTGAAAAAATGAGATATGAAAATGTTTCTGTAGCTTATTACCCCTTGAACCTCATTCACAAATTACAATCATACACATGATCTATGGCTTTAAAAGTAAGCTCCAAAAAAGGACCCAAATACATAAATCTAACAAATAATTCCCATGTAAACTAGTGATTAAATATTTCGCACGTCAACGGTTACTAAACATCGGGTAGACACAAAATAACAATGAAATCACGCATAACTAATCGGGTCGGTCTTCTGGAGCGAACCGAGCATGACCATTTTAAAACCGAACAGAAACGATTACAATCATACACATACAATCGGGTAGTTACTTGTCCAAGTGACCTGCTATCTACCTCCATTGTTACATCTGGACTAATACTAAGAAAGGACCGAAACGATTACCTTCTAGTTGAAAAGGGGCGAAACCCCAAACCCTAAATCTTAAACTCTAACCCATAAACCCCAAACATTAAACCCTAAACGCAACACTTTAATACATTTGTGTTAGTAAATGTGAAACCCACCAAAAAGATGGAAAAAAAACTCGTCGAAAGTATGCCTTGAGGGACGGCAAATCGAAGAGGAGAAAACGCTGAATTTAATGATGCAATATTTATAATTTTTCAATTTATCATTTGTGAGATAATTGATGTTGGGGGTAAATGAGTTTTGTACATTTGGAGCATTCTCTTTATACACATGACACAATATCATTGGTTCCCCATTCTCACACAAATTCCAATTCTCGTTTAAAACTCATTAAAGTGAGTCGATCACGAGTCACGACTCGGATGTTCACTGTAACCTCAGCGTGATCCATCCCGAGCGCGCGCACATTCTCTCTTCAAATTAGGGTTTTTCACATCCCCAATCTCTATACCAACAAAACCCTAGGGTTTCAATTACTTAAGCTTTCTTGCCAAATCAACCAACAAAAATGGCTTCACAACAACAACAACCGTCGTTAAAGAGACGCGATTCAACTCTAACTCGCGAATCGGACATAATGACAATCACTCCTTTAGGCGCTGGCAGTGAAGTCGGTAGGTCATGCGTTTTTATGACCTTCAAAGGAAAAACTATTATGGTATGTTACTGCAATTCATTAATCAACTGTCTGTATTTAATTTTATCTGTTAGTATTTCATGATTTTGTTGTTTTTAATATGTATTGTATTTGGATGTTGTTAATGATAGTTTGACTGTGGAATACATCCCGCGTTTTCCGGAATGGCTGCGCTGCCTTATTTTGATGAAATCGAACCGTCTACAATCGATATTCTTCTCATTACTCAGTAAGCTGATTTACTTAGAGTTTTGTTTGTAAAATTATACACAAATTAATAGTCCTCAATTATCTTATCGATCAATTACTGCATTGTGTTTATATATATATATATGATTATATACTAGTAATTCAGAAATGTCTTTAGTAAACTGTCATGGGCTCACTGCATTGTGTTTAAATAATTATACACAAATCAGTAGATAGTAGCTTATACGTATTTTAGTGAACAATAAACGTATTGTGTTTAAATAATGATACAGAAATCAGTAGATAGTAGCTTATAAGTACTTTAGTGAACAATAAACGCATTGTGTTTATATAGTTATGCACAAATTAGTAGTCCAGTAGTCCGTACTAGGTATCTCAGTGAACAGTAATTGCATCATGTTTATATTATTGTGATGGTCAACTAATGTATCTTTAGCTGTGATTGTATTCGTTGCATTAGTGAAAATTCATTGTATCATGTATTCATGTTTATATTGTTATACACTAATTAGTATTTCATTATCATTTATTTCAACGCAAGGACTACAGGTTTTTGGTGCTGCAAATTGTTGGTTTCAGCTTCTGCGGCTTTTAAAAAATCTTCTTATTGAACCAACCTTTTATTAACTCTGTATATTGTAATTTGTGTGCAGTTTTCATTTGGATCATGCCGCATCCCTTCCATATTTTTTGGAAAAGGTGTTACTTTTAACGAGTTTCAATCACTATATATAATGTCACTACTCCATAGTTTTGGCTTTGATATCGGTTATAATTTGTTGCATTTCAGACTACGTTTAAAGGAAGGGTCTTTATGACTCATGCAACAAAGGCCATTTACAAGTTGCTTTTGTCGGATTATGTGAAAGTGAGCAAAGTTTCAGTCGAAGATATGTTGTTTGATGAACAAGATATTCTTCGCTCCATGGATAAAATTGAGGTTTGTTATTATCACATTGCTATCTCTACCTTTTGAACCATCTTTTGTATTTGTACTAGTCAGATGTTGGATCGGTAACCTTGCAATCTAATACCCTGTGAGCTACCGCTCTGTTTATTGAACTAAGTAAGAATTGCGAGAAATGAAACCACCACTCTACATATAAATTTTTGAATGTTTGGTGTGATTACTTTTCTAAGTGACTATCTGTCTAGCTGTATTGTTCCATTTGTACTATATCTAAGAAAGGTTCAAAACGATGACCTTCTAGTTGAAAAAGGGTGGACAACTATTTTCCAACTATAGCTACATATGAATATTAAATTGCATGTCACTGAACTGCGGATTTGGTATATCCAAATACAGATGTTGTATCATCTATCCTTCAATGCTATAGTATGAAGCTAATACCGTGTTTCATATATTGAGTGTACTAGTCAGTACAAATATACAATTTTACTTGGGTAAGTATTGCTTTTGTGATTGAGCTCCAACATTGATTTAGGTTGTAAATGCTTTAGAAAGAGGGCAAACCGGGTCATAAATCTCTATTTTACATTTTTACTAAAAAGTAGGTTCTCTATTACAAATATAGCATTCTAGAAGAAGGCAACCTCATGATTAGTTTGGATTGTGAGTCTATAGCCACAAATGGATGAGATCGAGAGTGAACATGACAATATCAAATATATAACATCCAAATGTAAATAAAATATGCATAGGTGATATCTTTAGATCTATATGAAGAGCATGCAAATTGCACGCCCGCTTGTACATATACTGATATTTGGTTCATGTATATATAAAGGGCTATCCAGAAATTCCTTAGGTTTTATTATTAACTCAATGAAGGCCACTGAGTAGGGCATCAAATGTCAGATGTTTATTTTTTATTGAACATTATCAGGAAGTATCTTATCTCTTGCAAAGATTACTTATATATCTATCCTCTTGTTACGTATATATGGGAGAAATTTTGGTGTAGTTTTGCGTTGCTTCAAGACTCATGTACTAAAAACATGTGCCTTTATATGTATTTAATTATGAAGTTCGTTTTTGGGTTTTGGATGATTCAACAAGTTGCTTAAGTGGATCCCCGTTTTTTTAGATTGTTATGTTTTAACAAAGTGGTGGCCTCACACGATGAATTATGGCATTAATCAACTGACTCTCTGCAGGTAATTGACTTCCATCAAACCCTAGAAGTTAATGGCATCCGCTTCTGGTGTTACACAGCTGGGCACGTCCTTGGTGCAGCTATGTTCATGGTAGATATTGCGGGTGTTCGTGTACTATACACTGGTGATTACTCACGTGAAGAAGACCGCCATCTTCGTGCTGCTGAGCTACCTCAGTTTTCTCCTGATGTATGCATTATCGAGTCAACATATGGAGTCCAGCTTCACCAGCCGAGATATATTCGTGAGAAACGCTTCACTGACGTTATCCATTCCACCGTTTCCCAAGGGGGACGAGTCTTAATTCCTGCTTTTGCCCTTGGCCGAGCCCAAGAGTTACTCTTAATCCTTGATGAATACTGGTCGAACCACCCTGAATTACACAATGTTCCAATATATTATGCTTCCCCTCTAGCAAAACGTTGTATGGCGGTCTATCAGACCTATATAAATGCTATGAACGAAAGAATCCGGAATCAGTTTGCGAATTCAAACCCATTTGATTTCAAACATATATCACCCCTCAAGAGTATTGATGAGTTCAATGATGTGGGTCCATCTGTGGTTATGGCTAGCCCAGGTAGCCTTCAAAGTGGGCTCTCTCGACAATTATTTGACAAGTGGTGTGCTGAGAAGAAAAATGCTTGTGTGATACCGGGTTATGTGATTGAAGGCACATTAGCAAAGACGATAATTAACGAGCCTAAAGAAGTAACTCTTATGAACGGGCTAACTGCACCACTTAACATGCAAGTGCACTATATTTCCTTCTCGGCTCACGCGGATTGTGCTCAGACAACTACCTTCCTTGAAGAGCTTATGCCTCCGAACATCATTCTTGTTCACGGGGAAGCTAACGAAATGGGCCGGCTTAAACAAAAGCTTGTTTCCTTTTTCGCTGATCGCAACACCAAACTCTACACGCCAAAAAACTGTCAATCTGTTGAAATGCCATTTAATGTAGAGAAGATGGCAAAAACTATTGGGAGACTAGCTGAACAAGTCCCTGAAGATGGTGGTGAACATGTCAGTGGATTATTAGTAAAAAAAGGGTTCTCGTATCAGATCATTGCACCTGATGATCTTCACGTTTTTTCTCAACTTTCAACTGCTAATGTTACCCAAAGGATAACCATCCCGTATTCTGGGGCATTTGGTGTCATAAAACACAGGCTTAAACAGATCTATGAAAGTGTCGAGTCTTCAACGGATGAAGAATCCGAGGTTCCAACTTTGAGGGTGCATGAACGGGTTACAGTGAGGCAGGATTCTGAGAATCATCTCTCATTGCAATGGACAGCTGACCCAATCAGTGACATGGTGTCTGATTCTGTTGTGGCACTGGTGTTGAATGCTAGTCGAGAAATGCCAAAAGTGGTGGTGGAAACTGAGCCAGTGAAAGATGAAGCAGAAGAGCAGAAGAAAACAGAGAAGATTGTGCATGCGTTGCTTTTGAATCTGTTTGGAAATGTGAAGTATGGAGAAGATGGTCGTTTGGTAATAAGTGTGGATGATAACGTTGCGTATCTTGATAAACAGAAAGGAGAAGTCGAGAGTGAAAACGAGGGACTGAAAGAACGAGTGAAGGTAGCGTTTCGAAGGATTCAAACTGCTGTGAAGCCGATACCTCTTTCTGCTAATGGATCGTCATAGTTTGCTGCTCTTTAGATGTTGGTTGTATGTATTTAGTAGCTGTTTCGAGGTGTCGAAATTATAGACTGGACTCTAGACAACGAGGTCTTCTTGTTACATTTGAGTTGTATGAATGTTACATGGTTCTTACTTTCCTTATATTTGGATAGATAAGCAAACTGTTTTATCAAATTTTGGATTAATTTCTTGGTCTAAAAGCATGTGAATATGTTTATGCCGTATTGTTTCACACTTTTATCACACTGGTTCCAATTCCTTAATTAAAATATCGGCTTCCGTACTACCTTAGAGATTTGTATTTTCGAAGGGTGTATCTGGTTAAAATTCATCATATAATAGCATTTTCAAAACTTTAATAACCCACAAACCATAAAAACTTATTAACATGGGATAATTAATAAGTATCAAATATATTTGCAAGATACCCGCTCTATGTGGCGCAATTTATTTTCTTTTAGACGATGCCGATAAATATTGTATGTTCATTTAACATGTCTGGTTGTAATATGAGTTCCCCTTAAATACATTTATCGGTGGTTGACTGTTATGAAATTGCCGTTTTGTTGGTCGATTGTCCTTTAATTAGAAAATTTTCATTTATGATACAAATAGTGGGAATAAGGGGTGATTCGGTAAAATGGGTATCTTACCTAAATACTAATTGTGTAGCCCCTAACGATATGTCTATTTTTCATGATGCTACATGTATCAAATGCCACATATAAAAAAAAATCATACATGTCAAGCTCTTAATAGATACTCATTAGAATTCTTCCCATTAAAATTCATGTGATTGAAGGTGGCTTTTCATTTTATCCATACATTAGTCTCATAAGTTAGAAAATCATCATTTCTAAATAGACATTCATATTAGTAATTACTTTAACTTTAAAGTTAATAAAATATCATTATTCCGTTTTCACTTATATTAATTTTCACTATTTATTTTATTTGAAAGTGTATGGTTTCTTCGTAATGTATCATGGAAATATTGATATGACGATGATGATTGGTGTTATATGAAGACTCTTGCTCAAATAATGAAAACATTTCGTTAAACTTCTTTATTTTGTCTTTAGATTTAAAGGTTCAATGATTTCATCATGGATCATTTTACTATCTATTCTAATGTGAAGGTAAATAAAGGTCATCCACGATACACATTACTTTTTGTGAATTGGATTCTAAAAGATATAACATACATGTGTGATGCTTTCTTGTAGATTCGATCGAGTCTAAATAAAAACCAACCTGAATATGAAAAAAGATTGATCTGATTATTTATTTCTTTTGCAAATTGATAATTGGATGTCTATATTGTGCAATTTTTAAGTGTATATATTATAGATACATGTGTATATTGTTGGTGAAGAGTATATTAATGATTTGGTTAATATAGTACGGAGTATAATCTAACTATGTGATTAAAGTTATTTAGTTTCAAATTTCTTTAACGTTTCTTTCTTCTAATTCAACTTTTATTTATCTGATGGTACACATTTATGTATGTGTATATATGTTTTTTTATTCATGCAAAGATACATTTCTATATTATCAATCGGCAAAAATGAAGTTTGCATGATTTGTCATCTTATTTGAGTATTTATCTATATCCTGCTTGATTGCTTGGTATTTTTTTTTCCTTTTATTATTAGTAACTAGCTGAAGACCCGCGACAACGCGGGATAACCTTAAAATTGTAGTATAATAATATTAGACATTAGATATTTAGTTTTGTAGTTGTATTTTATCATTTTAATAAATTTGTTTTATGAGCTCTCAAACTAATATCACTTGATTAATTGTGACAATACCAGTTTTGTTAAAAACATATACACTTTTTGTGTACAGTAAGTATACATTAAAATACAAATGGAGGATTAATGTACATACGCCTTCCTTTAATGTGTAAATCTGTTGTTACTGGTAACAACTTTGAAAAAGCCTTGAATAAGACGGAGATCACAATAGTGTGAGCAATGAGCACCAAGTGGACTCAGAAATGTATAGATCAATATGTGTTTTTATTAAGAAAGCAAAATTATATTATTACCCTACCAAAATTACAATCAAAGATACAACTACATATCTAGACACCAACTTAGCCACTCTCATAATTATACTCCAATCTATAGTACATTTCTCAAGCATAAAATATACATAATATTAAGCAGTATTCAATTGCAAACTTCAATTAGCCCATGTATAGCCTTTAGATATATACTACTCGTCCATTATAGTGAGCCATACAATCATCAACATGCATAATTCCATCTTTGCGACCTGTTTCACTTTACACTTGATGGTTGATGTATAGTAGCCACTGATTATCGGATCGATAATTCATTATTGGTTCCATTGTAACTCTTTCCCTTTCACCCTTGACTTTATCCACTAGAAGCTTCAAAGATGTACTTCTTTAGATATACCTGCTCCTCTTGAAACCTTATTTCCAAATACTTTATCATTCACCTTGTAGCTTCTTAGTGTCAATCGAATGTGCCACTAACTCTTTTTTTAAGATAATGTATCAAGAATCCATCGTATCGCTGGCTAGTTTTGTGGTACTCATAGATTCATAGAATATATATTTTTATTTTTGTTGAAGGTTTACCTCTACAATTCTTGGCTTCATGAAGTCTCCTGCCATGGCTCCAAACACATGGCTAGCTTTACCGTTATTTCTCTTTTATGCATCATCATCACCACTGACCCAGTTTCAGAATCTACACATTATTTCGGTTGAAGTGCATATATCATTTGTAACACATGGATGCTAAAAACATTATTTCAAATATTACAATTTATAATTTTATATTGTATTTTAAGATATGAAAATAGCTTAGACATAAGACAAACACGAGAGAAAATCTACCTCGTTTTCAAGCCACCTTCCATTCCCTGATCTCATTTAAAGTTTCCCTGCAAGTTATTCATAAGGTATTAACTTTTATAGTTGTATACTACATATTACCCTATTATATGTTGATGCCACATTGCCAATTCGTTACAATGTGCACATTAATCACCAATCTGACCAAGGAGCTATATTACAACACCTTTAAATGGTGTTTAAGCTTCATTCCTTGGAAGGGGTCTAATGAGATCTTAAATAAAAAAAGGGCATGCAGCAAAAGAATATATTTCCATATATAAAATTAAAATTAATATACACATGAGCCATGGCCTGTATAAGAAATTAAGAATAAGGTAAAAACGATTAGTCAAGATATGATTAATATGTAAAAAAATAAAATAAAAATAAGTTGAAACACATCACGGATGTAATCTAAATCTCACTATACATACTTTATAAATCGTAAACTAATATCTATCCAAATAATAATTACTCATTTGCATCATAATCACAATAGCAATCCAAATATTAAAAACCTATAATATCCAACCCAATCTTGTAATGATTTCGGTAACAAATGTATAAAAATAATAAACACATATGGTTAAATTATAGAGGATGTAACGCCACCAAAGCACAAATATCTATTACCAAAAGCTAAATATCAAAATAAAACTAAAAATATATGAATTTGGTTTTTGAAAACCTCACCTATGAAAACATTACGATGATCGTGATTTCGTCAAACTGTATGTTTTACGGCTTCGATTAGGGTCTTGAAAGATATAAGATAAGATTCCTTGAACCTTGTTTGCTGGATAAGATCATTACGAATTTCAATAGATTTGCAGAACCAAAAACCTCTTTAAAACAACGGAAAAGGATCAAAACTTATTGTTGGATGATTTCTCATTGATTTGGAAGCTTCGGCTTGATATCATCGTTTGAGTATTAGCGTTTGAATTTTTAGCGACGCAAACACCTGTGACAAAAAAAACTCCATCCGATTTATCGAAAAGAATTGAGGTTTAGATTTGTATTTGAATTTTGCAATTAATCAAGAATTAAGGAAAGAAGATTGAATATTTTATATTGAGATTGAGATTAGGCAAAGTTGGTTAAGAAACTCGTGACCAATGCGAAGATGTCAGGAGTGGTTTTATTTTTTGCATTATCTATTTTTATTAAATATATTTTGATATTATACTTATAATTTATTTATAATAATTTGCCTAATTTATCTACTATTTTTTAACAATATTTGCCGTTTTTTTTCCATCACGATTTATTCAAACTAAATTAAATTAAATTAAATTAAATTAAATTATAATATATATAGACATAATATAGATATTTATGGGGTTTAGGGGTGCTAAATGTAACTATCAAAATTAAATTTAGATCGTCGGATTAATTTAGGAGAATCCAATTAAAGGCCGGGATTACCCCATGGTATTTTGGTTTAAGTATATGTTATAGATATATATAGTTTCGGTAATATATATAGTTTCACGTAAAGTATTATCTGACTCATGTTTTGTTTAAGTTTTTAATTGACTAATATACATACATCATCAAATTCTATACGGAGCCCGTCCATCGGACGGGATTCACACTAGTTTAATATATAATGTTTTGGTTGAAATAAATTTTTCTTACGCTCTCATTACATGTCGTCAGTTATACACTTCTCATGTTATTTGATTTCGATACAAATAACTCGAGGGTTTACTGTGTCAACATAAAGTTAAAGAAACATCTATCCTGAAATACTCCGTATTACTTTGTCATACATTTTTGTCTTCCGTTGTTTCATTTGAGTTTGATGGTGTTTGAACTGTGTACGTTTATGTTGTTTGACTTATTTCTATACCATATCCACTTAATTATTTTGAAATTGATTTAACTAACTTATAAATAAAAAAATACACGTGCAACAAAAATAATCAGATACACCATACAATATTACTTACTTTGTAATTAAGATTTATTTCTATTGTTTTATTTATTATTATTTATAATTTATATTAGACCTTTTAATTTACTCCCTCCGTCCCATTAGAGCATAGGGTGTTGAAACACTGTTTTCACAGTGTCCTTGAGAGAATGTTGTTGATGAGGATTTTGTGGTGTGGTAGCTAGACAGTGTTATGGAGTTTTGGAATTCTTGTTTTCATTTAAAAATTTAATTAATTAAATAAAATTAAACAAATTAACAACACAATAAATTAATTAACTAATAATATTACTTATCTATAAAAATTTTCATTAAATTATTTAATACTTCCAATTTTAATTAAAAAATAAAAATATAAACAAATAAAAAAAATTCCATATTAAATGATTAAAATTAAACCCTATAATATTAAAATTAATAGCCCATGTAAAATGGGCTTGGCCCAGTTTCTTCTTCTTCCTCGGTGCACAAAACAAACACATCTCCTGTTGCTGCTTCTTTTTCTTCGTACACAAAAGATACGCACAGAGTACACAAAATACACACACATATTTATTTTTGAAACAAAAGAAAACAGAAAAAGAAAGTGAAAGAGGAAGAACACAGCGTCGCGTTTGGTACGTCGCTCGAAAATGTCGTTCCGGTGCGGCAGAACGCCGTCTGACGGCGTTCTCGGTCAAAAACGCTGCCGAAGAAGCCCCCACTCCGTGTGCTCTTATAAGTGTCCAGTTTTGACTTTTAAAAGTCTTTCTTTTACAACATTAACCTTAAATGTTTTTGTTTGTGTTATATAATATTTGATGCAAAATATATGAATGGATTGAGTTTTAAATATATTTTGATTGATATAATTTTCATCAGGTATTATATAACATAAACAAAAATATTTAAGGTCAAAGTTGTAAAAGAGAGACTTAAAAAAGTAAAAAGTGGACACTTGTAACGAGACGGAGGTAGTAACACTTAACGAATTCTGCAACGGAGTGCGGGTGCATAACCCTCGTTTACATACATGTATTACAAGAGTAGATGATTTGTAAGTTTCGAGAGATTCATAGTTTGGTACGTAATCCCTTGTGTATCAACTTTTTTAATCTAGTAACGGTAATTTAACAAATTTAAATTATAACACCCCTCACGTTCATACCATTAATTTAATGTATTTAACTCGGAAGCGTAGATTTTAAAATATTTTCTTTAATGTACATCATATAATATGTATATACGGTTTTCAAAATACCATACACAACCAGATACAACAAACTAGGTGTTATATTATTACAACATCTTTGTATTATCAAAAGTATATCAAAGTTTAAAGCTGGTCAAACATTCCTTCAAAACTTATACTTCCTGCCGCCCTTATCTCAAAACATGTCCTGCAGTAGGTAATATAGTGGGATTAGCACGAAGCTAAGTGAATGAATAAGTCACAAACAATTCAACTTAGCATAATTATCAGTTTACATCAAATAACTGTAAGCACACTTTAATCAATGGGGATCGGTGGTCCTTGAGGCGCCCTGATGCCCGGGTGGCCCTCAAGTAACACTTACCGTCCATTTGTATGGCCAATACAGAAGAGACCGATAGCTAGTTGTTATTATCACCAACATCAGTTCTACACACAACACATGTACAAAGCCCCGGTGTTGTATACACAATAACAAACTAACCTAACAAAACTGTTGACCTCAATAACAACTTATGCCCGAAGGCCAGATAGCACGTAGATTCATAACTAATAATTCAGACTAAACAGTCTAACAATTATATCTACGTTTACTTGTTGTAACCAAACAGTCACAACTAAATCAAACCGTGAGTTCCAAATCCACTCACCTGTCAATCTTAGTCCAATCACTCAGATGTCTAATATCACTGAGTCTTCTGCTGATCTGAGAATGAAATCAAGTATAAGTTAGTAACTCATTTTATAAGTATACAACTTATTCTAAAATGTAATATCCAACCAAATCATACTGATCATACCAATTGTCCATTAAATTTAACTAATTTAATGCAATTCATAATTGATATTACTTAACTCAATTATATAACATTAACTAGTTAATATAACACTCTTATAGCATATATGAAACATATATAATACTATTATTAAAGTTATATAAACATCACCAAAGTTCCTTGGTTAAAACTCAAAATTCAGAAAACTGAAGAGTACCCGCCGGGTTCTCTTACTACCCGCCGGGTAGAAGAAGAATCAGCCGAAAACAGCCGGTGAATAAACTTTTGGTGGTAACAGAAATAAAATGCGTTTTAAACACTAGGGGAGCCGCCGGGTTCCCGGTTTACCAGCCGGGTTCCAGGTTTTGTCACACTACCCGCCGGGTAGTGTGTTTACCCGCCGGGTGCTACCCCTGTACCAGCAAGCTTCAACCAGCTAACCATGAATCCGATTTTTTCATAATCAAACTCACCAAAATCATGTTCTATGATCATTTTAACATGACTAATGACAACAACAAGAGTTTATAACATTCATACATACATCAATCTATTTAAATCACATATATGATTTCAATCAAAATCACTTACAAAATGAAAGATGAACAAGATGATGATGATGATAGAAAACTTGAATCAAATTCACCACTCTAACTTTGTTTCAATCTTGTTTATGATCTTTAATTCTTTTCTAGGTTTAGGTTTATAGTTGGAAGTTCTTAGGTTTAGATTTTGAATAGGCAAGGAACTAAACTTTCCTAATTGGGAAAGTAATAAATAGGTCAGCCAAAGTTTCAACCGATCCCGTATTCACTTAAAAACAGTCCACTTCTTAACCTATTGTCTGGAACCTAAAACCCATTTGCGAGAATAATTACTTTATTTTACCGTCATCTAAAACAATTTAAAATAAGTAATATTTTACTATTCACAATAATTCAATTGACCTATGTACTTAAGTTTCACAATCAAACAAATAATATAAAATTATTTCTAACACATTTAAATAATAATTTAAAGTTAAACAAATTACCAGACCCTTAGGGAGGATGTTACATAAATTCAATTCAAATCTTAAATATAATAAGAAGATGCTTTATACGTAGTTAAATATAAGTATATATACATTGTTAGTGTAAATCCCATCAGATGAACGACTTCGTAAGATATAATATAGTATTAAACCCGTGTTATGCACGACAATGCTACTATTATGTCATATTAGATATTAGATTAGATGAGAAAACTATGTATAAGTTATTCAATATGTATTTAATATATAACTAAATGAATCATCGTTGCGAGTTTATCAGCTCACTTAACAAATGAATTATCCAAAAATATAATTCTTAATTAGCATCCGTAACTAGTATATGCTCCAGTGGCGGATTTAGTAAAATTAGTTACCCGTGTCACAAAGAGTTTTATTATCACTTCACTCGGCAGTTTATTAAGTTTATTTAGATAGTGAGGTGCAACGTCCCCAAAGCTAAAGCACTGACTAAACAAATATCATAAACTTTCAACTAATGGTGGAAAATACCTGGTTATTCATTGCTTTAGCTTTGGGGGCGTTAAATATGGTATCATAGTATAACACCCTCCAAAATAACAAGGCATTTTTTTTTATAATACTAATACGGAAACGTAGAATAAAGCAATACGACAAAGATTGCGTATATTACATTTCAAAATGTGCAACCCAAATACATACGATATTTAATACCAAGTCATCACTAAAAGTATTAACACAATTTAGGCGTTATATAAAAATCCATGACATAATTGTTTTTGACCCAAAACGTATCAAACACAATCAGAGAACGGTGCCAAACATTCCTTCAACCAACTTCTAGTACCCACAATCAAAAGCTAAACCTGCAAGAAGTTGGGGAAGAGGGATTAGCACAAAGTTAAGTGAACAAATTCAGGGTTCACAATCTAACTTAGCATAACTAGTAACTACAACTAGCACATCACAAGTAACATAGAAGGATCGGTGGTCCTTGAGGTACCTTCATACCGCGGTGGTTCCCCAAGTAACACTTATAACCAACTGAAGGCCAAACAGTGGTTAGACCGATAGTTTAGTACTAATACTACATACAACGTAATTTCAGTGCCCAACACATGTACAAATCAATTACGTTGTCCAAAGTAATAGTACTCAACCCAACACATTAGTTGACCTTCACCCAAACAAATAATCCAAACTATCATAGTATATAGGACACCAATAAATCGTTCAAAGGATAACCGTCATGGCAATATAATATTAAAGCAATCATTGCAATAAACCAAATTACCCATTGTAACCACGTTGTTACAACTAATTTAGACTGAGAGTCCAAGATCCACTCACCCTTGACGATCACCGCCTCCACTAAAAGGTCTTATCTTATTGAGTCTTCGGTTTATCTGAGAACACAATTAAAACCGAATTAGATTCTCGTATCAAGTTTATTACAATCTAATCATGCATATAATATCAATTAATTACTTACTCTATACTTCCATTACTAGTTAAATAACATAAGTACTCAAGTCACAAGTTGTCAAATTCTTCAAATTATAACTGACAAACGCGATCCGGGTAAGATGTGGTTGGATCGCGTTCCATAGTACAAAAACATTCTGTTACCGTTTTTCACTTGGGAACGCGATCCGGGTAAGGAGGCTGGATCGCGTTCCAAAGAGTAAAATCTGGTGGACTCACAATTTCATTGAGTAACGCGATCCGGGCTTAAGGAGATAGGATCGCGTTCCGAAGAACAAAAACGATTGATCAAAATTAACACAGAGGAACGCGATCCGGGCTTAAGGGCTGGATCGCATTTCTATGCACATCAGCAACAAAACCCAGAACTTCATCACATACAGCTCGAACCTAAACCCCAATTTTACATTTGCAATTGCAAAAACACAAATTTACTCAACAATAAACCTCAAATATCATCTATGAACATAGTAGAACAACAAACAATATCATCTAGCATCAAATTCAACACATGCATCAATTATCTAACCTAGTTTCTAACCAAACCCATTTCTTCAAACTTATAACTTGAAGAACACAAGAATTCACCACAATAAGCATGAAATCAGTTTATCAAAGATCACATCAACAATTTCAAGAACAATTTAACTTCAATTCTCATTAATTTAACCTAATTCAACTCATTCAAGCTCAAACATGAAAATGGGGATAATAACTTACAATCTTAGGTGATGGTGAGATGATGAAGATAAAGAACAAGGTTGAATCCAAAATCACAGCCTTCAAGTGATGATTTCTAGTAGGTTTTTCTTTAGAATTTCTTAGTGTAGGTGAAGTGTTCTTGAGAGAGTTTAGGCAAAAGTCTGAGAAATGAAATTAAAGGTCGACATATGCAACTCACCACAATATTATGCAGTGTATTATTTTACCCGTCCTAAATCTATTGTCTGGAACCTAAAAAAAACATTTACGAGAAATAAGTTTTATTATACCTTCAACTAAATTAATTTAAAACAATTAATAATTTATTTATCACAGTAAGTCTTTTGACCATTTGACCTATTTATTTTAGTTATCAAAATACACCAAGTATTTCTAAATACAATTTAAATACGAAATAAATAAAGGGATTACCGTATTTCTACCAAGCCCGTATCGAGGATGTTACAAATCTTCCCTCCTTAAGAAGATTTCGTCCCCGAAATCTCGTCACGCCCAAAAAGACTAGGATAACGCATCCTCATGCTAGACTCGGTCTCCCACGTAAGGTTTGGACCCAAACTATGATTCCATTTAACCAACACCATAGGGATATCCTTCTTACGAAGTTTAGTCACTTTACGATCTAAAAGTTCCACAGGCTCTTCTACAAGTCTCTGGCTCAAGTCCACACGTAGGTCTTGCAATGGAAGAACTTGGGATTGGTCCTCCACATTGCATTTTCTTAAGTAGAACACATTAAAGGTATCATGAATACCCGCCAATTCCGGAGGAAGATCTAAGGAAACAATTTGGTCATTGACTACTTGTCGAATTTTAAATGGCCCTATGTATCTAGGAGCTAGTTTACCACGTTTTCCAAACCGGATAACATCCTTCCAAGGTGAGACCTTCAAGTAAACCAACTCACCTTCTACAAAAGAAACGGGTCTACGACGTGGATCGACATATTGCTTTTGCCTATCACGAGCTGCTTTCAATCTATCACGGGCTATGGCTACCTTATCGGCGGTAATTTGAACTAAGTCGGGACCCAAAAACTGTTTCTCGCCCGCCTCTAACCAACATGTGGGCGTTCTACACTTACGACTATATAACAACTCATAAGGTGGCATACCTATACTAGAGTGATATGAATTATTATAAGCGAATTCGACCAGTGGCAAATGAGAATCCCACGACCCACCATATTCTAATACACATGCACGCAACATATCCTCCAAGGTTTGAATGGTGCGTTCCGACTGACCATCCGTCTGAGGGTGATAAGCCGTACTCAAATTAATTCTGGTACCCAATTCACGCTGCAAACTCTGCCAAAAACCCGATACGAACCGAGAATCTCTGTCGGAAACAATCGATAACGGAATACCATGTCGAACCACAACCTCATTGATGTACAATTGGGCCAACTTACTCAAAGATGCCGACTCACAAGTAGCAAGGAAATGAGCACTTTTGGTTAGTCTATCTACAATCACCCAAATCATATCGTTACCCTTGACCGTCCGAGGCAACTTGGTCACAAAATCCATGGTAACATGCTCCCATTTCCATTCGGGAATCTCAAGCTGTTTCAAAGTTCCATAGGGTTTCTGATGTTCGGCTTTTACTTGAGAACAAATATGGCACGATTCAACAAACCGAGCAACATCCAATTTCAAAGTAGGCCACCAATACAATGGTTTCAAATCCTGATTCATCTTGGTGCTACCTGGATGAACCGACAATCTAGACTTGTGAGCTTCTAACAAGATCACATTTCGAAGACCACCAACCAAAGGAACCCAAACTCGATTCTGAAAAGTCTTTAATCCACGAGAGTCATCAATCATCAAATCCTTTCTTTTATATATAGCCTCAGATTTCAAGTTATGCTCCAACAATGCCTCCACTTGAGCTGATTTCAAACTATCAATCAAATCTGAAGAAACCTCCAATCGCATAAAACAAACTTTTTCTGATTTCCCTTTTCGACTCAAAGCATCCGCCACAACATTGGCTTTACCCGGGTGATAGCGAATTTCACAATCATAGTCTTTGATCAATTCCAACCATCTCCTTTGACTCATATTAAGCTCCTTTTGAGAAAACATGTATTGAAGGCTCTTGTGATCCGTGCAAATAACACATTTAGTACCGTACAAATAATGTCTCCATATTTTTAAGGCAAAGACCACAGCCGCTAACTCCAAGTCGTGAGTAGGGTAATTTGTCTCGTGAGGTTTCAATTGTCGCGAAGCATAGGCAATAACACGGTCACGTTGCATCAAAACACAACTTAACCCCGCAGACGAAGCATCACAATACACAATGAAATCATTGGACCCGTCAGGCAATGCTAAAACCGGAGCCTGACACAACAATTGTTTCAAATTCTGAAAAGCCGATTCTTGTTGATCACCCCATAGAAATCTCACATCTTTACGAGTTAACTTAGTCAAAGGACCCGCGAGCTTAGAAAAATCTTTAATTAACTTAGTCAAAGGACCCGCGGTACTTATTCTTTACGGTTCTTTTATTTAATTCCCTATAGTCAATGCACATCCGAAGGGTGCCATCCTTCTTTTTCACAAACAATACTGGCGCACCCCAAGGAGAGGAACTAGGTCTAACAAAACCATTATCTAGCAACTCCTGAATTTGACTCATCATCTCACGAATTTCGGAGGGAGATAATCTATAAGGAGCTTTAGCTACAGGAGTGGAACCGGGAATCAACTCAATTCTATACTCTACATCTCTAATAGGAGGCAAGCCGGGCAATTCATCGGGAAAAACATCCGAGTATTCCGAAACCACTCGGACGTCGGTGACCTTTTTCTTTTCTAGTTTAGCGTTAACAACATAGGCCAAATATGATTCACACCCCTTAGCTAGAGATTTTCTAGCTTTCATCATCGAAATTAAAGGAATACTACCACTTACCCGCACACCCCGAGCCATGACATACGACTCATCCGAGGTAGGAAGTCTTATTAGCTTTCTATGACAATCAATGTTGGCCTTATTTTGACTCAACCAGTCCATACCCAAAACCACATCAAATCCCGGAATGGTCATCAAAAGAAAAGAGACAGGAAAACTATGGCCTTCAATCAAGATACTAGCCCCAGTCACTGATGTGGTAACCGGAACCAATTTACCATTCGCTACTTCAACCTCAATAGGATTTGTAATCACAGAGGGAGTCAATTTCATTTTATCACAAAAGGTTATGGATATGAATAAACAATTAGCTCCTGAATCAAATAAGACACATGCCGGTACAGAATTTATAAGAAAAGTACCAGTGATGACGTCCTCTGTCCTAACAGCTTCATCGGCTGTCATTTGGAAAGCCCTGCCCGTTGCCAAAGATGGATTCTTTCGTTTCTGGCCAGAAGATGAAGAACCTCCGACCGTACCCGTTTTCTGTCTCCCAGTGAAACGCCCCAAAACTCGGAATTTTTTTTTTTTTACCTAACACTGAGAACACACTCTATTAGGTCCCAC
The DNA here is from genome assembly GCA_949592205.1 of Helichrysum umbraculigerum. NCBI lineage: Eukaryota > Viridiplantae > Streptophyta > Magnoliopsida > Asterales > Asteraceae > Helichrysum > Helichrysum umbraculigerum. Next base: position 380,130,374 of record CATIUR010000001.1, on the reverse strand, counting down.
ATCTAAAATATGACATTATAGACTCGTTATATCGTTCCCTTAATCAAATAATGACTCAATTAATAAAATGTTGAATTTACAAGCGATTCCCCATGAATGACTCTCATTCCCCAGGAATAAGGGCTGCTGTTAGCACTTAAGTTCAGATTCCTCAGGAATGACTCCGATTCCCCAGGAATCAGGGCTGCACACAACTAATACCAAAATACGAATTTCCGACGTGCATATCTTTTTACTCGTAAACACTTAGACTCTGAAATTTTGCAGCCACCTCCATAATGCCACAATGAAACTTTCTATTTTTCCACTTTTCTAAAATTCACGTTTTACGAGAAAACGGACATATAACCATTTTTCGACCATTTTAACCACTTTTTGACTACAACTCAAATCACAAACCATGAACACTTGGACTCTAAATTTTTTCACACATGATCAACATACCAAAACAAGTCTAACACCATTGACCAAACCTACATAAGTACATTCTAACCCGATTTAACCCTTTTGACCCGTTTGGTGTCCATTTGGACACTATCACCAAATCTACTACATAACACCACCACATTACCCAATACCACACATGTTTGACTCTTACAACATTGTTGACTATTTGCCAACTTCATCTTTGACCAACCAATCACTTTTGACCTTTTTCTACAATTCAACACTTTAACCCAAACCAAACCAATCATATGACTTCATACACTTGACAACCACATACATTAGACACCATAACTCTGTTTGACTTTCAAAGTCAACTACTATACATTGACCAACATATTTAATTCGAAAACTCATTGTTTAGGCGATTTACACAATTGGGCATCAAAACAACAATTCAAAAGAAAGAAGCATATTCTAACCATAAGCATGCTCCATATCCATGTCACTAGCATCTCATAACCCTTCTATCCACATGTCGCTAGCAAAACATCAACCTACAACATAAACACTGAAACGGGTAAGCACAACTGCTTAGTGAGTACACAGGCAATCAAACAAGCAATACACATAACACTTAGCACTTATCAACACAATACATAAGCACAATTTCACTGGGCTCTGAACACTAAACACTAAACACTGAACACTGTGTTAACCGCAGTTAAGTCTCTGATCACCACTGAATCATTACACATAATCATACCACATGATCTAACTAACAACAATCAAAACACTAATCAACACATGCTTTAACATAATCTAAAACGCACATAAGAAACAAAACATATAACAAACAACCTTCACGTGATTGTATGATCCTCTAGCTCGGAAGCTATCCGGAAACACATACAACCAATTCATACACTGTTCACTATATCATCACTATTTAATCCACATATGTTAACAATATATATTCCACCCGATTGTGTAGCCTCTTACTCAACAGCAATCCGGATCCAACACAATCGAATCATACACTATTCTTCACCAATTCTTTTCCTTTACCTTTAAGCTAGTGACTTACTCATTACTTGGCTAACATCAAGCTAATGAGGAAATCACTATTTTTCTTACCAAGTAACATTTAATCACATACTCCCTCCGTCCCATATTAATAGTCCACTATTCCTTTTTGGGCTGTCCCAAATTAATTGTCCACTTCTAAAAATGGATAAAAATGATGAGCTAAAATCCTTTTATACCCCTACTTTATATATGTAAGACAAAAAAGTAGGTAAAAAGTAAGGGGTATAATTGTCATCTTATCAAAAAGTAAGAGAGAAGTTGATGTTTTCTTAAACTGCGTGTTTCTTGTCTGGGGACAATTAAATTGGGACGGAGGGAGTAACAATTAAGAATACCAAGTAATCTAACACAACAACTAATTTAAGCAATAAACATAAATAAACAAACATGAACAAATAACTTATTCCTTGATTGTGCAAACCTCTAGCCCGCAAGCTATCCGGTATTACACAATCACATCACCTGTTTAACCCCCGTATCACTCACCACAAACTCTTAGACGATTTCACCATATTGATCATCATAAGCCTCCACGTCTCTTAACACCTACATAATCATATAATACCTAACAACATAATTAAACACTAATAATCATAAACTTCTCTTGTTAATTATACATGGTTTTCTCCCCCACTTTGATAAATCTTATTTCCTTAACACTACTTCATGTGATTAACCATATATTTACAAGTATTCATCATAACCCTTTTGATCATACTACTAATTTATTAATCTTTAACTCATTTACATATAAATTCATTCACTATTAAGCTCTACTAACATTAATTTAACATAATAAACACTAATTTCATATTAAAAGCACTAGTTCATAAAACTCCATCAAAACCCCACTTTAATCAATAACTACATACTTCTAATTACTCACTTTCATGTGGAAACATAGTTTATAATCATAATTAAAACACTAATTAACACTAATTTAATCATATTCAAACCCTAATTTTCGAATTAGAACCATCAACCCTTAAAAACCCCCATGAAAACTCAAAACTCTAAATTAAATCATAAAGAAATCACTTTCTACATGTTATATGATTACTAACAATCATATTACCACTAATTATCATCAATTCCATCGAATTAAAACCCTAAATTCGGATTAAAACCCTTAATTTCTCATAACTTCATGAAACCCATGAAACTAGGTTAAAAGAATCATAAAATCACTTACATATTGATGAGAACAATTAAGAAGATCATGAATTGAGCCTTAGAAGAATCTAAATCAAAGAATTAAAGGAAGAATTGAAGTATAAATTTGTCCCTGTGTTTTTCTCTCTTTTTCTCCCGCTCTCTCTAACCCTCTGGAACATTTTTAGAACAATTAAAAGATAAACACTGATCGTACATATATATCTATCTAATTTGGTACACTTTAAACCCTATTGTCTAGAACTACGAAACCATTTACGTATTCTATTATTTCGTATAATTTTAAACTATATCACTTTAAAATAAATATACCCCGTGCACTAAAATAAAACCTTTATATTTTTGGGGTGTTACACCCAGCCTCCGGACATAAACCCGAACGGTGACCTTCCTTATGAAAATTCCAACACACAGGCTTAGGAAAAGTGCAATCCTTGATATCATGGCCAAACTGCCCACACTTGATGCACCTAACCGTCTAAGGAGTGCAAGGACCCGTGTGCTTTGACTTACAATTAGTGCACCAATTAGATTTATCCACTACAGCACTACCACTCGAACCTTGTCCTTTACCACGAGAAGAACCATGCCACTTTTTTTCCCCGGACTACCCGAAGACTCACCCTTGGGTTTCATTTGAGGTTTGTCATTCACATCTAATCCTTGAGCCCTAACATCACCATCCACCGAACGAGCTAACTCAAATGCTTGGTTAAGAGTACCCGCAAGTCTAACTGTCGTCCGATAACCATGCGGCAACATACCAACAAAGTGATCGATTTTGGTCCTTTCATCCGGCACCCATTGGTGCACAAACCTCAATTTTTCAGAGAATTGGGCAATAAGGTCATCCATTGTCATTTTATCCGTCAATTGCATATCCAAAAATTCACGTCTAATACGGGTCATATCATATCCCGAACAATACTTTTTGCAAACCTCATTATAAAAATCAGTCCACCTAATGGAAGCCCTTTGTTGAGGAGACAAGTGTGATGTAATCGAGTCCCACCAACCCATAGCCGAACCTTTGAGAAGTTGTACTGCATAAGGAACTCTGACTTCCTCTTCACACCTACATACCTCAAATTTTCGTTCAACATCCCTCAACCAATCCAAGGTCACGGAGGGATTTGAACTTCCATAATAATCTGACGGTCCGCTGGATTTAAACGTCTTAAAAGAACAAAGCTTATGTTGATACGGTGGGGGAAATAACGGAATTTGATAACCTGAAGGCCCGGAAGAAAATGGGGCCGATGTTTGATAATTACCATCATGCTGCTGTTGATGATAATGAGGCATAGATGTAGGAATCTGTGATGTCACCACAGTAGACGGTACCATGCTATAGACTGGTGGTGAAGTCTGAGGAAACTGCTGAGACAACCGGGCTTGTTGCTTTAAAAACTGTCTCTCAATAGCCTTAAGTCTAACATTTTCCCCTTCTAAGTGCAACATATAATCTTCTTGGCTCATATCCTCGGTCGAGAAGGAAGTACCGGTTTGCCCTTGGCTAACATGTTGGGTTTCAGGAGGAGAGACATCGGATACCGGAAGGTTAATGAAAGTAACGGTCGGGTTCTCATTGTCAGCCATATCCTGCATTACAACACATCTCACAACTCGTTAATTGTTAGTACTTACATACTAAGCAATTATTCTATCATAGCTAAATCCCACACCCTGGAATGTTTGACTGACACAATAGATTTGGGATTGAACACTTACAATTGTCCAATTCACCCAAACTTATGCTCTGATACCAACTTATAACACCCTCCAATATAACAAGGCATTTTTATTTTTATTTTATAATACTAATACGGAAACGTAGAATAAAGCAATACGACAAAGATTGCGTATATTACATTTCAAAATGTGCAACCCAAATGCATACAATATTTAATACCAAGTCATCACTAAAAGTATTAACACAATTTAGGCGTTATATAAAAATCCATGACATAATTGTTTTTGACCCAAAACGTATCAAACACAATCAGAGAACGGTGCCAAACATTCCTTCAACCAACTTCTAGTACCCACAATCAAAAGCTAAACCTGCAAGAAGTTGGGGAAGAGGGATTAGCACAAAGCTAAGTGAACAAATCCAGGGTTCACAATCTAACTTAGCATAACAAGTAACTACAACTAGCACATCACAAGTAACATAGAAGGATCGGTGGTCCTTGAGGTACATTCATACCGCGGTGGTTCCCCAAGTAACACTTATAACCAACTGAAGGCCAAACAGTGGTTAGACCGATAGTTTAGTACTAATACTACATACAACGTAATTTCAGTGCCCAACACATGTACAAATCAATTACGTTGTCCAAAGTAATAGTACTCAACCCAACACATTAGTTGACCTTCACCCAAACAAATAATCCAAACTATCATAGTATATAGGACACCAATAAATCGTTCAAAGGATAACCGTCATGGCAATATAATATTAAAGCAATCATTGTAATAAACCAAATTACCCATTGTAACCACGTTGTTACAACTAACTTAGACTGAGAGTCCAAGATCCACTCACCCTTGACGATCACCGCCTCCACTAAAAGGTCTTATCTTATTGAGTCTTCGGTTTATCTGAGAACACAATCAAAACCGAATTAGATTCTCGTATCAAGTTTATTACAATCTAATCATGCATATAATGTCAATTAATTACTTACTCTATACTTCCATTACTAGTTAAAATAACATAAGTACTCAAGTCACAAGTTGTCAAATTCGTCAAATTATAACTGACAAACGCGATCCGGGTAAGATGTGGCTGGATCGCGTTCCATAGTTCAAAAACATTCTGTTACCGTTTTTCACTTGGGAACGCGATCCGGGTAAGGAGGCTGGATCGCGTTCCAAAGAGTAAAATCTGGTGGACTCACAATTTCATTGAGAAACGCGATCCGGGCTTAAGGAGATAGGATCGCGTTCCGAAGAACAAAAATGATTGATCAAAATTAACACAGAGGAACGCGATCCGGGCTTAAGGGCTGGATCGCGTTTCTATGCACATCAGCAACAAAACCCAGAACTTTATCACATACAGCTCGAACCTAAACCCCAATTTTACATTTGCAATTGCAAAAACACAAATTTACTCAACAATAAACCTCAAATATCATCTATGAACATAGTAGAACAACAAACAATATCATCTAGCATCAAATTCAACACATGCATCAATTATCTAACCTAGTTTCTAACCAAACCCATTTCTTCAAACTTATAACTTGAAGAACACAAGAATTCACCACAATAAGCATGAAATCAGTTTATCAAAGATCACATCAACAATTTCAAGAACAATTTAACTTCAATTCTCATTAATTTAACCTAATTCAACTCATTCAAGCTCAAACATGAAAATGGGGATAATAACTTACAATCTTAGGTGATGGTGAGATGATGAAGATAAAGAACAAGGTTGAATCCAAAATCACAGCCTTCAAGTGATGATTTCTAGTCGGTTTTTCTTTAGAATTTCTTAGTGTAGGTGAAGTGTTCTTGAGAGAGTTTAGGCAAAAGTCTGAGAAATGAAATTAAAGGTCGACATATGCAACTCACCACAATATCATGCAGTGTATTATTTTACCCGTCCTAAATCTATTGTCTGGAACCTAAAAAAAACATTTACGAGAAATAAGTTTTATTATACCTTCAACTAAATTAATTTAAAACAATTAATAATTTATTTATCACAGTAAGTCTTTTGACCATTTGACCTATTTATTTTAGTTATCAAAATACACCAAGTATTTCTAAATACAATTTAAATACGAAATAAATAAAGGGATTACCGTATTTCTACCAAGCCCATATCGAGGATGTTACACATAGTCATAGTCTCTCGGAGGGTGATGGGCACACAGCTCATGCATCTCCTGAACTATGGACCCTTCGGCTAGGGGTGACAATTCGGGTTGGTTCGGGTTACTGGGCTCGGGTTGCCGGGTTAACGGGTCAGAAATGGTCAATCCAAACCCTACCTGATTTTATAATCGGGTTGAGTATTTCAACCAACCCAAAACCCGATAACCCGGACCCAACCCGAGTAACCCGATTTTTTTATCTAGTCAACATATTTTCGCGTGATTTTTGCGTTTTCAGATCACTTTGGTCAAATAGGTCACATAGATCAATCTTTTAAAAATGATAGCTAATAATTTTAAGCATAAATGATTATAAAATTTCAACAGTAATCATAACAAATATTATACCCATTTGGACTCATCTTTAAAACATCATTAATTCACAACTTATATTAAAACATAAAAGTATCAAAGAAAATGTTATTAATGAGTATATGAAAATGTTTAAATTATGTGTCATATTTATAATATTAAAATAAATTTATTATGATATTAAAAGAATTTCGGGTTGTCGGGTTCAACCCGAAAATTCATTTGCTGACCCGAACCCAATCCGAAAAAATATCGGGTTGGCGGGTTTCGAGTTGACGGGTTGGCGCCTCAAAAATCCCGATCCAAACCTTATTATATTCGAGTCGGGTTCGTGTCGGGTTTTTGTCGAGTTAGAAATTGCTAACCCTAGTTTCGGCTTGACGAGGACGTCAGGATTTTAAGTGGGGGAGTTTGTAATAACCTGTCCCACATCGGTTTAAGATAAGAAGTTTGAGTCCCTTATAAGCCTAAGGTTGTAGCTAACCAATATCTTCCACCATGATTTTTAATTGAAACCGGAAGATATCTGGTTAGTCAGCACTTTGAAATAACCACTAATATGTCAACTAATTTTGCGCTAAGTCGACTTAATTGACTGATGTGACATCACTACATATAACGTAGGTCCCTGATATGCTCATAGAATAGCACTACACATACATATAAGTAATATTTTCAAGACACCTTATCTCATCAAAAATTTTACTTGATCACACCAAGTATAAATAGATATAAATTATTAGATGTATTATTATGGATCACCTTAGAAAATTAGAAGATAGCTAATACTCCTCCCAACCCTAAAACAAACTGACTGAAACTGACAGAGCCATCTCAGCGCCACATCAGCGCCACGTCAGTTTTTTCGAAAATTGACTGAAACTGACTGACCACTCTCATCCTTGCTCCGTCACTTTAATTTTTGGATCCCGCATTTACCAATTTACCTTTCATTTTATACACACAAAAGAAAAAGGAAAATAAAAACAAACCGACGAGGGGAAGTAAACGTCGGATATCCGACTATGAGCAAACCGACTAACAAGTGACAAAGGTGGTGTCATCCCTATCACTTTGTCACTTGTTGTCACTTGCAAACCGAAGGAAACCGACGAGGGGCGTTGGAAAGAGTCTAATTAGATTAGAACACATTTAGAAACATGAACCATAACAAACAACTGATATAAGAAGGTTAAACAATATATTAGATTATGCGAAATTTTTTATTTTATTAAATAATATATGGAGATAACTACCATTGAAGAAAACAAATATGTTTATATGTTGAATGACATAACTAAAAATTTAAATAAGAATCTTAAACTTAAGGAATAAAACTATTGCATTTTTCAACAATAGTCTTCCACTTGAAAACACTTGACATAATAATAATGATAAATTAGATAATTTAGTAATTAACTAAATGATATAAGTCGGTCTACTATGTTGACACAAATGATAATTTTCCATTTCCAATATTCTAAAGAAAATCATTCTTCAGAAAAGTGTTGAAAAATTAGAAAACACGTTCAAATGTTGGAAAAGTGGATTTTGAAAAACTAGTTATATCTTGGAAAATTTGGAAAAGTGTGGGGGAATTGTATAAAGGAAAATTTGGAAAAGTGTGGGGGGAGTGTTTTCCACCTCCAAGTTATATTTTGGAAAAGTGGGTTTTCCATTTTCTTGGAAAATTTTCTCAGAAAAATTCATTTTGAACGTGTTTTCCACTTTTCCACTTTTCTTGAAAAAATTTTCTAGAAAACAACCCCTTTTTTCCACAACTAAACACCCCCTAATACTCCATTGACATTCAAAAAGGTGTATTTTTTTAAACTAAAAAAGCGGAAGACTGTATCGTTGTTAGTAACTCACTTGCACAGTTCCTCACTTTTGAATTTGTAAAAGTGTTAAATTACAACCTTATTTATATGACTATTTATTTATATATTTCAAATCTCTTCATAAAGTTATAACGTTTAATAATAGATTATTAATTCTTTGATAATGGCACATCCATTCGAAAGTATCGATTAATTAGCCGAGTCGAGTTCGATCTTCAAAATGCAATTTCGATCTAGCTCGAGTCGACTTTTGAGCTTTGAGTTTTCTAATCAAGTCGAGCTCGAGCTTGACAGTGTATTGACTCGATTACACCGAAACTACGATTAATAACGTAAAATTTTTCAATCATTATCGTAATCATCATTAAATTTAAATATAAATAAATAATATATTAAAATAGTTGGAGATTAAAATTTAATTAAAATTTAAACTAAGAGTATGGTTCAAATGACAACAGAACATTTTGGTCATAATTAATGAATTAATCAGATAGCTCCATTTATAAATCCCTCACTTGCATTCACATTTTTAAAAACAAATATATAAAAAAGCTAGCAATATAATTATAAAAAGTGCACCATAAAAATCAATGTTTTTTTTTTCTCTTCAATTAGATATTTCACATAATAAACTTTCGGCGAACCTTTTTTCCGCTTCTTTGCAGGTTTCGAAAACAACTATCACATATAATAGTATAATATCAACGACTATCACATGTGGTACTACACAGTATCACATGTAATAGTAAATTGTACAATTTTTAAAATCCATCAACAAATAAAAAAAAAATTGTCGAAAGTATATATCACGTGAGATGTTTAATCGAAAAAAATTGTTAATTTTTGTGATACAACTTTTATAAATTTTCACTTTATCATTTTTTGGATATTGAATTTTTAATCGTAAGAACATGTGAGTCTATTACTCCGTTCTCGCCAAAATTTGACTTCCAAGTCAACCCTTTAAACTAAATAAGTAAATATTATAATCGTCTTTCGAACAAGCGCGCGCACAAAATGCCGTAGAATTTTGGTTTTATTTTCCATCGTCTCTACGCTTACTAGCTAGGATTTTGATTTGATTCACGCTAAGCTGAAGTACCAAATCCATCATCGTCTCTATACAAACAAAACCCTAGGGTTCAATCACACCAGCTTACGTAGCATATTAATTCAACAATTATGGATTCACAACAATCGTCATTAACGAGACGTGATCATTCAACTCTAATTCGAGAATCAGATATAATGACAATCGCTCCTTTAGGCGCTGGTGGTGAAGTCGGTAGATCATGCGTTTTCATCAACTTTAAAGGAAAAAATGTTATGGTACACCTCATCATTATATTATATTCAATTAATTAATCGTTTGTTTTTTTGGGTAAAGTAATTAATCGTTTGTTTGTGTTGTATCTATGATCTAAGCTGTTAGTATATTTTGGATGTTGTCATTGATAGTTTGACTGTGGAATTCATCCTGCGTTTTCTGGAATGGCTGCTTTGCCTTATTTCGATGAAATCGATCCGTCTACTATCGATGTTCTTCTCATTACTCAGTAAGCTTTTTGACTAGAATGTTGCGTATTTCATGCGTTATTGAACAGTCACTGCATTGTGTTTGTAGAATCGTACATCAATTTGTAGTTCATAGTCACCACATCATGTTTATATAATCATACACAAGTTAACATCATATCTACTGCATTGTGTTTATATAGTTACACATTACCAGTACACAATTGTATTAAGGAACAGTCGATGCATTGTTGTTTATATGATTATACATAAGTTAGTAGTTCATAATTATCTTAGTGAACAGTCACTATATATGATTATACACAAATTAGTGCTCCGTGCGTATCATTTGTCCGAAAGCAAGGAGTCTATACTTGAGAAATTGTGGAGTGTTTTAGCTTGTAGATTAGAGAACGGAAGTGGATTGATCATTGATGTGCTAAGCGATGTTGTTGAGTTCATTTGCTATGTGGTGCTTCATATTGTTGATTTCAGCTTCTGCGATTGTTAGAAAGTCTTTTTTAAACTGTAGAGATTGTATTTTGTGTGCAGTTTTCACTTGGATCATGCTGCATCCCTGCCATATTTTCTGGAAAAGGTTTGAATACTTTTAACGAACTGTAATTACTTTAATTATTTCACTACTCTTTAGTTTAAGCTTTGGTATTGGTTAATTATATTTGGTTGCTTTTCAGACTACGTTCAAAGGAAGGGTTTTCATGACTCATGCAACTAAGGCTATTTACAAGTTGCTTTTGTTGGATTATGTGAAAGTGAGCAAAGTTTCAGTCGAAGACATGTTATTTGATGAACAAGATATTCTTTGCTCCATGGATAAAATTGAGGTTTGTTTCAATAAAAATGCTATCTTTACCCATTTAATAAATTTTGTACTCATCAGATGCCGATGCAGGAACCTTGTATGAACCATACAGAAATATATTATTAATGAACATGGAGTCGCTCAAACTAATAATAGTTAACATTAATGAACTGGTGAGGGGTTGAGCAACCTTTATCTAAGAGATGGTTCCAACCTTATTTATCTCGGTATATTTTCGAGGGATAGACCAACTGACTTGAAATGCCACTATGTTTATTAAACTAAGTAAGAATTGCGAATAATAATTAATAAAACTACCACTCTACATCTAAAATTTTGGTGTAGTTACTTGTCTAAGTGACCAGCTGTCTACCTCCATTGTTCCATCTTTACTAATACTAAGAAAGGACCTAAACGGTTACCTTCTAGTTGAAAAGGGTTGGACAACTATTTTTCAACCCTATTCCTAGCTTTTTATGATCTTGCATTCTATGAATTTAAATTGCTTATCACTGAACTAGGGATGCGTCTAGATTTCTAAAAACAGCATGTCTCGTTTAATACCATGTTATGAAGTTAGTATTGTGTTTCACATATTGAATGTACTAGACTACTAGTCAATAGAATTTAACATGGTTTAGTGTTGTTTTCGTTATTGAGTTTCGACATTGATTTTTAGTTTATAAATGCTTTTGAAAATTAGGTTCTCCATAACAACGATAGCATTCTAGGAGACGGTAACATCTTGATTAGTTTAGATTTCGAGTCTAGAGCTACAAATAGACGAGATCAAGAGTAAACATGACGATATTCGATATATAACTTTCAAATTGAAATAAATTATGCGTAGGTGATATCTTTAGATCCATACGAAGAACATAGAAATTGCAATCCCGCTTGTACATGTACTGATATTTTGTTCGTGTATTGATAAAGCTATCCAGAAAGTTTTTATCAACTTAAAGAAGTCCATTTGTTTGATAATGAAGTTTTTGTTTGGGTTTTGGGTGATTTAACAGGTTGTATAACTGGATCCCTGTTTGTTTGTTCGAATGCGCACTGAAGTTTAGATTGTCTTGTTTTGAGAAAGTAGTGGCCTCACACAATGGATTATGGTATTGATAAACTGATTTTCTGCAGGTAATTGACTTCCATCAAACCCTTGAAGTCAACGGCATCCGCTTCTGGTGTTACACAGCTGGACAGGTCCTTGGTGCAGCTATGTTTATGGTAGATATTGCCGGTGTTCGTATACTCTACACCGGTGATTACTCACGTGAGTTAGACCGCCATCTCCCAGTTGCGGAGCTACCTCAGTTTACTCCTGATGTATGCATTATCGAGTCAACACATGGAGTCCAGACTCTCTTGCCGAGAACTCTTCGTGAGGAACGGTTCACGAATGTCATCCATTCAACAGTTTTACAAGGAGGCCGCGTCTTAATTCCTGCTTTTGCACTTGGTCGTGCCCAAGAGTTACTCTTAATCCTTGATGAATACTGGTCATTATACCCTGAATTACACAACATCCCAATATACTATGCTTCCCCTCTAGCAAAACATTGCATGAAGGTCTATCAGACTTATATAAATTCAATGAACGAAAGTATCCGCGATCATTTTGCGATGTCCAACCCATTTGAATTCGAACATATATCATATCTCAAGAGTATTGACGAGTTCAATGATGTGGGTCCATGTGTGGTCATGGCTACCCCAGGTAGCCTTCAAAGTGGGATCTCTCGACAACTATTAGATAAGTGGTGTGGTGAGAAGAAAAATGCTTGCGTGATACCTGGTTATGTGGTTGAAGGTACATTAGCGAAGACGATACTTAACAAGCCTAAAGAAGTGACTTTGATGAACGGGTTAACTGCACCACTTAACATGCAAGTGCACTATATTTCGTTCTCAGCTCACGCGGACTGTGCTCAGACGACTATGTTCCTTGAAGAACTTATGTCTCCAAACATCATTCTTGTTCATGGAGAAGCTAATCAAATGGGTCGACTTAAACAAAAGCTTGTTTCACATTTCTCAGGCCGCAACATCAAACTGTACACACCAAAAAACTGCCAATCTGTTGAAATGTCGTTTAATGTAGAGAAGATGGCAAAAACGATTGGGAGTCTAGCCGAACGAATCCCTGAAGATGGTGAACATGTCAGTGGTTTATTAGTGAAAAAAGAGTTTTCATATCAGATCGTCGCACCTGACGATCTTCACGTTTTCTCTCAACTTTCAACTGCTAATATCACACAGAAGATAAGCATCCCGTATTCTGGTGCATTTGGTGTAATAAAACACAGGCTCAAACAGGTTTATGAAAGTGTTGAGTCATCAACAGATGAAGGATCTGGGGTTCCATCTTTGCTGGTGCATGGACGGGTTACAGTGAGGCAGGATTCAGAGAATCATCTCTCGTTGCAATGGACAGCTGACCCAATTAGTGACATGGTTTCTGATTCTGTTGTGGCACTGGTGTTGAATGCTAGTCAGGATATGCCAAAAGTGGTGGTTGAAACTGAGCCAGTGAAGGATGAAGCAAAAGTGCAGAAGAAAACAGAGAAGATAGTACATGGTTTGCTTTTGAATCTGTTTGGAAATGTAGATTATGCAGAAGATGGTCGGTTGGTGATAAGTGTGGATGATAACGTGGCGTATCTTGATACAAAGAAAGGGGAAGTCAAGAGTGAAAACGCGGTACTGAAAGAAAGAGTGAAGGTAGTGTTTCAAAGAATTCAAGCTGCTATGAAGCCTGTACCTGTTTCTGCTAGTGGGTCATCATCTATTGGATCATCGTAGTCTGCTGCTGTTTGCGTTTTTGCTGTTTAGATGTTGGTTGTATGTACTTATAAGCTGTTACTAGGGGTTGAAATTGTGGACTAGACTTTAGACGACCCGGTGATGTTGTTGCATATAAGCTGTATGAATGCTGCTACATGGTTCTTACTTTCTTTAAAATCGGATCTATATAAGCAAATGTTTTAGTATCGCGTTATGGTTTCAAATTTAGTTTAGTTTGTTAGTTTGAAAACATTTAAAAGTGTTTTGTTTTTTTACCACAGGGGCTTCTATTCCTTAACCTTTTGCACTATATAAGACTTTATTCTATTTTATTTTCTAAAAAATAAATACAATACTGTGGATTACTATTTCGAGCTATGAGAGGGTCAGGGTGTATGGGTAAGGTCATTTTCATAGGTCTAACATAAGTTCAACCTTTTCTTATCTTATAAAATAAAAATATAAACTACTAATAATAAGGATATAGTGAACGAAAATTTAAAATCATTCTATATTATTATAATACTTATGTTAAGTTCACTACCCAACTTGTGCCTATGGAACATCGGTTTGGGCTTCGGTGTGTGGTGATTGAACCGACCCATAGGCATCAAGCGTCGGTTCCTCACCGTCGGTTGTTTACATCGGTTTGGCGACGAAGCTTGGGGTTGAGTGGGGCCCGCATCGGTTGTTTATTTAATATTTTTTGTTGTTGTGAGTTAACGGTAAAAAAAAGTGTCCGTTGGGTGAGCCTAACGGCTAAAAAAAATAATATTTTTTCCAAACTTATACACTATATATATACACATCTACATACACAATTTTCATACACAATAAACACTTTCCAAACTCATTTCATACATTTTCCAAACTCATTTCATACACAAATATATACAAACTTTCATACACAAATATATACACTTTCATACACTATATAAAAAATTATAATGTCGTCGTCGTCGGATTCCGATCGCGAAGATATTAATGCCGTCATGGCAATTTTCAATCCGATCGCTAGGCTAAATAATCTCGACGCCCAAGATTCGAGTTTGGATACCGAATTTACATTTCGTATTCCACGAACAAAACGTTATTTACCTAGAGATCGGTTGGGTGCGGGACAACGTTTATATCAAGACTACTTTGCCGAGCACCCGACATTCCCTCTCGATTATTTTCGGCGACGCTTTCGGATGAGTCGCCTATTGTTTATCCGTATATGTCAAGGTATATTATCGTACTCTCGGCTTCCATTACCCTATTACTTTGATTTTTTTCATCAAGGTCGAGACGCAACCGGTAAAACTGGTTTTAATGTTTTCCAAAAAGTCACGTGTAACACCCAGTCTTCGGGTCTAGTAGTAATTTAATATTTTCTTACTGTGAATTATTATTTAATGTGTCAGAAAATAAGTGTGTTGTGTTAATTTAAAATAAGAGGAGAAAAGAGTCGAATAATTTATTGTGACTAATAAATTATTGATTGTTTTAAATTAACTCAGTTGACGGTAAAATAAAATAATGTTTCCCCGCAAATGGTTTTTAAGTTCCAGACAATGACAAGTACGGGGAATGAAATTTAGACACTTATATGATACACACACATGTTAAGTCGGTTTATGTTTTTAACATATCTATACCTACATACTTATCATACGTACATACATACTCCCCTAAAAACCTAAATCAATTATCAAAATCATATGGAAACATCAAATTGAAGTTGCTAAACTCGAATTCAAGCTTCTCTAATCATCATAAATAAGGTATGATTATGTGTTTTTGATTTCTATTAACCTAGAAATTTGGGGTTTTGGGGTTTTTGATAATTAGTGAGTTTAAATCCGAAATTAATGGTTGAGATTGTTAAATTGATGTTAGTCGAGCTCACTAATGAAGATGATTAACATTATTCAAGCTAAAAATGTGTGAATTGATCAAGTGTTCATGAGAAATGAATGATTATGATGAGTTCATGGGGTTTTTGATGGATTAATGGTTTTAATCCGAAATTAAAGTTTGATGTTAGTTAAAATAGTGTTAAGAAGTGTAACTAAGGTGGTTAGTAACATTAATCTAACTTAGAAGTGGATTAATTAAGTTGTAAAGTTTTTGATCAAAATGGGTTTGATCATATGATGATGTTTTGATGTTAATACACTATTATTAGTGATAATAAAAGTTGTTGGAATGTTATTAGGAAGAATTGAAGTATTGAATCAAGTGTTTGATTATTAGAATTAACTATACTTATAATAGTGATAGTGATAATATCATGTTAACAAGCCATGATTAAAGTAATCATGTGATTAAAGAGATTAAGATGGATGAATGTAATAAGATGATCATATGATTATCAAGTTGATTAGTGATAATTAAAGTAGCTTAACATGATGGTGTGATTCTAATGATTATTCATAATCTTGAAATAATGAATGTTGAATTAATACAAGTTAGTGATAAGTTGTTTGATATAATTACAATTATATGATGTTATATCTACATTGGGACAAATGACTAACTTGTGCAGTTCTGTTGTGTTTTCAGATAAACAGAAGGACTCAGTGATATTAGACTACTTAGTGGATGACTGAGGTATTCGGTGAGTGGATTCTTAATCCTCAGTGTGATTTGGTTGTAACAAGTTTGGTTATAACGGGTAACGTATTATTACTGCTCTTAGTTTGCCATGATGATATTGGTTTAATAGTAATAATACTGTTGATAGACTTTTTAGTCTGATATGTTGACCTGATAACTTGTGTATATGTGATCACATGATATGTTGGGCCTTTGGGCATCAGTTGTTAATGAGGTCAACAGGTTGAACTGGTTGGTTGGGCTAATTGTTATTCAAGATTTAACACATCTCCTGTGTTGGTTAATGATAACAATTAGCTATCGGTCTCGTCCGTTATGGCCATACGGATATGGTTGGATAAGTGTTCTTGGGGAGCCACCCGGGTATTATGGTATTCCCCAGAGCCACCGATCCTCATTATTTAGTTGTGAGTTGTTGATTAGTTGAGAAGTTGAATTGTTGTACTAGGTATTGTGTGTTTACGATGCTTGTTGGTAAACAGAGTTGTTATACTAAGTTGAACTGTTGATTAATTATTCCCTCACTTAGCTTTATGCTAATCCCCCACATTAATACTTCTTGCAGGTTATAGATTTTATCGGGTGGGCAAGAAGTTGGACTGGAAGGAATGTTTGATGATTAGGCGTTACTCTGATATTGATTTGTCTAAATCATTGTTATCTTCCAGTTTTGAAATAACACCCATGTTGCCAAAGAGGTTTTAAATTAGTTTGATTTTATAAGTATTTTAAATGATGTAACTTATAAATGTTGAAACTTGAACTAACGCTTCCGATATATTATATTTAAATGACAAGTAAAATGAGGGGTGTTATAAGTTGGTATCAGAGCATAGGTTTGGGTGAATTGAACATGGTAAGGTGTTCAATCCCAAATCTAGAGTTTTGTTAAGTCAAACATTCCAGGGTGTGGGATTAGTAGTTGTATGAGAAAGTGGTTATTAAATGTGTACTAACCTATAACAAGTTGCAAGATTGTCATTTTGGTTGCAGAGACGGAGGAATATGAGGAACCCAAGGGTATTCTCAATGATTCCTCAATACTTGTGGGCCTATGTGTATCAGGTACTTTTCAATAAGCTTGAATTATTTACTTTGCTAAGATGATTATGATTAGTAGTAAAGTAAATTGAGTTAGACTGATATGAATCCCCAGTTGTGAGTCATTGTTGATTATTACTTGTTAATATGATGATAGGAATGTTAATGGGTAATTTTGAATAAAGTTGAAATGATTGAATAAGTAGTGAAGTATGTAGACACATTGTTGAATAAGGTATAATAGATGTGTTGTGTGGAGTTAGTTGTGTCTACAATATGAAATTCAAATATGAAATCGGTTGTATGAAGTGTGTATGTGGAATTATTTGCTCATGTGAAATAATGACTTTGGGAGCAATTGGATTAAGTGTAGTAATAAATCTTGGAAAACAAAGTTGATATGACTCCATATAGTAAATTTAATGAGATGTTGGTAATCTCAATTAATAAGTTTGGAGTCTTGTTGTTGTGTAAATTAGAAAGTGTTCATCGATTTGAAAGTGTGTTGTTGACTTGGAAAAGTCAAAGTTGAATGGGGTCGTGTCGAACTTGATAATTGTTATGTTATAAGTTGCTAAATGTGGTTAGATGCTTATGTGTTTAACATTGATCATGATTGTGGTTGAATTATGATCTATGTACTAAAGGTGGTGTAGTAAGAAAGTCAAAGAGGTTAATCAACTTTTATGTGTGTTGATAAGTTTTTAAAAGGTCAAGGTTGAAAATTTGTTTTAATGGGCCTAAATATGATGACTTTAATGTGAAATTGGTGTTTTGAGGGTATAATAGGACACCAATAGTGAAAGTGGGTTAGTTTGACTTATAATAGTCAACGTAATGTGAAATGAGTGATGAAATGGTAGTTATATGGGTTGAAACCCAAATGGGTTAGATAAGTGCCCAAATTGGTCACTTATTGGTTAAACGGTTAAAATAAGTGGTGGTTTAGCTATAACCAATGTTAAAGTGATTTTAAGTGCTACATATAGTAGAAATGTGTGTCGAAAGTGTTTTGGGTAATCAATGTGGTTGTTTTGTTAATATTGCCCAATTGGACCCTTAAACGGGTCAACGAGTCAAAATATGATAGAATGAGTATATGAAAGTGATGAACATGCCCACACGTCATAAATGTATATATAAACATGTTGGCAAAGGGTTGAAGTCAGAAACCTAGCCATTTGGAATATGGCGTGTCAACGAAAATGGTTAAAAATGGTCAAAAATGAGTTATACGTCCGTTTTCTTGATAATCGTGAAATTTGAAAAAGTGAAAAAATGGAAAGTTGCATTTTGATTATATAAAGGATCCTGCAAAATTTCAGACTCTAACTCTTTACGGTTTGTGAGATATGCGCGTTTGAATTTCATATTTTTGCAAAAGGTTATGCAGATCTGCTGTACAGGGTCCAATCCGGCGGATTCAGGTTGAATCCGGCGGATTCAGAGTGAATCCGGCGGATTGGGTGGACCGGATTGGTTTAAGAGGTTCGGGAAATGAAATTTTTGTCAAAATTGGGGTGAATCCGGCAGATTCATATTGAATCCGGTGGATTCATAATGAATCCGGCGGATTCGTTGGGGATTCAAGAGGTCAATTTTAAAATGATCATAAAAAATGAACCGTAACTCCGTTTTTGACGTTCTTTATATCGCCGGAAACGTGAGAGAGTATACTTTCCAATGGTAATGTCCTTTTGATGAAATTTGCAATGATTCAAATAAATAAATTATGTGCAAATGTGTTGGTACAAGGAAATTTTGAAGTTGTTGAGTTAAGACAAATAAGTGATAGTTAGTGTGAGTCTAACTAATTATTAATGAACCAAATGAGTGTGATCGGAACTTGTTTTAAGAGGTTCACATATGTTATTGTGTATGTGTTGTTCTCAGGTAGTTAAATTAAATGCAAAATCGGGTAGCAACTGGTATATATAGTTGATTGTTGCTAACCAGGGTTAGTAAATGTTGAGTATGGGATTATGTGGATCATATATGTGAATTAATTGTACATGAAATGCTCAATTGTAATTCAATTAAAGGTAAATAAATTGATGTTGATTGATGCAATTGTTGGATATTACATCCATGTTAAAGAGATGTAACTAGTAATTGATATTGAATCAGGTAATAAAAGTGTTGATTGATGTAATTGTGTTGGATATTACATCAGTGATAATGAAATAGTAAAAAGAGTTATATTTACCTGATTATGTGATTAATTGTTCATTTAAAGTGATGAGTTGAAAATTGTAGCAAGTTAATATTTGGTGATATATCTGCTACTATGGGTTGTTAAAACTATGCAAATGATTGATATCATTGTTGTGATATATATATATAAAAGTAAAAAAGTAATAACTTTGGAGATGAATGGTATGAAGTGGCTTGAGAATGAAGTGTGACTGACATAATATGATGACGTCTGGCCAACGTATTTATATTATGCCATTTCACATGGAGTTGTTGAAGTTACTAAGTACCAGATAAAGTTAAGTGGTTTTGAAATAACAGGTAAGATATGTTGACCTGTAATTGAGAAATAGTCAATGATTGACTGAAATGAAAGAGTAGTAAACCACAAATTTGTTGTTACTGTGGTACCTATGGTATAAGAGATGTGTATGTGTGATGACTTGCAACTAGTAATAATTAAAAGATGATTTAAGCAAAATAGAGGTCATTTGATTGTGAATTGTACTATGATGATATTGTTGAATATGTGAATTATGATGACACCTTGTGTTGTTGAAATACATTTGCTGATGACGTATGGTATTAACAGGTGTTGATTTAGCATCCAAGTTGATGTGATGGGATGCTAATTGATCATGTGATAATGGTTTTACCATAAAATTTGACCTCTACATATTGCTTACATATTATTCGTACCTGTTGATGGTTATATGATGTTGATTCCCTTAGAACAAAGAGTTTCATATAATCTAGTTGTGTTTATAAGTACAAGTTGTAAAGTAGAAGTTGACTAGTTGCAAAAGTAGAGATAATCTAGTAAGTAGTTAGCTAAAGAAATACCTGGTGATTAGCTAAATTGCTAGTGGTGAATTAAGTTAAACATTTATTGATAAGATACATGTTGTGGTATTCAGTACCACTTGTTGTTGTTGTTGTTGTTGTTGTTGTTGTTGTTGTTGTGGTAAAGATGGAATTGAATTATAACCACATTCTGTGTACATATAGTAATGAATAAGTATGTGGCTAGATGTGGGTGTATGAGATATATATAGTATTAGTGAAATGTTATGTGTGATTCTATTTCACTAAAGTGATTAAGTGTGTTTAGATTTCGAGGACGAAATCTCTTTAAGGGGGAGAGATTTGTAACACCCAGTCTCCGGGTCTAGTAGTAATTTAATATTTTCTGACTGTGAATTATTATTTAATGTGTCAGAAAATAAGTGTGCTGTGTTAATTTGAAATAAGAGGAGAAAAGAGTCGAATAATTTATTGTGACTAATAAATTATTGATTGTTTTAAATTAACTCAGTTGACGGTAAAATAAAATAGTGTTTCCCCGCAAATGGTTTTTAAGTTCCAGACAATGACAAGTACGGGGAATGAAATTTAGACACTTATATGATACACACACATGTTAAGTCGGTTTATGTTTTTAATATTGTAGCTAGTGAAATATTGATTGTTTTAAATTTATTTAGTTGACGGTAAAATAAAATAGTTTTCCTCGCAAATGATTTTTAAGTTTCAGACAATAATAAATACGGGGAATGAAAATTACACATTTATATGCTAAAATCTATGGAATAAATCGGTTTTATTCCCACACTTACATACATACGTACGTATCATACATTCATACATACACACACAAACCCTAACTTAAAATTTGAAGAGAACATCAAATTGGAGCTACAAAATTCGGATTCAAGCTTCAAGTGGATAGATAATCATCTCCTAATCCTTCTATGCTACTAGTAAGTCTCTAAATCTTCAATTTTAAACCCTAGAAATTGGGGGTTTTTGGTGTTCTTGGTGATAATTCGAAATTGGGGTTTGATTATGTGATATTGTTGTTAAGTAAGCTTGTTATTGTTGATTACTAACATGATTCATGCTTAAGTTATAGGTTTGAATTAGGGTTCATGAGTTTTATAGGAAATTTGATGATTTTGATGGGTTAATGGTGATTATTATAAATTAATGATTGATATTAGTTGAAATGGTGTTAATATGTGTTAGTATGAAGGTTAGTAGCTTTAATCTAACCTAATAATGAATTAATCAAGTTGTGTGATTATAATTCAAGTGGAATTTGTGAAAGTGTGATGATTAGGTGTTAATCACCTTGATTTATAGTAACAAGAGGTTGTTATAGTGTTATTAGTGAAAGATGAACTAGTATATGAAGTTTTTATTCATTGAAGCTAAGATGATTATGATGATGATCATAAATTTGATAGTGATGATGAACTAATGAAGTTAATAGTGATAATTCATATTAATGGAATGAATTATGTGAAATTACTACAAGTGATAACTAAATTGATATATAGTTGAAAAGTGGTTAACATGATATCTAATCATGATTAAGAAACAATTCAAGAAGTATGAAACTTGATGTATGTGATGATTATGTTAATACATATGAATTGAGATTGTTGGTATAAATCTATTGGAGTAATGTTATGTAGATTTGATACAAGTAACTGACTTGTGTATTTTGTTGTATTTCCAGATATGGAGAAGACTCAGTGATATTAGACTACTGAGTGGGCGACTATGGTAGTCGGTGAGTGGACTTTGATCTCTCACTATAATTTAGTGATCACTATTGTGGTTACTTCAAGTGTTAAGTGTTATTCCTGTGTTAAGTTGAATAGTGAATTGTGTTAAAGTGTTAAAGTGTTAAGTGTTAAGTGACCTATATGGTAACTGTGTTATATAGAGGTCAACTATGTTGGACTGTGTTGTTACAGGTTAGTCAACACAAGGGTTGTGAACATTCGTTGTAAGTAAGGCTTGTGTTGACTAAAGGTAACAAACAGTTATCGGTTAACCACTGTATTGGCCTGCAGTTGGTGTAAGTGTCGCTTGGTGGGCCACCGCGGCTGAGGGCGCCACAAGGGCCACCGATCCTCTGGTGATGTTGAGTCAAAGTGTTAAATGTGGTGAACTCATGGTGTTAAACTAAGTTGTATTGTTAGTGATGAGTTAACTCACTTAGCTTCGTGCTAATCCCTCGTTGTTTACTCCTTGCAGGTTAATATCTTGTTACGGGTGGGTCAAGGAGTAACTGAAGAATGTTTGACTAGGATTACTCTGATTATTATTTAATAAAGTTTAAAATGTTTGATTATATAATGTCCAGGATTTAAAGGATTGTTTTGTAAATGTTAATAATAAATACTTAGAACTTAGGTAATAGAAGATGACGACATGTCATTTTATGTATATATATGTTTTGGGACTTGAGCTTCCGAATTGTTTTTTTTTTTTTAAAAAAAAAAAAACAGTTGTAAATTCAGGGGCGTTATAAGTTGGTATCAGAGCATAGGTTTGGGCGAATTGAACAATGGTTGGATTGTTCAATCCCAAGCCTAGTAATAGTGGTCAAACATTCCGAAGTGTGGGATTAGTGGTTGTATGAGCAAGTTGTTGTTAAATGTGAACTAATCTATAACAAGATGTCAGATTGTTGTTTTGAGTGCAGAGACGGAGGATCATGAGGAACTGATTGGTCATCTCAATCCTCAACACTCGTGGGCCTAGAAGTGTCAGGTAATTTCTGATAAACTTGGTGAATTTCAATAAATTTTAATTGTTTTACTTTACTATATTATGATTGTTAGTAAAGTAAATTGAAATTTTGATGATTATTACGTGTTAATAAGGTGATAGAGATATTAATAGGTAATTAAGACGGAAATAGTAATTTCAGAAAAGTGTTAAAAACGGTGTGAAGATACATTGGTGAATAGGGTGTAACAGTTGTGTTATGTGGAATTAAGTGTATATGCAATGTGAAAATACAGTGTGTGAATATAAGTCGATAAATGCAAGGTGTGACTTGCTATAATGAAATCAATGGGTTGCGGGTATTATCCATTTATAAGTTTGGAGTTGTATTGTTGTGTGACTTAGAATGTGTCTATTTGTTGAAATATATGCTATTGACTTGGAAAGGTCAATGTTGAATGTAATTGTGTCAAACTCGATAATTGCCATGCTATGCCATGCTATGAAGTGAGGAATGTGATTAGGGTGAATTATGATCTTTGTATTGTAAATAGTGTAGTAAGAAAGTCAAAGTGGTCAATGAGTATAAATGTGCGATGACAAGTTGTGAAAAGTCAAATTTGAAAATATATGATCAAGTTGGTTTATATATGGTGAAATTTTGTGAACTTGATGTTTTAGGGTGATAATATGAAACTAATGATGAAAGTGGGTTAGTTTGACTTGAAATAGTCAAAGAAGTGTGGGTTGGGTGTTGGAATGGTGATCATATGGTTGTAAAACCAAACGGGTCATTTAAGTGTCCAAATGGGTCACTTAGTGTTAAAATGTATAGAATTTGATGTGGTACGAGTATGATAACTTTTAAAGTGACTGAAAGTCATAAGTATAGATAAAAGGTGGATTGAAAATGTTAATGTTGTCATTTTGAATGAAATTGGTGAAATTGTCCATTTTGACCCCTAAACGGGTCAACGTGTTAAAATAATGTAGAATGAGTGTTTGTATATGATGAATATGCCCACACGTCACTAATGTATATAGAAACATGTTGGTAAAAGGTGGAAGTCAGAAACCAAGTCGTTTGAAATATAGCGTGTCAACCAAAATGGTCGAAAATGGTCAAAAATGAGTCGTACGTCCGTTTTTTCGTAAAACGAGTAAATTGAAAAAGTGTAAAAAGGGAAAGTTTCATTTTGGCATAGTGGATGTGCCTGCAAAATTTTAGATCTAAAAGAGTAAAAAGTTATACGCGTTTGAAATTGGCCAAAAATATGATTTTTCTGAATCTCAGATTTCTGCTTGGGAACGCGATCCCAACAAGTTTTTCTGGATCGCGTTCGTACGTGTTATTTTGTCTCAGATTATTTTTATGCTTGGGAACGTGATCCCAGCCATTTTCCAGGATCGCGTTAGTGTGTGTATTTCGTGTTCAGATGCGTTTTCTCTTGGGAACGCGATCCCGCTCACTTCTCCGGATCGCGTTTGTATGCCTAATTTGGTTACAGAATATTTTTCACTAGGGAACGCGATCCTGACCTGTTTCCCGGATCGCGTTAGTAAAAAAAAAAAAAAAAAAATTCTTGCGAAGTTCGACGTAATACTTGACGTAGAAAAATTTTTAGAAAATTTCGGTGTCCGATTAAGACGAAATTTACATGTCTACTCAAAAACGGCCCAACGGTCAAAGCTCATTTACCATGAGCCCTGTCAGTTTTCGGCACTTCGGGGTCGTTTGGGGCCCGAAAATCGCGTTTTATTGTTTTTCGGACATTATTTCGGACTTTTAGCTTATGAATTGTATTGGGCTTTTGTTTCTTTGAGCCCAGAGATCATTCCTGTGACTATATGCAATATTAAAAGTTGTTTTAAGAGGTCTATATGGTTTTTTGTGTAGGAGTTGTTTATAGGCAGTTTAACTAACAGCATAGTATACCAGTAAGAGTATTGTTGATTGTTGCTTGTTAGGGTAAATAAATATTGATTATGTAATTATGTTAATTACATTATGTGAAATACTTAATATGATTGAATTGTTATGTCTACCTAATTATGTGAGAAGTTTCACATTCAAGTGATAAAGGGAAATAGTAACAAGTTAATACTTGGTCATAAATCTATTACAAAGTGTTACTATATGTGTGATAATGATTGATTTTAGCATTGTGATATATGTGAGAGTAAAAGTTAATTACTTTAGAAATCAATGGTATGAAGTGGCCTGAGAATTAAGTGTGACTGACATCATATGACGACGTCTGGCCAACGTATTTATATTATGCCATTTCACATGGAGTATTGAGGCTACTAAGTACCAGAGAAATCGATGAGACTTTAAATTTTGTAGGTTTGCAATGTTGATATATGAGAGAGAGAGAGAGTCAGAGATTGACTAAATCGAAATGGTAATAAAAGATTATCATATACATTAGTGATATATAGTACTAGCACAAATGCTAGTTATGAATTGAAATTTAAATTTCATTGTTGTTAGGTGTATTGTGATTTTCATAATCATTGTTTTGCTGTTAAAAGGGGTATAAATCATATATCTATTTTAAAGATTCTAGCACGTCGTTAGTTTCTAGTGTTAAGAGTATGTTATGTACATGATGATGTTATTCACTTAGGTCAAGTGGATACATGTTTAAAGTGATTAATTATGAGTAATTCACTTAAGTGATCATAGTATGCATGAAAATATGATTTAGATACATTTCATATGTTAAAATAAGAAATAGAAACATGTACATGTGGATATGTATATGTAGATAGAATTTAAATTGTGTGCATATAATTAAGAGTTGCTCAAGGGAGTAACTATTATAAGTGATAAATATTACACTTGTTGTATAGTATTGCAAGTTAAATTGAGTATGAGACACAATTTATGTGGTTCCGTGAATCTAATTGAGATACACACTAGTCGTGTGTGAGTCGATGAAATATTATATATGTAGGTACTTGGTGCGTGTAGTGAAATGTATGCAGAAGCATGTCATGCATAGGTGATTTAGGTTGTGTACACACACTTTAGGTGAATATAGTGATGGGTAATTGCGTTATTAGAGTAGTATGAAGAGTGCAATATTAATAAATTATGGTGTTATTAGAATCTCATGTAAGGAATGAGAGATGTCACGGGATTGAATTCCTTAGAATAATTAAGGTTGATTAGATTTCGAGGACGAAATCTCTTTAAGGGGGAGAGATTTGTAACATCCTCAAATTGGGCCTAGAAGTAATAGGTATTTTCTGTAAATTTTAAATGCGATTTAAAATTGTTATTGCGTTTGATTGTATAATTAATAGGTCGATAAGCCTCAGGAAATATTGTGGCTAGTGAAATATTGATTGTTTTAAATTTATTTAGTTGACGGTAAAATAAAATAGTTTTCCTCGCAAATGATTTTTAAGTTTCAGACAATAATAAATACGGGGAATGAAAATTACACATTTATATGCTAAAATCTATGGAATAAATCGGTTTTATTCCCACACTTACATACATACGTACGTATCATACATTCATACATACACACACAAACCCTAACTTAAAACTTGAAGAGAACATCAAATTGGAGCTACAAAATTCGGATTCAAGCTTCAAGTGGATAGATAATCATCTCCTAATCCTTCTATGCTACTAGTAAGTCTCTAAATCTTCAATTTTAAACCCTAGAAATTGGGGGTTTTTGGTGTTCTTGGTGATAATTCGAAATTGGGGTTTGATTATGTGATATTGTTGTTAAGTAAGCTTGTTATTGTTGATTACTAACATGATTCATGCTTAAGTTATAGGTTTGAATTAGGGTTCATGAGTTTTATAGGAAATTTGATGATTTTGATGGGTTAATGGTGATTATTATAAATTAATGATTGATATTAGTTGAAATGGTGTTAATATGTGTTAGTATGAAGGTTAGTAGCTTTAATCTAACCTAATAATGAATTAATCAAGTTGTGTGATTATAATTCAAGTGGAATTTGTGAAAGTGTGATGATTAGGTGTTAATCACCTTGATTTATAGTAACAAGAGGTTGTTATAGTGTTATTAGTGAAAGATGAACTAGTATATGAAGTTTTTATTCATTGAAGCTAAGATGATTATGATGATGATCATAAATTTGATAGTGATGATGAACTAATGAAGTTAATAGTGATAATTCATATTAATGGAATGAATTATGTGAAATTACTACATGTAACACCCAGTCTTCGGGTCTAGTAGTAAATTAATATTTTCTGACTGTGAATTATTATTTAATGTGTCAGAAAATAGTTCTGTTGTATTATTTGGAATTAAATGGAGAAAAGAGTCGAATAATTTATTGTGACTAATAAATTATTATTTATTTTAATTTAATTCAGTTGACGGTAAAATAAAATAATGTTTCCCCGCAAATGGTTTTTAAGTTCCAGACAATGATAAATACGGGGAATAAAATTTAACTAGTTGTGTAATATATCCATATATTGAGTCGGTTGTTTATTTCATACCTATCTCCATCTATATACATACGTACGCACATACATACATATCCTCAAATGGTGAAACCCTAAATTACTTCAAGAAATCATCTTTTAACATCAAATTGAAGCTTCCTAACAAGAATTCAAGCCTCTCTAATCATCCTAATCAAGGTATGATCTAGTGTTCTTCAAGTTCTAAAACCTAGAAATTTGGGGTTTTAACAAATTGATGGGTTAAAATCCGAATTTAAGGTTTGAAATTGATAAATTGATGTTGTTGAAGCTTATTAATGATGATGATTAACATTAAGGAAGCTAGAGTTAGTGAATTTGATTAGTGTTCTAGTGATATATGATGAGTTTGATGAAATTGTGGTTATAAATCGAAATTAAAGATTGATATTAGTTAAAGTGGTGTTACTAAGATGATTAGTAACCTTAAACTACCCTAAAAGTGAATTAATTAAGTTGTAGAGTTTATGTTTTAGATGGGTTTTCATCATATGATGATGTTTTGGTGTTAACACAATATAATTGGTAATTATAATGGTTAGTTGATGATTGAACCATGGTTATAAGCTAAGTTATAATTAGAATTGATGAATTTGATATATGTTCATAAAGAAAGTTAATATGTGGTTGTCATTAATTGTTAA
This sequence comes from Helichrysum umbraculigerum, assembly GCA_949592205.1. Classification (NCBI taxonomy): domain Eukaryota; kingdom Viridiplantae; phylum Streptophyta; class Magnoliopsida; order Asterales; family Asteraceae; genus Helichrysum; species Helichrysum umbraculigerum. The sequence goes on along the minus strand of CATIUR010000001.1, from coordinate 380,102,073 downwards.
TGATCATATTATAGTTGGATAATGATGATGAAATGTGATTAAGTAGATTGAATCACCATATTATAGTTTAATACAAGTAAGTAAATGGTGAATTGAAGCTTTAAGTTTGTTAAGTGTTGTATACTTTTGAGACAAGTAACTAACTTGTATTATTCTACTGTATTGTCAGATGTGCAGAAGGCTCAGTGATATTAGACTACTGAGTGGATGCCTGAGGTGGTCGGTGAGTGGATCTTTAATCCTCAGTATAACTTGGTTGTAACGAGTTTGGTTACAACAAGTAACATATTATTACTATTGTAGTTGCCATGATGATTATTATAATTAGTAATAATATGGTTGATATAATAACGTTGACCTGATGAATATGTGATTTGTTGATTATGTGATCACTGGACTTGTTGTTGGCCTTCGGGCATCAGTTGTTAATGAGGTCAACGAGTTGTTGTTGAACTGTTGGTTGGGCTAGTCGGTTATTCAAGGTTTAACACACCTCCTGTGTTAGTTGAGAATAACCACTAGCTATCGGTCTCGTCCGTTATGGCCATACGGATATGGTTGGGTAAGTGTTCTTGTGGAATCCCCGGGTATTATGATATCGCAAGAGCCACCGATGCCTCATTATTAAGTCCTAGTTGTGGAATAGTTGCTTTGTTGAATAGTTGACTAGTTGCTAAGTTGACCAGTTGAACAGTTGCCTGTTGCTTTGCTAAATAGTGATATTGTGTACTTGTTGGTTTAGTGTTAATTGTTGTATGCAAAGTTGTTGAGCTAAGTTAGACTGTTGATTAGTTATCTGCTCACTTAGCGTCATGCTAATCCCCCACATTAACACTTCTTGCAGGTTAAGCATTATTATCGGGTGGGCAAGAAGTTGGACTGGATGGAATATTTGACGTGGCGTGACTCTGATATTGATTTGTTTAAATCAATGTTTTATCTTGTTTTTATATAACACCTCTGTTGATAAATTATGTTTTGAAAAGGTGGAATTTTATATGTTGATAAAACGAGGTGAATTATCACTATATCTATTTGGACTTACGCTTCCGATTTACTATATTTAAATGAGATTAAAATGAGGGGTGTTATAAGTTGGTATCAGAGCATAAGTTTGGGTAAATTGTACATTATAAGATGTTCAATCCCAAACTTAGAATTGTATCAAGTCAAACATTCCAGGGGTGGGGATTAGTGGTTGCATGAGAAAGTTGATATTGAATGTGTACTAACCTAAAACAAGATGCTAGAATGTTGTTTTGGTTGCAGAGACGGAGGAATATGAGGAACCGACTGGTATTCTCATTGATTCCTCGATTGTTGCTGGCTTAAGTGCATCAGGTGATTCTCGATAACCTTGTTGAATTTAATTCAGTTTGAATTGTGTACTTTGCTATGATGATGTTGATCTACCCTAAAGTAAGTTGAGTCAGACTGATATGATTCCCTAGTTTTGAGTCAATTGATGTTATTCATATGTTGTGAAATAAACTGGGTAGTTTATGTTGAACTTGAAATTGTTAAAAAGGTGTTAAGTCGTGTAGACGCTGTGTTGGATAAGTTGTTAATAGTGATATAGTTAAACTTAAAAGTGTCTACAATGTTGAAACGGAAATTATAATCGGTGGCATGATTATTAGTTGCTAAATGCAAGGTGTGATTATGAGATATTGCTAGGAAATTTATTGTTATGTGATAAACGGAATTAATGTGACTCTCTAAGTTGAAATTAATGAGATGTTGGAATATATCAATTGAAGTAATATGGAGTTGTATAGATGTTTAAAATAAGAAGGTGTCCATTAATTGGAATGTGTGTCGTTGACTTGGAAAAGTCAAAGTCGAATGTGGAAAGGTCCAATTTGGTAATATATACCATAAAGTGGTGAATATGGTAAGATGTTTATGTGTTTAATAATGATCATGATTGTGATTGAATTATGATCTATATACTAAAAGTGGTCAAATAATGAAGTCGAAGTGGTCAACCAAACTTATATGTATTAACAAGTTGTGAAAAGTCAAAGTGATCATGAAATTGGAAAACTTGTTCTGATTGGTCTAAATATAGTGATTTTAATGTGAATTGGTGCTTTAGAGTTATAGCATGCCACTAATGGTGAAAAATAGTTTGTTGGACTTAGAATAGTCAACGTAATGTGGAATGGTTGTTTGAATAGTGGTAATATGAGTTGAAACCCAAAAAGGGTTGTCAATGTGCCCAAATGGGTCACTTGATGGTTAATAGGTTAAAATGAGTAGTGGTCTGATTAAAAAGAATGTTAAAGTGACTTTAAGTCATAAAGATAGTAGTAAAAGGTGATGATAATGATTTGGGTAGTCAATGTGATTATTTTCTTAAAAGTGCCCATTTGGACCCCTAAACGGGTCAACGTGTCAAAACAATGTAGAATGAGTGTTTGTAGGTGATGAATATGCCCACACGTCCCAAATGTATATAGAAACATGTTGGCAAAAAGTTGAAATCAGAAAGTAAGCCATTTGGAATATGGCGTGTCAACCAAAATGGTCGAAAATGGTCAAAAATGAGTCGTATGTCCGTTTTATCGTAAAACGTGTAAATTGAAAAAGTGTAAAAAGGGAAAGTTTCATTTTGGCATAGTGGACGTGCCTGCAAAATTTTAGAGTCTAACTCTAAACGAGTAAAAAGTTATACGCGATTGAAATTGGCTAAAAATATGAATTTTGCTGAAACTCAGATTTCTACTTGGGAACGCGATCCCAACAATCTTTTCTGGATCGCGTTCGTATGTGTTATTTTGTCACAGATTATTTTATGCTTGGGAACGCGATCCCAGCCATTTTCCAGGATCGCGTTTGTGTGTGTATTTCGGGTCCAGATGCGTTTTCTCTTGGGAACGCGATCCCGCTCACTTCTCCGGATCGCGTTTGTATGCTTAATTTGGTTACAGAACATTTTTAACTAAGGAACGCGATCCTGACCCATTTTCCCGGATCGCGTTAGTTAGTATTAAAAAAAATAATAAAAAAAAATAAAAAAAAATTCTTGCGACGTTCGACGTAATACTTGACGTAGAAAATTTTTGAAAATTTCGGTGTCCGATTAAGACGAAATTTACAGGGTCACTTGGAAACGGCTCAACGGTCAAAGCTCATCGCAACGCCATGAGCCCTGTCAGTTTTCGGCACTTCGGGGTCGTTTGGGGCCCGAAAATCGCATTTTATTGTTTTTCGGACCTTATTTTGAACTTTTAGCTTACGTTTTGTATTGGGCTTTTGTTTCATTGAGCCCAGAGATCATTCCTGTGACTATATGTAATATTAAAAGTTGTTTTAAGAGGTTCACACCTTTTATGGTGTATGAGTTAGTTGTAGGTAGTTTATTTAACTGCAAAATATGCCAGTAAATGATATTGTTGATTGTTGCTAACAAGGGTTAGTAAACATTGAATATGAAATTATGTTAACTATATTATATGAACTAAATTGAAATGTGATGAAGTAATTGGATTAATTAGAGTGCTATAAAGTGCTGAAATAAAATTATGATATAAGTGCAGGAACTTATATGTATGTGATAGTTGAACATGAAATGAAGTGTTTACCTATAATTTGACTAAAAGTACATGGATTGATGTGTTTGTGTCAGATATTGGTGTAGTATGCTTATATTGTTCATATATACATGATAATACGAGTAGTTCATATTAAAAGTAGTAAGTTGACATAGTGACAAGTCAATATTGGGTGATATACTGCAATCACAGGTTGTGTAAATTGTTGATATCGTGGTTATAAGGTATAAGAGTAATCATGAATAATTTTGGAGATTTATGGTACGAAGTGGCCTGAGAATGAGGTGTGACTGACATAATATGACGACGTCTGGCCAACGTATTTATATTATGCCAGTTCACATGAAGTTGTTGAGGCTACTAAGTACCAGAAAAAGTTAAGTGGTTGTAAATTAACAGGTAGGATATGTTGACCTGTAGTTGAAAATAGTCAATGATGGACTAAAATGAAAGAGTGATAAACCACTAAATTGTTTTTACTAATGTGGTACTGTACAAGTGATGTGTATATATGATGAATTATTAATAGTAAACATTAAAGGATGATTTAAACAAAGTAGATGTCAGTTGATTATGAATAATACTGTGTTAATATTGTTGAAAAGATGATTAATGACTACACCTTGTGTTGTTAAAATACCATTGATGATGATGCATGGTATTAACAGGTGTTGTCTTAGCATCCAAATTGGTGTAATAGGATGCTAGTTGATTATATAATAGTAGTTTTAACCATAAGAATTGACCGCTACATACTGCTTATTGTTTATTCTATATGTGATTATGATTATATGAATTGTGATTCTTTTCGAATAAGAGTTTCATATAATCAAGTTGTATTTATAATTACAAGTTGTAAAGTTGTAATTAGCTAGTTGCGAAAGTGAAAATTTCTAGCAAGTTGTTAGCTAAAGAAATATATGGTTATTAGCTAAATTGCTAGTTGTGAATATAATTGAACTTTTGTTGTTAAGGTGCATATTGTGGTATTCACTACCACTTGTTGTAATTGTTGTAAAGTTGAGATGTTCACAGAGATATGTGTTACATTTGTTACCAGTGATTATGTGTTTTAGTTGTATACAGGACTTAGTATGAATGCTCATGTAAATGGTCAGTTGACTTATCAAAGACAGGATGTAGGAGTAATGCTTGTGCATTGGAATATATAGGAAAGATCATGTACATGTGGATATGTGCATGAAGAAAGAATTGAAATTGTGATAACAAAATTAAGACACAATATATGTGTTTAAGTGAATTTAATTGAAATACACCTGGTGGTGTGTGAGTTGATAAAATAATACATATTTGTGTAAGTAGATTGGAATGTATACACATTGACGTTATGTAATTAGGGGTATGCATGACGGTTGTATATATATATAAGTCATTTTAACTTGTACACCTTTCGTGCGCATGTAATAATGAGTAAATATGTGATTAGAAGTGTATGGGAGTTATAGTATTAGTGAAATGTTATGTGTGATTCTATTTCACTAAAGTAATTAAGTGTGTTTAGATTTCGAGGACGAAATCTCTTTAAGGGGGAGAGATTTGTAACACCCAGTCTTCGGGTCTAGTAGTAAATTAATATTTTCTGACTGTGAATTATTATTTAATGTGTCAGAAAATAGTTCTGTTGTATTATTTGGAATTAAATGGAGAAAAGAGTCGAATAATTTATTGTGACTAATAAATTATTATTTATTTTAATTTAATTCAGTTGACGGTAAAATAAAATAATGTTTCCCCGCAAATGGTTTTTAAGTTCCAGACAATGATAAATACGGGGAATAAAATTTAACTAGTTGTGTAATATATCCATATATTGAGTCGGTTGTTTATTTCATACCTATCTCCATCTATATACATACGTACGCACATACATACATATCCTCAAATGGTGAAACCCTAAATTACTTCAAGAAATCATCTTTTAACATCAAATTGAAGCTTCCTAACAAGAATTCAAGCCTCTCTAATCATCCTAATCAAGGTATGATCTAGTGTTCTTCAAGTTCTAAAACCTAGAAATTTGGGGTTTTAACAAATTGATGGGTTAAAATCCGAATTTAAGGTTTGAAATTGATAAATTGATGTTGTTGAAGCTTATTAATGATGATGATTAACATTAAGGAAGCTAGAGTTAGTGAATTTGATTAGTGTTCTAGTGATATATGATGAGTTTGATGAAATTGTGGTTATAAATCGAAATTAAAGATTGATATTAGTTAAAGTGGTGTTACTAAGATGATTAGTAACCTTAAACTACCCTAAAAGTGAATTAATTAAGTTGTAGAGTTTATGTTTTAGATGGGTTTTCATCATATGATGATGTTTTGGTGTTAACACAATATAATTGGTAATTATAATGGTTAGTTGATGATTGAACCATGGTTATAAGCTAAGTTATAATTAGAATTGATGAATTTGATATATGTTCATAAAGAAAGTTAATATGTGGTTGTCATTAATTGTTAATGATCATATTATAGTTGGATAATGATGATGAAATGTGATTAAGTAGATTGAATCACCATATTATAGTTTAATACAAGTAAGTAAATGGTGAATTGAAGCTTTAAGTTTGTTAAGTGTTGTATACTTTTGAGACAAGTAACTAACTTGTATTATTCTACTGTATTGTCAGATGTGCAGAAGGCTCAGTGATATTAGACTACTGAGTGGATGCCTGAGGTGGTCGGTGAGTGGATCTTTAATCCTCAGTATAACTTGGTTGTAACGAGTTTGGTTACAACAAGTAACATATTATTACTATTGTAGTTGCCATGATGATTATTATAATTAGTAATAATATGGTTGATATAATAACGTTGACCTGATGAATATGTGATTTGTTGATTATGTGATCACTGGACTTGTTGTTGGCCTTCGGGCATCAGTTGTTAATGAGGTCAACGAGTTGTTGTTGAACTGTTGGTTGGGCTAGTCGGTTATTCAAGGTTTAACACACCTCCTGTGTTAGTTGAGAATAACCACTAGCTATCGGTCTCGTCCGTTATGGCCATACGGATATGGTTGGGTAAGTGTTCTTGTGGAATCCCCGGGTATTATGATATCGCAAGAGCCACCGATGCCTCATTATTAAGTCCTAGTTGTGGAATAGTTGCTTTGTTGAATAGTTGACTAGTTGCTAAGTTGACCAGTTGAACAGTTGCCTGTTGCTTTGCTAAATAGTGATATTGTGTACTTGTTGGTTTAGTGTTAATTGTTGTATGCAAAGTTGTTGAGCTAAGTTAGACTGTTGATTAGTTATCTGCTCACTTAGCGTCATGCTAATCCCCCACATTAACACTTCTTGCAGGTTAAGCATTATTATCGGGTGGGCAAGAAGTTGGACTGGATGGAATATTTGACGTGGCGTGACTCTGATATTGATTTGTTTAAATCAATGTTTTATCTTGTTTTTATATAACACCTCTGTTGATAAATTATGTTTTGAAAAGGTGGAATTTTATATGTTGATAAAACGAGGTGAATTATCACTATATCTATTTGGACTTACGCTTCCGATTTACTATATTTAAATGAGATTAAAATGAGGGGTGTTATACTACAAGTGATAACTAAATTGATATATAGTTGAAAAGTGGTTAACATGATATCTAATCATGATTAAGAAACAATTCAAGAAGTATGAAACTTGATGTATGTGATGATTATGTTAATACATATGAATTGAGATTGTTGGTATAAATCTATTGGAGTAATGTTATGTAGATTTGATACAAGTAACTGACTTGTGTATTTTGTTGTATTTCCAGATATGGAGAAGACTCAGTGATATTAGACTACTGAGTGGGCGACTATGGTAGTCGGTGAGTGGACTTTGATCTCTCACTATAATTTAGTGATCACTATTGTGGTTACTTCAAGTGTTAAGTGTTATTCCTGTGTTAAGTTGAATAGTGAATTGTGTTAAAGTGTTAAAGTGTTAAGTGTTAAGTGACCTATATGGTAACTGTGTTATATAGAGGTCAACTATGTTGGACTGTGTTGTTACAGGTTAGTCAACACAAGGGTTGTGAACATTCGTTGTAAGTAAGGCTTGTGTTGACTAAAGGTAACAAACAGTTATCGGTTAACCACTGTATTGGCCTGCAGTTGGTGTAAGTGTCGCTTGGTGGGCCACCGCGGCTGAGGGCGCCACAAGGGCCACCGATCCTCTGGTGATGTTGAGTCAAAGTGTTAAATGTGGTGAACTCATGGTGTTAAACTAAGTTGTATTGTTAGTGATGAGTTAACTCACTTAGCTTCGTGCTAATCCCTCGTTGTTTACTCCTTGCATGTTAATATCTTGTTACGGGTGGGTCAAGGAGTAACTGAAGAATGTTTGACTAGGATTACTCTGATTATTATTTAATAAAGTTTAAAATGTTTGATTATATAATGTCCAGGATTTAAAGGATTGTTTTGTAAATGTTAATAATAAATACTTAGAACTTAGGTAATAGAAGATGACGACATGTCATTTTATGTATATATATGTTTTGGGACTTGAGCTTCCGAATTGTTTTAAAAAAAAAAAAAAAAACAGTTGTAAATTCAGGGGCGTTATATCTCCTGTGTTGGTTGATGATAACAATTAGCTATCGGTCTCGTCCGTTATGGCCATACGGATATGGTTGGATAAGTGTTCTTGGGGAGCCACCCGGGTATTATGGTATTCCCCAGAGCCACCGATCCTCGTTATTTAGTTGTGAGTTGTTGATTAGTTGAGAAGTTGAATTGTTGTACTAGGTATTGTGTGTTTACGATGCTTGTTGGTAAACAGAGTTGTTATACTAAGTTGAACTGTTGATTAATTATTCCCACAATTAGCTTTATGCTAATCCCCCACATTAATACTTCTTGCAGGTTATAGATTTTATCTGGTGGGCAAGAAGTTGGACTGGAAGGAATGTTTGATGATTAGGCGTTACTCTGATATTGATTTGTATAAATCATTGTTATCTTCCAGTTTTGAAATAACACCCATGTTGCCAAAGAGGTTTTAAATTAGTTTGATTTTATAAGCATTTTAAATGATGTAACTTATAAATGTTGAAACTTGAACTAACGCTTCTGATATATTATATTTAAATGACAAGTAAAATGAGGGGTGTTATATCACGTCTTCCTTATGCCAATTGGCATACGGTTGTGCTGCCGACGCATTTGATGAATATCTACATATGGGTCAACAAACAGCGTATGATTGTTTGGACAACTTTTGTAAATGTATTTTTCATCTATGTTCAAATGAGTATTTAAGAAGACCGACACTCCAAGATGTGCAACGTTTACATTAACGTCATGCGGAGTTACATGGTTTTCCGGGTATGCTCGGAAGTATCGATTGTATGCACTGGGCTTGGAGAAATTGCCCAGTGGCATGGAAAGGTCAATACACTCGAGGTGATCGCGGCTATCCAACAATCATACTCGAAGCCGTTGCAATCAACAATTTGTGAATTTGGCACGCTTTCTTTGGACCTGCGGGATCGAGCAACGACCTCAACGTTCTTAATGTATCTGATTTATTCCAAGACTTACTGCAAGATAGAGCTCCTGAAGTTGTATTCACTATTGCCGTTCAACAAAGGGTATTATCTCGGCGATGGAATATATCCAGAATGGACGACGATTGTGAAGTCGTTTAAGCATCCGTTAACAGAAAGCGAGATCAGGTTCAAGAGATACCAAGAATCTGCAAGGAAAGATGTGGAACGGGCATTTGGAGTAATTCAAGGTCGTTGGCAAATTATCAAAAACCCTGCTAGACCATATAGCGTCAACAAAATACGTCGAATCATGCATTGTTGTGTAATTTTACACAACATGATAACCGAAGACAATGGACGAAATATGTGTTCACTTGAGGAAGACTATACGGCAAACCCGGATAATATGCCTCAACGATCGTGGGAAGAAAGGGTTGAAACGCAAATACGTATGGATAAGGAATTACGCGACCGTGCCGTGCATCATCGTCTTCGCGAAGCTCTCATCGAACACATTACGACCCTCCCACCAAATTTCCGATCGCGTTAGCTAGTTGTAATTTTTTTTTCAATAAATGTATTTTTTTTTGGATTTGTAATGTTTTATTTTTATTTAATGTAATATTTTTAATTTTAATGAATATGTTTTATTTAAGTTTGTGTTATAAAAAAAATAAAGAAATTAGTGTATGGGGTCCAAAAAAAGAGAAGTGATGTTCAGTGTAAGTATTGAAGCGTCAGTTTGTGTCAGTTTTGAAAAAATCTGACGTGACGCTGATGTGACACATACTGATGCGTCAGTTTGTGTCGGCCGTTGGGAGAGGCCTAACATCGGTTCAATTTTACTGGTTAACTGCACAATTTTTTTTTTTATGGTTCAATTTTACTGGTTAACTGCACATAATTTTTTTTATAAATCCCAAAATTAATACAGTATAATACTAATAATTTTTCTAAAAGAAGTTATAAAGGCACAAGCAAGATGATTCATGATTGGGCCGCCACTTGTTTTGTTTCTATCTTCAAGTTCGCACATTTTTGATTTTCCATTTTCATTTCATCTTCTGCTAACTTTCATCCCCATTTCCAACTTCCCCTCACCAAATTCCCACAGCCGTAACACCACCCTAATCCACCCAACCACCACCGTCAGACTTCACATCTCATTTCCCCAATTTCCCCAACTCCCATCACATCCATGTTTAGGGTTTTTCACTACTAAACTCTTTAATTCGTCAATCAAATCAGGTAAAGTTCCTTCCTTTTTCATGAAATTTGTTTAATTCTATTAGGGTTTTGTTTTGTACTGGCTATAATTTTAATTTTACTTTTGTTTATGTATGAAGTCCGAAAAAGCTTCAAACTTTGCAAGCGAATTTATAATTAGTGATGTAATTTGAACTTAAAACTACAAGCTATCATGATCTTGTGTTGCTTTATATGATAATATATACTGATCTATTGATATTTGTGTGATTATTAGTATATAATTTTCTAATTAGAATAGTATAGATGGTTTAGGGTTTTGGTGTCTTAAAGATGCTAAGAAGACTACTAAAATGTGACCCAGTCTCATATATTGACTGCAACAGTTTAAAGTGAAAAGCTGCTGCTAACTCTCCACAAAACAGAATTGGAGCTCTTTGAACCTGCTGCTAACTCTCCACATTGATCAGGGTGTAGAAGATCAAATAAGTCAACCAGTTTGACCCGTATGACCTACCAATTGGCAGCAAACCCGATAGTGTAGGCACTGCAAACATCAACAACAATAGTCAATTACATAAGTCACTCTTAGGGCTGCCAGTTTATACCACCCATTATCCTCTTAATAGATGACATAGAATACAATAGTCCAAAATATAACGATGACCAATCAGATGTTAGGGCAACCATAACCATTTTGTACACTTACCATCTGTTATTTAAGACTAAAATCATGATTTCTAGGTGGTTTTTGTTGCTTGGATTCTTCTACACTGTGTCTTCCTAAGATCATCCACAACGATTAAAAAGCCGTACCGTCAATTAGCTATATATGTGGTTTATTTGTACTTTGTAGGTAGTCTGGCATTGTAATTGTTGGTTTGCGTGGTGTTTGAATGTCCATCCGAAGTGGTAATTGACTAATTGTGACATAATAACCAGTTTCAAGTGTATGGTAAAAATTGATTCCAGACTTGACATGCTGAAAATACTTTTTCTAGACAGTGTCTTCTTGGAAATAGCTAACTCAGTTCTTACAATGAATTGATCCCTATTATATGTGGCAAAAGGGTGGGTCGAACGTGATAGATAATGTGTCAAAACAAATTGGATGGACCTGCCAACGTGCTTTTTGACCACAATTTTTTCTACATTTCTAGCCAAAATAGTATAATATTCCAATAACCATAAATTGGCTTAAAACAATGGTGGAAGTTTTTAATAACACACAAGTTCTCACTTTTGTATACTTGTTAGATGAGCTTTTTTGTTTTTGTGAAATTTTAATAAAGATTTATATTAAATTTGTCTGCAAAACCTTTTTATTGAGATAATGATTCCTTTTATCAAAAGATGAAGTTATTGAGATAATGATCCCTTTATAGCTATTTTTCTACTATTAACAATGATCACTAACCTACAACCCAAATTAATTATTTTTTACGTCAATGGGTTAAAATTGTTCCCTTAATCCTTGCATAGTGATGCCTATCATAGCATTATAACTTATTTGGTGTATTATCTTCGACTTCATTGAACTATAAGTCAATCCAACATTAAGTTGAAAAAATTGGTGCATATTCTATCTCTGATTGCTTCTCATAAATTACATTTTGAGAATTGAGATATAGCTGGAAGGTCTAGCAACTCCATTAGCTTAAACCTTGCTGTAGAATCACTTGTAATCCTGTACTTTGTAAATTGTATGCCAATTTTTATTATTAGTTTGGTTACCTCGTGATCATATCAATGAGTGTGTATACTGTATGGATTGAACATGGAGAGAAAAGAAAATGGGTAGTCGTAGGATATCAGTAAGAACTAAGAAGCAATCTCATGTTCAAGGTTTCTACTTGGTAATGCAGCAATGAAGTTTTTGTTCATTGACAGGGACTCATTGTCATATGTGTGAACATAAGCTTTCTGTATTAACTATTAGATGTGGCAACTTGATTCCATTTGCCTATAAATGGATTAATCGGGCTGTAAATGATCTCGTAGGAGTCACATGGGTTGTAAAACAAATAACATGTCAAAAGTAATCTGAAATGTATTTGAATATTTAAAACCTTCTAAATCGCTTTATCAATGATATCAGATTTTTATTCTAATAATACAGCTTTTGTAATATGTCATCACTTTAGGTATGTAGACGATAAGTTAGTACAGGTTGGCACTGACCTATGTTAGAGTATCCATTCTGACCCATTACCCAAGCCAACTGATCCACCCATTTTGCTACCTCTAATCTTAATTATACACTTTTGTTATGCGACGTTATAGAAAAATCAAGTATGATAACAAATAAATCTTAATTTCTTATGTAGCCTACAAGAATGAGACATTCTTATCAAGATAACGCATTACAAATAATACAAAACGATTGGCCGATCAGTAAGATTCTCACCCTTTCAGACGTCGACATCACCCATCCATTTCTCACTCTACCCCGCCAACCAGTTGAGTTATACATCCTCATCCATCTAACACAGCTTGAGAGAGAGCATTTACTTAACAAAGAACAGGTACCCATTGATGCTCAAGATGATGACACTGGTGATGTTTATTTGATGAAATTAAAATGGAGCGGAAGTTACTATAATCTTATTGGCAAATGGGGAAGAATCGTAAGGAGTAAAGGACTTGAAGCTGGGAAGGAAATTAAATTGAGCTTTTATAATGGATGCTTACACTTTTCAGTTCCAGATCAGCAAAATCCACCCGTTCAACAGTCGCAGCCTGCTCCTGCGCCAGTAGTGCGTCACAACCACTGGCCAATTAAAAAGGTACTAACTTTATCAGATGTGGACACTAATCATCCGTTCTTACCTTTGACACGTAGATCGGTTGAAGATCATATTCTTGTCCATTGGACACCGCAGCAAAGAGAGCTTTTGAGAAATGAAGAACAGGTAAACTTAAACGCATGCGATGTAGATACAGGAGAGATTTATATTATGAAGATGAGGTGGCGTGGTAATTATTATAACCTAATAGGAAAATGGGGTAAAATTGTGAAGAGAAAGGGACTTGGGGTAGGGAAAGAAATCAAGATCCGTTGGGCTAACGGATGCTTAAACTTTTCTGTCCCGTATGAGCATATTGTCGCTGAACCAGAAATTCCTGTGATAATGAGTCAGCAAGACGATTGGCCAATTAGGAAGGTGCTGACATCATCTGACGTGGATATAAACCATCCATTCCTGACATTACCTGGGAAATCAGTGGACGATCATATTCTTTTGTATTGGGCATCACAGGCACGAGAACAGTTAAGAAATGAGCACCAAATAAATGTAAACGCTCGAGATGATGATACAGGTGATGTGTATTTAATGAAGCTGAAATGGCGCGGGAGTTATTATAATCTTATAGGCAAATGGGGTCAAATTATTAGAGGGAAGATGCTGCAAGTTGGACAAGAGATTAAAGTTCGTTGGGATAACGGGTGCTTGGTTTTCTCGGTTCCTCAATGATAGATTTACGTCTGATTGTTGTTGGTATAGAAATTTGAAAATAGGACTCTGAGTTACATCCTATATGAATGAATGCTTTCATTGTGTAAATCTGGAAATGATGTTTACCAGTTTTAATGTAATGTGTGTGTTGGTGATAACTTGAGCTTTGGATTTTCATTTTTCTTGGAACAGGGCCAACCTTATGAAACCAATTCTTCCATTATTCTGCATATTTTGAAGATTGTTAAAATCACATAAAAAGGTGATACATATAGGGGAAATGACGTGTACTGCTAAACTGCACACGCAAGTAAGTTAATTTGTCTTAAATCTTTAGCTTGAACGACTATACTTGATTAAACGGTTCCTTTCGTTTAACATATCGTTAGTTCGTTACACATGTAAACTATTACTGTAGAATTATAATCAAATGTCAAAGAAAAAATAGTAATTAAAGTGAATTAATTAATGGATCCATGTTGTTTTTGAGAGGTTAAAAGGCATAGGTACTATAATTAAATAGTAATATGAGGTTTATTTATGCACCTCCCTTACATAACTACATACTCCAGTCTACAGTATGTTAAATTGTCACCTCCCTTCGCATATTATGAAATGTGGTAGTCCATTCCGGTCCATCACATTATTATTTTCTTTTACTAATTACTTTAATAATTAATAATAATTTTTACTTTTATGAGATAAGAACGTCTTTAAAATGCTTATTATATTACAGATTATACTCCGTATTTGTTTACGTCAATCAACTTTCTAGACATAGTGATACATCTTTCCCAACAAGATTATAACACTTTATAGAATCCAAAAGATTAGAATTAGAAAAGATAATAAATGGACGATATATTGAAAAAAAAAAAAAAAAAAAGAGATGGTAACTACGTTGTTAAAAAGTGTCTTAGCAGCACACACTAGAAAAGTTGAAAATCGTTTCATTTTATATCACCAACACATGTTCCAACACATGTTAATGTTGTATTGTAATGACAAGTTTAGTTATGGAAAAATATCTCTAATTTTTCTTTTTCGTTTTTTTAGATTTTGTATCCCTTGAAAAATGATGAGAATTTGGAAACGCATTCAAATGTAAGGAACATATTTATTATCTTTCGGAATAGGAAAGGTAAAAAGTCATACATCATATATTCACTTTCTTTGAAATAAATTTTCCGAAAATTCAAACTTAAACACGTTTTCTAACTTTTCATTTTTTTTATAAATGATTCAGAAAACTAGATGAGTTTTCGTAACTAAACATATAACACACCACAATTTTCATAGCATTTTTTTTTAAAGGTCGGAAGCGTAAACATCCCATTCATATTATAAACATAGATAACATGACGTCATCTACAAAAGTTACATAAGTTATACGTACTAGTTATTAAAGTTTACAAACCACCAATTGTATCCTGGGCATTATATATATCAAAACATATTACACTGTATCAAAACAATATCAGAGTAATCCTGGTCAAACACCTTCCAGTCACTCATTGCCCAGCCCAAATCGTCTCAAAACCTGCAAGGAGTAAATAACGGGATTAGCACGAAGCTAAGTGAATAAACCTGTTACAAACAGTTTGACTTAGCCTAACAATATTGATTAACAGCAAATAACACATAGATACTACACCATCAAGAGGATCGGTGGTCCTTGTGGCGCCCTCAGTCCGCGGTGACCCACCAAGCGACACTTATAATCACTACAGGCCAATACAGTGATTTACCGATAACTGGTTGCTACCTTTAGTCAATATGTGTTCCATTCTCAACACATGATCACAAATCTCACATTGACTAACCTGTAGCAATCGGTCCAACAATTGTTGACCTCCAAATCATTAAAATGCTCAAAAGCAACACATCACAAATATATATATAAATATCTCAGCAATAATGATCAACAATCAACTATGTTTATTCCATTGTAACCAATATGTCACAACCAAACCACACTGAAGTTCCAAGTCTATTCACCTGTCAACTTCGATCCAATTACTCAGCTGACTAACTCACTGAGTCTTCGGTGTATCTGTAAACACCACAAAGCGCTTGAGTTAGTAACTCAATTAAATCTTGCTTCAATCAAGTTAATATAATCACATAACAACAATAGAACACATTACATATTAAGCATACAATAATTAGCTTGATACGTACTTGCACCATAACAAGATCATCATTCATATTAACCAGATTATGGGTTCCAAATTCACTTTCATATATGTTACTATAACATCTATATACTATAACAGCCTGCAACATATAAACAAAAACACAAACTGATCTGCAGACCACAATCGCGTCGCGATTGAATACAATCGCGTCGCTATTTAACATAGGTCGCGTCGCGATTTAGCTAAGATCGCGTCGCAACCTAGATAGATCGCGCCACGATCTGTATCGGCGATTTTTCAGCCTGAACCTGTACCTGCTGCTGCTGCACGAATTCAACAACAAAATACCAATCTCCAGCATACAAATTCAGTTTTTTATGCTATAATCAACTTCACCTAAGTGCACACAATAACATAAAACAATTACAAGCATCATGTATATTCAATTCAAACCTCAATTTACACCAATTTCACATACTAACCCTAACAATTTTAACAAATTGGAAGAACATCAATTAAGCTAGTTTATCACCAACACAACTTAGCAAGAATCATATAATCATAAATAATCATCAAGCATATGCTATTCAATTTCAATTTCACATATATCATCAATCAACAATCAATTTTATGAAAAACTCAAGAACACTTACAATTAAAAGAAAAGTCCAAGATGATGATAGTGATGTCAATAAATCTGATACAAGAAGTTGAATTCAGCTTGTTGATGATACCAAACTTTTACTTAAAATTTCTAAGGATGTGTATGTATGGCAAATTCAAAGGAAAGAAGTGAGTTAATCAAATTGGGGAAAATAAAACATAAGTCGGCTCCTAACTAACCGACCCAACAGTAATAGTGTAATTTTATACCCGTTCTAATTCTATTGTCTGGAACCTAAATACCAATTGCGGGAAAACTATTTTATTTTACCGTAAGCTAAAACTATTCAAAACGAGTAATATTTCACTAGTCACAATTAAACCTTTAACCAAGTTCTCTAAGTTATAATTCAAAACACATAATTACTCAATATTTAAAATATAACGAGTACTAATATATAAGTAAAGGAAATTACCGAATTACTCTCATGTCACAAAAGCGGGTGTTACAAATCTTCCCCCCTTAGGAAGATTTCGTCCCCGAAATCTCGCCAGACTCGAACAAATGAGGGTATCGCGAGCGCATGCTCGACTCAGTCTCCCAGGTAAGGTTCGCCCCCAAACTATGTCTCCACTTTACCAGAACCATCGGAATCTCTTTCATACGTAATTTAGTCACCTTTCTATCAACTAACTCAATGGGCTCCTCAACTAATTTCTGGCTGTGGTCAACTCTAAGGTCTTGTAACGGAAGAATTTGGGATTGATCCTTCACATTACATTTCCTCAGATAACAAACATTAAAGGTGTCGTGAATACCCGATAACTCAGAAGGAAGATCCAAGGCGACTGGCTGATCATTAACCACCTGTCTGATTTTGAATGGGCCAATATACCTCGGGGCGAGTTTTCCACGTTTTCCAAATCTAATTACACATTTCCACGGAGAAACCTTTAAATAAACAAGTTCACCCTCAACAAAAGTAACAGGTCGACGGCGCGGGTCAGTATACTGTTTCTGTCTGTCTCTGGCAGCTTTCAGTTTCTCACGAGCTATAGCAACTTTATCGGCTGTAATCTGTACAATATCAGGACTGGCAAACTACTTTTCTCCAGCCTCTAACCAGCAAGTAGGCGTTCTGCAGCGACGCCCATATAACATCTCGTATGGTGGCATGCCGATACTAGAATGATAAGAGTTATTATAAGCAAACTCTATCAAAGGCAAATGAGAATCCCAAGAACCACCGTACTCTAATACACAAGCTCGCAGCATATCTTCAAGAGCCTGAATGGTACGCTCTGTCTGGCCAATGGTCTGTGGGTGATAAGCCGTACTGAGATTTACCCTGGTACCCAATTCACGCTGTAAACTCTGCCAAAACCCAGAAACAAACCTGGAATCCCGATCGGACACAATCGATAATGGAATCCCGTGTCTCGAAACTACCTCATGAATATACAGCTGAGCTAACCGAGTCAAAGATGCAGTCTCACTGGTAGCCAAAAAGTGAGCACTTTTTGTCAGTCTGTCAACAATTACCCAAATCATATCATTACCTTTCTGCGTTCTGGGAAGTTTGGTGATGAAGTTCATAGTAATATGCTCCCATTTCCATTCAGGAATATCAAGCTGTCTCAATGAACCATATGGTTTCTGATGCTCTGCTTTAACCTGGGAACAAATGTGACAAGATTCCACGACATGTGCAACATCGGTTTTCATCGTAGGCCACCAATATAAAGGTTTCAGGTCTGTAAGGAATTATTAATTTGATGAGACAAAATAAAAGATGAAAGTTGAGGGACTAAAGATGAATTGTTTTATTTTAATTAGTTTCCTAGTATAATTATGATTTCTTTGTAACCCTAATGTCTCTAGTATATAAAGAGACATAAGGACGTAGGAAAAAGTGTGCATACATAATGTAGACGTCTAGGGTTTTTGTTTAGCCTCAAGATCAAGGTATTCTTGATCATGTTGCAATCGTGTAACCGTTTTATTGTGATCGAATAAAATTGGGGCTTGTTGTGATAACATTGATGTTCTTATTGTTATTCCGCACTTTATGATTAATTCAATGTTATTGTATCCTAGATCAAGATCTAAACAATCTGAGCTAGATCTTTATTACGTTTTCACAATTGGTATCAGAGAAAGGTTGCTCGTGATCTAGGATATACAAGGTGTACGAGATAAAAGAAGCCGTATCGAAGAAACCCTAGAAGATTGCAAGAAAAATTCGTAATTCGTCACTTTCTGCACAGCCATGGTAAAAATTCCGGATCTCATTCGTTAACCGTTAGATCGTCATGAAATTTAAATTGTAAGTTCTTAACATATAGACGCACATTCTGACCGGAGGGATTTTCGATCTGAGCTTTTGATTGAGAGATATTTATTGTCGAAATTGGTTGCTGAAAGTTTAGGGTTTTTCAGAACGGCAGAAGTAAAACGGTCACTGTGTCTTCGTTATTCAACGAAAGTTTATGATTTTTGGATATGTTATAGAAGACATATGTTTCTACATTGTGTAAAAATTTCATTGTGATCGGATGTCTCTACATAGAGATATTAAAATTCGAATTTGCTGCAGTACGTTTGTGGTTTATGTTTGTGCAGCTGCTGTGTTTTAATTGTTGTGTGTTCGTTAACCGTTGGATCGACTTGATTTTTGGATATGAGGTTCACGACACATAGATGTACATTGGGTAAAAGTTTGAGCATGATCAGAGCTGTGTACGAGGAGATACATAATTGTTTGAATTCTGCTGCAAAAAAGTTGATATGTGAGGTGTTCTTGATTTATAGCAGGAAGTTATAGCAGCAGGTGCATTCGAGATTATATCATGTTTTTAACATGGTGGTGAGAGTCAGGTGGTAGAGCTTCATGCATGGGAACCAATGAATGTGTGTGTAGCTATGGGAGTTCATGCTTCTGAACTAAGCGAGCAGCTGTGGACCGATTTTTGTTGGTAATGATTTTTGATAGTATAATTACAATTACCACTGTTAGGTTCAAGATTACCACTGTCTGTTGCTGGTAGTACTCCAAGATGATTAACACTGTTAGTGGATAATTGTTACCACTGTTTGTGAAGGTGTTGGCGATTACCACTGTTTCTTTGTTTTTGGGAGTAATTACCACTGTTAGTCATGCGATTACTACTGTTTGAAGATTTTTATCACTGTTAGTGGAATTGAAGGAAGTTTCCACTGTTTATGAAATTCATGAAGTGAGTTAAAACTGTTAGTTATAACAGTTACCGCTGTTAGTACAAAACAGTTAACACTGTTAGTACTAATTGTTATAACTGTTAGTTCAACTGATAGCGTTGGATCTCAATTGGAATTGTTTTCATAACAATTGATTCTTATTGATTTAATGGCTCGTTTCTGAAGATTCTTTGAAGAAGTGATTACGAAGAAGATTGATTATAGCTTATTTGATATTGTAGTTGAGTTTTACAGGCGTGTATCTTATCATATCTCAAAGTGAGGTGGAAAACTTTGAAGATAACTTGTTTGATTTGTATGGTGACAACGAAGACTTGACAGAATCTAGCAAACGTGTGAGATTTACAAACTTATGATGCTCAATGCTCATATTTGCTATCACTTGGAAGAGTTTGGGTTGCTCGGTGTCTTATTATGGAGAATAAGGATTTTTGTCAAAGAGATTGCGGTCTACTTATACATAGGATTATAAGTTTGACGTCGTGAATAGTACAAGATATAAGGTACAAGTTTGGAAGATTTAATTTCTTTATTAAGTTTGTTATACTCTATTTTCTTCACCAACCAGTAATCATTACATAGAGCCTACAAAGTTTGAGATTCAAGAGATGGTTAACATATTGATTTGAGGGGAAGCTTATCGAAAAAGTGTTTAATCATCGGAAGATGTTCATGCATTATTTGAGGAAAAATGTTTCATTACTACTGCTAGTTATATATTACTACTGCTAGTATAATTTTTCTATTGTTCAAATTCATTATTCTTAAGATGCGTCATGGAGGGTAATTTGAGACATTAGAAAATTGGATTAGTGGTGTATTATATAACATGTGGTTGTAAAACTTCAAGTTGCTTATCTTCTGGAAGACCCTATTGGATTATGAAAAAAAGGGGAAGAAGAATTACTGATCAAGATTTGCAGCTTGTTATTATGCATGGCATGGTTTAAAAGAAATCAAGAGTTAAGGGGAAGTTTGTGCAAGAAGATCGATATTTTGTCATCATCAAATAGGGGAAGATTGTAAGGAATTATTAATTTGATGAGACAAAATAAAAGATGAAAGTTGAGGGACTAAAGATGAATTGTTTTATTTTAATTAGTTTCCTAGTATAATTATGATTTCTTTGTAACCTTAATGTCTCTAGTATATAAAGAGACATAGGGACGTAGGAAAAAGTGTGCACACATAATGTAGACGTCTAGGGTTTTTGTTTAGCCTCAAGATCAAGGTATTCTTGATCCTGTTGCAATCATGTAACCGTTTTATTGTGATCGAATAAAATTGGGGCTTGTTGTGATAACATTGATGTTCTTATTGTTATTCCGCACAATATGATTAATTCAATGTTATTGTATCCTAGATCAAGATCTAAACAATCTGAGCTAGATCTTTATTACGTTTTCACAAGGTCATTATACATCTTTGTACTTCCAGGATGAACAGACAATCTAGATTTATGTGCCTCAGATAATATCAAATCCCGAAGTCCCCCAACCAATGGAACCCAAACCCGAGACTTGAAGGTTTTCAAACCCCGAGAATCGTCAACTAACAAATCCTTTCGTTTCAGCATAATTTCAGATTTCAAATTAATATCCAATAATGCTTCAGACTGTGCAGCTTTTAACTGAGAAATTAAATCAGAATAAATATCTAAACGCATAAAATATACCCGATCAGAAGATAATTTTCGGCTCAGCGCGTCTGCCACCACATTAGCTTTACCCGAGTGATATCGGATTTCACAGTCATAATCCTTAATCAGATCCAACTAACATCTTTGTCGCATATTCAAATCTTTCTGAGTAAACATATACTGCAAACTTTTGTGGTTAGTACAAATCACACATTTAGTGCCGTATAAATAATGCCTCCAAATCTTTAATGCAAATACCACTGCAGCAAGCTCTAAATCGTGTGTAGGGTAATTCTTTTCATGAGTTTTTAATTGACGAGAAGCATAAGCAATTACCCGATCTCTTTGCAATAAAACACATCCCAACCCAGCATGAGAAGCATCACAATAAACAATAAAATCATCAGAACCATCCGGCAAAGCTAAAACTGGAGCCTGACATAGCAATTGTTTCAGTGTCTGAAAGGCTGTTTCTTGCTGATCATCCCACTGAAATCTAACATTCTTACGTGTCAATTTGGTCAACGGGCTCGCAATTTTAGAAAAATCTTTGATAAACTTTCTGTAATAACCCGCTAACCCCAGAAAACTTTTAATTTCAGAAGGAGACTTAGGTGTATTCCAATTCATCACAGCCTCAACCTTAGACGGATCAACTTTTATCCCATCATTACAAATAACATGCCCCAAGAACTGTACCTCCCGCAACCAAAATTCACATTTTGAAAACTTAGCATAAAGATGTTCTCTTTTTAAAGTTTCCAAAACTAATCTCAAATGTTGTTCATGTTCAAACTCAGATTTCGAATAAATCAAAATATTATCAATAAATACAATCACAAACTTATCAAGGAACGGTCGACAAACCCGATTCATTAAATCCATAAACACGGCAGGGGTATTAGTCAATCCAAACGGCATAACTAAAAACTCATAATAGCCGTACCTGGTGCGAAAAACGGTCTTAGAAATGTCTTCTTCGCGAACTCGCACCTGGTGATAACCTGATCTCAAATCAATTTTTGAAAAATAAGAAGATCCCTGTAACTAATCAAATAACTCGTCAATTCTGGGCAAAGGATACTTATTCTTCACAGTTCTTTTATTCAGCTCCCTGTAATCAATACACATACGAAGAGTGCCGTCTTTCTTTTACACAAATAAAATAGGAGCGCCCCAGGGAGAAGAACTAGTCCTTATGAAACCCTTATCTAACAGTTCCTGAATCTGAGTCATCATTTCACGAATTTCAGAAGGTGCTAATCTGTAAGGAGATTTGGCTACAGGGGAGGAACCAGGAATCAAATCAATCTGATACTCAACTTCCCTAACTGGGGGTAAACCGGGCAACTCGTCGGGAAAAACCTCCGGGTATTCAGAAACCACCCGGACATCAGACACGGTTTTCTTTTCTAACTTTGTATTTACAACATAAGCCAAATAAAACTCACACCTTTTAGCTAGAGATTTTCTAGCTTTCATTATAGAAATCAAAGGAATACTGCCATTTTCCCGTTCTCCTCGAGCCACTACGTATAACTCCTCAGAAATTGGGATTTTTATCAACTTTTATGACACTCAATATTAGCTTTATTTTGACTCAGCCAATTCATGCCTAATACCACATCGAAACTTGGGATAGGCAACAGAAGAAATGAAACAGGAAAGTCATGACCCTCTATTGTAATATTAGCTCCTTTTACCGAGATGGTAACATGAACCATTTTGCCATTAGCCACTTCTACTTCTATAGGGTTTATAATCAACGAGGGAGTCAACTTTAACTTTTCACATAAATTCACAGATATAAATGAACAGTTTGCTCCAGAATCAAAAAGTACACATGCTGGTACAGTATTAACAAGAAAAGTACCAGTAATAACGTCGTCAGTGACAACAGCCTCATCAACTGTCATCTTAAATGCACGACCAGCAGCGGATGGCGAATTTTTCCGCTTTTGGCTCGAAGAAGAGGAACCACCACCCATACCCATTCCCTGCCTCCTAGCCTCAGGACAATCCCCAGCCCTATGACCTTCTTTGTGACAATTCCAGCATACCTGATTAGGATAAGTACAATCTCTGGCCAAATGTCCCAATACCCCGCATTTGATGCACCTGGATGTCTGAGGAGTACAAGGCCCAGTATGCTTAGCTCTGCATCTAGTACAATAAGAACTGTCAGAGGAAATGCCACCAAAATTAGATCTCCTGCTCGGTTGAGTATTTTGTTTTTCTGCTTGCCTCGATCAGAAGAATCACCTTTTGTTCTCTGTTAAAACCTTTCTTTATTTCGCAATCTCTTAGCCTGAATATCACTGTCCACAGACCGAGCTAGATCAAAAGCCTGAGGAAGCGAACCTGCTAATCTCACGGTGGTACGGTAATCAGGAGGTAAGGCTCGAACAAAATGATCAATTTTGGTCCGGTCAGTCGGGACCCACTCCTGCACGAATCTCAATTTCTCTGAAAACTGTCTAATAAGCTCATCAATGGTCATCTGATCGGTCTTTTGCAGCTCAAGGAACTCCTGTCTGATACGTGCAAGATTATACTCAGAACAAACTGCTTACAAACCTCTGCATGAAAATCTGGCCATCTGATGGTACTTATCTGCTGTGGGGTCAATGGTGCAGTAATAGAGTCCCACCACGACATAGCCTGGCCCTTTAACAACTGTACTGCATAAGGTACTTTATCCTCCTCCTCACAATGACAAACATCCAGTTTTCTCTCAACATCACGTAACCAGTCAAGGGTAACTGTAGGATCAGAACTCCCAGAATATACAGAAGGATTACTGGCCATAAATGTTTTAAGAGAACAACCTTTCTTTGACTGCTGAACTGGTGAGAATGTAGGTATCTGAAAACCAGATGATCCGGACGTAGAAAATGGTACAAAAGTCTAAAAATTATACCCATGAGGTTGTTGCTGAGGAATATGTGGAGCAGACGTCGAAATTCGAAAAGTAGATGTAATAGGTGGAGTAGTGCTCTCAGCATGCTGCTGACTTGAAACATGACGTTGAGAAAGCTCAGCCAATTGTTTCCGTTGATCTATCACTTCAGCCTCTAATCTCATCATATACTCACGATCAGATTCTCCACCAGCTGAATAAGATGTACCATGAAGACCCTGATAATCTGGAGGTGCATCCGTCTCTGAGGCATTATTAAGGGTAGGGTTCGGTTGCTCATTCTCAGCCATACCTGTAATCACAACACATCTCACAATTCGTTATTTTGTGAGTACTAACATACTAACCAATCTCATTTACAACTAATCCCGTAACCTGGAATGTTTGACCAATACCACTAGGTTTGGGATTGAACACCTAATCATTGCTCAATTCGCCCAAACCTATGCTCTGATACCAATTTATAACACACCACAATTTTCATAGCATTTTTTTTAAAGGTCGGAAGCGTAAACATCCCATTCATATTATAAACATAGATAACATGACGTCATCTACAAAAGTTACATAAGTTATACGTACTAGTTATTAAAGTTTACAAACCACCAATTGTATCCTGGGCATTATATATATCAAAACATAGTAAAATGTATCAAAACAATATCAGAGTAATCCTGGTCAAACACCTTCCAGTCACTCATTGCCCAGCCCAAATCGTCTCAAAACCTGCAAGGAGTAAATAACGGGATTAGCACGAAGCTAAGTGAATAAACCTGTTACAAACAGTTTGACTTATCCTAACAATATTGATTAACAGCAAATAACACATAGATACTACACCATCAAGAGGATCGGTGGTCCTTGTGGCGCCCTCAGTCCGCGGTGACCCACCAAGCGACACTTATAATCACTGCAGGCCAATACAGTGATTTACCGATAACTGGTTGCTACCTTTAGTCAATATGTGTTCCATTCTCAAAACATGATCACAAATCTCACATTGACTAACCTGTAGCAATCGGTCCAACAATTGTTGACCTCCAAATCATTAAAATGCTCAAAAGCAACACATCACAAATATATATATAAACTAGGTAAATACCTGTCCGTTGGACAGACTCGTTAAACATATTAGCTTAGATTAGAGGTAAAAATTGAACCACTTTTGTTTAATGACGATACATTAAAATGTGTTTGTTGATAGTTTTTTAGAAACGTGGAAGAGTATACAGAAGACGAAGTTGAAAAGCAAATCATTGTTAATGAGATAAAATTACTCTAAAAATATCACAAAAATATTAATATTAAGATCATGAATAATTAAAGGTTTATATATATTATAAGCCTTCTATGAAACAATAGAAAGATAATTGATAATAATTATAATATGCTATGGAAAGAAGTGTCATGGACTATGCATGTAACAGATTACTGTATGATGAGTCCTCATAGAAGATCTGTAAGTTGTGACCAGTGTCTTCGTATTCCTTTGTTGATTAAAAATGTTAAACGACTTTACAAGTATGAATCTCATTAATTTGATTTGATCATTCTTGTTTACGCTTACTTTGGAATTGGAGTTAATCCATATGATGGTCGACTGATGGCCCAACAAAGCTTACTTTAATTTGGAATTGGAGTTAGTTCATTTGACTTGATCAGTCTTGTGCAGAGTTTGACATGGATCCCACAAAGCTTCAAGAAGGCGGGGATGGTCGACTGATGGCCCCACAAGAAGCATTCAACCGAATTGCAGATGTGGTACAGGAAGCAATTAAAAAGATGGAAATGGTGGAAGAGGTGTCACAAAGAAAGCACACTTAGCTCTTGAGGCATGCGATCAAGAACTCAAAGACAAAGCTCGAGAAGTAGCAGCACTAAAATGGAAAGACGAGAAAAACAGCAAGTAGATGAACTCGAAGGCATCGTGAGGATTAAACAAGCTAAAGCCAATATATTTGACCTGAAGGCCAGTGAGGCTAGACGTGAAGCCGAAAGGCTTGCATAGAATTGCACTTGCTAAAGCTGAGAAATCAGAGAAAGATTATGCAAGTAGGTATTTAAAACAACGATTACAAAATTGTATGTTACTATTAAACCCTCAAATAATAAGATTTTCCGAAACACTTGATCATCTTATAATCTTACTATAAAACCTTAAAGCAACGAATGCACATCCAAACACCATCTTTTGCAGTCCGTGTTGTTACAACTTACAACTGATGTTTTGAGTCTAAATATTCATTATCACATACTCTCTATGACAATGAACATCAAAAGACTAACATATTGTTTCGTATATGGCCTAATCTTTAACATTATACTGTATAAGATAATTAAAAACAAAAGACATGAAGTACTAATGGACATAACCTGCACACCTATCCTTTTAAGATGCAGAAAGTTATAGTAACCACCCCGATTAGGGGTGCTCTCTTCATATCGCCGGCAAGTAGCTTCTTAATAATTGGTCACCATCACCAGTGAGGAGTCAACAATGATGGGGCTACCTGCACATGACATTCTGAAATTTTGTAAACATAAGTTTGAAATAAAAAATATATCACAAATCAATGAAACAAAAGGATCTAACCCTGTTGGTGCATAAAAGTTAGAGGTGATCCAGAATACCCACTGTAAAATGTTCCGCCACAACATGGTGAATAGAAAAGAAACTAAATGAGATGCCATTGCCCGGCATATGGAGACCGCAAAGCCTATGAAAGGATTTCCCGTTTTTCTACAGATGTAGAGACGCGCTTGATGGAGAATTTGATCAATTGTGTGCCCGAAGAGTTATTTAATATGATGTTTGTGCGGTTATGCAGCACGTGTTTTCAACAAAAGTTACGTAGGCAGTTTTAGGTGATGGGGGAGGAAGTTACAGATAATATTTAGACCTAATGAAGATTTAAGGAGATTAATTATGTGACACATTAGCAAACATGACTTAATAACCAATTATATGTTAACACGTCAGATGTAAGGTAAACCTTGTTTAATATATATTGGAGATAAGAAAAAAATTAACATTGGCATTGGGTACACTCAAGGTGTTTTCAGAACCCCTGGAACATTATAAAGCTATATAGAAATAAACGAACCATTTAACTTTCTCCATCTTAATCTAAACTTGATATATAAGCTTACCAAACTTTACCAAAATAGGGTGACATAATATACAGGTTCTTCGTGACCTTCAACTAAACACACTATGCTTTGAATATGCGACACAATTCTTATTTTCATATATAAGTTTTAACCATCAACCACCAAATAGGGTTCCATCAGAGCTTCAATTTACACTATTGGTGCATTATAGTCATTTGTCAAAGAGGCCTAGTAAAGTCAATGGCAAAGTGGAACCATGATATCATCAATTTTTTAATTAGGGATAGAATGCAAACCAGCACATGCAATCAGCAAGCAGCATTATCCCAACCCTAGAAATTTGTATGACTAAGATTCTCTACTACCGAGTTGCCAGATCATAATATCTCGTGTACCTGCTCCAACCAAAACTAAAAAAAAAAACATCAACAATTGTAAATACTAATAAAATAATGAACGCCAATAATTCAATTAGAGCAAATGAGAACGAACCGAGGATAACTTGTTGTAATCCATGCTTTTAACTACCATAACTTTATTTAGCGTCATCACCACAAGTTTAGTTCAAAGCTCATCAGACAGGGACAGGGATGAGCTTTGACCAAGACTCTGAGCGCTAAAACCAACCGGTAAGGGATTTATTGGCAGATAGTTGACTTGCTAACAACACACGGACGTGTTAGAATCATGTCTTCACAGATGTGTACTTACAAATTTCTTGGGAAAACTAAACCAAGATGTCCCAGATTATGGCATGAGCCCTAATCTCTGCTTCTTTTTCCCTTTCTTGAGTCCGGGTCTCTGCCAGCTTTTCTTTTTCTCCAGCCTGGGTATGTGCTTAACGAAATTAAAAGTATGAGTATTACATATAAAACTCAGTATATAAAAATAACTAAATAAACTTTCGTGCAAGATAATAAAACTTCTAACACATACAATAGTTAGACTCTAAAGAGTGGTATGAAGATTGGAACATAAAGAGCAGTAGTTTTTTATAAGATACTATTATGGTACAGTCAAAACCACTGTTGTTTTAGCACTAAATAAGAATGACCCGTTTAAACCTAAATCCATTCCAAAACATTAGAATTATAGAAATTGTATTACAAGAGATGGGTCAAATGGGTGGGCATCTAAAGACGCGTAAACTGAACTTGTATGGATGCATGAAATATCATGATTCAATTCAATTGGATTATTACTGGAATTAGCATAGACACATAAAATATGAATCCAATTTGACAGCCAACTTATTTATAACAAAAAAAAAAGTTAAACATAAACTGGGTCAGCCCAACCCAACCCGATCCACCAAAAACTACCCCAGAGCCAATTATCCAAACTACCATGCACACCCATATTGCCACTTATACCGTCTTTGGAATAAACTTACTTATGGACTAAGCATGAGACCTTTATTAAGAAGCACTTAAGTATCAACTTAGAAAGGGTAATTGCATTTTACAAGGGAGATGATCAAAATGGTAAACCGAAAGAAAAACTACTAAACTGTGGATTACTATCCACGAGTATACTTTTCGTAACAGATCATCCATATATTACACTATAAGGAAAAAATGAACCTTGACATTGGGTGCACACATGGTGTTTTCAGAACCCCTGGAACACTATAAAGCTATATAGAAATAAACCAGCCATTTAACTTTCTCCATCTTAATATATTTTGATATATAAGTTTACCAAACAAACCATTTAACACATACATATGGTCAACCACTACACAAAAATTCAAGGTCCATCAATAAATTCATATTATTTGAAGCGTATTAACTTCAAAAAAAGAACTCAAAGATTAATGCTTTACATTTTTTTGTATACATTATACACCAGTCGGACACTTTGTCATCCAAAAATCATTTTATTGGTCCATGGGAAGTAGGCAACCTACAATTAGCACTCACGTAACAGTGAGCAAAAATCATGTGATCTCGACATCTCGTAGACCATAAAGCCTGATTACAAACATGAAGTACATGTAAAACGTGCCATTTACAAGCAAGTAGTTACTTAAAAATGCTACGAAATTCATAACTTAAACATGTACCATGACATAATGCTTGTAGTTTACCCATATGCTTGTTGCAGGGGAAAAAAATGAAATGAGATAATTGATAATTTTCCAAGTACCTCGGTATCTTCTTTTATGCACTCATTAAACTGGCTTGTCTTCAAGTAACATGACATCAATTATAAGAGCAGGCCAAAAGAGTTCTCCCTTAATAGCCGGTATAACTTTTTGATTGTCTTTTGCCTGGTTAACATATATATGAAACTTTTAAAGTTGAAAAATCGTATATAATAGTATATACAAAAGAAAGTACTCAAGAATGTCATCAAACAGTTGGCGTGCATTAACCGATTACATTCAACTAAATACAGTTCAAAATAACATACTGATTTTAGGTTAAGAAATAACAATTAAATCATTACCTTTTCTGATTTCAAGTCTTCAATTTTTCCAATATAATATCTTCTCTTGTGTTAAATCCTGACCTTCAAAAACTTCATAGTCACTAATTCGATGAATAAAAAAATTCAGTATAAAAATTCACTCGCAAAATTTAAAAATTCGCATAAAGATACAAATTCGGAACTTACTTGATCAATCTGATTGTCGATTGGGGGCTGGAACAATTTGTAAATTTTCTCCTAGGGTTGTCAATTTCAGAGTAGAAATGGAATGGGAATGGATTGAGAAACTCTATTAATCAGCAAATCGTTTGAATGCGGTGACGTGTGAGCGGTTATTAGAGCTTTACGTCTACTGATGAATTTCATGTTTCGAGCATTAAGCTGCACGCTTTAGATCATCATCCTCACACCCAAAAAAAATTTTATACCCAATTTTTCTGATGTTGAACCAGATTTTGAGATAAAACTACCGTAGCCTTTTAGGAGAGGGAACATGAGAGGGATTCGGTTACTGGAGGGGATGCGGTTTTAGGAGGGGGATGCGGTTACAGAACTTAATGAAGATTTAGGGTTACTAATTATCTGACACATCAGCAAACAAGATTAATAAGCACCTAGTAATTGACACATCATCAAGGTAAACCTTGATTTATATATATGATGATATCTCAGCAATAATGATCAACAATCAACTATGTTTATTCCGTTGTAACCAATATGTCACAACCAAACCACACTGAAGTTCCAAGTCTATTCACCTGTCAACTTCGATCCAATTACTCAGCTGACTAACTCACTGAGTCTTCGGTGTATCTGTAAACACCACAAAGCACTTGAGTTAGTAACTCAATTAAATCTTGCTTCAATCAAGTTAATATAATCACATAACAACAATAGAACACATTACATATTAAGCATACAATAATTAGCTTGATACGTACTTGCACCATAACAAGATCATCATTCATATTAACCAGATTATGGGTTCCAAATTCACTTTCATATATGTTACTATAACATCTATATACTATAACAGCCTGCAACATATAAACAAAAACACAAACTGATCTGCAGACCACAATCGCGTCGCTATTTAACATAGGTCGCGTCGCAACCAAACATAATCGCGTCGCGATTCAGCTAAGATCGCGCCGCGATCTGTATCGACGATTTTTCAGCATGAACCTGATCCTGCTGCTGCTGCACGAATTCAACAACAAAATACCAATCTCCAGCATACCAATTCAGTTTTTTATGCTATAATCAACTTCACCTAAGTGCACACAATAACATAAAACAATTACAAGCATCATGTATATTCAATTCAAACCTCAATTTACACCAATTTCACATACTAACCCTAACAATTTTAACAAATTGGAAGAACATCAATTAAGCTAGTTTATCACCAACACAACTTAGCAAGAATCATATAATCAGAAATAATCATCAAGCATATGCTATTCAATTTCAATTTAACATATATCATCAATCAACAATCAATTTTATGAAAAACTCAAGAACACTTATAATTAAAAGAAAAGTCCAAGATGATGATAGTGATGTCAATAAATCTGATACAAGAAGTTGAATTCAGCTTGTTGATGATACCAAACTTTTACTTAAAATTTCTAAGGATGTGTATGTATGGCAAATTCAAAGGAAAGAAGTGAGTTAATCAAATTGGGGAAAATAAAACATAAGTCGGCTCCTAACTAACCGACCCAATATTAACAATGTAATATTATACCCGTTCTAATTCTATTGTCTGGAACCTAAATACCAATTGCGGGAAAACTATTTTATATTACCGTAAGCTAAAACTATTCAAAACGAGTAATATTTCACTAGTCACAATTAAACCTTTAACCAAGTTCTCTAAGTTATAATTCAAAACACATAATTACTCAATATTTAAAATATAACGAGTACTAATATATAAGTAATGGAAATTACCGAATTACCCTCAGGTCACAAAAGCGGGTGTTACCAAACGCACCTTTAAAATCTTGATTATGAATGACCTCTTCATTTTCTTTTAATGTTTTTTTTCCCTGCAAAGTAATACGATAAAGGTGGTGTTTGGAAACTTATTTTGATTGCTTATTTTTAGGGTGATGATAAATCCAACATCATTTTTGATAGATCCACCATCATTATGCATTATTTATTTGTACAGTACAACTCTAACCGAAACAACAAATTATAACACCATTAATCTAACTGAAACTAAAAATTGTTTAAATTAAATCATGGTATAAAGCTTTTGGAACCTTGTTCATATGTAATCAGTGAAATTAATCCAAATTATTCAATATTCTCTTCTTCTGTTTGTTTATCAGTTTATGGAAGAACAACAAGAAGAAGAAGGTGGAGACGACGACGTTTCTTCTCCCCCTTTATCTCCTTCATTGATTTCATCGATCCATTATTACTAAATATACACACACATCCTCTGTATCTATATATATTTACAAAACCTAATAATAATTTAATTAATTAATACTTATAATTATAATAGAGGGGTAAAAAATAGGGAAGGGGGAAATCGAGAATGGGGAAATCGAACCCATTCTCGTTTCGCCGGACCAATAGTAATAACACAACTAGGCGTCGTAAAACCACCAAAAAAGTCGGTGAATCACCCCTACTTCAACCGTCTCCATCGTCACCACCACCGCCGCCGCCGCATGATGATGCCATGCCGGTCGCCGTTGCGTCGACGAAACCGAAGAAGAAAGCAGGTGGAGCTAGGTTATGGATGAGGTTCGATAGAAGTGGTGAATCTGAAGTGTTTGAGTGTGATAAAAGCACCATCATTAAACGAGCTGGTATTCCGGCTAGGGATTTGAGGATCCTTGGCCCTGTCTTCTCCAATTCTTCTAATATTCTCGGTATATATTTATTGATTTTTATTGTTTTATTTCACTTAGCTACTGTTTTGTTATTAGGGTTACACTTGACTTTGTATTGCATCATTATTGTTTGTACGTTAATTTTGACCTAAACTAGCCAATTAGTAGCATAATTTACTTAAGTTAGGTAGCTTAATAGCTATTGCTAATGTTTTAGTTTTATGTATGACTGGATGTTTGTGAGATGATCTTATGGTATACTTGATATAATCTTTCATCATTTCTGTTGTGTTAAAACCAATCCAAATGTGAATTTCCTGTGTAACGACTGCAGTGTGGTGAAACATATGATGGGAAGGAAGTAGGATATTGAGGTTTTCAAGGAATATTTTGTTAGGATTGATGTGAATTTGTAACCATAAAAGTATCGTTGGCTGCATATATCTTGCATAAAGGACTCTGTGTAAGCCAAAAAAAATTCTAAAGCTAGTTGTTTGTAAAAGGGATAATAAGTTGGATCGTGATATAGGTTCTTTTGTTCATTCTCCAAGTCTGTGCATCCTAGTATCATATCGACTTATCGAGTCATAACTTTTAGTTTTACTTGACGTGAGAATACCTTTTCTTTTATTTAATAATTTGTTTTGAATCGATATGTGAATGCTAGAGTGATATGAGGCTGAAGTTCAAATTCACTTAACACCTTGCATATTTACGCAGCTAGGGAGAGGGCAATGGTTGTTAATTTGGAATATATAAAGGCCATAGTCACGGCTGAAGAAGTCTTGTTACTTGATCCTCTACGTCAAGAGGTTCTTCCATTTGTGGATCAACTGAGGCAACAACTTTCTCGTAAAACCCCTTCCAATACGTCAGGTGGCCGTCCGCTTGCTTTACGTGATGCAGAATCAAACTTATCAGCTTCTGGACAATGGTTAGCTGCTCCTGAAACCTCAGAAGGTTTGCAAGATGAGCTTCCATTTGAATTTCAAGTTCTGGAGGTCGCGTTGGAGGTAGTGTGCACATATTTGGACTTGAGTGTGGCGGATCTTGAGAGGGATGCTTATCCTGTGCTAGATGAACTGGCAAAGAATGTCAGCACCAAGAATCTTGAGCGCGTACGGAGCTTGAAAAGCAACCTTACCCGTTTGCTTGCAAGAGTACAAAAGGTATTTTATGGCTATTTAGTGTATGGTTCATAAATCAAAGAAGGAATAGTGTGGTTTATCCATGTCAGAGTGAAAAAAACCATCTGTGATCTCTTTCATTTTTCTTATATCCATTCCATGGGCAAGATCTACTTTTTTGCGTATTCCACATTGAACGGAATTCAAACTTGGCAATTTTGAGTGTCATCTACGATATCCACAAATCCTTTAAATGCATTCATTTTTGTTTTAGTTTTTTGATATTGTATTGTATATTTAAAATTATGATATTTATATATTTTTTTTATTAATATTTGCGTTAACATAGAAGTTAAGTTATACACATATTTACATATATAGTATGACAATCATTAAATACAGTTTTAGTTAAGAATTCCTTACATTATTGGACATTTCTATCTTTGTTACCAATCTATTTCAATCCATATGTACATGTATATACTCAGATGACCATTCCGTTCTTGTAGGTCATCAAATATGTTGATGCAGTCTAATGAATCATCTCATTATTCATTAATATGTCCATTCTATTCAAACTAACCAAACAGACCCTTAATAATTCTCTTTTAGGTTTACATTCTTTCGATGCTAAAAAGTTGTCATGGTGACAACTATCTCTTTAGTTTTGGGCATACCATCTGTATATAATCTGACCTGGCATCTCAGTTTTGATTCGTCCCAGTCCTTTTTAGGTATTAGAATATAATATTTGTAATAGAATTTAACATACTAACTATTTACAGAAGACAAAAAATTTCTTTAATGACATAAATGTCTATATGGTTTCAGGTGAGGGATGAACTTGAACATCTTCTTGATGACGACGAAGATATGACACAGCTGTATTTAACAAGGAAGTGGTTACAGAATCAACAAAGTGAGGCTTTGTTGGGAGGTGTAGGTTCTGTTAGCTTCACCAATGGTGCATCCCATCTGAGGCGACTTAGTTCTGTCAAGAGTGGAAGTATTATGACGAGCGCTAATCTGAATGATAATGACGTGGAGGATCTGGAAATGTTGCTTGAGGCTTATTTCATGCAGCTGGATGGAACTCGTAACAAAATCTTATCTGTAAGTAAATCTCTTCTTTCTCAGAACTTATTTAAATCAAATGTTCCTGGATAGATCCATCAAATATAAAAATAGCTGTCCCATTATGTACTATCTAATGAAACAAATGTTTGACGGTAAACTAGTATGTGTTCGGTTGGCTAAATAGTAGGTCTAGAGGTTGTAAAATGCGCTGGGTCGAGTAACACGTTTGGGTCGATTGGACTAATATTTTGTACTGGTTAAAACGAGTACTTCTATTCAATATATTTTGATTTTATAATAAACTAATAATATATTTAAAAAAGGACGGGTTCCATGGTTTTTAATGTATTACATTTTCATGAAGTGTTTAAAAACTTATATTATCACCTACTATGGTGTTCGTCCTAGAAATTTCACCATATTTTTTTTATTATTTATTTCGTAGAAAAAAAAATACAGTTGTGGGAAGAAGTTGAACACTTAATCGTTAAGTTCATTGTTATTACCATTGGTTTTTTCTACCTAGGGATGGCAAAAAGATCCGAATCCGATGGGGATCCCCGAACCCCGCGAGTTTTGGATCGGGTTGGGGATGACTTATTGGGGATGGGGTGGGGTATGGGGCGATAAATGGGGATTTATATTGGATTGGGGTTGGGGTGGGGTAGTATCATCCCCGCCCCGCTCCGCCCTGATATATATATGTGTGTGTGTGTGTGTGTGTGTGTGTGTGTTTGTGTGTATGTGTGTGTGTGTGTGTGATTACAATATATGTATATATAATTATTAATTATATTTATAAATAACTAATATCATCAATAAATATATTTATTTATAACTTTTTGGATTACAATAATATTTAATACATTATTTATCTATAAGACTATGGTGTGTTGAAATTTAGAATTTTGACTCGTTCACAACAAAGTCTTAGTTATTATTTATTTGTAATGTACCTTTGTAATCCTTCTATTTTTTTAGTATACTTGTGTCATCAACGAGGTCAATTACAATATGTTATCTTGATCATGTTACTATTTGTTTTTGAAACGAGGATGCCAATTACCGGATGTTTATTTAATGCTTTAAGAAAAATTAACAAGTCGTCCGAATTTTGGGTATAATTAATAGAGCACGAGTGATGCGTTACGATTTGAAGAGCCCACGTTCTCAACAAGTTACCCCGATAAGACCCCGTTGGGTATTGGGGTAAGCCATTCCCCGGATGGACCGCCCCGATAATACCCCGCTGGGGTTTGGGGTGGGGTTAGGGATTGCTTAGAATAATGGGGTTGGGGTTGGGGCTGACACCCCCGCACCGAACCCGCCCCATTGCCATTCCTGATTATTCTACCCTTTTACTTTAGGGTAGGTCAGGGTGGATAATGGGTATAAATTGACTGGGTTGGGGCGTTGGGCCTACCATTTTTCTTGGTTTATAAGTAGTTAACTATGTTATTACCTATTATTATAATAAAACGATTTTGATGGATTTATGCATTTGAATATGTTTAGGCTGATTTCCGACCTATGCTTCGTTTCCTTTTTTTTAATGGGTTGAATATGCCACGTAGACTAAAACAGTACGATGACTTGATATATGGAAATCTGTTTGAACATCCAGGTTCGTGAGTACATTGATGACACAGAGGACTATGTGAATATCCAACTGGACAACCAACGAAACGAGCTAATTCAACTCCAGTTAACGTTAACGATAGCATCATTTGCTATAGCCTTTGAGACCCTGGTGGCTGGGTTATTTGGCATGAACATCCCATGTCGTTTATATGATATAGATGGGATATTCGAGCCTTTTGTTGGAGGCCTCACTGCCATTTCTGTTGTGCTCTTTCTGCTCATTCTTGGATACGCTAGATGGAAGAAGCTACTCGGCTCATAATAAATGTAAACCGACCCCTCTGCAAATAGAATTAAACTCAAAATCGTACTTGTATTATTTGGAAAAAAATTGGGTTTAATGTGGCCTTGTTGCATATTACCAATGATGATGTTACGTTTAATGATAATGCTTATTCCAACAACTGCATCTTATCGAGGATTGAGTTTACTAGGGCTGTTAACGAACCGAGTCGATTTGAGTATCAGACAATTTGGGCTCGACTCGTTTAATAATTACTCGGCTCGAGTTCGACTCGAATTCGATTAAACTTTTATAACTGTGTTCGAGCTCGAAAATTAAATTATTGTTCGAGTTCGATGCTCGTTTAATTTTAAGATAATTTTGTTTCGAAAGTAGCATTCGAGATGAACATACTTATTTAGAAACTCGAGCTCGATAGACTCGTTTATTTTTTCAAATAATCTTGTTCAAAAACATAATAATCTTTTTTAATTGAAGTGTATAATACACATTTTAAGAAATTCTTTCAACTCAAAATGTTGTGCTAATCGATGTATAAAAGTCGAGAACATATAAGAAAGTATCTAAGTGTATAATTGGGTCTTGTATTTAGAGTTCTTCTTGCATATAAGTTGTTTCATTCGACCAATGTGGGATGTAAAAGAAAAGGGAGTTTATCTGAGTTCTTAGCCAATATGTTTAGGAAAAACATATTTACCACAATGGTGTTTCTTCAAAAGTATTTACTTAATGTGTGATTTTCTCAATAAAATAACTTTTTCTCATCACATACGTAATTATATTAAACAAAATATGACCTTTTCAATTTAATAACTTTTTATTAGGGGTGTTCAAAAGTATCCGTATCCAAATCCGTTACCCGAAAATCCGAAAATATCCGAAAATTCGAATATTTCTTTTTAAAAATTTCGAAATTTCGGATTCGGATATTTCTTTTCAAAAATTTCGGATTCGGATTCGGATATTTCTGTTCAAATCCGTTACCCGGATACCCGAATTTCGGATTCGGATATTTCTTTTCAAAAATTTCGGATAGTTTGGATATCCGATATCCAAAAAATATATATATATATATTTTTTCTAATTTTTTATGAAAAGTACGGAGTATATTAGATTAATAGATCATAGTAATTGAATTTTGATTAATATTGATATTATGTGCTCTAATATTTCATATTTTCAATATATAAACTCAATAACTTAAGATTTAATTACATAATGTGACATTTTGAAGGATTTGAAAATGAATTTTAATAACTTTCAGATATCCGAAAATTCGGATATCTGAAATTTCGGATTCGGATATCGGATAGTGTATAACTGTGTGTTTGTCTAGCTATAATACAAGTATACAATATACAATTTAAGTTTTATATTAACACTTAAGTTTTAATTAAAACTTAAAATATTATGATAGCTATGCTCGTTTGGCTCGTTTGACTCGGTTAGCTCATTCGATTTGAGAGAATTAAACGAGCTTTCGATCGAGTCGAGTCGAATATTAATGTTCTCAAGCTCGGCTCGTGAAACTAATCGATCAATCATTTATGTTCATGCTTGGCTCGAGTTGAGCTCGAAATCGAGTAGTTCGTTAACTGCTCGGCTCGTTAATACCCCTGGAGTTTACCATCAGTGGGTCGTTTTGTAATTAAGGCCAACCTTAAGGGACGCAATTGTAATTAACCCATAAGTGGTCTCCCATTGCCCCATTGGGCATTTGCTTTGCAACTTGCAGATTTTACAGCTTGGCACCGCTAGTGGACAGATACGGTGTGGTGGATTACTGGATTTCATGACTTTAATTCACTTTTATATTTCACATGTTTTTTTTATTTAACTCAGATTTATGCTAACATGTACTTTCTTACTTCGCAAAAGTCTAGAAAATTGAAATATCCAAATGGTAAACCTTTAACAATTAACGTTAACATTGAAATGATCGAAACTTTTATTAAGTAGGACAAATTAACCTTTCAATTTACGAAAATAACAAGAGATGTAGTATAGTAGGTGTTAGTTGAATCATCGTAAATTGTTATACTCCTTCCGTCCCATTACAAATGTCCACTTTGACTTTGCACGTAGTTTTAGGATTCTCCACTAACTACACTTTTCACCAATCAAATATTAAATCCACCCACTAAAGTCTTTTTTGATTGGTTAAATATCAAAGTGGACACTTGTAATGGGACATCCCAAAATAGTAATGTGGACATTTCAAATGGGACGGAGGGAGTATGAGATAATGATTGGTGCAGTTAACTGCACTTATGTTAAGTTTAAAAAGAGGGACTAAATGTGTATTTATTAGAAAGTTGAAGAATATAAAATGTAAAATATTATACTTGTGATTGGTCAACTACACTATGTTGTGAACTGCATATGTTATCGTAGTCTAAATAGAAAGGCTAGTGATAAATACAACACATCTTTTGATTCATACACCACCTTTTACGCATTCTGAAGTAGTACAGTACAATACTGCAATGCATGATTTTGATGTATATATATATAAAAAAATATTGTATATATCAACACCCAAATAGAAAGTAACAATATTAAAGGTGTTGTGATGTTATTTAAACATTATTCTTATTTTAAAAAATCAATATATATTATTCCAAGTTTTTTTATCTTAAAAACGGAATGTTACATTTTATTTTTTTATGACAGATGTAGTATTATCGGGAGTGGTAATAAAAAATATGCTACTAATTAATAAAAATAAAAAATATGCTACTAATTAATAAAAATAAATATATAATACAAAAATAGAAAAAACAAGAACATCTCACTTTGGGTTGTCAAACAGGAGCTTTATTCATCAACCCAAGTCAACGAGAAACGATAGATTCATTCGTTATATAGAAAATAAAACCCTAAATTCTTAAAATTAGAAACGATTACGAACATTCATTCTATTTGATTCGATTCGTGTTCTCATCAATTATCTGATCACATTGCCTAATTTTAGACATCTATAGTGCGCAATCACAGGTAATCCTCGATTTAATCGTGTATTTCTTGTGAATTTAACGTGTTTGATTGATTCAAGCTGTTCATTGTTCGCATTAGGTAAAATGTAGATGATAAATACTCGATTACTATTTAATTGATTGTTTCTATTGGAAATATAAGAGCTGTAGAAGTAACTTGTAAGTAAGATATTAATTTTGTGTCATTAGAATTGATTTTGTTATTTTCTATTGCAAAAAGTAGTTATGTAACTTGTAAATACTCCGTTTGTAATGTTTTTTTAAGAGAATAATCACAAATCTGGATATTAATTTTGTTGATATTGAATTATGTAAGAGATTTCTTGTGTGTGAGTGTCATTGTGCTTTTGAAATGACGAAAAGAGTATAATCTGTATGGCATTATAATTATTGGTGTAAATATACGATTTTATAGTTTGAGTTTCTTGCTCCATTGTTTTGCTAGTTGCTACGTTTTCCCAGATTTCTACCTGCTTCCTGATCCTATGCTGCGGAAAAGCTTCCTGGCAGTACGACTTTGAACCAGGCGATAGTTGATAGCATAGAAACCTGTATACGATAAGCATGCTAGGCTGTTAG
This sequence comes from Helichrysum umbraculigerum, assembly GCA_949592205.1. Taxonomy (NCBI): domain Eukaryota; kingdom Viridiplantae; phylum Streptophyta; class Magnoliopsida; order Asterales; family Asteraceae; genus Helichrysum; species Helichrysum umbraculigerum. The sequence goes on along the minus strand of CATIUR010000001.1, from coordinate 380,061,744 downwards.
TTTAATACGTTTAGAAAAGTGTGATCTAATCTAACATTTGTAACAATAATCTAATAAGAATGCTGATATATACAAGGATTGACTTAAAGTAGGGTTGTCATAGGAGTCTGTGTATTATCCAAGATAGAGTTGATTTACTTTTTGAGTAAGAAGATTGAAATAGAATATGTGAATTTTGAGTTAATAACTTCGAACACATTTTTTTTGCTCCAAGGGTGTGATGTACCACATATCAGTACAGAATTAGCTTCGATGATTGAGAACTGGTTGTCAATATCTTTTTTTAGCATAAGGTCTATATTCGAGTCTCAAGGAACATTTGCTCTGTGGCAGTGGGCGTTGCACAAAGAGGATTCTCCAAGGAAGAGTCTGCAATATTCTAGAAGATCCTTGTAGTGCTCTAGGATAATCTATTGTTTTAGGTTGTTCTGTAGGATACTCATGTTTTATGTTTAAGCTTAAAGATATACAGTAGTATAATAGGGTTTATGTAGGAGAAGCTAGTGGATTCCTGCATTTAGATCTTTCCCTAGACCGTTCGAGCCTCCTATATCAGGTGGAGAACAAGTGTAAGAATCCAAATTTGAGAGAAACCAATATAATATCATGCTTTCATTCCTTTGGAAATATGAGTCACCACCTGCTTTGTCGTAAATTTAAATCGGTAAGAAAGCACATAAATACATTGATATATTTATCTATCTTGTATTTGAAAACAAGCACGAAACATAGATAAAGATATGAGCATGTTCAAGACGCGATCACTTTGAGAAGGAAAACTAAACTGAAAGTTTAGAATTGTGACTTAAGTCAACAAATTGTCCCAATATTCACAGACAAGGAAATAAAATTTAATAGCTGACGTGGTAGAGTTAAGGAGATTAGAAAAAGATAGACCATATTAATTCACTTCACTCTATCTCAGCATCTCTCTTAGATAATATAGATCGATTTTGAGTTTCAAACCAAAGTGTTTTGTTTTATATCAATGCTGCCTCTGTTTCAGTTTTGAAGTTCTCTTGTTTACTAATAAACTTTTTGATGTCAGTCTTTAGCAGGGATCTGTGCTCTAGCTATGGCAAACTCTAAGGGACCTTCAACGATGAGAAGTATGATGTACAATGGAAAGAACTCTTTACTTCCTCCTAAAAGTCCATTTCCCAGCATGGCTCCATCATATGCTGATTATGTCTCAAATTCTGCGGCTGGCCCAAATGGACCACCAAAATATAGAGATGCAAATTCGCTTCATCAACGTACTTCATCTGAAAGCTTTCTGGTAGAAGAACAGCCTTCTTGGTTGGATGATCTTCTTAATGAACCAGAGTCACCTGTACGGAGAGGACATCGGCGCTCATCAAGCGACTCTTTTGCATACATGGAAGCGGCTAATGCGGCTCACAATGAATATCGAGCACAGAATGAATTCAGATTGAGAAACTTGAGTTCTGCTCCTTCATGGGGATCACAAGACTTTGACATATATAAAGATTTCCGAAGCGCATCTTTCTATGAACCGAATGCAATGAGTAAAAACAAAAGTCGGGCATGGGATTCATCACAGAATTCATTAATACATTCTACTGGGTTAACTTCTCCTAGGGACAACTTTGTTCTTCGGGCTCCTATATCCTCAGGTGCTTCACGAGAAATTGATGGAAATATCTCCACTGCAACTGATAAGAAGGATGGAGTTATATCTGCCCACCAAGATACAGATACTTCTGAAAGAAAAGATTTTTCTAGCAACAGGGGTTCCGTGTCTGAAACAGATACTAAACGTGCGAAACAGTAAGTTACATTGTCTCCCTTTTGGTCTTTTCACACAACATATATCATAGATATACTTATTCATGCTCCAGTGATCATGATTATATTGACATCTCTAAGATTTATGACGTTTTTTCTGTGTTCTGTAATATACTTTTGCAACATTCTTTTGAACTGATATTACAAGTTAGAAGAATGAAAATGATAAGCTACTTGCTGTCTTTCAATCTAAAGAGCTATTAAATGGTTAGTAGAGTTGGCAAATTGGGTGGTCAGATTGCGGTCAAATTGATGATCTTCTAGTATAGGCCAGTTTGGGTGGATCTGAATCATATTTGTGTCGATTATTTTCAACTTTTTTTATTAACTACTCCGTAGTTGATGTGTTACGAGTTATTACAATAGCTATATATTTGATACAATTTTCAAAAGCAAGTGATTTATGTATGCACTAAAGTATACTTTTGGCTTCTTCTGACCCATTTTACCCAATTGAACTGCTTCCTTTATTGCTATTTCTTTTACCCGTTTTACTAATTGGGAATTAAACATAACTGAAATCGATATATTCATAAGTAAATGGGTTGAATTACCATCTGTAATGCTTTTTTTGGAAATATACATCTGGCCTCAATTTCATATAAAATACCCAAGTATTTTGGCATGATCTAAATTTATTGCAATCAGAAAGGTTCGAAACTAGATGTCCATTCTTTAATCTAACAATAACCTACACAGGCAATTTGCTCAACGTTCGCGAGTACGAAAGCTTCAGTACATTGCTGAGCTGGAAAAAAATGTACAGGCTTTACAGGTAGATTTGAAATTACGAAAAATCATTTATATATGCCTCATATATACTTCGGCCAGTTCATATTATATCTGTTGCAACTGCAGGCAGAAGGTTCTGAGGTTTCTGCTGAAGTGGAATTTCTGAACCAGCAAAGTCTTATTCTGGGCATGGAGAATAAAGCACTGAAACAACGCTTGGATAATCTAGCTCAGGAGCAACTTATCAAATACAGTAAGTTTTTACCCTCTTTCACCTGCATATACTAGATACACATGCACAGCCATATGATGAAACCAAACAGCATACTATTCGTTTATTTCAACTCCACCACCATAAAACGGAATTTGACAAGTCAATGTGTAAATATAGTGTTGTTGGCGAAGCTCACCATAAAGTTGGTTTGCATAGCAACTATTTCTCTAAACATTGGCTCATACTTCTATATCAGACAATGGATTGATAGGAATGGTAGAGAAGTAACTTGCATATAGGTTGTGGGTAAGCTAGGCAGTGCCACTTTAGGTTATTCCATAATAACATTATTATATAATTAGAAGAATCAATTTAATAAAATATGCCGATCACTTAAAAACTTGAAGTGAATGTTCGCACCAGGTCAAATGGTTAAACTAAAGGATTTAATTAGGAAGGAAATATATCAAACGAATCAAATGGGTCAAACGTGTTGAAAGTTATTCGAAGTCTATTTAAAAACCTCTAAACTGCTAAGTAAAGATTTTATTAATGATATTAATTAATTATAATAAATAAATAGTTTTCACCCATTACCAAGCCCCCAATTTGCCACCTCTAGCAAACAACGAGGTAAGAATACAATACCTCTCTGTTAATTGCATGTAAAATCATTACTTGACTGCCATATACAAACTAACCACATGTTTTCTCAGTGGAGCATGAAGTTTTGGAGAGAGAGATAGGGAGACTGCGAGCTTTATATCAGCAACAGCAACAACCACAGCAGCCACCTCCCGGTCACCGGCGATCCGCCAGTAAGGATAAACTCGATGTTCAATTCGCAAACCTTTCTTTGAAGAAAGACTCCAGTTCTTCTCGCGATGTTTCCGGTCAACTTCACATCTGAGTACAAACATCACAGATTCACAGCACGCAACGAGCCATGCTGCATCCAGACTTTTCTATAACCGACATATTGTCATCCCAACAGCAAAACAACTATTTGCATGTTTCATTAGTTCCTTTACCTTTAGAATCTATTACATTGCCTGTGTATGTTCTGTTTTGCTAATGTAGTACCTTGCTCTGCACCTGGTAGTCTGGAAATCATATTTCCCAGTTGGAGACTCACCCGAGGTGTTAACTCTAGAACGTGATGCAATATTTCATGTTCGTCCGTTACTCATTGATAATCAACTTTTATCATCATTCACCCTAGTTTTATTCAGTATGTTTGGTAATTCACTTAGTTATCAACTGTGAAAGCTCTGTAACGTTTTTCAGTAACTATTCTTAATTGAACTTGGTTTAAATTTAGTTGTTGTGGAGCATTCACATTTTGTAGGTTTTACCATCTGTTATTGGTTGATTGTTCACCTTTCAATTACTGTTGTGCACTTTCTACTTTTTGCATATAATTTTTAACAGGAGTATTTAACTATTTATCACTTGTTTAACAACTTTGTCCTATATGTTAGAAATTTAAGCATTTCATAAACAAGTGCTAACTTTCATATGATTTTGAATCACCAAATATTGATATGTTCAATTAGGCCAATGAAATCCATTGTAAGGATTATAAATATAAATATAATAAATATATAAAATAACAAGTGTAAATTAGTTAAAAGGTTATTGAGTTAGTCTATATTATTTGGGCTTGAGGCGCTACACTTGATACTGAATGTAGGGTGATGAATAGTAGTGAACAAAAAACCCGTACCCGGAACCGAACCCGGAAAAAAACCCGGTTTTTTTAACCCGGTTCGGGTTTTTTTTGTACCCGGGTTGGGTTTTTGAAATTCAAAATCGGGTTGGGACCGGATACACTACGGGTCGGGTTGGAAAACCCAGTATAAAACCCGGAAAAACCCGGTTTAAAAACCGGTAGTCGTGGGTCAAAAACCCTGTTCGGGTCGGGTCGGGTAGGTCAACACCGGTTCTCATCCTTTGACCTAGTACCCGGTTCGGGTTCCGGGTACGGGTCGGGTAGGCCCAATACCCGGTTTTGTTCACGCCTAGTGATGAAAATGTACATCTAAATATGATCCTTGTGTGATTACGGGGTAGCTTCTTCTTCTGGGCTTTCTTAGTGGCCCATACGTGTACATGTCTGCTTCTTCCTCTAGTAGGTATAGAGATTAAAACCTTTACCTAGCTACATGTTCTTGTAGTGTTTCCTCGTATTTTGACTTGTATATCCTTGTACTCTTATTTGCTTTTATTATTATTCTTATTTTCTATTCTATTCTATAGTATATTCGTTTTTCTCTTACCGTAAACTCATATATGGACATAAAGTTTTTTTGTTTTTTCTTTCTTTTTTAAAAAAATAACAATATTCATACATACAAGCTCAATAGATATATATTTAGATATATATTTTGTAGGGAAATTGAAGGATTTGCCACATTTCACGGACAAATATCACGATTTGCCTTCTGGAAAAAGAAATTGACGATTTGCCCCATCCCGACGCAAGTTGCAAGTTGTGATTTGCGACCGGCTTAGTATCCGGGTACGTGACCGAGAGTTAATTTGTTAGAACGGGTCGCACGAGGATTTGCGCTTTGCATCCGCCCAAACAAATTTGCGATTTGCGTCCGCCCAATTTATTTTGCGTCTGCCCAACTAAAGTTATGTTTGCTATTGATACGAATCTTCTTAGAAATCAATCAAGAAATGAAAGAAGATCACAATGAACAAAGGAATCACTGGAATAAGAAAGCAATTCGATTGAACAGTTGTATGAATTAGGTTCCAAGGAACTCAATTACAATTACAGAGAAAGAAGAGAGAATACTCAACTGAGATGTTATCAAAAGCTTACTAAATCTGTTACAAGTGTTTGCTATATAATCCGTAACATCAACCCATCCATGAGCTACTCACGTGACCCTTTCCATATTGTTATTTCTATTAAGACCCACATGCCAAGCACATGACTAAATTGGTCTGTATCAATACATCCCTTCTTGAAAGATTCTTGCCCTCAAGAATCCTTTTAAAGATTGAAAATTTATCTATGTCTTCATGCAACTCGATAATAACATCTCCATCTTGCTGACCCATGAATCTAGGTTCTTGGTTCGACCCATTTTGAACCTAATTGTACCTCTTGTGAATCTCTTCATATTCACTTCAAGTTCTTGGGTTTTCTCCTCTGCTATAGCAGCAATGAATCTATCATTAATTTCACCTTTGATTGCACTACCTTCAGAATTCATCTCCATTTCAACACAAAACTTCACCAAGTGTAGCAGCTTTGTTTTACTTTGCTCAACTAAACATACAAGATGAATAATTAAAGCATCCATTACAAACCCTTCTAGGCACTTGTCTTTTGAAGAATATTTGGTGTAGAAAGCAAAGACTTGAATGTCTTTATTCTGTTCCATCTTGTGATTATGCTCATGTGCTTGCTCATTCATTTGCAGAATCCATTTACCAAGGCAGGTATACTCAATTGATCTCATGTCAACTTTGGAAAAAACATATGTATCAGCATGTTGGACACTACTTACTGCTTGTGAAACTTCCATTACCAAATCATGTATTAACATGTTAACATCACGACATTTTAAAACACGTGGATCTTTCTCTCCATTTATAGTTGACCAAAATAGCCAACCCGATTTCCATTCAAACCTAGCAGCAACTATCAATTCCATTGGTTCACAAAGAGCACAAAAACACTTGCAGTTCTTCCAATTTAACTCAACTGTCGAGTAAAGAGTAAATCTGTACAATCCATGTGATTTCTTCCAATCTTTGTAACTACGCTTAATCACTCCATTCAGCCTTTTAAAACTCCTTAATTCCCAGCCATTGTAATGCACTTCAGTTGAATACCTATATCTTCTAAGATGAAGTCCAACCATTACTATCATTGAACCATTTTTGAACATATCAGCATGCAACACATCCACTATTCCCGGTCCATGGTCATTGTAAGCATTCCCTAAACCATCGCTAATCATACGCGCAATAGTGGTATCCAGTCCTAACTTAGATACTTTTCTTGAGCCTACAGCATAGTCATATGCATTTAGCTTATGTCTTATCAAGTTTGAGCTGAGTAGCAGACCTGGCTTCCATTCAAATGTATCAACAACTATCAGATCACTCCCAACCTGTCTTGTTTTCTTATCTCTTATGAGAACATACCCGACAAGTTCAGCATACATCTTTTTAAAAGGGATCCAACTACTTTCTACCATGGCTTTCCTTGGAGCCGAACCAACAAATACCTTGGCAAAACTACTTTCTTTGGATTTTGTTTTACCAAACTTGTTTTTGTCAACACCTATGTAACCAACTCCATGAAATTACCGGTGACATGGCATCTTGAGTTTCAGGATGTAAGCAGCCTTTGCTTTGAATTCTGGTTCACCATCATTGATATTCAAGCTCTTATTCTTAACTATCTCAACCCTTAGTTGATTCAAGTCAAGATATATTCCAGGCTTCAAATAACCAGCATAACATATATCCTGAGACTTTTCTATTTCACTATTTTTAGTGTGTCCTTCGACATCCTTCGATTCCAAATTTTCGATATCTTTATACACTGCATCCTTTTTAACTTCTACCACATCCTTATGAGTTCTATCTTTTTCACTGAAGTGATATGCATCAACAGGTGCTTCATCCAATTCGTTCTCTTCCAAATTTCTTTTAAGTGTTCCTCCTTTGTTTAATTCTCCCAAAACAGCGAAATAATTATTAAAAGGTTCCATTTCAACACGTGCTTTCCCAGATTTATCATTAACTACAAGTTTCTTGTTATTTTCTACACCACTCGTATCTCCAAACGTTTGAGAATTCAGCAGACAATGACTAAACTTTCCTTAATAAGGTTGTTGGTTGCTTCTTGCATTTTAGCCAAACAATAGGCATCCGGAAGCGTTTTGGGTTTTAACACCTTAACCCATTTTTCAATATCCGGTTGCAACCCACCAATGAAGATATTAATGACATATGATTCGTTTAAACCCACATTCTTAAACAAAGAATCAAACACATCATAATACTCTTGAATCGTACCTTTTTGTCTAAGATTTTCTGTTGTTGACATTTCATCGAACACTTCGTGTGCACCATTCTCATCCTCACTGATTCTTCCATTTTTCACTTCTTTTTCCAAAGAAATCAGTCTATCACCATCAGAATTCTGTCCTTTTAAATCTCTCATTTCATCAATCAAGAATCGTTGGTTGTATGGAAATGCATTGATCGAACTTGAAGTCCACCTCAAAGATCTGTAACATTCTTCCAGAGTTTGGCTCTTTTCTGCCATTGGTACTCGAAGTGTTGGTGTAGTTGATTCAGTGACATATTGCTTCAGATCATCATATGTGATCATGTTACTCGCCATAATGGATGTCCAATTTCAGAAACTAAAATCGAATTGGGTGCCAAGAAAGAGGCTCTGATACCAATTGATACGAATCTTCTTAGAAATCAATCAAGAAATGAAAGAAGATCACAATGAACACAGGAATCACTGGAATAAGAAAGCAATTCGATTGAACAGTTGTATGAATTAGGTTCCAAGGAACTCAATTACAATTACAGAGAAAGAATAGAGAATACTCAACTGAGATGTTATCAAAAGCTTACTAAATCTGTTACAAGTGTTTGCTATATAATCCGTAACATCAACCCATCCATGAGCTACTCACGTGACCCTTTCCATATTGTTAATTCTATTAAGACCCACATGCCAAGCACATGACTAAATTGGTCCGTATCAGCTATTTGTGGCTTGCATCCGCCCAAACAAATATGTGTCCGCACAAAAAAAAGCTTGCGACCCATTCACAAGTTCCAGTTCTCGATCTTGATCAAAGTTTTGGCAGGGTCGCAAATCGCAACCTTGTGACTTGCGTCCGGATGGAGCAAACGTCAAAAGAAAATTTTCAGAGGGCAAATCGTTATATTCATCTGAAAAATGTGGCAAATCCTTTAATTTCCCTATTTTGAAAGCAATCTCTACCTTCAAATAAACGTATGACTACTTTCCTCATACCTCTCTCATACTCTACTTAAATTGGAATTATATATCATTGTTATTTGTGCTGAAAAAAATGTAACATGATATATAAAATTTGACAATGTGTTCATTTATCTATCATCAAAAGAAGTTATATAATTCAAGATCATTAATATATGAAGTGAAAGTTAAACTTTTTACTAAGACGCCTATCGGTAAAATCTGTCGGCTGTCGGTTGGAACCGACGAAGCCGACACCGATGACACGGACCGTCGGTTGGCTTCCGTCGAAAATCCAACGTTAGATAATACCGTCAATTTTACATGCAATAAAACAAACTTTAGTCATAAATGATAAAAACTTACTCTCTCATCACCCACCTAAATCTAAATTGTACACCACATAGTGTAGTTAAAAATACTTGAAATCTGAACGAAATCTCTAAAAAACTTACAACCTTAAGGATTGCTATACCATTTACCTAGTTAATTAGTTACTCCATCCCATTTTTTATTGTCTTTCTGTTTCTTTTTGTCCTAAAAAGATTGTCTACTTGTAAAAAATAACTAATAAAAATTATTAAATTATTAAACTTCCTGATTTACCTTTATATATTACTCTCATTCATTTATTTCATAAAAAATTTCAGTCAAATTTAGAAGCAAAATTAACATTTTATATTTATATAATAATCTATGAGTAATGTTCAAATGAGTACACCAATTTTGAGTGAGAATGAGGGAACCAATAGATTTATGTCATGTGTCACTTTATTCTCTCTCCTCCACATTTTTAAAAATTAAATATCTCACAAACGGTAAGTCAAAAAAACATGAAAATTGCACCATAAAATTTAGCGTTTTCTTCTCTTCGATTTGCCGTCCTTTAAGGCATACTTTCGACAACTTTTTTTTCTTCCATTTTTTGGTGGATTTTACAAATTAGTAACACATGTGTTAGTGATTGGTTATACATTTAATTTGTGGTTAAGGTTAGGGTTTAGGGTTAGGGTTAGGGTTAGGGTTTAATATGGTTTAGGGTTTAGTAGGGTTTAGGGTTTAGTAGGGTTTAAGGTTTAAGGTTTAGTACGATTTAGGGTTTAGAGTTTTGTAAAACGTTTAGGGTTTAGGGTTTGGGGTTTAGGGGTTAGGGTTTATGGTTTGGGGTTTAAACCTCAAACCCTAAACCCTAACCCCTAAACCCCAAACCCTAAACCTTAAACGCAACACTGTAACACATGTGTTAATAAATGTGAAACCCACCAAAAAATGAAAAATAAATTTCGTCGAAAGTATGCCTTGAGGGACGGCAAATCGAAGAGGAGAAAACGCTGAATTTAATGGTGCAATTTTCATAATTTTTGGATTTGTCGTTTATGAGATAATTGATGTTGGGGGTAAATGGGTTTTGTACATGTGGAACATTCTCTTTGTACACATGACTTCATATCATTGGTTCTCTCATTCTCACACAAATTCCTGATTTGAACCCTACCCAATAATCTATATAATACTCCGTATAAATGGACTGATGGAGTAATTAATAATTTATTTTATTAGTATAATTTAGGATTGACATTTATTTTATTTATTTATTTATTCGAGAAGCGGTGCATTACAAATTAGTTACGTATGTCTTCGTTTCTCGTAAATTCGCCGCCATCTTTATAACAAAATTCAAACAGCTAGTATTTGTTTTACTGATAATCGTCAGATCAAATTATCATTATTAGATTAGAAGATATGGCGAAGGAAATCAAAGAACCCTGCAAGAAGGAAGCTTGCAACATTCAATCGTGTCTCTCCAAAAATAACTTTCTTCCTCAAAGGTATTGATTCTTAATAATTCCTAATTATCATGAACCCTAGATTTCATCATCAATTTGACGATCAATTACATGTTTCTACTTTACTACTTCCTGCTACATAATTGGTAGAATAAAAAGTTTGAACCCTAGAAAATCATGAGTTAAATTACTGTATGCCAACAAAAAGAAATCTCTGGTCAGTTTGTTTATTAGATTCATCTCATGTGAAATTATTGGTGCTTCACTGCCTCTTGTAAAATGTTTGGGTTAGCTGTTTACTCTATTTCTCATTTACTGCTTATCAGGAAAATTTAACTTATTATGATGGAAATTTAGCTGTTATATTCAGATGACTAGGGGTCATTATGGACCAAGACTGTATCGACTTCTTCGACCAATTGTGTCTGTTTGTCCTAAATATATCAAGAAATTTCAGTTAACTCTATTTTGTGTGTTATTCTATAGCCTAAATGGTTGCCTCTGAAGCATTCCTTATAAAATTGCCATAGTGCTGGTTCATTAAGTATTTAATCGTTAAATCTGAATCTACTTTCTATGGGCAAAGTCCTTGAATTATGATATGTATTATATATATATGATGGTGTTAATTTGTAACCTTTTGATGTTAACAGGTGCATCAAAGTTATTCAGTTATTACAATCGTGTTGTGAGCAGTGCGAGTATAAATCAACTCATTGTGGCTCTGTTTCCAGTCTTCTTAAGCAAATAAACAAGTAATGTGTATACTACAACAAAGGGGCAACACGGAACGAAGCTCCATTTTTGTCACTTTCTTGAGGAAGACTAACAATCTTATAGAGAGTTTGATTCTTTATTTCATTTTGTAATAATTATATTAAATTAAATCACTTGTGTTCTATAGATATTCCTGCAAATTGCTTCCAACCAAAGAACAGGCACTATTATAGACTTACAGGAGATAAATCCTAGTATAGAGTGTGTGAGTATGGATAGATGGATGTATGTGAAGCAAATTGTTAAATGATCTTACTACCTAAATTGGGTGACAGAAAAGGTTTATAAGTGTCCATTATGTTTAAAAGAAGAAAGCAATTGTTATTGTAGTGTGTCCTTGAAAATCTTTTTGGTATTGGTGTGCACTACCTGGTAGAAAATCGCAGATCTGCCACTGCTGTTGGATTAAGGTCTTTATATGCTTTTCATGTACCTTTTAGAAAGTGTCTCCAATGTGTAGGTGTTGAGTAGTTAACTATTTCTCTTTTTGGATACATAAACTAAAAACATGCTTACTGAATACATCTTTTTACCCTCGCAACTTACACACATAATTGATACACTTCGTTTTGCATCACTTGATTGAATCAGTATTTTACTTCTTTAATGTTACACCGACTCATCTGTATGGTGATATTCTCGGTCATTGACATTTGGCTGCAAAAATGCAGGAATAACTGATGACATGGTGATTCTGAATGTGTCCTGCTGATGCAACATGAAGAACAAAAGTTGTTTTTTGTTGTAATGAAGAAATTTCTAGAGAAATCATATAATGAACTAGTCTGTAGTAAATGGCTCTTCTTCAAATAATAGTTGTGATGTTTTGCAGCTGATTTACATGTTGCTTGTTCATGACTTCATTCCACCGTATTTCTATTAATTTTCAGATGTCACATCATAGATTTGCTAGCAAGTTTATATTCCAGATATCGTAAAATGGATGTGGTGGGTAAGAGGGTCTGATCAAAACGGGCATGTTTTGTACGTGTCAGGTCAGCAAGAAACACTTTTTGTCAAAATTTTGAGAACATATTTTTATCAAATATTTGTGTGGTAATGTGATTACAAAGAATGTATTATTACAATAATATAATTCTTTTAAGTTGAGTATATTAGCAACTTGTATGCTTTATAATGAGACTTCGGGTGATCAACATGACTTTCAACCCATTCTTCCCATTTTTCTTCATATTGATTTTATATTACAGTAATTATTTTAACCTGTTTGATCCATCAGGCACAAAACATAACCTTTTAGGCTGTTAGACATATGCTTACTAAGTTACCATTGGAAAAAAGATTCTTTTTGCATACTTGAATATGTTAAGCGAAAGCATCCTTCAAATTCTTCAACTTGTAACTTGTACATTGGTGACAAGTCCTATTAACAGAACCGTGTGTTTTGGTGAAAAGTAGAACTAGAAACAACAGTCAAGCTTTTCCTTTTGTAAAACTGCGTATCAAATTGTAGACATGTAAAAAGTGAGGGCGGAAGGAAAAGGGGATTCATTTTGTATTAACAAGTTTGCTTGCTTACAAATCACATGAGGAAGTTCCCAATTTCCAAAACTAATTTCTTCCTAGCTAAAAATGATCTCAGGGGAACGAGTTCCTATAGTTCCTGCTGCATCCATAGAGACAGGCACGATTTGTGGTGAATTGGGTATGTAAAATCGTACACATATGACCAAAAATATAAGAGAAAAAATTACAAAGAATATTTTATGGAGATCTCATACTGCTAGTGTCTTGTCGTCTCAAGGTCAAGGGGATGCTTTCATGATCCATACCATTTTCCTCATCCCCCAGGTACTTTGGAGATTTTGCTGACAGAGATACTGGACCTGTAGTTGAGTTTATATCAAGAACCGAGTGTGATTACAAAAATTTGAACGTAGAGTTTTGGATGGAACAGTACTATGGCTTAGAATGGGTGGGCCAAGGTGGTTGACCCACAAGCACTTTCTCGTTAACTTTATTTTTCTATGAAAGATTGATCATTGATGTGTCACTTTTGTTTACGAAAACACCTAATTATAATAATAATTAATTGAAATATTTGAATTAAAGCAATTTAGGAGGCCCTGTGCAGTAAAAATAACTTTGGGCAACTTTTAAGTTTCAACCGCTATGAGGTTAAACCGAACCCACGTTGACTCATTTACAAGAAAATGGGTTGAAATTGCCATGTCTACTTGAAAGCAACATCCCAAATCCTATTTCACCAATTTCATGTAACCCGACAAGAACTCTTGCTCTTTGTGGGGTGCATTGAAAACATTGATATGGTTACAGAAATCTTTTTTGACTATATGTAAGGTGGTGCAAATCCATAACCTAGCAGTGATATGGTAAAAAAAGATCTTCTATGGGTAGGGCAGGAACCGATTACATTAACCAAGTTTAAAACATTATCATGGACACTAAGGAGCAAAGCAGCATACCATCAACCATGTCTTTGGTTTTGTGAAGTAGGAAAGTTCCGGAAAGGATTGTCACAAAACCACATAGTTCAGTTATAATCTGAGAAGGATTCTGCCCATCCCAATCCTGTTGACGAGAATAAGATGATTATGCTTAATACCAGAAACCAAACTATACAAAAAGATATACTCCGTAACTTGCAACGAAAATCAGAAAACACTGACCATCACCATACCTTTTGTGAATACACTGTTGTCTAAATTAGGTTGCAAATAGCTAAAAGAGACTTTAATAATTAGATTTGAATGGTTTAAAAAAAATAGATAATAATAATAATAACAGGAAGAAGAAGAAAAAAAAAATGAGTAGAAGATGATGGTCCATATGATCAAGCATACACAAATCTTTAGGACAACCAAGTTTAATTGCAACAACAATTATATAATAGTATATGTTAGCACTTCAAGAAAAAGTAAAAATTAAAAAAATACTAAGTTTCTGCTGACATGGAATAGCAATTCTTAAACTATGAGTTTCCTATGCTGAGAAACCTGACTAACAATCTATCCGATAAACAGCAATGAGCAACCCCATATATATACCTCTAAAATCACAAATAAATCAAAACCTAATTGTATATACTTATTTTCCTATTAATCAAACTTTCTCATAACAGAAATTTTTTTGCATAAAAAACAAAAACTTGGAATTGGCATAATAGTTAGAAAATCAAAAAATTAGCATAAAAAATCAAAAGCTTAACAAAGTCAGAAACATCGCGAAGTCAAAAGTTTGGCACATTAATCAAATTTCGTATACAAATATCACATAAAAATATAAAATTTCGCTTAAAATAGTGGCATTCATTGAAGTTTAGTGCGGGGTCGAGGGTACCCTCCAAATTACCCTTTTTACATATATGCGAATAGCTGTTGAAACAAGTTTACTTTGTTTTTTTCAACCAACTATATCCAACAACATAACTAAGCATACAATGCTGAAATATATATAGAAGTGTTTCTGCTAATTTGAATTTGAAAAGGGTATTCTTATTAACTGTGTTTATTCTGTTCCCACAACCTTAAATGAATAGGTTCCTAGCTTCCTATTTAGCCTTGGGTCATATCATGGTAAGCCTATAAACTGTACATAAATTATGTAACCTTGTTCTTGCATAATAGAATTTATATCAGATTATCTACGAATTTCAATTTAACTCTTATTGGAAAAGAATTACCTTAAACATGATCACACTCGCCAAGATCGTAAGAGTTGTAAACATAACATAGTATATAGGGGAGACGACGGCTGTATTGAAGGTGTCAAGGGCCTGCAGTCAATAACAATTAAATAAATAACCAGTTTAGTTTTCCTTCTAAGATCAGATGATTAAATCGGAAAATAATGGCAGTTGTTACCTTGTTTAAATAGTTCATTTGCGTGATGACACATAGCAAAACTATGAAGGTAAAAGCCCATGTTTGGGGATATACTAGCTGATTTGTTCCTGATAAAGTAAGCTTTAAAGCAATGCCAATAGCTTTTACACTCATCACCTGAAATAAATAAATAATGAAAAAAAAAAAACAGAAGAAGAAGAAGAAGCTTGTAAACATATATAAACAACTAACAATACGTACCGACAACGAACCTACTAGCGAACAAACTCCGATGTAGCACATTATGTGTGTCTGACCATAGGAGGGAATATAATGAAATACAAGTATAAAAACAGCTATCAACACCAATACTGCATACAGAAGAAAAGCTGCAGAAAAGGAAACAAATTCTTGAAGTTAAATAGACAATTCTTAATGGAACAAAAAACATGCAGGACTAAAAGGTTGTTACCTGGCTCGGTAGCAAGATCCCATACTTCTGTGACTGACTCAATAGGACGTTCTTGAGGAGCATGTAGAACGATAGTGGTGGAACCAACGACACATAAAACACAACCAAGAATTCCAAAAATGTGTAACCTCTCTCGTAACATAATATGTGCAAGAACGGCGCTGCAATATGGCTTGATGGTGAATCCGTGAATAAGTGTATGGGAAGGAGCAAAAGGATTCTTGTGTAAATTTAGAGGTGGCAATTTTGACGCGTGTACAAATGGATGGGTCAATACGGGTTCTGTTTAATCGCTAATGGGTCATACGGTAAAATAAGAAAATTAAATTAACGCGGGAAGGGTCAAAAAGCCCAAAGTGTATTTCATCAGAGATGATTGTTTAAAAATAACTTCTGTAACCATATAGGACATGCTGATTATTTTTACGAAACGCAATCATTATGAGCTAAACGTTTTTCATGTCAACCCAACCCGTACGAAATGATTATTCGTTTGACCCATCCCAACCAGTCCAACCTCCGATTTTTCCACCTCTACTAGACTAAGATTTTTGACATGCCTGATAATAATGCTGAGAGCCCCAAGAGGAGTGACCAAAATAGCTGGTGCAAATGCATAAGCGGCAAAATTTGCAATTTCTCCAACAATCACTGTTGAAACATTGAATAGCAGTCTTAGTATTCACATTAGGATCAGATCACAAGTTAAATGCACCATAATTTCATTGTTCATTTACAAATAAAAATAAAAAAATAAAGGAAAAATAATAGTAATTCGTTATTTACCACAGCAGATAGATGAGAAATTTCAGCTTACAGCAGTACTAAGGATGAGTTTTAATTGTATACGACCCAAACAGAAATGTGTTTGATAACCAAGAGAAAACCCAACAGACTAATTAGAATGATTTATTCTCCTAACACCACATCCTAATGAAATGTATTAACTTTTGCGATGTAAACCAACTCTGCATGGGATGCTCCATTGAACCTTAGAATGTATATCAGATCAAGCATACTAAATCGATTATCACAATACCTATTTATAGAGTTATCTAATATGGATTTAATGCTGTTACCTAGTTTACTTATAAAAATACTATCATAGGCCATGTCGATTATGGAAATACGATCATTGCCTAATTTATAACTTAATCCTAAATAACATTACACTAAGACAATAACCCCACCTTGATTTTAAACATATACGTGAGAGCAAATTCCCAACCACAATATCAACAAAACATATCATTGCAAGTCAATAAACAACAAGAAACACACTCAACACTCACTCGTTATCATGCCTACCCACCATAGAGGCTCGTATAAGTATGAATATCCTCCAACTCCTGCGTAAAAAAGGTAAAAAAATTGTTAGCAGAAATGAACTATGAGTCTATGAGAACTAACGAAAAGCATGTAATATAAAATATAACTAGCATCACATATAAATCAGATAATGCATAACATAATTTCCATCTCTAATATTAAGTAGTTCACAATATTATACTCATATATTGAAATCCCCTCAACATATATCGGCAATTCTCCATTGATTACCCTCAGATCTTGGTTAGCAAATCCACCAAAAAGTTTTCTACAAAATCATCAACTCTGACTGCAAACTTTCCGTTTCAAGTCCAACATTTTCCATTTTGAGTCAACAAAAGTCCAGAACTACTAAACCAGAATTTACCTATGTCCACTATGAATCATTATCTTTAGCTTTACAAAATTCAACAGATGTTATAATAATTTCATGATTCAAAAGCAAATAATAAGTAAAATTCACCTGCTCTTATACCAGAAGCACCAGCTTTTTTAAGACCTTTTTTCTTAACAATGAAACTAGCACCAATAAACAAACTAGAAGACAATGCTAACACCAAACCCTTGATATTATCAGATGACATGCCTCTGTAAGCATCTTTCCAGCTGTGTGAGGAAGCCATCCAACCTCAAAATCAAGAAAATCACTTTTTACAACCTCATTTTTTTTGGGTATTTCACAACAAATATTCAAACTTTAGTTAAAGTTCGAGGAAATGAGTGGTGGGTAGCTCAACTTTAAGTGTATTTTACAACAAAGATTGAATTTTTAGTATAATTTTGAGGAAATGAGTGTTGGGAATTTAGGGTTTTGAGGGGGGAGATCTTGTGGATTGAAGTGGTATAATGTATGAGTTAGGTGGTAACAGCTGGAGTGTGGTGAGAGTGTGATCTGTGATGGGGGTGTTTGCTTCAGATCAGGGAAGAGATGAAATTTGGAAATTAAATTTATTAAAAGTGATAATTTTGGAAATTCAAAATGATTTATTTATGGAAGAAAGCAAAAGTGGTACTAGAAAATTTGAGGAATTTTGTTCGACCCCATCTTTCCACGTCTCATCCATTTCTGCTTTTTTCCACTCTCACTCCTCTATCTTAAGTTTTAAGTTTTAGTGCGATCATAAATAATTTAGAGGTGGAGTATGCTTTGCTACAAGGTGTTATTTTCACAATGAAAATTGATAAATTCATCACAATATTGCATTAATTGTGTATACAGTATAACCACTAGTTTTAAGACCCGTGAAAACACGGGTTTGATAATGACTCAAGTAATAAGATTATTTGACAACGTTTTTAGAGTATAAGAAATGTTAATATAAGTATGGGTCTTAAGTCCTTTCTCAACCTTCGCCTAGTTTACGGGTTTGTAAAAAAATGTTTATAAAATTGCTTGCTAACTGCTTTCGGTTTGACGAATAATCTTTCTTTTAAAACTGGATGAATGATTCTATGTTGCCAAACTTATTATTACTTTTGAATTCATATAACTCTTATAGAGTATAGATTAGTTAGTGTATCATATATATAGTATATATGATATATGATACTACGTATATGATATGATACAGTGTATATATTAGTTGTACTCAAGTTGTAGCCAATTCACATAGTAGCCTTATATTTCAATGGAGTCTAAAATGCATATTATCGTTGGGAATAGAATAGAGTTCAGACACACTCATTTAGGCTTTCCATATCATTTGAATCTACCTCGGATAGCTTACAAAAATAGTCAGCGCCATTTTGTTTCGATCCCATTATATTTTTTTTTTAGAAAAGGCAGAAATTTTATTTAAACCAAACAAATAGATACAAATATACAGTCAAGCATAAGAGTAACTACAGCCATGAATGTTTCCTCTATATACAATGGCATTACAGCAACCAAATACACACCACAGATTCTATACAAACTTCGGTAGCAACATGTTGTGTTGCCCCCAATTTATTCCACAATGAGTAATCTCTTGGCTTGAGCTTCAAAGCTGTCTGGAAGGATTCAATAGCTTTGTCGTATTCTCTTGATAGGTTATATAATACACCAAGTACTACGTGTACATCTCCATCCTCCGGTGACATTACAGCTGCCTCATTGAAAGTCCGAGCAACCTGTACAAACCTTGCCACATAAGAACCATACTTTACCACATTTCTACATAATAGAAATCACTCACGTCGGGCAATCTTTCCGTACGCAGGATGATTGCGTAACCAACTATACAAATATTTCAACGCCGCTTGTTGCTCCAATTCCGTGGGCATTAGAAAATTATTAGAGAACATTTTATTTTTTATAAAAACAAATAAAAAGGACTTTTTTTAGCAAATGAATAACCATTCGTGTGGCTGACTTCGAGCGCAAGAAGGACTTCCAAGTTTGCTGGGTCAGCTTCTTGTGCACGCATCGTTGATGCAATTGCCTACCACATACAAAGACGGAGCAAATTAGTCAACCTAACCAATGATCAAGAATGGCTAAGCGAATTTCATGAATGATGAAACAGAAGTAATCATGAAATTGGCTTCTCATCTAATTTCTATCAAACAACTACTCTATATGAGCACCTAGCATAAACCACAAAATGTAGCATTCTAATGATACATATATCTGAGTAAACTCACATTGATCGCAATAACATAATCTTGTAGTATCATCCCATTGGTCATTCTTTGAAGAACACCAAACAATCTATCTGATCATGCTCAATTACAAAACCCACTTACAGAACTCAATTCACAACATAATTCAGCGTAAGAAAAAGAAATAAAAAATCAAATTAAATGGCACCCAACAATCTGACCATTGTCAATTACAAACTCACAAACGGAATACAATAATTACCATAGAAATTAAGAAAATTACCTGAAAAATCTTACTTCCATCATTGACTGATTTAAAGAGATCAAAAGCCAAATGCAAAGCAATTCTCAAAGCTTGTAATCCCTTAACACCAGCATCATCAACTTTTTGTTCATTATCTTTAAGTTCCTCAAATAAAGGGCTTGAAAGCTTTACTCTTCTCATCAAATTCCCAAACAGATTTCTTAAAGCATTTCCCATGTTCACTCGATAGCAAAAAAGTCAGTATGGCAATAAAGGGATGCAAAAATATATTAGACAGTAAGATACTAAATCCTACAACAATTGATAGCTTATATTAATCAACCATTCACAAGAACTGCTAACACCCAACCATATAATTCTGTCATTAGATTCATCACAGAAACCTATAACTTTAATTATAAGCCCAAAACACGACTAAACCCTACCACCCCCAGAATCACAAGTAGCCCACTCCTGTGGATATAAACTAATACGATTTTCAATGCATATCACCTACATCAAGTCCTCAATGTGTTAATACTATCTTAAATTTATGGTAAATTAAGTAGATTTGAGTGAATAGTTATGTTAGATATTTAGTTACCATTATAGGTGCGTTTGAGAAGCTCGCTACCTCGAGCAAGATGTACTTGATTACAAATACCGAGAAAGTTTTTTCAGTGGAAGCTGATCCTTAGAGTAACCACTACTTTTTCCGTCCATTTTGCTTACTTTGACTCTTCTATCAACTAATATAAGTGCTGATATGTTCCATACTTCCTTTAATGCACACGCCTTTAAAGTTGTTGCTCCACGTAACGCTACAAAAATACAACAGATTAGCAGTTATTTTAGAAATGTTATTTTTAAGAAAGTTTAAATGTTAACTTGTTGCAGCAGCAGTTGTGTCAGTACATCTCCATGGGACTTAGCATTAACAATAGAACTAACGAATCATTCGTACACCCATCCGATAATGAATCATCCTATTATCCTCAAAATCATTGAGCAACAAAAGCAAACATAAGAACAAAACTAATATTTAATAAAAAAGTGAACAAACGATGATCCATTTTTTAATCTTTTTCATTTAGACATTTCATCAAACACGTAGTGTTCATTAAGTTGGTGTCTAGTGAAAAAACAAAATTTTCACATCAAACCAAGATATATGATTTTGTAATGTTTATTGGGTGCTGAAACCTTCATAATCATTAGGAAAAAGGTAACATATACAAATATTTCAAAAGTAAAATTAATAAACTCACCAAAGGTTACGAAGACACAGCTTTGCCCAGTCGTACTATGCCTCGTACTAAACAATTGGATTATCAATCAACATCAAACAGCAAAACGGATGGAGAAAGAAATTTCTTTTTGATCTGGGTACTCTGGAAGTTGAAGTGCTTTCTTGCTTCTCCAGCTGTCTACACTCCATTTTGTGGTTTTTGGGGTTGCCATGAGTTTTGGGGCGGCGGTGGATGACGTGCCTGGGGCGGCGGTGGTGGCCGGAGAAGTGTGTTTTGATGGGTTTGGTGAATGGACGGCGGAGATGGGGAGGATGAATCTAGTGGTGTTGGTGGGTGGAAGAGATTTTGGTTGAATTCGAAAGGATTTGATGGGGAGGAGAAAATTGGTGCTTGAGAATGCTCCTGGAAATCAATAGCTGAACGTGACTTGAAGGATTCAATTTGGGCGGTGCCTTGATAAGCAGAAAGCCAGCTAAATTTAAGCTTGTAAGAGAAGTTTTAAAGTTTCAAGATAAATGGATGGGTTTTTAAAAATAAGAATTTATTTACTAAAAATGAGAATGTATGTAAATATGACATCAGCAAGTTAACCAAAGGTCGACAACTCAGCAGAAGAAGCTACCTAATGAAGCGCCAAGTCAGCAAAATGACGTCAGCTTAACTCCCCTTTAGTATATAAGAAAGATTTAATGCACTGTTGTGGTGGATTTATCAATTTCCATAGTGAAAATATCACCACCCTTTGCTTTGTAACAATACTAGGAAAATTAATGTACGTACAACCCTTGAAGTGTTTTGAAATTGATGAAGATTTGAAGAATTTGATACCATTGATTTGTAGATAAAATGAGTCGGAAAATGTACATTACTTTTCGTACGTTGTGTGGAATAAGAAATATGGACCTTATAAGGAGCATTGCAAGGTACAACACATAAGAAACTTATTACAATGGCTTGTTTTTATTTTTATACCATTTGAAAATTGTAGTAATTTTTAAATCACTTTATGTTACGTTTCTTTCAAACAATTAAACTTCAAAAAACTTAAATTAGATAAAGTTAAAATTTTATTCTTTGTATTCAAAAGCCAACACTTCATTTTAAAGACATAAAAGATGATATTCGTTATATGTGTTCTTAGAATACTCATGCATCACATATTTTGAAATCATTTTTTTCATGATATTTTCTCTATTAGAAAATGTGTCATAAAAGCATCCACTATAATGAAAAGTTTTTACTAACTTATATATATTGCCAAGTAACATTGTCTTATTTGTCAAACGATCTCACTTTAATAAAAAAAGTTTTTAAACTCTTATCCTGAAATGTATATGCTAAAAGTATAAAAATAGTATTTATCCAATGAATAAAGATATTTCTAAAAAAAATCTTTGACTATTTTGGTTATAAATAATTTAAAAGGTTATACAAAAGACGCTTTATTGAAGATTTTATAATGTAAATGTTACTATTCTTATAATTGCATAATATTCATCAACAAAAATGAATAATTATTTATATATATGTCTTTATAGTTTGTTAAACTTAATCTTTTAAATGTGATTATCTCCTATATATGTAGAACTATAATGATATTTTGATATGTGATAAGACATGTGTATCATTTTTTTTAGTTAAACCTAATCTTCGAAATATTTGGTGAAATATTTAATTAGTAATTTTGAAGATGTAACATACTTAAGATTATTAGCTAATGAGGTCTCAAGTTTTTAGCATATGTTTTGATTAAGATGGTTGTATATATATATATATATATATATATATATATATATATATATAAACAATTCATAATTTTCATAAGAATATAATCCATAACTACTACCACCTCAAAAAAATGAGCTCATGGCTCTGATACCAAATGCGTACAGGACCATAATTTAAATATGAATATGGAAGTTGTTGAAATAAAAGAACATAAAAGATTATAAAAAGATACCTTTATTTATAAATTCTGAATTAATACAGGGACACTTCGTTTCTATACAAGGATTGCTTTCTTCTATATAGGATGAGCTTGACTGAACTATAGGAGATATACATATATTAAAATCTAGAGTTTTTGAACATTGTGAGGTTGATAATTTTACAGAGGGTTTTGGTTTCATAGAATATTTTTCGATGCCCTTCACTTCTTCAAATCTTCCTTCTTTATAGATAAATTTGCCGGTTATCAATCTTGCTTTAACTGGCATCTTTCGGTAAACTTTTATTGATTCAATCTTCTTTTCTTGATTCAATAATCTTCTTTTCTTTTGTCGGCCACAAAACTTGCTTTTATAAAGTACTTTTGTCTTCTTTTCCTTTTCTTGAATAATGGAACTAGCTTTCCATAAAGTCTTTTGTTTTCTTTCTTCAATAATGTAAAACTTTAGTCAAAAGCTTGCTTTTCATAAAGTCTCTTTGTCTTCTTTCTTCAATAATATAGAACTTTGTCGGAATAAGGATTTCAATCTGCAATAAAGTTAGCTAACATTTTGTCTTGTTCATAAGGATATAATAATGTCTTTCAGTAATATATAATTGTATGAACACGTATTCTGGTATATAATTACTCTTTCTTTAATATAAACTCACACTTGAATTTGTTTTCTTTAATATAGACTCTCATTGGGACTTTAAAATATAGACACGATTTTATAAAGTTATATCTTCATAAGGATCTTGAGCATCTTGATATAAATCTTCACTTGGAGTTGGGGACCCTTTAATTTCATTTATAATTTTCTGCATTTCTTCTTGAGATGAGCATTCTTGTAAACGCTTTATAAAGTCTCTGTCTTGAATAACTGGAGTAATAGGAGTAGAGCTGCTTTCTTTGTTAGAAATATACTATCGATAATAATTGTTGACGGCTTTAATATCTGCCTGACTTTCATCAATTCTTTTCCACCATTTGACACTAAATTGTCGATATAATAATGGAGGAGAAGTATCTTGAGATTCTTGTTTTTTATATGTGAATAGAACAATCCATGGCAACTTGAATATAATAGAAAATTGAAGAGTATATTCAGAAGGGGAAATATGGTCTTCCATGAAATAATCTTTATATTTATGAAAACCTTCCAGAACTTTTGGTGGGAAGGTGGCTGGGATATTGCCAAAATATCTGAACCATTTTATAAACCATCTTGGATAAATACTAGAGAATTTCTCAGCAAAATAGAAGAACCAGGTGTGGTTAAAACTTCTTAAAAGAAAGGCATAGAACCAGGCTTCTTGATAGTCATAATAATTATAAATTGGATAACTAGGATAACTAGAAAGAGTTTTGTGATTATAGGGTTTTAGAGACCATTCTTCTGGAGTAATGATCTTTAGAATCTTAACTTTGCTACAGTCAATATAATCCGGGTTTTTCTGGTTTAGAGTATGATCTATAATAACTGAACCACTGTCGACAAGAATTGTTTGATAATACTCTCTTGTTTTATAATCATCAACATAAAAATGAGAATTTTTTGGATATAAATATTCAATCAAGGTTTGAAAATTCTGACTTAACTTTTGTTCCTCAAATGGCTCAAGGATTTTTATAATTTGTTTGTTGGGATTTATAGAATATTCTGGAGTGATGGATGGAGTAGAGAAATTTCTTGATGGTATAGTTTGTGCTAGTTTAGAGGGTGAAGGCTGGCTTATAACTGGTTTTGCTGGAATAGATTGTGCAAGAACTGAATATGGTGGTCTTGGTCTGGGAGCTATAGGACCAAATCTGTTGGGATGTATAGGTAATGCAGGGAAATTTCTTTGATTAGAAGAGGATGATGATGTTGACTGGTTGATAGATTGTTTGGTGAGAACGATCTTCCTGTTAGACTCACTCATTTTCCCTGTAAAAATTCTCTTGATAAAAAATCGGGTAAAGAATTGTCTTTTCCTTTTATAAATTCGATTGTAAAATCAAAATTTCCTAAAATAGCTTGCCATCTGGCAAAAACTTGTTTAGAAATTAAATTTTTAACATCTTTTTCTAAAATATATTTGGCAGATAAACAATCAATTCTTAATAAAAAAGGTTTCATATACAAATCATCTTCAAATTTTTTAATATTTAGAACAATACTTAAAATTTCCTTTTTAATAGTAGAATAATTCTTTTGGGTGTCATTCCAGGAACCAGAATAGAATCTTACTAATTTTTCTTCTTCATTATCTAATTTTTGTTTTAGAATTCCCCCAAATCCTAAGTCACTAGCATCAGTTTCTACAATAAGACTAGCATTAGGGTGAGGAATGTTTAAGCATGGAAGAATTTTTACTTTTTCTTTGATTTGTCATATAATCTTTGTATGTTCTTCAGTCCAAGGTTTAGGATTCTTTTTTAATCTATCATATAAGGGTTTACATATAATTCCTAAATCTTTAAAGAAATCATGAATATAATTCAAACATCCTAAGAATCTTTGTAATTGTGTTTTATCTTTTATTTCGTCAGGAAATTTATTGGTAAATTCAAGACTTCTTTCAATGGGTTTTATAGTTCCTTGAATAATATTATGACCTAGAAATCTTACATCTGTTTGGAATAATAACATTTTTGTGGGTGAAACAGCTAATCCATTTTTATAAATAGTATCATAAAATATATTTAAGTGTTTAAAATGTTGATCAATATTTTTTGAAAATATTAAAACATCATCAATATAAACGATTACAAAATTTCCAATTGGTAAAATAATATCATTCATAATATTTTGAAATTCTGATGGAGCATTTTTTAATCCAAAGGGCATAACGTTCCATTCAAAGTGTCCAAAAGGGACATTAAATCCTGTTTTATACTTATCTTCTTCTTTTATTTGGATTTGCCAAAATCCAGATTTCATGTCAAATTTTGAAAATATTTTTGAGTCATATAATTTTTTTAATAAATCTCTTTTATTAGGTATAGGATATCTAATCCATTCTAATACTTTATTTAAGGGTTTATAATTTATAACTAATCTTGGGATACCTCTTTCGATTTCTGCATTATTAATTACATAAAAGGCTGAACATGACCATGGTGACTTAGAGAGTATAATAAGTCTCTTTTCTAATAATTCTTTGATTTCTTCTTTACAATTTTGTTCTAGTTCAATAGACATGTGTATAGATTTTGATTTAGTAGGTATATTCTTTTCATTGAATTCTTTAATATAAGGTAATCCTACTGTGTGTTGTTTTCTTTTCCAAAAAGCACTGGGTATAGTAGAACACACATTATTTTTAAATTTTTCTTCAATAAATTTTACTTTGTTCTGTATATTTTTGTCTTGTAATTGATTGTATATTCTTTTATCATTTATTTCATTAATTAAAAATTCAGCTTGTTTTCTTTTATTTTTAATTAAATGTAATTCATGGGTAACAATAGGTGTAGTAAATTCGAAAATTATTTCTTTATTTAATACTTTTGTAATAATGCCTCTTTCGTCTACACTTATAGGATATAATTGTATTATAAAGGGTAATCCTAAAATAATTTGAGAAGTTAAATTCTTTACTAATATAAGATGAGTTTTAAAACAATAATTTTCTTTACATATATGGACATCGGATAATTTATAGCCTATACTAAGTCTAGATCCACTGGCTGTGGATAATCTCTGAGTAGATTTTTCAAAATATTTAGTTGGAATTAAACCTTCCTGTATACAATTTAAATCTGCTCCAGAGTCAACTAAAGCAATTAAGGTTATTTTAAATTCTCCGTTTATCATTATATTTACTTTTGTATGCCATCTTTGATATTTAGTATATTGGATTGCATTAATTATAGGTTCAATTAAGGGTTTATCTTCTGAGGTTATATTTTGTTCATTTTTATTTTCCTCTATAGTCTTAACCTTTTCTTTTAAAATTCTTATCTCTGTTTTAACCATATTAAGTTCTTCTTGTAAATCTTGTATTGTTATAGGTTTGTTTTTATTAAATCTTTTGCATATTTCATTAAAATTATATATGGTATAATCTTCTTCTATATTACTTTGATCTTTTAATTTTCCTTCTAATTGTTTTGTACATAAATCTTTCATTTCTTTATTATCAACTTTACTTATCATATCAATTAATAAATGTAATTCATCATTATTAGTAATAACATTAATTTCTTTATAGTTACAATTGCATGTTCCTATACATTCACAATCTTCAGAGTTGCTACTATTTTTAGATGATTCCTCTTTAATTTTATTTAAATCATTTTCACTATAATCAGATATACTTGATTCACTATCTTTAATTAATTTATTAATTTTTTGTCTAAGATTTTCTATATCGATTTCATTAATTTTAGTTTTAGAGTAACAGTCTTTTGACATATGTCCGGGTCTACCACATTTATAACAAATAATAATATCTTGGTTGTTTTGTTTCTTATTTTCTCTTCTATATTTGTTATTATATTTTTTGTATAATACTTTCTTTTTTCTTTTATAATCTTTATTTTGATAATATTCTTGATTATTTTTTATAGGTTTTTTATTATATCTTTTATATTTTATTTTCTTAGAACTAGAAGGGGGTAATACTAAAGGTTCATAACCATATTGTTCACAAAAATTTCCTAGTGCATGTCTTCCACCTATTCCTTCCTTTTTAATTTTTGCTTTTAGTTTTAAATCAGGAACATATAGCTAATCCTTCTTTATTAACATAGTTTATAATTTCTCCATAGGTTAATTCTTTATAGGGAATTTCATTATTATAATTATTACTTAATTTATTTCTAATTCTTTCAGCAAATAATTTTGGTAATCCGGCAATAAATCTTTCTTTCCAATAGGATTCTCTACAATCTGGTCTAGTCATAAATTTTGCTAAGAAAACATCTTTATACCATCTAAAATCTTGTAATTTTCTACATGTTAAATTTAATAATATAGTTGAATTTCTTTCTTGATATTCTGCTGGGTTTCCTACATAATTTTTTATAATAGCATAAACTAGAGTATTTAAAGAATCATCAATCTGTGTTTGAACTGCTGATCCATTTTCTGTTTTTATAATTAATTTTTTTGAATTTAATATATGATTTTTTTCATCTTGAGTTACATAACTATCCCACCATCCTTTTAATAATCCTGTAAATCCTGATATTATCATTTGTGTTATTTTATTATCTGAATTTTTATGAGCTTTATAAGAAGTTGCTGTCATAGTCATTTCTTGTAATAAGTTTAAAATTTGATATTCTGTTTGACCATCTATATTCCATTCATATATCGAATTTCCATCATATCTAGATTGTACAATTTTATCTCTTTCTTCATATTGTAAATCTGGTGGTGTTGGTCTATAATAATAATTTCTTGTTTCTGGTCGAGGTGTATAAGTCTTATTGGATGTATAAGGGTTGTATTTTATTTTTTCTATAGCATGAAATTGTTCTTCTATCTCAGATATATCAGAGGTTTCGTCTTCATTTATAACATTTACATTATGATTTGATATAGTAAAATTTTGTAGTTTTTCTTCAATTTCTCTTAATAGTTTACTTTGTCCTCCTAGATTTATAGGTGTTTCTATATTATAGGGTATAAATATAGGGTTTTCTTCTATCTGTATATTAGTTGAAGTACTTGCTTCTTCATTTTTATATTCTATTCTATCTAATTGTTGTCCTATAGTGTTTAACATTTCATTAGTATGATTATTTTGATATACAATATTTTTTAATATTTTATCAGTTTCTGGTTTATCAGCTTTTGAAAAGGGTATTCCTATATATTCTTTTTCTTTTTTTTTTTATAATTATATCTTTACAAGGTGACTTAATACTTATAATTTCTTCATTATTTGTTAAATCAGTATAGGATCTATTTATATTAGTTGTTGTTTCAATCTTGGCTTTATATATATATATATATATATATATATATATATATATATATATATATATATATATATATATATATATATATATATAGTATAATAGAAAATGGATATTTAATTAGTTTTTCTCTTAACAAAATAATTTAAGAGTAGTTGTTAGATTTTAAGTTAAAGAAATTAAAAAGAAAAGAGTAAATTCCAAAAATCATACCCGTGGTTTACACAGATTTTCACAAATTATACTTGAACTTTTATTTTCAGGTTTTTGATACAATAAGTTTCAAGTTTGCTCGTAAATGGTACATCCGTCCAAATCCGTTAATTTTCACCGTTATGTGTGTAAACCACATGTATCATTTACGAGTAATTTTGAAACTTATGGGTATCATTTACGAGCAATTTTGAAACTTAAGGTATTGAAAATAGACGGAATTGGTAAAACTTAACGACAAAAATAGACGGAGTTGGACGGAGGTACCATTTACGAGCAAACTTGAAACTTATTGTATCGAAAACCTGAAAAAAAAAAATTCGGGTATGATTTGTGAAAATGTGTGTAAACCATAGGTATGGTTTATGGAATTTTCTCAAAAGAAAAATTAGTTGATGAGGACACATGTCATATTTTAAGGAAATATGGTCTTCCTTATATAATACTTAAGTTAGAGGTGAGCATGGGACGGAACCAGTTGCTACCGGTTAATTTTTTGGCCCTAAAGTGAGTACCGAATACCGTACCGTTTAAAGTGGAACGGTACCGGTACGGGTAAAAGTGGTACTATACCGCTTTGGTACAAAAAATATAGTAGAATAATAAGTAAATCTATTTACGTATTTTGTACTCGATAAAATACAAAAAAGATAAATATCAATGAATCTTAAATAAAAAAAATCATCATTAACTGATATAGATAGATAGCGACGAAGAAAGACATATGTATACACCAACATTATTGTACCGCGTTAAGTGATTTGGTAATGACACAAATCAAAATCCTTAGCTTTATATTAACAAGTAATATGTTTGAAATTCGATTTAACTAGGGTGCTAAAAATGTGAGTGTTTGTGTGGCAAAGAGTACTAGCTAAGGTTATATAAAATTCCAATTGTATACATACATGAAAGTTTAACTCTAACTTAAAACTTCTTACTGCACCCAAAAAATATCATTTTTGTATTCATAGACATATCATATCGTCATTTCATGATGTTTCAAATAGATCTTTTTAGAATATAGAAAAAACCTACCGACCTATAAAAAGGAAACATGTATATATCGGATATGGTACCAAAGCGGGAAAAGTGGAAAAATTCCGGTACCAAACCGTTTGGTACCGGTTATCCTTTTGGCCTTAAAGTGAGTACCGAATACCGGACTGTTTGAAGTCGGTTGGTACCGGTTCGGTACGGTACAAATACGGAATCGAAAATTCGGGCACGAATGCTCACCCCTACTTAAGATTAAAAATTGAAGGCGATATTCATATTTATTTTATATCATTATTATTTTGACTTCATATATCAAAGATTAATTATCTTTGTGCATGATTTTGTAATGTATTTGTGAAAGACAAATGTTATTTTGAAAAACAATACTATAAATACTATTAGTATCTATTAAAAATAAGTGAATTTTAAAGAATCGAAAAGAAATGTCAAAAATAGTTATAATCTACCATAATTCTCCAAATTTGAGAAAGTGATTCATACAATGGCATATCATCTAATTTGTGAGTTATCACTTTTCATATAACATAGGGCATGTTTATGGGCTGAAACGGTCGGAGAGATTATTAAGTCATTATATAAAGTTGTTTGTTTAGAACTTAAAAATTGAAGCAACTTACTTAAGAACTTAATGTATCTATACATATAGCGGGTTTCTTTTCATCACTACCTTATATCCTCTAACATCTTTCTTGATACGTAAAAAAAAAACTCAAGCAATAATCATAACCGATTTTCAAATCCACCACCACCGCAACCACCTACAACGAAAAATAAATAGTTTTAAATTTTGATGAATTGGATATTAATATGTGGCATGCCATATGTTAGACAAACTATTACTACGTATAATATTAATTGAAGCGTATTAGCTATATTAAAATATTACAATGGTTGAGCGTTAATCTTCTCAAATTTATGGATAATCATTTTTGTAATTGGTAACTCATTTTGTAATTTTGAACTTTGTAGCTCGAGTTCCTAAATAAACATAAGCACATTTATTACGTAGCACCAATTATATACAATTTGTCTATTTTTAACTTTTTAATGTTATATGTAATGTTTCTTAAAATATTTGGGGCTATTTTAAAGCAAACTGTTTAACTAGTTGTTACCATTCATTTACAAATCAAATAATATTTACACTTTTAAAATCAAGCCTCCAAAATCATATTTTTAAACCAAACACATGTTTGATGTTGAAAATTGATATAGAACAAAAACAAAAGAAAATCATATTTGAAATAAATCAAAAACTGAGAAGGCAAATTACCTTAAATAGAAACGAACAATTAATCGATTATAGATTTTATAAACCAAGTGAGGAGTATATAAAGTTTCAAACTTAGAAATCTAATAACAATCCGTTTATAAATCTAGCAACATGTGATGTAGAAATTGAGAAAAAGTACGGCGTTTGAATTTAAATAATTACTATATATACGAAGAAATTAAAAATTGATTTATATTACATATAATTTCGGTAATTGATTAGTAGACTATATATAGTCAATAATTAGATAATAGATACTACCTCCGTCTCAAAATTGTTGTTCAGTTTTGACTTTATGAAATCTTTCCTTTTCAACTTTGACTTTAAATATTTTTGTTTGTGTTATATAATACTTGATGAAAATTATATCAATGAAAATACATTTAAAACCCAATCCATTTATATATTTTGCATCAAGTATTATATAATACAAACAAAAATATTTAAGGTTAAAGTTGAAAAAGAAAGACTTCACAAAGTCAAAAATGGACAGTAATTTTGAGACGAAGGTAGTACTAGTTTGCTATTTATTTTTAGCAATTTAGCCAAAAATTATAATCTTAATTACTGTGAATTATCACAAACCATAGTATATGATGATGATGAGTTTAAATCAATTGAATCATTACAATAAGTTGTCTATCGCTTCTCTAACAATTTTTACATTCCAAACCATCTCAAAATACATATTTTCTAATTTAATATACCATTTGTCCCATCATAAATGTTTATATTACTATTATGAGTTCTCTCAAATAAATGTTAATTTTCATATTTTAACCGATCAAAATAGAATTTTAGTGAAGTTTTTATCAAGGTAACTCCAGTATATCTTGAAAAAAAATTTAATGAGTAAATATGTTATTTTATCGGTGAAAAATGTGATTAATATAATTTTAAGAAATTGCGTGCAAAGTCAAAGTACAAATTCCGGAGAGAAGTTAATAAAGCTTGATAAGTCAAAGTTTAGCCGTTGACCATCTACGTTAACTTTTTTTCACATCTAACATTGACACTTAACAGAGCCACTTGGACACCAACCCCCAAAAAAGGATCCACCCACCATTATTTATTCCCTTCACGGCGGCGTTCCACCTCTTCCGCCAGCCGCCATGTCACTCATGCAACCATTTCTTCACCAATACTCCTCCGCCGCCGTCGGTTTCACTCAATCTATCCCTTCCGTCAAATTCACCGTTTCATGTCGCTCCGTCGCATCGCCGGTGACTCTTGTTAACGGAAATGCAGACAGTAAATCGACGGAGCGAAGTGAAATTAGAATAGGCTTACCGAGTAAAGGTCGCATGGCTTCTGATACACTTGATCTATTCAAAGTATATATCTATATTCTCTCTTTGTTAAATTTTGTGTATATATATGTATGTATATGTATATATTAATTTATTAATGAATATTTGAAGGATTGTCAATTATCTGTGAGGCATCCGAATCCTCGGCAATACGTTGCAGATATTCCTCAGGTTATTCTCTTATTTAATTTGTTTTTTTTGGTTGAATTCTGTTTTTAATTTCAGGTTTAATGGAACATATTATATACTCCGTAATTTGGAGCTATATTGTAATAAGCTCTATGTTAAAATGTGCTTATAAATAAGTAATGAAGATTAAATGTTATACCTGTTGCATAAACACATAGTACTTGATGTTATATTAAGCTGTCAAATTAAGACTCCTAATTATATCGAAATTGACTTATTTACGATATCTACTTGCAGCTTGCAAACTTGGAAGTCTGGTTCCAGCGTCCAAAAGACATTGTACGAAAACTGCTTTCAGGAGATTTAGACCTTGGTATTGTTGGTCTTGATACTGTTAGCGAATATGGGCAGGTAACAAAATGTAAGGAACAATATGTTTTATATTGTTCGAACTTAATATTATTCTTGTTCGGTTGTTCCTAGTTGGCATAACCTCATTCTCTGTATCTGTATTGTTCTTGACTTACTTTATGTGGAATTATGTGACAAATTTTATTTTGCATTAATTGTGACACCTTAGTTACTTCAGTAATCTTTTAAAAGGCCTCACCTTTTGATTATTTTTAATATTCATTACATTATAGTAATACTTATGAATATGTACCCGCTTTTCCTACCATTTGAGTAGCTTAACTTATATAGCAGTTACTTCAATATCGTAATATGCAATTTCAATGTTAAAAAAAAGCACTAATTATGCTACTGAAAGATAATATCATTTGAAATAACGAGGTCATACATACTGCAAATCCGAGTTCGCACAGTTTTGAGGGTATTCAACGGTTAAAAGTTCTAAATTGGATGACCAGATCTTGCTTCACTTTTAGCCATACTGTGAGTTTTGCTACCAGTAGATTACCATATGTTTTGGTGATTTATTCAGCAGACAACTGTATAAACGATTTAAAAAACTCAAGTGATGATATACATGCCTAAACGATATGCCTATAAACATACATAATCTGTTCACCGCTTTACGCATGGCTCAAGCACTTTTTCTCTACTTATCTTCACCTTTGATGTTGCCACGTATCCCAGTCTCCTTGTTAGGCACATGTTTAGGTACGTGTTTTAGCATACAAATCATTCACAAAAAACCGCGGTTTTTGCTGCAGGAGTGAAGAGTGTTAGCATGGTTATTTGTTATCTTGGGATAACATGTTTATAGCTGAGCTCATTTTACTATTAAATATGTGTATATTAGCATCAGTTATAATGTAATCATGTCAATCATCATTGATTTGGTTTACATTCTTGTTTTACATTATGGGGTTGTTTTTTGTGGATTGTTTCTGTAGGGAAATGAAGATCTGATTCTTGTTCACGATGCACTTGCATACGGAGATTGTCGTTTATCTCTAGCGGTAAGTCAATCTTGCTAATAATGAATTGACTTAGAAAAATAACATATTATCTTGTAGTTTGAACTAAAAGTGTGACATTTTCTTACCCTTTTTTTTAGATTCCAAAATATGGGATTTTCGAGAACATCAATTCGGTTGAGGAGTTGGTGCAAATGCCTGAGTGGACTGCTGAGATGCCTCTAAGAGTTGCTACCGGTTTCACATATGTAATCAGTTAAATTCTTATGTAACACTGTCATAACCTTCTTTTGGTATTTTGATCAAACCAGATGAAGAATTTGGTGTTTGCATTATTTTTCTCTATGCAGCTGGGTCCTAAATTCCTAAAGGAAAATGGTCTTCATCATGTCGCCTTTTCAACTGCTGATGGAGCACTGGAGGCAGCTCCTGCAGTGAGTCATCCTTTGTTCAACACTTATATTATGTCACAAATTACTTCCAATATACTACTTTAGATGTATATATTTTCATTACACTAAAATGCTTTATGATTCATCTACATATACTCTGATGATGCTTTGGTATCTACATACATTCTTGGAAGGGCTCTCAGATTGTTTGGGTCCTATTCACCAAACTAGATTTCTATGCCCTTGAATGGAGAGCTTGTAGTGTGATAACATCATTACAAGTTTCTTATATGAAAGGAACTGTCAAGTTTGTCAAATAAGAGAAATGAGAATTTTTGTGTTGCATGTGGCCAACATAAATCACTGGGCATTCTTAGTTTTGAAAAACAGAGGCAGTGATAAGAACGCTGGTGTCTCTTCATGCATACAGAGTGCTACAATATATACCATCTTAATGTATGTCTTTTTTACTTGCTTCTTTAGATGGGTATAGCTGACGCTATTGTAGATCTTGTTAGTAGTGGAACCACTTTAAAAGAAAACAATCTTAAAGAAATTGAAGGTGGAGTACTGCTACAAAGCCAGGTGAAGTTTTTAGTCGAACTTACAAGCTTTTCTTGGATTGTAAATTTGCTAGTTTCCTAAGTAGGATATTTTCCAGGCTGTCATGGTCGCCAGCAAGAAGTCCTTAGTTGAACGGAAAGGTTTATTGGACATCACACATGAAATTTTAGAAAGATTTGAGGCACATTTGAGGGCTCTGGATCAATTTACAGTAAGTTTATGTGTTTATTAATTGTTTTTGGTTCAAAAAATGTAACGCTTCTCTTTTTGAATTGTCCCAAGACATGCAGCATTACTATTTTGACACGTTTATAAATCCACTCTACCTTCTTTACCTCCTAGAGTCCAAGTAGTTGCAACTTTGATTAGTGCTCTTGTCCGTAGGGTGCATTTTAGACTTTTTATCAATAGTCAAAGTTTTTTACTTCTTATGTGCCAAGTCAAAGGTTGCATTATTTTTTATATTTTTTTACCACAGGGTAGCATCTTTTCTACAAAAGCTTCAATGAAAATTTACTCATCTCATATTTTAGAGGTGACAATATCTATCTATATACATATAAAAGGGGTCGATGTTGGGTTGTCATTTATATGAAACAAGTCAAATTAAAAAAAATCGGTAAAAATGGGAATGGGTTGAAAGTTGCCTAAAGCCTATTATTCATACATAATCTCCTAATTTAATTTTATTCTATGATTTAGACTGTTATTGTAATAATATTCATAATCAACACCTCAGTTATTTATAAAGATTGAACAGGAAAGTGTTTGTGGGTTAACCAATCCC
Organism: Helichrysum umbraculigerum; assembly: GCA_949592205.1. Taxonomy (NCBI): domain Eukaryota; kingdom Viridiplantae; phylum Streptophyta; class Magnoliopsida; order Asterales; family Asteraceae; genus Helichrysum; species Helichrysum umbraculigerum. The sequence goes on along the minus strand of CATIUR010000001.1, from coordinate 380,025,833 downwards.
CACCCGTAAGAATAATGACGCATTTAACTCGAACCATTTCGGCCTGTTACCCTAGCTGACCGACCAGCCCATTTTGCCACCTCTACTTACATATATCACAAATATTGCCTCTTAGGTAGTCGCCAACATGAGAGGAAACAGTGCAGAGGAAGTAGCTGAGCGGATTCTGAGTCAACCATCATTATCTGGGCTTCAGGTAATATAATAATATATATACAGAAGTTCTAGTTAGCTACTAAACCTACATCCTAATGTGCTATTTTTTCACTTGTGCAGGGACCCACTATAAGTCCAGTTTTCCGCAAAGTTGACGGCTTGGTAACACCTGATTATTATGCTATAGTCATTTGTGTGCCCAAAAAGATGCTGTACAAATCAGTTCAGCAACTGAGAGCAGTAAGGAATCCTAATCTTGAACTTGCCGTGTGATATACCTGATTTTAATTATTTACATGCTAACCTTCTCTTGTATTGTGAATGATAATCATTTATTATATACATATATTAGTACATTCAAGACCAAAAGGACATTTTTGTGAAAAGAGATGTCTTAAAATTTGGTAGTCTTATTTTACCCTTTAATAACACTTAACAGGATGTTGATTATCCAGTACTGATTTTATTAATCTTAACATATTCTGCACATCCCATAATTAAAGAGATTTTTGCGACTTTAAGTCGGAAAAATCAGATTGTTTATTTTTATAATGAAAGTCTATATACTCCTCGATACTGTCATCGTTCCAAGTTGCGTATAGAATAGGCTTGAAATTTTGTAAAAACCAGAAAAATGTATCCCTAGATCTCAAAGCAATCAGGGCAGGCGACTTGACTTTGAATTATGTATTAGGAAGTGAACCCTATATTTGTCTACAGGCCTGACTTCAGATATACTTTTCTCTCTATATCTAAGGCATTAAATACATCTTGTATGGTCATTTATGATTTTGCAGATTGGAGGTAGCGGAGTTCTGGTGTCTCCTTTGACCTACATTTTTGACGAGGAAACTCCAAGATGGCGCGAGCTTCTTTCAAAACTTGGGTTATGATTAAATAGAAACCCTATTATCATTCTCGCGATGCACCCTTGTCAATTCTGATTTGAAGTTTTGCTTAGCACCAAAGTCGAGTCAGTAGTTTTAATTTCTGTAACGAGTTTTCTGTTCATGTTGTATCTTAAAAAGACAAAAGCCAGATGTTTGCAGTTTCTGTACAAGTTCGTGATGAAAGGCCCCAAGAATTCGTTTTGATGTCAAAAGTTAAACTTCTTACAATAAATATGTTGTAGCCAGTTTCTGTGTAATCTCTTATAATTTGTTGTTTTTGTGAGTAAATCCCAGGATACAATAAATTTTAATAAAATAAAATGCTATCTAGCATTGGGTGTGAGATTGTGAAGAGGTTAAAAGGCATAATAAAGTAATTGCTCTGTTTATGATTGAATTGTTTATTATATGACTATGTCTATATTATAATAGTTGTTATTAAACGTTCTACTTGCAGATTGGAGCTTACATTTTTGGTTAAAGGCTAAAAAAACAATGCACGGTTCAATATGGAGACCGGCAACTTAACCATTTGTAAATCATTGTACAACTAGTGCAAGTTTTGATTTCTATTACTATACTTAATACATGTACAACACATTAACAAAACTGAAAAAAAAAACATAACAAATAGGTTGTGACAAATTTGGGAATGGACAAGTTTCGGCCTTTGTAGATGACTGAAATGCATAAGTAGGGTAGACAGGGTGCCAGGGTGGTATATGGATTGGAACATAAGACCTTAACTTATTATAGTTTATGCCCCTGATTGCTAGGCTACTATGGCGAAAATGTGATGGTATAACCGTATAGCTATGCAAGTATTGAACTTGGTATGGTATAACCGTATAGCTATGCAATTATTGAACTTGGTAAAAAGTTGCTTATAAAGGCGTGTGCATCTTGAAACTGAGTGAATGACAATGAATGTAGAGAACACATAAGTTTTTTTTTTATAGAGCTGACTTTGTATGAAGGATATGCACCAATCGAAAGTGGGAGTAACACTTCATGTGTCAAGGTCATATTTAGAGACATAGTGAATAATGTAAATATCTAATACACGATGAATAATATTCTATTATTTTCTCGAATGCTTGGCTTTGGGGAGACTCCTTTTACGGAGGTAATGATGCAAGATGAGCTTGAGGAGTATTTTGAACTCATTTTGGTTCTTGAATGCAAAAGATGAGAGTCAACGATTGACCCGTATTACGTATTTTAGGACACACATCACTTTTCAACGATTTAAAGTAAAAAGAATTTAGTTAAACACACAAAGTTTAGATATATCTAACTAAATTGCTAAACATTGAAAAGTTTACTACTCCGTAGTAGATAAAGGGGAAATGTACAATAAAATGTACTATACTTATCACCTATTCCTATTTAAGGTATACAACTTTAAATTTTATAATTTAAGGTATCAAACTTTCAATTTGTAATCAAGTTAGGGACATGAATTTCACAAATGACGAGTTATCACCGAATTTCTTTTTTATAAGTAACATATCTATTTAATCGATTAAAATTCCTCGATCAATTTTTAAAAAATATTGAGTGAGGAGAAGAAATTAACAAAAACTAATTACCACTTTCAACTATAATATCTCCCATTATACTCAATATTTTTTAAAATTGATCGAGTAATATTAATCGATTAAATAGATATGTTACTTATAGAAATGAAATTCGGTGACAACTCGTCATTTGTGAAATTCGTGTCCCTAACTTGATTACAAATTGAAAGTTCGATACCTTAAAATTTAAAGTTGTGTACCTTAAATAAGAATAGGTGATAAGTATAGTACCTTTTATTGTACTTTTCCCTAGATAAAATTAGTTTACCATGAAAAATCATTTTACAGAGGATTGAAATAGTGCACTGGAAAAAAAAAAAAAAAAAAAGCTCCCTATATTAATGGCAACTAGATCATAACCCGCAAAATTTACGGACTAACACATGATTTTACTACAAAACTTATATATGTGTGTTTTAAGGTATTTAAGTAAGATGAACTCAGAGTAATCGAAATGTTTCATGGAATTCAAATTTCATGATTTAGAATCCTCCATTTTCATATCCTTAAGAATTTAGAACCTAGGATTATAAATAGTTAAACAAAACGTGCCATCTAAATATTAACTTAAATAAAAACTGGAGAAAGATTAAGGATTTTTTTCTAGAGTCAAAAATTGATTCTATGAATAAAAAATTGACCAAAGTTGGTTGCCTCAATTTGCCTTTACGTATAAATCATTAATGAATAATTCAAGGGAACTCAAAAGTTCACTCATATATATGTCGATATAACAAAATATTGCAAATGCCTACACGTAGGACACCAAACAGTGTAATAATAGCTGAACTTGATCTATCTGCACTTCTAATGAAAAAAAAAAAAAAAAAACATGTGAAACCAATAAGTTGGTGTCTATTTAAATTGTTTTACATGAAACCTGAAACCTGAAACCAGATCACTTTGATCGTTTTCATGCCATACAAGTGTCATAATACAAAATATATAATTAACTTCAAATTACATAGCCTTTGACTAAATGACAACTTTATAAGTTGTTTAGAAAACACCTGTCTCCTTCAACTCGTATTCCTCTCAGTTATCAATATCATAAAGCTTGCCATTTGGGTGATTTCTAGTTCTTCCTATGTATCATATCGAATCTTTTGACGAAGTGATATCAATCTATTGCTTCTTAGCATAAAAAAAAACAAAATTACAAAGATACAGAGTAACATGGAGATTTTTATGTTCGATATTTAATAATTGAAGATAATCAGGGCCAACATCGTTTTGAACCGTTTGGTGTACATCCATATTGCAACGACCTATCAAGTTGAACATAGTTAAGGAACATACCTTATGTCCCCAGCCGAAAGCCATATCTTGTTGGGTTAGTTAGGCAAATAGGGGCATAGCTATAAAGCTACAAAAATATGGAGTATATTAGTATGCTCACTTCTCATAACCTTGAATGGATAACATAAAAACAATAACTTCAAACAACACAAGACAACACCAAACACGCCTGTATGTAAGTAGAATATAGGGTTAATTGTTTCGTTATGTATTTAACTTTACCTCTTTTACTATTGTATGCAACCAACTTTCAAACGTTCTATTGTATGTATCGAACTTTTCAAAAATGTCTATTGTATGTATTGGGTGACCTGCTCAGCAGGTTGCCGGTTTTTCTGTGTTTACAATCAGCGCCACGTAGGATGACAAATCAGCGCCACGTCAGCATGACCGGTGCCACGTCAGCAAAAAGGTCACCCAATACATACAATAGACATTTTTGAAAAGTTCGATACATACAATAGAACGTTTGAAAGTTGGTTGCATACAATAGTAAAAGAGGTAAAGTTAAATACATAATGAAACAATTAACCCTAGAATATAAGATAAGTGGTTTTGTGTGCTCTACATGAATAGACACACACTATGAAGTCATCGCTGATTAAAAGACACAAATGCATGGTTCATTTCATACCATATGCCGCAATATAAGGATTAAATGCAGCAGAAAGCCTCGAACTTTTATTCGCTAAACACACGTTACGTTTCTATCTTTGCTCATGAAGCAAGAACCTCCGGGTACTTTGAATGAGCGCCGTCAGATTTCGCCTGTTATTTTTACTCTTTTAATCAGCAATTTTTGCTCTTTTCATATGCAAAGTCACTAATCGTTGAATTTTCGATCCTCAATTGACCGCCTTAATATTTTTGTTGGATCTTTCATGTTGTGAAAACAATTCAATCTTCTATTTACATGAAAAACAAATATATACCATATAAGTTTAAAATTTGTTTCAAATATACCTACAATGTATACAACTGTTATCGTTTTGCATATTGTTAGGGTGATCTTTTGGGTCAAAAATTAAGAGAACGACATAGAGCATGACAGAGTATGCATTCAATTAACTATGTAGGTTTCTGGGACATCTAGTCCCGAAATCGGATATTTTGACAGGCTGATATCAATCTACTGCTTCTTAGCATAAAAAGATAACAAAATTACAAAGATATCGAGTAACATAGAGATTTTTATGTTCAATATTTAATAACTAAAGATAATCAGTGACAACAATTGGCAACTCTATTTACTTGAAAATAATTAGTTACCAAACATTCGTCCTGGCCCGCCCATATTGCAACTCTAATGTCAGTAACAACTTGCTACCAGCCTCACAAATCTATTATAATTTGTACGTAATTAATCAGCTTTGCTATCATTTGGTATAGTATATAGCACACTGATGTATAACAGGGTTTACATGGCACATAACTCTTGAAACCCAACCATATGCCAAAAAACCCTCTGTACGTAGCCAATTAATCACTCTTTCAAACACTGCCCCTCAAGTAATATTTTTTAACCATTACTTTTCACAAATTTCAGAAGAGAGCTTAATTTGCTACATATATTAATGTAACAATCATTCAAGAGGTTTGACAACTTACAAACATATCGCTTCAGAACCCCTTCAAACTTTTTGGATGCAAATCTTCCCATGATCATCAGTCTTTGCTGTCCATCAAGTGACCCATCATACTGAATTCTGCCAGCAGTAAATTCATAACATGATATGGTTGCTTGTGAATGCCGGTGAATGTAAATAGTGAGCATTAGCAGCCACCTACAGTTTTAACAATCACCAAAAGATTTTAAATCTGTAGCAACATTATAAATCCTGATAAGTATGGAGTCATACTATAGAAATCCATCATCAAAATAATCATGGAGATTATTCTCCAGCAAGACTTTTCATTAAAATAATCATGGAAATTATTCCCTTAACAGAAAACTTGTGGTGGCCTCAAGACTTCTCTTCACGTATCTCCAGCAAGCTCGGGAGTATTCTTACGTAGAATATGGAAAATTCGACTCAAAAGGTGCAAAACTGTAATTAAAAAAAAGTAACAACAATATCAACAAACTGAATATGAATTTAGTTGTACTCTACATTATATTTACTTCTCCTTATGACATGGCTATTATATCAGCAATAATTTGTCACCACAATGAATACTTACAGATCTGCATACATATTAGTCACTATTGGTTAATTCGAGGAAAGTTGATTTTCGTACAGAGCAATTCAAACTTTAACAATAAAAATAACTAAAAACTAAAAGATGCGGTCTTACATCTGCTCTTTCTTCCTTGATCTCCATTTGACAGACTTCTTTTGTTACTCTTATTAAATCTGAAGAATAAGACAAACATATAAACATTTTCATATAGCAATCGAATGAATGCATTATGACCTAAATTACCAACTGTGAACTATTGAGCCTGTAAAAGAAAGAAATATTTGTAAAAAAAAAAAGATTTTCATATTAATTCAATAAGTACTTATATGTTATAACCTCGATTTCGAAAAGAAGTCTGTCCTAATCTTCTTCAGAATGTCCAAATTCATTCATTTAGACCAATGGAACTATATCTCTTTCTGTATGCACCGAAATTGACATGATCAATATTATTGATCCTTTCCATGATCTAATACATCAAATGAATAATACGAAAACTAACGTGATATTGATTAAAGCTACATTCCTACGAAAACTAACAAATCAACAATAAATTAAAAATCAGAAGAACCCTAAGATTGGTAGTCTGATTAAACAATATAGGTGTTATCATCTGCCTTGCAGCTTGTCAACTTCTCAGAATATCTGATTTCCATGTGCTGAGATCAAATGAATTTTTACAATCTCTAGCCTATAGAATGAAGTTCCATTTAGTGAGATTTGATCTTTCTGCAATTTATATTCTGAATTTGAACCTGTAACATCCCCAAATCGGGCCTAGAAGAAAAAGGTATTTTCTTTAAATTATTTATGCGATTTAAAATTTTTATCTGTGTTCGATTTTAAATTTAATAGGTAAATGAGCCTCAGGAAATATTGTGACTATTGAAATGTTAGCTGTTTTAGATAATTTTAGGTGTCGGTAAAATAAAATAATTTTCTCGCATTTAAAATCGAGGTTCCAGACAATAGGTCAAAGAAGAGTATAATATTACACTGTAAAATAAGGAGGGGTCGGTTTAATAAATTAGGAGACCGACCTAACTTTCCCCAATTTCATTGTTCTTCATTTGATTCCTTCAAAACCTTACTCACAAATCACCAACTCAAATTAGTAGTGAAGATTTGATGCATGTTTAAACAAGATTAGAAGATTGAATCCTTGAAACTCATCACTATCATCATCTTATTCTTGCTTTATCTTCTAAGTAAGTTCTTGTCTACCTAAATAGAGAAATTAGGTTAAATTGTTTTATGGAATGAAATTAGAGCTTGATAAATTCGTTTGATGCTTGTAAGATGATTGAATGACGACAACTAATTTCTACTAAGTTGATTACATAATAATTACATGCTAAATAGTTAGATTTCTTGAGTTTTAGGTTTGAATGTGAAATAGTTAGGTTATATGTGTTTTGTTTGAATTGTGATGATATGATGCTTAAATCTTTGTTATATGTTGATATTAGAAGTTGTTATGACCAAAGTTTGGTGAAAATTCGAGTTTGAAACTGAGTTTGGTCAATTTGTGATTTGTAGTTCGTAGTTGTAAGTTACAGGTCTGATTGGAGCTGGAAAGCATACAAACGTGATCCGACAACTTGACCTGGATCGCGTTCCTCAGTTATAAACTGGGTTCTTCGCAATTTAGACTATTAAACGCGATCCTAGCCTCGAACCCGGATCGCGTTCATCAGTGTTATTTTGGCTCAGCAAATTTTGAACTATGGAACGCGATCCCAAACCCCTAACCGGATCGCGTTGCTCAGTGTTATTTGGTAACCGAAAGTTTTCTTCTTGGGAACGCGATCCCACCACCTTTAGCTGGATCGCGTTTGTCCTTGTAATTTTGAAGAATTTGATATTTTGTGAACTTATGTGAATCTAACACTTATATTGTTTAGTTATCGATATTTCTTGATTATCAATGTATGTAATTAAGTATAGTCATAATTAAATTTTGCGACAAGTTATTAACTTGTGTTTTTATTATGTTTACAGAGACACCGAAGACTCAATAAAATAAGACTTTTGAGTTTGGAGACCGAAACTGACAGGTGAGTGGACTGCTTCTCACAATTTAATCTTGGTGTTAACATTTAGTTGCATCAATTTTAAGTTGCTTGTAATGACTGATTTATCGTTGCATTAATGATAGGATTATTGATTAAACTTGTGGTTTGATGGATGGATTGATTTCTTGTGAATAATTCCATTATAGGTTGGAATGATAGAGGTCAATTTTGGGTTTAGTTGCTATAGGTTAATCCTTATGGGTCGGATGAACATTCGTTGTGAATTAACCCATATTGGTTAAAGATAGCAATAAACTATCGGTAAAAATCTCTGTATTGGCCTGCAGTTGATTATTAAGTGTTCTTGGAGTGCCACCGCGGACTGAGGGTATCTCAAGAACCACCGATCCTCTGTTTGATTGTTTATTTAGATGATTGTTGTGAATTGATTGTTATACTAAGTTAGATTGTTAGACTTAGTTTACTCACTTAGCTTCGTGCTAATTCCCCACAATACTTTTGCAGGTTAACTTTTGGGTTTTTTGGGACGTGTTGATGGTTTGAAGAAATGTTTGCCAAGTTGAACTCTGATCGTTTTGTTATTACTTTGTTTTGTTAAATAACACCCAGTCGATAATTATCGTTTGTAACTATATCTAAATTTTAGAATATATGTAATGTTTTGGTTGGTGATATCGTGATATCTATGTATATATTATATATGGGATTTGCGCTTCCGAAATAAAAAAAAAAAAAAAAAATTTGTGTCTCAAATTGTGGGGTGTTATAAGTTGGTATCAGAGCGTAAGTTTAGGTGAATTGAATATTTAAAGTGTTCAATCCTAAACTTAGTCATGTTGGTCAAACATTTCTTGTGGTGGGGATTAGTTATGATAGTTGATTTGGTTAGTTACTAGTACTAACAATTAACGAATGTTGAGATGTGATGTGATGACAGGTATGACGGATAATGAGCCACCTTCCCATACTCTCAATGAGACTACGCGGACAGATGCACCACCAGAGAACCAGGGTCATAATGGTACATCTAATTTAGCCGGTGGAGAAACTGAAACTGATCAGGAGTATATTATGAGATTGGAGAATAGAGTGTTGGAACTTCAGAGAGAACGAGCTGGATCTTCTCAACATCCAGTTTCTACTAGTCTCCACATTGTGACTAATGTACCACCTATTGTATCTTCTACACGGATTCCCGTATCTAATCCTTTTATTTCACAACAGCAGCAACAGGGTTATACTTATCAGGCCTCGGGTCCTTTTCCTTCGTCTGGTTATACTAATTATCAAATACCTATTCCACCTTTTCAACAGTTGAAGAAAGGTTGTTCTCTTAAAACCTTTATGTCTTGCAATCCTTCAACTTATTCTGGAAGTACCGATCCTACGGTCACTCTTGACTGGCTTCGTGATGTAGAGAGAAAACTAAATGTATGTCATTGTGAGGAGGAGGATAAGGTACCTTATGCGGTTCAGTTATTAAAGGGTCAAGCCATGTCATGGTGGGATTCGATTACTGCACCATTATCTCCACAACAGTTGAATGATATAAGATGGCCAGATTTTTATGCCGAAATTTGTAAGCAATTTTGCTCGGAGTATAATCTTTCACGGATTAGACAAGAGTTTCTTGACTTACAAAAGACTGATCAAATGACGATTGATGAATTAATTAAACAGTTTTCAGATAAATTGCGGTTTGTGCAACAGTGGGTTCCAACTGACCGGACCAAAATTGATCACTTTGTGAAAACATTACCTCCTGATTACCGTACCACAGTGAGACTAGCAGGTTCACTTCCTCAAGCTTATGATTTAGCTCGTTCGGTTGATGGGGATATTATGGCTAAAAGAGTGTTGAATAAAGAAAGGTATTCACAGAAAAACAAAGGAGATTCTTCGAGTAAACAGAAAGGACAAGGTAGTCAACAAAACAGGAGATTGAATTCTGGTATTCCAACGGATATTAACTATTGTAATAGATGTCGAGCTAGACATAATGGTCCTTGTACCCCCCAGACATCTAGATGTGTTAAGTGTGGAATTTTTGGTCACGCTGCAAAGGATTGTACCTACCCAAATAGCGTGTGTTGGAATTGCCATAAAGAAGGGCATCGTGCAGGGGATTGTCCTGAGGCGAAGAGACAGAGTATGGGTACGGGTAAAGGTTCGCCATCCTCTGGTCAAAAGAGGAAAAATCCACCAGTAGCTGCTAGCCGAGCTTTCCGAATGACAGATGATGATGCTGTCACCACTGAAGATGTCATCACTGGTACATTTCTCATAAATTCTATACCAGCTCGTGTATTGTTTGATTCTGGTGCCAATTGTTCGTTTATATCTGTGAACTTTTGTGATAGACTGAAATTGATCCCCTCTTTGATTGTTAAACCTTTAGAAGTTGAAATTGCTGACGGTAAATTAGTTCCTGTTACCACATCGGTAGCTGGAGCTAGTATACTTATTGAGGGTCATAATTTCTTAGTCTCCTTTTTGTTAATGCCAATTCCTAGTTTCGATGTAGTTATTGGTATGGATTGGTTAAGTTTGAATAAGGCCAACATTGATTGTCATAAAAAGATTATAAGAATTCCGATTTCTGATGGGTCATACGTCATGGCTCGAGGAGAACGAGTAAAGGGTAGTCTACCATTGATTTCCTTGTTGAAAGCTAGGAAATCTCTATCTAAGGGATGTGATTCTTATTTGGCATATGTGATAGATAGCAAGTTAGAAAAGAAATCTTTGACAAATTTTCCGGTGGTTTCTGAATACCCGGAAGTTTTTCCGGATGAATTGCCTGGTTTACCCCCTGTAAGAGATGTAGAATTTCAGATCGATTTGATTCCTGGTTCGACTCCTGTAGCTAAGTCTCCTTATAGATTAGCTCCTTCTGAAATCCGTGAGATGATGGGTCAGATTCAGGAACTGTTAGATAAAGGGTTTATTCGACCGAGTTCTTCCCCGTGGGGTGCTCCGGTATTGTTTGTTAAGAAAAAGGATGGTACTCTTCGAATGTGTATTGATTATAGAGAGCTCAATAAAAGAACAGTGAAAAACAAATATCCATTGCCCAGAATTGATGAGTTATTTGATCAGTTACAGGGATCATCCTATTTTTCTAAGATCGATTTGAGATCCGGTTATCATCAGGTACGAGTTCGTGAGGAAGATGTTCCTAAGACTGCTTTTCGTACCCGGTATGGTCATTACGAGTTCTTAGTTATGCCTTTTGGATTGACTAATGCTCCTGCTATTTTTATGGACTTAATGAATCGTGTATGTCGACCTTTTCTAGACAAGTTTGTGATTGTATTTATTGACGATATCTTGATTTATTCTAAGTCTGAGGCTGAACATGAACATCATTTAAGATTGATTCTTGAGATTTTGAAAAGAGAGCATCTTTTTGCTAAATTTTCCAAATGTGAATTTTGGCTCCGAGAGGTACAGTTTCTCGGGCATATTATTTGTAAGGATGGTGTCAAGGTAGATCCTTCCAAGGTGGACGCTGTTATGAATTGGAATGCTCCTAAATCACCTACTGAGATCAAAAGTTTCCTTGGTTTAGCGGGTTATTACCGAAAATTTATCAAGGATTTCTCCAAAATTGTTGGCCCGTTAACCAAGCTAACTAGGAAGGATATTAAATTTCAGTGGGGAGATCAACAAGAAACATCTTTTCAGACTCTTAAACAGTTGTTATGTCAGGCGCCAGTGTTAGCATTATCTGATGGTTCCGAGGGTTTTGTGGTTTATTGTGATGCTTCTCATGCTGGTTTAGGTGCTGTCTTAATGCAACATGATCGTGTTATTGCTTACGCTTCTCGCCAGCTTAAAACTCATGAAAGAAATTACCCCACACACGATTTAGAGCTTGCAGCTGTGGTATTTGCATTGAAAATCTGGAGACACTATTTGCAGCTGTGGTATTTGCGTTCAGAGTGACCGTAGGATCGGTACTTCCAGAATAAGTTGAAGGATTGCAAGACATAAAGGTTTTAAGAGAACAACCTTTCTTCAACTGTTGAAAAGGTGGAATAGGTATTTGATAAGTAGTATAACCAGACGAAGGAAAAGGACCCGAGGCCTGATAAGTATAACCCTGTTGCTGCTGTTGTGAAATAAAAGGATTAGATACCGGAATCCGTGTAGAAGATACAATAGGTGGTACATTAGTCACAATGTGGGGACGAGTAGAAACTGGATGTTGAGAAGATCCAGCTCGTTCTCTCTGAAGTTCCAACACTCTATTCTCCAATCTCATAATATACTCCTGATCAGTTTCAGTTTCTCCACCGGCTAAATTAGATGTACCATTATGACCCTGGTTCTCTGGTGGTGCATCTGTTCGCGTAGTATTATTGAGAGTATGGGAAGGTGGCTCATTATCCGCCATACCTGTCATCACATCACATCTCAACATTCGTTAATTGTTAGTACTAGCAACTAACCAAATCAACTATCATAACTAATCCCCACCACAAGAAATGTTTGACCAACATGATTAAGTTTAGGATTGAACATTTTAAATATTCAATTCACCTAAACCACGCTCTGATACCAACTTATAACACCCCAAGTTTTAAGACATTTTTTTTTTTTTTTTTCGGAAGCGTAAATCCCATTCATACCAATATAGATATAACATTATATATACGACATTTAGTCATACCAAAACATTACAAGTTTATAAGTATTAAGTATAATTACAACGCTAATACAATAACTGGGTGTTATGTTAACAAACATGATTTATCCAAAACGATCAGAGTTCCCATTGTCAAACATTTCTTCAAAACAACACCATTGCCTAATCATATCCCAAAAGTTAACCTGCAAGAGTAGGTGGTGAATTAGCACAAAGCTAAGTGAATGAACTAAATCTAACAACCTAACTTTGTATAACAATCAATTCACAACAATCATCTAAACAAACAATCAAACAGAGGATCGGTGGTTCTTGAGATACCCTCAGTCCGCGGTGGCACTCCAAGAACACTTAATAATCAACTGCAGGCCAATACAGGGATTTTTACCGATAGTTTATTGCTATCTTTAACCAATATGGATTAATTCACAACGAATGTTCATCCGACCCATAAGGATTAACCTATAGCAACTAAACCCAAAATTGACCTCTATCATTCCAACCTATCATGGAATTATTCACTAGCAAACAATCAATCTATCAAACCACAAGTTTAATCAATAATCCTATCATTAACGCAACGATAAATCACTCTTTACAAGCAACTTAAAATTGATGCAACTAACTGTTAACACCAAGGTTAAATTATGAGAATCAGTCCACTCACCTGTCAGTCTCAGTCTCCAACTCAAAAGTCTTATTTTATTGAGTCTTCGGTGTCTCTGTAAACACAATTAAAACACAAGTTAATAACTCGTTTCATAATTTAATTATGACTATACTCAATTATATACATTGATAATCAAGGAATATCAATAACTAAACAATATAAGTGTTAGATTCGCATAAGTTCACAAAGTATCAATTTCTTCAAAATTACAAAGGCAAACGCGATCCGGACAATGGAGGTTGGGATCGCGTTCCTCTTAAGGAAATATTCTGTAACCATTTTACACTTGCAAACGCGATCCGGGTGTATGAGCTGGATCGCGTTTCGAAGAAGGAATCAGGATTGAGACAAAACAACACATAGCAACGCGATCCGGGCTATCTAGCCGGATCGCGTTTGTCACGTTTCCAGCAACAAAACCCAGATCAGCAAGAACACCAGCACGAACCAAAAGTCTAAATTCACTAAATTCGGATACCATATATGTTTTTAACCCAAAAAGAACCTCAACTAACATCCTATAACATGTTATAACAACCAATCATCATCATCAAACTTCTAATTTCACTCATGCATCCACATTTAACCTAGTTCCAATCAAAAACTCAAATTATACATAAAAATGGAAAATATACTTACAATTCTTTGATGATGATGAAGAAGATGAAGAACACTATGGAATCAAGATCATAGCCTTGAATTGAAGAAATCAGATGTATTGTTTGATATCTAAAAATTCTTTGAAAGGAGAAGAATGAAAATATGGGAGAAAATGAAGTGTTAATACCCTGAAGCCACAGGTGTCGATCTGTGGTTATGACTCAACAATTTTTTAGGTATAAATTATACCCGTGTTAAATCTATTGTCTGGAACCTCGATTTCAAATGCGAGAAAATTATTTTATTTTACTGTTACCTAAAATTATCTAAAACAAATAATATTTCACTAGTCACAATATTTCCTGAGGCTCACTTACATATTAAATTTACAATCAAACTCAGGTAATAATTTAAATTGCATAAATAATTTAGAGAAAATACCTTTTTCTCCTAGGCCCGATTTGGGGATGTTACAAATTCTTATCATTCTAGCATTGGTATGCCGCCATATGAGATGTTGTATGGACGCCGTTGTCGAACACCTACATGTTGGTTAGAAGCGGGAGAAAAACAGTTTGCGGGTCCCGATATAGTTCAAATTACAGCTGACAAAGTTAAGATTGCTCGTGAGAAACTGAGAGCGGCTCATGATAGACAGAAACAGTATGCGGACCCACGTAGACGACCTGTTGTATTTGTTGAAGGTGAATTAGTTTATTTAAAAGTTTCACCGTGGAAGGGTGTTATTAGATTTGGTAAACGGGGTAAGTTAGCTCCCCGATATATTGGCCCATTTAGAATCCGTCAGGTGATTAATGAACAATCGGTTTCTTTAGATCTTCCGCCTGAATTAGCTGGTATTCACGATACATTTAATGTTTGCTATTTAAGAAAGTGCAATGTGGAGGATCAATCCCAAATCCTTCCTTTGCAAGATCTTCGGGTTGACTCAAGTAAGAAATTGGTAGAAGAACCTGTCGAGCTTTTAGATAGGAAAGTGACCAAATTACGTAGAAAAGAAATTCCTATGGTTTTGGTTAAGTGGAAACATAGTTTGGGTGCGGATCTCACTTGGGAAACGGAGGAGAGTATGCGGGTTAGATATCCTAATTTATTTGTGTCTAGTTAGATTTCGGGACGAAATCTTTCTAAGGAGGGGTGATTTGTAACATCCCCAAATCGGGCCTAGAAGAAAAAGGTATTTTCTTTAAATTATTTATGCGATTTAAAATTTTTATCTGTGTTCGATTTTAAATTTAATAGGTAAATGAGCCTCAGGAAATATTGTGACTATTGAAATGTTAGCTGTTTTAGATAATTTTAGGTGTCGGTAAAATAAAATAATTTTCTCGCATTTAAAATCGAGGTTCCAAACAATAGGTCAAAGAAGAGTATAATATTACACTGTAAAATAAGGAGGGGTCGGTTTAATAAATTAGGAGACCGACCTAACTTTCCCCAATTTCATTGTTCTTCATTTGATTCCTTCAAAACCTTACTCACAAATCACCAACTCAAATTAGTAGTGAAGATTTGATGCATGTTTAAACAAGATTAGAAGATTGAATCCTTGAAACTCATCACTATCATCATCTTATTCTTGCTTTATCTTCTAAGTAAGTTATTGTCTACCTAAATAGAGAAATTAGGTTAAATTGTTTTATGGAATGAAATTAGAGCTTGATAAATTCGTTTGATGCTTGTAAGATGATTGAATGACGACAAATAATTTCTACTAAGTTGATTACATAATGATTACATGCTAAATAGTTAGATTTCTTGAGTTTTAGGTTTGAATGTGAAATAGTTAGGTTATATGTGTTTTGTTTGAATTGTGATGATATGATGCTTAAATCTTTGTTATATGTTGATATTAGAAGTTGTTATGACCAAAGTTTGGTGAAAATTCGAGTTTGAAACTGAGTTTGGTCAATTTGTGATTTGTAGTTCGTAGTTGTAAGTTACAGGTCTGATTGGAGCTGGAAAGCATACAAACGCGATCCGACAACTTGACCTGGATCGCGTTCCTCAGTTATAAACTGGGTTCTTCGCAATTTAGACTATTAAACGCGATCCTAACCTCGAACCCGGATCGCGTTCATCAGTGTTATTTTGGCTCAGCAAATTTTGAACTATGGAACGCGATCCCAAACCCCTAACCGGATCGCGTTGCTCAGTGTTATTTGGTAACCGAAAGTTTTCTTCTTGGGAACGCGATCCCACCACCTTTAGCTGGATCGCGTTTGTCCTTGTAATTTTGAAGAATTTGATATTTTGTGAACTTATGTGAATCTAACACTTATATTGTTTAGTTATCGATATTTCTTGATTATCAATGTATGTAATTAAGTTTAGTCATAATTAAATTTTGAGACAAGTTATTAACTTGTGTTTTTATTGTGTTTACAGAGACACCGAAGACTCAATAAAATAAGACTTTTGAGTTTGGAGACCGAAACTGACAGGTGAGTGGACTGCTTCTCACAATTTAATCTTGGTGTTAACATTTAGTTGCATCAATTTTAAGTTGCTTGTAATGACTGATTTATCGTTGCATTAATGATAGGATTATTGATTAAACTTGTGGTTTGATGGATGGATTGATTTCTTGTGAATAATTCCATGATAGGTTGGAATGATAGAGATCAATTTTGGGTTTAGTTGCTATAGGTTAATCCTTATGGGTCGGATGAACATTCGTTGTGAATTAACCCATATTGGTTAAAGATAGCAATAAACTATCGGTAAAAATCTCTGTATTGGCCTGCAGTTGATTACTAAGTGTTCTTGGACTGCCACCGCGGACTGAGGGTATCTCAAGAACCACCGATCCTCTGTTTGATTGTTTATTTAGATGATTGTTGTGAATTGATTGTTATACTAACTTAGATTGTTAGACTTAGTTTACTCACTTAGCTTCGTGCTAATTCCCCACAATACTTTTGCAGGTTAACTTTTGGGTTGTTTGGAACGTGTTGATGGTTTGAAGAAATGTTTGCCAAGTTGAACTCTGATCGTTTTGTTATTACTTTGTTTTGTTAAATAACACCCAGTCGATAATTATCGTTTGTAACTATATCTAAATTTTAGAATATATGTAATGTTTTGGTTGGTGATATCGTGATATCTATGTATATATTATATATGGGATTTGCGCTTCCGAAATAAAAAAAAAATAAAAATTTGTGTCTCAAATTGTGGGGTGTTATAGAACCATCCTCACAAATGCATGTCTAAGAACACCATGAATAGCAAGACCAGCAAGAGGCTGGTCCATGTAGTCTACTGGTTCATCTAATAGAAACTAATAAAGACAAAAGTTTACCCAAAAATCAACAAATACATTTAACTCAAAACCATTTGCAAGGCAAACACATTCTAATCATAAATAAATCATAAGCTAATAATACAAAGGCATACAAATAAACGGTGCAGTAAAAAAGGAATACATCTATAATCAACATTGATAGCATCGAATAGAAAAGAATGATAACTATAATAAATATGATACTAATTGAACTTGTTTGAGATGAAGCACATCTAAATGCAGGGTAAATATAGTTTCTCAGTCAAAAATATAAACATGACGATTACCGTGATGGTAGTAGATTAAATTCTATAAAATATTGAACCTTGATCATCGGGTGCCCAAAGTATACTACATTACTACCAAAAAGCAGTCGCATTCAAATGAGAGTTACTGAAATCAGTAACTGACACTAATTTTTCGTAGATTTGGGACAAAAGTGTTTTAGGTCCACCCAAAAAAGTTAAACGCATATCCCAAAATTTCTGTTTTGTCCCAACCCATAACCAAAAATGCCCATTTTACCACCTATAATCAGGTGTGCATGCAATAAGGCAATAAAATATCCATTATCGGCATATATGATACAGTTAACAAAAAAGAAGAAATGTTACTTGTCTATTTTATTAAAATGGAGACCATTAAAGATTCATCACAAAATCGATCAAATATCAAAAGAGATGAAACTAACCTCTACATTGTCTTTTGTTCACAGTAACACGAGGTTGTCCAATTCCTATAAGCAATTGGGTGCACATTTATTCTATAGCAGCATACATAGCAAAAGCACGAGCCTTGCATCCAACAAATGTGGTCACATATATTCCATAGCAGCATACCCACATTCGATAAAGAGCCAAATTAAAGAAACCTGAAAGATAAACTGGATTTAAACTGGGCAATGATTGTTTGAGGAATAGCTTTGGTAATCATAAGTAAGATACTATAATTTATGAAGTTCCAAGAAACAAACAAAAAGGTAATGTAGGATCAACCCAAATGACCCACTCAATTTTTTTACCCATTTGATTCATTATCCCACCCAACCTTCCATCTTTGACCTTATAATATTAAGATTTGGATGATTATATTAACATTAGCTTTTCGAATCACATTTTAGATAATTATAAATTTTGAATTTCCAAAACAGATAAAAAGGTGTTGGTGGTTCAACCCTAAAACCCAAAAAGCAGCTAGCTTTTCAAGAGAATTGTTCAGCTTCATTTCGCGTTTTATTTACTCGAGCAATACAAAAGATAAACATCATGGGTTGAGTTTTATCTCAAAAATGTCAAATGAGCCCGACAAAACAGGAGCTGGTTGGAAAAGAAACATTTCAAATGAGTTTAAAGGCAACCGAAATCACTTGTTATTCATACTACATCTTTACCGATTCACTACAAAAATGTGATAATCATGTTATTGTAATCAAGAGAAATGAATTAATTACTAATACATTTGATGAAAAACAAACAAAGAAGTATTTGCAAGACAACCCAACCCAGCACAAGCTATTTTCACCTGTACCAAAACTGACCCAACCCATTATGCCCCTACTAAAAATGACCCATTTAAACTTAAATGTATTGGTGAACTGTCAACACGTACATCTTGCTGCACATGGTGAGAACCACAGATATGATAGCATATGATCCACAAATACCATGCAGAATGCTCCAAGGTTAGAGAAGACCTGTGATTTAAATTTTGACACGCACATTATCATCATCAGAGTTTGAGGACATCAGCAAAATTGAAGCAACTCTCATTACTAATGCCTTCATAGCATCAACCACGATTGAAGTCGTTCTAGTACCAGGCATCCCTAAGACAAGTGCATATAACAGAAATTGAGGACTAATACCTGCAGACCAGAACAGAAGATATGTCAAAGTGCATACAGACAGCACATAAAGACAATAAATAGAGAATGTATTTACCTGCTTGAATTTTAGATAATCAAGTAATACATCAGCATTGCGGGAACCATCCATATCTGATCAGAAACATAAGATTCAGCAACAATGTCTTCAATCATAGGTACTGTTTCCAACTGCAATGAATAACTTTTTACTAACAAATTGGATTGTTTTTAATTTTGATCATAAATACTTTGCCCATCAACTTTGGTCGACATTAGTGGTGGTATTTTCAACCGAATTACTTACGAATGGATCAATTCGGGTTGTTTTTTTATGTCTGGCACACACATTAGAAAACAATAGGTTATTTTGAAATGGGTCACAAGTTTTTTATTGAAATGGACTACAAAACTGAACTACGTCATACTTAGCTTTGAAAGACAATAGTTTTGCATCCTGAACTTGTAAATATCTACAAAGCATTTTATATCTGAATTTACCTTTTGGATCCGTTTTGCAAGTTTGTTATTAACGGTTCCAAAGTCGACAATCTAGCCTGAAAAGGGCAATGATCCTGACCAACACATATACATAACTAACAATATGACTTAAGTTCTCTATTATTTTATTCGTTCTATTAAATGACTTTTAATCTTACACATATTTCGAATCAGTAGCCCTTGACTAATCCGAATAAATATAGATACAACCTTCAAATATAATACTATACTGACCTTTCTCTTTTTCATGAACCAGTCCACCACATATACATAGCTTCAACATGCATGCCAAATATTAAGCGAACCTTGAGATTAATAAAAGATAATGTTGTTCATCGTAATGTTCCAACATATACCTACACATTTCCTGCCACTTTGTACCTGAAGAAGAAAAAATATTAGATAAAATTCATCCTCAAAAAGTCAAAAGTCTGTAAAGTCGAAAATCTCACACAAACTGCAGGTGGTCTCGAAGAGGCCATTATTGTTGGCGGTGTAGCTGCACATGCTTTTGAGGGACTACCTGTAAAATTAAAAAATTGAAAGCACAATAAAGACGTGTCTGATAATCGCACCAGTCGTACTCATCTTCAAAACAAAAATTCTCATTCACTACCCAACGGCCCCCCATCAATTTTTTTCATGCCACCTTACTCACCATATAAACCATCATCATCGTGGTCAAAATCGATCGAAAAAAATACAATCAAACTCAAAAGTTAAACCACAAAATAGAAAGAAAAATTACATGGACATTTTGACAAACAATTGGAGTGCATCAAAACATAAGCATAATTCCATCAAAGTGATGCTTGTATTTAATTCAACCTTAAAAGCTAATGAAAGTCAACAAACAACACATAGAACCCTTTTCATCCATGATTATCAATTAGAAAACCCCTGTTAAGATGATGGCAAAAACTTACATAATTATGGCGTAGCTAACCAATCTTCTGAACTTACATAATGAAAGCATTTTATATCTGAATTTACCTTTGATCATGGTATACTTTAGTGTTGCATGACCTCAGAGTTCCATTAAAAATCAATGAAAATAAAAATTACAAGATTATGAAACTAACCTTCACATTGATTTTTGTTCTTATTATTAGCTGTAAAAGTATTCAAAGCACAAACACAACTCACAAAATAATAATCACTTACCCTCTATCTAATTAAACGTAAATTATGAATGAAAGATACATTCTAATACTATCATGATATGATTTCTACTGATATACAATACGAATGAAATCAGATGTAACAATTTAATTAAGTTTCAGATGAAAAAATGGAGAGAAAAATTCCAAAATTGTTACAATATCCACTATTTTCAGGCGATCGTTGGCTGCCGGCCGTCGTCGTCGCCGTTCGACGCGGTGGTGAATGGAATCCTCCGTTTGGTACTCTTCCGACGCCACTGCAGCCGCACAGGGGAACTTTTTAGGGTTTCATGATAAATTGAGACGATCAATTGGTTGATATGGAGAAAAAAAGATGATTAGATGCTTCAATTTCGATTGAGGATTGATGGGGTAGCCTGAATTTGGTGTTTGGGAATGGTCGGGGGGATTTTTTTTTTCCCATTTGCTTGGCCGTGTGTTTTGGATCAGGGATTGGGATATAGAGCCAAGGGCAAAGTTGGAATAATTAAGGGTAAAAAAATTAAGATTAATTAATCATATCACTAATGACAATTAAGGGCTAAGATCATATTAACTAAAGCAATGAATGGTGGGGATTAGCTTATGAGGGTTAGATGAGGAGGGGATTACTTAATATGGGCTCTCCTATATTAGATAAGAGAGATGTATTGGGGGTGAATTAAGAACTTCCAAGACTTCAGAGGCCATAACGTAAGTTTTCGCTATTTTCTTTACCATATAAATATAAAAGATTTTTAGGGCTTTTCTCTGTTGTTCTAAAACCCTGCTGAACCTTCGCTTCCGCATCACCGCCGGCAACTCCACTCTACCTCCGCCGTCCGTCACCTCTGTCGAGGTCCGTTTAACAATCCATTAACTTTAAGCTGATTAATTTTGGTGTAGTAGTGAAATTTTTCACAGTATCACAGTTTCATAACCTTATTTCTATCCGTCCGTACAGTTACTAAAACAACGAAGATGAAGAAAGAAGGAAATAAATTAAAGCAAAAGTATTTGAAACCAATTGAGAAAGAAGTTGTGAATGCTAGTGATTCTGAAGACGGTAGTATAGATAGTCCCGTTGTTTCTGATGATGATTATGAGGTATATAATTGTTGTGTATTTATAATTAAAAAATTTGCAGCATTTCATTTTTGATGATTAGAGTTTCTAGTAATTTAGAATCAAATTGATCTTATCAGACAGCCTTTTGTTAATTTAGATTGCTGCTGAAATTTTTTTTTAGCAGCCAATGGAGAGTAATGATAAAAATGTGTAATTTACATAATGCCAGTTTGTTAAATCTCATTATGATAGTATAATATGAACTTTAGAAGAATAGATATGTATGATGCTTTTAGAAATTCTAAATATGAAAGTTTTAAATGGCTGATTTTGAGCATTACTCAGTACTCACTTTACTTTTGATATGTGCACGTAGAAGGTTTAATTATGTTGCAAAGACTGATTTATGATTCTATGTATTCTTTTGTCTGTTAACATCATATATTTTATTGTAGAGCTTCTCTGAGGGTGATGATTCTGCAAGGAGTTCGGGTTCAGATCCGGAGTCAGAATCAGAATCAGGGTCTGAACAGAGTGAATACTCAGAAGATGAGGTACATGGTAATTACCTGTTTAGTGAGTATTAAAGGTTTTCTTTGTTCAAAAGGCAAAGGCTCACACTTCCATAACATCTGTCGTATATTCGTATACACCTATGTCTCAATCGAGACATAAAACCACAATCTCTTGGTTGATGAGCCACCCAGATACTGATATTTCATATGCCATTTGTCAGTAAATGTCTCTATTTAATTACTTTAATTATTTTTGACCATCAGATTATCAAAAATTTGTGAGCTTGCCCCTTTTAAAAATGAAAGGACTGTTAAATAATTATACTTGCAATAAGGGGTATATGGGTTAGCTTATTTGAAAGGCTTATAAGCCTCTTCCGATTATCTGATAAGCCATTTTCAGTCAGTTTTTTTTATAACAAGCCTCCCCTGTCCCCCCAAAATAGCATCCAACTGGCTTTCCAGCTGTTACAAAATGCAATCAGCTAATGATCTTCTAAATAATCTCAGCCAAACTCCCCCCCTCCCCTAGTAAGGTGATATTTAGTCATCTTCTTTGCTATAATGCAGGATGTTGAAAACCAAAGTAATGAGGGTGGATTGAGTGATGGAGTTGATGTTATTAATCAAGGAGATCAAAATGAAAGTGACGATTCTCGTGAAGTAGTTGATGATATCAGTCAAGGAGATCAAAGTGAAAGTGAGGATTCTCGTGAAGTAGTTGAAGAGAGTGATTCATCTGAAGATGAGGTCCGTTATAATACTTCCAGTTTGAAATAGGCAGATTGTTGATTCACTTTGCATTTGGTTTTGATGCTCTTTAATATATAGGTTGGTCCTCGGAACACTATTGGGGACGTTCCGTTAGTGTGGTACAATGATGAGGAACATATTGGATATGATGTTGCTGGAAAGAAAATCAAGAAAAAGGAGAGACTGGATAAATTGGATTCATTTCTAGCAAGAACTGATGACTCAAATAGTTGGTGGGTGGGGAATTATTATCACAAAACTATCAGCTTTATTACTGCTAGTTATAAATAGATAGATGTTGTTTGCTTGGACATCGTAGATTCATTTCTTTGAATTATCAACTTTATAAATAAAATTTAGGTTAAGCATACTAAGACAGTATGATATAGCTAAAATTCAGATACAATGAAGAACTGATAGTGGGTGAATAAATAATTCGTTTTTCTAAGATTACTGATGTGTACGAGTGACTATTTGCATTCCTAATTGTAAGTTGTAAAATCATCTAATTTCAGGCGCAAGATCATGGATGACATTGAAGATGAAGAAGTAGAACTTACCAAAGAAGAAACTAAGCTTATCCGCAGAATGTTGAAAGGAAAAGCACCTCATGCAGACTTTGATCCACACGCGGTTAGTACCTTTGATGTTATTTCATGTCAAAATGCAATGAATGATGTGTAATTGGGTTACCTCATGCAGACTTGTAACATAATCGTTTTTACTGTCTTTTTTTGCAGCCTTATGTTGATTGGTTTGCCTGGGATGGTGCTAAGCATCCACTTTCAAATGCTCCAGAACCAAAGAGACGTTTTATTCCTTCTAAATGGGAAGCTAAAAAGGTAAATACTTCTGTATGCTGTTTCTTGGAGAGTGAGGCATATACGACTTTACGTGGTGCATGGGTACAATTGAATGAATGCAATAGTTATGGGTACAACGTACCCTTAATTTTGTATTCCGCATCTGATGAGCCGCTGTAGAAGTTTGCTGTAGGTATTTAATATTTTTAGCATGAGAGATAACTAGATAATCAGTAAATTATTTCACACCTTCATAATGCAAGTAAAATAACAGATCAAGGTGAAATAATAATAGTTGTCGACAACAAGTCATGTTGTATTGCAAAAAAGTTAGAACTGTCAACTTTCTGA
Source organism: Helichrysum umbraculigerum (assembly GCA_949592205.1). NCBI lineage: Eukaryota > Viridiplantae > Streptophyta > Magnoliopsida > Asterales > Asteraceae > Helichrysum > Helichrysum umbraculigerum. Next base: position 380,001,469 of record CATIUR010000001.1, on the reverse strand, counting down.
ATTGGGTCGAGAGGGAATGTAACTAAACATGAGCGAAGAACGGCTCACTGCATTATTTTGTAGACTAAATAACTTTTGAATCTATTTCATTGTCACCCACAAATATGTGTATGGAAACATACCTCTGTAGAAACTATTCAATCTGCTCATTGTCAGACTGTTTTTGGATCAGGTTGTGAAGTATATCAGGGCAATTAGAAATGGGTGGATAAAGTTTGACAAGCCAAAAGAAGAACCCCGTTTCTATAACTTATGGGGTGATGAAACAGACAAGTCGGGACATGGATTATCGTATATACCTGCACCCAAGCCTAAATTACCAGGTTTGAGTTTTTTCATATACTTTCTTATTGACTTATTCCTATCTGTCTTAAGCCATTGCAACATTCCCTGCATAATATTTCTTATGTTATAACCAAAATTCTTGTAATTCAACTGTTCCTTGCAGGGCATGAGGAATCCTATAATCCCTCTTTGGAATACATTCCCACACAAGAAGAAATTAGTGCTTATCAGCTTATGTTTGAGGAGGACCGCCCTAAGTTTATTCCAAAGCGGTAATTGACAGTGCACAACTTTTATTTTAATAACTCATTTTCGCGATTCTTGCTTAGTTTTAGTACCTGGGATACTAATATATACATTTTTGAATCTCTTAGATTTACATCTTTGAGAAGTGTTCCAGCTTATGAAAAGAGTGTTAGGGAAACTTTTGATCGTTGTTTGGATCTGTACTTGTGCCCTAGGGCACGGAAGAAGCGTGTAAGTGTGGAAAACACAAAATTCTTCTCTCTTTAAATTTGTTTTTTCAACTCTTAGTGATAGTTTCGTTTTCGTAGTATAACGTGAATTCTTGTTGAAATTCTAGATTAATATCGACCCTGAGTCTTTAAAACCCAAGCTTCCAAGTCGCAAAGATCTTAAACCTTACCCAACTACGTGTTATCTTGAGTACAAGGGCCACAAGGGTTCAGTTGCATCAATTTGTACCGACCCCTCAGGCCAGCATATTGCTTCTGGTAACATATCTACATATTGTGCTGAGATATCCTTTCTTTTAATTCATAAAATGCTTTTGGGTTCTCAACTAACTTCTTCAATCAACTCAGGCTCACATGATGGAACAGTTCGTATCTGGGAAGTTGAAACCGGTAGATGTATTAAGATTTGGGAACTTGGTGAACCTGTGCACCATGTTGCTTGGAATCCTTTACCCGAGTTCCCTCTTTTGGCAGTCGTTATGTAAGGCCATGCATCAATTGTTTAATATTTTTCTTTGTTTCTGTCTGTATTTTAAAAGGTGTACAATGTCTGATAAAAAAAATTATTTGCAGGGGACAAGATGTATTTGTTCTGAACACCGGGCTTGAGAAGGAAGAAAATAAGATGATTGCAGATCTTTTGCATGTTGAAACTTCTGCTGCTCCTGATGATTCTGGTTAGTTTCTTTTGGCTAGATCTTTTTTTATTACTAAGTTCACTTTTCTGACCACTGGTTCTTACTGTTTTTTAGAAAGCCTGGGGTCCAGTGTAACCTGGTCTCAATATGATAAATATGAGGGAATTCGAATCAAACACTTTAAGGTGCTTCTATATTATTTGCTACCACTTCATTTCCTAAGAAAGAACTTAAGTTAAATCGGAACTTTTTCATGTGTTTGTCATTGCAGACGGTGTCTTCAGTAGAATGGCATCGAAAAGGAGACTATTTCTCTACTGTCATGCCTGCAGATATCCTTTTCAATTGTTTCAGTTTACATTGATTGTTCGTTTTTTATAACTTTCCTGTTTCTAGGTGATGAGGCGTCTCAAAAACATCTGTAAAAAATTGCAGTACCATGATTTCTCAACACTTTTTCCATCTTCAGTTTACTATATGGGGCTCTGGATGGGTGTTTTGAAAATTGAAATGAGATAATCAACTGAACTGACAGTAGGGGATATTATTGGATATGCTTTTGTGTTCAAAGTTGTGATAATCAGATAATAATTATTGCAGTTTATTTATGGAAAGCTCTGATCACTTAAGAAATAAACACATGTTGACCAAAAAGGACTTTTTAAGAAAATTGGAGATACTTTGTGTGAGAAGGTAATTATGTAAGTATATTCTACTTTTTGACTTTTAAATAATCAGGCAACCAGAAGCAGAATTTGTTTATTCAAACAACAAAACTGATTATCGCGACTATAAATCACGTTACTCAGATAATCAGTTTGAAAGCACCAATTTAAACACCGCTTTTAAAGGAAGTGCACCTTATGCTGGGTTTGTATTTGGTCTGATCAATTGATTGCATACCTTGACTTACTTGCTTACGTGAATCAAAAGCAGTACTAATACATCTGCTCTCCAAGAAACTTACCCAAAGATTACCATTCAAGTTGCATGGTCTTCCAGTGTGTTCAACTTTCCACCCAACACGATCCATCTTCTTTGTTTCAACAAAAAAGAATGTTCGTGTTTATGATCTGTTAAAGAAAAAGTTCATTAAGAAGCTTGAAGCTGGGGTTCGAGAAATCTCATCTATCTCTATTCATCCTGGTGGTATGTTTATACTCTGTTGCATATTCTAGTACTATTTTTTTCATCAAAAACAATAATGGTCTTCCATGAAAGTTGTTATTGACCTACAGTCGTGCATTATAATGTGGGTGTACATGTTCTCTTTCTGCAGGTGACAATGTTATCGTGGGGAGTAAAGATGGGAAGTTATGTTGGTTTGACATGGATCTTTCATCAAAACCTTACAAAATTCTCAAGTATGTATTTGCTTATATTTTTCGTTTTTATTATGGGCTTAACATGATTTTATAGGCGATGCTAAATGCACGGGTTGGGGAAGGGGTTGAAATATATAAGTTTTTGGTACGTGTCGAAACATTTTGGTTCGGCCTACAATTCTACAACACTTTTTGTCTAGATATTTTATGTTCACAAATCAAGTATGGTTACCAACATTACCATATTTTTAATAACATATATTTTTGTTATAGGAGGTTTTTGTTTTATTGCTTTTTTTTTTTTTGCATTAATTTTTGTCTAGATAATTTAGGAGGTTTTTGCATTATTTTTGTTTATTTTTTGTGATTCTCTGCCTGTTTGCTTTTAAGTATTTTCATTTTGTTTGTTTGAACCATCACAAGATAGCCTAGTGGTTGGCGTCCTGTTATCCTCACAAGAGGTCTCAGCTTCAAACCTCACTAGAAGCAAAAAAATCTTGAGGTGGCCACGGGAAGGTTCGGAAATGGCCACGGCAACGGCTAGGCCGCATACATCACAAGCAAAAGCTTGGCCAACCCGGGGGAGCCTATTAAAAACGGGAATACCCTTTTAAAAAATTAAATTTTTTTTTTTCTTGTTTGACCCCTTGAAGATAAAACGGATGCCTGAATTAACGCTCTCATAAATAAATGGGTTGTGCGGTTCTTGCCAACTCTACTAATAGAAATAGCAGTTATCAACCATTACAGGATGCATTTTGCATAGGGTGTGTGTAGGAACATACCCAGGGTATGTGTACATGCACCATTGACTTCTTGATGGACGAATGTATTAGGCAGACAATGTGGACTTGGCTGAAAATTAAGTAGTCAATATATTTGTAATGTCACATAAAAAGCCTCTATCTGTATATTTCTGATATTATGGTTATCTTATGCTAATGCAGATCCCACCCTAAAGACATAACAAATGTGGCTTTTCATCGCAACTACCCTCTGTTTGCATCAGCTTCTGATGATTGCACAGCATATGTCTTCCACGGCATGGTGTATTCGGATTTAAATCAGAACCCTCTTATTGTTCCTTTGGAGATTCTTCATGGCCATAAAAGTGTAAATGGAAGAGGTCAGCCCTTAGCATACCTTTATATCTTTACATAAATGCACTTTTGGAAAGAACTTACAATTAAAATAAGCAGTAAAAAAATCACTATTTAAATGTCACTCGCTCTGATTAGCTGATTATATGTTCAGGTGTGTTGGACTGCAAGTTCCACCCGAGGCAGCCATGGTTGTTCACTGCCGGGGCCGATTCTGTAATCAAGCTGTTCTGCCATTAGATTGATATTGATAGCTAATTTAGTAATCAAACTGTTCTGCCCTGAGATTGATATTGAAAACTGAGAAAACGAAGCAGAAAGCTTGGGCCTCCCGTATGTTTATACGACAAGTGGAAGTCAATGGTTTCCAGGTGATGAATGTGGTGTTGGTCTTGATGCACTTGTGTTATGATGGTCTATTCAACATTCTCACAAGATCAATTATGTTGTACTTGTGTGAAATTGAATTCAATTTTGTCATTGTAGGAACTGTGAACAACTTCAGTGATGATTATTACGACTGTATTTTATTCTTATTGTGCAAATTGTTTGAGATATATTATAAATCAAATGAAGTTGGATAGATGATCTGTGTATGTCTAAGTAATGTGTTATTTGCTGACAGCCTGACATAAGTCATCCTTGTGAATTAAGCTGTTCTTTATAAATCAACATGTTATCTAATCTCACTTTATGTAAAAGTGAAACGTAGCTTGATTTAAATTAAATTTTTTCTATTGTGAGGTATTTTACCGGCTGAAGTTTAAGCAAAATAGACGTGCTCAGTACACAGTACAATTTATAATATGAACAAGTTTAACTTGGTAGATCCCAAAAAAAAAAACAGGTTTAACTTGGTAGACAGTTGAACAAGTTGAATGAAAGTTCTATAATGGTAAAAGTAACAAACAAATAAACGCGAGGACAACCCTTCACATCAAACAAGCTGACAACGAAAATGAAATTGCTTACTAATGATGCATCAAGCATATCCCAGTGATCTACATAAAAGTTAAAAATGAATGTTATTTGATAATCTTGAGAGAACATGGCATCCTTCCAGAAACACGTTCACGTTTCTGTTGCATAAGTATTATATTTGTGACATTAATATCTTTCTTAACTATAGAATGATATAGAATCCCAATATGTCACTGCATTTGTGCTTGACAATTGATTGACCCCTCTGTCTTTCGACAACATATTCCAATACTGTAGAAACCAATTCATTCAGAATGAAGACCTACAGCTATATATCTTCCAAAGAAGATTCGATAGACAGAGATCTTATTGAATAAAAACTGTACTTCTGCAGCATTACAGCTAGATGATCTTAAAAAATGTACATGGTTTACAATATGATTAAAGAGAGTCCTGAAAGTTTGTAGATTTGTACAACACCCTCTCCAATGACCTTCATATATTAAAAATCTATATTATAAGAATTCGTATGGTTTCAGAGACAAGAAAACAGATGACCATCTATTGTAAGAGTTGAACAGCAGCTATAGCAGGTATTTTTTCGCGTAGTTTCTGAGTCAGGGCTACTCTTACTGTCATTACACTTGCTGCTGGACCCGTTAAGCGTACCTTCACTATTGGCTCTTCTATGCACACCAGCTCTACTGATCCACCTGCTGCCCCAACAAGATACGGACGTATTTCTTCTAGCACCTAATGTATTTCAAAGACTTGGATCAACAAACAACATTTGTAACCAATGGGAATGCTAGAGCATGATAATAATGGGTATGATTTCTATAACAATTAGCTCCATGCAACTTGTATCCATGTATCCTAGTGAAAGTTAGGGGTTAATTGTGCACTTTGGGAATGGTTATGTGATTTTGAATGATCAGAATCCTATAATTAGACGTCATAAAATATGTAGGATATTAGGATGTGCTTGTGCAGTTTGAAGTTGTAACAATCAGATAATCAGGTGTATGAGTGCGTGACAATTTATGATTATTTTGGATGTGCTTTAGAAGTCTGAAGTTAAAATAATGAGTTTAAGAACACAATTCCAATTATCCGGACACATCCTTATAAAGATGAGTTAGAAAAGGGTTTTGTTTATGAAAAACTAAATCACAATGAATAATATTTAACAAATTTGTGGGCAATTAACAAGTGATACACTAAGAAAATTGGTGACTATACCTTCTCTATATTTTCCTCATTCAGTTCAAGGCCAGTTTCTTCATCTGGGATCGGTTCGACTGCAACAATTTCAGGGATCTTCTCCATCAGACGCCTCTCAATGCCCAATTTCATGGTGGTTACAGAACTTGGACAGGAACCACAAGCTCCTTGTAGCTTTAAGCGAACAATATTTCCATCAATTTCATGTAATGCTACATTACCTCCATCAGCAATGAGATACGGTCGAATTTCATCCAATACACTCTCAATGTTCTCTGCTGTAAGAGGCAACTCCACAGCTGAATATGGAGTAGCAACAGCCTTTATAACTGCAAAAAGGAATTGGTTTAACAACCATTAAGTAATGACAATTTACGATCATATGGTATAGTAAAATAATAAATAGAAACGTGTTCTCCAAGTGACCATCTTATAGTCTATGACTGTCAAAATTCTTCATAACTAACATAAACTAGATTACTACGCATCTGTTGTCACATCCTATACCTTTAAAGTTACATATCCAATCGATTTAACTAGTTATTCATCAGTAGTCGATAAATGTTGGTAATGAAAAGGATGCACATGTCATTTATCTTATAATTAATAATTCATACACACAACAAAGAAGTTATGATCTTAAAAGAACCTTTAAGCATCATATTAACCTAAACCCTATCCATAATATTCACAGATTACATAGCACGGAGCTAAGAATGTGTCATTCGGTTGTTAATTGCACTTATACAAATATTGAGCACGAATTTTAAGCTCGAGATTGAGCTTGATTAGTTTGCAGCCCTACTACTCACATTAGATTAATTATTTGAATTTTCCACAAGGCATAATACGAACAAAACCTAATTGAAGTTAGAATAGAGCAAACGCATCTTCAACATGAAATTAGATGATGATGATGATGATGATGATGATGATGATGATGATATAGAGTTGTAGTAATATATACCTTTGGAAGATGTAATTGGAATAGTTTTGAATGACCTAGAACCGGGCCTTGAAATTGTAAACCGATTGCCTAAGATACTACTAGGAGAAGATGATGATGATGATGATGATGAGTAATTTAGGGTTTTATGTTGTTTATTAGGTGTCAATACGTATGAAGATGATGACGTATGACTCAATATTCCAGCACCGATCTGCATCTTTTGCCGTTACGTTGTTGTTTCTGTAATACAGCAACAGCAGCACAAATAAAAACGAAGCTTTTTCTTTTCTTTTTTTTTTTTTCTGTCAAGGAAGGAGACGAGTTGTCCACGGGTTTCTGTTATTCACCAACCGCCACCGTGGGGGATTGATTATATATTCGGATTTTTATTTTTTTATATTCTATTTCTTTTATTTATAAGGAAACAAAATATTTTAAAGATTTTTTTTACCAAGGGAAAAGTAAATAACTTTTCCATAAATAGGTTGGTAAAGATTTGAGTAATTGGGCAATGATTTTCTTGCTAGTTTGTAATTATATTTGTAAGATTTGGATAAAAGGGTTTTGATAAGCTATTTTATAATTTTTTTGTAGAAAAATAGTTAGCGGATCGAATTGATGTATTAAAAATAAAAAAAGTTTCGAAGAAGTTTTTTCGTTGATATATTTTTTTCACCTGTGATTTCGACTTCACCTTTAATTGTCCATTTTTAAGGAGTTTGTATGATTTGAATAGGTTTGGTTATACTGTTTCCTTGAAATCAAATGTTACAATATTATTTTGTATATTACTAATTAAACGAACGAAAATATATCTATTATCTATTACTGCATATAATATGTGTCTTAAGTTGAGTCTTAAACTTCTTAATATTTTTTTTGCCAATTTTACCCCTATGCATTTTAATCATCCTTTAATTCCATTAACATACAAAAAAAAAAAAACAACTAAATCTACGGGGTATTACATATCCATGCTCCATATGTGAGCTATTTACAAAACGTTTATAAAAAAGGGAAAAAAAAGGAAACGGATAACTGATTTATTTACTTAGGCATAATCCAATGTAATATTTCGTCATGTTCTTTAACAAAGTGAAATACGATTTATGAAAAAAATTAAAGAAAGTGTCTATTACAATTCAACGATTACATGATATTAATGAATATACCATTATATATATATGTAACAAATATAATTTAGTTAGTTGTCACCGCTGCATTGCGCGGGCAATGTATTAGTAATTAATAACTACCAATCAAATAACGATTCAATTGTTAATTATGGGTCGTGTTTTTAGGTTCACTCAAAGAAAATCGAGACGTCTAGATTATAGCATTGATTATGTATTTGATTTTGGTTATCTAAGGGGTTCAAGCCTTGGTGGAGGCAAATGTATATAGTTGTGTGGATGTAAATAATATGTGGGATAGGTAGTAGAGTTGTCTTTCTAAGAAAAAAAATCGACTTTTTGCTCGGCTAGAAATTTCGCTTCATACTCCGTATTGTTTATTCGACTATATAGTATGGTCCAATCAATTTACAATAAATACCCAAATAGTTAAGAGTCTCAAAAGCTAATTGTTATATTAGGCTTCCATTTCATGATTCTAGTTATCGAACTAGTTAGGTAATTAAGTGGTTAACACTATTTGTTAGATTTGAAAAAAAGGGGGTTATACACAAATGAAAAGAAAGAAAAGAATAATCAAACACTAACATATAACACACTTCCTTTCTATTTCAAATCTTAATTAACACCCATAAAGAAAAATAAAAAATAAAAAAATGAAATTCACACTTAAGTTCAACAAACAAAATGATTTCAGAACAAAGCAATGCATAAGTACGACTCGTGCATGCATGCACCCACGAAACTTAATTATACTTTTCAAACCCAATGCATTTGAGAAGATGTATAAAATGGATTCAACATAGAAGCATTTGATTTTGTCCCTTTTTTCTTCGAAAACAAATCTCCCAAAAGCGGAATTACCGGCTTTTTCTTCACCACCTTCCTCTCCGTCATCTTACGCCCTCCGCCTCCATTTCCCGCCGGAGCCAAGCTGGGGGACGATCTTAAGGCCGCCACTTTCTCTGCTGCCTCAGCCGCCTCAGCTTTCGCAAGCTTCGACTTATTTTTATGAAGCTCGGCATTTAAAGAAGCCAAGGCCACCTCAGTTTCCGACTCTCTTTCTTTCAATAACTTCAACTCTTTCTTTGTTTCTTCAAGTTCTAATTCGAGTTTCTTAAGAGAAGTAACAAGAGTTAGTGAGGGTGGTTCTTGTTCTTCTTTGATTTCTTGAGGTGGTGAGTAGCACGATTTCCACGAAGTTTGAGAACTATGTGTCGATTTACTTGAAGTTTCATGTTTTGGTAGAGTGAAAGGTGGTTTAGGTGATGGTAAGAAGATTTCTCCGGTTAAAAACCGCTCCCCGAAGACCTCTACGGCTTCTTTGACTGAGCGGAACGCTCGTGAGGTGTCTACGTTGGCACTATAGTCGACGGCAGGCGGTGGTGGTGGTTGTGTGTTTTCCATGGTGGTGGAAATGGGAGGAGAATTGAAATGGTGTATGTTGGTTTATTATGATGATGGGTGAATGATGACTTATCTTTGCTTTTACTACAAATGTTGTTAAAAGAAAACTAAGTTAGTTATAGTGTTTGCTGTTGTTTGAAGGGTAGAAGTGGTATTGAAGTTGACTAGTCAACTACTTTGACTTTTGTAATTAGTCAACGAGCTGATGGAGTTAAGTTGAATTTGCAAGATAAAATATGTTTGTGATTTCCTATGTTTGTGGTGTTTGGTACTAATTGAGTCATCATAAGGCCATCAAATCCATAAGATTTTGTAATGGACTAGTGGTTGCTTGGTCAATTTCATAATATGATTGATGATTGATGAGTTCAAGTTGGTAGCTTTTTTGATTCTTGTTTATAATTTCTTTCCTTTTACGTTTTATCGAGTACGGAGTACTTATTTTAATCGTTTTATGATATTATGGGACAAGTAAAAGGACCTACAATAACTTTCATATGGGCCTTTGGCTGTCAGCCGTTCCATATGAAATAATCCACACAAGGTTTTTCAAGCCCAAAAGATCTTTCCAAATTCTATAAGTGTAGGGGTTAGTAATAATTTAAATATGAAGAAATGATTATTGCATTATCCGTTAGACATAGCAAGTGTAAACTAAGTAATTGATGATTTTCTTGTTTGTAAAAAAAAAAAACTCAAGTTGTTACGTGCAATGAGAAACTAAATATGTATATTTCAAGAAATTTAGGGATTAAATATGTGAATTTATTTTGTTATAAAAGGTAGCACCGTGACCTATCATATATGCTACCGAGAGCATATATGATTATGATATCCTCATAAAAAACTAAAAGTTAATTGATGTAAGTAATCATTTCTATGCTTGCTACATTAGTAGAATGCATCTAACAAATTATTTGCTATCCATTTTAATTTAATCTTAAAGCTCTCATTTTCAATCTTATAGGATCACATTATGATAGTCATATCATATCTACGAGATTGTATTCATAGTTACTATTGTAGTTCAATCTCACATGAAAAAGATTATCATAGCTACTATCAAGCATACCTTCTATTATTTTCAATACGCTCTATTATTCATTGGAGTTTATAGGGAAAAAAAAAAGAATCGACGACTTTATAAACTAAGTTACTCCAATTATTTATATTAGATTTATGGATTACAACAAGATGTTTAAACATAGCTTGCTACAATTGTAGTTATCATTTATAAACCAAGTTACATCAATTATTTGTATTAACTTCGAATAAACGATTGATTGGACCATTCTAAACGGAAAACGACACTGAACATGATATAGGGGGTGCAATGAGTAATATTCTTATAAGTACAAGGTTCAATATGCATTTACACTTAACCTGCAGGCGTTTGATTATAATTTTTTAAAGTTACAAAACATATGACCTAGCTCGCTAAAACCCTTTTCTCAAACCCTAGTTTTGGAGCAACCAAAATCACCGCTGAAACCCCCCTAGAGAAACAAAGCAGATATGGGGGAAGAAGAACATCAACAACAAAATGGTGGATACCAAATCGACCTTGGTAATCTGATGGCATACGATCCTCAATTTCAGTTTTCATCTGTTCCTGATAACAGGTTAGGTTTTTTTTTTTCCCCTTCCGCATAAGTAATTCGTAATCACTATGCAGTATGTGTGAATTAGTTATTTTGTAATTTATTGTGTATTTAGTCTGATTGAAATGATGTCAATTGTTTAGTAGGCTTTAATGTGGGGCTGCAAACGAGTCGGGTCCGAGTTCGGGATCGAGAAACTTAGGCTAAGCTTGAACTCGGCTCGAGTAGGACCCAAATTAGGCTTGTGCTTGGTTTGAAAGGATTAATTATATCTGTTAAAATTACTATTCGATAAAGAAACTTAATTGAGTACCACTTAGTTTACATGCTTTTGTTATTGCGTTTTATTTCGCGGGTGGTCACTTGGGAGTCTATTCGGTGGAATACTTCATTGAAGTCCTGTATGTAGCAGCTGTCTTTAATAAAAAAAGGACTAGTATTTCGAGCTAAGTTTGACGAAATAATTAATAGGAGAGTTTGTAAGATATGTCATATGAGTTGTACATATATATAAATTGTTGACTACAAATGCTAACTTTATTCTGTGTTGTGTTGATTGCTTAATTATATATTAGGGAGGATCTTGTGAAGGAGACCATAGCACACGCTACCAAATTAATTCAGGCAGTTGCTGATACTCTTTTTAATCTGCCTTCTGCTGAAGATGCATCTGGGCCAATTGTCTCTCTACCACCACCAACTACAAAATTGCCAAGAGAAAAGCCTGTATGTTGTTTTTTGGCTCTTATATATGTCTTCTTGCATTCTTTGTGTGTGCGTGCAGCCGTTCACTGCTAAACATGTTTGGTATCTTCCAGAAATGTATCTTCAAATGCTAGTGCATTTATTGATGGATTGTTGACCTTGTCTTGAATTACTATAACTCGAGTTAGTCCCTCTATAAATGAACGATACTTTGACTTCGGTTGTGTGAACCTTATTTATTTCATTTTTCCTTAGATAAATATGTTCTTTAGATTTGACACCTTGCTCAGGGCTTTAGGGTAGTCTCAAGTTTACAACTTGTCAATAACTTAATTAAAAAGCTAACACTTGATAGTTATAAAGGTGGTGATATCAGGTGGAGGGAAGCTAGTTACCTTCCTTTTATATTATTTGTTTGTAACTCATGTTAAACTTCTTGCATGCTTGCAGCTACCAAAGCCTAAACCTCCAACAAAATGGGAAGTTTTTGCCAAAAAGAAAGGTTAGTACTTAACAACATTGACTTATACTTGGGTAGCTACTAGCTAGTCGTTTTAAAGCGGGTAATATTTGAAACTTTGAATAAATCATGGGGAGCTAGACCTTCACTTTTAGGTCATTTACCGTATTGATGCATTGACCCCTCATGCAGGCATTCAGAACAAAAAGAAAGACAAAATCGTGTATGATGAGCAAACTAGTTCTTGGAAGCGTCGCTATGGTTATGATAGGGTAAATGATGACAATGATCTTCCAATTATTGATGCGAAGATGACAGATGGTAAATATTTTTTAACTTTTTAGAGATTTTATGCTCAGTGTTGGTAGTTGATTACATGAATACAGAAAGTACGACGCGAAACATTCTTTGTATATGAATGGAAGTGTAGATTAAAAAATGTGGTTTTGGTACACTTCAGTCGACAGTCGTACAGATTCTACATTTTAGTTCTAAATCGTAAATATGCTGTTTTCTTTTGCTTTACAAATTGATGTACAAACAACTTATTTCAATTTCAATCCATCAAATTAATCCAGTCACTGCTTTGATAGTAAAAAGCTCAAAAGACAATGTCAACTTTAAACTTGGAAGTGGGTGTTGTTTTGGCAATTGATGAGTAAAATATCAGGTATCTTAAGCTTTGACATGTTTACAGAGGTGGGAGTGGATCCTTTTGCCAAGAGACGGTCAGAAAAGAAGCAACGAGTTGATAGACAAGAGAAGCACCGTTTGGTTAATTTGAAAGAGGCTGCAAAAGTTGGTGCTCTACCAAGGTAAAACCTTTTTGCCGTATGCCCGTATCCCTTATCATTAACTATTTAGTGTCACAGTGATTGATCATTTTGCATGATGCATTGATGCAAACTGATCTCGGTAGTTGCTTGTGGATTTTATTGTATCATTAACTATTTAGGTATACATGATCTAACCTCCACCCCCGATTTCTTTCTGTATGGCAGTCATGTTCAACTTGCTGCAACAGCGTTGCCTATAACGGGGACCCAGACTGCTCCAAGAAAGGCTAGCAAGGATGAACTACAGAATGTAGCAGGAATGGCAGCTACTTCAACTGCCAGTGGTGGTAAATTCGACAAAAAGTTGGCTGGTGAAAAGCCTCCAAAACATGATAAGAAGTACAGGAAGGTGTGTAAAATAAACTCTAAATCCGAAAAGTACATAATTAATCTTCCAATGTTTCTGTTTAATGTTGTATCTTCATGGCCACTTTTTCTATATTTCCAGTTCTTACCTGTCGTCGAAGGATCAGGAATGGGTTCCCTAGAGAAGGAACAAACGGACAAGATTCTCAACAAATTAATGGCCAAGAATTCCCATGAAATTTTCAATGTTGGAAAGGTAATGTTTCATGCACTTTAGACATTTAGCTATCCATTGAATTGCCATTTCGACCACTTGTGTATGAATGGATTTATTTGACCTTTTTTTTTTTTTATTTCAAATGGACCGAATCCAAAAGTTCAGTTACACATGTTATGATTAGCACATTACTGGTATAAGAAAGAATAAAAATTTGACAAACATGCTGATGTTGGGTCATTCCAACTTGAACCTATTTTTTCCATCACTTTGGTCACTTGTTTCCTCAAAGAAAGCACTTTTTTTTATGAGGTCCCAATTTCTAAGTAAATTGATATACTTAATTTCTGTTGGAAGTTTGATTGTAAGATTACCTCTGTACTCTTTATATCATTACAGTTCACCAATGTGTTAATGATATTGATATGAGTCAATAAGATTCGTATATTGTGTTTCTGTTTAAAGGTAGGTTATTTTAGGTATGCTACAGATTGTCAAGTTTGTACTTGGCATTGCAATGCTATTGATAGGAACACATTGTTTTAGATATTTAAGGGTTTTTTGTAGTTCTTACTGATTTCTGCTTGCAATTAGGCTGTTGACATGTACAACGCAAAGAGCGATAAGAAACGAAGAAATCAGCAAGGGAAGTCTTCATCAACCTCGAGTAAATTAAAAGTGAAGAAGAGCCCGTATAAGAATGCCGGAAAGAAGAAACCTTCGAATAAAGGAAAATCAAAATGAAAACATGTTTACAATTTTGTTTAGTTTATTTTTGTCCCCCAGGCATTATAATACCAACCAGAAAGACAACAATGAAGTTTGTGCTGTTGTACTTGTAGTAAACTGATCTATCTATTTTATTATTATATATAACTTTTATTTCCACCCTTTTAAGTGCCTAATAACGTCTTCTAATAGGCACGTGCCAACAATTCACGATAGTCAGATAGTGAGAAGAAGTGACCTTTGTTGTCAAGTGTTCATTAGGCGAATGATATGTGATAGAAACACAATACAGTATATGGATAATTAGAATAAAATTAGTTATTAGATTAGGTTAGATAAGGTTTTTCTTAATAAATTTTAATCAATTGCGGTTTTAGAAAAAACGAGTCTTGCTAAGAAGAATGTTCATGTTGATGCGTGAAAGAATTATGAGACTAACATGAAGTTGGTGCAATATTTTTATTAAACTCATACACTCGTTTTTCTAGTATAAGTTGAATTGACATCCGTGTATTTAGTAGCTACAATGTGACATCCGTCAAATTAGGACTAGTGATTAGTGCCTAATCATCTTTAATACATGTAATTAGTTCTGTGTTATGCTAATTAATGTATCAATAACTATATTGTTGAATATATACAATTATGTGATTTGATTAAATCGTACGCAATTTAAAACGAATGTAATTTGTTTCAATTAATACGGACGTTGGTGAACAATTTTATTAAATAATATTACAATTATTTAATAACACTATTATATCCAAAATATTATTTTAATAATATTTCAATTCTAACTCGTATCGTACAAATAACGTCTACGCGATTAAATTAATAAACGCGCAAACAGTTGAAATAAATCTAAGTTATATTTTGTAACTCAATTATAAAGTATTTGATGAAATACTTCAACAAAAATACCGAATATTTATTCGTATTTTAAAGCGTATATTTAGACGTATAAAATAATTATTTAACGTTTAAACGACCGGGAAAACGAACACCACACGGAGCACGAATACAGGGAATTAAAATTGGAGACTCCCACCTCAAGTGGGGCCCCCTTGGAGCCGGTCCACTCCACCAAATGGTGGGGCTTGTTTGATTTTACCAATCGCCACCACCATCGTCTTTCATTCATCATCACCCTTATCTCTCTCTAACCTCAAAACACTCTCACCTCTCACTACCACCACCTCTAAAACCGCCACCATCACCACCAATTTCCACCACCAAACGACCTCGAATCATCTTGCTCGTTTGAAGAAAAAGAACCACGACGTCAAGCTCTACACTTCTATCTTTTCAGATTTCTCTCGCGTGAACTTGTAAGATTCCCGACACTTTCGAAAAACTTCTAGATTTCGATTTATTTTAGTTGTATGTTGTTAATCTAGCTTAGATATGTCCAAATATATGTTTAAAACTTGTTTTCGGAACATTGTCGGAATAATCGCGGTTTTGGTCATTTTGTGAAAACGACACCTAAAACGACATTCAACCCGAATTAACAATTTTTGCTAACTCTATGCACCATAATATGGGTTGGGTAAAAGAATCAGACCAAGTGGTGGTCATTAAACACGTTTTCGACAACTTTAGAAATCGAACAGACTTTAGTGACGCACCGTCAGATCCAGTGTAGCGTCACTTCCCCAAGTGACGCATTAAGTGTCGCTAAAAGCCCTAATTTTGCGTCACTTGCCTAAGTGCCGCTAAAAATCCTGTTTTCCCGTCACTTCCTAAGTGTCGCAAATACTATGCCCGTCACTTATACCCGACACTTGCTTAAGTGTCGCCCCGAAATCAATTTGAAATTTACCGACACTTACACCGACATTCATACCCGATACTTACCTAAGTGTCGCCCCTTATGCGTCACTTCTCCAAGTGACGCTACTAATACAGAATTTACCATTTTATGCGACACTTCTTGAGTGCCGCCTAAACCCCTAGTGACGCTATAAGTGACGCTAAAAACAGAAAGTTTACAAACTATTTTTATACTAAGCGTCGAATTTGTATAACCTAAAACACTTCTACGATACGACTTTTAAAACACATTGGGACATACTTTTAAGTATAACACTTCGAAATCATGATAATAATGTTGAGATTATTATTACAAACAATCACCAACGGGCCGTACACGTTTTCAAATACTCAATCAAATCAACCAAATCGTAGTAATTTGGACATTCTAGTTGGACGAACAACTACAAAGGTAGTCTTTATTGATACCTACTCACGTTTTAACCATCGCGTGTCGTGGACACCCTCAGGTTACAAGTCTTTGGACATCACTACTCGGCTAATCAAATTAAGTTTATTAAGTTAAATGCATCAAGACTCAGGTGAGTCTCATAGCCCCTATTTTATTGTTTTCATCAGGGGTGTGATACATTGATCGATTTATTTACATGTGAACGCAAGTACAAATAAATCAAATACTACATGAGTTGTTTTCAACTAATCAATTTAAAGCCCTCCACAACATAGTTTGGTAATACATCTGTAGCGTGAATGTTAGTATATGATATCATATAGGATTGACAATCCTCGTCCGGGTTAGCAAGCACTAACTGGTCAAACGGACGTATTAGCATTTGGGTAGACGAGTGTAGATTAGGCACTCGTAGGAGGCACCTCGATCGGAATTCCTTCATTGGACCCGACCCTCAAGTTGAGCTCAGACTATATGCTCATGGCTGTATAACTTTTATTTCGCTTTATTGCAACTTAAATTGAATTAAATCTTGCGGTTCATACTATATGTTTTGACATACAAACCTGTGAGCTCACCAGCGTTTCGCTGATCCATTTTAGCATGTATCACAGGTACTCAGCAGTAGGTTGGACTGCCCGATCAGGATACTTAGCTCGTGTCAGCATACAAACATTTAGAGATTTAGCTGCATTATTATATTTTGTATAAATTAATTATGTATGTAAATCTCTCGATTTCAAACCGAGCTAATGTAAACTATATTTTTGATGTAAACTTTTGTTTTATCAATACAAATTGTAAAACGATGCATATATAGTCGTTTACTATATATCTTTGTGCTGTGATTACCGTATTAGTCGCGCCCCGACCCGAATCTCTTCCGCAACCCGAATTTGGGGTGCGACATACAATGCTACATAGTTAATGTTTAGGATGCAACCAAGTCGAGCCAACGTCAAGAAAATACTCGACCTCGACCACAAGTTGATTAAATCTCGAGCTACTGAAATAAACAATCGAGCCGAGCTCTTATATTTATTGAGTAATGAGTAGAAAAACTCTCGAGCCTTGTTGAGCTTGTGCCATTTTACATATTAATCTTATAAATATATGTATATAAATATATTTATCATACGCTCTAATAATAATTCGAGTTTAATCTTTTATTTAAGTATATGGATATAAAATATTTATCATACGCTCTAATAAAATTCGAGTTGAATTAAGAATGAAAATATCAAGTCCACTAATTAGTTTATATCTCGAGCTTGAGCTTCAATATAAAGCTTGAGTAAAGTTTCCCAAGTCAAATTCAGCTTGGCAATGTGGCCTCACTCAGTTACACAGTACATTTTGTTGTTAAGTGTTTTTATATTTGTTAACTCGTGACTCGACTTGCAATTCAGTATCTTGATTTTTAACTTGTGATTCGGCTCGACTCGTAAGAGTCACTATTTTACAATAAATATATATTCAGGATTTTTGTTTTTTTGAGAAACAAAACATTGTGAGAGTCAATAGTTAAGTCCTTAACCGACAACCAACATAAAAGCTTAATTTAAAGTAAATTATAGTTATTTCCTTATCTATTTTGTCTTTTAATTTTTTGTATTACATTAAAATAAAGTTTGGTTTGATCTTATGACTCGTAAAAGTTGCACAAGACTCGGAAAAGTCGCACCGAATTGGAAGAGTCGCATACGAATCAGAAGAGTCAATAAACGACTCGTAAGAGTCAAAGAGATTTAAAAGTCCCCATTCAAGTTGTCTCGTTCTTTACATTTTTAACTCGAGTCGTGACTCGTAGTTTAACACCCATGTGTTTACCATCAAAATTATTCATTGTGTTTACCATCAAAATTATTCATTTCATTGTTTGTACAATTTTGGTAAATATATCAAAATTGATGTTGTTGTTCATCCAAAATTACCCTCCAGTTTTGTTACATTTACTACGAAAGTGGCCGGTACTTTTACCGTTTACGTAATCAAACTCCCAACGATTCTGGCCTTTAAGCCCAACCTGAAAAAACAGAGCATTGTACCATTCGTCACTCCCACACATCACCAAAACTTCCATTAATGGCGAATTCATCTCTCTTTTACCTCATCGCACTTCTCACCATCTCCGCCGTCGCACTCTCCGTCTCCGGCGAATCTCACTTCGAAGGCTTCGACGTCGACGACGAACTAGATGACGATCTCCAACAACCGCCTCTCTCCGATCTCCCTCGCCGTTCTCCTCCACCACCAACCACCCTCTCCACTTCATCCGATCAGTCTATTCCCCAATCTAATCCTATTGATCCGAACCCTAACACCGTCACCAATACGCCGTCGTTTGAGTACTGGGATGAAGATGAGTTCGAAGGCTTTCCATCTGAACCAGAACCCGAAATTGATGATCCTGTTGATCCTAAACTGGCTGATTCCGAACCGGATGTAATTGAAACAGTCAACGCTTCTGAACCGGTTTCGTTGACTAAAAAACTTGCGTCATATATTATTGAGATTCTCTCTGTATCATTTTTGATTGCATTTGCTATTAATTTTTTTACTGGTAAAAAACAGAATGAAACCCTAGCTTTAGCATGGGCGGCGAAATTCGCTACACGCGATACGGTTTTCGATAAGAATTTCAGTTTGTTAGGTGTTAGTGAAGCTGATGATTCACCTTTGTTGTTAAAAGAAGGTCAAAATGTGTTTAAATTTTACGCGAGTGGACGTCGATTTTGTCAAGGATTAGTTGCTACAATTGAGCTAAAAAGTAGACATGATTTGATTGCTAGACTGTATAATTTGATTGTGCCGACTAAAGACGAGATTAGTTTCGAGGTTTATATGAATGATGATGCTATGGATCATGTGGTTTTTGCTTTGGCTAAGAAGAAGGCTGCAAAAATTATGCAGAAAGAGGTTAGGGATCTTCAGAGGTTTGCGAGTTTGATGACGAGTGGGCCTAATGGTAGGAAGTGGGTTGCGGATGACTTGATGGTTGTTACGGAATCGAAGGAAGTGGCTGGTGATCTGATTAATGAGTCTGTGCTCGATCAGGTTAGTCATTATGGTTCTGCATTGCTTCTTTATTTTAATTAATTTACACTTTTTAGTAGTTGTTGTTTGGATTGGTAGTTATAGATTGCTTTAGGTCTGTTATATCTTGTTTAATGTGTTAATATTATAGTATACAGTATAAAAACTACAATGATTTCCTCTTGGGGATGGCAAGAAAAAGCGCAATAGGTATTTTTTTGTTAAAGTAGCATATATGATCTTATGCAATCGTTATAAATGACGGATGAATTTGATCTGTGACCACAAGATTCATATGTGTTAAAGAGTATTTAGGTACGCTTAAACTATCATTTGTTAAGGAGTCCCAATATATTGATATTATGAAGGAGAAGTTATAACGGTGTTACGTTATATTAGGTGAAAGTCATGTGAACAGTAGTATGAAGTCTTTACTTATAGTCTACTGACCTAATTTTGGTGTTATGTACGTGTAGTGCCCCCGTCATCCAAAAAGGGTTTATTTTTTCTTTTATACGTAGTAGGACGCACGTAGTGACCAGGAGCTGCTTCTTTATGCAGCTCCACTGTTTCCTTTTTTTTCTTCTTTTTGTTTCTCTAATATATCGTGTTTGTTTGAGGTTTGTGTGCATGTAGTAACTTTCGACATTGCTTACATGTAGGCTGTTTTGTCTTATTAGTTTTGATATCTGCATAGGGGTATTTTCTTTTCAGTTTACTGGTTCCTTCTTCTATTCATAGTTTTATACACGATACTAAAAAATGGTTTGCACTCCTTCTCTGCAGGTATTTGGTGAAAAAGCATTTGAAAAAGTCGGAAAGTGGTTCATCTCTATGCATTTCTCAGATCAGCAGCAGAGTGCACACAGGAAGATGCTGGTTTTTAAGTTTGCTCTCCCTGGTGTTAACCATATGGCTGACATGACCCGGCTGGTGGCTTTAGTGCCCTATTATATTGACTTAATTGGCCGTTACAAACTCAGCTCACAGGTTGCTGCATTTTTCTTTATTAAAGTAGGGGTGGTAGTTTCAGCGATTTGCTTATAATCAACTGGGTCTATTTGGGTTATGACGTTATGTTATATCTCTAACGGGTAAATTAAGGGATAAACAAGTTACATTAAAGGAAACGGGTCAACTAGTTGAACAAGTTGGAAATTATCCAAGTTGTAATAAAGCCTTTAGAATCAAATTATGAACATACTTACTTTCTATTCAAATAAAAATACGATGTATTTTTGGAATCGTAATTGAAACACTACTAAATAATAATCAAAATCTGGGAATTTCACCTCGGCCTGTTAATCCACTAAAATTTCCATCTATAGTAAGAATCAAATGGCAACTCGATGAAAACATTGCATGTGCTAACATTAACAAGTTGAAAACAGGCACGATCCAAAACTGAAGCAGCCAGATCAAAGGTTGCACAGGAGGTGTACAAGGAACTTCAAAATGCAAGGCAAGAAGCATTGCAGAGAAAGAAAGCAGAGAGGAGGAAAATGATGGAGGAGGCCGAGTCAAAACTTAATGCTGAGGTTCTTCGCAAGAAAGAAGCTAAAGAACGTGCTCGACAAGTTAAGAAAGCAATGCCTAAAATCAAGATGTCTCGTGGCGGCTAAATCTTTTTGGATCTCCTTGCATTACATTCTGTAGCTTCCTTCTATAGATTTCAGTCTATTTTTTAAATAGAAACTGCAGTCATTCACCAATATACACATTTATGTTGCTTGATACACAGAGTTGGATCAGTATCAACGCACCTTTGTGGTCTTATTGTTCTCGTTCTTGTTTTATAGTCATCAAGCAGGGCAAAATAGCTTTGGTTTTATGGTTTTGATCTTTGAGGGTAGGGAAATCTCTGATGTTGCTAGAGTTTTGTAGATGTAATGAGATGAGCTAATGTGTAGTTACGTATCTCTTATCTTTTCTACTCATGTGAGAATAAGAAATTGCATCAATTTCGAAACCTATTCTTCATTTGTACCTATTTGGAATGACTAGTTTGAACGGAATACAGAAGTCGCTGTTTGGTTGTTACCTGAAATCATATGGCTTATTCTTCCTTGAGTATGATTTATATGGTAATATGTGTGTTGCATTATTGGAGTTCATATGTTCACCACGACAAACGTATAGTATTGATGCAATATACAAGTAAACAACAAAAGTACATAGCACGTGGTGTGTAAACACATTTTGGTAGTGTATGAATCACTTCTCATTTCGTACATTGGCATTCGTTTCTTTCTTATTCTTTTCGTTAAAGGATAATAGTGACCAGTTCACTTCTCTATTCTACTGTTAGACCTTATGAAAATATGTTCTACGCCACTCTACGAACTTCTCAACTGATACATGACTAAGGTGGATGTAAATTTTGTTGTGTTGTGTGATGCACAACAAGAAATGGATGTAGATAGTTGTGTATCACCTCCATTTAATTTTAAGAAAATTATTGACTTAATTCTTAAAGATCGAAACAACACCAAATTTCTAAAAGAATAACTGAGTGCATTAAAGTCAAGACTTAAATGTTGATTGTTTGGCGTTAAGCGAGTTTGAATGTCTTTTCTCATGTGTCTCCTACATTCATACCGATTATAGTATTTGCCAGCCAGTTGTGTTATCACTTCCTCATTTGCGTGATATCACTATTTCATCGGTGGACTAAACCTAATTCTCACATACTTGCATGGCAATAAACCAATAATCTTATCTACCATATAGTTTTATAGTCATGTGTGTATGTTGCTTGCCATGGCAACGACATGATTTATTGGTTTAGGTAGGGTTATCGACTTACTACGGCACGGTTGGCACCTCTTGATATTAGGGTATGTAAATGCAATCGAAACAGGCATATAGGACTCAACCTTAACTCCTTAAGTTTGTAAGTGGAGGAAACATGAAATGTCACAATAACGATAGATAACTAACTACGAACGCTAAGATACATAAAAGATTGACACCATAATTATCATGGAAGTGCAATTTATTTTACCTTTTATAACTTTTATATCTGTTTATATCATACTATTACTATAAAATAATAAAATAAAATTGAATTCTCCCAACCCTAAATAGTAAACCCTTAACATTTTTAATTTATCTCATACAACTTAACAACACACCTGAAGTAAAAAGTGGTGCAATGTAAATCTTTCAACAAGAAGGACCGTATAGCAACTTAAACATAAGTCAAGGGGTCAAAAATTCACTCTAACATTAAACATCACAGTCACCGGTTCAACATCAACCGGGTCGGGTTATTTCCCCCGTTAAACAATTGGAAAACAAAACCCTAATTAAACCCCCGCTTTATAGTCGCTCTCTCTCGTTTTATCACAATTGCCGCAGCCGTAACAACCGTAGTTTCTGCATTCTCCGTCGCCGTTACCGACGTACTCGTTATCAAAGGTTAGTCGTCTTCTTTCACAATTTCCCTTTTTCAATAACAGACAAATAAACAGCATTATATATAGGGGCAAAGTGAATTTTATGTATAATTTTTCGGTACCTGAATGTGCTTATGCTGCGTTATGTATGATTAATTGAGAATCGTGAATTTTGATTTTTGTATTGACAGAAGTGTTAATTAGATTCATATTGTATTTGTTGTGTTGAGTAGGGAATGGGGAATAAACGGAAGGATCGAGAAGTTCATTCCGACGACGATGAATCGGGGAGAAAGCATAGTAAGAGAACTGATGGTGATAAAGTTGGAGTAAAACCGCAGTTGCTACCATCAATGATTAAAAACAAAGATAAACGATCGGCTATATACGCAAAGATAAAGCAAGAGAAGAAGGCAGAGAAGCGAAAGAACGCGAAGGCTCGTGAAGCGTTGGAGAGCAGAGCTCTTGAGCTTGGAGAGGAGGTCCTTTGTTATATATTTAATTAATCTTATCGGAATTCAATTTGCACTCTGTTTCATTCGATTACTTTATGATGACATTGTCATTTACATTAATGTTAACCTTGCAGCTTCCACCAAAGAGGGTTCCGCGTACAATTGAGAACACTAGAGAGGCCGATGAAACTGTTTGCAAGCCTGATGATGAAGAGGTATTCTGTTGATTCCATCTATTTTTTTATTTACAGATAACAGGATGTGTACATTTTTGTGTGTGTTAGTATGTGATTTTGATAACGTCGTGTATGCTTCTGCAGCTTTTTGCTGGTAATGATGCTGATGAATTTAGCTCAATTTTGAACCATGAACGTCCACCAAAGATATTGATGACTACTTGTCGTTTCAATTCTACGGTAGGCTTTTTTTTGTGTGTGTTAGTGATTTTGTAGGAGAGGTTGATTCTATTAGCTTCAAATTTGGTTTTGAATGTGAAAGGGTAACATGTTAATGTTTCTTTTATCAATTGTCTTTGGAACTTTTCTTAACTATAGAGGGGACCTGCATTGATCAAGGATTTGCTCACTATAATCCCCAACGCAGACTACTATAAGAGAGGAACCTATGACTTGAAAAAGGTTAGGATTGAGTGCTCACTCTCATTATATCTTTCTAAGTTATTATCTTTGGAGATCGTTGTTTCTAAGATGTTTGGTGACTATATTCAGATTGTGGATTATGCTAACAACAAAGAGTATACATCTGTCATAGTTGTCCACACCAGTCGTAGAGAACCAGGTTAGTTCTCATCTGGATCTCATTTATTGAATTGTGATCTTATTTCATCCCTTTTCTTATATTATACTTACCAACCTTGTTCACTTTTTACAGATGCTCTCGTGATTATTGGATTGCCCAGTGGACCTACAGCTCATTTCAAGCTGACAAATCTTGTGTTGCACAAGGATCTTAAGGTAGATATATTCTTCTACTTATTTATATTTAGATATTCCTCTTCCATCAAGATAGATTCTTTTTCGTTTCAAGTGTTTGGTTATTCTTGTATAAGTTTTCAACATTCCTACCATACTAGACCTGTTTTATTACGACACAAGCTGTAAGATAATGTTGACTCTTTATTGCTTTATGCTGAATGATTATGACATTGTGGGTGTACTAGTCCTAGGGGTTGGCTGTTGCCACAAAGTGGATTTTCTCCTTTACACCCTAATTTGAAATCTTGAATCCACATTGGCATCTGAACTTATCTGCCACATTGAAAATTGCTTTCATGATATAAGGAATTAATGCAAGTTTATATTATAGAAGTTATTTTATCCTAGTAGGCGTGTTTAGGACTGTTAATTTGGCCCATTTGATTAGAAAGGTAATGAGTTTGTAATTTTACATTTTGTTATATGTTACTGCAGAATCATGGAAATCCAACCGGTCATAAACCTGAGTTAGTGCTGAACAACTTCACTACACGGCTGGGTCATCGTGTTGGAAGGTAGATATCTATTTTGTTGTCACTTACATGACTTTTTACTATCTTTATCATGTTGGATTGTTGGGTCTACTGCAGATAACACGTACCCTGCCTACATTGTTCTCTTTTGATTAATTAGCTTGATTTTAGTCTCTGTATTTCAATCACTAATAGAGTGGTCACTTTTTTTTGTAGGTTAATAC
The DNA here is from genome assembly GCA_949592205.1 of Helichrysum umbraculigerum. Classification (NCBI taxonomy): domain Eukaryota; kingdom Viridiplantae; phylum Streptophyta; class Magnoliopsida; order Asterales; family Asteraceae; genus Helichrysum; species Helichrysum umbraculigerum. Next base: position 379,976,352 of record CATIUR010000001.1, on the reverse strand, counting down.
AATCACTTTTTCCACAAGATCCTGAATTTCGTGGTCGACGAGTTGTCACCTTCCACAATCAAAGAGATTTTATATTCTTCCGCCATCACCGGTAAGCAAGTTTTGATCATATAGTAACAGTTATTGGGAAGTGGTATCTTATAGGTGAAGAACTTGTTGGCTGTATAGGTACGTTTTTGAAAGTAAAGAAGATAAAAAGAATGATGCAAAAGAAAAGATTAAGGACGATACCGAAGAGGAGAAGAAGACCCTTAGAGGGAAAGTAATTGCTCGTCTGCAGGTATTATTTTCGTAGTTGGAGTCGCTGAAATTAGAGGTTACAAAATGGGTGGGTGGGTCGCATTATGGGTAATTTTGGTGCGAGCTGATATGGATCGGATTGACATACTCACTCGCCGCATTTTTCATAAGTGGTTAGTTTGTTGAATGTGATTACAAAATTTAATTTATATTATTAGTAAATAACTTATTGGATAAAAGATTTAGGATGCTTTTTGCATTTTAATTACAATTTGGGCAACATTCGATCTGTTCTGGTTATAGCTATTCTTTTTTTATTTGGCTCGCTTGACATGCTAGAGATAAAACATAAACTATGTCAACCCATTCACTTCTAAAGTTGCCACCTTTAGTAACAAATGTCTTAACCTGTTGCGATCTTGAATTATATATAAAAAAGATTTAGAGAATTTCTTGCACATTGAATATATGTTGGAGATTCAAATACAAAATCAGTTTCCTTGGCAATTCAACTTTTAAAGCATTAGTTTTCTTGTCAATTTAAAGTATTGTTTTTTTTTTTTTCAATACTCTGCAGGAATGTGGCCCTCGTTTCACTCTAAAATTAACGAGTTTACAGCACGGGACATTTGATACAAAAGGAGGGGAGTATGAGTGGGTTCACAAGGTATCAACTAGTTTCACTGGATCTAGCTTTTTATTTTGATTTGGGATTACGGTAATTGTATTTTGTTGTCTGTTCATCTAATGTTGTTAGTTCATCTAATTTGATCCCCCTTCCTTTTCTTTTGTAACACAGCCGGAGATGGATACTAGCAGAAGAAGGTTTTTCTTGTGATGTGCCATTGGAACTGGACCTTCAGATTGTTTAGATATCATTAGCGTTCCGACTTTCACAATTTTGTACGTGATCGAAGATAACTATCATATAGGCTAAAAATTAGTAATTACTTTTATGATATCCATAATCTTTTAAGAATCACTTTAAATTGAGCCATTGAGGAAGTTTATCTATGAGAATCAGATTTTGTGGTTGCTGTACATGAATTTCGTTAAAAATTCGTATTTTTAGTACGTGTGACATCACATTGTCTCGCCTCTTTTCAAAGAGATTCTATTTATTTAATGTTGGTTTGAATAAACATAGCCGCATGATTCTGATACCATTATTCCTGTAATACTTGTTATATATTTGCAACTTAGTAATCCTTGTTTTAAAAACCTTCTTTTATGACAAACTTAAGCATACAACCTGGTGGGTCTTGCGAAGCTTTATTGTGTCATGCTTACTTGGAATAGATATGGGATGTGCTTAAACTGGATGCATGATAGTGTTGGCTGTGTCTGACCAGCTTAGATTGTGTATACGATATGAACAAAAAGTGTGCATCTGTCATGGATCCGTATAAGAAATGTGCAAATATCTATGCAACTGTAGGGTACAATTGTGGTTCTCTTTGGACACGATATCGGGTCAGATTAGGATGGAGTAAAGATGTGCAAGTCCAAGATGAGGTAGCATAAAAGTCTAGTGTCATGTTTTAGAAGGAAACCTGAATCTAAAGTATCAGGCTTAAATAAGTTGACAGTTCAATAGTGGGAAAGTTAGCAATACCTTATTTGATTGATAGATATAGAGGATGATTTTAACTTGTATTCCAGAGAATATGCAAAAGATTTGAAGACATAACATCATCTTACAAATATAACATACATCAACAAAATCTAATATTAACCTTCATTAGGGGATTTTTCCTTTTCACTGCCTTTCCTTGATGATTTGATCTCAGTTTTGATTCAACCTGGGAATCATAAGAAATTGTTGTCTGAGCAAAGATTTGTGACTCGTAACTATAAGGTAAGACTATATGCCAGGTAAGTGAGAACTTTGATTAAAGAGGAATTTTGAGGAAGCCAACGATTCTACTTTAAACTTGATATTGTTTAGGTTTAGCACTGTAGAGCTTAACTTAAGGTACTAAACATATAAGTTCTAGGAGGGAAGCGATGCATATGGGTTTCAACTTTGGGTCCTCCATATGTCTTATTGACTCAAAGTTCTTTTAACTGATTACAGCTTCCAAAAATGTTGCAAAACGTTTGAAACATCTATGGTTGTACTTAACAGCTTGAATGTATCATTCTTATATGTGAGTTTTGAAAGTAACAATGTTACATTTTATTGCTTAGTGGAGTATGAGACAATTAATTGTATAATGACTATAAAGACATTTCTAGGTTGTCATAAGCTTTATATTGGTGATTTCTTAATCCTCAAAATAAATAAAGTTATGCATGCTAACATATATGAACTGCAATTTTGCATGTTACTATGTTAGTGAGGTCTAATAGACAATACAAGAAGAAAATGCAAGTTATATTTGTACCTTTTTCCTTTGTTCACCAATGAACTTGAGTGCAGAACAGAGAAGTATTCTTCAACAGCCCTTACCCACCTGTATGACGATAAGGATCAAGCATGATTGTTATTACCATTTAGTACTCCCTATGTCCGATTAAATAGCAGGAACTGATTCTAATGCATATACAGTTTGGAGTATTAAGTCATTGGTTCTGTGGTATCCGAAGCACAGTCTGGGTTTATGGAAAAACGTAGTATTCTTGATGGGCCACTAGTAGTAAACGAAATTATTTCATGGGCCAGGAAAAGTAAATATGAGGCTGTCATGTTTAAGATTGACTTTAATAAGGCCTTCGACTCAATTAGTTGGAGCTTTATTGACTCAATTTTAGAACAAATGAATTTCCCATCATTGTGGCGGAAATGGATCACTGGTATTCTTAATTCTTCTTCAGCTTCAGTTTTGATCAATGGATCTCCCTCAGGAAAATTTAATTGTTCAAGAGGAGTTAGACAAGGGGACCCACTATCTCCCTTTCTTTTTATTATTGCAATGGAAGCTTTGAATTGTGTTTTTGAAAAGGCCAAAAATCTGGGCATATTGAGGGGTATTCGTTTACCAAACCAGGGTCCCATTGTTACCCATTTCATGTTTGCCGATGATTTAATTGTATTGGGTGAATGGTCAGTCATGAATGTGTTAAATATAGCAAGAATTATGAGATGTTATTCTCTGGTCTCGGGGTTGGAAATGAACTCGGCTAAAAGTAATATCTTTGGTCTTAACATTGATTCGAGGACTGTTAGTTCTGTAGCTGATCAAATCGGCTGCAAAGTGGGAAGTATACCGTTTATGTATCTAGGTCTCAAGGTAGGTGCAAACATGAATTATAGCAAAAACTGGTCGGAGGTAATTGATATCTTTCAGAGTAGGTTATCATCTTGGAAAGCAAAATCTTTATCCATGGCGGGAAGAATCGTTCTCATAAAAGCCGTATTAGATAGCCTCCCTATATATTATCTTTCTATCTTTAAAGCCCCGATTAAAGTTATTGATAGATTGGAAAAGATTAGAAGGAAGTTTTTATGGGGAGGATCAGAGAATGAATCAAAAATCAATTGGGTGTGTTGGGAAAGGATAATTGCACCAAAAGAGAGAGGTGGTCTAGGTCTCGGCTCAATTAGGCAGGCTAATATCAGCTTGCTCATGAAATGGTGGTGGCGTTTTCACCAAGAAACAAACAAAGTATGGAGCCAAATCATTAGATCAATTCATGGGGATCGAAATAGCTCTTCATTGTTACCATGTAGGAACGGTATTTCGAGTACTTGGATGAACATCAGTAAATTAAACAAGGACTTAGGGGGTTTTAACCTGGACGCTTCAAACCTTATTGAAAAGGTTAATGATAATTGGATTTGGAAGGGAGACCCTACTGGAGTATTCTCTGTTGCCTCGGCTAAGAGAATCATGGTTAATACCTCAGCATACACTTCGGATTTTCACTATGAATGGAGCAATTGGGTGCCAGGTAAAGTAAATTTATTTGTTTGGAGAGCGGAAATGGATCGTATTCCTACTCGGGATGCGTTGATTAAAAGAAACATTCATATTCCATCCTCTCTTTGCCCGCTATGTAATAACTATGATGAATCTGTTTATCATTTATTAGTCTCCTGTGAGATAGCTAATATGCTTTGGTCCTTTGTAAGCTCTTGGTGCAAATTAATGCCCATTTTTGCCTTTTGTGTTAGAGACTTATATTTCATAGCAGGAAAAGGAAACACCGGGAATAATCCTTACATCAAAGTGATCATACTCACAGCGTGTTGGTGTTTGTGGAAAGCGAGAAATGATGCATGTTTTAAGGGCATAGCTCCATCTTGGTTACGAGTCAAGGAAGAGATGCAAACTCTCTTTTTTATGGATCAAAGGAAGAGCAAGAAGACATGATTTAACGTGGGAAAAATGGTGCCAGTTCAAAGTATAAAGGTCTGATGCAAAGCATGGTAATGTTGCTGGGAAGCTGACCATGGCAGCTGCTGTAGGAGTTTTTTTTTTTGCTGTCTGCGGAAGATCATATGCTACTTTCTGTGCTGAAACCTGCTGGAATTGGAAACTGTCTTTCCATGTGGAATGCGCATTATGTTATGAACTTTGTTATATTTATGTACGAGGGGTGTTAGTTTGGTGTGTAACGGCTTGGATCCATTCGGGGTTCTATCAAAAACGAGATAGGGTGAAAACCGGTGGCGCGGCCCCTATTCTCGGGGATTTTTTCCTGAATTCGTTCAGGTTTTTTTCATCCATTTTAGTGCCCTTGCAGTTCGGATCTAGGTCTAGGGGGTTTTTCATTTTTATTCGAATGTCGTATTCATTTGTTGGTGTATGTAAAGTTGTACTGTGGTTTCCTACTAGTACCTTGCTAGTAGTTTAATAAATTACTTCCTGCCTTTCAAAAAAAAAAGTCAAATTTCCAAGTCCAACATATTAATTCACAAACTTAGGAATGATGCTAATGAGGGAACCTAAGTAAGTTCTTACTAACAAGATCAACAAAGAAGGAAATGCTTTACCAATTTATATGACAAGCTAAAAGGTATACTATTGCGTTGTTCATGGGACAGTATGGATTAATAAATAATAAAGATTCACAAGAAAAGAAGAAAAATTTTGAAGACGTCAAAAGAGAATTTACCACAACTGATTTCCAGACATCCCTTCAAAGAATGCATTATGTCCTCCATGTTGTGTGGTTGCCAGAACAATATTCTTGTTGTTACTGTCAAATAGTAACAAATTCATTTCATTGTATAATATAACCGCAAGAAAACAATTTGAGTATGGAAATATAGGCATTTTTTAAAGTTGTGATTTCCATTAGCATTGCTAAGTCAACTTTGAAAGTCAATGGAAATCAGACAAAACATGCATATCAAGTGTTCTTTTTACCGGCATTCATCCCAAGGAATAGCTTCATAGGTGCAGACTGGGTCATCGATGGCGTTAATGCAAACAAGTGGCACCATTACATTGTTCACCAGATGGACGCTACTAGCCCATCGATGAAATGTATCAACCGTCTGGATGAATGGCACAATATCATTGGTAAGCAAGTGCAAAAGGTATGAGTAATGAAGGATTTGATAAAAAATTAGAGGATTTGGTGGACATTACGTCAAAGTTTCCAGTAACTCGAGCAGTATATTTACTGAAGTCGCTAAGAGAAGTTCCCTGAAAGATTATGGAAAGTTATAAGCCTTTTGCCTCAAAATATCCGATTCCTGTATAATTTTTTGAAGCTCTTTACTTGATTTTCCCACTATGATTTTCAAGATATATACATATGCCCGAATTGTAAAACTTAGAATGTTGATTACCTTTTCAATGCCCTCCCAATCTGCAATACGTGCATATACAGCCTGATGCCTGCAAATAACCCAAACAGATTTCTAAAGAATGTGACTACCACGTTGGACAGTTAATATTAGTTACCGAGTTTGGTGAACATTATAAACAGTAACTTCAATTTGACAGGAAATCGGAAAATATGAAGAGTGATGACTTACAGTCTAGCTACATCTTTTAAGGCATCCCCTAAAATTCTATTATAGAATCTCTGCATAAATCCTCTACTGAAAAATCTGTCACCCATCTGCAAAAGGGAAAGCAACTAACAGTCATAATGGGTCGGGTTGGCTTAACCCACCAATAGTATTATCCTCTTATAAAATAATTAATAGATAAATAATTAATGTATAAAATACAATCCTAAAAAGTAAATTGTTAAGCAATATCTGTTTTGTTAAAGGTTGGAAAAACTTAAGTAACACTTTGTGTGGCTTTCAACCCATTTGACCCATATCAGTCTTGGATATGTTTTTAAATTTGATTCATTTGCTCCACTGACTTACTCGACCTGTTTGACAAACTCCATTTCTGGGTACATAATAAATCTAGTCCATTCAACTCCTTGACCAACTCGACCCTTTTAGCAAGTTTCAGTTTGGGGTAATTTTTTAATACTGATCTATTCGACATATTGACCCCTTCGACCTGTTTTAGAACATCCTTTTTGGGCCCATTTTGCAGTCTGGTCCAGTCGACCCGTATGACAAGTGTCTGTATTGGGTAAGTTTATTAAATCTGATCCACTGCTGTATCAAATTAATAAATGAGCTGAAATGGCCACCTCTATTATATTATCATTCATCTTTTAACTAAAGGTCAGATAAAACTGAATAAGGACTAACCACAAGGTCCCAAGGATTACAGATAGATGCAGCCCCAACAAGCGGGACATTAACCCCATCCTCGCCGAGATATTTCACCTGCAAAATTACTCATACATTTATATTATAGAATCATTATGGACCACACGATACATCTCACCTATTGAAAGTTCAAAACATATGTATAACATACAGAAGAAATGCTTATAGAGTCACATACTTATTAGAGTATCTTAATGACATTCATACATTAAAACACATGCATGTCTGTAAATATTTTACCAAAATATTGGCACCAAGGCTAGTCCCAATAGCAAAAAGAGGAGCTTCAGGTTGAGTACGGTGAAGGTGATTCACCACTTCACTTAGATCCCCCGTCCATCCAGCAGTATAGAAGCAATCAGACTGCGCAAACAAACAACAGAGTTCCTTTATAAAATCATATTTTAAATATAAACTTCTTGTACATGCATGTTCATGCGTTATCATAAGATTTTAACTACTTACAGTGAGAGGTACACCTCCAAGACCCCTATGATTGCTTATGACAACATTCCATCCATGTTTTGCCATCTCATATGCAATGTGTTTTATGTACTGTCATACACATCATTCATTTAGAAAAAGAACGAGGTAAAAGCGTATATTTAATAATAAATTCTCGTAAACAGTTGCCTACAAGACAAAGTTAGAAACCATGGAAATTAAGAGGCCATATGTAATAAACATACAACATACAAAATTATCTCACCGGAGAATCCGAATCACTTGTTAAGCCAGGAATCACTATCACGATAGGAACCGCTTCATCAACAGTATCCTTTCCATTCACTTGAAAGTTTGTCTCTAAATCAAGAAAGGCAAAGAGCAACACAATTTGCAGTGACTTAATGCAACATACTTACCATTTTATGTACTGTATTCTTATAACCTATACAATGCAATATGCTTACCGTTTATTACCATTTGATGCAACATAATTACCATTTTTTAATTTTTTTTTACCATTTAACGTGAATACTTTATAAGAAAAAGTTAGTACAAAACAAGGGTTACTACCATGAAAGCTCATCAGCCAGTCCAATGCTATTGTTCCACCATCAGACGAATGAAATAGCTCTCTAACCATAAAAATAAAATAACAAGTTAAGTACGTAAGAAGCAATGGAACCTCTATGTTATTTTACTTATGTGCCCAAAACACCACTTCAGTTATGCAGTAATGATCTAACCCTGTTTAATGTCTTATATTTTGCGTTATCATGTTTCTTTTATACTTATAAACCTGCTACCATTTGAGCTAGCATTTGAGGTGTGGCCTCATGCATCAACTCAAATGTTGGCTTGATCTAATCTTGTTAACATGTATATAATTCAAAGCTATAGATGTTGCTTTTGTATGTAACATATAGTTATTGTTGCAGGGATGTATGTTTGTGACATACTTCTTAGTTCTTACCTTTTGTAGCTGAAGTTACCGGTCTTTACCAAAAGGTGCAGCAACATTGTCTGAAGATGGGGACTAGAAAGCCATGGAGTAGTGAAGTATCTACACCAAAAAAATTCGAGCATGAACGTGGCTGAAAAATTATTATAAATGATAACTTCATGCTAAATAATAAGAGATTAAAAATGAATATAAAAAAGAGTTCACCTTCCGTGCAGCAGATGACACTTGGATACTACTTCTTTGTATAATTCGGAGGAGTGATTGAATGTTAGAGATACATAGTTACCTCCAAATCCACCAAAAAGATCATCTAAAATATGAAATTCGAGTAGACTGTACATAAATATGATCAATACTATAAATGTCATAAACATGTAATGAGATATGGGAATGAGCAGTAGGCCTTTGAACAATAACCGATAAGGCGAAACATCAGTGCTGGTGGTGTTCTCCATTTTCGAATGAGTCACTTGACGTTGTGTGTGTGTGTGTGTGTTTAATTATATAAGGAATGCTGGAATAATATTTAAAATCAATTTAATATTAGTTTATTGAAGATTTATACAGGCTGCTACTTATGTTTGATTTTTTTCTTTCTTTCTTTCCTAATAATGCATGTATGAAATGAACTTGGTTTTGACCAAGTACCCACTAGTTAATTTTTTTTTGACTTAAAAATAGGATACATATTTTCTTGTATATTTTATCAAATCAACTTTCTGGAAGTTTTCAATAAAGATCAACTCAAACACAAGAAACGTAATCTATCATTACAGGGACTCGTTAACTGCACGAGAAGTCGAGAACTGCAGACACAAACTGCAGAAAGGCAATGCAAGTTCTTGTTCTTCTAGTTCCGTTTAAAGATAATTAACCAGATAAAATGATTTGGCATTTACATATATGGTGTATTGGGGTTTTTAAAACATATTTTTGTTACATAATTTTTATTTATTAATGTCACTAATACTGTTTTAATCTTTCACTGATCCTTAATCTCTGAGCTAATTCTTTTTGTAGCAAACCCTTCACCTGCAAAGATGGCATTACAAGTTAGAATAGTCTAATTTTGAATGTAAAGTCAAACTTAATACTTCTCATATTTGATTTAGTATTGGTGTTCTATGTTTTGGTCAAACTGTTATACTTTGGCATTACCTTGTTACATCTGAAATATATATCATTTTCTACCAAAACACAAACTTTATTAAAAGAAAATCATTGTTAATAAGATGAGAATTGAGAAGTAAAATAAGTAGACCTCAAAAGTCAATGTGTAGCATATAGTTGAAAAAACTGATATATGTCTTTATCACTTTAAAACGGTTGAATCATTATTTCAAATATATTTTGGTTGAATTTCATTACAGAACTTACATGACATTAATTAATCTATAATCACACAAACACCTTAATTACATTTGTAGTCCATTGACCCCTAGAAAGTGCATTACAGTTTCTTAAATAAGAAATAAAAAACATGAACAGTTTCACATCAACCGTAATTTAAAAAAAAAAAAATCCTTTGCATTGCATAGCATCATGCCTTTCCTTGATCCTGAACTTGCTCTTACTTTGTTTCGATCTGGGAATTAATATATGGGTAATCCGTAATTCCTCATAAGAACTTGTAGTATACATGCTTACCATAGATTTTTTGTTAACATGTTAGTATGGTATTATTTTTTATTTATCAAATAAAACATATACTAATTATTACTTAATATCCATTTCGTGACAAAAAAAACTTTGGGTTGCTCAGTGCTGCTGTACTTGTTTTTTGTTCATCAATGAACTTGAATGCAGAACAGAGAAGTACTCTTCAACGACCCTAACCCACCTGTATAGGAGATATGATCATTAACTCAAATGTCTAAAATACCATCCGTGTCCAACATATAATTATAGGGGAAGCGACTTGTTTTCAAAATATCAGAAAGATACACTTACCACAAGTTTTTTCCAGACATTCCTTCAAAAAATGCAAGATGTCCTCCATGTTGTGTGGTTGCTAGAACAATATTTTTGTTGTTTCTGTCAATACATTACATCAACTCATTCCGTTGTATAATTTAATCGCAGACAATAATCATACGAAAATGAAAATGGAAGCATTATATCAAGTTGTACGTGTTTTCCACAAGCAATGCCAAGTCAATGGAAATCATAACGTAGTCAAAACAAGCATTTGAAGTGATGTTCATACCGGCACTCATCCCATGGAACGGCTTCATAGGTGCAAACGGGGTCATCTATGGCGTTGATGCAGACAAGTGGCACCGCCACATTCTTCACCAGATAGACACTACTAGCCCATCTATGCAATGTGTCAACTGTCTGGATAAATGACACGTCATCATTGTTAAATAGGTGCAAATATTGCGAGTAAATAAAGATGCTGGTGAAAAAATAAACAAATAAATTACCTCAAAATTTCCAGTAATACGAGCAGTATATTTATTGAAGTCTCCAACAGAGCGTGCCTATATAGAGATGTATCAGATAATAAGTTGATGCAATTTTTCATACGTTCCTCAAATTGCCTCAAACTATCCAAGTCTAGTATAATTCTAACAAGTTCATTGATCTATTCTTCCACTTTATTTTTCATAAGAAGGAAGCAACAACTGAAAAAGACATAAGTCATAACAAGTATTACCTTTTCAATGCCTTCCCAATCTGCAATACGAGCATATACAACCCGGTGTCTACAAAATCTCACAACAGATTACTTAAGATATCAACTACCATGTTGGACACAAAACACTATTTACTGGTTTTGTAAACCTGACAAATATGAAAATAAATTTGATGTAAAACGAAACACATGAAGACTTAAGACATACAGTCTGGCAATATCTACTAAGGAGTTGGATAAAACTTTATCATAAAATCTCTGCATAACCCCTCTGGCAAAGAATCTGTCACCCATCTGCAACAGTGCAACACCAAGGGGTAAGTCAATACGGGTCAGTTGAGTCAGTTGACCCGCCGAGCTTTTCTCTTTGGAGTAAAATTTCATTTTATAGATAATTAGTGAATTAATTTGAATACATTTCTTACAAATTTTTTAATTAAATTGGAGTAATATCTTACCAGTATTTGTTTAGATAACTTAATTTTCAGAGGTTGAAAACATCTTAAGAACACTTTGGGCAACTTTCAACCCATATGACCTATTTCATTATTCGCCACATTTATAACTTTGACCATTCAACCTCTTAGAGTAAAAATGTAACCCAAAATGACACCAATTTCCATGTAAATTGGTAGAAATTGCCACCTTTACTTTTATGTGATAAAATTACATAAGTTGATTTCTATAATAAGTCCTTTTTCGGCAGAATATATAACTGACAGTCACATAAAACTAAGGGTAAATAATGGTTTAATCACCTAACTTTCAATTTTTTTTCGTTTTAACCCTTCAACTTTTTTTTTAATGTTTTAAGCCTTCAACTTACGGGTTGACCAATTTTTAATCCCTTCACTTTAATTGACCGTCGCTGTAGGGTTTTAGCGACGACATGTCGTCACTGTAGGGTTTTAGCGACGCCATTTAGCGACGACATGTCGTCGCTAAATCTTTGGCTCCGGATACAAATGGCTTTTTCGTACGGTCAATTAAAGTGAAGGGATTAAAAATTGGTCAACCCGTAAGTTGAAGGCTTAAAACATTAAAAAAAAAGTTGAAGGGTTAAAACGAAAAAAAATTGAAAGTTTGGTGATTAAACCATTATTTACCCTAAAACTAAATAGAAACTAACCAACAAGTCCCAAGGATTACAGATAGATATAGCCCCAACAATGGGAACTTTAACCCCATCTTCTCCGAGATATTTTACCTGCATGATTAATCATCATAAAAAAATATCATAGATTCATGGTGGACCATGTATAGGATAACTTGGAGAAATTTGTTTACCAATATATTGGCTCCGATGCTAGTCCCAATAGCAAAAATAGGAGCTTTAGGTTGTGTACGATGAAGGTGATTCACCACTTGACGTAAATCCTCTGTCGATCCACCATTATAAAAGCAATCAGACTGCACAAAGAAACAACACAACTTCTAAAACAACCAATAGTTGAAACATAAAACACTTCTGCATACATGTTTTTCATGTGATATTATGAATTATTAACTACTTACAGTGAGAGGTACACCTCCTAGACCACGATGATTGCTAATGACAACATTCCATCCATGTTTTGCCATCTTGTATGCAGTGTGTTTTATATACTGACATACACATCGACCATTTTAGCAATTAAGTAGAGAAAGCATTTGAATCAATAAGACTTTAACGATCAAAACAACTCACTGGAGAATCAGAATCACTTGTTAAGCCAGGAATAACGATCACTGTAGGAACCACTTCAGCGACTGTGTTACTTCCATTGACTTGAAAGCGTAAGACAAACAGAGAGAACAATTTTGGAGATAATACAAATTACACTTCTCTCTAATTGATTTTCAAGTCATATTAATTGCCTAAGACAAAGCTTAGTTGTCATATGGGAAAAAGGAACAATAACAGAATTCCCTAAAAAAGATCTCGTTTTTCGTTATTAACTCTCACGAAATTACGTAACTTATTTCTTAGGGATAAGTCTTTTGGAAATGCATCTAACTACAATGTGTATCCAACTTCATTTTAGTCCATTGTATGTATCAAACTGTCAGTTATTGCTATTATATGTATTCGATTATTTGGTAGCTGGTTCTTTGATGACGTGACAAACGTATAAGTCGCCACATCACCTGACACATCATCATAAACAACTGTCATGTCAGCGGCTACATCGAAAACAACTGTCATGTCAGTGGCTACAAGTAATAACAGGTCGAAGAGATACAATAGCAACAATTGAAAGGTTTGATAGTCACAATATACCAAAATGAAGTTGAATACTACTTTGGGTCATAGTGTACATTTACAGACACTTATCCATGTTTTTTACTACATTCAGATATTGTACATATCAGGTGTTCTGTTTTGAAACCATAACATATATAGTTTTATGTGACTGATCTACAAGAAGGCTAACTGTAAAACAAATGGGGTCATTACCATTAAAGTTCATCAGCCAGTCCAAAGCAATCGTTCCACCATCAGAAGAACGAAATAGCTCTCTAGCCATCGAAACAAACGTAGCAATCAAGTTAAGTACATCACGAAGCAATGAAACCTCTGTATCACTTGATCTTTATCCCAAAAAACTTAAAAATCCCACGGTAGATAATACGTTTTCTTTATTTTTTGCTTTAATGATATTTGACTTGTGACCTTTAATGTTTACTCAATTGTAATTGTTTTGGCTTGTTCTAACCCTGATATATATTGCTTTAAAAAATAATGAAACGAAGTTGCAAGTTGTATTATAATTCACAATATTGTATAGCATGCTATAATGATCAAGTAAGAGGATTTTATCATTTTTTTTTCCCTTTTACAGTCATCTTTTGTGGATCATGGTTCTAAATTTAGTAAATCAATGTCTTCTCACCGGATCTTCTCACCCACACTTAGGGTGTATTCAGTTACGAAAAAATATCTTCATTTTTCCTTTTCTGTTTTACATAATTATATGTCTCTTGAAAAATAATGCAAAATTCAGAACACATGTTCACATGTAAGGGATAAAGTTTTCGTTTTTCATATTAGAATATGATATATCATAGAATTTGTTTTCTTAGAAAACTTTTCAAGAAAACCTCAACTTGAATACGATTTCTATTTTTTTTACTTTTCAAGAAAACCTCAACTTGAATACGATTTTTATGTTTTTTGTTTTCTTAAAAGTTTTTCGAAAAAATAAGAAGTTTGAAGTAACTAAACATGACTTAGAATTTCTCAATATATTTTTCCTTGTCATTGTTGCACCCTTGCACGAATATGTTTATGTCAACCTTTTACCTTTTGTAGCTGAAGTCATCATGAGTCTTTAACAAAATATTCAGCAACATTGTCTGAAGATGAGGACCAGAAAGCCACAAAGTGGAGAAGTATCTACACCATTAACAATTCTAAGGTACGTAAGCATCATACTAAAAACAAAAACAAAAACAAAAACAGCTAGATGATTGCAAAAAATTAAACAAGAACACATAAAAACAAAAACCCAACAAAAATAAGACAAAAATAAGTATATCAAACATAAATCTGATATGACGGTCTAAATCATATCGATCATATAGTAATTTTCACAAGTAAAAATCAAATGTAATCCATAACAACAAGAGTTGACCTTCCGTGCAGCAATTGACACTTGGATACAACTTCTCGATACAATTCGGAGGATGAGTCGAAAGTAAGCGATACATAATTATCGCTGAATCCATAAAAAATGTCATGAATGATATGCATTTCGAGTAAATTGTACATAAATATGAAAAATATCAATAATGCAATTAACATGTAGATGTGTATAGGAATAAGCATAAAGCCTTTGAACACTAGCAGATAAGGTGACAGATTGGTAGTGGTGGTTGTTTCCATTTTCCGGCCGTCGTCGTCGGTGAGACTGTTCGATGAGAGTCAGTGGTGCGTATACTATGGATTGGAATAGTAAGATTACAGGTTATATTATTATGTGAGACAATTAATATAAGCTAAACTTACCGAATTGTTGTATTATATAGAGTTTATTTAGGTCTGCCGGCCGTACGTATGCATTGCATGCACGAATTTATTAATTACTCATTTAAAATTGAAATTTTAAATAAACTATACGTACTACGTTATTTCTTTGAAATCATTTCTTATATTAACGTTTTATTTTGATGTAATTTATTTTATTTTTTACATATTTATGTTCCTTTTCTTCGTTTAAGCACAAATACTTATACTTTTGATTGACACAATGTCCATTTGATGATATATCCTGTTATTGAAAAATCTTATAATAATAACAATAAATAATAATGTGATCTATAACATTATACTATTTATATATTTTCTTATACGTATTACGTTTTTCTTTTCGTTGAGGTATGTATATGTATGAACATTTATTAATGAATTATGTGTTCTGCAATTCATAATATATGAATAAAAGTACATAAAATTCATAAGAAAATGAAAGAAATGTATTTCTCATTTTTATAGAATGTTTTTTTTTTTTATTTTAACTTAAGCAATTTTAATTTATTTTGCAAAATTTTGGAATGACCCGTTTTGACCCAAACCCACCGAACCCGTTTTGACCATATAGCCTATACCCGCCCGTTCGCCCGTTTTGCCGCCTATACGTGTACTATATTAATTACTCCATATAATATTTACGTGAAACTTGTAATTATTATTATTATTATTATTTAATTTATTGCTCCGTATTATCATTAGTTTATTACTATTAATAATTAATAATATCAATTATTCATTATTCATTAGTTATATAAGGTTAAAGGTTCTTGCATTGAGCATCGATTAATGCATAAAAGGGTCACTATAATTTTTAAAAATTCTATTAGCATCATCGAATTGTTCTCTTCAATATACTTATATATTTATTATTTATGCAGGCCGGATGTCAATTAGTAATTAGTAATAATATAATATTATAATAATAAAAACAACAACAACAATATCGTCA
Source organism: Helichrysum umbraculigerum (assembly GCA_949592205.1). Lineage (NCBI taxonomy): Eukaryota > Viridiplantae > Streptophyta > Magnoliopsida > Asterales > Asteraceae > Helichrysum > Helichrysum umbraculigerum. The sequence continues at coordinate 379,960,468 of CATIUR010000001.1, read as the reverse complement.
TATTCATATTTACCTCCGCAAGAAATTTGTGAACACTTAGATTTTTACAAATAAAAAATAAAGTTTATATATTAAGCACTTAAATAGTTTATTTCCCGTGTAGCATATACCACCACTACTATACATACCATTCTCTAACAAGGGTACCTGGATACATAAGTGATTGAAAATTACCATGGCTAATGAATTTTTCTCACTTCATATGCAAATTTATAAATTTATTACGGAACTAACCCAACTTACACGAGAATAATCGAGTGTAAAGATACGTACAATCAACTTACATTTTTAGTTCGTTGAAGAATATTATATTTGCTTTAAGAGGTCTCATTACAGTGATTCCAAAACATTATATTATAATGACCTTTACAAGGTAAAATCTCAACATATTCCTGAATACACTAAAGATCCTGAGCATATCCCGAACTATACGTGTCTGCATCACACAAACCTATCCCAATTGGAATCCTGAAATACAAACATTATATCTGATCCTTAATATAATCAGGATCCTCTGTTCTAGATTAACCCAAAGTCATCTAGGATCCCAATAACCTGCATAATTAATACAAGTATATTTCATATATGATCAAGAAATACCTATAAAATACCTTTTACTTCGGGATCCTGCTAGGTAGGTCAAAAATCCACCCACAATACACACGTTAATTATCAGTTACATATATAAATTTAACCCAACTTAGTTTTACATTCATTTTCCAACTAAATATTTCCAACATTATATGAGTAACATAACTAAGAATTAATTAATATACCTCTACCTCGAAGTGAACAATTAAATTGATATAGTGAAAGGGAATTGTGGAATGTAATCTTGACAAACACGAATACTAATGCATAAAATACAATTCTTCATTATTATATATATAGGTTTTCATACAAGACAGATATTTAAACACGTAAAAATATATATATCGACAATCACATACGATACAATATATGAAATCTAAAAGGTAGAACTCTTCTCGATCTCCAATCTTAAACTAATAAGCCACGATCGAGCCCATGAGAAATCCTTGAATGACTCAATATCGCACAACATCTAAAATGAATCGCGTACTTGCATATTCCACATCTAAAGATCATTCTGTACTGTAATCGCCTACCACACTGAGCGCAATCACCATCGCTTTTAATCCCTTGAACAAATGAGAGAGGGTGTGGGTGACATTCCACCGTATGAGTTCCCTCGAACTTCATATTTATATACGGATGGATACCTTCGTCATAAATGTAGGATGTTTCACATTCAAGTATTAATGAACCACAACGAGTATGCATAGATTGGGCACACTTATGACAGTGATAGAACCATTGTCGCGGGTTAAATTCAACCTCACAAATTTCGCAAAAATATTCACTTTTATGATTCTCAGCTGGAAGGTAACTGAGATACAAGGGATGCTTGTCAAACTTGTGCCTAATCGAGCGAGGAAACAAATAAGCACATCCTGGGTGTAGATGAAAATCACAAATGTTGCAACTGAATGAGAATGGAATCCAAGAATGAAATGGATAAGTACACATACGACAATAAGCGTTTTTGGTATTTGCGAGCACTCTTGTAAGAAGGTGATTGGGATGAGCATCATGGGTTATTATTTCAGGCACGAGTGCGCAACTAACACAAATAAAGTATTCACATTGGATTGGACAGCCATAGGCAAAGCCATTGCAAGGTAAGCCACAACAATAACACCGGAACACGTTGAAGAATATACGTAGACCCTTTGTTATGAGAATGAGAGTATGGTTGTGTACCGGGTGGTTTTCGATTTTGGAAGGCAATCGTGTGCACCACTCGTGGAGCACAAACTTGCAACGTTGATCCTCGTCTGCACACTTGTAAAATGGTGTGTTCGTGATTGGTCGTAAACATCCATTGCATAGTAGCTCAATCTTTTTCATGGGATCATGACATGATAGTGAATAAATCTTTGAAGAACTTGATTGTGAAGTGTCGTTGTTTTCAACAAGGATGAGGGGGTGTTCATGACAATCATGTTTTAAGTTCACAACGTTAGACCCAAATGTTTTAGATCCGAATTGTTTAAGAAGTACGTGTTTTGGTATGCTATAACTTTGATCGGGGAATGGGAGATGGAGAAGATCTGGATAATTAGCATCTTTATAATTTTTAGTTATTTTGCCAAGTCCTGATATAAATTGAAAATCGCATATCAATATTATAACTACTTAAGACAATTAAAGCTTCACAAAATAAAAGAATTCCAAAAAGATTTACCTGGAGATGAGAAGATGGACATGAATGGTTCTCTCCTTGATGTTGCGCAATACAAATGAACATAATATCTACATTTCTCACATTTATAAATCCAAAGATTTACATCATTATGAAAAGAATATCCGCATACTCTGCATGTAGGATTATAGTTAGCTCGTTGATCTTCATTTGGGAAAGAATATGAAAGTGTGAGTGGGTGAGTATGGTAAAAATCATCATCTGTAGTTTGTTGGATTAGCAATTTTCTGGGTAGCAAAGCACAATCACTATGTAGGGTGAAACCGGAACATATGATACAACTATAGAATATACCCTTATGTTCCTTTCCACAAGCACTACAATCACTCAAAATGGGTTTTGAGATAGTACACACCAATGTGTGGGGGTGGCTAGGATGATATAACCTTTTTTGTTCAACATCCACAGCACAATTTAGATCAACTGAAAAAAAGTAGCATTTAGAACAGAGATAGTGTATATCTAGAGGCTTTATATGATTTCGACATGTATTACACCTCGAGCTCTTATAAAGCAACGTATAATTTAGTCTAGTTAGGATAAGGGGGTGACAATGATGTGATGTGTGATTCAACAATTCTGGAGCTTCCGCACAGAATTTATGGAGTGAATAATCACATGAATCTGTACATGTGTAGTAATACCTATGGTATTCACTAATATCCAGATCGCACCGGGCACATGTGCTTCGAAACTCCTCTTCTATGATCAAACTATCATCCTCCTCCTCCGACTCCTTGTCCTCATCTTCTTCTTCATTGTGTTGATATTTCAACTCCAAATCAATGAGCTTCAACGGATGATCGTGCCCAAGTACCTTCATTATTTTTATGTTTCTCGATGTCATCTAAATGTGAGGTTAGACTTATAAAAAGAAATTAAAAGATAACTGATATCCTTGTCACAAATCCTTTATTTATATATATATATATATATATATAGTAGGAGGATTAAAAAAGAAGGAAAATTTAGGAGAGAAGATGGAGAAGGAATATGGACCAATCATTTCAAAATTAAATAGAAGGGTATTATAGGTAATTTACTATTAAATAATTAATTAATTAACTTAATTATCCCGAAATATGAAATATGTGTAGCAGTTTAATCGTAATATGTAGAGATCGGTTATATCCCCTTTTTCATTCCTCTCATTCAATATTCAATTGAAGACATTGTTTGAAGCAATTAATGAAGTACTACTATTTCATTTGTCGTACTTGTGAATAACGATGAAGTTTTGCAAATCAGTTTGTTAAATTTCAAAACTAATTAATATATTGATATTTTGTTGAACTCAACGTCTGTTTTTTGTGTTGTGTAGGGATCGGTTCTTATTAATCAAATAGTTAAATAATTTATTTGTGTTGTTGATTCAGTTATATGAAGAAAAAAATTGATTCAATTCATTTTTCATGTATGTTATTGTTGCATGAGAAGGATTTTATTGTAGGATTGAATGTCGTTATGCATTTTTTTTCCAAGAATGTTAATGTTCTTTAGAAAAGTAATTTTATGTACAACAATTATATTGTACGCGGTATTTCAATTTACAAAAAGCTTTAGCATTAACTGATTCAATATATATATCCACGATTCAGAAAATAAACACTTTGATTCACAAGCTTGGTATAGCATTGATTCACTATTTTATAAAATACACTCTAACTTTGATTCTCTAATTTTTAATATCCATTCACCGTTTTTATAATATTGATTCACACTTAAAAAAAAAATGTTTCACAGATTTAGATGTACTTTATTTAGGATTTCAAAATTGTAACAATATAAGAATTTACTTACTTTTATTACGATCAACAGATTGAAGTGGTTAAATAATGCTACATTTACAAAGCTATCATATTAGAAAAAAGTGATTATTTGTATTTGTATACGATATAAAAAATGGCAATCAAAACTTAAGAAACTAAAAAGTAATTTTAATTCCTAATTTCTAGGTACCTGACCACGTTTGAATATTAGAGAAATAATTTCTTTTTACCGATTTACCCCTAAAGATTAATTAAAAAGGCTGTCAATGCAATTAATATTATATTATTTTCACAATTAATTTGAATCATTGATTGGAAATTTAGAAGGTCAAGATCATTTCTCTCATTTCTCCCATCAAAATTTCTTCTCCATTGATCCCAATCCTATATATATATATATATATATATATATATATATATATATATATATATATATATATATATATATATATATTGGAATGATCTAGAGAGAAGTGCATTTTTTGGGGGAAGGGAGAAGGTTAGTATGCATCAGGAAGCATATTACCTTCACACATACAAATCTCGAAAAAAGCAAACTGAAATTTAGTAAATGTTAATCAGAATCGATGCTATGAATGTTAAGCTTCCTTGATAAATACTTTCTTCAAGTTATAGCATCGATTTATGAATATTAGATCCAAATCCGTTATTGTGATGCATATTAACAATAAAAATATCTTTTAAATAATGTGAAGTTTTAATATGCATCGCGATGCATATTAGTTAATATGCATCACACTGCATATTAACAATTTATTAAATAAATATTCATCAATTAATGTTATGACTTAAAAATGAAATTCATTCGTTAAAATATTCTTTATAGCATCGATTTTGATTACTGTTTACCAATAAAAATAATTTTTTGTTGACGTTTTGATTGATAATTATAATATGCTTCTTGATGCATACTAACGCTTCCCCCCCAAAAAGGCACTTCCCTCTTGATCACTACCCTCTATATATATATATATTATATTAAGTATAAGTATATATTCTTTTCGTAAGTTTACACCGCTTGTCAATCTTTTGCCATGGTCTAACAACTCGCATGTAATTAGTATCAAGTATAAGTATATATTCTTTTCGTAAGTTTACACCGCTTGTCAATCTTTTGATTTTCTCTGTTTTTGATCTTCCTTATTTCCAAAGAGATGCATATATTATATTACAAGCATCGTCTAACAACTCGCATCTAATTAGTAATCTTACTACACATTATTTAAAAGAATCAACAGTAATGGGATGGAATAAGAAACTGTGTAAAACTAAATTAATTATTGAGATTATTTTACAACAAAACCGAATATCAATCGGTTTTATTTATTCGGTTCAGTTTTAATCGAACTACCGAACGAAGTAACGAACACCCCCCATTTCCCTCAAATCAAAGGCATTCATATTCCAAAAACTTGAAGCATCTATCCCTTCCTTTTCTTTATCTCCAGCATCTTATTCTTAAATTTTTCCTTTTCAACTTTATATTTTGTCTAAAGTTAAAGATATAATTACAGTATATTACTAGATAATTCTTTGTTTTTGAGAAAAGTGACACCGAATTAAAGTAAACCGCTAACATAATTTGAGATAACGACAATAAGGAGATACTGAGATTTAACGTGGAAAACCCCATGATATCGCGTAAAAAGTCAAGTTTTTACCATCGATATCTCCCTCATTTAAGATCAAAACTTGGAAAGTAAGCTCAAATATTGCATTAAACGGTGTTATTTTTTCAAGTAGGTTAAAATAAGGAAACACAAGAAATATCGAGCAAAACATCTTCGTTTTAAAGATCCAAGGCTTCGAGACAAGCTATCCTGAGTTAGAAAACTCATCTCAGTGATATCTTTACATCAAATTCTTCGTTTTCGAAAAAAGAATCAAATGCAAAAAGAATCAATGCAATCGGACACATAACGAAGAAGATACGAAGCAAAACGATAACCGAAAAGCCACTGAGCCGGAACCGGCCAACCGCCGGCCTGAACCGGCCCCTTCCAACTGGAACCGGCCCAAAGGCCTGCTCCACTAGCCGTACCATGTACCCGACCAGCCGGATCCGGCCCGCTGCCAGCCGGATCCGGCCCAACGCATTACTTTTCGGATTTTCGCTAATGTGAGCCTATTTTCGCTATCGTGAGCCAGATTTCAATTATAAATACAACTCCAAGTTCATAATTCAAGCTGGATCCGGCCCAACGCATTACTTTTTGGATTTTCGCTAATGTGAGCCTATTTTCGCTATCGTGGGCCATATTTCAATGATAAATACAACTCCAAGTTCATAATTCAAAAACACACACTCTTGGAAAGTTTTCACCTCCAAAAACACACTTCCAATTCTCTCTCTAGATTTAGCTTTCTCTCTCTCTAGGATTAGTATGATTAATCAACGGACTAATCTAGGAACTTGAAGGAACGATTGTAATTGAGGATTAGCATTGTATGTGAGACGAGTTTGTCAATTCTAATAATACGCTGCTCTGCTTTAATTTCCGGGTGATATCTAATCTCTTTCATACTCGTTTTATATTAAATTTAATTATGCATCATTACTTGGTATGTGATTTAAATATTGCCATGAATTGCGAGTAATTTATTATTGTGATTGTTGGGATGTAAATAATTAAAAGTAGGGATGATATTATAGAATCAGTGTACGACAATCGTAAAGTAATATGACAGCCCCTATTCAACTGTTCTCCGATATAGTGCTGGAAATGCTTTACGCGGAGTACAAACGTATGGAAGTCGGAGAACGACCGAAGGTAGTCATACTACGAAACCAGCTCTAGTTTAACATTGGAACTCCGAAAGGTTCAGTACAATCTTATAAACTAACCGGTGAATCCAACGAATGTCAAAACACTGTAACCTAATGTTCACTACTATGTTTATATAAATAGGAATTGATAATGTCTGTGCTATTTAGGCTTTATATATGAACTTAGGTTTAATTTATGGAGCACCCTTTCCGATTATCTACGTGACTGCAACCTAGAAACTAGGAATTGATCAAGTCTAATTTGGGTAAGTAGTTATCTGTACCTAGCCCATGACAAAGTAAGACGCTGTGAGAGTACAGTTCACTACATAGTAATCACTATGGAATTTCCGTGCACCTCCCAGTCAATTACTTAACAAAAGCATGACAGAGGTGAGTAACTTTGGAAATACTCTATAATAAAGTACATTGTGAATCACTGAAATGTATGGTCTGCATATGAAACACATTTAAATAAACTGCGAATAGTCCAGGGATGCATAACTGTTTGAAAATGAGAGACTTAAGTCATAAGTCGAAGAAACCTGAATTTAAAATAACGTTAAACAAGGCTTAGTAAAGAAAGAAAAAGTTCAAGTGACTTGGGATTCTTAAACCACTAGGTCTCATACAATCGACGATCTAGATACACAACGTTAATAATCAGTTACATAACTAATCAGTAAGTAAATTACTTAGGTGTTAAGAATGGTCGAATTGTAAGACGATACGCTGCTTTAATCATGTACCTCGGTGTTTCACCAAGTTAGGTTGCTTATCTTTTAACTAGATAAGTGATGTCGTGTGACACATGTTTTAAATTTGTTATGAATGGATATTACTACAATTATGATTATCACACAAACCAGGCAAGAATACCCGTTCGTATAATAGTATAGTTATAGTAAGTCCGAATCGAACACAGGGAACAATGTTTATTTAGAACTAGCATTGTACCTGCGCAAACGGCGACGCTCAATAACTTCATTCGATATCATATTTGATAATGCAACAGATAGATTTATATGTAACTATAATATATTCTGAATAAAATATAAGTATAGAAAATAAACCATCATCCTAATAAAATATTCTACTAAGGAAAAATGAAATAGTACATATAATAATTGCATGTATATGTAATAGATACATCACTTCGAACTTCTTTATAGACCATGTTTGAGGCGTAAAGTCCTTCCTAATTGATTTCTTTTTCATAGTTCTTTTTCAAAGTTCATTAAAACCTTTGTATTATTGCTAGATATGTCGTTAGACAACGCAACATAAAGTTGTCCATGCAAGAATAAGACCCTCGTAAATAAACACCAACATTTGAAATTGTCTGACCTTGAGCTTTATTTATCGTCATAGTAAAGCCAAGTCGGATAGGAAACTGCTTTCTCTTTAATTTGAAAGAGAAATATCCTCCTGAGACGAACATAGACGAATTTTGGGCTAAAAATACTCGTTTTTCAGCAGTTTGACTAATGACTATGTTGAGTCACTGGTCGCTGACCATGTTGCACTACTCGATGAAGAAATGGATTGTGTCAAAGCTGCTGTTGCTGGAGTTTATTACTGCTGATCATTATTCACTCTACTCTCAAGGGAAATGATATGCTGAGGAAGATTAGAATTCAACTTTGTGTGTCGCTGATACTTAGCAGCGAGAGTTCTACATCTTCAAATCTAATAAGGCAAAAGTCACTGCCCAAATAATAGCTAGTCACTGAAGATCTCTATTTCAAGTCATTCTACAAGAGCATGTTAGCTCGCAGTGAGTAAGGAGAATTACTGCATCTTTAGTGACTATTCAATAAAGCCTCTCAATCATCAAGTGCAAAAGTACTGTACTTATATACACATCAGCAACAGTCTTCGTACTTGAAGAATGTTCGAATGATTACGTGGCAGGAACTGGTTGGATTTAAGGTAACGAGATATTTGCGGTAATAGAATTGGGACCCGCAGTATGTCGGTTCATCAGAGATCAAGCCAATCAAGTTGTAACACGTGTCCTTCCAAGATCCTATTTTGTAGGAGATATTTACGGGATTCTTGTAGTATATATAGTTCAGTATATTGTACTTTAGAGGCTAGTTTTTCTGTACGTACTTATCACTTGTGTGTTCAGTGATCAGTTTGTCTAGGGTACGTTACAGTAACTCAGCGAGTGAGCAGTTAGCGTGTTTGTCCACTACTGCTCATCTCATTTGTAATAAGTTAGCTTGTGTGTTTGATTTGGATTAGCTTGGGCTAGTCCATTCCGCAATCAACACTTGTGAATTTTATGATCAATATAATTCACCATTTAGCTACTATTACTATTATTCTTTGATATTGTCATATCTGATTTACTATCTGTTACTATATACTCTGTTTGTGACAAACAATTAAAAACTAGCTAAATAACTTAAGCAAAATCAGAAATAGTTTTTAATTGTATTCAACCCCCCTTCTACAATTAAACTTTACATATTGATATTCCATATCACTTATCAATAGTGAATTCGGGACTATCAATTGGTATCAGAGCAGAGTTGGTTTAAATCAATTAACCAGATCTGTAATGGAATCAGTAAAGTACAGTTGTGTCGACTCTGAGTATCAGAAGGGAAATGGTTCTACTACCAAACCTCCAGCGTTTGATCCCTCTAGGATTGAAACTTGGATGTCCCGGATGATGATGTTTCTTGATCTTATTGATGATCGTCTTTGCAATATCATAACCAATGGTCCCCATATTCCAACCACTATTATTCCTGCTGTTGTAGCTACTGCTACCACTCCTGCAATACCAGAAATGGTTTTGCCTAAGAGAGAAGAACAGTGGACGGATGAGGATAGACGATTGGTTAGATTAGATAAACAAGCTAAAATCTACATTGGCATGTCACTTCCTGACGAAGTGTTTGAATCAATCAGGCTTTGTAAAACTGCAAAAGATATGTGGGATACCCTTAGGAATATATATATTGGAACTCCTGATATTATTCGCTGCAGGGAAGTAAATCTCACTCGCCAGTATGAGCTGTTCGCAATGGAACCCAACGAGTCACTATCTTCTACTTATACCAGATATCAATCGCTGATGAACAAGATGGAGAAGGCTGGTATAGGAAAGGAGCAGTGATTTGTTGTTGAAACGTTCTTGGAATTATTGCCAAGAAAAGTTTGGGGAACCATTGCTACATGTACGAGACAGAGAAATGATTATACAAATCTTAATCTTACTCAAGTATATGGTATTTTGCTCAACTGGGAGCAGTCGGAAAAGCAAGCTGATCAGAGTGAGCATATTCGTGCAACACTTGGAAGTCAGAAGATATCCAATGCCCTTGTAGCTGAGCTTGATGAAATCGATCTGAGGCAGAAATCAAAAGTTTCTAAGCAAAGCTCAAAGTCGCTGATAGCTAGTGAAGAAGGTGAAGGTGCTGAAAAACAGTCGGAGTACGAATATGATGAGGGTCTAGAAAAGCTGGAAAGAGATATGGCAATGATGGTTGCAAATTTCAGAAGGAACACCAGATCAAAAAGATTCGCTGGTGCTCCATCATCTGAAATTTTCAAATCAAAAGGTGAACGCTACAAATGTGGTAAACCTGGTCACTTTGCAGCTGATTGTAGATCAAAGTCAGTCAACCAAGTCCCTGAACCAGTGCCAGACTTCAGAAATGACAAGTACAACAAATACAAGGCAAAGTACAAGAAGCTGAAGGCCATGTCTAAATCTGGAAAGAAGAAGGGAAAAGGTTTTGTTGCTGAAGAGGGTTCATTCAGTGACTCTGACTCCTCATCATCAGATGAAGAAGAAGCAATGATTTGTATAGATAAGGATTACTGCCTGATGGCTGATGACGCTGAGTTTCATAACGATATCAAAGAAGTCGCTCATAAATGTTCAGCATCTTGGTGGGATCCTGAAACTATCTACAAAGGCATTCTTAGAGAAACTATCTGGTATCTGGACAGCGGGTGTTCCAGACATATGACCGGATGTAAGTCTCTGCTTAGTGACTACCAGGAGGAAAGAGGTCCTGATGTAGTGTTTGGTGACAACAAGGTTGGCAAAACAAGAGGATATGGTGTGCTGACTAATGGGAATGTGATGTTTAAAAGAGTTGCATATGTGGAGGGACTGAAGCACAATTTGCTAAGTATCAGTCAATTTTGTGATTCAAAGAACAAGGTGCTGTTTGATCATGAAGCTGGTGTTGTTTACAACAAGAAAGGAAGTGATGTGCTTGCTGCTAACAGAAAAGGCAATACTTATGTAGTCTATATAGACTCAGCTCAGTCAGGAACGTGCTTTTATTCCAGAACTGTTTCAGAAGAAAAATGGTTATGGCATAAGCGACTTTCTCATCTGAATCTAAAAGCTATCAACAAGTTAAGCAAACATGGTTTAGTCACTGGACTTCCAAAATTGTCTTACAACAAAGACACGCTTTGTTTAGCATGTGAGAAAGGAAAGCATCACGGTTCTTCCTTCAAAAGTAAACAAACATCATCAGTAACTGAATGTTTTTATCTACTTCATATGGATCTATTTGGACCAGTGAGTACTTCAAGTCTTGGTGGGAAGAGATACTGCTTGGTAATCGTGGATGAATACTCCAGATACACTTGGGTATTCTTTCTTAAAGCAAAGAACGAAGCATCAAGTGAAATCATATCCTTTATCAAGAAGATGGAGAACGTAAATGGTATTTCGGTAAAACATTTAAGAAGTGATAATGGCACTGAATTTCGAAATATTGACCTGGAAACTTTCTGTGATTCAAAAGGTATTTCTCAAAACTTTTCAGCTCCAAGGACACCCCAACAAAATGGGGTGGCAGAGAGGAGAAATAGGACCTTAATTGAATCTGCCAGGTCAATGCTCATTGATGCTGGTCTTAAGACCTATTTCTGGGCTGAAGCAGTAAGTACTGCCTGCTATACTCAAAATAGGTCAAGGATTGTCAAACGACATAATAAGACAGCATATGAGATGTTAAGAGGGAGAAAGCCCGACATAAGTTTTTTCCATGTTTTTGGTAGCACTTGCTACATTTTAAACAAAAGAGATCACTTAGGAAAGTTTGATCCAAAAGCAGATGAAGGAATATTTGTTGGTTACTCAATTATCTCTAAAGCTTTCAGAGTTTACAATAAAATAAGAGAATGTATTGAGGAATCAATGGATGTTACTTTTGATGAATCATATTGATGCGTGCCGAGAGGTCGGTTGCGATTTGACTCGCGTCGTTGCGGGCCTTCCTCCTGGCGCGGCGATCAGTGGGTTTTAAAATTTGTAAATGCGGGGCCTAAGTATACTTAAAACTATGGGAGTACAGTAGTAAGTATGACCTAGGGTCGTTCTATAAACCAGAAGTATTGTGAAACGTTAACGTTGAAAACGATTTATCTAACTAGTAATGATTTTTAACAGATTTTTGGGGTTTTGGTTTTTTTATACTTAGGCAGAAAAATTTAAATAAAGCAAGATAAAATATCAGTAGTTAGCAGATAATCTAGAGGAGGTGTTTGCTATGACTTCATTAGTTTTCTTAATTGGGATGATGGATTGTAATATGATCTCAAAAGTTTATATTCCATTCATTTCAAGTATTAGTGGAGTAAGCACTAGTTCCCTACTGATAGATTTCTCGATCAGTATGTCACTGAGTAACTAGGCTATCGTGATTCTGATCGGAGTAGTTTATCCAGCCATACAACACTAACCAATGACGGTATAGTGACCCTTATATGGAAATAAATCCTGGGTGCATGAATAAGGCGACAAACCAATCTCGATGTCCGACCTTTCTTAACCCCACAAGGATACTTTAATCTAAACAAAATATTCACTTTCGAGATAAGATTTAGCGTGCGTTGATCACTTTCTATCGATGGGTTTGTAAAGTCTAAGTATGATTTAATAAAGTGCACAATAGGTAACTACGGCTATTTTCCGTGGAAATACCAAGTACTTAGCCGATTTGCGGTACCTACTTTGCTTATAGTTGGAACCCTAGACTTTGTTTAACTAAGTTTGTATTTGAGTACAATGATTCTCCATCTATGATATAAACCAGCCCTTACTTTGAAATCCCAATAAATCCCTAATTTGCAAATAGCGTAATATTTGCGTTCAGTTAGAAAACAGTATTTCCACAGGTACGGTGTACTTTTGCGTTCTGAAGGGAAAGCGATCTTTCCACAGTACCGGTGTACTTTGTGTTCAAGTTAGAAAACGTTGTTCCATAATCACCATGTACTTTGCGTTCGATAGTGAAAACATTATTTCCATGATGACGATGTACTTGGTGTTCCGTTTTAGAAAACAATGTTTACATTCTTCGCAAATCAGACCATGTTTTAGACACAGATAACTAATCACCTTGGATAGGGTTCGCGACGTCCTATCATTAAGGCCGTAGCCACGTTTACTGGTTGAAAGGCGTTAAGTTTGATTGAGGTTTAAAATCATAGATAGAAAGTGGATCAACACACTAATTAATCATTAATCGACAACGGATTGTGCCCACGACTTTCATAGCTTCCACGTTCCGTACTACACACATTAGTGATGTTTCCGGCGCTATACAAATGAAAGCCGTATAACGTTACCTCCGTTGTTTTCATAATGACATCATCCCAATTAATACGACTAATTACATCATAGCAAACACGTAATAATACTACTCGCTAATCATGGCAAACAATCCTAAATCTAGCATGACAACAGTAATAACAATCATCATAACGAAATAGATAAAGGATAGAATTAACCAGAGTAACAGCGTAGCTGAATATAACGTGAACGAATACAAGCGGAACTCCGAGTATCCTCCAAGCAATATTACAATATTACCCCCTATTCGTCCGGTCAGAGCCGTGACTAACTAGCCGCTAACTACGAAAACTGAAAATATAAACCTAACCTAGAGAGAGAGAGTAGAGAGAGTTGTGTTGATAGATGAGAATGTGTATGTTTTTTTTTATGTTGAAATGAGGTGATTTGATCCCATATTTATACTAGTCGCTCAGCCGTATCGTCCAGCCGTATTTGCACCTTCAAATGTCCAGCCGTATCGCTCAACCGTATCAAAATTTGATCTTGTACGAGGGAGGAGGACGATACGAGGGGACCTCCCGTATTTCGGGTGGAAATGGCACGATACGGGCGAACACGGATCAGATACGGGAGAACGAGGCCGTATACGGGAGGACACAGGCCGTATACGGCTGGTCCAGGCCGTATACGCCCTTGCCAGGCCGTATACGGTCATGTCCAGGCCGTATACGGCTGTGCTTGCCCGTATACGGCTTGGTTTGCCCGTATTGGTCTTCTCCGGTTGCCTTGATTCTTCGTTTGGCCGTAACTTTTGACTCGGGTGTCCGTTTTCAGCGTTCTTTATATCCACGCGATCGTATTTTCCTAAGGAAGAAAATGACATAAGTTAGAGGTCATAATTCCAAGCGGATCTTAAAAAGTGCTAAAAAGCGTGAACGAGAATGCTTATGATTGTTTGTGCTCTATTTTATTCGTTTTTAGGCCTTTTTGGTTGATTCTTGAAGCGTCATCTATATTTTAGCATTCATTATGAAATTTAGTATAAAATGTATATTTCAAATGTTTTTCATCCATAATTGGGCTAAAAAGGTGAGATAATGGCACACAAAAACCTGACTTTTTGCGTGTCATCACATATGATGAGTCACTCACTGATCCAAAAGAGTATGAAAATCTTGTTTTTAAAATGGATGGTGACTCATCAGATGAAAGAAAATCAAATGATAAGAAATATGAAAATTTCTCATCAGACTCTGATGGGGAAGATAGTGTTCCTGAAATCAATTCTAGCTCTACTTTAGCTGAGAAGAATTCAGGGACATCATCCTTACCTACTGATGTCCCATCATCATCAACTCAATGTCCAAACCAAAATTCTCATAACAACAATACTCATGTTTCTGATGCTGATCTGTCACATGAACCATCACCAGATAAGACAATCACTGCTGAACCTCAACGAATGACTAAGTGGACAACACATATTGATAATCAATTGATTGTTGGTAATCCACAATCCAGGGTTCAGACAAGATCAGCAACTGCTAACTTTTGTTTGTTTGTAAGTTTTGTATCACTGATGGAACCAAAGAAGGTTGATGAAGCACTCACTGATCATCACTGGATAGCTGCCATGCAAGAAGAACTATCTCAGTTTGAAAGAAATAAAGTTTGGAAGCTTGTGCCTCAACCTACTGGTAAATCAGTGATTGGAACACGATGGGTGTTCAGAAATAAAATGGATGCTGATGGTGTGGTAACAAGAAACAAGGCTAGGCTGGTTGCACAAGGTTACTGTCAGCAAGAAGGCATTGACTATGATGAAACCTTTGCACCAGTGGCTAGGCTTGAAGCAATCAGGCTATTTCTAGCTTATGCAGCTCACAAGAAATTTAAAGTATATCAAATGGATGTGAAAAGTGCCTTTCTGAATGGCAAGCTGCAGGAAGAAGTGTATGTCAAGCAACCACCTGGATTCATAGATCCAAAACATCCTGGTTATGTTTACAAACTTGATAAAGCCCTGTATGGACTAAAACAGGCTCCCAGAGCGTGGTATGATACTCTCTCTGTCTACCTGATAAAATGTGGCTACGTCAGAGGTAAAATTGACAGCACATTGTTTATCAAAAGAGATAAGAGAGATGTCATATTAGTCCAGATCTATGTTGATGATATCATTTTCGGGTCTACTAACAGTGACATGTGCAAGGAATTTTCTGATCTCATGACCAAAAGTTATGAGATGAGCATGATGGGTGAATTAACATTTTTCCTTGGTCTGCAAATAAAACAAACCAAAACTAGAATTTTTATAAGTCAAGGAAAATATGTTAAAGATTTGTTAAAGAAATTTGAATTTGCTAATTGCTCATCCCTTGCTACACCCATGTCACCTGCAGTAAAGCTACATGCTGATCCTGATGGTAAATCTGTAAACATCACTGCTTACAGAGGTATGATTGGGTCACTGTTGTATCTAACTGCAAGTAGACCAGACATTATGTTTGCTACATGTCTTTGTGCTAGGTATCAAGCTATCCAAAGGAATCACACTTTCTCGCTGTCAAAAGAATATTTAGATATCTGAAGGGTACACCAAACCTTGGTCTCTGGTACCCATCAGGTTCAGATTTCTCACTGAAAGGATATTCTGATTCTGATCACGCTGGATGTAAGCTGGATAGAAAGAGCACTTCTGGTAGCTGTCAGTTTCTTGGAGAAAAGCTTGTAAGCTGGTCTAGCAAGAAACAAAATTCAGTTTCAACTTCAACTGCTGAAGCTGAATATGTTGATGCTAGTGCTTGTACGGCTCAAATTCTTTGGATGAGAAATCAGCTCGCTGACTATGGATTTGACTTCAAAGAAATTCCAATCTATTGTGATAGTCAAAGTGCCATAGCTATTGCAAACAATCCAGTGATGCACTCAAGGACAAAGCACATTGATGTACGATATCATTTCATCAGGTACCATGTGATGAAAGGTGATATTGAACTTCATTTCATTCCAACTGATTACAATCTCGCTGATTTGTTTACAAAACCTTTGGATAAGAAAAGATTCAATTTTCTTATCAACGAGCTTGGTATGTTAAACTTCAATGAATAAATAAACTCTTTGAGTTTATTTATTTATTGTCGTTTAAATTTATAAATGCTTTTAAATAATTTATCTTTGTAAAATATAATTTCAGTTGACCATACACACTGATGTTTTAATCCTTACTGAACTAATCAGCGAGATTAATACCCAGCTTACTGTGATCATCTAATATTATATTCTTATAAAGACTCATGAATATTTTCTTATGTCTCAATGATAGGTTTGTAGCATTGCTCTATGGTATCTCTAACTGATCTAGTTAGTATTCTAAGTTGTAACTAGATCAGTAAGGTGTGATATAGAAATATGTTATACATTTAACATAAGACATAATCTATATTCAATTTTTTTTTTTTAAAGAGAGAGAAAAGAAAAATTTACAATGTAACAATAGTGAGTTGATAAGTTAAATTTATATCAAACTGTAACTATGTCACAATGACTCAATCAGTATTCTAAGTTGTGATTAAGTCAGCGAGACATAGTCTCAGCAAGATAAACAATTAAATTTAATATCTTATAATTGTTATATTTATTTTGGGTGGTAAATCAAGAAATTGATTATATATATATATCTTCAGTAACTCTTTCTCTCACTGAAGATATCATTTAATGGTGCTATTTAGTTTACAAATATCATTTGAAATAAATGGGTTGTGGTGTAACGGAAAAGTCGTATTATCTGACATTCTCTCTCTTACGTCATTGTACTTTTCCGGCACACCTCTCCCATCACCATTAAAACCACCAGGTTCCATAATCATCACCCTTATACCACTTACCACCATCAATCATCACTTCTATACCACCTCTACTTACCACCATCATCGATCACGATGATCCATTTTCCACCACATGATTATCAAGAAGCACGCTATAAAACAGCGATTTAACTCATTTCATTTTACACCTTCTTGATTTTCATAAGAAAAACACTCTGTTTTTAAAGGCAAAAATATTGTAAATTTCTTTATCACTGGCAAGATCAAAATCTTATTTTTTTTATCACCATCTCTGCAGAGTTCAAAGCTCTTCGAGCCTTTGCAGAAATCAAAGATCTTGTTATTACAGTGTATAAATCAGATAAATTTTGAAAAGATAACTTTATCAAAAACAGAGCATGCAGAGAAACTAAACCTTTTTATTCTCTCTGTTCTTACGTTATCACCTGGAGAGATGAACCCAGAATGGCTCAGTGAGTTCTGGTTTATCGATACTCACCCGATAGTTCAAGTGGTTTCATATTTTCAGGGTTTTATTGATAACGAGAATCAAAAGTGTGCCTCTATACAATTATCCATTGCTGTCACCAATTCGACCAAATCACTGAAAACACCCCCAGTGATTATTTCTGGTCAACCACCATTACAGAATACATCAACTGCTCTCAAAAGAAAATCCAAATTAGGGTTCCTAACATTAACGGATCAGGGACATAGTAAAAAGAAGTCATCCAAGGATGCCAAGGGTGAAGCGGAGGCTGAACGTTCAGTCCCTGCGGGCACCCTTGCTGACCCCAAACCTTCAACTGCTTCACTGAATTCCCAAAAATCCAGTGATTCTAAGAAGGGATAACTGCAGACAGCTACAATAGCTCAAACTATTGTTAGCAGTGATTCGGGTGCATCCCACACCTCCAAATTGAGTCGACCCAGCAGCCACTTGTCACTCTGACAAAAGGATGACATTTCATCAAAAGGGCTAGTGGTATCAGTGGGTGATAACACACCCATCGCTGATGCCACATCACTGGCTACAGACCAGGGCCAAATCTCATCTATCACTGCACCAACTGTCAATATCTCTCCACAGACACATGGAGAGATACTGGTTGACCTCTCTGTTTCCAATAATCCATCAGCTAGAACACAAGCTGGTGATGACGAGGAAGCCAAATCTGTAGCAAAATACATCTCTCATACTCAAAATGTTCAAAAATCAGTCACAAAATTTCATGCTAACATCAAGGGGGAGAAATCTGATGACTCTGATGATTATGATGAAAGTGATGATGCTAACATCAAGGGGGAGAAAGTGATAATGGGAGCAAGTGATGATGTTACCAGAAATGCTGATCAGAAAAACTTGGATGAAGAAACCACTAGAAACATGTTCATTGTGGTTCCAAGTCACTCTTTGGTCTTGGTTTGCATTCTCCAAGTCAAACAATGCCTGAGCAACAGACTCATCTAACAAAGTAGTAATCCTCTCTGAATGTGTAGTAAGTTTCAAGATGACTTCTGTTATCAAAGGTAATCTGATCGCTGAAGATAGTAGGTTTGATATGTCAAGAGTCACTACAATTTATCAAAGGTAATCTGATCACTGAAGATAATGGGTTTGTTATCTCAAGAGTCACTACAATTCAAGATAATTGGTTTGTTATCTCAAGAGTCGCTACAATTTAAAAATCACTTAAGCTGAACCAGCTGTTGATCTGCAACTACTCAGACCAGAAGATACTGTCATACATGGTGAAATTTTTGTAATAGATTAGATTTATTGTAACTGAAAACACTTGTAATATTTATATTTTGCAGTTCAATAATATCCGATCTTTTGAGAAAACCAAAGTGCAAAACTCAGATCATATCGAAAGAATCCAAAAAGATGAATGAATGGATCACAAGTACAAGTCACTGAATGTTTAAAATCTTAAACACTGACTATAAACTTTTTCAGCAACAAGTTTGTCTAGGGAGCTTCGATCACAATCATTTAGGGGGAGATTGTTGAGTCACTGGTCGCTGACCATGTTGAGTCAGTGATCGCTGACCAACTCAACTATGCACTACTCGATGAAGAAATGGATTGTGTCAAAGCTGCTGTTGCTGGAGTTTATTACTGCTGATCATTATTCACTCTACTCTCAAGGGAAATGATATGCTGAGGAAGATTAGAATTCAACTTTGTGTGTCGCTGATACTTAGCAGCGAGAGTTCTACATCTTCAAATCTAATAAGGCAAAAGTCACTGCCTAAATAATAGCTAGTCACTGAAGATCTCTATTTCAAGTCATTCTACAAGAGCATGTTAGCTCGCAGTGAGTAAGGAGAATTACTGCATCTTTAGTGACTATTCAATAAAGCCTCTCAATCATCATGTAACACCCCCAAATTCGTTAAGTTCGGTTAGCGGAAGCATTTGGATAAGCTGGGGATGCCACTTTTACATAGTACATGCATACGTATCAGAGCATATGATTACAACAGAACATATATATTAGGATGCCAAGAGTAATAGTTACAAAGTTTACGATTCATCGAATCGTATAAGTAGTTAAGTTGTACAAAAGTGGATTTCGTAAATATGACTAAAACATATTAGTTATACAAAAGAAATCCATATGTTTCAAAAAGTTGGCATCCTAAATCTTCAAGGGTCGCCTAGATTTCCAGTTGTGCAGGCGGTCCTTACGTGTGCAGCTAATTCCCTGAAAAACATAGTAAAAGTCAACAACGAGGTTGAGTGAATCCACAGGTTTTAAGTTGTAAGTACAGTTGGTTTAACCAAATACGTTCGTAAACAGGTATTGCCATAATAGTTAAGTAATCGTTTTGAGGATTGTTATCCAAATGTAGTTCGATTGGGATGTTGCCCAAATACAGTTTACGTGGGATGTTACCTGTAACATCCTCTCCAGTGGCCTGGTAATTTCTAGTTTATTTAATTATTTAATTGTTTTAGGAATTACCTGATATTATTTGTTTTATTGTGAAACTTAAGTAAATAGGTCCCAGGACTTATTGTGGATAGTAAATTATTGGTTGTTTTAATTTACTATAGTTAACGGTAAAATAAAATAATTTTCTCGTAAATGGGTTTCGGGTTCCAGACAATAGATTTAGGACGGGTATAAAATTAAAGCAATTGGATATACAAAGTCGGTTAGGAGGCCGACCTATATTTTGAGTTTATCTCAAAATTCTCATTTCATTTTCTTTGAGAACTCATAAGCATCAAATCTAAATCATAAGCTTTCAAATCGAATTTGTTATCATCATATCAAAACCTTCACTTTGTGATTCTGATTACTACATCACCTCTATATCATCTTAATCTTTCTTCTTCATCATCAAAAAGTGAGTTTGATTCTTGAGTTTTATAAATTGGGTTTTGATAGATATTGAGTTATCATTGAAATAGAAGCTTGATTTTAATGTTAAGAGATGCTAGAAACCCAATAGAACCCCTTTCTATGTTAAAATCACACCTGAAAATGAGTTTCTTGTGAAAATTTAGTTTTTCTGAGTACAGCAGCGAAACCCTCGAAACCCAGTTCGTCCAACGAGGCGAGCTGAGTTCCCCGAAGCGAGTTGAGTCTCGCTAAGCGAGTCGAGATGACTCTGCGAGTCGAGATGACTATGCGAGTCGAGATGACTCTGCGAGTCGAATTACTTCATTGCGAGTCGAGTTTTTTCGCGAACCGAGTTGACCTGCGAGTTGAGATCACTGCGAACCGAGAATTTTTAAAGTTTTCGTTTTGAAAATTTTAAAAGTGCACAAGTGTTCCCAACACCTTTAGTGACTAAAAATTTACAAATTTTTCCATTAACTCGGATTGAGCTGAAATTCGCATGTCCACTCGGAAACGGCCCAATGATCAAAGCTTTATGATATAGCCTAGGCAGTTTTTGGCCATTCGGGGTCATCTAGGGGTCGAAAATGGCATTTTTCAGTTTTAAAACGTCATTTCGGGATTTTTGAATTTTATTTCTGATTGAACTTTTGTTTGTCTAGACTTCAGGGATTACCTGATTGAATAAATATGCTAAAATTATGATTATGGAACAAGTTACTAACTTGTGTATTATGTGATGTTTCAGATACTCCAAAGACTCAGTGATATAAGACTGCTGAGTGAGGAATCTGCAGAGGTATCGGTGAGTGGATTTGGAACTCACCTTTTGATTTAGTTGTAACTGTTTGGTTGCAACAAGTAAACGTAGATGTGTTATTAGACTGTTTAGTCTGTGTTATTGATTATTAATCTACGTGATATGTGGACCTCTGTGTATCAGATTATTGAGGTCAACGTGTAGTTGGACTTTTTGGTTATTATGTGATTTACACAGGTTTTGATTCATTTGTTGTGTTTGAAACCTGTGTATGAGTTTAATAACCAATAGTTATCGGTCTCGTCCGTTATGGCCATACGGATATGTACGATAAGTGTTCTTGGGGAATCCCCGGGTATTATGATATCCCAAGAGCCACCGATCCTCATTGAAATTTGTGTGTTTACGGTTATTTGATGTAAACTCATAGTTATGTTAAGTTGAATTGTATGTGACAATTTCATTCACTTAGCTTCGTGCTAATCCCTCATTTACTTCCTGCAGGTTATGAATAGATATGTGGGTGGACAGGAAGTTGATGCCTTTGGCAGGGAATGTTTGACTGCTCTGTGAACTCTGATATAGTTTTGTTATAAACTAAGTTTGGAATTATATAATACCCCGTTTGTATAATATGTGTACAGTGTTTTAATAACTTTAACCTATGTAGTGTATCATATTTTGAAAAAGTTAGGTACTTTTCCAGTATATATAATAGTAAAGTATGTTTTTAATATAGGTTTCCGAGTAAAATCATATAATATTGATGTCTAGAAGGAGGGGTGTTATAAGTTGGTATCAGAGCATATATAGTTTTGGGTGAATTGAGCATTATAAAGTGTTCAATCCCAATTCTGAGTTGTGTTATGTCAAACATTCCTGGGTATGGGATTTAGCATTGGTTGTGAATCTGTTAGTAGATAGGTACTAACGATTAACGAGTTTTAAGTGTTGTTTTGAATACAGATATGGCAGATAACGAGCAACCGACCACCAACCCTAATAATGCCTCAAGGATCGATGTTCATCCTTCAGATACTCATAATGAGAGACATCATGAGGGTACTTCCAATCCTGTTCATGAAGAATCGAATAGAAAGGATTATCTTTTCCAGTTAGAAGATGAAGTAATTAGACTTAGAGATTATCACCGACAGAAGGAAGCTGAATCGTCTCATCAACAGTTTCAGCAGCAATTACCGGTTTTTGGTACTGTTCCACCACCTATGTCAAGTAAATTTTGTTCTTTCAAGACGTTTATGGAAAGTAAACCACCGGAATTTAGTGGTAGTACAAATCCGTCTGTGACTTTAAACTGGTTGAGAGACATGGAAAGGAAATTTGATGTTACACATTGTGAAGAAGAATCTAAAGTTTCCTATGCAGTTCAATGTTTGAAAGATGAAGCCATGGTTTGGTGGGATTCGATCACTGGTCATTTCACTCAGCAACAAAAAGACTCTATTCGATGGGCTGAATTTCGTAATGAAGTTTGTAAACAATATTGTTCAGATTTTGATATGGCTCGCATTAGAAGGGAGTTTGTGAATCTACACTTGACTGATAAAATGACAATTGATGAGTTGATATCTCAGTTTTCTGAGAAGCTGAGATTTGTTCAAGAATGGGTCCCTAATGAGAAAACCAGAATCGAGCAGTTTGTTGATGCCTTGCCTCCGAATTATCGCACTACAGTGAGGTTAGCAGGTAGTTTATCACAGGCTTTTAACCTTGCACGTTCTATTGACAGTGATATGAGAGCTCAAGGTTTTCCAGCTAAAGATAGATCTGATCAGAAATTCAGAAATGAATCTTCGGGAAAAGGAAAGCAAAGGTGGCAGAGTAATCGTCAAGGTCAAAAATCTGGTAATAAAAGTGGTTCTTCTGGTAGTTCCAACTGGTGTAGTACTTGTAGGTCTAAACATACTGGGCCGTGTACTGTTCAGACGAACAAGTGTGTTAAATGTGGTGAACTTGGTCATGAGTTTAAGAACCGCAAGTATCCAAATTTTGTCTGTTGGAATTGTAAGAAAGAAGGTCACAGAGTTGGAGAATGTCCTGAGGCGAAGAAACAGGGTTCGGTTTCGGTCGGGAGTTCGTCATCTTCTGGTCAAAAGCGGAAGAATCCCCCGCCAGCTACTAGTAGGGCCTTTCAGATGACAGTCGATGAGGCTGTGCACACAGAAGATGTTATCACTGGTACTTTTCTTATAAACTCTGTACCAGCACGTGTGTTATTTGATTCTGGAGCGAATTGCTCTTTTATATCTGTGTGTTTCTGTGATAAGTTGAAACTGATCCCTACTGTGATAACTAAGCCCTTAGAAGTAGAGATTGTTAGTGGCAAGTTAGTTCCTGTTACCACCTCGGTGACTGGAGCTAATATTGTGATAGATGGCCAGACTTTTCCAATTTCGTTTCTGTTAATGCCGATTCCAAGTTTTGATGTGATTATTGGCATGGATTGGTTGAGTCAGTTTAAAGCAAGTATAGATTGCCACCATAAGTTGATTAGAATCCCAATTTCTGAAGCGTCATATGTCGTGGCTCGAGGAGAACGGGATGGTGAGAATATTCCTCTGATCAATATGATGAAAGCTAGGAAATCTTTGTATAAAGGTTGTGAGTCTTATCTAGCATATGTTATCGATGCCAAATTAGAAAAGAAGTCCATTTCTGATGTCCGGGTTGTTTCAGAATATCCGGAAGTGTTTCCCGATGAATTGCCTGGTTTACCACTGGTTAGGGAAGTTGAATATCACATTGATCTTGTTCCTGGCTCGTCGCCTGTAGCCAAAGCTCCTTATAGATTAGCTCCTTCTGAAATACGTGAAATGATGAATCAGATACAGGAGTTATTGGATAAAGGGTTTATTAGACCTAGTTCTTCTCCTTGGGGTGCACCAGTTTTGTTTGTGAAAAAGAAGGATGGGTCTTTTCGAATGTGTATTGATTATAGGGAACTGAATAAATGAACAGTAAAGAATAAATATCCTCTGCCTCGAATAGATGATTTGTTTGATCAGTTGCAGGGATCTTCGTTTTATTCTAAAATTGATTTGAGGTCGGGTTATCATCAAGTTCGCGTTCGTAAACAGGATATTCCTAAAACTGCTTTTCGTACCAGGTATGGTCATTTTGAATTCCTGGTTATGCCGTTTGGTCTAACAAATGCTCCAGCAGTGTTTATGGATTTGATGAATAGGGTTTGTCGGCATTTTCTTGACAAATTTGTTATTGTGTTTATTGATGATATTCTGGTGTATTCTAAATCTGAATCAGAACATGAAATGCATCTAAGAATAGTGTTGGAAACATTGAAAAGAGAACAATTGTATGCTAAATTTTCTAAATGTGAATTCTGGATTCGGGAGGTACAGTTTCTGGGTCATATTATTTGTAATGATGGTGTCAAAGTTGATCCTGCTAAAATTGAAGCTGTTATGAATTGGAATGTTCCAAAGAATCCTTCTGAAATCAAAAGTTTTCTTGGGCTAGCTGGATATTATCGAAAATTCATTAAAGACTTTTCAAAGATTGCTGGTCCGTTAACCAAATTGACACGTAAAGATGTTAAGTTCCAGTGGGATGAGTCACAGGAGATAGCTTTTCAGACCTTGAAACAGTTACTTTGTCAGGCACCTGTATTGGCATTACCAGATGGCTCTGATGATTTTATTGTTTACTGTGATGCATCTTATGCTGGTTTGGGTGGTGTTCTTATGCAAAGAGATAGAGTTATTGCCTATGCTTCTCGGCAGTTGAAACAGCATGAAAGAAATTACCCTACTCACGATTTAGAGTTAGCAGCTGTTGTGTTTGCACTGAAAATCTGGAGACATTATCTTTATGGTACGAGATGTATTATTTGTACAGATCATAAGAGTCTTCAGTACATGTTTACTCAGAAAGAATTGAACATGCGTCAGAGAAGATGGTTAGAGTTAATCAAAGATTATGATTGTGAAATACGTTACCATCCAGGAAAAGCAAATGTGGTTGCTGATGCTTTGAGCCGAAAAGGTACCTCTGACCGAGTTTATTATTTGAAAGTTGATGTTTCCTCAGATTTAGTGGATAAAATTAAAGTTGCACAGTTGGAAGCTTTATTGGATCATAATTTGAAGTCTGAAATTATGTTGAAAAGAAAAGAGTTGTTACTTGATGATTCTAGAGGATTAAAGACTTTTCAGTCTCGCGTGTGGATTCCTCTTATTGGTGGTATTCGGGATGTGATTTTGACTGAAGCCCATAAGTCTAGATTATCTGTTCATCCCGGCAGTACTCGAATGTATAATGATTTGAAACCTTTGTATTGGTGGCCTACGATGAAAACCTATATTGCACAGTTTGTTAGTGCTTGTCATATTTGTGCTCGGGTCAAAGCTGAACACCAGAAACCGTATGGGTCACTGAAACCGTTGGAAATTCCAGAATGGAAGTGGGAACACTTAACTATGGATTTTGTGACTAAACTTCCGCGTACATTTCAAGGAAATGATATGATTTGGTTTATCGTAGACAGATTGACGAAAAGTGCTCATTTTCTGGCTACTAGTGAAACTGCATCGCTGAGTAAGCTTGCCCAGTTGTATGTTAATGAGATTGTTTCCCGTCATGGTATTCCGTTGTCTATTGTATCAGATAGGGATTCTCGGTTTATTTCTCATTTCTGGCAAAGTTTACAGCAAGAGTTGGGTACACGTGTGAATCTCAGTACATCGTATCATCCTCAAACTGATGGCCAATCTGAGAGGACGATTCAGACACTCGAGGATATGCTTCGAGCTTGTGTTATTGAGTATGGTGGTTCTTGGGATTCTCATTTACCGTTAGTGGAATTTGCTTATAATAATTCCTATCATTCCAGTATTGGCATGCCTCCATATGAGATGTTATATGGGCATCGTTGCAGAACACCTACATGTTGGTTAGAAGCTGGAGAGAAACAGTTTGCTGGGCCCGATATTATTCAGATAACAGTGGATAAAGTAGCAATTGCACGTGAGAAATTGAAAGCTGCCAGAGATAGACAGAAACAATATGCTGATCCTAAACGTCGACCTGTTACTTTTGTTGAAGGTGAAATGGTTTACTTGAAAGTTTCACCTTGGAAAGGAGTTATTCGATTTGGAAAAAGAGGTAAATTAGCTCCTTGATACATTGGTCCCTTCAGAATCAGTCAAGTTGTCAATGATCAGTCGGTTACGCTTGATCTTCCCCCAGAACTTGCTGGTATTCATAACACGTTTAATGTTTGTTACTTGAGAAAGTGTAATGTTGATGATCAGTCTCAGATTCTTCCTTTGAAAGACTTGAAAGTCGATCAGAACCAGAAATTAGTTGAAGAACCTATTGAAATTCTTGATAGAAAAGTTACTAAACTTAGAAAGAAACATATACCTATGGTATTAGTGAAATGGAAACACAGTTTAGGTTCTAACTTAACTTGGGAAACTGAGGAGAGTATGAAATCCAGATATCCTGGATTGTTTGACCATGTTGAGATTTCGGGGACGAAATATCCTTAAGGAGGGGAGATTTGTAACATCCTCTCCAGTGGCCTGGTAATTTCTAGTTTATTTAATTATTTAATTGTTTTAGGAATTACCTGATATTATTTGTTTTATTGTGAAACTTAAGTAAATAGGTCACAGGACTTATTGTGGATAGTAAATTATTGGTTGTTTTAATTTACTATAGTTAACGGTAAAATAAAATAATTTTCTCGTAAATGGGTTTCGGGTTCCAGACAATAGATTTAGGACGGGTATAAAATTAAAGCAATTGGATATACAAAGTCGGTTAGGAGGCCGACCTATATTTTGAGTTTATCTCAAAATTCTCATTTCATTTTCTTTGAGAACTCATAAGCATCAAATCTAAATCATAAGCTTTCAAATCGAATTTGTTATCATCATATCAAAACCTTCACTTTGTGATTCTGATTACTACATCACCTCTATATCATCTTAATCTTTCTTCTTCATCATCAAAAAGTGAGTTTGATTATTGAGTTTTATAAATTGGGTTTTGATAGATATTGAGTTATCATTGAAATAGAAGCTTGATTTTGATGTTAAGAGATGCTAGAAACCCAATAGAACCCCTTTCTATGTTAAAATCACACCTGAAAATGAGTTTCTTGTGAAAATTTGAGTTTTTCTGAGTACAGCAGCGAAACCCTCGAAACCCAGTTCGTCCAACGAGGCGAGCTGAGTTCCCGCGAAGCGAGTTGAGTCTCGCTAAGCGAGTCGAGATGACTCTGCGAGTCGAGATGACTATGCGAGTCGAGATGACTCTGCGAGTCGAATTACTTCATTGCGAGTCGAGTTTTTTCGCGAACCGAGTTGACCTGCGAGTTGAGATCACTGCGAACTGAGAATTTTTAAAGTTTTCGTTTTGAAAATTTTAAAAGTGCACAAGTGTTCCCAACACCTTTAGTGACTAAAAATTTACAAATTTTTTCATTAACTCGGATTGAGCTGAAATTCGCATGTCCACTCGGAAACGGCCCAATGATCAAAGCTTTATGATATAGCCTAGGCAGTTTTTGGCCATTCGGGGTCATCTAGGGGTCGAAAATGGCATTTTTCAGTTTTAAAACGTCATTTCGGGATTTTTGAATTTTATTTCTGATTGAACTTTTGTTTGTCTAGACTTCAGGGATTACCTGATTGAATAAATATGCTAAAATAATGATTATGGAACAAGTTACTAACTTGTGTATTATGTGGTGTTTCAGATACTCCAAAGACTCAGTGATATAAGACTGCTGAGTGAGGAATCTGCAGAGGTATCGGTGAGTGGATTTGGAACTCACCTTTTGATTTAGTTGTAACTGTTTGGTTGCAACAAGTAAACGTAGATGTGTTATTAGACTTTTTAGTCTGTGTTATTGATTATTAATCTACGTGATATGTGGACCTCTGTGTATCAGATTATTGAGGTCAACGTGTAGTTGGACTTTTTGGTTATTATGTGATTTACACAGGTTTTGATTCATTTGTTGTGTTTGAAACCTGTGTATGAGTTTAATAACCAATAGTTATCGTTCTCGTCCGTTATGGCCATACGGATATGTACGATAAGTGTTCTTGGGGAATCCCCGGGTATTATGATATCCCAAGAGCCACCGATCCTCATTGAAATATGTGTGTGATAACACGTAAAAAGTCGTGTTTTTACTTATGTTATTTCCCGCATTTTAGACTCAAAGTTAGCAAAACCACACCAATAATGTCAAATATTATGATATTTTGTTAACTAAGTCAAAACGGAAGTGATATTTATAAAACCATTGAAAATGATACGAAAAACGTGAAAAAAGGAGCATAAACGGTCAACGAATCTTTAGTTCACGCGTTTCAACACTTTTTGAGCAAAACTAAGAATTATGACCTCTAACTTATGTCATTATGTTCGTTAGGAAATGACGATCGCGTGGATATAAAGAACGTTGAAAACGGACGCACGATGAAGAAGATACGCTCGAACGAAGATCACAAGCAACCGACGGATCACGATACTGGAGAGACAAGCCGGATACGGCCTAGCCCAGCCGTATATGGCCAAGACCAAGCCGTATACGGCCTATCTTGACCGTATAAGGTCACTTCCCAGCCGTATACGAGCAATCTCTCCCGTATCCGGCCTTGTCCCTCCCCCGATACGGCCAATCTCTCCCGTATACGGCCAAATTCAACCGTATCGTGTGTTTTGGTCATCCAAGGTGCAATCTTGATACGGGTGGGAAATACGGCTGAGATTTTGGAGGTGGAAATACGGTTGAGGAATATGGTTGAGACAAATCTATAAATACCAACCTTCACCTCCTCATTTCACACACTTCATTCATCATTCATCCAATTCTCTTCTCACTTTCACACTTCTCTTTTATTTTATTTTGTTGTTTTTATTTTTAGCTTGTAGTTTTGGTTTCTCTCTCTAGAGCTTTCTCTCTCTAGAGAGAAGTAGATAGTTAGTTAGAGGTAGAGAAGAGAAAAGCAAGGCGTTGTAATCACGGTGTAAAAGCATTCTTGGTGCAAAACTACGCGTTTCTCAATATTACTCTGCTCAAATTTCTGGTGATATCTATCCTCTCATACTTATACTATGTTTGAAATATTTCTGCTTATTTGTATGATGTGTGCTATGTGTATTGCCATGATTACTGAGTAGTGTACTATTGCGGTTGCTGAAATGTAGATAATTAGATGTAGGGATGATGTTAAATTAATCTTT
The DNA here is from genome assembly GCA_949592205.1 of Helichrysum umbraculigerum. NCBI lineage: Eukaryota > Viridiplantae > Streptophyta > Magnoliopsida > Asterales > Asteraceae > Helichrysum > Helichrysum umbraculigerum. The sequence continues at coordinate 379,930,878 of CATIUR010000001.1, read as the reverse complement.
ATTTAAAATATGTGATTGGGAATTATTAAACTTTATTATGTTCAAACTTATCATGCATCTAGACTTAGTTATGGATCACCCTTTCCAGTCCTTCGCGTGACTGCTACTTAGGTTTAGAAACTGATCACCTCTAGATACGGTAGTTTGTTATCTGTGTTATCGTACGAAGCCGTGTCTGTTACTGTAATTCGGCTAAAGTATTGGGTATAGCGATGGAAACACCACTGGTGGAGTACAACCGTGGAAGCCTGAGAAAAGCCGTTGGTACCATCACTGTGGACTACCTAGAAACCCTAGAATATGGTCTAGACATCATAAAGCTGTGGAAATGCCAAGTACACCGTAGGCCTACCTCTGGTTACGAACACACTGTGGAAATACAGTAACTAAAGTACACCGTGTCTATAGTTAGAATTGGTTAATCTGTGGAAAAACAGTTATACTCGGTGAGATCAATTCTGGTTATGAACGCCGTGGAAATGCTGTAAGCAGTGTACACTGTAATAATATCTAGAATTGGTTGAACCGTGGGACTGTTGGAGTACACGGTAGACTGATCTCCGATTATACGGCATTGTGGAAAATGGTAACAGTACTGTACACCGTAATAGTACTCAGGGTTAGCAACCGCTGTGGAAAAGTGCACTGTACCCCGTTAAGTGTGTCTAGTGACGAATGACTGATCGCAAAGGAGAGTTCTAGATCATGACAGAAGTAATTAAGCTTATAAAACCTAAGGCATGAGTCTAGAGATGAAAGTCAAGCCCAGCAGTGGTTCAAGATTCTTAAAACCCCTAGACTCTACAAAACTGATAGTTTGAAATAATAGGTTTATAATTAGTACATGGTTAAATAATAGCAGTTGTAGTTAGGTGTTAAGAAAGGTCGGAATAACCCAATGGGCAGCCTGTCACCTTATTCCTGCACCCTTCAAAGGTCACTGTCTCTACAAAGACATGTGTGGGGGGTCGGATAGTCTGTTCTGATCAGAATCACGATAACGTAGGTACTCAGTGACATACTTATGTAGGTCTGACCGAAACAAGTAGGGTCCTTGCGTTTACACCTGTAGTGCATCTGTCTGTTAATTAATCAAGTCCCTAATCACCTTTATAATGAACATCATCCCAACAACTGATTATTGAAACTTCAACAGCCGCATTCTCTATCTATCTAGCTAATTACCGATTCTCATCTCTATTTTACTTTTCTGCATTTAGTCAATTAATTTACTAGAAAACCAAACAAACAAAATCTACCTATCTACACAACCCATCCTAATAGTAAACCTTATCTTTGGCCTAAGCTTCGTTTCAATTCGCTCCGATTAAAGAACGACCTCGAGTTATACTTGCTGCTTACTCACCCAGTGTAGTAGGTAGTACCTATAAGTTGAGCCCCGCATATTATAAATTTTAAAACTTACCCACGACGCCCGCCTGATTTGTCCGGACGAGTCCTTTGACGACGAGGACGGTTCACTCGCGTGAGCTAAAACGAACCTGACTTATCGGGCGACGTCAGTGTGTTTACGGTTATTTGATGTAAACTCATAGTTATGCTAAGTTGAATTGTATGTGACAATTTCATTCACTTAGCTTCGTGCTAATCCCTCATTTACTTCCTACAGGTTATGAATAGATATGTGGGTGGACAGGAAGTTGATGCCTTTGGCAGGGAATGTTTGACTGCTCTGTGAACTCTGATATAGTTTTGTTATAAACTAAGTTTGGAATTATATAATACCCCGTTTGTATAATATGTGTACAGTGTTTTAATAACTTTAACCTATGTAGTGTATCATATTTTGAAAAAGTTATGTACATTTCCAGTATGTATAATAGTAAAGTATGTTTTTAATATACGCTTCCGAGAAAAATCATATAATATTGATGTCTAGAAGGAGGGGTGTTATATTACCCAAATACAGTTTACGTGGGATGTTACCCAAATACAATTTACAATATGTTACTGGTCGTTACCCAGCGTTTACCAAACAGTACCGGTCGTTCTCCGGTCTAAAGACGCACGGGTCATTCTCCCGTCCAACTCGGCCAGTCGTTCTCCGGCAATAAACACTGTTGGTCGTTCTCCAGCGGTACACAGTACCGGTCGTTCTCCGGTCAAAAGAAGCATGGGTCGTTCTCCCATCCAAATACGCACGGGTCGTTCTCCCGTCCACTTGGCTAGTCGTTCTCTGGCACTAAAATACGTTGCTGGTCGTTCTCCAGAGTTTACACAAAAAGTACCGGTCGTTCTCCGGCTTACCAAATAAAGTTTAACACGTTTATGGTATGAAAATGTTGTTTCATAAATACCAGTTTGTATAAGAGATCAACAGTTCAAAGTACTCTAATCGTTCGAGTAAAACAAGTATACAATCGTGAATGTAAAGCAGTTATGGCAATCAATAAAACAGTTGACTATGTTTCTCACCCCCAAGTTGTAAGCGGTAAAACAGTTAAAAGTGGGGCTGTGAACTCACCTGTTGAGTTGAATATGTTTGAGTGCAAGCAAAGCCTAAAGCCCAAGTATAATCCTGAATCTCCTAACGCCCTAAACGTATGAGATTTAATAAGTATGTGGATGTCGTAGTTGACAATCCATGCTAGTGTTCGTACAACCAAGTTATGTCCAAAGTGTTTGTTAAATACGTACGGTTGTATTTTATAGTTGTGAAAATGTATACGACTCGTTGGTGACGTTTTGAAATCATAACTTCAGAAGCATAATTCTGTTTGTCTCGTTGTATTTTTATAAAGTATGAAATTGTGTACGGGGGTCCGGGGGCAGAGCCCCTGGTTGGGGTCGAGTTGTAGTAAAAACGCATTCGAAACTTCATTTCGGAGTAAAATCAGGTGGTAAGATCTCAGTCTCAACACTTAGTGAAAAAGTTATAAACTTTCTATTTTTAGCGTCACTTGAGGCGTCACTTAATAGTTTATAGCGACACTTGGAAAGTGTCGCATGAAATGATAAATTCTGATTTATTAGCGTCACTTGAGGAAGTGACGCATAAGGGGTGACACTTAGGCAAGTGTCGGGTATGAGTGTCGGTGTAAGTGTCAGACAAGGTGAAAATCGAATTTAGGCGTCACTTAGGTTAGTGCCGCATGGAGTGTCGGGTTACCGACACTTAACGAAGTGCCGCAAAAAGAGGGTTTTTGGCTTCACTTAGGGAAGTGACGCAAGATTAGGGTTTTATGTGACACTTAGTGCGTCACTTAAGTGTTGCTACACTGTTTTTGGCACCAATGCGTCACTTACCACTGTTCGACGAACAGCTCACAAAAACGGGTTTTCGGTTCGATTTTGGACATTTTCAGTTGTATAAAACACTAAAACATGATGATCTAAGTATACTAAACATGAAATATCAAATGAAACTTTGAAATCTAAAAGTTTACGAAATGTCGGGATCTTACAAAGTTAACGCGAAGAAAATCCGGAAAGGTAGAAGTGTAGATCGTGATCCCGTGACCGTTTTCTTCCAAATGAGCTCGTCGATTCGATGAATTTTTGTTGTAGTTTTTGTCGATTTTGTGGAGGAGGTGTGGAGTTTCTTTGAAAGAGAGAGAGAGAGAGAGAGATATAGAGAAATGATGATGAAAATGAAAATGAAAATGAAGAAAAGGAGGTGGAAGGGGTGGGGATATGGGTTGGTGACTTGAGTCCCCATTTTGTGGTATTTTATCCGTGTTCGTTTACCCGATCGTTAAATGTTAATATATTGTAAATGATAAATATTTAAATACGTATTCGCTTATATTTTTGGTTGAAATAATTTATAGAAGTAATTTAGTTAAGTTTATAAAATTTTAACTTTGTTTTGCTTCCGTTTACGAAATAAATGTTTATACGTTATAAAATACTTTGTAAATATTATCGACATAATATTTAAAAATCGTTAATGTTATTTAATAATTTCGTTTTATCAAATAATTTTGTTCACCAACAGTCGTATATTTTTGTCGCGTTTGTTCCAATTGTCGCGTACATAATTATAACTAATTATGAATCGTAATACTATACGTATTAACTAGTTGGACTTTGCTAGACTTACCTCTAAAATGTGTTGTGAATTCACTCAAAGTAGGGAATTAGCCTAAAAATGCGTGCAAATACTGTTTATAATTGTGTCAAAATTGCGGGGTGTCACACATCAAGTGCAAAAGTATTGTACTTATATACACATCAGCAAGAGTCTTCGGACTTGAAGAATGTTCGAATGATTACGTGGCGGGAACTGATTGGATTTAAGGTAACGAGATATTTGCTGTAACAGAATTGGGACCCGCAGTATGTCGGTTCATCAGAGATCAAGCCAATCAAGTTGTAACACGTGTCCTTCCAAGATCCTATTTTGTAGGAGATATTTACGGGATTCTTGTAGTATATATAGTTCAGTATATTGTACTTTAGAGGCTAGTTTTTCTGTACGTACTTATCACTTGTGTGTTCAGTGATCAGTTTGTCTAGGGTACGTTACAGTAACTCAGCGAGTGAGCAGTTAGCGTGTTTGTCCACTACTGCTCATCTCATTTGTAATAAGTTAGCTTGTGTGTTTGATTTTGATTAGCTTGGGCTAGTCCATTCCGCAATCAACACTTGTGAATTTTATGATCAATATAATTCACCATTTAGCTACTATTACTATTGTTCTTTGATATTGTCATATCTGATTTACTATCTGTTACTATATACTCTGTTTGTGATAAACAATTAAAAACTAGCTAAATAACTTAAGCAAAATCAGAAATAGTTTTTAATTGTATTCAACCCCCCTTCTACAATTAAATTTTAATTGTTACGCATTTTAATTTTAATATTAAATAGTTTATGTGTATATGCCCTCAAATTAATATGTTGTATTATTCAAATTTATACACTAAAATATACCGAGTATGTTATCGATAAAATTTATATGTCTTGAAAGGTTAAATGGTTTTTAATTTTCAACGTTTACAGATTTTCATAAAACAATATGCTTTTGAGTATTTATTTTTGTAATCGAAAATGATAACTTTGAAAGCTCTTTTATCACCTAGAAGTGAAGTGATGAATCTTATCTACTTTATTGCATCTCAGAAAGATGCTTCAGGAATAGTAAAGATATCGAAATTTAATCCTTGGAACCAAAACAATACATAAAATCACTGACATTACACTTTGACAATATAGTAAAATTAACATCACCAAAAATTTAACATTACAACTTGTCATGCATACCGTACAAACCCAGCGGAGCATATTATTTACAAAATGATTCCTTAAAACCATGACAAATGTACAATCCATTATGCACCTTGAACACCCCATTTAACAAATATTACAACCTATGATGACTTTAACTCAATATTTTGGATCGTATATTAATTGTTACTTCCACGTTTCTAAGATTCCATCGTTGATGATGGTTTGATCGGTTCTAGATCTCGCTGGAAAAAATAAATGTACGTCACACATAAAATGTCAAATCCGTGATAGATCGCTAAATTAAAGGTAAAAATAAAATAAAAATAAGAATGGTTACGTGACTGGATAAACGTAGCGAAATGTTCAAGTTATATCTAAACATCTGCAACCAACAAAATGAAAATAAAAAACAAAGACTACACATACACTACACCAAAAATCTAAAATAACGACCCTAACCCACAAAATTTCCGGCCAACTTGATTACGTTTTTAGTGTTTGGCAAATAAATAAAAAAATTTGATTATTTATGTTTTTAAATCATCAAAACGCAGAAATCCAAAAGTGGGCGGGCTCTTGCTGTGTGAAAACGCGCTTCCCCAAATATTGTTTCCCGCCAGTAAATTTACCTACATACCCTTATAAAAGCCTCAATACTCTTTCCATTCAACCCATTAAAATATAAGAGCCCTACCACTACCTGCAACCCTCTGCGCATACTCTCTTACTTGAGGTGAAATTTTTTATTATTCTATATTTGCAAAACTTTTCTCTTTACATATGATTCGACGATTCATAATAACTTTGTGAGTTTGTTTACAATAAATTACTTGTTTAATTTACATATTATCATTGTTTTTCATTTGTGATGTGTACTTGGTTTTTATATTTGTTTGTTGAATATGTCACTCGATCACTGCTGTTAGTTTCTTTGATGATGAAAATTTTATATTATTTATTGATTTGAATATGTTATTGACCATACTAGTCTTACTAATATCTCTTGAGAAATTACTTTTTTACGGAATTATATAATAACTATCATAATAAAGAGATGTATGCATGTGTACAAAACTCTAATGTCACTACGATTCATTTTGTTATATTTTGGTGTATTATATTTCAGTCTAGTTTATATATATTTGTACTGTGTGATATTATTAATATTTAGGATATGGATTCGAACAATGAAAATGCCAATGTGAATCTGACAACTAAGAAGGTCAATCCCCGAAAAACCGTTTGGGATCCTAACACCCATATCGCATTCGTTGAGTTGTGCATCGAGGAGCTCAAAAATGGGAATAGGCCAGGGAGCACTTTTAATAAGGTTGGATGAGCAAACATAGGAAATAACCATAAGAGCCGAACATGAAAAGTGTATTGTAAACTACAACTGAAAAACTATTTGGATTCAATGAAGAGAGATTGGAAGTTATATGATCGACTAATGAGAATTGAATCCGGCCTTGGATGGGATCCCGTGAGGAAGACGATCAATGCAACACCCGAGTGGTGGGATGAAAAATTAAATACAGGTAATTTATGATCTACTATTCTTTTCACATTTTTGTACAGATTAGTATAAAACAAAAAATAAAATTTCTTCGTTGTGCAGGCAAATCCGGATCTTGCAAAATTTAGAGACAAAAATTTGGAGATGTATCACATGTATTATGAGCCTTTGTTTCGGGACTCGGTTGCCATTGGCGATAGGACTAAGACTCCTTCTCAGTTACAAAATGAAATTGGTCCAAATAATGTTCAAGATGAGATTGGTTCTGTGGATGTAGAAGAGAAAGAAGATAATGACGAAGTGAATTTAAGTGATGATGTTGAAATATCATTTCCCGAAAGTAGTTTGGCTAAGAGAAAGAAGACACATAATAATGCTAATACTCGTTTAAACAAAGGAAAAACCATGGCGATTTCCTCATTTGAAGTAAATTTGGATACTGTATTGCAAGCGATATCATCAAAAAGCACACAAACCGTTCCACATGTGCCTACTATTTCAGAGTGCATGGATATTGTTTCAACCTTTCCCGGTTTTGAACCAAGTTCTTTGGCTTATAACAAAGTAATGCGAATATTTTGGAAAAGGGAGGCAAGAGAATGCTTTATATATCCGCCAACTACCATTGACAAGATCAACTTTCTCTACTCACTTATGAATGAGTGATAGGACATTATCTTTTCATTATGTGATGTTAATTTCCGTTAAGTGATAGGACATTATCTTTAATATTTTATGAATAAAATATGGTATTGTTTCCTTATTATGTAATGAAGCATATTTGATATTCTGTGTTTTCTTTTAATTGTGCATTTTAATAGGTTGGACATAGTGAATGAGGACATACATATGAATTCGGATGGTAATGACGACAACAATGACGCGGATGAAGAAGATTGGATCGACAATGATAATACATGGCTACTATTATGCGGTATAGCCATTGAAGGGCTAATGATAGGTCATAATATGTTGAATAAGACTCGTATCCCTTGTCGCACATCTTGTCGTATAGGAAATATTTTTATCCAAGAGATACTAAATGGCCATCCTCGACGTTGTTATGAGGATTTTAGGCTACACATTGATGTGTTTAAGAGCTTATGTTTAGATCTTAAATCACGTTACGGTGTAATGCCAACTCGTAATGTATCCATTGAGGAGTCGGTTGGTATTTTTTATGATACTAGCACATGGATGTGGAAATAGATTAGCTCAGGATACTTTTAATCATTATGGAGAAACTATCCATCAACATTTTCATAAGATTTTGAAAGCGGTGCTTAAGCTTAGCGGGGACATTATTAGGCCAAATGCATGTTACAACGAAGTAGTACTGCCACAACTTTTAAACGATTCTCATTACTATCCCATGTTCAAGGTAACTAACATATCTCATTTGAAATTTTAATTGCATCTTATCTACATGATTGCTTATTAATAATTAATTTTTTGTATTTGTAGGATTGTATTGGACCTATTGATGGTACACATGTGAGAGCATCAGTTCGAGAGCACGAACAAGGAAAATATATTGGTAGAAAAGGATATGCGACTCAAAATATTATGGCTGCATGTGATTTTAACATGTGTTTTACATTTGCATATGCGGGATGGGAAGGAACAGCACATGATACAAGAATTTTTCTAAAAGCATTACGAAGACTAGAAGTGAATTTTCCACGTCCAATGGGAGGTTAGCACGTTAATTTATAAGTTTTATGTTGTTTCTCTTCAATTTTATATATGTATAAAAAACTTTATTATATAATTCATAACAAATAAGTATTATGTTGTTGATGCTGGATATCCAAATACTAGAGGCTATCTTGCTCCGTATAAAGAAAACAATATTCGTTATCATATACCTGATTTTCGTCGTGGTGAAACTGCTACCCAACGTGCTCCTAGAGGAACGAAAGAGACATTTAACTATCATCACTCATCGTTGAGAAATGTGATTGAACGAACATTTGGAGTATGGAAGGCAAGATGGGCAATATTAAAAGATAGGGGTGTCATTGGATCGGGTTAATCGGGTTTCGGGTTATTCGAGTCGGGTTATTCGGTTTTTCAAGTTTATAATCTAACTCGTAACTCGATTCAAATAAGGTCGGGTTATTCGAGTTCGGGTTGGGTTCGGGTTATCCATTTAAACCCAAATAAGATGATATTCTAAATTTTCGCATTTTTAACAAAACTTAAATATTACAAATGGACACTAATAGTTTATATAAACCATCGTAAGTAACTTATATGTATATTATATATGGATCTATTCATATAAATCATAAAAAACTTATACATATAAATTTATATTTGTATATGATATAACTTAGGGAAATTTGCAATTTTTGCCATCGTGGTCTTGACTTTTGGCCGATTTTGTCATTTGAGAATTTTTTCTGCAATTTGTACCCCGTGGTTGTCAATTTCCGCAATTTTTGCCCCTCTCACTAACTTTCGTTAAGTTTTTCTGTTAAATCTTGTAAAATGACTAAAATACCCATTGTTTTCTTCAATTCCATTATTCATCCCTTCCATTATCCTTTTTCATCCATACACGTGTCCCATCCACCTACAAAAATTAAAAAACCTTCCATTTCTCAATTTTGTTTCTATCACCTAACATGAAAAAAAGTTTCAGATCCAAAATCACATCACCGGCGAAGTGGAGAACACAAACAACTTTTCATTATCAACATCTTCTTCCTCAAACACAAACAAATCAAAATCTCAAACATCGAATAATAACTTAATTTCATCTCTTTCATTACCGAAAACCACCCTTTACGTATGAAAACCCTTTACGTATCAATCGAAACTTAACGAAATTCAATCAAAAAGCTTCCTGAAATTGCGGAAGTTCATATGAAAACCCTTTACGTATCAATCAAAAAGCTTCATGGGAAAAGATATACACGTAAAGTAAGTTCATATGAAAACCCTAATCACAAAATTATTTCCTCTGTTCTTGCGGGTATCGATAATTCAAAAACAAATTCAACCATTAATTGCTAAATGATTTAATTTGAAGCTTTGAAGTTATCATGGAAGCAGCAAAAGCGGATGATGATTCCAAGATCGTGAAGAGTTTTGTGGTGATGATTCCGAGATCGTCGCCACCACACCTCCGTCGTCCACGAAATTCAACCCAAACACGAACTCCAACTCCGACTAAATGGAACTTCAATTACGGCTACAAACATTCAACTTCCAGATCTGGGTTTTTCTTGAGAGATTCCAGCCAGATCCAACAATTCCGATGATTGTGGTGGCGCCAGTTGGGATTTAGGTGGTGGCGCCGGATGGGATTTAGGTGGTGACGGTCGGTGGTAGCTGTAGTGGATAGGTGGCGGTGGTGGCTGGGTGGCGGCAGTGGTAGCTGGGTGGCGATGGTGGTAATGGCGGCGACGGTGGTGGTTGCTGGGTGGCGATGGTGGCTATGGTGGATGTGGTGTTTTAATTTAGGGTTTAGTTACAGAGAGAAGAAGGAAGAATAGGGTTTGTGTTTTGTGTTTATGAATATATATCTTGATAATATAAAGGGTATTTTTGTCATTTTACTAGACTTAACGACCAGATTTAACAAAAGTTAGCGAGAGTGGCACAAATTGCGCAAATTGACAACCACGGGTTACAAATTGCAGAAAAAATTCTCAAATGGCAAAATCGGCCAAAAGTCAAGACCACGATGGCAAAAATTGCAAATTTCCCTATAACTTATGTGCTTATTCGGGTTATTCGGGTTACCCAAATTGTAAAATATTTATCCGAAACTCGATTCAAATAAGACTCGGATTATTTGATTTCGGGTTATTCGAATTCGGGTGGCCAAATAAGCTTCGAATTCGAGTTATTCGGGTTCGGGTTAGTTATTCGGGTTCGGTTATTTGTGACACCCCTATTAAAAGATATGCATGTAAATTACTCATATGAAACGCAAGTCAATATTGTGATAGCATCTATGGCAATTCACAACTATATTAGGATGAAAGGTCACTATGATGAAGCATTTGACAAGGCACAACAAGAAAATTATTGTCCAACTCAAGATTTAATTATTGGATCATCTACTAGCATTAACAGAATTCAAGGAGACCCAGGTACACGTCGTCGAAATGATGATCTATATATGAGTGTAGTAAGAGATAGAATTGCAAGAGATCTTATGCGATCCAGGTGAATGTTTTATTATATGTTAGTCGACACTACTTCAATTTTGAATCATTGTATGGATCTATGGTTTTTGAGGTTGCATTTTTATATTAACTAAAAATAATAATATGGGTTATATTACACACTATCTGTTGATATCTTTAATTTATATTTGATGAATAGCTTAGAAATGAATTATCACATATTTAATTTAAATTTATCATTATTTTATAACAATGCCCCTTTTGGTAATTTTACTTTTTAAGTTATCAGATAATCCAATTTACCAAACACCTAAAAAACTGATTATTAGATTCTTGCGTTATGAAAAAGCATAATCAAATCCAAACACCATTCATCTACAACACGTTTTGCTACAGCTGATTATCTGATTCTAATTATCTAAAAAGCATAATCAATTTTCAAAACGCAAATCCAAACACCCCCTTAGATACATAAACCGATAAACAACTACTAAAACTCATATCAACCTTCACTTCAAAAAATATCACTTCGCATTGCCTTTATTTGATCCTGAACCTACTCTTACTGTAGTTCAACCTGGGAATTAATTTATGGTAATTTCTCATAAGAACTTGCAGTTGCAATACATGCTTACCAGGTTTTTCGTTAACAAGCTCGTAAGGTGTACTACATTTATGATATATATCAATATGGCTTATTCAGTGCTGATGTAACTGTTTTTTTTTTTCATCAATGAACTTGAATGCAGAATAGAGAAATATTCTTCAACCACCCTAACCCACCTGTACAGGAGATATGAAACAAATCATGATTATTAAGTCAAATGTCTAAAATGGGTTATTTTCAAATCATGATATGAAACAAATCTTCCAATTCAATAGACTTATTTTCAAAGTATCAGAAGAGAAACTTACCACAAGTTGTTTCCAGACATCCCTTCAAAAAATGCATTGTGCCCTCCATGTTGTGTGGTTGCTAGAACAATATTTTTGTTGTTGCTGTCAATAAATTACATCAACTCATTCCATTGTATAACTTCACCGCAGAGAAATATATATATATATATATATATATATATATATATATATATATACATATATACATATATGGAAATGCAAGCATTTTATCAAGTTGTGTTATCCATTAGCGATGCTAAGTCAATGGAAATCATAACTTAGTCAAAACAAAATTATTTAGTGTGCTCTACATACCGGCACTCATCAAATGGAATGGCTTCATAGGTGCAGACAGGGTCATCTATGGCGTTGATGCAGACAAGTGGCACCGCTACATTGTTCACCAGATGGACACTACTAGCCCATCTATGAAACGTATCAACAGTCTGGATGAGTGACATGTCATCATTGTTGAATCAGTACAAAAATGGTGAGAATAAAGGATGTTGGTGAACAAAATTAACAAACATTTGACAGACATTACCTCAAAATTTCCAGCAACTCGAGCAGTATATTTATTGAATTCTCCAACAGAACGTGCCTTCAAAGAGATGTATCAGATAACAAGTTAATGCAAAATTATATATTTATAACAAGTTCCTCGAAATATCACGCAACCTCAAAATATCCAGTCCTAATATATATTAACAAGTTCTTCAGATTTATGATTTTTAATAATAAAAAAAGTTTCAACATTCGAAACGTGGATTACCTTTTCAATGCCTTCCCAATCTGCAATACGAGCATACACAACCCGGTGTCTACAAAAACTCAGAACATATTACTTACGACATCAACTACTGTGTTGGACAGTAGATTTTATTACTGGTTTTATGAACACACAAATTTATATTAAATTTGATTCAAAACGAAAGACATGAAGAGTTAAGACATACAGTTTGGCAACATCTTTTAAGGCACTCGCTAAAACTCTATTATAGAATCTCTGCATAATCCCTCTGCCAAAAAATCTGTCACCAATCTGCAAAAGTGAGGTGTTAGTAACAGTCAAAACAGGTACCTTTGGTCGGGTTGATCTGCCATCATTTTATAGGTTTCCTTTTGTTTGTTAATAACACTTTCTGAAACTTTCAACCCATTTGACCTGCTCATCCCCAATTATTCATTAAGTATTTTACTTAACCAATTAACCTGCCAGAGAGAAAACCTAAAAAGGTAAAAATGAACCATTTTCAAGTACATGGGTTGAAATTGCCACCTTTACTTTTATGTGATGATATTGATTCGTGTAAGTTGTATTGCTATATCATGTCCTTCTTCTAGCAGATCAGCTAACTGAGAAGGAAAAACTAAATATAGACTAACCAAAATGTCCCAGGGATTACAGATAGATGTCGCCCCAGCAATTGGAACATTAACCCCATCCTCACCGAGATATTTTACCTGCAAGATTAATCATCACTAAATATCATAGATTCATTAGGGTCTAGGGAGCACATGATTACATCTCACCCATTGGCTATTCACAACATATGCATATTCACAACTTATTAAAATGTAATCAAGACCATGACGGTGGGGGGCCGCCAATGGGGTCGGTTTAACCCCTTTTTAAGATATTTACCAAAATATTGGCACCAAGGCTAGTACCAATAGCAAAAAGAGGAGCTTCGGGTTTTGTAAGATGAAGGTGATTCACCACTTCACGTAAATCCTCTGTCCATCCGGCAGTATAGAAGCAATCAGACTGAGCACACAAACAACAAAGTTCCTAAAAGAATATTATATTTGAAACATAAACTGTATAAGTAATTCATGTGTTGTTATGAAATATTAACAACTTACAGTGAGAGGTACACCTCCAAGACCTCGATGATTGCTTATGACAACATTCCATCCATGATTTGACATCTTGTATGCAATGTGCTTTATATACTAACATTGACATCGACCAACTTAAAACATAAGCAAAAAAAGCATTTGAATGTAATAGAATTTGCCCCAACAAAGTCTTTGATAAGAAACACACAACTTTGCATATCCCACAAACGGAAAGCCAATGAATGATTGAAAGGAAAAAGAACTCACTGGCGAATCAGAATCACTTGTTAAGCCGGGAATCACTATCACTGTAGGAACCACTTTAGCGACCGTTTTATTTCCATGGACTTGAAAGCTTGTCCCTAAACAAGACAAACAGAGAGAAGAATTTGAGAGAAAACATATACTACTGTGCTCTATAATAGATTCTTCAGTCATAATAGAAGCAGCCTAATACACAGCTATTACTCATGTTTAAGAAGATTGTGGCACGTACTAAGGAGCAAGAACAGTAATCATTAGAAAAAGATCAGCATTTTCATCATTAACTATCATGAATAACTAAAATTTACCAATAAGATATCTGATATTGTATATTAAAGCACTCCACACCCTCCATAATTTTGAGAACCAGATCATAGCTTAATGACTACTTTGCAAAAAGCCTAAACAAACAACGGTCATTACCGTTTAAGTTCATCAGCCAGTCCAAAGCTATTGTTCCACCATCAGAAGAACGAAATAGCTCTCTAGCCATAGAAATAGAACAGGTAAGTCAAGTACATCGGAAGTGATTGAAACCTCTATGTCACTTTACCTTCCCATAAAACTCAAATTCCATATAAATAATAGGTTTTGTTTTATCTTTCTTTTCAATATTGTTTGAATTGTGATCTTTTACTATAATTCAAACGTCACTGTTGAATCATGATACAACCCTGTTACAACTCAATGATAGCAAAGTTCAATATACTTTATCTTGCTTACAAAATACAAAATGTGCTTTTGTAATTAGGGGCGGAGCCAGAATTGTTATTTCAAGGGGGTGAATCTTAAGTGGGTGAATATTAAATATACCCTTAATAATAACAAACTTTTATATTATATAATTCTACACTGCCCCGCCCTATCTCCACCCTTGTTTGTGATTAACGAATTTACATTGTTGTATGCAACTGAGATTTTTTTTTTACCTTTTGTAGCTGAAGTTATGAGTCTTTACCAAAAGATGCAGCAACATTGTCTGCAGATGCGGACTAGATAGCCACGGAGTGGAGAAATATCTACAGCAGTGAAATAAAAAAATCAATGATAACTTCATGCAAATTACTTTACTTACCAGACCATACATAATCATAACTATTTACACTGATCTTAGGATCATGGATAATTACATTATATGGCCAGGGTTGAAAGTCAATCTGATCCGACGGTCGAAAACAGAAGTCGTAAGGAAATTACGCTCAACAGCTGAACAACGTCAATATAGGCATAATTACTTACACAAATACACATTCAATGACATTTAAATACACTACAAAATCATAGTATTAAAATCATACGAGTGTAGACAACTAATATCATATATATATTCATAGTCTACATAAACTTCTAGGATTTTGCATTTACACTCAAACATTAGATTACAGTAGCTTTTGCATCGTAATTAGGAATTAAATTTGCAAATTGACATAATATTAAAAATGAATAAGAAGTTAAGAACAAGAGTTAACCTTCCATGCAGCAATTGACACTTGGATACCACTTCTCGGTACAATTCGGAGGATGAATCGAATGTAAGCGATACATAATTATCGCTAAATCCGTTAAAAATGTCATGAATGATATGTATCTCCAGTAAATTGTACATAAATATGATAAATATAAAAAATGAAATTAACAGGTAGACAGATACAGGAATAAGCATTAAGCCTTTGAACACTAGCAGATAAGGTGAAACACTGCTGGTAGTAGCGGTTGTTTCCATTTCCCGGTCGTCGGACCGGAGCTCCGATAACAGTCTCAACTGTCAAGTAGAGTATGTGATTGTGCGAATCTGTTGACTTTTTTTAAGCAAGTGCGAATTTGTTGACTAAAAACGTCGGGTACGGGTTAACCCATCA
The DNA here is from genome assembly GCA_949592205.1 of Helichrysum umbraculigerum. Classification (NCBI taxonomy): domain Eukaryota; kingdom Viridiplantae; phylum Streptophyta; class Magnoliopsida; order Asterales; family Asteraceae; genus Helichrysum; species Helichrysum umbraculigerum. Next base: position 379,915,162 of record CATIUR010000001.1, on the reverse strand, counting down.
ACCCGTATAACAATTGCTTTTGGAAATAAATAAATATTAAATATAATAAATTATATAAACCTAATTTTACCCTCTGAATTTTCAGTATTTTCAATTGCATCATCTTCTGGTGCTCACTTGCAGTAGATATCAGTGTTCAAGGTTAGTTTTCTTCATCTATTAAATTTAAAAATTCTGCATAAAACTAGGGTTTCAACTGGGTTTTTTTTTAACTATGTATGCTTCATCTCGTCCTTTGCATATGATAGTGGTAATAAATTTCAGCTCCGATTATTATTACTTCTTGCGAATTTATTGTATCAGAACATTGCTTAAACCTGAATTAGAGCGAATTCATAAGTAAATGGTTGTGATAAACAAAATCAATAGACACTTATAGTATATGTTTTTATGTGTGTGTTTTATATAGTGCATCTGTTACTAAAGTAACCTTGTTTACCAGTAGTGTTTAGGGTGTAGTAATGCAATGTGACATTAGGTGTTCGGGTGACGAAACCGAGTTAGTGTTAGCCTGTTAGGTGCCTGTTGTTGCAGCAGCAGCAGCATTGCCTTTGAAGAAACATCTTGACTAAATTTGGGGTGGTTGGGTTAGCTTATTTTCCGGGCTGACAGGCTTATTGGATTTTCAAAAAGCAATAAGCTTTATTTTTTCGGCTTATGAGCTTATCACTGTCAGTTTATAGTATCAAAGAAGCAATAACCTTAAGTTGATGATCTTATAAGCCTGGAAAATGGAGTTTATTGGCTTTTTGAAAATCGAATAAGGCTATAAGCCCAGAAAATGGAGCTTAATGGCTTTTCGAGAATTAAATAAAGTAAATAAGCCCGGAAAATGGAGCTTAATGGCTTTTTGAAAATCAAATAAGGCAATAAGCCCTAATAATTAGCTACTTTAAACTCCCAGTTTCCTTGTTGCAGGTAGAGCAGACATGAAGTTTTCCTTTTTAAACAGAATACTACTGTACTTGATTCATACCGTTTGGGATTGGTATCCAAGTCATAGCCAGAAGTTTAAGTAGTTCTCCTTTTCATTAACTTTGTCTTTTGTTTTTAGCATGTTTGTCCACATTGTTCCATTCATTACATCATTTAATTTAACAGTTTTCAATGAAGAAAAGGTGATTGGTCAGTGGGTCGACCTGGCTAGTTTGATACATGATCCATCATTCATTCTGACCCGGTCCTGAAAGTTACCCAATCCAACCCAACTTCTCTATTTTGCCACATCTAGTAGAAACCTAAGTTGTACGTATTATGTATGATCTCCCAAGGAAATATCATAGTTTGTGGAAGTGTCAGGTTATGTTCTGACATGATTGTGTGCCTGCAATATGGATTTCTTAATTAATGTTTATTTGTGTAAAGTTGTGTTTGTTGTAGATTTTATATGTAGATCAATTCGTATTACTGCTAATCCCAAAAGATCGTGCTGCAAAGCTGTTGATTTAGTTTAACATTGATTAGTTTCTTTATCTGCTAGCATGCTGACTCTTAAAGGATATCTAAACTTTGCAGAAGCATACTAGGTAGATCTTGTAATTCTGATGATTCCTGAGCGTATGTTTCATGACAACCATCGAAGTTGCTGGTAAATTCCAACTGGGTATTTCAAATGGCACTATTGACGCGATCTTTCCCCCCAAACAAGCATCTTAGCAATCACTTGTACATGCATCCATTCCGCACCTTTGTTGATGCCAGAGTCAAATGGGTCCGAGACGCATACCTTGACTTTGCAGTTGAAAAGGAGAAAAACCTTAAACAAATTATTTCTCTCAAAAACCTAATCATCTCTCAACCCTCCAAAACGATACCCCTTTCGACTGTATCTGTTTACAAAACCTCTTTCAACCTTCCTACAACTGCTACCAGTTTCTTCCAAAAATACCCATCCATTTTTGAAATATTCCAATCCCCCCAACCGTTTTCCCTCCCTCATGTTAAACTCACCCCACAAGCTTTAACCATTCACAATGAAGAATCCAAGATTCTTAATTCTTCCAGTTACCGAAAAGATGCGGCTGAGAGATTAGCAAAACTGTTAATGCTCACACGGGCAAAAAAGCTTCCTCTAGATATTATTGATTCGATACGTGTCGATCTTGGTTTGCCTCATGATTTTATTCTCACACTACTCCCTGAATTCCCAGAGTATTTTCAAATTTGTTATATGGGTAGCAATTTAAAAGACGATAAAGTGTTTGGTCTAGAGTTGGTCTCATGGAGAGATAATCTTGCAACCTCAGTGTTGCAGAAAAAATCAATAGAGGGTAATAATGGCACTAGAAGAGGAGTGCCCATTAAGTTTCCAATAAATTTACCAAAAGGGTTTGATTTGGAAAAGAAAGTAAGGATCTGGGTGCACGAATGGCAGAATTTGCCTTATATATCACCGTACGAAGATGCTTTTTTCTTATCTTCCAATGGTGATCAAGCAGAGAAATGGACAGTGGCTGTGTTACATGAGCTGCTGCATCTTCTTGTATCGAAGAAGACAGAGAAGGAAAATATATTGGCCTTAGGAGATTATTTGGGATTTGGGCCGAGGTTTAAAAAGGCCTTGGTGCACCATCCGGGAATCTTTTATGTTTCAAATAAGATCAGAACACAAACCGTGGTTTTACGGGAAGCTTATAAGAAGGATCTGTTGGCCGAGAGGCACCTGTTAATGGGAATGAGATATCGATATCTTCATCTTATGAACCAAAAAGTGAAAGTAAAGAGAGCCTATGGACTTCTTCGTGTTAATGGTAGTAACAATCACATCAGTTCTTCTACTAAAGGAGGTTAATGTCTAGCGATGGCAAGATGAACGGGTCAGATAATGTCGTTGGGTTGGAACGGGCCATACTTAATACAGGTTCAGACTGGAATAATGGATGATTCATGATGCACTTAGCAACAAATGCTTAATCACAGATATTTATGTGAGAAGGTGGAGATCTGGAGATGCGTACCTGATGAAACCTACTTTTGTGAAGGTAAGTGTTTGTAGAAAACACTTGAAGTTCCTTGCATATGGTTTGTATATTTTCTTTTCAATATTTAAAAAGAGTTTACTTGCCAGTCACAACATAAATTGATCCAATTAGTGTTAATAATGGTTTAATCCTCAAAGTTTCACTTTTTTTTTTTTCGTTTTAACCACTCATGTTTTTTTTTCATGATTTAATCCTTGAAGTTTGTATTGACTTATTGGTTTAACCCTTCAAAGGGTTAAACCGTTAAATTTTTGAAAGTTAGATGATTAAACTAGAAAAACTTTTAAGGGCAAAATCATCATAAATGAGAAACCGTCAAAATTTTGAAGTATAAGGAGCTTGGAGGATTTAACCACCAAAATTTTGAAACTTGGAGGTTTAAATCATTAGAAGAAAATTTGAATGGCTAAAAAAAGGGTAAAACTTTAAGGATTAAACCATTATTAACCCATCCAATTATTTGGGCATATCTTAATGTGTTATATTTGAGTATAGTTTTTTACTGAAATTATGTTCCGAGCTAGATATTGCAATTTTTCATGGGATGGAGTACCATAAAACCATGGAAAGTTCATGCATACACACAGTTATGAACTAATCTATGTTTAAGCTTACTGTTTGATCCATATGTTCTCTTATACATGTAATTTGATACTATAATTGATATACTTGCAGCAGATAACAGGGTGAACCATAACCGTATGCAGTGAATATGTGGATACCAGTGGTGTGCTGGTAGACTCTCCTAACTGTGAGTTCAGTGCGACACTAGTTTTCCAAATTCTTCGTGTCACCTACATTCATGTTATGGCTCCATTTGAGAATCCTTTTGTTTTCTGACTATGTATAGAAAATGTGCAGACGTGATATGAAACTGTGTTGCACAAACACTTATTGTGAAATCATAATTCATTAGATATCGCCTAAACATATATGAAGATATGCAAATATATAATGTAGAACTTGAAAGTACCTTTGATCTTATCTGGGAAAAAGAAAAGAAAAATAGTAATAATACATAGAAAGTTGCGAGAGTACGTTGACTGTAACATTCTTTTGTTTGAGCAAAATTGAACTCGTTGAGACCTATATTAGCTATATATTTTTAACTATTATGTTCAAAACACAGTGAATATACACATTCACAGGCAAACCATATTATGCTTATCTGTTTAAATTTAATCTTTATGTCGCAAGTAATAATGTCTTTAAAGCAGCTAAATTTATCAAACAAATTAAACAAACCCTCGTGTGTATTCAAGTGTTAAACTGTTCATGCTTCTTACTGGTTGGCAATATGGACAGGTAAGGTAATGTGTCAAAACGGGTTCAGAATAAAACAATCAACTTTATAGTCATGGCTAACATGGGTTGAATTGGACCGTCCCACGTGTTTTAGTTCAGTTCCATAATTTTATAAATAGGTAATGCAGGTTTGCTGGTAGCTTTAGAGAATGAATTCGAAAAGAAGTCTACTGCAAGTCTGCAACAGTAGCAATAACCTCCTCAACTTTGGAATTTTGGGAATTTTTTTTGTTATATACTATAACTTTGTGAAAGTTGCTGAATATGATTACATGCACCATTTTGTCAAAATAATAGTCCGAGCAAGATATGAATTAAATAAAAACTAAGAATGTAACTTTTAGCTCTTAAATCTATTAGCATATGCCACTTGGACCACATTTTCCTCTTCAACTTCTTTATCCACTAAATCAAGAATATCATTCTTCGCATACAATTGAAACATCCATGGATTTCAGTTACACATGGCCTTTGTAGAGTTCACTGTATAAATTCAGCTATATTCTTTTAAACAAGATAACTATGCTGCCTGCACAAGAAGTTCAAAGATCATTCGGGTGGTGTGTTAAAACTCAATACCCTTGACCAAATTGTATGCCTTATTCCAAATACCATTACTGTTTCTCTTTAAAAAAGTTTAAAAAATTATAAGCTTCAACTTTCAAAATAGTGTTGTTGGTTCACTCCATTTTAGACAATGTTTCACTACCATAATCACCACCGCCACCATTGCATCCACCTTTACTACCGCTTTCTCCAATCTATAGTCGATCGCAATGTTCAAATATTACGACCCTTTTGGCAATCTGTTGCTTGTGTTTACATTTCTGCATTTTAGAAAGACTAAAGAATACAAGTTATAAGTAGTACTGTTCCTCAACCTACTTCTGGTAAATCATTATTAAAAGTAAAGTGTAAACTTGTTATAAGTTTTCTTACACTCTGGGATATCTGTATAAATATGTGACAAGTGATTGCCAAAATAAGAATAAGTGGTAATGGAGTTGTCAAAATTGATAAGAAGACCTTAAAACTGAAAACAAACAGTTTGATGAACAAAGATCAGGAAACTTCGAAGAAAGTGGGTTTTGTACTACATCTCTCACCAAATTTTTTTGTCTTATGATTTGATTTCTTGTACAACGTCACACGTGGATTTTGGTGAACACTGTTTCCTCTCTTGCCAACATTGACTCCTCTTATTATAAATCAGTGAGCTTATTTCATACATCCACATAATATTCAACATCAAACACATAAGATTATAATCTGCATTTTGTTTACTATTTCGTTTCGAGATAGATCATCGATGGCGAAAATGATTGTACGCGAAGTAGGTGAAATCACCGAAGAGATTGTGGAGGAAGAGAGATCATTTTCATCTTCATCAAAGCAGGATGATCATGATCAGTTGCCTGTGTTATCTTTGAATCACGTATCGTTTATCTGCAAATCTGTACGTCGATCTGTCAAGTTCTACGAACAAGTGTTGGGATTCGTACGCATTAGACGTCCTTCTTCTTTTGATTTTGAAGGTGCTTGGTGCGTATGTTTACTCCCTTTCCTTGCTTACTATAAGCTAATAATGTATGTTATTAATTATAGCCAATGTACGTTCATCTTATTAACCTTCTTTAATTTGGCAATACTTATGCACTTTTATGCCTCAATTAAAACTAATTTTTCATCTACATTTAAAGACCATTTTTTATATACGACTAACCATAATGTTTTTAATATGCAAGGGTAGTTTATTTCAAGTGTTTTAATTAAACACAAATGACCATTAACCCAAACAATTGTAAAGCCTTTTTAGTTTGATTCAGTTTGAGCACTGCCAAAATAATAGTATACTAATAAGTTCTCATTCTACATTTCTACCTATAGTGAAACTATGATGCGTGTACTTTTAAAGAGTAAAATTGACTCTTGACTGCTTAAACGTACCTTAATGACACGTTTTCGGAAGTTTGTGCAAGCGGACATTAAATTTGGAACGGATGAAGTATTTAGATCGAACATACATTCACTAACTATTACTGCATGCACGTACCAACTAAAATATATTTTGAATGCTCTGAAACAGGTTGTTCAACCATGGGATAGGAATACATTTGCTAGAAATGGACACAACTCCAACAAAGAAAGGTGTGATCAACCCAAAAGACAACCACATTTCATTTCAATGCTCGGATATGGACCTCATAATCAAGAAACTTGAAGAATTGGGCATCAAGTATGTGACCGCAGTGGTAAAAGAAGGTGGCGTGGAAGTGAACCAGCTGTTCTTCCACGACCCAGATGGTTACATGATCGAGATTTGCAATTGTCACATTCTTCCTGTGCTTCCAATCTCCTCATGCCCCCTCAAGAACCTCCCAACCATCTCACCAATCAACAATGCTGATTCATTATCTTTCTACGGTATGATCTCAAGAACCTTTTGTTAATACGTAAATGTTATATTACAAATGTCTTTTAATGAATGTATGAAATATAAAAGTTGCAGAGGTTCAACCACACTTTTGAGCCCCTGCTCATATTGCCAGATATTGGTATTTGGCCTTGGTGCATTTTCTTGTTGGGTTTAAATTTGAGGGTTGCATACAAATTAGTCCTTTTTTTATGGAATGGTGAAAATGCGAATTTTTATTGTATTTGTTCTGTGAAAAAATGCAGAGAAGATGATGTCGAAAAATCACTTTTGTGGAGAAGATGAGGCACTGATAATTGACAACTTGTTAGTAGACATGATGGGCATTTCCTTTTGAGAGGCCTAAATAACAACTCCATGATGGTTTCTTCATATGCCATGACCTTATGAGTTTCTTCTTCTTTTTTTTCTTTCTTTTTTTTTCAAGGTTAGAGCAATTTTGTCCACAAATTGTTTAGTAATAATGATAATGATGGTCTTAATCTTCAGCTTATTGTACTTTAAAAGTGTATGTGCAGGTGGTTATAAGCTCCTTATATTAAAATGGCATGTGTATTTTGTAGGTGAATATATCATATACGACTTCTATTTTTCGTTGTCCGTTCTTCGTTTGATGAAATATTAGGAAAACTTACAAAGTTAACATTAGTATCTTGTTCGATTAGTATTCATGATTGAGATTGTAAAGATTAGAATGATACTATCACTAATTAGTTGTATACTAGTATACGAGTATATAGTATATGTATACTTTAAGGATGTAAGTAATCAAGTACGCAGGTAAAAGATTTTAATCAAACTATTAGATAGATCTACACAAGATGTCAAGGTTAAAATGGATGATAAAAATGGGATTCTAAATTTGTTTAATTTGCTATCTAATTAACTCATATGAGAATTATGTTGTTAACATGTTGTATGATAGTGTGCGATTATTGGGTTCAATTACATTTAGAGAAGAGAATGTGTAAACGATCTTTGTCGTTTGATGTATGTTATCAACGTTTGCTACACTGCATTTTACTTGTACACGAGTGTTAAGATGCAATAAATGTAAGTCATCGAATGTTGAAGACAAAAATTAACGGTTAAGATCGTCTGACCCTTTTTCATCTCAAAATGCAGCGGCCCTCAGAATCTTACTCGGAAAAAATAAAAGTAACCAGTGGATTTTACATTTGGAAAAGGTAAAAGAAAAAACAAATGCGTAAGCAACCGCGTTTAGTAGCTTGATAATTGATTATCTAATCATAAAAAAAAAAAAAAAAAATTCTAAATGTTAAATTTCTCATTTGAATGATTAAAAGCGACAAAAAAAATTTCTTTTTTGAACTAAAAAAGCGACAAAACTTAAAAAGTAATTTTCCTAGAAATTGAAAGAAAAAAAGAATCCCATGAAAAACATGATTAAATTAATCTTTTTGATAATTATTTATTTCACAATTGAAGACAATATTATAATTTAAGAGTTACTACAGTAGAGAGATGCTTGGTATGTTACAATTGCTTATCATTAAATTTGGTTATTGGAGCAACAAAAATCCAAATTCAAATTAAATGTCACAATTATTATTTTGAACTCTTACAAAATAAGCAAGATTTCGTTAAAGTCAATCAAAAAACTTTAGTAGGTAAAGATAAGATGTTTGAAACACCCTAAAAACATGACCGTTTTTTTTTTTTCTTTTTTTTTTTTTTAATACAATTTATTAACTAATAAACTTTGCTAACATAATTGGTACTGAGAACTAGTCTCAAAATATATGTATAATAATGAGTAAACTAGAACATGCTTGTTCTAGTACTAAAACAAGGCTGTTCTAGTACTAAAACAAGGCTGTTCTAGTACCAAAACCTGACAGAAATCTAGTCTGCAACACTTAATACCAAAAGTCGAATTTCAAATTCACGTAACTTTCAAATGATAACACCTGGGAACTTAAATTTTTGCAGACACGTATAACTTGACAAAATGAACATTTCCCTTTTCGTACTTTTTCAATTTTCGCGTTTTATCTCATTTTGACCCATTGACTTGTTTTCGACCATTTTTACTCCAAAATCTTAACATACCATATTCTATATTACTAACAATCTGACTTCAAGCAATTGACCACTTTTTCCACATCACCAATGAGACTTATTAACATCGAAACCTTTGACTTTTATCAAGTGTAACTCAATTTGACTCTTAACTCCATTGGTTGCCCATTTGGACACCAAAGTGACCCGATTGGGTCTTTGACCATATTAACCCACTTTCTTGGTCAATCTTCACCCAATTGACTTATTTAGGTCAAACTAACTCATTAACATCAACAATTGACCATAACTTCAACTTTTAACATTTTTGACTCATCACATCATTATCTTTACTTCACTTTCATTTCAAAGAAAACATTTACATCATATTACATACTTTTACTTTTAAAACTTCTAAGTCTCACTGAAACGCCCTGAAAATCTGAACATTTTTTTTTTTTTTACACTGAAACATATTTCTATTGGTCCCACTATCTGTATTATCGTATTTGTATTCTATTCTTATGATCTGTATTACTTTTAAACTTCAAAATAAAAATATGCTGAAATTAACATATACCCGCCGGGTAGAAGGGTTACCCGCCGGGTACCCATGTCTAGCCGCCGGGCTCCGCCTATAAACCGTCGGGCAAATTAAATTTTGGGTAACAGAACTTAGAATCCGTTTAAAGGCTACAGAAGCCGCCGGTTGGGCTTGGAAAGCCGCCGGCTTGTTCTTGGTTTTGGTTTACCCGCCGGGTACTCCGGCTGCCCGCCGGGTACTCTGGCGTTTACATTACCTGCAACCAGCTTTCAAATTATATACCATTTTCCGAACTTTGAACTCGCATATCTTTCAAACGACAAAGAATTTAAACATGAAATTTTGCAAGCACTTTACTATAGTCAAAATGAAACTTTCTATTTTCGCACTTTCTTAAATTTCTCATTTCATCGGGATTTGAGCGTATGGGTCATTTTCGGCTAATTTTCAATCTTTTTCTAACATACCAAGTCTCAAACCATAGAGACTTAGGAGCTGACCTTTTAAACATATATTTCTACTATCAAAACAAACTTGTGAAACTAATCACTATACTTTCAATCTTTATCTAACTCAAATTTAGTTCATAGGTGTTAGTAAGACCCATTTTGACCCATTTTGACCCACTGATCCAAAAGAGCAAATTTAACCCATTCAATGGCTAAACGCCCTTCAAAATTAACTAATACTACATTTGACTTTCTTTAAAACTTTCTATATGTACATAATCAAAATGTCACTTCTATTACAACTTACAACTTAACACATTCTAAAACATTATCTACTAATCATTCACAATTTTATACTATTACTCATAGTCGATCTAGTCGTTGCTTTCATAACCAAAACATGTCAAAACATTGTTTGGGCGATCTTTCCAAGGTTTCAAAACGATAATTTAAAGAGAAAGCTTGTGTAACTTACAACAAGCTAGCACTCCACTTCTACCCTTTCGCAATATCTTTACCCCTTCCACTTTCACTTGTACCTACAACATAACTAAACTAATTAAGCAATTTGCTTAGTGAGAATATGAAAACTAATCATTACAATATATTATTAAATGAAACAATTAATAAGCAAAGTAAGGAACTACTTCCCTTTTCTTGCAACTTCACTTTCCCAATTCTAATCATATGTGCACATAGCAAATCAATATTTGGCTAACATAAGTTAACCACTAATCAAACAAAGCTAACCTTGGTTAGCTATTCTAATCAAAATATGGTTAATAACCATTAACCATTCTAATCACAAGCTTTCATCATAATCATGATATAATCATAGACTAATCACAACAAGTTACATGATCATAATCTATTCAATTCATAAACTCACCTTGATTTGTAGCACAACTTGTAATAAGATGATCAAACAATAATAATTCTTCTTGAGCACCTAATACAATATGGATAACACAAAATCAATAACTAATCACAACTTTAAACTACAAACATCTAATTCTTTTCTCCCCCACTATGATCAAACTAACTTTTACTTTCACTAATTTGACTAGTTACTCTTTCATATTCATAATTACTATTATCCTACTACTACCACCATCTCTAATCATTATTTCAAGCTAAAGTGCAAGATTCATGAAAAACCTTCATGAACCTTTATCATAATCTATCACTTCTAATATGAAATTAAGCATCTACTTATCATTTATAAACTAGACTAACACTAGTTATTCAATTACAAACCCTAAATTCGGATTAATTCATACTAATTAGCTAAAACCCATGAAAACCCAATTTCTAGGGTTCTTGAAGAAGGAAAATTACTTACAAGGAATCAAAGATGATGAAAAGATGGAGAATTAATCCTTTAGAGCTTGTGATGAAGATTAATTGAATGATTTGAGATGATGAAATTGTTCCTGCGATTTCTCTTGGTTTCTAATTTGAGAGTTCTGGAATGTTTTGAGATCACAGGAACAAAACACGTATCAGTGTTTATATCTTTTATTTATTTACTATACTACACAGTCTGGAACTGAACAACTAGTTTGTGTTTTCTATTATATCTCATTATTTAGAGATCTAAAATTAAAAAGATGTATATATTATTATACACTAAAATAATACGTTAAAACTGAGCTATTAAAACTTATATATATATATATATATATATATATATATATATATATATATATATATATATACTAAAATAATACCTTGAAAACTGGGGTGTTACAACTCTCCCCCACTTATTCTGTTCGTGTCCTCACGAACCATTCTTGGTGTACCGCAGGGTAGTATATCATCATCCATTCCTCCGGTTCCCAAGTAAATTCTGAACCCTTCCTATGTCGCCACTGAACCTTAACTATCGAAACTGATTTATTTCTGAGCTGCTTTACTTTCTGATCAAGAATTTTAACTGGTTCTTCTATGTAACTTAACTTATCATTTATTTCTATTTCGGTCAGTGGTACATAAGAAGCATCATCAACTAAACACTTTCTGAGCTGAGACACATGAAATGTATCATGAATACTACCAAGTTCTTCTGGTAATTGCAATCGATATGCAACCTTTCCAACTCTATCAATAATTTCAAAAGGTCCAATATACCTTGGACTCAACTTTCCCCGCTTTCTAAAACGTATAATCCCTTTCCAAGGTGAAACTTTAAGCATCACCTTATCACCTACTTTAAATTCAATAGGCCTTCTCCGCTTGTCTGCATATGACTTTTGTCGATCTTGTGCCATCTTTAATCTTTCTATAATCTGATCGATCTTTTCGGTAGTCAATTGTACTATATCTGTACTTCCAAGCTCTCTCTGACCGACCTCACCCCAACAAATTGAAGTTCGACATTTTCTACCATATAGCATTTCGTAAGGTGGCATTTTAATTGAGGAATGATAACTGTTATTATAAGAAAACTCGACCAATGGAAGGTGAGTATCCCAACTGCCACCAAAGTCAATGGCGCAAGCTCTAAGCATATCTTCAAGAGTCTGAATGGTACGTTCACTCTGACCATCAGTTTGAGGATGAAAAGCTGTACTAATATGCAATCGAGTTCCCAAGTCTTCTTGAAATTTATTCCATAATCGAGAAGTAAAACGAGTATCTCGATCTGAAACTATAGAAAGTGGAACTCCATGCCTAGCAACAACTTCTTTAACATAAAGATCAGCTAACTTTTCTGAAGAAGAAGCTTCTTGAATAGGAAGAAAGATAGCACTTTTCGTCAATCGGTCCACAATCACCCAAATAGTGTCATGTTGCCTAGGAGTCTTTGGCAACTTGGTAACAAAATCCATGATGATGTGTTCCCATTTCCATACTGGTATATCTAAAGGCTGAAGTTTACCGTATGGTTGATGATGCTCTGTTTTAACTTGCAGACAAGTGAGACAATTTTGAACATGTTTAACTATGTCGCGCTTCATACCGGGCCACCAATAGTCACGTTTCAGGTCACGATACATCTTGGTAGCACCAGGATGAATTGAATACTTGGATTTGTGCGCCTCATCTAGTAACACTTTCTTTACTTCACTCGTTCTTGGTATCCAGATTCTACCATAACGAGTCTTTAAACCTCTGGAATCATCTACTAATTCAGAAAGTTGACCCGCTAAACGTTGATTATTCGGGTCATTAGAGGCTAGAACTTCAATCTGAGCAGCTTTAATAGAATCAAATAACTGAGGAAGCACAGTCATTTGAAGAGATTTCACTGAAAGAACGGAATGACTAACTTTTATGCTAAGAGCATCGGCTACAACATTTGCTTTACCAGGATGGTAAAGTATGTCGCAGTCATAATCTTTGACTAAATCTAGCCATCTTCTCTGACGATTGTTCAAATCACGCTGATTAAAGAAATATTTAAGACTTTTGTGGTCTGTATAGATAGTGAATTTAACACCATAGAGGTAATGGCGCCAAATTTTAAGAGCGAAGACCACTGCTGCTAACTCAAGATCATGAGTGGGATATTTTTGCTCATGTGACTTTAACTGACGCGAAGCATAAGCAATGACCTTCCCACGCTGCATAAGAACACAGCCTAATCCGAGTTTTAAAGCATCACAATACACCACCATATCCTCGTTGCCCTTGGGTAAAACAAGAATAGGAGCTTGGCTAAGCTTTTCTTTCAACATCTGAAATGCTTTGGATTGCTCATCTCCCCACTTCCACTGAACGCTCTTTCTGGTCAACTGGGTTAAAGGAGTAGCAATCTTTGAAAAGTCTTGAATAAAACGACGATAATAGCCAGCTAGGCCAAGAAAACTCCTGACTTCAGTAGGACTCGTAGGAGGGTCCCACTTCATTACTGCTGCTATCTTAGAAGAATCAACTTGAATACCGTGAAGATTGATCACGTGTCCAAGTAATTGGACTTCTCGTAACCAAAATTCACATTTCGAGAATTTGGCGAATAACATTTTGCGCCGAAGTGTTTCTAGAACTTGTCTGAGATGTGCTGCATGCTCAGTTTCACTTTTAGAATTGATAAGAATATCATCAATGAAAACTATAACAAAAATATCAAGCATGGGCCGACAAACTCTGTTCATCAGGTCCATGAATGCAGCTGGAGCATTAGTTAAGCCGAATGGCATAACTGTAAATTTGAAGTAACCATAACGAGTGCGAAAAGCAGTCTTTGAAATATCTTCTTCCCTTACCTTTAACTGATGGTAGCTAGAACGAAGATCAATCTTTGAAAAGAAACTGGCACATTGAAGCTGATCAAATAAGTCATCTATTCGAGGCAAGGGATATCTATTCTTAATGGTCACTTTATTTAGTTCCCGGTAATCTATACACATTCTTAAGGAACCATCTTTCTTCTTGACAAACAACACTGGAGCTCCCCAAGGTGAACTACTAGGACGGATGAAACCTTTATCTAAAAGTTCTTGCAACTGTTTCATCATTTCTTGCATTTTAGTTGGAGCTAACCGATAAGGAGTTTTAGCAATTGGAATAGCTCCAGGAATAAGATCAATTCGGAATTCCACTTGTCTATCAGGTGGAATACCAGGAAGTTCATTAGGAAACACCTCGGGAAATTCTTTCACAACTGGAATACTGAAAAGTTCTGATACAGCTTTAGAATTATCAACCACGTGCGCCAAAAAGGCTTGACACCCGTGTGACAAGAATCTTTTAGCTCGAGCAAAAGTACAAACAGGAATGGATCTACTAGAACGTTCACCATAAACAACAATCTCCCTTCCGCTAGGTGCTTTCAGGAGAACTATCTTTTCATGACAATTAATCATACCCTTATTCTTTCCCATCCAATCCATTCCTACAACTACATGAAATTCCCCCATTTGCATGGGAATCAAATCTATTTTAAACACTTCACCTCCTATTTCAATAGTACACCCTCTATAAACATCACTAACAATAACTAATTTGCTATCGGCAATTTCAACTTTTAAAGGGCGTTCTAATTTAACAATAGGAGTATTCAACTTTTCACAAAATGATAATGATACAAAAGACTTGGTGGCTCCAGAGTCAAATTGTAACACCCTCGAAATGGACCTAGTTGTTTTATATTATTTCTTGATTTAAATAAACATTTAAATGTGTTTGGAAATAATATTGTTTGAACTAGTAGAAATAATTGGAATAGGAGTCGAATATTCCAATGTGATAAGTGAATTATTAATTGTTGTAAATTAATATAGTTGACGGTACAATAAAATGTTTGGACTCGCAAATGGTTTTCGGGTTCCAGACAATAGATTGAGATGGGGTATTAAATTATACCCGTATATTTGAAGTCGGTTTGAGGAGCCGACTTATATATCACTTTCCTTATTTAGAAAGTTTCATATGAAACTTGAAAAATCATCCAAAACCTTAAGAAATCTAAATCAAAGTGTGAATCAAAAGTGAATATGTGATCTTGATGCTAGTTTCATCATCATCATCAGATTTCATCATCATCATCATCTTGTTCTTAATCAAATTGTAAGTATTCATATGGTTTATATATGAAAATTGATTGAATCATGAGATTTAGCAATGAATATGTGAAATTGAAGCTAGAATGTTGATATATAACATTATGTGATGTTATTTGAGTTGTTTATAACAATAGAACTGAGTTAGATAAGCTTGATTTATCAAAAATAGTTTTGAATTCGGAGCTGGACAATTACAGGGATGAAGCTGAGCTGAAAGACGCTCAAACGCGATCCCAGAACCCTAGCCAGGATCGCGTTCGTTAGTTATAAAAGGAATCAGACGAGTTTTGTTCTTGGGAACGCGATCCCAAGAATTTGTCCGGATCGCGTTGGTTAGTTATAATTTGTCACAGAATGATTTTACAAAGAGGAACGCGATCCCACCATTGTTTTCTGGATCGCGTTTGTCAGTACTTTTTGTAAAATTTCAAAAGTGCATAAGTGTTTAGTAGTGATTTTTGCCACGGAAAAATTGACAAATTGTCTTTAAACTCTGATTGGGCTGAAATTTACATGGTTACTCGAAAACGGCCCACTGATCAAAGCTATATTATAGCCTAGTCAGTTTTTGACCATTCGGGGTCGTTTAGGGGTCGAAAATGGCATTTTACAGTTTTTGGACCTTATTTCGGGACTTTTTGATTATGTTCCGAATTGAACTTTTGTTGCTGTGATCTTAGGGATCACTTGATACATGTAATTATGTTATGATTGTGTAACGATGTTAATTACATAAGTATTATCAGTTGATACAAGTTACTAACTCATTGTTTATTGATTGTATTCTCATATGTGTAGAAGGCTCAATAATATTAGACTTCTGAGCTTGCAGCTGAGGTATCGGTGAGTGGATCTGTAACCTCAGTGTGATTTAGTTGTAATGATTTGATTTACAACCAGTAATTTATAGTATTACTTTGATATGATGCATCGGTCGAGATATCTTGCCATGATAGATTAACTAGTTGTTTACTTGGCTAATTGTGCTAGTATGTAAGATTTTGAGGTCAACTTGACTTGATGGTTGGACTGGTTGTTGTTGTAAACGACAGGAGATCTCGGAAACTTGAAATGTCGGTTTAGAGATCTAGGTCGTGTGTGATTAACAATTGGTTATCGGTAATTCTGTATAGGCCAATACAGATGACTGACAAGAGTTCCTTGAGTGCCAAACCGGTATTAGGGTGTCTCAGGGACCACCGATCCTCATGAAGATTGATAACACTTGATTGGAAGTTGTGTGAATTAATGATTGATTGATTTTCTGTTTATTGTTATTTGATGTAAACAGATTGTTATGCTAAGTTGTACTGTTGCTTATAGTTTCATTCACTTAGCTTTATGCTAACCCCACCACAGTTCTTCCTGCAGGTTAAAATAGATGGGACATATTGGGCAGGGCAGGAAGTGTTTTGACTGGATGGAATGTTTGACAGGCTGTACTCTGATGTTAATTTAATAGCCATAAAAATGTTTTGAATTATATAACACCGAGTTGTTGAGATGTCACGTATTTGATTTGAAAAAAGTTTATTGACATTTTGAGTACATTGATAGAATGTTTTTAAATATACGCTTCCGAGTCGCAATTATTATATTATTGTTTATAATGAAACGAGGGGTGTTATACAAATAAAACATGGGCAGGTATAGTGTTAATTATGAAGGTACCTGTCACCACGTCATGTGACTCTTTTGCCTCATCCGCAGTAATCTGAAAAGAACGACCTTTAGCTTTCTGTCCGCCCGCTTCCCTCTTCTTTTCAGCTTCTTTCTTTTGTTCATTTCTTTTCATATCTTCTAGTTTAGCAGGACAGTTAGCTTGTAAGTGGTCATCCTTATAACAATAAAAGCACATCCTATACGGATTAGGGCAATTAGCAGCGATATGCCCTTGTTGACGACATTTGTAACAAGCTGTACTCCCTAACTGACATTCTCCTGGATGTTTTCTCCCACAATTATTACACTTAGGAAATTCCCGAGCTGGAGCTTGAGATTGACGGTTTGATTGTTGAGATTGTGACTTCTGTTGTTATGGTTGTGATGACTGCTGCTTTCCAAAAATTTTAAATTTCTTAGATTGCTGTGATTGAGAAGAGGATTGTTCTGCTTTTCTCTTATTAGCGCGATCCTCAGCTTTCGCTTGCAACTCCTTCTCTCGAGTCAACCCTTTATTCATCATCTTAGGAATAGGTTCATAAATAGTCGGGTCAACTGCTTCTTTGATATCAATGTTCAAATGTCGGTAATAATGATCCTTCATTAACCCTGGATTCGAGGTATATTCGGGACAAAACTGAGATTTATCATAAAACATGTTAGTGTACTCAGTTACCGACATTTTCCCTTGATTGATGGCTAAGAACTCTCCTTTCAATCTCTCTACTTCCGCCATTGGAGCAAATTCTGCTATAAACTTTTCTTTAAACATACTCCAAGAAAACTTTGCAGCTTCTGCAGCACCATGTGTTTTAACTTGAGTACCCCACCAATCCTGAGCACTATCTTTCAACTGATGGGCAGCAAACAACACACGTAGCCTTTCTGGACAGTCACAGAGTAGAAAAGTCTCTTCTATCTTACTAATCCACCTATGACTACTAATCGGGTCTCTTTCACCATGAAATTCTGGGGGACTACAATTGGCAAAGTTTTTATATTCAAAACGTCCTTTTTCTTTGTTTATTTGTTGCTGGGCACTTAACATTTCACTATTCATCTGAGGGTTAGCTAAGACAGGATGCTTCTGTTCAAATTCTACTAATCGTGTATTAACAATTTGCTCCATTCGGGTATATACCTTAGGAGCAAATTCTTGTAGGGCTTGCCCAATCACATCTTTTAATAGCATCCGATCCTCAGGATCTAAACTTCTTTCTGAAACATTCTCCTCTTGAGTGGGAGAACGTACATTTGAACCCTCAGCTTCTTTGTTTGGTGTGGATTCCATTTACTAAACAATATAGAAACACAATTAAACATAAGAAATCTCTACTTCAACTATTAAATAATGATTGCCTTTATCTTCACATATTTAACAACTTTGAATCTCCCACATGCTTTAGCAAAATATAACCTCGTTGGCCAGACGTAGTTATATTAAACTAAATACATGTTTCTATTCAAAATTCTTAAACATATTTCAATTTAAAGCAATCATTCTTACTCTAATCATAATCTACTAATCATATGCAAATTACTACTAAATCATAACTGTAATTAACTACTGCACATTCATAAGTGGTTTAAGTTTAGGCAATCCTACTGTGGATTGCTTAAATCTCTTAAACCATCGCTCTGATACCAACTTGAAACGCCCTGAAAATCTGAACATTATTTTTATTTTTATTTTTTTACACTGAAACATATTTCTATTGGTCTCACTATCTGTATTATCGTATTTGTATTCTATTCTTATGATCTGTATTACTTTTAAACTTCAAAATAAAAATCTGCTGAAATTAACATATACCCGCCGGGTAGAAGGGTTAACCGCCGGGTACCCATGTCTAGCCGCCGGGCTCCGCCTATAAACCGCCGGGCAAATTAAATTTTGAGTAACAGAACTTAGAATCCGTTTAAAGGCTACAGAAGCCGCCGGTTGGGCTTGGAAAGCCGCCGGCTTGTTCTTGGTTTTGGTTTACCCGCCGGGTACTCCGGCTGCCCGCCGGGTACTCTGGCGTTTACAGTACCTGCAGCCAGCTTTCAAACTATATACCATTTTCCGAACTTTGAACTCGCATATCTTTCAAACGACAAAGAATTTAAACATGAAATTTTGCAGGCACTTTACTATAGTCAAAATGAAACTTTCAATTTTGCACTTTCTTAAATTTCTCATTTCATCGGGATTTGAGCGTATGGGTCATTTTCGGCTAATTTTCAATCTTTTTCTAACATACCAAGTCTCAAACCATAGAGACTTAGGAGCTGACCTTTTAAACATATATTTCTACTATCAAAACAAACTTGTGAAACTAATCACTATACTTTCAATCTTTATCTAACTCAAATTTAGTTCATAGGTGTTAGTAAGACCCGTTTTGACCCATTTTGACCCACTGATCCAAAAGAGCAAATTTAACCCATTCAATGGCTAAACGCCCTTCAAAATTAACTAATACTACATTTGACTTTCTTTAAAACTTTCTATATGTACATAATCAAAATGTCACTTCTATTACAACTTACAACTTAACACATTCTAAAACATTATCTACTAATCATTCACAATTTTATACTATTACACATAGTCAATCTAGTCGTTGCTTTCATAACCAAAACATGTCAAAACATTGTTTGGGCGATCTTTCCAAGGTTTCAAAACGATAATTTAAAGAGAAAGCTTGTGTAACTTACAACAAGCTAGCACTCCACTTCTACCCTTTCGCAATATCTTTACCCCTTCCACTTTCACTTGTACCTACAACATAACTAAACTAATTAAGCAATTTGCTTAGTGAGAATATGAAAACTAATCATTACAATACATTATTAAATGAAACAATTAATAAGCAAAGTAAGGAACTACTTCCCTTTTCTTGCAACTCCACTTTCCCAATTCTAATCATATGTGCACATAGCAAATCAATATTTGGCTAACATAAGTTAACCACTAATCAAACAAAGCTAACATTGGTTAGCTATTCTAATCAAAATATGGCTAATAACCATTAACCATTCTAATCACAAGCTTTCATCATAATCATGATATAATCATAGACTAATCACAACAAGTTACATGATCATAATCTATTCAATTCATAAACTCACCTTGATTTGTAGCACAACTTGTAATAAGATGATCAAACAATAATAATTCTTCTTGAGCACCTAATACAATATGGATAACACAAAATCAATAACTAATCACAACTTTAAACTACAAACATCTAATTCTCTTCTCCCCCACTATAATCAAACTAACTTTTACTTTCACTAATTTGACTAGTTACTCTTTCATATTCATAATTACTATTATCCTACTACTACCACCATCTCTAATCATTATTTCAAGCTAAAGTGCAAGATTCATGAAAAACCTTCATGAACCTTTATCATAATCTATCACTTCTAATATGAAATTAAGCATCTACTTATCATTTATAAACTAGACTAACACTAGTTATTTAATTACAAACCCTAAATTCGGATTAATTCATACTAATTAGCTAAAACCCATGAAAACCCAATTTCTAGGGTTCTTGAAGAAGGAAAATTACTTACAAGGAATCAAAGATGATGAAAAGATGGAGAATTAATCCTTTAGAGCTTGTGATGAAGATTAATTGAATGATTTGAGATGATGAAATTGTTCCTGCGATTTCTCTTGGTTTCTAATTTGAGAGTTCTGGAATGTTTTGAGATCACAGGAACAAAACACGTATCAGTGTTTATATCTTTTATTTATTTACTATACTACACAGTCTGGAACTGAACAACTAGTTTGCGTTTTCTATTATATCTCATTATTTAGAGATCTAAAATTAAAAAGATGTATATATTATTATACACTAAAATAATACGTTAAAACTGAGCTATTAAAACTTATATATATATATACTAAAATAATACCTTGAAAACTGGGGTGTTACACTCACCACTATAACTTTGACTTCCACTTTGACTTTTCACAAAACATCAAGTATCATTACAAGTGAGACATACTATCTTTATCAAAACATTAACTTGTGTCATTTACATTACAAAAGGGGTGTAGCCATATCTAGAGCATGATCAAAAAGGGATAGCTTGTTACCAATACCGAGCAACAAGCGCCACCACTAGCTTCACATATGTCCCTTGCCCAAATCTCCCTTGTTAACACTTGGCTCACCTACAAAAATTGTAAACATAACACATAAGCACATTGCTTAGTAAGTAATGGAAACTTCTTAACATAAACATCATCATATTAAGGATCCTTAAACATCATCATCATGTTAACTACTACTAGTTAACATTAATACCGAGCTAATGTTCATGACTCATTACTCGGAAACCGTCAAGCTAATGACTCGCTCATTACTTGACTCATCGTTCATATCCATCTACTTACCTTTATCTTGGAACTTTGAATAACTTGGATTAACTTCTTTATCTTGATCACCTATACATATAAACACATAGCATGATCATTTAACATATCATTTTTCATCTTTCATTAACTTTGATCTTATGTCCTAGGTGTTACTTAACAACACCTACCTTTCTTATACTTAGCTCATAACCTTTAACTTAATCACATAATCGAGGTGCTAATTCACTAACACCTATTTCATTACTTCACATAATCACATAATTAGGTGCTAACTTACTAACACCTATCTTTTTCATAAGTGTTCCATATACTACCATCAAAATCACATGAATTTGGGTATTTAATCATTTATCTCATCATAACTTTCATCAGTCATCATTATTATCATCTCATACATCATTACATACAAAAACAAGAACTTACTCATACCCAATTTCACACGATCAAGCTTTCTCTATTCAAATTAACATGAATTACACATACTACATAGCTTATAAACATATATAGAACACTAATTAATCAAATTAACTAACTTTAAATCAACTCTCATGTTTCTAGGGTTTACAAAACTCAAACCCTAACTTTAATTAAGGTGTTAGAAGGATCATACATACCTTAAAGCTTATTAATTGAAGATTACTAGCTTCAATTCACACAATTCTTCACTTAATTCTTGTTTTCTTCTTTTGCTGTGTTTTTCCCTCTCACTCAAACATACATACGTACATAATACACATACAGAAAGAAATAGAAAGTTATAGGAACTTTTATCAAATCATTTTTCATACTACTCCCCTCTATTTTCTCATATTAACACATATAGTCCCTCTAACTGACTTTCTTTTACTTGGTTAGTCCACTAACCATATTCTAACAACATAGTTACTTTAAACTTTTAACATATTAAATGAATATAAAACTGAAACGTAAACGTATATTATAATATTAAAACTTACGTGTTTTAGGGGCGTTACAATGTTATTGATAGATAGTGATTTTTTTAAAACTGTATGCATTTTAGAATGAGACATTTTTTAAAGACGAGAGGGAGTATCATTTTGTATATGGTAGTAGTCCCCGCAACTACACGAAAAACTAAATTACTCCGTATAACAAAAGTAACTATTTTATGAAAATGACATAGAAACGTGTTATGAAAAGAAAAATACTTTAGTAACATAGACACGTTTTGAAGAAAAATTAACAATAAAATGAATAAAAGTTCCATAAAAATTCTATGCCATAATAATAATAATAATAATAATAATAATAATAATAATAAATAAATAATAATAATAATAATCACTATGTGTAGCGATGTTCAAGGTCAGGACGGAGCTGTGTAGGGGGGACGGTTGGCCATGGCCACCCCTAACTGTGATTGTGTATTAGGTATTTGATCGTGTTTTAATGGGGAAATTTTTGAGTTATAGGTTCATACTGTATTTTTAAGTTGCAGGTGAGGTGAGGTGAGGTGAGGACCATGAGGTCGCAGGTGAAGTTTGGGGAGGAGATGAATTCTTGTGCCTTTTTCATCTAAGCCCCTCATTTAATACTTTATATCTTCTTTTAGCCCCTCAACTAAATAGTATGTGAATTTAAACTTCATTCTTAAACATGTAGTTAAATATATATTTCATACTACGTATAATTTTTGTAAAAAGCTAAAATTTCAATATATTTTACAAAAACTACATATTCAAGCCTCAAATACTAGTTTAACATATTATATGATAAAGTAAATATTTTGTCAAAAAAATAAATTGACTACTTCATAAAATGAATAATATTATATATGTTAACTATGTTACTATTTAATTTTTTTTATGACTAACTTTATTTTCATTTTGCACTCTTTAGCTACAGCTACAATTACTTAACCAAATATATTTGTACCGTACATTCTTACATTCTTATACCTTTGACATACATTAACAGTTTGTAGTGTACATTCTTACACTCGATAACATAATGTTAGTACGTATCAATGTTTGGCAAATTTTTCGGCCTACCCTATCATTAAATCCTGGCTTCGTCCCTGTTCAAGGTTCCTTTCGATGCCATTCGATTTGTCATTTGTGAATGGAGTAATGCTAAACATGTCTAATTATATAGGCCTAAATTTAGACTTAATCATACACTTTCTGCCACATGGATTTCACTAATTCTCTCTCTTTATGTTTACCAGTCATTTCACAATATGCACCAATCAAAATTTTAGGCCTAAATTTAGGTCTCTAGTTTTAAACACACCAATCATTTTCCACATATATTATGAAGTGTTTTTTAGCGATATAAACACATCAAGTAAGCATATACCATATAAATTAGTATACGTCACTAAATACTTTCAAGGATTCAACAACACACTAATTCAACTATAAAATGTAGCGACAGTTCAAACTTTTGCATTAGAAAACAAGTTAGATACGCAATTTTATGGTAGAATTAATAGATGGTTATAACAACTTTAAGTACTTAGCCAATTATCACTTAAATTAAATAATACTGTATATTTTACATTTTAGTCCTTCAATTTTTTAATATTTACATAAACAGTCTCTCCTTTATAACTAACTACATGATTTCATTCGTGCAGTTTTGTTTATTTCCCATAATAGATTGTATATGTATTCCTAAAATTCGTGGCCCATAACATCATTAAAATACTTAATATAATAATCATGAATATTTGTACTAAATATAAAATACCAATATGTAATTAATAGTAATTACGGAGTACATATTAGTTCGGTTATTTAATGGTTCGCTTTTAAGTGAAACCCGAATCGAAACAAACATTTCGATTATTGAATTATCAAATATTGAATCGTCTGTTTTGCATTCGATTTGATTGTTTCTATTCGATTGTTCGGTTTTTTCGGTTTCGATTTTGATTTTTCTATTTTTATAATCAGCCTAGCTATATTTTTCTACAGTAAGAAAAAATCACATGAAACACGTGTGGACCTAAAACATATTTTACATTTTAATCTAACACACTGGTCACATGGGTTACAATTTCCTTTTAGTCACAATCTGTTATAACTTTTAACGACAAATTTTTAATCGATGATACAGCTACATATTGACTAGGATGAACATGGCCGTACATGCTCCCTTTGGATTCTATAAATTACTCCGTATTAAGTTGTTCACTTGTTTGACACATCAACATACACATAAGTACATAACCAAAGATATATATCTAGTTGTTAATTAAGTGAGATTAATTATTTTTAATCAAAAAAGGTGAGATTAATTAATTACTAACAATGGCCAAGAAGCTTGATAATGTAGTAGGAGAAGAGATCAACGATGAAACCTTCATTTCATCTTCATCACAAAAGTTGCCTCTATTATCCTTAAACCACGTCTCGTTTATGTGCAAATCCGTCCCTCAATCCGTCAAGTTCTATAACGATGTACTTGGATTTGTTAGCATTAGACGTCCCTCCTCTTTTGACTTTGAAGGCGCTTGGTTCGTGTTTTCTTTCCTCACTCCTCTCTTTTATGCATTTGATTCAATCTAGAATTGTTTGACATTTGCGTACATATCAGAATATATAGAACTCGGTTGTACACTTTAATTTACATGTAGTCCATGATTTTATATGATTTTGTTATGTAAATTCTTGAAAACCTTGCATAATTAAATTGTAACTTCAAGATTACGGTCACATCAGTGTGAAGCTTCACCACACTGGTGTGATCATATGGCACTAGTGTGTTGAAGATTATATTGTACGAATATGTTTTTTTTTCTTTTTATATCATAGTGAATTTAAAGTAAAAATAAAAAGTATTTGAATTGAATCTCAATTTTTCGCGTGATCACAATAGGTAAATATGCGTTTAAAGTGATTTTCATCTGTGTTGATAGGTTTTTCGATGTGGTCCATGTCATGTGAGGATACCCAATGCTTCATGACTCTTATTTTGTTTAGCCAATGATATGCAACTTGATATGATCAACAAAAATATCAAGCAAATGAAACGAGATACAACTTTTATGTCTAATAATACAATTGTTGTCAAAACCAACAAAATGTACTTCATCAAAACAGTAAACTTCTGTGACTAACTTTTATAGTAATTTTAAACAGGTTGTTCAACTATGGGATTGGAATACATTTGCTACAAGCGGACACAACTCCAACAAAAACAAGTACAATCAATCCAAAAGACAATCACATTTCGTTCCAATGCACCGATATGAGTCTCTTAATAGACAAACTCGAGCAATTGAACGTCAAGTATGTGACCGCAGTGGTAAAAGAAGGCGGTGTGGAGGTAAACCAGCTCTTCTTTCACGATCCAGATGGTAACATGATCGAAATATGCAATTGTCATGTTCTCCCTGTGGTTCCCATCTCTTCATGCCCTCTCAAGAAGAACAAAAAAGAATCGTCTTTCTACGGTATGTAAAGTAGCTGTATTAGTTTTTTCTTTTATCATTTATAAGAATAAGACATTAACAGTGACTAATTTGGGGCATGTTGATGGAAATGCAGATTTGTGTGGGGAAGCAGAGGCATTGATGAATGAAAACCTGTTAAGGGACATGATGGGCATTTCCTTTTAACTTCAAACAGATAATGATGCACATTAATTATATATATGATGTAGTTTCAAGTTGGATATTTATTTGAGTTATATATTTACAAGATATATTTTTTAGAATTAGAGCAATATTCTATTGTAGGAATTAAGCAGTTTAGTACAACTGTTGTTTATGAGTTGTAAACCACAAGGTGGAGTAAATCTTTAATCAATGACAATAATATCTTATTATGATTAAATTCAGTAAGTTAAGGGATCTGTTGAATTTAATTTACAAGTGATATATGCTAGGTGTAAACTTTAAGTCTCATATCGAAAACATGTAAAACTCTATGTTGGTTTGTTCTGCGAAATTCTACGGAGTTCGATGGAATTGGAATTTTTATTCTACTTCATAAGGGTGTTGGTTCATGATTGAATTGATTTGGAAGTCATTGAATTCCTTCACTTATACTACGTATATCTCGAAAAATGTATCATGCATATATGTATGAAATTGTGATATATGATAATATATTACTTCTAATCTTTTTGCTAATTTTTAATAGTGTGAAATTTCAAATGATGTCACAAGTAAAATCTAACAACTCACTCACTCTTGTCTATTGATAAGTGATAACAAATCGACAACTAAATTTTAGACTACAACTATAGTATTTTGTGTTTAGCTTTAATCATTATTTGCTTTGTTTTGAACTGAATGGATGCCTTATCTATATATAAGACTATTAGAGCATAGGGTGTGGTGTCGGTGTTCTGGAACAGTGTTCTGAAAAATGTTGAAAGTGAAGATTTTGTAGTGTGGTGAAATTGAATTTTCAGTGTTCTAGACAGTGTTCTGAAGTTTTTTATTATTTGTTTTATTTGATTTTTTAATAAAGATAATTGTATTAATTAATATATAAAAACAAATAAATTAAGCAAACAATTTTTTTTTACCCTTTAACCTCACTGTACACGAAATACATGCTTCCTACCTCCTAGTCTATATTTTTGTTTGATTTTTCTTGTACCACCGGTGACTCATTCTATTTCTTCAAAAAAAAAATTTTTTTTTTAGTAAAAGGCCCACAAAAGTGAATAAACAAACCAAAAAATAGAAAGAACATTGAACTCAATCGCCGTCTCTACACAAACGTTGAACCCAGAACACTGTGAGAACACCGAAAAGAACACTGTCATGGTGTGCCAGAACACTGTAACACAGTGTTCTGGATGAAGGAAATTGATGAGAACACTTGCACACCGAGTGCTCTTACAAGTTCGGATTGAATTATTTTGGCCCCCATTATTTTGATGTTCAAGCTCCTCACTGTCATCATTACATATATAAAAAAAATTGATTGATGATCAGGGATGGACGAGGTAGTCAACCGCCCAGGACCTCAGAATTATAAGGTCCTCAAAATGTGTGTGTTTGTGTATGTGTATATACATATAATTTGATTGTTAATTGTAAGAAGAAAAATAGTTTATAGTTGTTTAAAGTTGATTGAGCCGCAACAAATAGAATAAGAAAAACATTTTTATGGCTTGAAATAGGGCCTCATTTTGTCAATTATTCATGTTTTTGCGCAGTAGCTTTGAAAACTCAAAACGACAATGTTGATGATGTCTAACTAAAAACCAGCTATGGTTTCATTTTAGGGTTAATTGATCAGATCGTACTCGTACGAGCAGATTTACGACTCGTACAAATCCAATAGGAACTTAAGCTGAAACTTAAAACATACAATGAAACATGGTAATATGGTATCCAAAATTTCTCTTGATAAGTCATTTAGGCTGCTCGTCATGTGAAGATTAATTTGGACAAAATGAAGCCAAATATGCGTGAAGGTGGGGGTTGCCGGCTTCTTGGAGGAGAGAGTCCAGTGGTGAGTTTTAACTATTTATTCTTTATGTTTAGTTGAGGTTGTTAATGGGTTGTCTTTTGGCAGCTTGTTGTATCTGCCTTAATTTTCTTTTTTCGGTGTTTTTTTCGTTTGATTTAGTTGAGGTGTCTCCGCTCCTGTCTCTTCCTTGGAGATTCATGTTTTGTATCTGTTTCTTTTGCTCCCATGCTTATTTTTGCACGGTGTGCCTTTCTAATATATTTGTTGTTAAAAAAAGACTATTTATTCTTTATTTATTTATAAATTACCTATCAATTAAATTGAATTATTGTTGTTTAAACAATTGTTTATTTTGAGCAGTTGAAGATATTATCAAAGACGTCAAACCAATAAAAAGCTGTAGCATTTACACGGCAAAAGAGTGTTAGGTCGGGTGGATGGGTAGGCCCAAGTACAATTACAGAATTTATTATTTAAATTTATATAAAAAATCCACGTTGACAACATGCTACAACTTAGACTCTTCCTAATGGTAGACTGAAACTGACTGAAAGTGACTGAAACTGAAGCGCCACATAAGTGTCACGTCAACTTTTTTCAAAACTGATTGAAACTGACAAACATTTGCCATCAGTGACACCGTCACTTTAACTTTTAAGTCCCACATTTACCAATTTACCTTTACTTAATACACACAAACGGAGAAAGAAAAGAAAAGAAAAAAGTGATGGAACGTCGGATATCCGACGGGTTGAACCGACGATCCCAAACTGACGGGCCGTGCCAATAGCGTCGGCTCTGTCGGTTGGAACCGACGGTCAACCGACTACAGCGTTGAGACTTGAGAAAAGTCTTATAAGACACCTCACTGAAACACATGAATTATTGATACTATCTTCTATTTTATGAGTGTGTTTGGTAAGAATAGTGTGTAGCTGGAACTGTTAGCTTACAACTGGAGCTGGTACTTAGAATTTATATTTTTAGCTGGAAGGTGGAGCTTATTTTTTTAAGTGTTTGGTAAAACTAGCTAGAACTTAAAGATGTAAATTGAAATAAAAGAAAAAAAATATACTACGTATGATGTAATGATATAAGGGGTATTTATGTAATTTCTCATTTCATAAGTTTTGAGCTTATTTTGCTAGATCTTATCTTTTCAATAAGCTCATCAAGTTTTGTCTACAAACAAAACTAGAATTTTGAGCTTATAGAAAAAATAAATTTAAGCACCCATAAACTCTAACAAGTTTGTGTGCCAAACACACCTATATAGTTTTTATTTGGTTATTTATTATTTACTAGTTTATTGTAGGACAAATAAGACATTTGCGATAATGTCCAATGTAATATAAAATTAACGTAAAAATCAATTAGAGAGCTTAATTTATAGTGACACAAAATTCATTTAACAAAATTTCACTTTCTTTCACGTTTTAAAAAATATAATATCTAAAAAACAGCTAGTCAAAAAATTATAAAAAATTTACCATAAAAGTTAGCGTTTTTTTCTCTTCGATTAGACATCTCACATGATATGCATTCGACGAACTTTTTTTTCTTAATTTTTTTGATGGGGTTTTGAAAACAAATATCACATATAATAACGAGTAGCGCATGTGATATCAACACGTATCACATGTAATATTACATAGTATCACATGTGATAATATATTGTACAATTTGTAAAACTCACCAATATATATAAAAATAATAAATTCGCCAAAAATATACCATGTGAGATTTCTAATCGAAGAGAAAAAATGATGATTTTTATAGTGTAATTTTTATAATTTATCACTTGTGTGTTTTTGAGATATTTAATTTTTAAAAACCTGAGTGAAAGTGAGGTTTGATAAAAATGAATGGCTGAAATTGATTCCTCCACTCTTAAGAAAATTTGCATTCTCATTTGAACTTAACTCTCCAAATTATATCTACAAACCTTAACTGAACAACTAACATTTTTCGCTTATCATCGGAAAATTGTATTTGTTAGAGAAAAGTTCGTTTAACTTTGCAAGTTTGAGACTAAACTCTTAGAATCATAACTTAGATTCAAATTAATTGAGAGATTTTGTGAACTTGATCACATGTTTTAATGTGCATGCTTGTTATTCCTGATCATATTTTATTTTCGAGACAGTGTGTTTCTAGTACTTATAGTTTTATTACTTTATACTATACGAAATTGGATTAAAAATAAATGACGACTTAAGTAAACTTTTTTGCAAGTAGATTGGTAATTTGGTATTTTACATACTTTGCCTTCGAAACGAATAACAATATCAAACTTCAGGAATTAGAAAAGTGATACTATTTTAGGGTAGGGTTCAAATGAGAATAGGAATTTGTGTGAGAATGAGGGAACCAATGATATCAAGCCATGTGTACAAAGAGAATGTTCCACATGTACAAAACCCATATACCCCCAACATCAATTATCTCACAAACGACAAATCGAAAAATTATGAAAATTGCACCATTAAATTCGTCGTTTTCTCCTCTTCGATTTGCTGTCCCTCAAGACATACTTTCGAAAAGTTTTTTTTTATACATTTTTTTGGTGGGTTTCACATTTACTAACACATGTGTTAAAGTGTTGCGTTTAGGGTTTAGGGTTTGTGGTTTAGGGGTTAGGGTTTAGGGTTTAGGGTTTGAGGTTTGGGGTTTCGGGGGCGAAACCCCAAACCTCAAACCCTAAACCCTAACCCCTAAACCACAAACCCTAAACCCTAAACGCTTTACAAAACGCTAAACCCTAAATCTTTCTAAACCCTAAACCTTGAACCCCTTCTAAACCCTAACCCCTTATAAACCTTAAACCATAAACCCTACTAAACCCTAAACCTAACCCTAAACCCTAACCTTAACCACAAATTAAATGTACAACTAATCACTAACACATGTGTTACTAATTTGTGAAACCCACCAAAAAATGAGAAAAAAAAAAGTTGTCAAAAGTATGCCTTGAGGGACGGCAAATCGAAGAGGAGAAAACGCTGAATTTTATGGTGCAATTTTCATGATTTTTCGACTTACCGTTTGTGAGATATTTAATTTTTAAAAATGTGGAGGAGAGAGAATAAAGTGTGGAAGAGAGAGAATAAAGTGACACATGGCAGAAATATGTTGGTTCCCTCATTCTCACTCAAAATTGGTGTACTCATTTGAACCTTACTCTACTATTTTAATAAATTAGAGAAGAGTTCAATTGAGACCATTTATTTTGTGTGAGAATGAAGGAACCAACCACAATATGTTATGTGTCACTTTTTTCTCTCTCATCCACGTTTTTAAAAATCAAATATCTCACAAACGACAAGTCGAAAAATCATGAAAATTGCACCATATTTTTCAGCATTTTATCCTCTTCGATTTGCCGTCCATCAAGGCATACTTCCGACGAACTTTTTTTTTTCATTTTTTTGGTGGGTTTTACATATTAGTAATACATGTGTTAGTGATTGATTATACATTTGATTTAGGGTTTAGGGTTAGGGTTTAGAGTTAGGGTTTAGCAGGGTTTAGTGTTAGGGTTTAGCATGGTTTAGTGTTAGGGTTTAGCAGGGTTTTGGGTTTAGGGTTTAGTATGATCTAGGGTTTAGAGTTTTATAAAACGTTTAGGGTTTAGGGTTTGGGGTTTAAGGGTTAGGGTTTAGGGTTTAGGGTTGGGAGTTTGGGGTTTCGGGACGAAACCCCAAACTCCCAACCCTAAACCCTAACCCCTAAACCCTAACCCCTAAACCCTAAACGCAACACTGTAACACACGTGTTAGTAATGTGAAACCCTCTAAAAATAATGGAAAAATAAAACTCGTCGAAAGTATGCCTTAATGGACGGCAAATCGAAGAGGATCAAACGCTGAATCTAATGGTGCAATTTTCATAATTTTTCGATTTGTCGTTTGTGAGATATTTAATTTAAGGGGTAAATGTGTTTTGTATTCTCTTTGTACACATGGCACCATATCATTGGTTCCTCTATTCTCACACAAATTTTTAGTCTCATTTGAACCTTACCCTAATAAATTAATAATATGTTCAAGAAATTCCAAAGGACTATTGACCTAACGGTATCGTGATATCTCAGCAATGATGTTGGAGTTCAAGTATATATATTTATTTGCCTTTATAAAAATGTGCAAGAAATGAAAAAGGGTAACCGAGTTGATGATAACAAAAATATCTAGAGTTAATTGATGACTCGGTTTTGTTTTTTGCACATGAAAAGCATGCTTCGGCAGCAACTTCACAAAAATAGTCCAGTAAAAAAGAAGACGTGTTGACACGTAGGATATGACCGTACAAATATCTGATCTTTATCTACACAGACTTCTCTTATATTTTCCCCTATAAGTAAGTGAGCTTTTCAACATATTCATATATACTCACTTCTACATTTCTTCTACTACTATTTTATACATATCAAAACCATTTTATTTTAGTTTTTTTTGTTTCATTAATCAATTAATGGCCAAACAAGTTGTTATGGAAGGAAATCAAGATACATTGTTTGGTTCTTCATCTTCATCTCAACAATTGCCTCTTTTATCTTTGAATCATGTCTCGTATAGATGCAAAAACGTTCGTACGTCTGTCAAGTTCTATAACGAAGTTCTTGGATTCGTTTTAATTCGACGTCCTTCCTCATTCGATTTCGAAGGCGCTTGGTGAGTCTCTCTCATTGATAACCATCTTTCCATTTCAATTTATATGTAGCATGCTTATATTTTTGTGCAATTACAGTGTACTTAACATATATCATTTCATTAGGTTGCAAAAATATAAAATTGAAACTGAAACTATGTTGCATTTTGGTGTAATGACAATGAGGATTTTTAGAGGGGTGTTTGGGTTTGCTTATTTTTAAGTACTTATATGTTTAAAAAATAAGTATGTGGTTTGTTACTTATTTTTAAGTGTTTATTTCATAGTAAATTAGTAGATAAGCAATTTTCATAAAGATGTTTGGATTTGCTTATGTACTGTTAAAATAAGCAGATAAACATTTATTTAAGCAATCCCAACCACTCTCTAATTAGTAAGAGTTCGAGAATTGAAATGTCTACCAATTTTGGTAGAAAACGTTATTAGATGCTAAAATTTTGTTAATGATGTGAAATAGGTTGTTCAATCATGGAATTGGAATACATTTGTTAGAAGTGGACACAATTCCATCAAAAGGGGGAGTGATCAATCCAAAAGACAACCATATTTCGTTTCAATGCACGAATATGGATCTCATAATTAATAAACTCGAGGAATTAGACATCAAGTATGTGACCGCACTGGTGACAGAAGGCGGTGTGGAAGTGAACCAATTGTTCTTCCACGATCCAGACGGTAACATGATCGAAATATGCAATTGTCATGTTCTCCCTGTACTTCCCATCACTTCATGCCCCATCAAGAAGCTCACACCAACTCCGCAAATCAACCAAATCGAATCTTCCTACGGTACGTGTTATATGTGGCATTTGTTTATATTAGTGATCAAGAAAATGGTTAATCTCTAACAAATTTGATTTAATTTGGTGATGTTCATGTGATGCAGATATGATAAGTAGCAAGGGTTACTTTTGTGGTGAAGATCATGAAGCATTGATGATGGAGAATTTGTTAATAGACATGATGGGTATTTCCTTTTAGTCAAATACAAAATGATTTGAGTTGCATTTTATTGATGCTTATAAAATGGAGAGAGCAATAATGTTTTGTATGTAACATTTGTATACTTATATATGTAAACATATTATTTATCAATGTAATGATTTATTCTTTGAACTAATAAAGATTTGATTATGCTTCGATCTAGCTTCAATGTTTAATTCAAGTAAAATATCAATAAAATTAAGAAATGAATGATCGGTCATTTTAATTAGAGAGTTTATTTATTTGTTTACCCATTAATTATATATAATGTTAATTGATTAATGAAGGTATTCACATGGAGTGACCTGGATTTTTATAACAAAATAGACTTGACATCCCTATCGGACCCTACTACGGTCTTACATACCAATATTAATCAACATGCAAATTAATTAGATTAGCTACTTTAATTAAAAACTGTTTGTTTATTAGAAAAAGGCGAATCACGACTTAATTGGTTCCATCCTCAAATGACTCTCTAATCCTCATTTAAAATTGATGATGATTCATTGTAATATTTTGTTATTTTCTAAATTTTGAAACTTTTAGTTAACAAAAATTAAACGGTTATTTTGGATCATTATTTGAACTAGTTGGAGTTCACTCAATGCGGCAATACCTTATACATAAGAGGTGATGCTAATTTACGATGGTTTATCCGTCGTCGCGTTCATGAGTCATCAGTAGTCACAATTGTTTGAGTTGCGACACATATAGTTTACAATTGTTGAAACTTAAAGCTACATTGTCATTCTATATATATACATTGGTGGCCAGATTTTTACTGTTCATCATGGATTTTAATCCCCTGTACCCGGTTGTCATTTAGTAACCTGCATCCAGCCAATGAAGTTGCGCCGCTAAAGTTGACCGACCTAAAATATTTGTTAGTTTAAGACATGAAAATACTCGCGCAAAGCTTCCAAAGGCGGTTAACTTGCCGGGAGAAAACGCCGCCACCGATGGTGCTACAACTTACCGTCCGCCGCCGTTACCGTAAAACAAGAGAAACGATTTTCTTATGTAGAATATTAAAATACAAAACAACGCTCGGACATAATTTTAATCGTCTGTGCTGCTTCCATTCTTCCGGTAAACTCGCCGGTAAATATTGCCGTCGGCGACGGTCGTATCATTTACCATCGCTGCCAGTCAGAATGCCACAGAGCTTGACCGTATGAATAATACTATACAAAGCTTCTAAATCCGGTTAACTAACAGGAGAAATATATGAAACACCCCAATACTATTTATATAATTATTTTAAAGTTTTAAAATGAACTGGTGTAAACTGTGACCAAATCGCGCCGCAACTTCCATCAATCGCGTCGCAATTAAGAGTTATAATCGCGTCGCAACCATTTGAAATCGCGTCGCTATTTTAAAAATATCGCGTCGCAATCTTTAGGGATCGCGTCGCGACTGTTACCTGCACAGACCCAAAACAGACAGCATCACAATCTGTCCAAAATGAACCAAAACAATTTTTCCGCAACATTTTTAAACTATCACCTGTACAGTCACACCCCCAATTTCATGCTTTGCGGAAGCGACTGTTTTGGGGCATGACTAATCAAATATCAAAACACCAAAGTACAAGCAAACAACTCTAAATGAGACGTTTTAGAAATACATTACATTACATTAGTTTTCTAAAAGAAATACAAAGTTTAAGTCATAAGTTTAAAACATAGTAGAGAGTTCGCAAAATGATTTCAGAAGATTTTAATACATAACCATTATACAAAATATAATGCAAGAAAATCTTCATGTCTAAATGGATGCATGCGACTCGTGATAGCTAGCTTATCCTGTAGGCCATTCCTAATATTGATGAGCACCTGAGAATACAACACTAAAAGGTCAGCTATAAAGCTGGTGAATCTCACAGGTTTAAATAAACATTGATGTGATCAACATGATTATCCGACGATAATTTAAACAGTGTAAACCGATCAATGAATAACAATGTACCGAACCATGATTTACCCATTAGGGCTACCGACCAGTGATTAAACCAATTAAGGTTTCCGAACAATGATTTACCGATAATGACATTTGTATTGCACTGAGCTATGATTCAAAGCCTAACCCGATCTTTGCCTCCCGATTTGGTGACACACCCATAACAATTACTAAAGTGCCCGTTTTTAACTTGGTTGTAGCTAGCAACCCGGACGGGGACGTCACTCCCATGATAGTACTATCCTTTAGTAACCGCGCCTTATTAAGTTAATGAATCATACACAGTTGAGGACTTTTACCGAATTAAAACACTCGTGCATATACCGAACAATGAAAATCAAGACCGACAATGATAACCGTTCCATGTACCAAAATGGTAAACCGAATACAAGTAACAATGCAGTTAATTAAGTTAATCAACTAAATTAACTAACCGAATAACAGTGATCACGAAAATAATTTGTGTTGCATCTCCCCCAATTATTAAAACATGTAAACATTGAAAATGGGGCCGTGAGACTCACCTGAGTCAATCCGAGCAAATGAATATATTCGACGTGGAATAGACAATCTCTGAAATCCCTTAGAGTCCTAAACACGCGAGATTCTAATGAGTAAAAGGATTATCCAATGTATTGTTTAAATGTTTATGTTTGAGTTTACAAAATTTGGTATGAGTTTGAAAACAGTAATCTGCCATTTTCGGCCCCTAAACGACCCCGGATGGCCTAAAACTGACAAGGCTAAGGTACTTAGCTTTGATCATTGGGTTGTTTTTGAATGACCGAGCGAATTTGAGCCCAATCTGTTATAATAAAATTTTCATCGAGAAGCTACCCTGTTTTAACTTGTTAAATCGTCGACGTTTTCGAAAATTTACATGTTCTGTTTTAGCTAGAATTTGCAGGGCTAGTTTATTGATTCGTTGGATCCTGAAATAAAAAGGGGAAATCCGCCGGATTGGTGGCATTTGTGGGGAATACGCCGTATTCCCTTGAATACGCCGTATTCCAGAAAAATAGAGGGAATACGCCGGATTCCCAAGAATCCGACCGTATTCATGACAAACTAAGGGAATCCGACCGTATTCCATTGAATACGCCGTGTTCATGTTTTCTGGGCAGGAATCCGCCGGATTCCCTTGAATCCGCCGGATTCACGTAACTGGTTCGACTCTGTACGTGCAGAAAACATACAAAACCATTTCTAAATCCTATTTCCGCTTACAACAACTTAATACAAAGCTAATACATGCTATATAACGTATTATAAACATAAATTTAAAGGAAAATGTTAAATGATCCTTACAAGTTCAAAAATGAAACCGTGAGGTGGTGGTGATGATGATGAAACCGGATGATGATGATGATCAAGATTATGGTGATGATTGTGATGTTGTTGTTGTTTGTGTTTGATGATCCACAAAAGAAAGAGAGCCGAGAGATAGAGGGAGTAAAAATGTGTGCGTGTGTGTGATCAATAATAGAGGCCGGCCCTCAAATAATTGAGGTTAGTTGGTGCGCCTCACTCCGTGTTTGCGTACCCGATCGTTAAATAATATAATCTTTTAAAATGATAATTTTCTAAAAATAGATTCGTATAAGCTTTTAATTGAAATATTTTATAAAACTGTTTTCTCGGATGTTTAAAATTGTAACTTTGTTTTACCTAAAATGTACGGGTAGTTTTCTGTATCTAAACTGTATTTAAATTTCAAACGGATTATGTAATTATTATCCTTAATAATAATACTTGATTTAAAAATGTTTTTCGCTCACTTTCATTTTGAGTTTCTACGTTTTGTTAAATTCGTGTATTCGCGATTATTTAAATAATCGTTTCGGTTTATATATATACATATATATATATATAATACTTGAATGCTTAAGTGTTAACACGTATGCAATACGTGATTTAAAAGTTTAAATTGGCCCCTAATTTTGGCCCTTTTTGACCGGGTGTCACATTCTCCCCTTGTTAGGAGAATTTCGTCCCGAAATTCAAGTGAAACCTAAATCCGCGTGTTTCTAAGGCCGACTATGTGATATGTCTAATACTAAGACATTCCATTTATCCATGTCCTCTCCCCTTGTTATGCTTTGACCTACCGATTATTTAAGAAATGGAGAGGTCCGAATTCTACCCGACCGTTATGTCTACTTGACCAGGTCGTCCCGTATTAGCAAGTGTGACTTTGTTTTGGATGACCAATCCACCGAATTCAGTGAGTTTTACAGTGTTCATACAGTTTGTAACGAGTAGCAGTATCGTCGCTTAATCTAGATTCTATCAGTCTCCTATAGAAACTAATCGATTCAACCTACATTAGCTCTATATGGGATGTGACCCATTGTTTACACACAAAAGATCAACCGGTATGTTTTCCGGTATAAACAATGTAGGATTTGTTATCCCAATACTTATGTAAGCTAAACCTCGTCTCTTAAAGAAACTATATAACCTAAATTGTCCCTTTTTTCCTAATTCTATTGTGCACTTAGGATCTAGGGAAAACATAAAAGATATCAAGCAACAAGTAATATCTATCCATGTAAACAGTGTAAAGCAATTAGGTCATTAATGAATGACCATACCAGTGTTGAGCAAGTCAATGAGTCTAGGGTTCTGGTCGTCATCCCTACCTCTGAGTACGTAGGCTCTTCCTCGAGCAGGGACGATGTTCTTGTCCTTTAAGTTTGGACAGTCACTTCTGAAGTGACCTACAGTTCCACATTCGAAACAAGCTCTCGTTCGGCAATCCTTAGCAGAATGACCATAACGCTGGCACTTGTCGCAGGGGGTACCACAAGGCCCGTCATGGTGACGTTTACACTTTGAGCAGTAGGGTTTGGTTCCAG
Organism: Helichrysum umbraculigerum; assembly: GCA_949592205.1. NCBI lineage: Eukaryota > Viridiplantae > Streptophyta > Magnoliopsida > Asterales > Asteraceae > Helichrysum > Helichrysum umbraculigerum. The sequence continues at coordinate 379,877,001 of CATIUR010000001.1, read as the reverse complement.
TGTACTCTCTCTTGTTTTCAGACCCAGAGGTGTTGGCCTTGATGGTTGCAGGCTTTTTGGTAGCCGGACTTTGATTATCAGGGTTTCCCTAAGGTTTTCTCTTGTTATCACTAGGGTGGTTTACAGTACTCTTGACAACAGACGTTCCTTGGCGAACGATCTGTGCCATCAGCTTATGTGCCATGCGCACAGTACCATGAAATGTAGAAGAGTTGGATGAAGTCACCATCCCTTGAATTTGTGAAGGAAGTCCCCAGACATAGCGCTCAATTCGCTTTGATTCTGTATCTACCATAGATGGACACAGGTGCGCCAACTGATTGAATCGAGAAGTGTAGCTGGCAATATCGTTCCCTTGAGTGGAGAGATTCCAGAATTCCGCCTCAAGCTGTTGAATCTCATCCCTAGGACAATACTCATCCTTGAGCATTTTCTTCAGCTCATCCCAGGGAGTTTCCAAAGCAATGTCTTGGCCTATGGAGTCAGCATAAGTGTTCCACCATGTCAGAGCATCATCCATGAAAGTGTAGGTGGAGAACTTGACCTTACAGTTCTCAGGGCAACTGCAGATGCGAAAGACTGCCTCTGTCTTCTCCATCCATCGCAACAATCCAATGGCACCTTCTGTGCCTTTGAAGCTCAAAGGATTGCAGTTAATGAAGTCTTTGTAGGTGCAGGGTTTCACTACGGGGGCATTTGGTGTTGTTTCGACACTTTCAGATCGTTGTCGTTCGGCAAGTACTGCGTCAGCAACCAGTCGATCGACCTGAGCTTGAGTGAATTGACGACGTGGAGGCATGTTCCTTCAATGAAGATAAGGGACATGTCAGAATTTCGTATAAGAATATGATTATCGTAGTTGCATATATAACAGTAATATATCACAACACAAATGACAATCAACGGCGTAGAATAAAGAAGATTGTAATCATTTAACATGCGAGTTCAAATGATTACGAGTATTAAGGTTTACGAAAGTGAAAGGGATATTACATCCGAGTATGTATCAGCAGTTATGCGGAATGTGATAGGGAGGTAGAAAGAGATTTGTACTTAGAGGAATACCGGATTCGAATGTTAAAAATGATGGGTGAGTGAAAGATAGTCTTCTGATGTCCAATTAGTGTAGATTAAGGTGTCGGAGTTCTTAATCTATTCCTAGGGTAAGTCTATTTCGAAGAGACGACCCTCTCTGTCAAGGCACATCCCGGTACTATTTTCCTGACTCGATCAACTTACCATAGAACAGTTCCTAAGGCGTATATGAACAATAAATTCGTTACCAAGTATCCGAGGATATCACTAGGCCTAATCATATATGTATAACCCATGTATACATACATATTATCCACCTAGTTGTGTCTATCACAGAACAAGTACAAGTCACGGTTCTCTCGTGGTCAGAGTCAACTATTGCATTCCTGTTCAACATAACCCCTTTCAGATCTTACATCATCTTCATTTAATTGTATATAGTTGATCAGGCTATGTTAAATTAAACTCGTATGACGAAATCCCTGAACCAGTTATATCTAATGAGGAATACTGCCTAACAGTTATAGTCTAGGCCCACTACATGCAACCTAGTTCGCTATAACCTTAGGCTCTGATACCAATCTGTCACACCCCCAATTTCATGCTTTACGGAAGCGACTGTTTTGGGGCATGACTAATCAAATATCAAAACACCAAAGTACAAGCAAACAACTCTAAATGAGACGTTTTAGAAATACATTACATTACATTAGTTTTCCAAAAGAAATACAAAGTTTAAGTCATAAGTTTAAAACATAGTAGAGAGTTCGCAAAATGATTTCAGAAGATTTTAATACATAACCATTATACAAAATATAATGCAAGAAAATCTTCATGTCTAAATGGATGCATGCGACTCGTGATAGCTAGCTTATCCTGTAGGCCATTCCTAATATTGATGAGCACCTGAGAATACAACACTAAAAGGTCAGCTATAAAGCTGGTGAATCTCACAGGTTTAAATAAACATTGATGTGATCAACATGATTATCCGACGATAATTTAAACAGTGTAAACCGATCAATGAATAACAATGTACCGAACCATGATTTACCCATTAGGGCTACCGACCAGTGATTAAACCAATTAAGGTTTCCGAACAATGATTTACCGATAATGACATTTGTATTGCACTGAGCTATGATTCAAAGCCTAACCCGATCTTTGCCTCCCGATTTGGTGACACACCCATAACAATTACTAAAGTGCCCGTTTTTAACTTGGTTGTAGCTAGCAACCCGGACGGGGACGTCACTCCCATGATAGTACTATCCTTTAGTAACCGCGCCTTATTAAGTTAATGAATCATACACTGTTGAGGACTTTTACCGAATTAAAACACTCGTGCATATACCGAACAATGAAAATCAAGACCGACAATGATAACCGTTCCATGTACCAAAATGGTAAACCGAATACAAGTAACAATGCAGTTAATTAAGTTAATCAACTAAATTAACTAACCGAATAACAGTGATCACGAAAATAATTGTGTTGCATCTCCCCCAATTATTAAAACATGTAAACATTGAAAATGGGGCCGTGAGACTCACCTGAGTCAATCCGAGCAAATGAATATATTCGACGTGGAATAGACAATCTCTGAAATCCCTTAGAGTCCTAAACACGCGAGATTCTAATGAGTAAAAGGATTATCCAATGTATTGTTTAAATGTTTATGTTTGAGTTTACAAAATTTGGTATGAGTTTGAAAACAGTAATCTGCCATTTTCGGCCCCTAAACGACCCCGGATGGCCTAAAACTGACAAGGCTAAGGTACTTAGCTTTGATCATTGGGTTGTTTTTGAATGACCGAGCGAATTTGAGCCCAATCTGTTATAATAAAATTTTCATCGAGAAGCTACCCTGTTTTAACTTGTTAAATCGTCGACGTTTTCGAAAATTTACATGTTCTGTTTTAGCTAGAATTTGCAGGGCTAGTTTATTGATTCGTTGGATCCTGAAATAAAAAGGGGAAATCCGCCGGATTGGTGGCATTTGTGGGGAATACGCCGTATTCCCTTGAATACGCCGTATTCCAGAAAAATAGAGGGAATACGCCGGATTCCCAAGAATCCGACCGTATTCATGACAAACTAAGGGAATCCGACCGTATTCCATTGAATACGCCGTGTTCATGTTTTCTGGGCAGGAATCCGCCGGATTCCCTTGAATCCGCCGGATTCACGTAACTGGTTCGACTCTGTACGTGCAGAAAACATACAAAACCATTTCTAAATCCTATTTCCGCTTACAACAACTTAATACAAAGCTAATACATGCTATATAACGTATTATAAACATAAATTTAAAGGAAAATGTTAAATGATCCTTACAAGTTCAAAAATGAAACCGTGAGGTGGTGGTGATGATGATGAAACCGGATGATGATGATGATCAAGATTATGGTGATGATTGTGATGTTGTTGTTGTTTGTGTTTGATGATCCACAAAAGAAAGAGAGCCGAGAGATAGAGGGAGTAAAAATGTGTGCGTGTGTGTGATCAATAATAGAGGCCGGCCCTCAAATAATTGAGGTTAGTTGGTGCGCCTCACTCCGTGTTTGCGTACCCGATCGTTAAATAATATAATCTTTTAAAATGATAATTTTCTAAAAATAGATTCGTATAAGCTTTTAATTGAAATATTTTATAAAACTGTTTTCTCGGATGTTTAAAATTGTAACTTTGTTTTACCTAAAATGTACGGGTAGTTTTCTGTATCTAAACTGTATTTAAATTTCAAACGGATTATGTAATTATTATCCTTAATAATAATACTTGATTTAAAAATGTTTTTCGCTCACTTTCATTTTGAGTTTCTACGTTTTGTTAAATTCGTGTATTCGCGATTATTTAAATAATCGTTTCGGTTTATATATATACATATATATATATAATACTTGAATGCTTAAGTGTTAACACGTATGCAATACGTGATTTAAAAGTTTAAATTGGCCCCTAATTTTGGCCCTTTTTGACCGGGTGTCACATGTACACAATCAAATTTCCGCACACCAATACATGGTTTTACAAACAATCTTCATCAAATTCTCTTACATAATCTCTTGACCCATTTGAATACTTGGATCAAAACAATCCAAACCATTTATTACCATATCAATTATCAAACCAAAATATTGACATGGTATTACCATTTACATACCCTTATATCAACCTTTTTCAACAACTTAATACTACCACTTTAAGTACCAAAATGACTATTAACATGATTTTTACAAAAGATGGGGTAATAGCATCAAGAACATGATTTAATGGAAATCGAACTAATTACCCAAAACAAGCAATCCACCGCTAGCTACCAACCGGTTTCTTGCCCATATCACTTCTCGAACCACTAGCTTCACCTAAAACATTAGGATTATACAACGGTAAGCAAAACGCTTAGTAAGTAATGAAATACAATCACATGTAATAATGATATTTTAGCTAAGGATCCTTAACCACCCATGCTAGTTGTATACTACTAGCAATCACACGAGCCTATGGCCGCAACCATTACTCGCACAAAACCGTTAGCAAATGACCGAAGCCACTCCTAACCCATGTTCATGTAAATCAAAACTTACCTTGCGATTGCACAATTAATTCACTAGCAACACTTCCAACTTCTTTATTACCTAATCAATTAAACACATAACACACATAAGCACATAATAACACACTTTGCACTTTAATAGTACACTTATCAATTTTAATCCAAGATCTTTATTTTATCTTAACCTCATATGTACATATTCATCCATATAAACTTCTATATACACTTAACAATGGTTCTCTTATTCAATCATCACAACTTATTTCTCAACAATTTCATACATCATTTTAGAACCATTTTCATAAGCGTATATATATATATATATATATATATATATATATATATATATATATATATATAATTTGACATCATACCATATTCCTTTCTTTCATCACTAATTTATAATCATAATATGATTATTAACATCTTTAGCTTACTAATTCACCATTTGTAAGTAGCTCAAACACTTTTACTAACTTAGGGTTTCACAAATTTCATAACCCTAACTTGAATCTTTCATACTAGCTTTATAATATGAATTACTAACATATAAACATTTATATACCAATAATCAACTCAAATAACCAATATCACTACTTAGGGTTTATAATTTAACCAAACCCTAATTCAAAGATTACATCAAATGGATTGTAATTATACCTTATAATCACTTAGAAAGTGATTAGTAGCTTGATAAATGATGATTTAAGGTGTAGATAATGTATAGAAGGAACCCTATCTTCAAAATCGCCCCTCAAAGCTCTCTGGATGAATTTTTGGTATTATTTGCAAGTTTAATCGAAATGAGAAGTCGCTGGAGTTTTATTTCTGTTTTCTGGAAAACCTCGAATCGCGTCGCGACCTTAAGGGATCGCGCCGCGATCTATGTCCAACCAGGCCCAGAACTTTTCTTTTATTACACATTTAGCCCAAAACTTTTATATTAATACTAGCACATTTTCTATGTATAATATATGTATTTTCCATTATACACAAACCAAATAATAATACATATACATATATAATACACATAATCAATTTATATAACACATATATATGTATACTTTTATAATTTTATATTATTTAGAACTTACGAAAATAGGATGTTACAATATACCACTGTAACACCCGCCAATTTAGAACTTTAATTAGTGCCTAAACTACTTGTAATTACATGTATTTAGTTTTGTAATATTCTAAGTATATGTAACGTTTTGGTGTAATTACATACACGCTTACGCGATTTGATTTAAATCGTACACTTATGAACCGGACGAGGTCCGACATTATATAATACGGACGTTGGTGACAAAATTTTTAAATAATGTGAAATTATACAAACAAACATTATTTGCATCAAAACATCATGAAAATATATTACACGTATTTCGTATAGTTTAAAACACTCCGAACGTGGCGAAAACACACAAGACGCGCCCAACCAAGGAAAATAGTGCGAATTATATTTTTATAACTTATTATGAAGTATTTTGGTAAAATACCTCGGTTAAAATATTACAGATAAACTTTAACTTAAAACGCGGAACAATATTTAATCAATCACGGGATTTAATGCAATTGAGGAACGAGCTCACGAGACCGAGACCCAAGTTGGGTCGGCCAAACCCGCGGAGCCAACCCAACCCACGACCCATTTCCCCTTTTAAAACCCATTTTTGGTTTCCTTTCATTCTCATTTCACCACCAACTCTTCTTCACCTCTTTTCTCTAAAAATTCGGACCAAAAACAGCCCCAAATCGCCATAAAGACGCACCAAATCACGAGGCCACTTCACGAAGAAACGATCACCGCATCACGAGCTCCATCGTCATCTTCTTCGTTTTCAATTTCGAGGTATAAAACGTCAAAACTCTTTTAAATCACTTATTAAGCTTTGATTTACATGCTAGAACGTTTACTCAACAAGATTATGTCCAAAAATCCGACCGAAAACTCTTTAAAAATCGAAACTCGCTTGAAAAACGCTGACAGTTCATCTCGCGAGTTGAGATCCTAGATCTCGGCCATCCTGCGAGTCGAACCGAGATCTCGACTCGCGAAGCCATCCTGCGAATCGGAATCACCTACGAACCGAACTGACCCGCGAGTTGACCTGCGAGTCGAAGTTGACTTACGAGTCGAGTTGACCTACGAGTCGAAGTTGACTTGCGAGTCGAGTTGCCCTGTGAACCGAACCGACCCGCTAGTCGAGTTGACCTGCGAGTCGAGTTGGCCTGCGAGTCGAGTTGACCTGCGAGTCGAGTTCTATGCTGCGAACCCAGCTCGGTTCACAGCCCACTTTGTCTTTCGAACCCAAATTCGGTAATAAAAGCACTAATATGAACTAAGATTTATCACTTGATTTTACACCGAAATTAGATTTCAAATGCGTTTTCGATAAAGCAATATAGTAGAAATAAAAATTTTCCAAGCTGACTTGGCAGCTCGACCCCAGCCAGGGGCTGCCGCCCCTTGGACCCCGCTACCAGGGGCGCTGCCCCCGGACCCCCGTCATTAGATGTTGTAAATACTTTTCGCACTAAGTGTCAAACACTTACAAATAACGAAACCTGATTCAACGATACATATAATAATAACACTTTTGGATTATTATTACAAACCGTCACCAACGGGCCATACTTGTTTCCAAACTATAAACGGATTACTAAACAAACGCTTGGACATTTCCTAGTTGAGTGGACAACTAGCATGGGTGATCTTTTAAGACACCAACTTATTTACTTGTTTACTTACAACCTTGTGCGTTTCGGACGCCATAAGGTTTCAGGGTTCTGAGAACCGACATACGGACTTACATCCGCCTTACTTGGTTGATTTCACATACGCACTTACTAGACTCAGGTGAGTCTTACGGCCCCACTTTTACTGTTTTTCTTATTGGGGGAGATACATGCTACTGATTTTCCTTGAACACAAGTACTAAAACTGCTTACTATACCAAACGGAATTGCATGAGTTATTTACTATTTACAGAAGTCTCTCCATCATATATCGTTAGTTATGTACTTAAGCGCGAACACTAGTTAATGGATCCATTAGGGAAATGACCCTCCCTGCCCGGGGTAGTAGCGCTACCACGAACCGTTATGTATAAACGGGCGACTATTATTCGTCACTTATGCTTGCTCAATTACGAGCATGTCACGGGAGCAAATTATTACTTACGGGTTAAGCTTCGATTATGAGCCTCATGGCAACGGTATAACTTATTTACTTTACATTTGCTAGATTTGCAAATACTTGATTTACGCCTACGGGCACTATGATGAAATCTTGTGTTCTAAAACTGATATTATTTACAAACCTGTGAGATTCACCAAAATTCGTGTTGACCCTTTTAGCATGTATTCTCAGGTACCCAGACGGAGTAGGATTTCTCCAGACATAGCTAGAGTCGCATGATTACACCAAACTGCATTAACGGAGATTCTCAGCATTATCTTTTGTACATGTTGATTATGTAATAGAATCTCCCGCTACACGCGCGGACTCTAGGGGACTACATTTTGTATATGAAAACATTAAGTTTTCAAACACTTACTTTATATGAAATCATTTTACAACGTCTCATTTAGAGGTCGTTTACTGTATATCTTGTGCTTTGTATATTGATTAGTAACACCCAAGTATGCTTCCGCAAATCATTAAATTTGGGGGTGTTACAACCACCACAGATGCTACCACTTACCCGCCACCGTCGTCGCCACCGTAAACGATAACCAACGCAGGTTTACTCTAAAACGAAAAACAAATCGAGAAGAAAATATTTCCTTATTCTTGAATATAAATAAATGACAAAATGTATAACGAGCTTAAACAATTCTAAACGGGTCCTATTAAAGCTACCCCCTGGCCCACTTTTTTTTTTTTACTTTCTAGGTATACCCCCTCTTTTTTTTTTTTTTAATTTCTGCCTCCTGTTTAGTCTAAAACTGAAACTGATTCTGTACTAAACTGGACCAAACTTAAATAAAACTAGACTAAAAGGTGGGCCAGGGGGTAGGGGCAAACTTTTTGGGGTGGCTTTAGATTCACCCTTCTAGACTCAAGGAATTGTATTTGGAAGAAGAATGGTTAGGTAGAAGAGTACAACTGTATTTTTATATAAAAAGTGAGATCGGTGAGAGAAAAATGTTTCTTATCATATAATATACTTTAAAATAAGGTAACCAGCACATTGTTTGTTTATAAACACTGGATGGTGGTTTTCCTTTTTTTTTTATTTTATTTTTTCATTTTGAGTTTTTAAATACCTACAACTCTACAAATCTTGAATGTTAGGTAATAATTTATTCTAACTAAATATATATATACGCATGTCAAAGCTTTTCTTTCGAGAATATTTATTATACTGACTTCGAAAAGAATTGATTTTAGGGAAATTAAAAAAAATACCATTTTATTTTTAAATATATATGGATTTGCCATCCCCGAAAAAAATTGACGATATACCACACGAAATCGCAAATCGCAAATTTGCGATTTGCGATCCAGCGTCTTGCTTTTGCGACCCGTTCACCGAGCGAGTCGTGGCCGGGATGTACGTGCGGAGGTAAATCGCAAAGGGCAAGCTTGTGATTTGCGATTTGCCTATGCCCGAGTCGTGAACCAATTCCTGAGTCGTGAACGAGCCGTGCACTAGTCGTGTGCGGAGGTAAATTGCAAAGGGCAAGCTTGCGATTTGCGATTTGCCTATGCCCGAGTCGTGAACCAATTCCTGAGTCGTGAACGAGCCGTGCACTAGTCGTGTGCGGAGGTAAATCGCAAAGGGCAAGCTTGCGATTTGCGATTTGCCTATGCCCGAGTCGTGAACGAGCCGTTCACCAAACAGCTCGCTCGGTGAACGGGTCGCAAAAGCAAGACACAGGGTCGCAAATCGCAAATTTGCGATTTGCGATTTCGTGTGGTATATCGTCAACTTTTTTTCCGGGATGGCAAATCCATATATACTTAAAAAAAAAATGGTATTTTTTTTAATTTCCCTTGATTTTATATCACATAAACGTAAATTGCACCCCTTTTTTTTCTATTTATTTTTCAAATGTTTAATATACACCCTCGAAATCACGAAATTATCATTATCATAAACACATGACAAGATGATGACTTGATTATGTCAATGAAATCTTGGTACATATTTCCCCCAGTGAAACGGGGAGTAACATCCTTGTTGTTTACAACGGTGAAACTTGAAGTTTAGATTCTTATTGAGATGGCCGGTGAGTATATGAAATGAATACATTGAAGATTGGTAATACTAAAGTCATTTCCCTTTTTTCTATTATTTATTATTTATAGCTACGTAATTATGTAAATTTTTGGTATTATTTTTTTTTATATTTGGGTAAATTGCAAATTTTATCCATGTGGTCTTGCATTTTTGCCGATTTGGTCCTAATACTTTTTTTCTCGCATTTTTTATCCCTAAGGTTTTGTACTTTCGCTGCGTTTGTCCTTAACTATTGTAATAAAAGATATATCCTTAGGTGGATATATAGATACCGACTCTATTAAATGGTCACAAAAACCTAAATGAAAAAAATTCTGTTAACTTTCTCTGTTAAATTGTGCGAAATATCTAAAATACCCTTCATCTTCTTCCTCAAACACCTGACTTTTTCTAACAACCCAAACTCTTGGTTCCAAAGCCATTTTGTTACTTTGGATATATCTTTTTGCTCATCATGGTTTTTTTAAATTTATTCCCCCCTACATCAATTTGATAACTCTATGAATAGTAAAAAAAAAAAATTACACTTTTTACCCCTTAAAATTTTATACTTTATACCCCTTAAGTTGTAGCACTTTTTTATTTTCTACCCTTTATGTTTCAACGTTTTTTAGCTTTTTACCCTTAACTTTTATTACTTTTACATTTTCTACCCTGTAACTTTAAAATTGCCACCCCTTAAGTTTTAGTGTTTCTCCATTTTCCCCCCTTTAAATTTTAGCTACTTTCCATTTTCTTCGTCTAAACTATTATCACTTCTCCATTTTATACCCTTTACTTTTTAACATTTTCCATTTTCCTCCTTTACATTTTAAATTTATTTTTTCCTTTTTTTTTTAAACTAACAACTTATACATTTTTTTCTATTTTCTTACAACAAAGTTTTACAACAAAGTTTTATACTAATTTTACTACGATAAAATTATACAAATAATTGCAAACGATAATTTAAGTTAATATTTTTATGTAATATTCTTTTAAATTTGTATTAAGTTACATTTTTCAATTATACATACATATTAGTATAATAAAAAAAACAGCATTCCAAAAAAAAAAATACAATAAAAAAATAACCATAAAGAGATTATACCTTCGTCAACTTAAATTTTTAAATGAAATTCATATTGTAGTTTAAGAATGTACTTTTTAACCCCGTCGTAAAGCGCGGGTAAAAAATACTCGGATATATCAATTTTAACCTACTATGAATATTAGTTATTTTCTCTTATTAGGCTAAACTATAAATATATATATTTAGTATAAGAAACAATATCGAAGGAACATTAACAGCTTGGTGGTTTCTACGTCATGCCTACTTGGAAGTCCACACATGTTCAATTCTGGGGCATGTTTGGTTTTTTTCCCTCTTCAATATTTTTTAGTTGTTATTATTGTATATTTGTATATATATCAATATTATATATCTATATTTCCACTAGCTCCATATTAATTTGTTAGATTATATTGCCATTAACTCCGTTTAAATTTATTTTTTTAGTTGTTATTATTGTATATTTGTATATATATCAATATTATATTTCTATATTTCTACTAGCTCCATATTAATTTGTTAGATTATATTGCCATTAACTCTGTTTTAATTTGTTAGTAGATTGATGTATGAATTTTCAATTTCAATGTTATATTTAAAGCAAATATTTTTAATTTTATTATAGTTAAATGGCATAACCAAAAAAACGTTAAAAATGGTCTTTTGTACTTGACGAAATACAAAAAATATCGAGTATGACATAATTAAAAAATATAAATATATACATGTAAATTTCTACCCGGTGCAACGCACGGGCATATAAACTCCTCGTTTGATATCAATTTTAAGTTCCGGTTACGAGTATATCTTTGATGCTCGCTTAATTTGTAATTTAGGGTCTACAAGAGCCAATTTGAATGGTTCATGAACACTACATATGTTTTGTAATCAACTTATACAAACATATGACGAACATATTTTTATTGTGTGTATGTGCTTGATGTTGTGATCTATGTTGATCGAGTACCTTATTGAATGTCGGTGTGGCTTATTTAATTAGTTAATTAAGACACTATTATATTAATACCCTTTTGGTAGCCTTGACAAGAGTCACGAGATATCAAAATTATGGGCATTCGATATCAAAACAACCCTTCAACAATATTTCCTTATTCTTGAATATAAATAAATAACAAAATGTATAACGAGCTTAAACAATTCTAAACGGGTCCTATTAAAGCTACCCCTGGCCCATCCTTTTTTCCATCTTCTACGGTTCTACCCCCTGGCCCACCTTTTTTTTTTTACTTTCTAGGTATACCTCTCTTTTTTTTTTAATTTCTGCCTCCTATTTAGTCTAAAACTGAAACTGATTCTGTACTGAACTGGACCAAACTTAAATAAAACTAGACTAAAAGGTGGGCCAGGGGGTAGGGCAGACTTTTTGGGGTGGCTTTAGATTCACCCTTCTAGACTCAAGGAATTGTATTTGGAAGAAGAATGGTTAGGTAGAAGAGTACAACTGTATTTTTATATAAAAAGTGAGATCGGTGAGAGAAAAATGTTTCTTATCATATCATATACTTTAAAATAAGGTAACCAGCACATTGTTTGTTTATAAACAGTGGATGGTGGTTTTCCTTTTTTTTTTTTTTTTTTTTTTTTTTTTTTTTTTTTTTTTTTTTTTTTTCATTTTGAGTTTTTAAATACCTACAACTCTACAAATCTTGAATGTTAGGTAATAATTTATTCTAACTAAATATATATATACGCATGTCAAAGCTTTTCTTTTGAGAATATTTATTATACTGACTTCGAAAAGAATTGATTTTATATCACATAAACGTAAATTGCACCCCTTTTTTTTCTATTTATTTTTCAAATGTTTAATATACACCCTTGAAATCACAAAATTATCATTATCATAAACACATGACAAGATGATGACTTGATTATGTCAATGAAATCTTGGTACATATTTCCCCCACTGAAACGGGGAGTAACATCCTTGTTGTTTACAACGGTGAAACTTGAAGTTTAGATTCTTATTGAGATGGCCGGTGAGTATATGAAATGAGGGTGAGGTTCAAATGAGATTAAAAATATGTGTGAGACTAAGGGAACCAATGATATCCTGCCACATGTACAAAGAGAATGTTCCATACTACAAAACTCATTTACCCCAAACATCAATTATCTCACAAACGACAAATCGAAAAATCATGAAACTTGCACCATAATTTTCAGCGTTTTATCCTCTTCGACAAATCACCAAATTAATTGATGTTTGGGGTAAATGGGTTTTGTAGTATGGAACATTCTCTTTGTACATGTGGCATGATATCATTGGTTCCCTTGGTCTCACTCAAAAATCATGGACTCATTTGAACCTTACTCTGTAAAATGAATACATTGAAGATTGGTAATACTAAAGTCATTTTTTCTATTATTTATTATTTGTAGCTACGTAATTATGTGAATTTGGGTATTTTTTTTTTATATTTGGGTAAATTGCAAATTTTATCCATGTGGTCTTGCATTTTTGCCGATTTGGTCCTAATACTTTTTTTCTCGCATTTTTTATCCCTAAGGTTTTGTACTTTCGCTGCGTTTGTCCTTAACTATTGTAATGAAAGATATATCCATATAGGTGGATATATAGATACCGACTCTATTAAATGGTCACAAAAACCTAAATGGAAAAAATTCTGTTAACTTTCTCTGTTAAATTGTGCGAAATATCTAAAATACCCTTCATCTTCTTCCTCAAACACCTGACTTTTTCTAACAACCCAAACTACTCCCCTGAAATTATCCTTTGCTTACAAAAACAACACATATTACAAATACAAACCCAACATATGCGAATCAATTTATATTATAATCATAAATCCAAATGTAGAATTTAGAAAGGAAATTAAAATCAGGAACCCAAACACCATATTTTCGTCGGAGCATAAAAACCACCATCTTGAAAACCATAACATCATTATCCCAAAAATTACATTGTTATTCTTGACATGGTATACTATGAATTTCGTCCTCAACCACTACCATTTAAACCATCACCAACCAATCGAAAATACCATCGTGCCACCGCGCAACCGCCGCCGCTTCTTCCGTTTATTCTTCTGCGAACAAACAGATCCAAAATATCATTAATCAGATCCAAAGGCGTTCTAAATTCCGATACCACCACCGTCGCTACTTTGAACTTCGAAGGGTCGCCGAAGGGCGGATCTGGTTTGTAGTTCCGGCTACTCCCGTTACAGAAATGACGTTGTTGCTCGTTATAGAAATGATGGTTCGAATGGTGGTGGACTGGTGGTGGTGCCAATAACACAGATCCGGGTTTGTAGGCCATGAAGCTTGATTTTTATGTTTGACTTTTTTATGATCTTGTCTTTTTTGGGTTTGATCATAAAAAATCGGGTTATAATTTTTGTGTTTGATGATTTGATTCGATTTTGTTTGTGTTTTTGATTTTGGTACAGTTAAAGATATATATTTGTGTTTGTGTTTCTGATTCTGGAAAAGTGAAAGAGATACATTTTTTGTTTTTGAGGAAAAGAAATTAGGGTAAAATGGTGTTTAAGGAAATAGTTAGGTTTATGAGGAGGAAGATAAAGGGCAATTTTGTCATTCTAGTTGACTTAACGGTGAAAGTTAACAGAATTTGGACGGAAGGACAAACGCAGCAAACTAGTTTAAGTTCAGGGACAAAAAATGCGACAAAAAGAGTATTAGGATCAAATCGGCAAAAATGCAAGACGACAGGAACAAAAATTGCAATTTACCCTTAATATTTTATGGAAATGATGTTATGCACTACGTAGTAATGATGATTGATTTTGGTTGACATATAGACATTACCGTTTCGTAATGGAGTATAGATAGTATAAAATTTGGTTTTTCAAAGTTTTGTTAATCAGATAGGTATGTTTTTCATGTTATCATGCAAGAAACCCTTGTAATCAATCTTTAATACTTCATTTCTTTATTCTTTTGGTACGGAGTATTATATTTTTATATTTTATGAAAATGATTTTATGTACTTCGTAGTAATGATGATGGATTTTGGTAGACAAGGAAATGATAGATACTCCCTCCGTCCCAAATTAAGTGTCCTGTATCAGATTTGGAAGTCTTTCTTTTTCAACTTTGACCTTAAATATTTTTGTTAGTGTTATATATTACTTTATGAAAATTATACCAATGAAAATATATTTAAAAATCCAATCCATACATATATTTTGCATCAAGTATTATATAATACAAACAAAAATATTTAAAGTCAAAGTTGAAAAAGGAAGACTCAAAAAGTCAAACTAGGACACTTAATTTGGGACGAAGGGAGTATTAACCTTTCGAAGTATGGTTCAAATGAGTACATCAACTTTTTTGTGAAAATGGGGAAATCGATAGGAATGCGCAACGTGTCATTAAACCCTCTTTCCCCATGTTTTTAAAAATTAAATATCTCCCAAACGGTAAGTCGAAAAATCGCAAAAATTTCATCATAAAAATTGACGTTTTATTCTCTTCGATTAGATATGTGACAATGTATACTTTCAACAAATTTTTTTTTCTTCGTTTTTCCGTGGGTTGAAAACAATTAACACATATGTTACCAGCGAGTAACACATGTGATACTAATTTTGTACAATTTGTAAAACAAAACAAAAAAAGTCGTCGAAAGTATACCTTGCGATATGACAAATCGAAGAGAAAAAAATGCTGATTTTTATGGTGTAATTTTTATAATTTTTTGACTTATATATTGAATTTTTAAAAACGTGGAGGAAAATTGGTTTTATGACACGTGGCACATTCTTATTGGTTTCTCCATTCTCACCAAATTTTCAATTATTATTTGAACGTCACTCTACGCTTTCGTAAGGAGTATGTAGTCAAAGTTTGAGATTTGGTTTTTCAAAGTTGTGTTAATCAGATAGGTATGTTTTTCATGTTATTACGCAAGATACCCTAGAAGTGTTGTAATCAATCTTTAATAATTCATTTCTTTATTCTTTTGGTATCATATTTTTATATTTTTATATTTTATGAAAATGATTTTATGTACCGCGTAGTAATATTGATGGATTTTGGTTGACAAGGAAATGATAGATATTACTCTTTCGGAGTAAGGTTCAAATGAGTATATCAACTTTTTGTGAAAATGAGGGAAACAATACGAATGCGTCACGTGTCACTAAAACTTCTTACCCCACGTTTTTAAAAATTAAATATCTTTCAAACGGTAAGTCGGAAAATGACAAAAATTTCACCATAAAAATCAGCGTTTTATACTTTCGACAAACTTTTTTTTTTCGTTTTTCTGTGGATTTTGAAAACAATTAACACATGTGTTACCAGCGAGTAACACATTTGTTACCAGCGAGTAACACATGTGTTATCAGCTAGTAACAAATGTGATGAGTAACAGATATGATACCAGCTAGTAATACATGTGTTACTAATTTTGTACAATTTGTAAAACCGTGAAAAAACAAAAAAAAAAAGTCGAAAGTATACCTTGTGATATGGCAAATCGAAGAGAGAAAAATGCTGATTTTTATTGTGTAATTTTTATATTTTTTCGATTTACCTTTTGCGAGATATTTGATTTTTAAAAACGTGGGGGGAAATGAGTTTATGACACGTGACACATTCTTAATGGTTCCTCAATTGTCACCAAATTTTCAATTCCCATTTGAACCTCACACTACGCTTTCGTAATGGAGTATAGATAATCGAAAGTTTGAGATTTGGTTTTTCAAAGTTTTGTTAATCAGATAGGTATGTTTTTCATGTTATTATCCAAGAGACTCTACAAATGTTGTAATCAATCTTTAATACTTCATTTCTTTATTTTCTGGAAGGACTTATCATTTAGTATAATCCAATTTATGTAATGCTTTTTCTCATTTTACACTAAAAATAAAATCCTGCAATTTTGTCCCATGGAAACCGGCCATGTGTTAATGCGCATGTCATTTAAATGTTGGAAAATGACATATTTAAGTTATAATAATAACAATAATAATAATAATAATAATTCATTTACTTACTAATATCCACTACATTTGATTTTGTTCATATATAAAGTAAATAGTAAAACGAATTCCTCATTGCCTCTAAAATATCTTTATATGTTATGTGCTAATCCATTTTTAATAACCCTAACCTATATGTTACGTATATAAAGTCTTGGCATTTACGGTGGTGATGTCACTTGAGTAATGCCCAATCAGTAAGGTCTTCTGTATTACGTGCCAATTAACGTCTGTTGGTTATTAACATTTTTCACATATATAAATATTGTCTTTCTATAGCATTATTCGACTTTAATTTGTAAACATCTTTTATCATCATTGGCTCATTGTATTGCGTCCTACATAAAGTGCTCGAGTTAGATATTTTTTTTTTGTTTTTTGTATCTATAATAAGATAAGAATAAGAGTGATCTTGGAAGACATCGGTTTCGTGTTATGTTGCTTTCAGTTGAATTGTTTAATTCGGTTGTTGTCATCGTTGTTTGCAATGCATTAATGTGTCCACGAAACCTTTTGTGTTTCGTGTTTCAAATAATATGTCTTAAGCAAATTCTAAAATTTAGATCGTTAATCATCGATCTAATAGAGTTATAGTTTAATGAAATAATTTAAATAAATAAATTCACAATTGAGAGATATTTAAAAAAAGGTATAGAAAAAAAGGAATTTTTGATAATAATAAGAAAATTTTGATGTGTTTATTAAAGTTGAAAATTATCCTTTTTAATTTACAATTACATATAAGGTTTGTATTTAATACATTAAAACTGTCTTTTATAAACAATATTAAATAAAATCATTAGATTATATAGTAAACTTTTAAATTTTACTAATGTCTCATTATACAACACGATTTTATTATAAGTACGTATTTATAATATAATACCCTTCATAAAAGAAAACCAAAGTGTCAATAAAAATAGATATTTCATTAGTTTAATATTCATTCAAATCCATTCATAATAATAGATGAAAATGAAAATGTATCATTCATTTACAACTTGGCTTTTGAATCGTTGAAAGATCGAACGAGAAAGAGCATAAAAACCCTCCAATTAATTAAAGAATGTGATGTTGTTGTACTCGAATCGAGAAAAGTACATAAAAATGTACTATACTTTTCACTTATTTCAATTTAAAGTACACAACTTAAAATTTTTCAATTTAAAGTATCGAACTATCAATTTGTAATCAAGTTAGGGACGTGTTTTTCGTGAAGTTGCACAAATGCCGAATTATCGCCTAAAGTTTTCTCTATAAGTAATATATCTACTTAATCAGTTATTATTCCTTGATTCAATTTATGAACTAAATTGAATGAGACGAGAGAAATTTAACAAAAATTCATCACCACTTTAAACTTTAATTTCTCTCTTATTATTCAATATTTTTTAAAATTAATCGAGAAATATTAATCGATTAAGTGAATATGTTACTCATAGAAGAAATTCGATGACAATTTGTCATTTGTGAAATTTCATGAAAAATACACCTCTAACTTGATTACAATTTGAATGTTTGATATCTTAAATTAAAAAATTTAAAGTTGTATACCTTAAATTGAAATTGGTAAAAGGTACGGTACTTTTTTGTGTGTTTTTCTCATTTCATATTCCCTTTTCACGAAAAAGTGATAATTTGTACACTACCAAAATTTAGACATACACTACTAACATACATTCATTATTCTGTTGTACTGTACAACACTTTAAAGCATGATTAGTGGTGAAGACTAAATTTTGATGGTTTGCAAATCACCACCCTTCATGAAAAGGTTGTCTAGAAAAAAATCGTAATTAATCCAATACAATTGAATAATTTCGAGTCAATCAATATACAAAACTACTTAAACGCATGTTGATCATTAGATTAGAGTAGGACATCATTTTTAAAGTGCGATGATTTAGCATCATTTTCATCGATACACTACTAAATATGGTTTATATCATATAACATACTTGCTTGTTTCATGCGCGCACATTGTATAATGTGTGTATCAAACTTTTCAATCGTAGGTTGCTAACAAAAGATCGAAATCGAGATCGAGATCAAGACTCGACAAATTGACAATCATTATGAGAACCACAACCACATGTCAAGAGACTCTATGAATCCAGGTTACGCCATGGGATTACTAACTTGGAAGTGTTACATTAGTGATACTATACAGAATCAATTTGTAGTACATGTTGCACAACCATTCGTCTTTTCATACCGATATATAAACATGAAAAATAGAACTACAATAGTTTCGAATGGACTATTTCACTTGATCACCTGCAATGAACATTCACATCTATACAACATACACCGCGTTCGCAGTACATGAATTTGCTCAAATTTACACCTGGTCCTTCCAACTGCTAACCATCTCCTTTGAGCGATTGTGGCAGTTTCTGAAGGCAAGTCAATTGCACATTAGTAATTACTAGAATTAGCTACTCAAAACAAGGAAAAAAGATTGGCGCTTTCAGATGCTTTTGGAGGAGTATTTACTATGCTGTGTGAGTCTCAATAGTTCATGTGAGTTCTCATTCACCCAATGCGACGACAACAAAAACATCATCAAGAGACCACTTAACAAGCTTATTCTTGTCTACAGGATTTATCACGGCCCGTTCAGCTGTTGCCAACCGATACCCTATAACAATTTCATTCCTTTCACGACCCCTGATCATGATATCATAAAAGCATAGTTCTTCTTGATCATAAAGATAGAATTCTGCTGGTTTAATACACATCTCGTTTCCCTGCAAACGGCAATGAGTCAAAAGTCAACTACTGTTAAAAATATCATCAGGGAACTGAAAGCTTATTATAGAGGTGGCAAAACACCCAGTAACAGGTCATGACAGGTAGGTTTTGGTTCACGTTGGGTCAGGTTGAGTTGATTAAAACACTTTTTAATCCAAAACTTCAGACTTTTATGGATAACCAGTGTGTCAAATATAATTACAAAAATACAGGTATTCAGCATCAAGCATACTTTAACCTTTTTCCTGATTCATGCACTTCCATTATTACCTAGGTAACGTACTGACATTTTTTTTACCAAAGTACATAAATTTAGCTCACTAAACATGTCAGAAATAATTGAAATTCTTGATTCAATTAACCTTTTCAGCATACACTTCAGCAACTTCCAACCCGTTTTCTTCTAGCTAAAATTTTATATTTTCCCAGTTAACTGGGTTTTTTTTAAAAAAAAAAAAGAAAAAAGAAAAAAAAAAGACTCAACCCATTCTCAAGTAGACGAATCAAATTGGCACCTCTAGTATATCATAGAGCAATAAAAGGTACCTCCTCTGCAAAAAGTTCTTCAAGAACACGATTTATCTGTTTATCTTCAGCTACCATTGCTAGAGCCATGCTTACAAGCTCATTTGATAGCACGTAATCACTAATCTTGGTTACTGAAACAAGGTTCCGAGTTCTAGAATCCAAGATTTCGCTAATTATTATTGATTTGTTTGAAGCTTGCTGCATCTCACGAATCCAAGAACTATGAGAGAAACCAGAAACACGAAGAGGCGTTGAGTTTGTGTCTTTATAAGGAAGACGTTTTGACTGCAACCATTGTGGAATAGAAAGCTTTATAAATATCTTTTCAAATATGTAGTTACAAAAATAATCGTTCACCTGCAAGAATGGAAATTACCTGAATGTCTCGGATTAGGAGGAGGGTGGCTAGAGATCGTGAGTCGGAATGCACAATTGAATCTTCTACAGATTCATCTGCAAGAATCAAAATCTGTCCTCTCAGAGTTAGTAAGCAGATATGTCAAATTTTCATTTCCCATTTAAACCTCAGATTCTTGTTGCAAGTGACAAGGACACTTACAGAATCAAATGTCTCTAAAGGTAATGTCTCCAAATGCTTTTTGATGACTGCATTCCCTACACGGTGGACAAGTTTGATGTTAACCAGTCCTGAAATATCAAGTCCTCCATCCACTAGCTTTCTTTCTCTTTCCTTCTCCAGCACCTCATTAAACATCCATAACTCAGACCCCGGAGCCAAGAATGCCTCTAGAACCTGGTAGATGACACACAAAAGAACTTAATTTATGACAATAGGAAGACAACCTAATTACAAAATTTCAGTTGATCACTGAATTACCATAATCATATCATCAATATCACGTCGCCAACCACAAAATAGTATCTTTTCTGGAAATTTAGGAGGGTCCACTTTTTTGGGGAATAGACCCCTCCGTACCTACAAGAGCCACAACGAGTAAGAGCACAACCCAAACTTTTGCATGACCTAAAGAATCCTATAGGAACACAATGCAAGACAAGGTAAAAAATAATCTCCTAATATTCAGTAATTGTTTTCAGATACTGACCTCTGGTAAAGAGCCAGGGGAATATGTGTCATCATCTTCGGCTATAACAAGAATTTCATCACCCTCTTTTAATATATATTCATCTTTTGGATTTATATTTATCTTCCCTCCCTCTGAGGCAACCTTTACTCCACAAGGGATTGCATCAGGAAAGGAAACAAGTACATCTTCAAACCGCAAACCATCTAATTGAGGCCACCTTTTGATATAAAACTCAGCATTTTCAAACCCCAATATATCTTCCCATATCTATATATAAAAAAACACAATTTCATCATTAAATGGGCCTATTAAGTATTATTAATCATAGACGACCAAAAGAGACAATATCACTTAAGCACCTGTGCAAGGCCGGGCTGCAGAGCACACTGTATCATCAACCGTCCAATCACATCATGTGCAACCACTGTCTCAATTAGCTCTCCACCAACAAGCTTCACCAACGGTTCATTGTCAAGATCACTCATCTCAACAACAACATGACCCCTCAGTCCCTCTTTCACTCCAGTAAGGCTAAGCACAACCCGCAAGGCACGTGCATCACTCTGATTATGTCAAAAGAATGAATTAAAGAGACCATTTTGGCGTTCCACGTGAATACAATGAGAAGAACATGATCTTAAAGTAAGACAAACCTGATCTGCATTTTCATCTGCTGCCAGTACGATTATAGCACGTGCCTTGGAGACCGAAACCTTTTTTAAGTCTGCGAGTATAAGAGGACTGCCACTTCTGCATATAACTGAAGTGCCCATGAAGCTGAATTCAAGCTTTGCTATATCCATCTCCATCTCCTCCTTGTCTCGTTCTGCCAGAACAACAACCACCCCGCCACCAATGCTCTTATTTGCTATTGCCAGTTGCTTCAAAAGTGAACCCTGTAATAGAAATCTGCTCTCAATCTCCACTTTTGGGGGTGTTTGGGTAAGCTTACAAAACAGCTTATGGGCTTATTGAATAAGCTGTTTTTTAACAGCTTATAAGCTTATTAATAAGGCTTATGGCTAATATAGGCCCAAAAGCTTAGGTTGACATTTGATATGCTTAAAAAAAGTTCACAAAGTAGCTAGAACTTACCAATTTGTCGCTCCATCCAAGAACAAGTATATGGTTGCTTTCAATTACTTCACTTTTCCCTTTCCTTAATGAATCGACCTTCTCTGAAATAGCATCTGAAACAAGGCCTAGCATCATCGCAAATATCAGCATCCCTCCTGAACTAATAGAAACTGAAACAATCCGTGGCCCAGTTCCAACTCTATCAGCATGATTTCCTGAATCTGCCACGAATGTCCAAGAAAGCCAAAGGGCTTCGGCGAAACTACCATCACTGACAGCATAAAGTGCCAAACCACCAAATGCTATGAGAAATATTGTTGCAAAGAGAAGTGCAAGCAACTTTGCATAAGGATAGATAGAAAAGCACACGTCCACCATATACGCAATTCTCTTCTTTAATGGAACTTCCTCTTTGTTTTGCTTGGCCCGCTTTGAAATATTCTTTATTTTCGGAAGATCGTCAAGATATTTGTACAGCACAAATGGTGTTATAAGAGTAAACAAAACAGTGTACAGAGCAATAGTTCTACTGTCGGTATTGCCAATATACATAACTGAATCCTCATTCTCTTGATTCAAAATGTCAACGCTCTCACCATCAACAGTGTCCTTATTAGTACATAACCTATGAAGATTGTAATTCTCTTTCTGCAATCAAGTGAATCCTTATCAATGATCATCAAACAGCCTTTAATACAATCATCTATATTACACACATACATACATGTATTGCACTTATTTGTATTGCACTTGCATACATACATACATGTAGTTAGCAACCTTATTTGCATTGCACTTGCATACATACATGTTATTTTCTTTTACATTGGCCGGAGGTCCTTTTGGAAGCAGTCTCTCTACCCCCGGTAGAGGTATGACTGTCTACATCACACCTCCCCCATACCCCGCCTATGACGGGATTGGGTATTGTTGTTGTTGTTGTTGTTGTTGTTGTATCTATATTACACACATGCGCATAGAAGTTATAGAATCTTAGCCAGATGTTCAAAAAAGAATATTACACTTTCATATACAAGCAAACCTTATAAACCAATATTAATTACAACAAATTTAATACAGTTATTAATGTAACACCCCAAAGCCCAAAAGCATTGTCTGGCCCCATAACTTCGGATTTCATCTTATAAGCATGGTAGTTTCTTACTTTCTACCAATGTGAGACCGGTTGTTACAATTAAAGCATCAATAACTCAGAGAAGTAATGTGAAGTAGACGAATATAACAATCACATTGTCTAAACACTATCAGTCAAGAATATAATACATACCTGAAGCTTTGTAACTTCATTCCTCAATGTAATTGCATAAGATACACACACCACACATATAATTACCACCTGCATTGACAAATAAAGATGATCACACACTAAACATTAAACTGCTAGAAATGTACTGTATATTTCAAACAGTATAGTTTATTCACCGGATTAAACATCAATGAGCTCCTGTTCTTAGCACGCTTTCGAGCAGGTGCAATTGAAGTTATCGAAGACGAATTCGTCAAAGAAGATACCTGAACCTGAGAATTAACTTTATTATTAACCAATCTATCAGTATTATTAATACTATCGGCATCAGGCACGTGTGAATTTGACCTAATCGAACTCAACCGGACCGATTCCAAGTCACTTCCACCTAAATTCTTCGGAACCGAAGCAGTTCGAACCGGAGCCGGAGATGTAGACGAAACAGGCGGTTGTTTCCTCAACGACTTCACAGCACCTGTTTTAACAACAGTAACACGGTTTCGAGTAGTATTCGGACCGAGAAACGACGGATAAACATAATCGCGATCAGCAAACCCGAACGTTTGACCAGGAAAAGTGTCACTAGTGGTGGTGGTGGAGCTGTCGGAGGAGGAGTCAAATGATCGGCGAGGAGACCAGTTGGATGATGATGATGATGACGGTGGAGGTGGAAGAGGTTGAGCAGAGTCATCGGAGATGCGACGGACGGTGGGGAAGAGTGGACCGGGGAAGTGAGCAGTGGTGGTGGTGGAATCGGCGATTGTACGTGATTTTTTTAAAAGTGGCCGGCGTTCAGGTAACGGAATGTTAGGGTTTGGTTTGGAGTCCGGTGAATCACGATTTGACATGATATTAAAGTTTGATCGGGAAGTTGAAATGAATCCATCTGTCACTATCTTTCTATATATATCACATCTGTTTCTTCTGACACATTATTTTGCGTCAGTACTAATCACTGTTCATGAGGGTTTTATATGTCTGACGTTTAGAGTTTGTTTTTCACCGTTGCTAAAAGCAAAGTCACGTGTTGCTTTTAGACTTTTTACGTACACTCCACTTTGAAAATCAATCCATGGATGAAAAATATGTTTTAACGTCAACACGTGACAAATTAAAATGTTAGGAATAAAATTTACTTCATCCGTGACAAAATAATTGTTACGGACAACAAATATACAATTTCAATAAAATACTTGTAAGGCCCCGCCTTTTACAAACCGAAACATATCATATTATATATAATATTAAATTCGTTGGAAGCGCGTCCCCAAAACATATTTACCGAATTACATGTGTCCCAAAGGTACCGAGTTTTCAAAACATTTACACACTTATATAAGTTTAGTTACAAACATTTACTAAACAACCGGGTGTTAAGAAAACTATTCAAAACCAAAAGTTAGATTCCCAAAATGTCAGAGTAGCGCGTGACAGTCAGTCATTCCCATAAGCATCTACAACCCGGTCCACACCTAATAAAAGCCTGCAAAAGGTTTAACAACGAGGGATTAGCCAATGCTAAGTGAATGGAACCGTAACCGACGGTTCAATTCAGAAATAACAAGCCTACAACGAACAAACCAAACCAATCCAACAACAAGTAATGTTTACCGCCTAAAGCATCGTAAACAACAATCACACAAATTATGATTACCGCCTAAAGCATCGCAATCATAAGCACGTATCGTCAAAGAGGACCGGCGGCCCCTGGTTAGCCAACCAGCGAAAGCCTACAACCACTGCCGGCCCCAACAGTGGCTTACCGATAGTTTGGAAGCTATCTTCACTGACGAGGATTCATCCCTCAACTACATGAATCGGGAAACCCTGCCAGCCAAACAATAGCCCCAAACCCAACCAGCGTTGACCTCTGAAATCACATATGCCCGAAGGCCCAAGCATCACATATAGCATAATCGTCATGCCAATATGTAGCGTACCTAATCATACCGCGTAATAATCATGCCAATCAATAATGATAATAACCAAATAATCTAAATACCAAAACCAATAATCATGCCAATGCCTTAATGAGATAACCAATCAAAACTAATAACCGAAAGTTCATCCGTTGCAACCAAACTCGTTACAACGGAATTGAACCGAGGAATACAATCCCACTCACCGAATATTATCGTCTGATTACCAACTCAGTGGTCTAATCTTACTGAGTGGCCGCCCGCTTATCTGAGAACACAAAGATAACAAGTCAATAACTCGTCTCATAATCACCATCATAACATATTTATCAAATCAAGTAATCTCTAAAGTCTAAGTAAACAAAAGTTCAATCAGAATTGAAATTAAAAATCCCGAACTAATGTTTAAAAACTGTAAAATGTCATTTTCGACCCTTAAATGACCCCGAATGGCCAAAAACCACCTAGGCTATTAGAATATAGTTTTGACCATTGGGCCGTTTCCGAGTAAACATGTGAATCTCATCCCAAACCGAGTTAATGAAATTGTTACATAACCGTGACCCTGAAAAGACTTACGCATTTTCAAAATTTACAAAACCCGTCAAAATTATTCATGTGAACGCGATCCGGATCAAGGTGGCTGGATCGCGTTCACCTTTAGAAAAAGTTCTGTCACCGAAATACACATAGCAACGCGATCCGGATCAAAGGGCTGGACCGCGTCCGTATGACCAAAACTCGACTATACCAAATTATAACGAAGGAACGCGATCCGGAGACAGGGCCGGGATCGCGTTTGCTAGTTCAAAAACGACCTGCACTTTTAGCAAGAACACAACTCCGAGACCAAAACTCCATTTTACCAAAATCAGTTGCAAACACGAATTTTTACCATAAAAATGACCACAACATCAACCACTAACATAATATAACAACAATAAACATCATCTAACTCATGTTTCATCATCTAATTACAAAATCACCAAAACCTAGCTTATGAACTAACATGAAGAACACAAACTAATTCTAACCATAAATCATCATGTAATCAGTCAACTATCAATGAATAATCAACAAGTAATTAACTAGACATGATTTCCTAGCTTCAATTCATACCAATCACCTATATACATCATATGCCCAATTTCTATGAAATAAACTCAAGAACACTAGAATTACTTACAATCCAATGAAGAAGATGATATGGATGATGATGAAACTCAGATTTCTTTAGCAAGATTTAGTCACAATGATTTGTTCTTGATTTTTATTTATAAAAGATGAGAGGTGAGGTTTGAGAGCATGTAGGTGAAAGTGAAGAACAAACACTTTAGGTGGAAAAATGAGTAGGTGTATCCACCGACTCCCTCCTTTATTTAGTGTATAATTATACCCGATCCTAGCCTATTGTCTGGAACCCGAAAATACCCGAAAGTCAAAATACTTTTATTTTACCGTCAACTTTGTTTATTTAAAACAAACAATATTTTATTAATCACAATAAAACCTGAGGCTCTTTTACTTGTTTATTTTCCAAATAAGCCACTTAACTTAATAAAATACAATTTATTTTTAGGCCCAGAAACAGGATGTTACAATACTAGTGTTGCTTGAATGCTTTCCTTTTCTTACTTTTGCCAAAATTACAATTTTACTCTTAAATAATTAATTAATGTTTTCTTTAAAATTATTACTCCCTCCGTCCCATATTAATAGTCCAGTATTCCATTTTGGGCTGTCCCAAATTAATTGTCCACTTCCATAAATGGATAAAAATGATGAGATAAAATCCTTTTACACCCTTACTTTATATATGTAGGACAAAAAAGTAGGTAAAAAGTAAAGGGTAAAACTGTAATCTTATCAAAAAGTAAGAGAGAACTTATTGTTTTCTTAAACTGCGTGTTTTTTGTCTGGTGACAATTAAATTGGGACGGAGGGAGTATAATTTAAATAAGGGAATATGGTAATCTCGATTAATCTTCCCTGTCAATTTTTAGTAGTGGAAAATTAATTGGGACAACAAAAAACGAAAGATGGACAATTATTTTGGAATAGATAGATTTTTTTATATATGAATTGTTCTAACATGTGCCGTGTGCGTTAACGTGCATTTTATGAAGACGGATTTTTATTAATATTAACATTTGTTTTCAATACTTATTAATTCAATCAAATAATTATCTTTATTATTGTGCATATTATAAATACAGATTATGATATGATATTTCAGAAAATTAAATGTTCGTTAAATACAACTTAATGCGTAACTCAATATTACACCTTAACCCTTTTTATATATAGAGAAACATAATATCTCATTTTAGATCCAACATGTAAAAATTTACAATTCATTTAATTAAAATGATAACGATTTGTGTCGCATTAATAGACAATAATTTGATTACTCCGTAGCATACATGAATGTTTGGTAGTGTGTGAAATAAATTATGCAATACAGGATGAATAATTGAATATTCCTTTGTTTTTCACAGAAATCAAAGTCATTTATGTCCTTGATGCGAATATATATAGTACTTATTAACTACTCCGTACTTAATTAAGTGCCATGTGTTTTACAAAAGACATACCGAGAGTAGCATTGGAGAAGGCGAAATCGTGCAGTCATGTGTTCCTGACAAGGCACGTGCAACCCATCTATATACAGATTCGAACCTTAACATGAGCATATACAAAAAAAAAATAAAAATTGGCATTTACAGTTCTAGCACCACTCCCAACCATGACACAAATTGACGCATCATTTTTTGTCACATTAACATCACATTAGCACGTTTTAAACTGACACAAAACTAACACAACACTGACAACAATAGTACATTACTCAATTTTTCGGACACTACATTTACCAATATACTTTTAATTCTATACACTGAACAAAAAACAAATTTAATTTTCTAATGCTTCCGGCCCCACTCCTTCCGTTAGTTAAACATCGCAAAACCGAAGAAGAAAAGTGACGGCTCCAAGTGACGTTGCTGTGCCAATGGATTCAGTTTAGTGAAGCTCGTCAATTTTCCCACTGACGCTACCGTTGACAGACGTCTAAGATATCTATTTTCTTGCGTCATTATTGCCCAATCCTTTTTATTAAGGAGTAATATTGATTGATGGAATCAGTATTTTTTCTCCGTACATCACTAAATATGTTTTAAATTGATGTATTGTACAACAACATGTTTAGTGGTGTACAAATCCTCACCCTTAATTTATTCATGATCTAATTGAATACGGAGTATTTCAATTGATAACTAATGAGAAAAGTACAAACCGTAGTACAATAACGGATGTAATATATATTTTTACAACATGAATATAGGTGTAGCATAATAAATAAATAACTAATACTAGTATAAAACCCGTGCTATGCAGCGGAGTATAGTATGATCCCGTAATGATGAGTCGTTAGCGGTAATTTTCTTTTATGCAGAGTTATGAAATTGATTTCGTGTAGCAATTCAATGAGTTTAAAATCTGCAAGTCCACATTGTAGATATGAAAAAGATAGATGCAAATGAGCTATTTTAGAAATTATTGTTACCTGCCAAAAGTAAAAGTAATATACGGTCTATTCTGGTATATATACATGGAAATTTAATGCAATCAAGGATGAATTTTTCTTGTGAATGGATGGTTACTATAAATGTAGAAGGGTAATTTAGGCATTTTAAGTTTTTTAAGAAGTGTAAGATTCAACATAAGAGATACTTTATAAGTAGTATTAGATACATATACTAGGGGGCGGATCTAGAATGGGGCAGTGAGTCAACTGCCTCCTCAAGAAATTTAATATCACGTAAAAATGAATTCTTTTAAGGTATTAACGACAAATTCAAAATTTTGCCCCCTCAAAACTACAAAGAATAACAAATAAAATTTGTTTGTTCCCTCTTTAGATTTTCTAGCACTCATATACTTTTACATTGTTAACCTTCAACTTTGTTATATGTACACTATTTGTCCATCTGAAATGCCCCGATTTTTTTTATATACTTTTCTCAATTTTAAATCACCTTTTTAAATGTCCCACAACTTAATTCTATAGTTAAAGTATATTTACATACCTCAAATAATGTTTAAAACCTTAAAAATCAACTTTTCAAAAATCAGACGGAGTACCCACTGGGTACACTAGTACGCCCCGCGTACTAACATTAGTACCCACCGGGTACTCAATCTTGAACCACTTTCTGTACAAACTTGCACATTAGTACCCGCCGGGTAGTTCATCAGACCTGCACCAAACTCAGTTTTAAAAGTGAATTTCAAACGCGAATAACTTTTAACTCGTTATGAGTTAGACCACCAAATTTTGCAGGCACCTCCACTATACCAAAATGAATATTTCCCTTTTTACACTTTTTCAAATTTCAAAAAAACAACCGAATTGGACGTATGACTAATTTAAGGCCATTTTAACCACTTTTTGGTAACAACCAAGATCACAAACCACACAAGCTAAGGTCTGGAGCTTTTGACCACAATTCAAACACATCAAAACAAAGTTAAAGGAACCAACAAGGTAGCTCTAGCCTTTATTTAACTCGATTTGGCTCACGAGTGCATTAGTGACCCATTTGGGGCACTTTTGACCCGTTTGCAAACAAAGACCATTTTGACCCCTACACAAGTCAATCATATCCCATAATTGACTTCTAAGAGTAAATGACTACATGTCACCACCAAAGTCCAACCAAAACATAATCTGACTCTTGACCATTTTTCATCATTCAACAAAACACAAGTTTAACACTAATACTTGTTATATACATTCTAACTACAATGTACACAAGTTACAACCGTTTTTGACTTTCAAAGTCAACTTTTTCCAAAAACCACAAGTGACATGGATTACCATGCTTAACTTCAAAAACTCGTTTCAAAAGGGCGAATTATACAAGCCATATACACAACGATAATCAAAAGAGAGAAAGAGCTTGCTACTCACACAAACGCAAGCTATATCCACGCTACTCTTTCTTAACCGATTTTCCGCCCCTTTTGCTCACTACCACCTACACATAAAAACACTTAAACCATAAGCATTATGCTTAGTGAGTTCGTGAGCAATTAATCAAGTAATTCACCAACACATATATCAATATAAAGGTAAATTACTCTAACCACATAATCTTAGTCAAATAACTACTTAGCACAAAGTAGATGTCAAATCTCTATGCGGATCCGCGGCCAATATTACTTAGTACCAAATCACGTCGAAATGAAAACTAAGTCAACAACAACTCTATGCTAACCAAGTTAGCAACCTCTACAAAGATGCTCAATCCACATAATCCACAAGTATCATTAATTAATCAACAATAACTAACGATAAACAACAACAACAACAACAACAATGTACCACTCGATCATGTAAACCTCTTGCTCGTAAGCAATCCGGAATACATGACCATTACCCAATTAACCTCCACAATACTCACCTTGGTGTTTAGATGAAGATTACAACAATTGATCACAATTTGTTCCAAGCCTTTAATCACCTAAACACATAACACATAATCTACAATAAATATTTAAAACTTGCTAATTATCAAGATTAACTAGAATCCACAATCATACTCCCTCACTTTGAGTTAGACTTAGCTTGACCCCAATCAAATTAGTATACCCAATTCATTTCTATAAGCATAATCATCATTACACTTAATTACTTGGATTTCTAGTTAAATTCTCATTTAAACAACATATTACTACTCTATAAACATCACTAGTAACACTCTAAGTTAATCAACATCAACTTAGATGAATTTAGCAAAAACTCTTATTTTGCTTAATAACACAACTAGTGATTTCAACATGATTTAAGTTGTATTATGATTATCAACAATCATAATAACACTAATAAACACTAATTCAACCAATTTCTAGGTTTAATTTCGGATTAAACCTATCAATTTAACAAACCCTTAGTTAAAACCCAAAATGCCCATTTCTAGGTTAAGAAATTGAAGGAGTAATACTTACAATCAAGGAAGAAGAAAGGAGTAATTTGCTTGAAGATTATGGCTTGAATTGAAGTTAGGGAAAATGATTTGATGAAGTCATAAGCTTTCTAAGGTTTGTTTCTCACGAATTGAGTTTCTGGAATAAGATAGAATGATTTTAGATACGTACATACTAACTTCCTTATTTGGGAAGTAATATAATTATTTCCCTTTATTTCCCATTGTCTGGAACTGGGAAACCATTTACGATTTCTATTATTTTTTTAAACTTGTAGCCGAAATAAATTAAAATGACTATTTATTTATACAACAAAATAATACCTCGAGAATTGGGGTGTTACACCATCCTTTAAACTTAAAAAGTTACGTACGATTAAATGCAACTTATAAAACTTAAAACTTCGAGGGTTGACTAAATGATAAATGTGAAATGTTGATAACTCTCTCACATTTGAGGATGTCCAAGATTCAAATCCCACTTAGTGCGAACAATATTTAGGGGTCACGCCAATCTAAATAGGAAGAGCTTTACATGTACTAAGTATGTGGTGGGGGTTTGATCTCTGTGTAATATTAATCTATCAAATATGGTGTCGAAAATACAACTACAAAATGCATCAATATAATAATAATAATAATAATAATAATAATAATAATAATAATAATAATAATAATAATACTTGCAATAACTCAACATGAATAGTGTGTGAACGGTATCGTAATAAATACGAAACATACATTCTCATTCTCATGAACTAGAATTGCGTCGACCTTTCATATATAAATTACATCATTCATGTGTTTACTCAACTCAATTCTCCGTCATAAATCGAGTACACAAGGTTAGGATCAAAAAAATCTTTATTGATTTTTATCAACTTCTATTTTCATTATTTTATAATTAATATATTAATATTAATTAATAGTATTATTGTTTTTGAGTATGGATAAAATTAACCCACACAATCCGTCATTTTAAGTCAGAAATGAGTTAATTAGCTACTTATATTGTCATCATATCATCATTTTAACAGTTTACTCATAACTATTAGCGTCACCACAACATTAATCTAGCTAATTACAGTTGTAGACGCGAATAAATTTGCAAATATGTACCCAAAATTGTTTCCTAAAAACTTTTACATTACATAGGTTTCTTAGCTTGAAGATATGCAGAAAATTTTGATTGGCATTGTCATCCTGGCTACAATTTTCCTTCTTGTGTGTGGTAAGTCGATCGTCAGTACTTCGATTCTGTTATGAACAAATATTTAAACATATACACAATTTTCATTTTAAATGATAATTCATTAGTAAATAATGTCCTTTACATTCATTGATAAGCTTAATATTGTTATCGTAATTGACAGGACTACAATCGAAAGCTGTTGAAGGACGAAAAATTATAAGTGATCCGGGTGACACGATATTGAAAACATGTAATGTCGATAAGGACTGTAGTTGCAGTTGGTTTTGGCAAGACCCAAAATGTAAAAATGGTTCATGTAGTTGCGGTGCAATAATCAATAGCTAATGATAAACGAATACAACAATTTAGACATGTAAGAAATGAGGCGATCGAAAATGTAATGTATGGAAACTATAAAATGAAAAATATTTGTATTGTATTTAATAATAATGCTAATATAAATAAACTTTTGTAGCGGTATTAAGGTTACCTTTCAATTAAGAGGTTAAAGATTAAAGTTTTATGCACGTGACGATCATAAATATTCGTATTAGTGATGTGTGCGATTAGGCATGAGCGGCTCAAGGTATTGAGGGGCCTAAAGCGAACTTAGAATATGAGGCCTTATCAGTTTTGATATTGTTGACTATTACCATTTTTATGCATTTTCAATATAATGTGTTCGGTACAATTAGAAAAATCTATTTTTCTAAATTAAAAAACTCGATTCATCCTTTTTGTTGTGATATAGTACTTCAACTTTAATTGTTTGTTACTGATGTAATATGTTTTCTTAAAAAAAAAAAGTTAACAATTTTACCAAAGCAAACATCATTATAAAAAAGATCATCTTCAATCTTTTACTTATATAATATGAAGTTGTGAAAGGCGACTGAGTTATCGACTAATTGTAGACTTAGGGATTTACATCTTTTGGCTCTTAATCTATATAAAGATTTTATCAAAGTTTTTAGCGAGGAATATCAAATATTACTTTCACATATTTTATTCTCATAATCTAATTATATTGACATCATATGTCATGTTTTCTTCTTCAATAATATTACATGATATATTAATTCCAAATTTATGTGACATTTAATCACGAGTTATGTTTGAAATGACTGAGTTGGTTATTTGAAGAATATGATAAGTGATAATGTGTAAAGAGAAAGATTGAAGAATTCAATCGTGAAAACACAAAGATTATTATGATAAAATTACTTTGATATACAGCCAATGAGATACAAAGATTGAATTTAAAGACATGAAAAATAGAACGCCGGAAACTTTTTAAGGAGATCATTTAAACTAAGCGAAAAATATGGGACAAGTCGTTTTTATCACTTAAAATGGTACGAGTTGAATTTTTTAAAGCCTTATAGTGTTGATTTTACATAAAGTGAGTCTAGCCCCTCTAGTGACTAATCTTTTAGAACTTACATTCTCTAAAACGTTGAAGATCCTTGTTGTTATCTTACACTAATACATGACATTGAAAATTCCGGGGCCTTACAAATTCAGGGGCCTAGAGCCCTAGCTTCACTAGCCTTACTCTCAAGTCGGCAGTTGTCTTTCAAACGAAAATAACAGAGGGAAAAAAACAAAAAGGAAAAAAAAACTTTTTGGACATTGATAATTAATAATTTAATACTGTTATAAAGAATATAGACACAACCTAATTAATACATTTATTGAAGAGTGCATTTAATGCATTAAAATAAGATTTTACAAATACCCACACTTTTTATATGTATCCCCTCTTGGTCTTGGACTAGTTTTTTTGGGTGCAAAGGATCGGATCGATATGGTGAAAATTTCATACAAACTTCTCATCTTTGTTGCAGTTTTGCTTATTGTTCATGGTTAGTAATTAATAATTATGTCACTTTTTGTATACGAATATTTATCTAATCAAGTGATACCTATATTACTCATTACTGTATTTTTATATATCATGTATCATGTAAATATATTCATATATACATGTATATATAATTCAATATAACATAATATATGAGATTCTAGTTGATTTTTTTTATAAATAAAGAAATGGAAAATCCGTATTTAGTTAAACATGGCTTATTATTTATAATTTGGTTTCCTTGAACCCAGTTCGAATAATTTGTTTGTCGATGTGTAAGTTCCGTTTGTGTTGTGTACAAATCATTTATTATTATTTGATTGCAATTTGTGACTTTTATCTTTTAAAAGTGAAATCTAGTTTAAACTGATTTCATTTCATATATATCTATGATCTACGATGCATATAGCGTACGATATATTCTTGATTTTTACTTTTTCTAGCAGAGTCGTCGGAACTGAAAGTTGTGGAAGGACGGATGATGGCGGTCACAAGAGAACCCGATGACGTGCTTTTGAGAAAGTGTAATGTTAATAGCGATTGTCGTTGCAAGTGGTTTTGGCAACGTCCAAAATGTGTAAATGGTTCATGTACTTGCAAATAATGGCTCTTTCTTAAGAGTAAATGACAACATAATAAATGCTATTAAGTACGGAGTATTAAGTTTCACAATTCATTCATGTGAAAATATATAAATTAATATATTGTTTGATAGTTGTTTTATTTGGTGTATTATAATAACTTTTCATAATGTATTTTTGCATATATTTTTTCCCTTCAAATATGAGTAAGAGTGACATTAATTGCTAGGAAACGATGATACTTTTTTTTTTTTTTTAACAAAAGGATGAACCCTGAAATTTTATTGATAATCGTAATCACTCTTCAAAATTGAGGTAATTTCAAACGGATTAGTTAGGGATAAATTTTGGATATCCGAAACAGTATATATAATTACTAGCCTTTAAACCCGTGTATACACACGGGCTATGCAAGGAAAAATAATTAATTTTATAATACTTAGTTTGTCTTCTTTTTTTTTTATAAGGAATTTGTATTTATTATATCTATTAAAAAGTATATCTAATAAAATTAAAGGTTTTGATTAAATATTTTTTTATATCATTAATTACGATGACATCGAGTCATAAATTTTAACCAATGGGTTATGCAAGGAAAAATAATTAATTTTATAACACTTAGTGTGTCTTTTTTTTCATAATTAATTAGTATTTATTATTTATACTTTTTTTTGTCTATAGGTAATCGATTAAACCGTAAACGTTTATGTTATACTTCTTATCTAATAAGGATTTATGTATGTTATCATTATCAATTAAATACGATGGACACATAAATTAATTAAATAATATATAGAATATATAAGAAAGTTGAATAAAGTAAAAGTTTTTGTTTAAATGTTTTTTTATATTATGAATGACAATGTCATCGAGTCCTAAATATTAGCCAATTTTACAAAATTGAACAATTCTATTCGTTAATATAAATTTTGATGACATCATTAGATGTTTTCTACATATAATTTAAGATTACTCAAAACTCTACTTGAAATTTCGAATATTCAAAGTTTGGATATTTGACATTTCAAATTCGAATATCGGGTTATTTAATCACCCGAATAAAAATTCGAAATCTATTTTTGGCTTATGATGAAAATAATATTGTTGTTTTTAAACAAAATTTATTTATGCTAAAATACTTTCATTTACTAATCACAAGAAAAAGAAAAGATGCACTTTGACCATTTGACCAGCACCTTCAAAAATCAGTTAGGCGCTAATTTCCAACGGTTATAACTGATTTCTAACAAGAATCTAAACCCCTTATAACAAGATCATTGATCAACTACCTGTATAAATACCGAACCATATATCCTTGATGATCCTTACACAATCAATCAACAATCATTCGCAGTAATACTAATTTCATCACCAATGGCTGAACCAGTTAACACACCCCCACATTCGAATAAAGAAGACGAAGCGGAAGATAGCGCCACTAGTAAATCAGAAAAACAAGAAGAGGATAAAGAAGCTGTATCACAAGATTTATTGATAGTGGACGATTTACTTGATTACGTCACAGGCAAACCGGAAGAACAAGTAGATGATGAAGGCGATAAAGAAGTTGTAATCGAAGATATCATGGTGTTAAGGGATCTTGTTCGTTATCATGAGTATGAAGGGGTACTCCCGTTTGAGAGTTTGGATCATATGCAAAAATTCTGTTATCCATGGATTCGTTTGGGTTATGGAAATCTAGGTGGATGGAATGCTTATTTCGAAAAGTTGAAGAACAAATACAAGAATCGTGTTGGTCCAATCGAGCCTGGTCAAGAAGAGGAATTCGAATTGTGGAAGATGGTTTTTGGAAATGAAGGAATTGGCGGCAATGAATTGGACGATACCGGCACTAGTAAACCGGAAAAACAACAAGAAGAAGATGATAAAGAAGTTGAAATTCAAAAGTTGAAAACAATAGAGGGTTTTCTTGAATACGCGGCAGGCAAACGGACTGAACAAGTGCAGGAATTTGATGATGGCGTGAATCGCAAACTGAAAGAACAGGTAGAAGATGAAGACATTAAAGAAGTTTTAGTGGAAGATAGCTTGGTTTTAAAGGGTCTTGTTCTTTATAAATGGTTGATAGGGGTGTACCCGTTTGAGAGTTCTGATCATATGCAAAAATACTGTTCTATTAGAATGTATAAGGGTCAAGGAAATATGGCTGGATGGAATGCTAAAATCGAACATTTGAAGAACAAATACAAGAATCATGTTGGTCCAATCGAGCCTGGCCAAGAAGAGGAGTACGAGTCGTGGAAGATGGTTTTTGGAAATGAAGGAAGTAGCAGCGGTAATAATGATGATGATCAGAAACCGGTTGCATAAGATGAGTTTTCTGTTCTTTACGAGTTTGTGTACGGTGATCAGAGTCCGGTTTCATAAGATGAGTTTTCGATCTACTCTTTAGAAGTTTGTGTACATTGATATGCTGATGATTTCTTACCTTGAGAAATCGAATTCCAGTACAAAAATAATGTTTCGTTTGTAATAGGGTGAAATTCGTTGATTGATTGTAACCGTTGATAATAAAATGAGTGTTTGATGAATAAACTGC
Source organism: Helichrysum umbraculigerum (assembly GCA_949592205.1). Lineage (NCBI taxonomy): Eukaryota > Viridiplantae > Streptophyta > Magnoliopsida > Asterales > Asteraceae > Helichrysum > Helichrysum umbraculigerum. The sequence continues at coordinate 379,839,330 of CATIUR010000001.1, read as the reverse complement.
AACTGCAATCGTTTTTTTTCTTCGTTTTTTGGGTTTGTTGAGTAAAATTGTTTTGATTTTCTGATGCACCTTTGAACTGATTACTTGACTTTTATTTGGATTAGTTACTGTTGAATGTGAAGTTTTTGTTTCTAATTTATATTTGGGATTGATTATAAGAAAACTAATCCGATTAGCATTCGTTTCTTTGTTTATGGTGGTGAAAACTGATTATGGAAATAAATTAGTTTTATCACAAGTGGGATTAAGTGATAAACACCTTTGATTATCATAATAACCAGCCACCAATTCAATCAGAATTGCTTCAGTTTTGGATTGATGATTTGGATTTAGAAATTTGAGTATTTGACCCATTCAGCATAATATATAACCAAATCAAGTACTCCGGTTTTCAGGTAAATCAGAAATCAATGAGTTCAGTTTATTGAAAGATTTAAACGGTACTTCATTAGTTGGTTAAACTCCCAAACATTGTTACGACTTACAGGTGATGTGAATCCTGTAAAGCTGCAAGTAAATCATGTGCAGAGTACTAAACATGCTAAAAAAAAAAAAAAATTCAAACAAAACTAAACGCTTTATAATTCAATCCATTGTACATGTTAGCTATACGCCTATAACCAACCCACGACCCATTTGACCCAGTTATAACATAGCTCGTTTACTTACAAACTCATTTCAACCTGTTACTTACACAACTCATTCTACCCATTTCTCCATTGCTACTTTCCCTTTAAGAAACATTTAGATCATCACTGGCATTCATTCCAGCACATGAAGATTTTGTTCATGTCAGCTGAAAATCAGATTATTTGGGAAGAATTTAGTATGCTTGTTCAATTAAACGAGTATTTCATTAATTTCTCATAGATTACAAGAGTGTATGAGAAATTAACGAAATACTCATTGAAGCATTTCGTCAAACACTTGTTATCCATCTCATGAAAGATCCGTTTTCAAACGCATATGATTAATCAACTACTGCCATCATATTAGTGAGTCAACACAGTGTAATAATCATGAAAATAAATATAAAATTTCATACGAAAACAGAAGAGAAATTTTACAGGAGTTGATTAGAGAAGTGATGATTTTATATTTTACCCAAAACGGTGTAGTTTTAGTTGGTCCACTTGACCCTTTTTTTTTGTTAAATAAAATAAAAAATAGTTACTTTCATTTACTATACACTTTGACCAGTTGACTATTTAACGGTTATAACTGAACTCTAACAACAATCTAAAACCGTTATATAATATGATCATTCATCAACCTGCAGTATAAATAACCAACCATATATCCCTAATTCATCATCCTTACACATTTAATCAACAATTATTCAATTCACCCTGCTGTTACTAATTCCATCACCAATGGCTGAACCACTTAACTCGACACATTCGTCTGAAGATGAAATGGAGGATGATAAATATCTGGAGAAAATTCAGGATTTAGCCAACCGCAAACTGAAAGAACTAGTCAAAGAACGAGGCGCCAAAGTAGAAGTTGTTCTTGCAGATATCGTGCTGTTAAACGATTTTCTTTTGTATAAAGATGGGGAAGGAGTGTTCCCGTTCGAGAGTTCAGATCGTATGAATAAATACTGTAATCCATGGATTCATGCGGGTTATGGAAATATGGCTGGATGGAATGCTAAAATCGAACATTTGAAGAACAAATACAAGAATCATGTTGGTCCAATCGAGCCTGGTGAACAAGAGGAATTCGAATCGTGGAAAATGGTTTTTGGAAATGAAGGAAGTAGCAGTGGTGGTAATGATGATCATCAGAAACCGGTTGCATAAGATGAATCTTTTGTTCTTTTACTAGTTTGTGTATGGTGATATGATGATTTCTTACCTCGAGAAATTGAATTGTAGAGCAAGAACATAATGTTTCGTTTGTAATAGGGTGACTTTCGTTGATTGATTGTTAATGTTTCGTTTGTAATAGGTTGACTTTCATTGATTTAATATAATCGTTGATAATAAAATGAGTGTTTGATGAAGAAATTGCAACTGCAATTGTATTTTTGGATTTGTTGAGTAAAATTGTTTTGATTTTCCGATACACCTTTAAACTGATTACTTAGACTTTTAGTTGGATTAGTTACTGTTGAATGTTAAGTTTTTGTTTCTAATTTGTACTTATGATTGATTATAAGAAAACTAATCTGATTAGTGTTCGTTTATTTGTTTATGATGGTGAAAACTGATTAAGGAAATAAATTAGTTATATCACAAGTGGGATTAGGTGATAAACACCTTTGATTATCTTGAGAACCAGCTACCAATGAAATCAGAATTGGATTCATTTTTGGATTACTGATTTGGATTTAGACATTTGATGACCCATTTTACATTAAATATAACCAAATCAAGTAGCTTTTAGGTACATAAGTCTAATAAATACATGCACTGATATTGGAAAGTCACGTCCAAAAATTGCCTAAATCTACTCTTGAATCTCAAACCAAACTCAGTGAGTTCAGTTCAACTACTTAGAGGTGGCAAAATGGGTAGCATTGTTGTGTTAAGTAACGGGTTGAAATGAGTTTATAAGTAAACGTGCTATTTTATTACTGGGTGAAGTGGGTCATGGGTTGGGTATAGACGTATTTAGCTAACACGTACGATGGGTTGAACTATAAAGTGTTTGCCTTTGTTGGACATTCTCGAATAAGCATCTTTAATTAGTACTCCCCACATGATCTCTTTACAGCCTTACAAGATTTTCTTCATCTGTTTGGAAGTTTAACCAGTGAATTACAGTTTCAAATTTTTTATCGACCGAGGCTGCATTATAGTGAGAGGTGGCAAAGTGGGTGAGATGAGTTGTGTTAAGTAACGGCTCCAAATGAGTTACTTATATTGGCAATGATGCATTTGAATCCCAATTTATGCTTATTTTACTTTCTAGTTGTTCTATTCTTAACAGTTTTGGTGTTTCTGCACATTTTGTTTGAGGATCTGCTTCTTACTTTTGATAATTATTGTCTACTTTGATCATAGTTAACTAATATTTTAATGCTGTAATGTGTAGTGAACTTTGAATACAACAAAACCAGATTTCAGCTGATTTGATTAGTTGAATGAGTATAGATGGATGGACAAATCTTCATGTGCTGGAAATGATTGTGTAGTGACATTTTCAATTTCAATAACAGTGATGATCTAAAATCTATAAAAGCGGAAGTGGCCCTTACATAAAGTACCCAATATTTTGATCGTGGCAAAAACCGAATATGGAAGTTTAATTACAGTGATGAAACACTTTTGATTATCTTGAGAACCAGCCACAAAGTTTACCCTTGAATCTCAATCGAATCAGAATTGATTCATTTTTGGATACAGTCCTTTGAGTATTGAACCCATTTAACATAAATTATATCCTAATCAAGTAGTTTTTTGGTAAATCGGCCAAACAGATACATAGAATGCTATTGAAACCGCACGTCTAAACATTGCCTAAATCTACTCTTAAAACTCGATCCAAACTCAATGGGTTCAGTAGAACTCGAATGCAGCCTCAGTCCGTTGAAATTTAATTCACTTGTTATACTTCCAATCTTGTAAAGCTGTAGTTAGATCATATACAGATTACTAATTGAAGATGCTTATTAGGAAGTGTCAAACATAACCAAATGCTTTATAATTCAATCATCCTACGTGTTAGCTATACGCCTGTTCGGCTGTACCCAACCCATTACCCACTTGACCCAATTATAATATAGCCCCTTTACTCATTTTGACCCATTACTTAACACAACTCATTCTACCCATTTTGCCTTTGTGACCTACACGGTCCGTGAAGGAGCAGAAAAAGCAGAACTCTTGAATAAGCTCGTGATTAACGGTCATAGGCTATAGTAAATGTGGGGCCGGCCAAAAGTGCCGAGGACTTCAACAAGTCAGGATCAACCACCGAGGACATCAACTAGTCAGGATCAACCATCGCAACCACATGTGCACCATTTCAACATTGCACAGTCAGTAGTCACCGTTACAGTAGGAGAGGATGTTCTATCCGTCCTTGGATCCTCAAAGGATGGGGCAGTTGACCCTAACCACGATGGTGGTTTGTCATAATGATCATGTGACCCTCTGCAAAAAAAACGGAGTAGTTCTTTTTGCTGGTATACGATACCATTTTTATTTAGTTTCAGTATAACAAAAGTTCTACTAAAATGCTATAAGAGATAAATATTTTGTTCCTTTGTTAAGTTAAAAACTCCAGCAACATTCATATTTAATTTCTTCTATTTGTTTATCATACAATTTAGTATGTTTTTGTTTAATTAAATGAGTGTTTTCGTTGATTTCTCATGGATTACAAGAGTTTACATACAGCTCACTGAGAACGAATTACATTAAACCTTATCGTAACTAAAATGTTGCAACTAATAAGGTGGTTCAGCTTTATAATAACACATCTCATTGAAGCAATTCGTCAAACGCCTGTGAAAGACCCGTTTTCAAACACATCTGATTAATCAACAATAACCATCATCAGAGCCGTCTCTGAGTTTTCAGAGGCCCTGGGCAAAATAATGCTAATCACCAAATGAGGCCCTAAATAAAAGAATGTTAATCGCCAAAATGAGGCTCTATAATAAAAAGCTAAATTTACAGTTTACCAAATGTAGTATCAATATTAACTCAAGTTTCTTTATGATCCAATTATCTTATAGATAATCATGTTTATTTTTTTTCTTTTCATATTAAATGATTAACAATCAAAGTTTTATCAAATAATATACATACTATATACATATACATGGACATTTTTGAGGCCCTTACATAAATCGGAGGTCCTGGATGGTCGACCACCTCGCTCATCCTCGAAGACGGCCCTGACCATCATGTACATGCATAAAATATTTCTCATAAATACAAAAGAGAAATTATACAGGAGCGGGAGATCGAAAACTATGAACATAATGTTTTTATATATTACCCAAACGGTGTCGTTTTAGTTGGTCTACTACCCCTTTTCTTTAGAAAAGAATAAAAAAATAGATACTTTCATTTAGTATACACTTTGACCAGTTGACTAATAACGGTTATAACTGAATTCTAACAAGAATCTAAACCCGTTATAACAAGCGAAATATATTCCATCATTAATCAACCTGTATAAATAATCAACCATATCTGGGAAATGTGTAACTGATAAAACTTCAAAACAGACAAGTGGAAAGAAGAAATCGGAAAACGAAGGTTGGAAACGGAGAAAAGTTTTGTATAAACCTCGAATTTTCCGACGGGGGTTTCGAGCATCAAAGAATTTTGGAAGGGTCAGTTGACACTCACCAAAGTACCATATTTTTTACATAAATAGTTGAAGTGATTCTCACGGAGGACACTGTTAACCTTACCAATAGAATTTTGGGACGACATGATGAACAACGTAAAGAATACAAGAAAGAAGAAGGATAAACTAACCTGAATTATGGAAAGTGACGGCCGGAATCGGAAAATATGTTCAGAATTGCAAGAGAGAGAAAAAGTTAAGATTTTTAGGTTTGCAAATTTAAAATGAGAAGAAAAGGGCTAAGAAAAAGGGGGGAAACCGTTTGGTAGGTACAAGCGCTCTGTACGTAACACGTGTCTAAGTATAACAGGAGGGGAAAAAGGCAATGATGACAGTTAATAAAGGGAGATGAAAAACCGTCACATCGCTCAGACCAACGCGACTTTTCAGCAGGAAGAAAGCAGAAGAGTGGAAGGTGTGATTTTTTGAGTCTAGTGCAATCTAGTATACTACTATCTCCCACTAGACTGGGGGACTTAATGGTGTAACTAATATTCCACCCACTTATTACATACTTCCACCTGGAGGAAACCATTACTCATTATTATTTTGATACATATGCCTCCGATCGGAGGAAGATCATTAATTGATCTTGTGGCGTACAGGTGGTTCCAGTAAGGTGCCTGCTACCTTATATGGAATCGCCACCAAATTATCTTTTATTCTACCTCCACCTGAAGGTTTACTCGCCATACTTCCAGGCCTAACAAAATTAGAGTGGGGACCATTGATAGATGTGTGTGAAGATCACTTGGACGACTCAGATTGATCTAGAGAGAATAATTGTAAGTTGGCGTAACCTCTTACAACTCAAAGAGGGCCTAGGCCCACCCTGGATTTTTTAATTGTAGTAATTAGTATATATAATTTTGTATGAGTAATATTTTGGTCTAGAATTAGCTTTTGGCCCACCTCATATTGTAAGCATGAAACAGGTTGGCCCATCCAGTTTAAATTATAGGATAATCACTAGGAGATTTTATAGTTACTTGATTATTTTTTCTAAACGTTTATCTAATTGTTCAAGTTCTATAATCACGGAAATTAACTAGAGAATAGATACTCAACAATTTAATTTTAAATTTGTTAAAAGTGACTCATGATTTGGTAAGTTAACTTTGTTATCAACACCTCAAGTATTTTCATGTCATTAACTAAATGGTTATTTGTGAATACTAAAGTTAACAGTCTGTTAGGGTTAGATTGATTTATAAAATGATATAGCTTACAATGTCATGGTGTACAAAGTAGCGTTCATAAATAGGTTACACAATCATCTTTTACTTTAGTGCTTATAGTCATTCGTATTCTCATGTGTTTTTAGTCTTTCATGTTTTGTTTTGGCCCACCCTACATAAATTTTTTGGCTACGCCACTCTAAGTGCTATCATGTGATTGGCCAATGAAAGTTTGGAAGCCAAGTAACAACAAGTATAAAAGGATCATCACTTCATCAAAATCCATATAAATTTTTTGATATAGTATTGAATGATCACAAGTTGGTTTCCGACCATCATTGAAGAGGGACGATTAACGATTTGCAATTTAATCGTCACCTCCTACCAGTCATGATTGCTAGAATCAAAATTTGCCGTCGGTGACTATCCCGTCTTCTCCGTCGCTACTCGGAAATATCCAAACTTACGCCAGGGATATTTTCAATACAATATATGATAATAATCTACATCTACATCTACACTTCTACACTATATATTAAAAGAAAGTTAAAATTAGGTAATCATTAACTCTATAATCTAATCTTAACCCTACATTGATTAGTCCTTTTAAATTAGAACCCTTGATAATGTCTCTTTTAGATGATTACCTAAATAGTGAATTAGAGCTCTTTAAAAAGACCTTATTGCCCCTACTTAATTATTCCAACATCATTTAAAGAAAACTAGCTATAAATTTGAAAATTTAAAAACAAAGTATAAAATGTAGGTTTAATTGTACTAATTAAATTATGTATTCATACTTTTAGGACTTAATATCATTCATTTCAATGCAAATTTCCAATAATTATGTAATTCTTTACCCATTCATCCACCGAATTTACCAAATTAATATCCTAAATAAAAAATGCACTTCAATAAAAATACTACCTAGCCTTTGAAAATCTTGGCCGAATCACAAAAATCCGTCTGGTAAAATATGAACGTTTAGAAGTCGATTATAGAGGATAGTTACAGCAAAAGTCTAACAAAATTTTCAATTCTTAGACGGGTACGGAGGTGGGTTAGTGTAACACCCTCAAATTTCGGGTTGCGGAAGCGATCAGGTCGGGTGTTACCAAATCAAATATCACAGCATAAGATACATAATGAACGACTCTAAATGAGACGTTTGAAAATAGTTATTACATTTCCCAAAATAAAAGGTATACAAGTTGTGAGTTCGCAAAATAATTTCAATACATAATTTGTAATACAAAAGTTATGCAGAGAAATCCAGATGTTTGAAAATATGCGACTCGAGCTAGCATAATCTTGTAGCAATCCTAATCCTGCTGGGCACCTGAGAACACATGCTAAAATGAGTCAGCTATAAAGCTGGTGAGTTCATAGGATTGTTAGTTGAAAACATAAAGTATAAAACCTTGTATGTTTCGAAAAGTGGTTCAAAATCTACGATTTTGATATGTATTGTATTATGGTTGTAACACCAATGTGTATACATCTATTGAGGTATCTCATACCTAAGTGGTTTAATAGTGTACCTAAGTACATAAATATTGAGGCACTCCGTGCCTGGATACCTATCAGGTATTAAATAAATCTATCAACGTGAGGCAATACATGCCTAAGTGTAAACCGTGTGATTGTATGACCGCGTCATATGTCAACAAGAAATTGTAGTTCCGTAGAACTATGATTGAATATCTAGTGTATTGCATCCATCAACAGTTAATTGTAGACCCGCAAATCTATAATTGAAAATGTTTAGTGTGTCCGTTTGACCAGTTAGTGTAAGCTAACCCGGACATGTTTGAAACTGTTTTATGTGCCCGTTTACCCAGTTAGTATAAGCTAACCCGGACATGTTGGAAAATGTTTTGTGTGTCCGTTTACCCAGTTAGTGTAAACTAACCCGGACATGATTGAGCTAACGGCCTCGGTGATAACCTCACCGATCCGTTAACTTATTGCGGATCATGAGCATAAGCTGGCCCATCCGTGAATGTGTGTGGATCACGAGCATAAGCCCGCCCATCCATCGATTTGTGTTGTACTTGTGCCCACTGCAATACCGTGACATCGTTTTGTGCCCACTTTACCGTTGCATCGTTTGGTGCCCACTGCAATACCGTGACATTGTTTTGAATTGCCCGCAAGCAAAGTTTGTAATTGAGCCAACAGTACTACGACATGCCTGACTTGATTGATTGAGCCGACCGTACCACGACGAGTCCGACTTGAGGAGTTGTGTTTGTATGATTGTATGTATACTAATATACATAAGTAATATTGAAAATAGCACCAAGTGCTCAAGATGATACACGAGCGTGTATATATATATATATATATATATATACACACACACACACACATATATATATATATATATATATATATATATATATATATATATATATATATATATATATATATATATATATATATTTGTCGAATCAGCAAACACATGTAACAATCATGCCACGCATGAAGATAATTGTTTGTATCTAAATATGTATAAACAAATATTTAGATATAAGTAGCACATTGAACCTAGGTATGAATACTCGTCACCTGGTTAAGTTGTATTAGTATAAGGAATCTATACTAACGTATGATACTATTGTATACTCCTAGCCTAAAGCCTAGCAAGTATATTGGAGTCTCGGGAAAATGTTCACTTAAGTACAATTTGCATTCTAATGATCGTGGAGTGTGTCGACAGTTTTAGCCCCTAAAAGTGAAACTAATCCTGTAAAAGTATAGTCGTTGTCATGTGGGTAGAACTAACCAGTTCTAGTATATGTGATAATATTGTCCCGCGACAATATGGTCGTTGGATAGTGGTAACTAGTCAAGTTATGTATTAGTAATTGTTTTCCAACAATCTAACAATGTACGATTTGTAACCTATCTAGGTTAAGTATTGATATTGTTCCAAAACAATATGATGGGTGTAATTCCTAAGTATTACGCATTTGTATTACATAACAGTAATATAAGTAAGTGTGAATTATAAAAGTTTATTAATATAATTCGAAAACAGTTGTTGTGCATGTGTTTCACCCCGAAAACAGTAAAACAGTTGAAAGAGTGGGGCTATGAAACTCACCTGTGAGTTGTCAGCGATCCTACGATACGTGTGTTGTCCGGATGATAACCTCCTAGTGTCCTTAACACGTGAGGTTATATAAGTACAAGATCAAATAGTCGGACCAAGTAAGTCGTTCGAATGTTTGTTTGTCGCTTGGTTTTAAAGACCGTGTACGGGGGTTCGGGGGCAGCGCCCCTGATAGCGGGGTCCAAGGGGTGGCAACCCCTGGCGGGGTCCAAGGGGTAGAGCCCCTGGTTGGGTTTTATTCCTACTACATTGCTTTAGTACAAACGCCTCCGAAATCCGAATTCGGAGTAAAATCAAGTGGTAAAATACTTAGTGAAATCATATGTTTTTAAGGGTCTGTGGTCTGCGACATTAGGTGTGACATAGAGACTGACGTCGCTTAGTGCGACGTTCACAATTTGATGTGACATTGTGTGTGGTGTCGCAATGTGCGACGTTGTTAAATGTTACGTTCAAATTTCACTGCGACATTACCGTTTATGTCGCATCATGCGACATCATTAGGTTTTGCGACATTGAGCTGCGACGTTACATTGACAATGTCGCAGCACTGTTTTTGGTCCCTGCGACATCAGGACCTGTTCGACGATTTCAAGATCCAAAACGAGTTTTGGTTTGATTTTTGGGTGTTTTGATGTTATAGAAAGCTACTAACATGTATTTCTAAGTAATCTAAACAATTTCTTGTGAAAGAAATGATTTCTAGAGAGAGAGAAAGAGAGAATCTCACTTTTTAGGAAAATGGAGAGGATGGAAATGATGATGAAGATGATGATGATGATGGTCCGGTGTTGCTGCTGATCCCGATCTTCTTGTTGTTGTTACCGATTTGTTGTTGTTATTGTTTTTGGTTTTTGGTTGGTGAAGCAAATCGATAGAGAGAGAGAGCTGAGGTGGGTTTAGTGAGAAGGAAATGAGAAAAAGAAATGAGGAAGGGAGGGAGGCCGACCAAAAGAAAAAGGGAGGGGGTTTTCCCCACTTCGTCCCCAATTTGCGGTATAAAATACCCGTGTTTTTGTACTCGAAGGTAAAATAAATTTAATATTTTAATTTCAAAATTTTGTTTATGCTTTTCGTAAATATTTTAAATAAGAAGTAAAATATTTCGCTTGAGTTACAAATATGTAACTTGGTTATAATTTTTATAGAAATACAATTATTCAAAGTTTAAATCTGGCGCGAAAATTGACTTTTTGACCGGGTGTTACATTCTCCCCCTGTTATGAAAATTTCGTCCCGAAATTTCGTGTGAGGCCGTGATCGCGTGGGGTCTGGGGAGAAATGTATGTATGAGAAGTCTGTCGGATAGATTGTAGACATACCATGTCTATGACGGAGTTGAAAAGCAATCATTCCATGATTGTGTCGTTATTTATCATTGTAGTCAGATTCTGACTATGTTGTTTGTTCAAGGTATGATTAAGTCGTGGTTACTAGGTAACCGTTTACGTTGTAGTCCATTCGGGACTAGGCAGTTGTCACAAAGTGACAGTTTAAAGAGTAGTCCTATCAGGACTAAGTGGTTAGTGAACGTTCAGTAGATCAGTCTGCTGAAAGCAAACTTTGAGTTTTACGGGGGCCTAGGTTAACTAGCCCTATGATGCACTCGACATTAAGTAGACGAAGGTGGTATCAGGGGATAAAAGTACGTGCTTAGCGTAACTAAAATCGAAGGGTTATATTTTCGAGGAAAGGTGTACTTACGTTATTGTAGGAGATTGGTTCAGTTCATTCAGAGCCGATCAGGTGAATTTTGCGTTTCCGTTTTGGGCAATCTTTCTTGTAATGATCGGGTTCTTTACATTTGAAGCATATCCTTCGAGAGTCGGGATTGGCAGGAACTCTGCAATCCCAGATTTTGTGTCCAAATCGTTGGCATCTTTCACAGGGTAAACCACATGAACCATCATGATGACGTTTACAGCCATGACAAAATGGTTTGTTACCCGCATAGCCTCGTTTTTTATTGGGTTCTGTAGCGTAGGACCTCAAGGGTTCGGGTTGATTCGTTGGATTTTGACTAGAGCTGGAATTTCCATTCCCTTTTTCTTGAAAATTTTCAGTTGCAGGTGTTCCGCGTCGAACCACCTATGCCATGAGTTTGTGGGCCATACGAACAGCATCGTCAATAGTGACAGGTTTGGAGGCTGTGACCATTCCCTCAATTTGTATCGGGAGTCCTCTGATGTACCTTTCGATTCGTTGGGGTTCAAGGTTCACCAAGGTTGGGCAGAGAAGTGCCGGTTGGTGAAAATGATTGGTGTATGTCATGATGTCATTGTCCTTTACGGTGAGGTGCCATAGTTCATCCTCGAGTTTGTGTAGTTCCTCACAGGGACAGTACTCGTCCCTCATGATTCGTTTCAGTTCCTCCCAAGGAAGTTTGTGAGCGGTGTCGATTCCTACAGTTTGGGCGTAGAAATTCCACCAGGTATGAGCAGTATCATTGAGGGTGCATGTGGCGTACATGACTTTGCAGTCGTCGGGGCAGTTGCAAATGTGGAATATTGATTCCATTTTCTCGATCCATCGGATTAATCCGACAGCCCCTTCAGTGCCGACGAAGTTTGGCGGGTTACAGTTCAAGAATTCCTTATAGGTGCAGGGTCGCTCTCGATTTCGTGTAGCTAGAGCTTCAGCCACTCTTTGATCAGCAAATTGGTCGCGTTCAGCTTGGGTGTATGTTTGTCGTTTAGGCGGCATGATTCTTAAATAAGAATGAAACGAGAAAGTGTGAGATCTTTATTCAAAGATTTTGATTTTTGTAGTTGTATACACAAATCGGTATTACACCGTTGCCCACGGATGTAAAAGTGATAATGATCCAGAAACCACTTAAGGTGTCTGCTTGAAAGTCCTCGGACTTTAGAATTTTATATGTGTAGTCGTACTAACGACCTAGTTGTATTTTACATGTAGTTCAACCAAAACTATGTGGTAGTAGTCTAGCAGACTATAATGTAGTACTAAAGCACTATAGATGTAATCCTAATGAATCATAGTGTAGTACCCTAAGTACTAAAATGCAGTCACCGCGTACTGTAATGCAGTGCTAATAGCACAGTATTGTAATACTAATGTATTATGAGTGTAGTACCGCATTACTATGAAATGCAGCACCACGTGCCGTAATGCAGTATCAACATACTGTGTAATGTAGCACTACGTGCTATGTGTTGTGCCCGAAGCACCATGTGACACCACGTGCCATGAGTTTGTTCGATTATATCCCTAAGGCCGAATATGTGTTGAAGTTATGTGATTTCCTAAATGTAGCACAAGGGCTAGAATGTAAGTGCCAAGGCACTGAGGTATTGTATTGATTGATCTAAATGATCACATTGTGATTTTGATAATTTTTGTGGACTTAGTCAATGCTAATCCAATGGTGACCAGTTCGGTCAAAAATTAGAAATTCGTTTGTTTGTTTTAAATTTTGTGAACGTTTAGCATGTGTGGGTTTCCATCCCAATTGGTAATGTTTATACCTCCTTCCCGAGGTTCAGCGGTAAGTGTGCTATTCTCCTATGCGTACATGTGGAGAAAGTGTTGAGTCGTGATGGTGAGGAAGACGGCGATGTGCCTCTTCGCGAGTATATGATGGTACAGCGGAATTGTGTTATATATACTCAGTATATATATAGATATGTAAAAGTAGTACACATGTATGGCCTATTCATATATACCTACAGTACATATAATAGCCTAGGGTGTCTAGCACATAACAATCAGAGTCAACTAGTAAATTCCTGATCCTGTATAACCCCTTTCAGATGTCACATCATCTTTATTTAATTGTACATAGTTAGCTACGCTATGTTAAATTAAACTCGTATGATGTAATCCCTGAACCAGTTATACCTAATGAGGAATACAGCCTAACGTTCATAGTCTAGGCCCACTAAATGCAACCTAGTTCACTATAACCTTAGGCTCTGATACCAATCTGTAACACCCTCAAATTTTGGGTTGCGGAAGCGATCGGGTCGGGTGTTACCAAATCAAATATCACAGCATAAGATACATAATGAACGACTCTAAATGAGACGTTTGAAAATAGTTATTACATTTCTCAAAATAAAAGGTATACAAGTTGCGAGTTCGCAAAATAATTTCAATACATAATTTGTAATACAAAAGTTATGCAGAGAAATCCAGATGTTTGAAAATATGCGACTCGAGCTAGCATAATCTTGTAGCAATCCAAATCCTGCTGGGCACCTGAGAACACATGCTAAAACGAGTCAGCTATAAAGCTGGTGAGTTCATAGGATTGTTAGATGAAAACATAAAGTATAAAACCTTGTATGTTTCGAAAAGTGGTTCAAAATCTACGATTTTGATATGTATTGTATTACGGTTGTAACACCAATGTGTATACATCTATTGAGGTATCTCATACCTAAGTAGTTTAATAGTGTACCTAAGTACATAAATATTGAGGCACTCCATGCCTGGATACCTATCAGGTATTAAATAAATCTATCAACGTGAGGCAATACATGCCTAAGTGTAAACCGTGTGATTGTATGACCGCGTCATATGTCAACAAGAAATTGTAGTTCCGCAGAACTATGATTGAATATCTAGTGTATTGCATCCAGCAACAGTTAATTGTAGACCCGCAGATCTATGATTGAAAATGTTTAGTGTGTCCGTTTGACCAGTTAGTGTAAGCTAACTCGAACATGTTTGAAACTGTTTTATGTGCCCGTTTACCCAGTAGGTATAAGCTAACCCGGACATGTTTGAAAGTGTTTTGTGTGTCCGTTTACCCAGTTAGTGTAAACTAACCCAGACATGATTGAGCTAACGGCCTCGCGTGATAACCTCACCGATCCGTTAACTTATTGCGGATCACGAGCATAAGCTCGCCCATCCGTGAATGTGCGTGGATCACGAGCATAAGCCCGTCCATCCATCAATTTGTATTGTACTTGTTCCGACTGCAATACCGTGGTATCGTTTTGTGCCCACTTTACCGTGGCATCGTTTGGTGCCCACTGCAATACCGTGGCATCGTTTTGAATTGCCTGCAAGCAAAGTTTGTAATTGAGCCAGCAGTACTACGACATGCCTGACTTGATTGATTGAGCCGACCGTACCACGACGAGTCCGACTTGAGGAGTTGTGTTTGTATGATTGTATGTATACTAATATACATAAGTAATATTGAAGATAGCACCAAGTGCTCAAGATGATATACGAGCATGTAGATATATATATATACACACACACACACACACACACACACACACACACACACACATATATATATATATATATATATATATATATATATATATTTGTCGAATCAGCAAACACATGTAACAATCATGCCACGCATGAAGATAATTGTTTGTATCTAAATATGTATAAACAAATATTTAGATATAAGTAGCACATTGAACCTAGGTATGAATACTCGTCACCTGGTTAAGTTGTATTAGTATAAGGAATCTATACTAACGTATGATACTATTGTATACTCCTAGCCTAAAGCCTAGCAAGTATATTGGAGTCTCGGGAAAATGTTCACTTAAGTACAATTTGCATTCTAATGATCGTGGAGTGTGTCGACAGTTTTAGCCCCTAAAAGTGAAACTAATCCTGTAAAAGTATAGTCGTTGTCATGTGGGTAGAACTAACCAGTTCTAGTATATGTGATAATATTGTCCCGCGACAATATGGTCGTTGGATAGTGGTAACTAGTCAAGTTATGTATTAGTAATTGTTTTCCAACAATCTAACAATGTACGATTTGTAACCTATCTAGGTTAAGTATTGATATTGTTCCAAAACAATATGATGGGTGTAATTCCTAAGTATTACGCATTTGTATTACATACCAGTAATATAAGTAAGTGTGAATTATAAAAGTTTATTAATATAATTCGAAAACAGTTGTTGTGCATGTGTTTCACCCCGAAAACAGTAAAACAGTTGAAAGAGTGGGGCTATGAAACTCACCTGTGAGTTGTCAGCGATCCTACGATACGTGTGTTGTCCAGATGATAACCTCCTAGTGTCCTAAACACGTGAGGTTATATAAGTACGAGATCAAATAGTCGGACCAAGTAAGTCGTTCGAATGTTTGTTTGTCGCTTGGTTTTAAAGACCGTGTACGGGGGTTCGGGGGCAGCGCCCCTGATAGCGGGGTCCAAGGGGTAGCAACCCCTGGCGGGGTCCAAGGGGCAGAGCCCCTGGTTGGGTTTTATTCCTACTACATTGCTTTAGTACAAACGCCTTCGAAATCCGAATTCGGAGTAAAATCAAGTGGTAAAATACTTAGTGAAATCATATGTTTTTAAGGGTCCGTGGTCTTCGACATTAGGTGCGACATAGAGACTGACGTCGCTTAGTGCGACGTTCGCAATTTAATGTGACATTGTGTGTGGTGTCGCAATGTGCGACGTTGTTAAATGTAACATAGGGCCTTGTGTCGCATTGTGCGACGTTCAAATTTCACTGCGACATTACCGTTTATGTCGCATCATGCGACATCATTTGGTTTTGCGACATTGAGCTGCGACGTTGGCTGCGACATTGACAATGTCGCAGCACTGTTTTTGGTCCCTGCGACATCAGGACCTGTTCGACGATTTCAAGATCCAAAACGAGTTTTGGTTCGATTTTTAGGTGTTTTGATGTTATAGAAAGCTACTAAGATGTATTTCTAAGTAATCTAAACAATTTCTTGTGAAATAAACGATTTCTAGACAGAGAGAAAGAGAGAATCTCACTTTTTAGGAAAATGGAGAGGATGGAGATGATGATGATGATGGTCCGGTGTTGCTGCTGATCCCGATCTTCTTGTTGTTGTTACCGATTTGTTGTTGTTATTGTTATTGTTTTTGGTTGGTGAAGCAAATCGAGAGAGAGAGAGATGAGGTGGGATTAGTGAGAAGGAAATGAGAAAAAGAAATGAGGAAGGGAGGGAGGCCGACCAAAAGAAAAAGGGAGGGGGTTTTCCCCACTTCGTCCCCAATTCGCGGTATAAAATACCCGTGTTTTTGTACCCGAATGTAAAATAAATTTAATATTTTAATTTCAAAATTTTTGTTTATGCTTTTCGTAAATATTTTAAATAAGAAGTAAAGTATTTCGCTTGAGTTACAAATATGTAACTTGGTTATAATTGTTTATAGAAATACAATTATTCAAAGTTTAAATCTGGCGCGAAAATTGACTTTTTGACCGGGTGTTACAGTTAGCGAGTTTGGATACGGGATGTGTACAAATAATTTTATTTCGCGGGTATGGGTATGGTGATGGATTTTGGAAATTCACGCACGATCACCCACCCGTATCCGTATCCATATAATGGTTATTTTTAACTTCAGTTTTTGTATATATACTCTTTATATATATATATATATATATATATATATATATATATATATATATATATATATATATATATATATATATATATATATATATATATATATATGAAGATAATGTACAACCTTATACGATACGCTTTTATATTTGGATTTTCATGATTATTACGTTTGAATTTTGTATTTTATGAAAACGTGAAATTGTTCGTTATCTTATAAGTTTCGAAACTTTGAAGTTATTTAAATAGGTAAACTTGTTATCTTTAATATTTATAATCTTAAATATAGTATTGTTTATGGTATTTTGGTTTTTTTTTTTTTTTTTTTTTTGCCTGTGTTTTAAATTTTCATTGTATTTTCAACTAAAATATTTTTTTGTTCGGCAACAGTTACATACATAGGGAAGTAATGCTATATTGGCATAATTACATAGGCCTAAAAGTAGACCTCATTTGTTGTTATTTTTTTCTCTCTCTTAATCTCATCGAATCAATTCTTTTTATCCACCAATAGTATTATTAGGTGTATATTTAAGCTTACAAGGTTAGGTCCAATAATCATTTTCCTACATGGTGATAAACAAAACTCGCAGATAAACTTGAAAAATCGATGGGTACTACTAATTGGGTACCCAGCAGATACGGGTATATTTTAAATAGGTATGGGTACGGATACACTAAAATTAGCTCGAACCCGACACGTTGCCATCCCTAATATAAGTATATTCATTAGTTGAGGTTCACCATAGAGGCTAAACGTAGTTGTGTCACGATATATAGTTTACGATGTAACTTATGATTTAAATTTAAATGTATGTGCATTTCATCGACATCATTTATATGTATCCAAAACACCTACAAAATTACACTACAATGCATTGTTTTATTATGTAGCCAGATAATTAACAGTCTACCGTTATTATTAAAGTTTAGATATAAACATTTGTCTTAATATCATGAAGTAGCCCGCAAATTTTGCGGGTTATAATCTAGTATTATATTATATGCCTCCTATATAGGGATGACAATGGATCGGATATGGATCGGGTGGAGCTATATCCATATCCATATCTATATCCATTTATTTCTCTTCATCCATATCCATATCCACTAAATTTACAAATCATCCGTCCACATCCATATCCGCTGGATGTAGCGGGTTTATGGATATCCATTGGATATCAAAAGAATTGTTAAACATCATGATATTCTTGACACAAATTGTTACAAATACATATAATATATAGTTTTTACAAAACTCAAAACACTTATTTGTTGTTTCTTGGTTTGATAGGCACACTTTGATTGTTGGTTTGTGACTTCCAATTGTATAGTGGAATCAAAAATTAACTGTACGGTGTTTTATTTGGATAGGGATGTAGGAATTTCGATTTATTGAAATTATATGATGAAAATGACGAGTGAAAAATAAATATTTGTTATAAATTTTGATGTATAAGAATGATCGGCTTAAATAGTTATAATTATATAGAGTTAATATGTTTATAGTGTATGTATTATGTATATGCACATATGGATTTCGGGTGTAATGGGTGAATCCGTGGATGATAAATTGTCATCCACATCCGGTCCACTAATCATCCACATCCATATCCATATCCGGTATACATCCATTTAGATCATCCATATCCATTTTAAATGGATGGATCAGATGGATATCCACCGGGTTGGATGTCAATTGCCATCCCTACTCATATACCTTCTCCCTAATATTGATATTCATAGACCACAATCTTTAAATTAAAATTCCTTCTAAAAAGTCTTCTTCTTCTTCCAATGATCCAAAACAATATTACAAAGTCATTCAAGGTATGTTATATGTATCTTATTAATTATAAACTACTATCTTTATGTACTAACTAATTTAATTGTCCTTTTAGATGATAATAGCCACATACATGATGATCATAGAAAATATGTGCATTCAGAAGGAATTACATGTGGATTTTAAATTTTTTATTTTGATATGTATTTTTTTTTCTAGGTATAAATTTATGATGTTCTTAATTTTTTTGTAGATGATTTTGATGATGAAGCTTTTATAGATTGGTTTAACATTAATATTAGACAATGATATGTTGGTATAGATACTCTCAAATAGGTTATGAAAAAGGGTTTGAAAGTTAATCAACTAATTGAAGAACTTCATTCGTTTGGGCATGAAATTGATGATGACTATCTCGTGGATCAACTTTTTTTTGACAAAGACTAAAGTCACAAATATATATATTTAATGTTTTTATAACTTTTTATGTTTAATGTTTGTCAGTTTTAATAACAAATAGTAATATTCCTTAATTGTTTTTTTTTTATAAATATTCCTTAATTGTTTAGTTATATATCACGACTCTATTTACCATATGAGCCATATGTAATGTTTGTTTCCACTGCTGCAAAAAGATCATATACATCTCTTCTCTCTTTAATAATTAAAAGAAAAGCTAAATTAGGTTGACATACTATAAATAAATCAATTTAAATTAATCTTGGCCTTTGAATGATTAAGGGCAATTAATTAAAACCATTGATCTTTTCTTCTAATTATGACTACCTAAATAGCAAAGTCAACACAAACTAAAAGACTTTAATGCCCTTAGAATTTAACTCTAATTACCCTTGATTAACCTTATTATTCTTATTTAATTACTTTAACTTTAACTATATTCCTTTATCCAAAAAAAACTTTAACTATATTAACTATTAACTATACATTCATTAATAATTACTTATATATTTTTACTATTCATTTAAAACGTTAAATGATATTCATCAAAACGTGTCACATTTAAAAAGATACGAATGCTGAAACTTTAAATAACGATATAAATATTTAAGTATAAGTATAATATTTAGTTTAAATAATTCCTAGCTTCTTACATTAGATGTATTAATCTCACAATACCTTTATAAATAAAATCAAGAAATTCTTCTTTAAACATAAAAATTATATACCATCAGTTAACTACATTACGAATTCTAAATGTGTTGCATAGAAGAAACTCATTTTTATTTTTATAATACACTAACAAACTTAGCACATAAATTGTTGTACGAAACAATTAATATTTCTAAGGGACGGGTCTAACAAAATTTAAAAAATATAAATAATAAACCTTAAAATTTTCAATTTTATTGATTTAGAAAGAAGAATACTTATGTTGTATAAATTGCTTTTTAATATAGCTTCTAACGAGGGAAAATAGTTAGAATCGTATATCTCATCTTCTAACTTTTTATTCCTAAATAGAAAATTGGGTTAGAGTCAAAAGACGTTTATGCCCTTGAAGTTTAAGCCTAATTACTCATGTTTAGCATTAGTATTTTTTTAATTAAATTAATAATTGAATTACATTCTTTCTTTTACATGATTAAGGCTCCTTTAATGTAGGGATTAATGGCCATCCAATTGATTTAATTTAAATTCATATTTAAGTCTAATATATATATATATATATATATATATATATATATATATATATATATATATATATATATATATATATATATATATATATATATATATATATATATGTATATATATATGTATATATATATATATATATATATATATATATATATATATATATATATATATATATATATAATTTTAAATTAACGTATTCATAATTATATTATTTTTCAGTTGTAATATATTTATGAAATGATATGGTGTTAACATTTACTTAAAAGTGTATTTAGGTTATCGGGTTAAATTATCATAATCAATGTATATTATGATTATAAAATTTAATATAATGTATTATACACCAATAGTAATGTACTTATATAGGATCTTTTATATAAACTTTAAATACCTTTTCCATTTACTTAAAAGTGTCTTTAAGTTAGTGGGTTAGATTATCATAGTCAATGTATATTATGATTATATAATTTAACATAATGTATTATATTATGTTAAAAATATACAAACAATGTAAATATGTATATATTATATTTTTGAATACAAATTACTAACAATTATTATTATGATTTTATTTTTGATTAGATTTGAACCAGATTGGCAATTAGTGATATTATGCCACGATAAAATTACTTTGATTTATATGTAAAATAAAAGTATTACTATATCTTTGCTTATTAATCTTTTCATTAATAATTATAATAATACGTAAACCCAAATGAGATATTATTTTTCACATATTACCTCGGCGAGAGATAACGAACCTACCAGACTTGAATAAATTAATTAGTATGTATACAACCATGATTCGAGAATAAGCTTATATTGCACGTATTTGAACCATATTTTATGTGGTGATGTCATTATTTAAATGAGGTTCATATAGTATATGCTTTATATAATATATTTTTTACATTTTTTTCTTTTTATAACTTCAACGTCACTCAGAGAACATAATTCATATGATAAAAATTGACTCATAAAAAAATGTACAATTATTTAAAAATCAATTATACATTTTAAATGATTTGATCATTCACTATTTATAAAGAAAATTATGGAATAGCCTACGAATTCGCCGGTTTATAAACTAGTTATAATTAATTTGTGGTTACATTGGTTTACCGGCCCATTGTAACAACCGGCAAAGTAGGACTCGAATTAGTGCCTAATTCTTTGTTAATACATGTAATTAGTTCTGTGTTAGGCTAATTTATGTATCGGATTATATATTGGTAAATATATACAACTTTGCGATTTGACTTAAATCGTACGCAACTTAAATAGAATGAAATTCTATTCGATTAAAATGGACGTTGGTGAACAATTTTATTAAATAATATAACATTATTTAATAACACTATTATTATATCCAAATATTATGTTGATAATATTTCGTATTTATTCCGTATCGTACAACAACGCGCAAACCGTTAAAAATAAAGTTAAGAATTATTTTATAACTCAAATATTAAATACTTGATGAAATATTTCAACTGTAATATCAAATAAATAATTGTATTTTAAAACATATAATTAAACGTGTATAAAACTATTTAAAGTTTAAACGACCGGGAAAACGAACACCGTACGGAGCGCGGAGCGGAGACTGAAAATATGGGGCTTTCATCAAAACCCCCACTCTTTTCCCTTTCCCTTCCCATTTCACCTCCACCTCTTCTCTCTCTTCTTCCTTTTTCTCTCTAATTACCAACATCACCACATTTCATCATCCACCTTAAATCATAAAATAACACCTCGAAACATCGCCGGATCATACCACTCCTTTGGGATAAAAGAACCACGGCATCACGATCTACCTTCCTATCTTTTCGGATTTTCAATCCGACACCTTGTAAGTTTCCGACAAATCCCGACATCTCTCGCTTTTGATCATTTTTACTAGTTTATGGTTTAAATAGGCTTATTATGTCCATTTTTGGGTTGGGTAAAAGATTTGGACCCAACGGAAACCGGGAAACTCGTTTTCGACTAAATTTCCGGCCATCAGACCGCTACGTCGCACCTGGCCAGGGGCCTCTGCGACGTCGCGGCCTACGTCGCACAAAAATCTCAACGTCGCACTAGCGACGCAGCCCCTTACGTCGCATTAATTTGCGACGTCGCATATAGCGACGCAGCCTATTACGTCGCATATAGCGACGCAGCCTATTACGTCGCATTGGCGACGCAGCACCCTACGTCGCATTAAATTGCGAAACGTCGCCTTTAGCGACGTCATGCTCAACGTCGCAACCCTACTTGCAACGTCGCACAAACCAGAACCTTGAAAACTCAGATTTTTACTAAGTGTCGGAACCAAGATTTTAACACCTGATTTTACCCAAATTCGGATCCAGATGCGTTTTTCGTCAAAGCAATATAGTAGAAATAAAAATTTTCCAAGCTGACCTGGCAGCTCGACCCCAGCCAGGGGCTCTGCCCCTTGGACCTCGCCAGGGGCTGCCGCCCCTTGGACCCCGCTACCAGGGGCGCTGCCCCCGGACCCCCGTCATTAAATGTTGTAAATACTTTTCACACTAAGTGTTGAACACTTACAAATAATGAAACCTGATTCAACAATACATATAATGATAACACTTTGAATCATTATTACAAACCGTCACCAACGGGCCATATTTGTTCTCAAACTACAAACGGATTACTAAACAAACACTTGGACATAATGAGTTGTGTAAACAACTAGCCTAGATGGTCTTGCGAGACATCTACTTACTTAACTTTATATGTTTAGGCATTTGAAGGTTACGGGTTTGATATAAACGTACTTGCAAAGACTCAGGTGAGTCTTACGGCCCCACTTTTACTGTTTTATCTTATTGGGGGAGATACATGCTACTTATTTTTCCTGAACACAAGTACTAAACTGATTTCTATACCAAACGGAATTGCATGAGTTATTCACTACTTACTGAAGTCTCTCCATCATATATCGTTAGTTATGGACTTAAGCGCGAACAGTAGTTAATGGATCCATTAGGGAAATGACCCTCCCTGCCCGGGGTAGTAGCGCTACCACGTACCGATTTACACGTATAAACGGGTGACTATTATTTCGTTACTTATGCTTGCTCAATTTCGAGCATGTCACGGGAGCAACTGATTATTTACGGGTTAAGCTTCGATTATGAGCCTCATGGCAACGGTATAACTTGATTTCTTTACTTTTGCGAGATTTGCAAATACTTGATATACGCCTACGGGCACAACTGATGAAATCTTGTGTTCAAACTGATTATTTACTGATAAACCTGTGAGATTCACCAACCTTTTGGTTGACCCTTTTTAGCATGTATTCTCAGGTACACTTACGGAGTAGGATCACTCCAGGATTACTAGCTAGAGTCGCATGATTTCCAAACTGCATTTAACGGAGATTCTTTGGCATTATCTTTTGTAACTATGGTTATGTAATAGAATCTCCCGCCACATACTCGGACTCTAGGCTTACATATTTTTGTAAAGAAAACTATATGTTTTCGAACGATTTAATTATGAAATGTAATTATTTTACAAAACGTCTCATTTAGAGGTCGTTTGCTGTATATCTTGTGCTTTGTATATTGATTAGTAACACCCAAGTATGCTTCCGCAAATCATCAAATTTGGGGGTGTTACACCCATCGATACCCTTACATACAAATTCTTATTGCAATCAAGTTTAGCAATATACATGAAGGTGCCTCCACTTTTATTATTTTATCATTTGTCACTCAAAACCAAAGAACACTTACGATGTACTATGATTATCTTTATATATTTATAAGACTTATTCTTCTACTCCATGTTAAATATATTTAACGTCTAGACTAAAATTACAATTTCTAAAAAACACTTAAAAGTAAATCAATAGATTCCAGATCAGAGAGGAACACAAGTTTTGGAGGGCAAGGAGGGCAAGGAGTTGTCAGCCATTGGATACTGAAGGAGAGATGATCAATGGCTAAAATTTAAAAGGTGGCAATTTTGTAATTAATTAGACATAAGGGGGTATTAGTTAACAAAATAAAATAGAATTAATCTCCCCCTCTCCCCCTTTCATCTTCTTCACTACAACTCCGGTCTGCTGTGTCGGCCTACGATTGCCTCCGGCCACCGTCGACCTCCGGCGACCATCGACTTCCGACCATTGTCATCCACCGAACATATTTTCTTTTTAAGCCGATTTAGACCATCACGAGATCGCACCATATGTTCACGTTATTATTGTTGTTAATGGCTATTTCAATCTTCTCGTCGTCGTTGGTTTTCTTCGTTTCATTGCCGCCGTTTTTGCCACTGCCTGCAATCTCTATATGAAGAATTCGATTGATGAAAATAGCAACTCTATCCATCTATTATAAAGTCAACATTCTTCAAAATGAAAATATTGTGGGAATTTGCATTTTAAACTTCATCTCGTTTTTCCGGCGAACGGCATAATGGCGGTGAACTGAAATTTTCATGCTTTGTTTTTAGTCGCTACTACTATTTTACTTTTTAGAATTAAGTAATTCACAACTGGTTTTGTGTGAACAACGGCCAAATGGAAAGGAAACATAAAAAAGATAAAAAAATACTTTGTACTTTATTTGACAAAGTAGTCAAATGGGAAAGCATGGGCATTAAAAGCCTGTCATATTCCTTGGAGTAGGTGCACCTATTATAAATATTATTTTTTAAATTAGTACTAGTTATGGTTAGTGATCTCACATCCTAAAAAGTTTTATGTAATTAAAATTGTAGTATATGTTATAGAAATGATCAATTTTCTTTTCTTAAAATGTGACATATAGTGTTTCAATTTAAAAAACCACGATGCAACTTTTATACTTTTAAAATATTATGTACTAATATTTAATATAAGGTACAATACTTTTAAACTAAGATGTAGTATTTCAAATTAAAAAATCGGGATGTAGTTTTCAAATAAAAAAAATCAGTTTGCAGTGTTTTTATTTAAAACATTATGTACTACTTTTTAATCAAAGATGCAGTGTTCAAATTAAAAAAATTGAGATGCAGTGTTTTTATTTAAAACATTATGTACTACTTTTTAATCTAAGATGCTGTGCTTTTAAATTAAGATGCAGTGTTTCAAATTTAAAAATCAAGATGCAGTGTTTTTATTTAAAACATTATGTACTACTTTTTAATCAAAGATGCAGCGGTTTTAAAGTAAGATGCATTATGTACTACTATTTAATCTAAGATGCAGCGGTTTTAAAGTAAGATGCAGTGTTTCAAATTAAAAAACCATGATGCAATATTTTTATTTGAAATATTTTGTATTAGTTATTTAACCCAAGATGCATTACTTTTTAAACTAAGATGCGGTGTTTTCTGTTGAATGATGGTGTAATGAAATTCATTGAAATATGATGAAGTGTTTGAAAATGATAATGCATTATATTTTAACTTATGATGTAGTACTGTTTTAAAATGACTGAACAATTTCTTTTAAAATTTTAACCTAATTAGACACAACGTTTTTTTTTCAAAGAAACAATGATGCAACATTTTTTTATTTAAACTATGATGCGGTACTTTTTATTGAATGATGCAGTGCTTTTAATCAAAAGATGCAATGCTTTTTTGAAACTATGAGAGAATGACCTCTATAAAACATTTGTTTAGTTATGATACAATGGTTTTTGTTAAACTATGACACATTACCTTTTATTATATAATGTTCAAAATTAACATTTAACCCATTTCATAAGTTTATGAAATAAAAAAATAATGTTGAAAAGAAATGTTCACATATTCACTAGTACATTTCTACTTTTTATTGTTTGACTTTTTTATACACTACATACGATGGAATCCCATGCTCCACAAACAATCAATACACTTTTAAAAAGTACCAGTTGCTTTCAATGTGTCAGCATAAATGAGACAAAAGCAAAACAAGACATGACATACTTTAATGCATATGTACGTGGACCACATAATTTAATAAATTAAATTTAAAATAACACACTTTTTGTTATTTATTACGGAGCTCTCCTCGCCGCATTAATCAATTCCGATGACGGTTCCGATAACGACCGTCCGTTACTCACCGTTAAACAAACCGTTAATTACGTAACAGAGAAACAAACGGAACTGTATAAATAAAAAATCGTCGGTGTTGTTCACCGGCGCCGGAAGTATTCAGGTAAAAGCATGGAGAAAGTGCTGCAACAAGCATTGAGTATAAAGGCTGATGGTAAGGTTCTGACGCTGACTGACACGTGTTTGCCGTTGATTGTACCGTGTTTTGATCTCAATAGCGGAGCTCCATTTGTGTTCTCACGAACCGATGGATGTGAATCCGTTAGTTTTAATTTCGATATCTGGAAAGTAATCCGTGTGACGTCGTATGATCCGTCGATGTTGAAACCGTTTAATTTAACGTCGATAGACGGTAAAACATCGTGTATCGATGTTGATGGTGGTTTAGTTTTAATTTAATCAGAGTAAGGATGGTGGTGATTGTGGTCGTAAGGAGGTGGCGACGGTGACAGATGTTTTTAGTCGGTGTGAAGATGGTGCCATGGTGGTGGTTGTGGTGGGAAGGTGGTGGTGGCCAGCGTCATTTTCTGGCATCTGAAAATAGAAGGAGATGGAGAGGGGAAAAGGTTGAAGAAGATGTTAAAAAGGAAGGATTACAATACTACCCTTAATGAGGTGGGGTTAAGATGATGATGTGGTAATATACTATTTGATGCTCTCTCTACCCTTTTTAAATGATGTTCTCCCGTGAACTGTACCCAAATCAATATTGTCAAATTAGTTTTTATTTAGATTGAAAAAGGGCACGTGTTATTTATATTCATAGTATTTAAAAAAGGTATTGTTAATGACAGCCTTAAGGGTTGTCAATAATCAATTTGGACACGCATAAAATGATTGTACTTCAATAAAAATTATGGTGGGGTCAACTAAAATTCATGGGGCTATGATATAGTCTAAGAGTAGAGTTCAAATTAGTACATCAATTTTGAGTGAGAATTGGGGAATCAATCTCGACCACCTAATTTTCATCAAATACCCATTTCCCCCACATTTCTGAAACTCAAATATCTCACAAACGGTAAGTCGAAAAATCATGAAAATTGCACCATAAAATTTAGCGTTTTCTCCTTTTCAATTTGCCGTCCCTCAAGGCATACTTTTGACAACTTTTTTTTATTTCATTTTTGGGTGGGTTTTACAAATTAGTAACACATGTGTTAGTGATTGATTGTACATTTAATTTGTGGTTAGTTAAGGCTTAGGGCTAGGGTTTAGGGTTTAGGATTTAGGGTTTAGCTGGGTTTAGGGTTAGGGTTTAGCAGGGTTTAGAGTTTAGGTTTAGTATGATTTAGGGTTTAGAGTTTTGTAAAACGTTTAGGGTTTAGGGTTTGGGGTTTAGGGGTTATGGTTTCGATTTGTCGTTTGTGAGATAATTGATATTGGGGGTAAATGAGTTTTGTGCATTTGGAACATTTTCTTTGTACACATGACACAATATCATTGGTTCCCTCATTCTCACACAAATTTCTATTATCATTTGAACCCTACCCTATAGTCTTATTGACAGCTCATTTTCCTTTAAAAAAATCTAAAATTATTTGTAATACCAAAAAATCTAACAAATCTTAACTAACAAAAAAAATTACCTTATCTTTTTATAAATTTTGAAAAAATATTCGTTTTCAAAATCCCGTAATAATTGCTTATTGTTTACCATATCTACACAATCTTAAATTTTTAAAATTTTAACTAATATTAATCACTAAATTGTTAAGAATAAAATAATATATCAATTATATTTTATAACAGATCTTATCTTAAATTATATATAAGAAACAGTTGATGATGTCATCAAAAATCTAATCAACCAATAGAATTACTCAATTTTGTCCAATTAGCTAAATTATAGGATTTAGTGACATCATAAATCATTAATTATTTATTTTATAAAGAAAAATAATTATGATAACTTTATCCAAATAGGTATCCGTAATACATTAGGACTATTATCATATCACAATAGGTATTCGTAATATATTAGGACTATTATCATATCACAATTTAATTTGATGATGCGTTGATGAGATTTAATCCTTCATATCAACAACTTTTAAAATCTATTTGTTTTCGTCCAACCCCGTGTAATACACGGGTAGAGTCTAGTTACGCTATATAATACATACAAAGAAACAAATCATCTATAACAATTTCAATCTACAAAATGTATACACTAAGTTATTCAATTAAATATCTTGAACAATTTTAATTTAGTCACTCGTGTTATTGCAGGTCTTAAAGCTATACATATAAGAATTATAACACTTTACATTTAACACACTAACATATATACTAATTTATCTAATTAAAAAATTAAAGATAAAACTTTAAATCTATAACAGTTTCAATTTAGTCGTCCACGCTATCGCGAGTCTTACATCAAGGTTCCGTGTGGTATTTATTATTGGCGTATGTTAGGTCTATGATCAATACATGAATCATTAATATTAGAGTACAAATTTCTTAATCTTTTATTCTATACTTAAAACTTTTAAGTATAGAATAGAATGAAAGAACTACCTTTTAGATCAAATAACCAATCACGAGTGCACAACAATGCTTCTGCATTTTCCGAACATAATGAACTTCGATATTTACTTATAATCTGACCACCTATGCTAAAAGTAGACTCCGAAGCAACGGTAGTAATGGGGATACTTAATATATCACGAGCCATAATTGACAACTCTGGATACCTTACTTGGTTTTCTTTCCAAAATTGTAAAATATCAATCTTTTGATTTATATCAAGTACAGGTTCAACTAAATATTGATCTAATTGTGACTTTTGTACCTTTTGTTTCTTATATTGACTTTGAAACGTCTGAAACCGTGCCAAATCAACTCCTAGATCATCACACGAATTCCTGCCTCCAACATTTGAACTTGCTCCTTTAAACGAATCATGCATTACATTAGATTGAATCTCATATGCTGTGTATAACTTGCGCAGCCCATTCTCAACACTTTGTACTTTGTCCATAAGCACTTGACCCTCCATTCCAAGCTCTGTTAAATAAAACTCGACAATATCCAGCTTATGCCGTGGATCCAAAACGGCCCTAAATGACAATATCATGCTATATATTTCCCAATATTTATCAAATTTGGTTTTCATGCCTTTTGCCATTCCACTTATAATAGGGTCAGGATTCGACATATGACATTGAATAACCTTTTGAATTTTATAAACACTGTGAAAATATAGATTTGATGTAGAATATAAAGATCCTGAAAATAACTTTGTAATGTCATAAAAAGGTTTCAAAAATTGGGCAATCGCTTCTATCCTTTTCCATTCCTCCGGTGTTGGACATGTATTGTAAGATTTATCCACTTTATCCAATAGAACATACGCACGACGATACACCAACGCACAATCAAACATCAAATAAGTGTAATTCCATCTTGTAACTATATCTTGTCGCATATGTCTGCCACATTGTAGTTTGAGTGTTGAAATGCATTCAGCAAACTTTATCTTTCTAGTGGCACTTCCTCTCACATATTTCACTGACTCTCGCACCTTTCAATGGATCCTTCAATGACTTTCAAGCCGGATTGTACAATTAAATTCAACACATGTGCACAACAATGTACATGTATGAATTCCCCATCACAAAGTAACGCATCATTTAAACTTAATTGATCCTTTAAAGTATCCACTAAACCATTATTATTCATTGCGTTGTCTAATGTGATGGTTAACACTTTTTTTCAATGCCCCGTTCTCTTAAAAATTTAATCACACATTCTGCCAAAAGAGATCCCGTGTGAGGAGGGGGAATCACTCTAAAATTCAAAACTTTTTTTCTTAAAACCCAACTTTCGTCGATGTAATGAGCAGTCAACGTCATGTAACCGTCACTAGTTATAGAAGTCCACAAATCTGATGTTAAACAAATTCTACCTTTAACTTTCTCTAACTCCCTTCTAATCCTCAATTTTTCTCTTTCATGAATACTTAAGACTTCCGCCTTTACTGTGTTTCTACATATAAGTTTTGCATCCGAGTGTAAAAACTTTTGCAAGTCTCGTGTTCCCTCGTGCTCAACATAACTAAACGGATAGTTGTGTTTAATAATGGATATTGCCAACTTCTCTCTAAACATAGCTTGATCTAAACCAATACATTTGGGCGGTGGGGCAGCTGCCATGTTAGACAGGTTAACATCAAAACATTTACGTATATGACGCCGAATATTAGATGTCACATGTGCATCGGCTTTTAACACCTTATCACAAGAAGTACAAGTTGCCTTTCTAATCCCGTCAGCTCCTATTGGTACTCTTTCAAAATAGTCCCTCACACTAGAAAATTGTCTGCTCGTTTATGAACTAGCATCCTCTAAATCATCATGCGTATTTTGTTGTTGAGCACTTTCTGACGTATTAGCCTAATCATTAAGACCCATTGGTTAAATAATATTCAATCCCAAACAGCCCTGATTAGTAACTTGTAAGCATTTTCAAACACCACATAAATAATAAGCTATCAAAAACAACCCTAAAATCCTAAATAACAATTAACAAGCATTCTCAAACACCACAAAAATAATACAATCCCAAATATCAATTACTCAAACAAGTAACGAAGTAATCAGCAATCAATCAACAAATCGTCAATTACATATATCAAAATTTCAAAATGCATTCATATTCAGTTATTCACAAAAGTCCGAAATTAAACATAAAATGGCAACATGCTAATAATTGAATATAATATAAAATTATATGATTGAATTATATATATGAGAACTTACTATAACAGTGATACGAATTAGTAAGCAAAAAAGTCGATTCTGAAGAGCTGAAATAAGTTGCGATCGATATTGATGATGGAATCTGAGGAGCTGAAGTAGATGGAATTTATGACGGATCTTGAGTTGCGATCGGTAGTTGAGTTGAGGATCGGTTTTTCAGTAAAAAGTAGACGGAATAATTGAGTTGAGGATCGATATTTGAGTTGCGATCGCCGATCGGTATTCGTCTATTCGAGTTGAGGATGACAGTAGGCTTCTTTTAGTCAATTACCCAAGTTTACCCAAGTGATAAGTGATAACCCATGTGGTTATAATTTGGACCCAATGGATAATTTTGATTTACTTGGGCCTTATTATAATTATCCAACTAGACCCATCCATATAAATTAGAAAAACCCAATTAAACCCATCACATTATAAATATTGACCAATTAGACCCACATTTAACCAATGGGTCTTTTTTATCCACCTCTACTTAAAAGATATGATCAATTATCAACAAATGACATAAATGAAAATAATGACTAATTGAGTATGAAATAATGCAAAATAACACATTACAGGTTTACAGGTAAGGTACTAAGCAAAATATGAAATGAGTTCCTTTATCTGCAAAATGTTAATTATTTCCATTAATGTAGCTAATTGAAATGTCTAATATTTCACAGTTGTCAAATACTTCATATTTTAAAAAAGTACTTATAAAATAATGAAACTGATGATGTATTACCAAGAACCATCAACAGGTCTCAAACCAGTGAGCGCACTTAGTTCAAAAAAACTCCATAGATGTTAGCAGCATGCCTAGTTCAAAAGATACTAGTTGTAACTTGACCCATATATATATTGAACAAAATAGGTAACCCAAAAACAGAATCATCCTTTAATTTCATGAAGAAAGTTACATTTCCTATAATGACTTCCAAAAAGATGAACATGTTCATTAATTTTGTAATTTATAAAATTTACGCATCGTCCTCAAATAGTAGATGAAACCATTTCAATAACCAAAGTTCAAAAAATGTTCGTTTGCAGCAAAGTCTTAATTTCCTCGGTTACAACTCTAGCTAGAACAGATATCGAACTGAGAACACTCATGTTCCTAAACTGCACCTTTTTACAGTGAACTTTTTATCCAATCTCCATTCATATAACTATTTTAACACACTTTTTATAGTTTCAACACGCTTATAAGTGTCAAGTTATGCTTATTCCTACCCATCACACCCTTATAAGTATGACATGAATGCATTTTTCTTTATGTATAGACTACAAATATGCATATTGTATATTTAACGCATACCTTATATATGCACGCCACATGTATGCAATTCAGATCTAAATATCCCTACGTAATATGAAATATGGTGTTGGGGCACTGCACTATCGCGCATCCATTAATAAACAAATCATATAAGGTTTGGTCAATTCATATAGTCATATGCCTCCCAGATCTTAGACACTTATTTAAAGATCGCCAGTTTTCATAAAAACACAAAAAGGGACGTATTGAATTGACACAAGCTATCACGCCATCATTCCGGTACTTGCGTATCGGTATATATGCTAAGGCCATAAGTGGTTAGGATTTAGCTCATATACTATAAACCACATAGTTAAGATATAGCTCATATACTATAACACACAACTATATATAGAAATGTATCATATGACTCATTTGATCACGCTAAGATCAGAAACAAATCTTATATAATAATTAATGAAGTAGTACTACATTAATATTAGGGCAAAAAGAAAAATTGTTTACCATAGTTGAAAAAGAAAAAAAAACAATTTTATTTCCGAAAGTAACTTTTTTTCTGAATGGCAAACTAGCGAGAGGCTAATGACAGATACAACAGAATATTGAAAGAGCGTGTCAACCATGATCGCAAGAAATACATACAACAGCTGATAAAAAAATATATCAACCCCGATACCTGTCATGCTAAACATGTATAAATTTGGACATTTTCTGTTGATACATCACATTAAAATATTTCCCGTTAATAATCATGTTTTAAAATCCTAAATTCATCTAAAGCTAAACCCACTAGAATGCTATGTACATTGTTCATTTCATTTGAAATTTCATCAAACAAACTATTGCATAGCCCCTATCGCTTAAGATTTCATAAGAAAATATGCCCAAATTCTCACCACGTAAAATGATAAGACCTGAACTTTTTGAAACCACTGACTGACTTTACTGATATTTTTTCTGTAGAAATAAAATATCATATTACAGTTTAGTGTAGCTAGTAGGTTCAACCTGGTTGTATAAGTGTAAAACATAGTTGATCTATAAAATCGAGTTGGGCTAATTAATTATACTAAACAATAATATAATATTCTATCTTTAATAACCCAATCAGTTGTCATATTATTACACCTATCTTTAATCCATTAAAAGGCTATTAATTGAACATGGTTGAAATCCAAAGAGGTTATTATGTTAACCTCTAAAAACTATTTGATTACAAGAACACTTTCTACATAGTTGTCCATAAAAAGGGTCTAAAAACTACGTCCAAACAAGATACTTTAGGTAACTAAGCAAAAATTACCATTACACACATCTTAAATCCAATATTATAAAAACATTGTTCATATCACTAGTGCTTAAATGCAACCAAGAAAAATGATGAAAATATCATTAGAATATTATCTGACATTATATTGAAGAATAAAATAAAAGATAAAAAAAGACATACATAGCCTTAACCATAGTCAATCCAACTTATCACAACATAAAAACCACGAGGGATCTAGGATTCTCTAGATCCATACCCACCTCGAACCAGGGGATGGAAACGTTGGTGTATAATTCATCGCCTTTTCATTAAGCCTCTTGGCTTGCATTTCAGCTGTCTCTTTCAGTTGCAACATTGCCACCTTCAAGTGTTCAAGATCTTGTCTTCCAAGATTCTCTAGAGGAACATCCCACCAGATATTTTCTTGGTTCTCCTTTCGTATCTTTTTAAGGTCTTTACCAGCCTTTTTCAAAGAATCCAGTTGATCAACCCTGTTGGCAAGCTCAGTGTTGAGTTTTGCAATTCTGTCTTTACGAAGCTCCTTCATTATTTTAGCAACACTTGGGTGTGGAGCAGGATCAGGACTTAGTCCCAAGAAGCGCTTCACAATCTCATCAACAGATGGATCCCCAAACGAGTACGGCTTGTTGGTTGGAGATAATATAAGGACAGCCATTTCAACATCACAAAGGGTGCAAAGCTCCCTTGCCTTATTAAAAATGCTGACGTGACGTTTGGAAAAGCTAACACGCAAACTTTTTTCGTTTGCTATTCTTTCCATGGCAAGCCTTTTCCTCCCTTTACCGATTTGAGACATCTTTAATTTAATTTGATAGGTGTAGTAGGGTAGTGGGTGACAAATGTAAGTCTATTTAGAAGTAAACTTTTCGTGGTTTGTTCTGAGAAAACTAATGACTATATAAAGGGCTAATCCTGCCTTGAATTCAAGGGTTGGGTACATTGATAATGCATTAAAGGCTTATTTTGTTTTTGTTTTTTTTTTATGGATAAGTATCACATAAATTCAGTTTTATACTTTGATATATGATATATGAGGGTCTTGCTTGACTGTAATATTTTAAGTAGATGATATATTAAATATTTACAACCTCAGCATTAGTATATGACAACCATGAATTGAGATTTATTAGCTAAGGTTCATGAAACAAATGTGACATTAGGCTATTGCGATGTTCATGAACATATATGATATATGATATGCAACTATTTAATGTTTTATCTTAAGGTTCATGTGCATAACTCCTTTTTAGGAAGTAATTTAAATATTTTTAATATTAATTCTAGAATTAATGCCACCTAAAAAGCTTTTATTGCCCAAGACAATCAACCTATAATCAAGACTATCTTATCTATGACTAAACATTTAATTATTTTCCTCACTTGGCTACTTTTTCCTTTAATTCTTCTTTAATAAAAATATACAATTAAATGCTCTCTGATCATTGATTGATTGTTTTTCCAATAGTCTTGGATTTAAGATTTGCAAGAAGCTGTGACTTAGGAAATTGAAAAAATTTCATATATGCTACATGAAAAGAATAGAAAATTAATTATGTGATTATTTGGTTCTATATATGTTTGATATAGCACTGAAAAATTTAAGCAATGAAAGGAGAGGATTATATTGGTCATGTTTTTTAATAACAGCGTGCATTCAGTAATCGGTATACAATTTACGTACCGGAACCATTTTAAGAAAATTAAACTCATTTTTTATCGGAAATAAATGCAATAGAACTGCTAAAACTCTATATATACGACCCTCCAAGGATTGAATTTCCTATTCGCATCTACTTTTTTAAAAAACAAAGTATGAGAGATCGACCGTGTGATTTAAGATGCCAAATAGATGACGACAGGCCAAAACATAGTTTTTATATATTAGACATATTATCACTATCTACTAATAACGACATCAAGGCAAATTGTACATGTATTATATATAATCCGTCAATCAGATACCAATATGCAGTCTGATTTACTGGTTACTTAGTTTCTAGCTTGATAATTAAATTTCTTTTATCATTTTTGCTGATGTTTATGGCCATAATACATCTTTAATTAGTCAAGTATACATGTATAAATCTGATAGATTAGCTATTTCAGTAGTGGAGTGTTTATTTGGCAATATTGTTGTGGGTAGATTTTCACTAACCTTTACAGGATCCTAATCAGCATCATATGGACACCTTGCAGGTATAAAAGTCGTTTATATTTTATATTCGTATCTGTCGCGGGTTTTAGAATCCGGGTCGTTGCACCGACGGCTACCGAGACGCTCGAACAGTTTTAAAAATTTATATTTGCTGGGCTCAAACTATGCAAGCTACCTACCTTTTGGGTAAGGCGGCAAGTATAACTCGAGTGTCGTCCAAAATCGGAACGAATTGAATTGAATTGGAACCTACCAAAGATAACTTGACAATAGGATGGGTTTAAAACAAGGTAGGTATGGGTTTTGGTTTAATCTAATCTAATCTAAAGACAGAAATTAAAATGCAAAAAAGTAAACGAGAATATAAGCAGCAGGTAGAGAGTGATTGCTGAAACTTCGACGATTAGGGTTTCGGGATGATATTATATAGATGATAGGTGATTACTCTGGTTAAGAATCTTCTAAACAGTTGGTGTAAACACTAGGACCCTACGTCTAGGTGTAACCCTAAAGCATATGTCACTGAATCCTAGGTTATCCTGATTCTGATCGGATGGGACTGTCTTCAGACCCACCTCACCGTCTCTTTCGGAGACCAAGCGACCCTCTGAATGGGGTTAAGGAATAAGGCGACAGTCCACAACACTGACCTTTCTTAACACCTATGTGTATCCAATTTTAACAGAGTAATACTGGTTGTATGCTGAATAAGTTAAACTATCGGTTAAGTAGAGTTTAAGGGTTTTAAGCATCTGGGAACACAGCCGGCATCCTTGCTTTCATTTCCTAACTCATGTTTTATCTGTTTAAGTTCTTAATACTTCCATCATGGATTAGACCCTCCTTTGCCATCGGTCGTTCATCCCTAGGCATGCGTACAGTGTATAGTGTCCTTATTTTCCACAGTACTCTAACCCTAGGTATATCTACGGTGTTTTAAAGACCTATTATATCTTTACACAGCTTTATAACCAGAGGTAGTTTAACGGTGTACTTGTTGAGACATAGATTGTGACAACAGATCTAGCTTGAAATAGGACTAGTGTAATTATTATTATGTTTGTATACTGGTTTAGATTTGTAAATGAATATTTGTTTTGTTAGTGATATTCGTTAAACATATTGTTTTGCTAAGTTAGACGAATGTTAAATACGAAATAAATAAACAGACGTTTGATGCGAGGCGAGTCGAGATCTCAGGTCGCAGCGAGTCGAGCTGTGAGGTGAGACCTGAACTCGTGAGGTATCAGTCTGGCGAGCCGAGCTCCGAGTTGGGCTTGGGCTGCGAGTTGGACCGAACTCGCAGGCCCATGCGAGCCGAGCCGAGACAAAATATAAAAGGTTTTTTCAATCGTGAAAAACTTTAACACGTTAACAACTTTTGCATATTCCAAACCTGCGATTCCAGCAAACCAGAGAAAAACATAACCTAAGGCTAGGCTTTGACGATTCGTTGTTTAAAGCTAAGTCTAGTTAAAACGCAATACGAACATATTCGTTGTTAGTAAGATAACACCGTATTGAGGGATTCCGCACCTTAATACTACAGATAACGAAGTTATCGATCCTAAAACTAGGGGACTTACATCTGGTATCAGAGCTTTCGGGCTAGATACGAGTGTGTTCGTGAGTTTTAGTTTATTGCGTTTTTGATTCGGGTCGTTTTTACGTGCATTATTGCAATACTAACGATCAAAATCATTCTCTGGAAGTTTTAGGGTTAGTTTACAGTCGAATTTCTCAGTTTCGTTCGTAAAAATACCTTAAAATTCGTTTTTCGGGTTTAACAGCCGTTTCGCGAGTCGAGATTAGGGTTCCAGCGTCGCCTGCGAACCGAGTTGAACTAGCGAGTCGAACTGAGGCTTGCAAGTCGAACCGAGATCTCTCGCGAATCGACATCACTTGCGAATCGACATCTTTTAGCAATCCGAACTGAGGCTTGCGAATCGACAAATTCTGCGAGTCGAGCTGAGATTGCGAGTTGAGCTGAGTCTTGCGAGTTGAGATTTCTGAATTCGCTGAAACAGTTTAATTTTACGTTTTTAAGATGTCTGACTTAAGTAGAATGATCGAAATGGACCACGAGGTGGGAAAGTCAAACGTTCCACCTAAGTTGTTAAGAATCGAGGATTACTACAATTGGAAGGACAGATTTGAATCTTACTGTAGATTC
Source organism: Helichrysum umbraculigerum (assembly GCA_949592205.1). NCBI lineage: Eukaryota > Viridiplantae > Streptophyta > Magnoliopsida > Asterales > Asteraceae > Helichrysum > Helichrysum umbraculigerum. Next base: position 379,801,234 of record CATIUR010000001.1, on the reverse strand, counting down.
CATGATCTGTCTATCTGGATGTGTATCAAGAGTGGATACACCCCACCTACTCAAACTGTTCAAAATGCTACTGTAGTTCTTACCTATGCAAACATGAGTGATCAAGAGAAGGAAGCGTACAGAAATGAGAATAAATCACATTCTTGCATAAAGATGTGTCTTCCTAAATCCCTTGCTCATCAACTCAAGTCTTTTCATACTGCTAAAGCGCTCTGGGAAGCTTTAGAGAAAAGAGGTGAGGGAAGTCCACAGGTGAGAGCTGGCAAGAAGAGTCTTCTTAAAAAGCAGTTTACTATGTTTAAAGCTTTAAAAGGAGAAGATCTTGATGCCTATGTTACACGATTCTACCATCTGCTAAGTGAATTAGAATACCATGAAATTTTTGAAGAAGAAGTATCTAAAACCGACAAGTTCCTTGAGGGTTTGCCTTCTAAATGGGAAATGTATGGTGTTATGATTAAGGATAACGAAACTAGGTATTCTACTATGACCTTAGAGCAAGTCATTGACAAGCTGAAAGGTTATGATTTCTCCAAGAAGTCAAGAGATAGTGATTCTGATCAGGTTCAGAACCCTGGGCTGTATCATGGAAAGTCAAGTCTTTCGACTGCGTCATCAAGTTCGACCACTGCACTGTTAGTTGGTGATACTAATGAAAATGGAGAGATGATCACTGAAGATCTGTGCTTTATTTCCTCCTCTGGTGATGAGACAAAGGGAAAGAATTCTGAGAAGTCACCTCAAGAGCATCAGAAGATGCCGATGAGTGTGAAATCTGCTGAACAGCAACTGTCTGTTCTTGCTTCCTTTGTGGCATCATATGAGAACTACATAGAAGGAAAGATCAATGATCCTATTCTATTTGATGAGGATTATGAGCAGATAGATTCTGATTATCTTGAGGAACTGGAACTTCAAGATCAACTAGCGTTGATATCTAGAAAGGTGAAGAATTTCCTCAAGAAAACTGGTAGAAAGGTGTTGGGCAATAGATCAGGGTTTGATAAAACCAAGGTCAGATGCTTTAACTGTCAGGGTATTGGTCATTTTGCTAGAGAATGCCAAAGACCTAAAGTAGAAGCACAAGGAAAACAAGGTTCGGGAAGTACTCTTGCTTCCAAAGCCTTAGTGGTGAAGCAGTTGGATGGCTCGTATGATTGGCAAGCTCATTCTGAAGAAGCTTTGATGGCCGAGATCGAAGAAACAACTGCTGGATCAGTGTCCTACATGCCCACTGACATGGAACAGAGAGTAGAGGTGGCTGAGTCTGAAAAAAGGGCAAGTGATGATGATGTGCTATATATGGATTCAACTCCAGATATGAGTCCTGAAGAATTAGTGGCACGTATGGCTGAATTACAAACTGACAAGAAGAAGGTATGTTTAGATATTCTTAATCTTGCTGATGTTTGTTACTTAGTTACTGATTTACAGTCTCAGAATAGTGTCTTAACTGTGTCAAATAGTAATCTGTCATCACAATTAAATATGGATAAGGAATCTTATAAGACTGTTAGATCTGAACTTGATCAAGCTATTATGGATGTTCGTAGATTAAGTGATGATAAACAGGTCTTAAAAGATAAAATTAAGTCTGATGCGTTGGATAGAACAAAACTTAGAGATACCATAAGTGAAAAATCTGTTGTCATAGATGGTCTCTATATGAATATCAAAGACTTAAATGAGACGATTGCTAGTAAGGATCAGGAAATAGTGAACCTTAATTTAAGGTTAATTGAGCAAAACCGTAAACTTGAGAATTATAGGACATCTCAAATGGATAAAATGTTAGATGCTCAACGTAGTGTAAAGGACAAGACTGGGTTAGGTTACAATGATGTATCCCCGCCTTTTAATGCCAATTACACTCCTATTCCTGAGGACTCTGAGATGACTGAAGTTAATCCTGAGATTTTAGTAGCTGATAAACCTGAACAGTCAGAGGCACAGAAAGATGTTATTAAGAACGTATCATTAGATAATAGCAAGGCTTCTCAGTTCACCAAAATACATTTTGTATCGGGTGGAGTGATTAACGATGCTAAGATTAATGATAAAGTTGATAAGGAACAGCTTAAACCTTTAGTGCCTAAGACTCCGGATGAGAAAGCAAAAGTGAGCAAATCACGCAAGCAGATGTCATGTTTCAAATGTCATCAAAAAGGACACGTGGCTTCGTGTTGTCCTAACAAAAAGCCTGAAGCACCACATAAGCTTGTGATTGAGGAAAAGACACAGACCGACTCTGATATGACTGTAGACGGGTTAGATACCAAACCTAAGTTAGGTAATAAACCTGTGAACATTCTTAAAAGAGATGGTAAGCATAGTGTCTCCCCACCTAAACCTAAACGGTCATATACTCAAAGTGATAATTATGTCCATAAGTCTAGGGATGTGACACCGTCGAGGTTTAGAACTCCAAGTAGAGGCCATAGTCATTATGAAAGTGGCACTACTTCGCGATCACATGAGTTTAATTATAATTATCATAATAGAGCTCATACTTTTGTGCCTAAGAGGTTCTCCTCAAATTCACCTCTTAAGGCTGATCGTCCACAAACTCAAGCTACTTCGAAAGTAACCAAAGCTCCTGATGGGAAGAATGGTTATTTTAAAGAGCTTAAGTTTGTTGATGATAAGGGACAAACCAAGACCGTAATGGCTTGGGTCCCTCTTGATAACTGATCGTGTTTTGTGTTATGTGCAGGAGCATGCTGTGAACAAGGACAGTTGGTGGTATGTAGACAGTGGATGCTCGAGGCACATGACCGGTGAAAGAAGTCTACTGAAGGACTTCAAGGATAGTCTCAAGCAAAAAGTAAATTTTGCAGGAGATAAAGGAGGAGTAATTTCGGGAAAAGGAAAAGTTTCAAATGGAACTTTGACTCTTGAGGATGTGAACTATGTTGAAGAACTTACACACAACCTAGTGAGTGTTTCCCAAGTCTGTGATAAAGGTCATCCAGTTTATTTCAATGAAAAGGAGGCCTTAGTCCTGAAGCCAGGTTTTAAAATTCCTGATGAATGGATATTGATGAGGGCGCCAAGGAAGAAGGACATCTATGCTATCAACATGGGTGTTCCTAACTCTTCAATGGTGTCTACATGTTTATTGTCCAAGGCTTCGGAAACAGATGCTCTGTTATGGCATAGGAGAATGGCACATCTAAACTGGAGAAAGATGAATTATATAACCAAAAATGGTTTGGTTCTAGGTGTACCACAAAAACGTTTCGAGTCTGAGGATAAGTGTGTTCCTTGCATGAAAGGAAAGCAGCACAAGAAACCACACAGACCTAAGACTGAAAACTCTATCTCCTCGCCATTTGAATTGCTACATATGGATCTCTTCGGCCCTATAAGCAAGAGAAGTCTAGGTGGCAAATGGTACTGTTTGGTTGTCACAGATGACTATTCTAGATTCTCATGGGTATTCTTTTTGGGATCAAAGGATGAGACTCCTGGAATTCTAATTGAGTTCTTTGATCTAGTAGAGAATGTCTATAAAAAGAGAGTTAAGCGTATTCGTAGTGACAATGGAACAGAGTTTAAGAATTCAACGTTGAATATCTATTGCTTAAGCAAAGGGATATTACATCAATTCAGTGCACCTTATGAACCTCAACAGAATGGTGTTGCTGAAAGGAAGAATAGAACGTTGATTGAAGCTGCTAGAACAATGCTTGCTGATTCAAAGCTTCCGGTCATCTTTTGGGCAGAAGCAGTGAATACAGCATGTTATGTTCTTAATAGAGTTCTTACGGTTAAGAGACATAACAAGACTTGTTATGAGCTTTTGAACAATAAGAAACCTAACTTAAAAGGGTTTGAACCCTTTGGAGTTTCATGCACCATATTAAAGACTGGACATCAAGCAAAATTTGGTGAGAAGGCTGACGAAGGATTTTTCCTAGGTTATATGCCCAATTCGCCAAATAAGAGAGTCTTTAATAAAGTCACAGGACGTTTGGAGGTAGTTTATAATATTGAGGTTACAAGCTATTCACCGGATGTTCATAAGGGCTTAGATTGGCAATTTGATTATTCTGATCTTTTTGCATCATTTAAAGTTCCTATTAGTGACTATGTCAGTGATTCAGAGATAGCTGAACATTTATTGTTTGAAGATGAGAATATTGGTCCCGCTTCAACATCGAGTGTTAAGCAGTCTGGAATCAAGACTACTGTTGACTCAGATAAAGCTTCCACAAGTGAGTCACAAAAACCTTCAGAGGATAAGTCTCTAGAAACAGAAGATCTTGATGATCTTCATACAAAGTTTGATGACATACTTACTCCTTTGAAACATCTAAGAATATCTTCAGCACGTACGGAAGATGTACCTGAATTGGAAGAAATTGGTACTAATTTGGAAGATGAGATACCAGTTGAACCAGTTACTACAACTAGAACGAGTAAGAATCATCCAGTTGAAAACATCATCGGTGATATTAATACTCCGGTTCAAACTAGGCATCAATCCAGAACTAATACGTCTGAGAATTCTGAATACCAAAGCTTGTATACTGCAATGAAAGAGACAGGGATTCCTAATCAATGTCTATATTCATGCTTTATCTCACAAGTCGAGCCTAAAAATGTTCAAATGGCTTTAAAAGAAAACTCGTGGGTAGAAGCAATGCAAGAAGAACTATCTCAGTTCTCTAAATTACAAGTATGGGAGTTGGTTGACCTACCAAAGGGAGAATATTCAATTGGAACTAGATGGGTATTTAAGTGTAAGAGAGATGATAAAGGTATCGTTACTCGCAATAAAGCTCGTCTAGTGGTTCAAGGTTTTAATCAACAAGAAGGTATTGATTACAATGAAGTGTTTGCACCAGTTGCTAGGCTAGAAGCAATTAGAGTATTCTTAGCATTCGCATCATATTATGGTATAAAAGTGTATCAGTTGGATGTTAAGAGTGCCTTTTTGTATGGCAAAGTGGAAGAATTGGTGTATGTTTCACAACCGCCAGGGTTTGCTAATCCTGAGTATCCAGATAGAGTATATCGTTTGAATAAGGCTCTATATGGATTACATCAAGCACCTAGGGCATGGTATGGAACACTATCAACGTATCTACTTGAGAATGGATTTACAAGAGGATCAATTGATAGTACACTATTTGTGAAGTGGAAAAAGAAAAACTTTCTTCTTGTACAAGTGTATGTTGATGACATTATCTTTGGATCGTCTGATGAAAAGATGTGTCAAGAATTTGAGAAAGTCATGAGAAAAAGGTTTGAAATGTCTGCAATGGGAGAGTTGAATTTCTTCTTAGGATTACAAGTTGATCAAAAGAAGGATGGATTCTTTATTCATCAATCTAAATATACATATGAGCTATTAGAACGTTTCAAGATGGATGAAAGTAAGGTCTACAATACTCCAATTCCAGTCAATCATGGATTAGGTCCAGATACATCGAGTGATAGCGATGTGGATCCAACTCTTTATAGAGCCATGATCGGATCACTAATGTATCTTACAGCCTCTAGGCCTGACATCATGTTTGCTGTTTGTTTATGCGCAAGATATCAGGCTAATCCGAAAGAGTCACACATGCAAGCTGTTAAACGAATCTTTCGTTACCTCAAAGGGAAACCTAAGCTGGGTCTTTGGTATCCGATTGATGGAGACTTAGATCTCGTAGCTTATACTGATTCGGATTATGGAGGATGCAATCAGAATAGGAAATCTACGACTGGAGGATGTCAATTCTTAGGAGGTAGATTAGTATCCTGGCAGTGCAAGAAGCAAACCTCGGTAGCCATTTCTACATGTGAAGCTGAGTATGTTGCAGCTGGCAGCTGTTGCTCGCAAGTTCTTTGGATTCAACAGCAACTGCGGGATTACGGGTTAAATATAACCAATACTCCTATGATGATTGATAATGAATCTACTATGTCGATCACCAATAATCCAGTAAAGCACAGTAAAACTAAGCATATTGATATTCGACATCATTTTATTAGAGATTGTGCTGAAATGAAATTGATAAAGTTAGTTAAGGTTCCATCATTGGATAACTTAGCAGACTTATACACAAAGGCGTTCGACAGAGCAAGATTTGAGACGTTGGTTCAACTAAACGGAATGAGAAATCCAGAGTGATTAGTCTTCCAAGGGTATTCTTGTAATAGTTAGTATTTATGTGTTTATTATTAAAAAAAAAAAAAAAAAAAAAAAAAAAAAAAAGAGGCGTATGGCATTCATTTGCTTGTTACCTAAGGGGAATCGCCTTCATTTAAGTTTTTATTTGCAAAAACTACGGGAAATGATAGTACATTAGGAGAATAAGCTTCACAATAATAAAGCTTAAGTCCTAAGTATGATATGGTAGTAGGTTCAAATAAAGTTGCTTTAGAACTACAGCGGTTCTATCAGGTATGTGTTTATATTTATTTGATTATACACCTATATCCACAAGTTATAATTTGTCTATTTTTAGTAAAATTTTAGATGGCTTCATCATATGATGTACTGGTAGGCAAATTATATGAAATTTTCTAAGTCTTAAGAATTTAATTAACTACTTGTTTATTATTTTGTGTAACTATTCTATGATGTATGACATTAAGTCTTAAATGTTGAATGATGGTATTACCATACACTGTTATCATGCATTTTAATTAAAGTGACAAATAGTAGCAATATGGGTATTAATTTAATTACTGGTAACTATGTTGTACTATGTACAGAACTGAAACCTTTAATTAAATTAATATTCTCAAATATATTTTGAATTATGCTAGAAGGAATCTTCTGTTGTACTACGTACAGACTTAGATAACATAGCATATTCAAAGTATGTTTGATATTTGTCTAACCGTAAAAATTCAAGTGTATGTTATATGTTTCGAAAAGATACATCATTTAGTAACCGCTACCTTGAAAATTTAATGATGCAGTGTTATGTGTTTTACTTGAATTCTTCAGTATGTCATATAATAGGAAGCACTTGATAATTCTCATACTAACAATAAAGAGTTTGCTTAGAAAATTGAGTATAATTTGTTTATGTGGATCATATACTGGTAATCGTCTTGAACTATCTATAATTAAAATATTTACTTTATGTGCGTAATGCATTTATTAATTATGCTATGTGGATAAAGGTACCTAAGATATAGTTTTATAAATATAAATGTATAAATGATATATTTAGTTGTAATTTTATAGTAATTTATTTGAATTTCATGAGGTATGTATACTACCAATCTGCTTAAACTTTTTAAATATATCATGAATTGCTTATTCTTACTAATATGATCCCTAAGCAGATAAATTCTTATTCATTTTGTGTATGTATTTTATTTTGTTTCAAGTGTTTAATAAAATGGTACTTGATACCTATGATTATGTAATTTTGTTTTAGTTTTTAATTTTTGTGTTAATTATGCTTACCCTTCGGAATTAAATCATACTGAATGTTTTTGAGTTGAACAACGTGACAAATACAAGTGAAAATTAATTATAATTTAGACTTGTGAAAATATCGGGTTTTTATTTATACTTAGAATTAAAATTCGCGTTTTTAATTATTTCTGCGAGTTGACTTCGACTTGCGAGTCCGCTTCAAATCTCGCGAATCGAATGTAAAGTATAAAGGTGGTCAAACGAGTCAGACCAACCCACCGAACCCACATACTTCGCGAGTTCAGTAAAGCTTGCGAATCCGTCAACAAGGCGAAACGAGGCGATTTATTGTTTTCGTTTGATTTCGATTCTTAGATTACGGGAACGAGTTATTCAATCCGAGGATTTTATTCACCTTTAGATTGCGAACATTTTGAGGTAAAATACAACGGATTTCACCGTTTCATTTACGAGAAATCGAAGTTTTTATGCACTTAGGGTTTCGGTTTCAATTTTGAACGATTCACGATGATTAATGGATTGTTAGAACACGAATCCTTAGGATTAATGTTAAACGAACCGTAATAGATGTGAATGTATCGTTTGATCGTGTTAAAACTAACAAAATCATCGATTTTAAGTTTAATCTTACGACGGCTGTTCATCGAACGAGTTGAAATTTCGATTCAACTCGCAGCGAGTTGACTAGCGAGTTCATGAGATTAGTGAGTTGATCAATGTAGCGAGTTGATCAATGTAGCGAGTTGATAAACAAAACGAGTTGAACTCAACTCGTTAGGCCAGTTTATGCGAGTCCAGTACTTAGAAAAATTTTATTTTCTTATATGAAATGGATTTGTGTTAATTCTTATATGATTATATCGAAAGTCTACTAATTTAAGAAGAAAATTAGTGGCGTGTCCTAATTTCACATTAGCGGTATAATTTTTAACGTTAACGACTTGAGATTTTTATTAAAATAACAAGTACCTAACGTGATTTAAATTAGACTTAAGACTTTTAGTTATAAGTTAAATTTTTATATACGACTTGAGACTATTTTTGTAACAAGTTATATATAATTTCAAATTTAAACTAAGATGTTTGATGAATCTCTATTCATAATACGTAATAGTTTAAATATTTTTAATTTGCTTTGAATTGTTGTTGTCATTTGTGTTTTTACAGATATGGCTCGACAATTTGACAAAGGTCACAACATCCTTGTTGATCTGGATGTACGTGCAAAGGGAGCTAGCAAAGTAGCTCAGGTGCTTTCATTTTTGGCACGTTCACGTATACAGTATGCTGTTACAGCAAATCCTCCTATTTCTCAGGCGATTTTGACTGATTTCTGGACGGGTATAGAGCATGACGAATCGGTCAATCCACCAGAGATTCGAGCAACGGTTGGTGGACAACCTGTTGTGTTCAGTGCTGGAAATCTTCGTGAGATTTTGCAGTTTGGTACAGAGGAACAAGAGAATGGGGATGTTGAGTATCCAATGGATTTCATAGAGGGAGCTATCGGACGTATGGGTTATACGGGAGATAGACGCGGACGTCAATTCCAGAAGCCTCTTGTGATTGGTCAGTGGAGGTTTCTATGGCACGTGATGAATACCGTTTTTGCACCGAAGAAGGGTGGTTTTGATGAGTTAAGCCCTGCTATTCTATCGGCTGCACTGTCCCTGGTTTACAATAAACCATACAGTTTCTGTGATTACATTTTTGGAGAGATTGTAAGACAGATATCGGGTTCTGTTCGATCACGATTTATGGTTTACCCACGTTTTTGTATGCTGATTATTAGAGCTCGTCTACCAGAGCTTATTATTCCTGAGCCACACTTGCGTGTAGATACTATTGGGCTCAGAGGGTATAATGCTATGTTTCAGCAGACTGTGAGAAGAGAAGGGCTTGTGAAGCCTGAGGAGCGAGATCTTTTTGGGTATATTGTCGACCCGAACTACGTAGCACCGCCAAATCATGGGTGGTTAGACGTAGCTCCTGCTGCTGCTGCTGCTCCTGCTGAAGCTGATGTGGTTCATCATGAAGATCCACAAGAGCTTTTAGAGGACGTTTTGGAACAACCTGCACATGCTGGGGAACAGGTGAACCCAGATGTTGCTGCTCAGGTAGTACAAGAGGTGTTGGAGCAGAATGATGATGCGACAAATCCATTGCTCCAGGATATTGATAGTTATTTTGCACCACCTGAGGTAATCTTTTATTTATGTAATAATATAGATGCTTAGTTGATAGATTGTTTTATTAATCATAGATGCATAATATTATTATATAATGATTCTGATATTAGATATTTAGTTAATTGGATATTATTTCTGATTTTAAAATATAAATATCATTAACCAAACAGGAAGCTGAAGCTGAGGCTGCAAATCCAGAAGTTATATTACTTGAGGATGAGCAGATACAGCTTGATAGATCAGTTGTTGTACCAACTGAGGTATTATATCTGATTAATCTTAAATATATAGAACTTGTATGATAGAGCTTACGCTAATCATAAATGTTTAATATATTTAAAATTTAGGATCCTGTTAGATCATCTAGAGGTCGTGATGGTGAGACGGCTTCAGATGAAGTTTCTGACAATACACCTTCTCCTCCTCCATCTGCTTCTGAAAAGAAGAGGAAGGGTAAGAGTATTCTGGAGGAAGGTACTGAGGAAGTTGAGATTCCTTTGATGAAGCGTCCGAGAACGCTTACAATTCGAGAAGGTTAGTATTAATTAAAGTTAAATAATCTTAACTTGTTGTTTATCAGGAGTTGAACTGAGACAGTTAATTCTGTATACAGTTTCTCAGGATACACCACAGGTAGAGAGGGTTGCACCGGTGGTTACGGAATCGATGTCTTTACCGCTTCAAGTATGAGATATAAATTCTATAACTATGAGTGTTATGCAATTAATTAGAGTTTGAGACAGAGTAATCTGTAACAATAACTGATTTTAATTGTGTTTAACTTTACAGCATGAGGTTGCTGATTTAGTTCGTGGAGCTAATTTTCCGACGAACAAAGCAGCTAGATTTGCGACAAGTTTGCTTACGCAAGCTTTGTCTCAACCTCATACACCGCTTACCAGAGACTGGCATATTGAGTCTCTTACACCGCCTGGACCAAGAACGATACCTGTTACTCCAACGACTGATGCAGAAAGGATTACATCCTTAGAGTCGAGGGTAAAGGATTTGGAGAAGCTTACTTCTCAGATTCCAGAGCTGGTGTCGAGCAATCTTCTTCTTTCACAACAGATACTCAAGCAGAGTGAATCGTACAATCTGTTGATGAAGACTCATGAGACGTTACTTGCGGACTTCACTGTACAGAGACTGAAGTTATCTTCTTTAGAGAGTCTGGTCTTGAGATCGCATTCAGGACAGCCTGCTCAGGGGGAGATATTGGTATATCTGGAGTCTTGCAGAGAGAATGAGTTGAAGAGAAAGAGAGATCAAGACAAGGACGATGATCCCAATGCACCGAGTGGTGAGCAGACTGGTCCTTCAAAGACTAGTGAGCAAGCAGACTGGTCCTTCAAAGACTAGTGAGCAAGCTACTATTCAGGGGGAGTCTGGTGCTGGTGCTAGTGGTTCTGGAGCTGGTACAAATGCTGATAAGACTGCACAGGTTGATACAGAAGCTGGTAAGATAGCTTAGTATTAGCATAGTGTAGTAATTATTGGTAGTAATTTGTACAGAATAATTGTAACTTAATATTGTGATAATATATTCGGCTTGAGATTTGTAATTACAAGTTAAATGTATTAGATATTGTTAAGCTATTTGATTTTATAAATGTTAAGATAAAATAGTGATCGAAAGACTTCCGACTCATTGAGTAGTCGAGCGGCGTGTTCCGATTAATTTCGGCGGTCATAATTTTATAATAACATATGCATTTTAGATTTGATTATAGATTTAAGACCGTAAGGTTTATAAGTAATTAACAAGTTAAAAATGTATTCGTATTAACTAGACAAATGATATATAATTTAAAGGTTAAATTGATAATGAATGAGATCAATTAACACTTGGGAATTATATAAGTTGATTAATAGTAAATTTAAATGTTTGGTGATTATTCACAATGCATTAGAATTTAGAATTAATTAATATTTGTTAAGTAGACTTAAGAAATTTTGGATTGATTCAGGGTAATCAATAAAAGATTTTATAAGTTATATGTAAATTGCGTTTATATGTTAGGTTAAAATATACAAAAGAATTAATAAAGAAATTCTTAGATTGGTTCAGGGAAATCAATGAAGAATTTGAATTATTAATATATTTGTATTTATGTTTTTCTCTAGGAATGGAAATGCTTGATCTATCTGAATCGGAAGATGATATTTTTGATGAGATAGATGAAGACATTGATTTTGATCTTGAGGATGGAGAATTTCTACCACCTACAGATTGGACTGCTGTACCTGAGAATGTGCAAGACATGGGTGTAGATCTAGATGCAAACATTGATGAACACCATGTGAGCCCATCTAGGACAGAAGTTGTTATTGAAAATGAACAAGGTCCAACAATTGTCGATATAGATGAAGATATTGATGATTCAACCTCTGATGAAGAAGAAGAAGTTCTTGTTCAAACCAAGAATCCTGCTGTTGTACTTAGGAAACTTCCAAAGAAGAAGAAGAAGATTGGAATTTCTGAAGTTGATGTTACGAAAAAGCGTGTACCACGTAAAGGGATTATTGGTTGGTACTTTGACTCAGAACTAAAGCTTTTTGCAATCAAAAGGTTTGACGGAGTTCAATATTTTGAAAGAAAGCTTGCAGTGTTTAGTTCTCTACCACGTTATGAAATACGTGATTTGGCTAGATTAGAGATTAACAACCCAAGTCGTGATGATTATGCTGATCGTGTTGAAAGAATCATTAGACATGAGGTTGGTACGAATAAGTTTGTTCAGATTAAGCCAAGAAAGGGAAAGACTGTGAAATTACAAGAGAGAAGTCAAAGAACAGGAAGAAGAAGAAGGAAGAAGATATATCCAGCTGTTAGATGCATACAGCAGATTCCACTGAAGACAATGCCACAGGATATTTTGGGAAATATGAAGAGTTGGCACGTGGATTCAGGAACTGGAGAAGCTGTTATGGTTGAAGCTGATGATGAGGTTGAAGGTGGTGAAAGAGAAATCTTCAGAGTTTATGATCATCGACACCTGATGAATATGTCGAGAAAGGATCTGTTAAAGTTAAATGAGAACAGAATTTTGACGACTATTGAATGGGCTGATTTAGCAAGAGATTATCAGTTGATGGTTAAAACTTGTATCAAGATGAAGATTTACGCAGGCAGTAAGATTTACAAATGAAGACCAAAGACAAGCGTGAAGATAAAGACGCTAGAGCTATTGTCAAGGGGGAGTCTGTTGAGACATAGATTGTGACAACAGATCTAGCTTGAAATAGGACTAGTGTAATTATTATTATGTTTGTATACTGGTTTAGATTTGTAAATGAATATTTGTTTTGTTAGTGATATTCGTTAAACATATTGTTTTGCTAAGTTAGACGAATGTTAAATACGAAATAAATAAACAGACGTTTGATGCGAGGCGAGTCGAGATCTCAGGTCGCAGCGAGTCGAGCTGTGAGGTGAGACCTGAACTCGTGAGGTATCAGTCTGGCGAGCCGAGCTCCGAGTTGGGCTTGGGCTGCGAGTTGGACCGAACTCGCAGGCCCATGCGAGCCGAGCCGAGACAAAATATAAAAGGTTTTTTCAATCGTGAAAAACTTTAACACGTTAACAACTTTTGCATATTCCAAACCTGCGATTCCAGCAAACCAGAGAAAAACATAACCTAAGGCTAGGCTTTGACGATTCGTTGTTTAAAGCTAAGTCTAGTTAAAACGCAATACGAACATATTCGTTGTTAGTAAGATAACACCGTATTGAGGGATTCCGCACCTTAATACTACAGATAACGAAGTTATCGATCCTAAAACTAGGGGACTTACAGTACTATAGCATTTTCACGGCTTAACAAGACCTAGACCCGTGTCTGGAAGTGTTGCTTCCAGGTAATCCACGATGAAATAGGCCACCGGCATTTCCTTGGCTTCCACGTATTTGTACTCTACCAGCGGTATTTCCAACGCTATACCAAGTATTCTGACGTGTTATGGCGATCTCACAGTTTCATACAAACAGGAGATAACTGTGTATTCGTAGTTAGGTTTGATCAGATCCTATCCTAAGGAAACAGTCACGTGAGAGACCGGAAAGGATGATTAATTAAGTCTACATCCAGGATAAGTCTAAACATGTATGCAACATAACAACTACCAATCATATATAAGATATATTAATCAAACATCATCCCTAATCCTAACATCTACATTCCAACAATCACATATTAATCTAGCTAATCAGCATGGCAACAATCATAAATCGTACTGAAATAATATGCAAAGTAAACATTATAACAGTAAGAAAGTAAGATAATATCACCGGATTAGAAGAGTAATACTGAGGATTACAACAGTCTGACTTGAATAACCTTGCTACAGCTTGATTACCCAATTACAACTTTCCTCTAGCTCTAACCGATAACTTATATCTCTCTAGTTCTCCTCTAACTCCTAAGAGTAGTGCTAGAGAGAGAAACTAGAGAGAGAACTAACTACAAGGACAATTCTCCTCTAACTCCTAAGAGTAGTGCTAGAGAGAGAATTCTAGAGAGAGAAAGAGAAGTGTGTGAAATGAAAGGTGTAAGGTGTGTGGTGTGTGTTTGAAATGAATGAGGAGGCTTGGTATTTATAGGAGAATGAGGTGAAGCTTGGTACAAGTCACAAAGCATGAAGAACAAGCACCAAAGCGCATACGGGGGGTACCGGACCAAGGGGGCAAACGGCACCTCACAAGCCACCAGGCCCCATATACGGCACCCCAAGGGCCGTATACGGCACCTAGGGTACCGTATACGGTACCTAGGTGGGCAGGGGGGGGTTGGTGCTTGGTTTGGCCTCCGATTGTTTCTCAGTTGCTTGGTTCGTCCGTATCTTCTTCGTTTGGGCTCCGATTTGCTTGATTCTTGCGCCGTTGGCTTCGTTTTTCTGTTACGCTTCTAATGACACTAAGTTTTCCAGATTTAGAAGTGTTTGACTTTTGCGTGTTCCGGATGACGATCTGCGGGCTTCTAGACTGCATATCTTCTTCGTTCTTCACCCGTTTCTCTTGTTTCTTTCACCACCGATCTTGGATTTTCCTATTGAATCATAAAATATTCATTTGGATATATTTTGATAGGATGATGAAGAACGGAATATTTAAGGTGATAGTTTTTGCCTCGGTTTGCGTGCAAAATGGATGCTTTTACTGATTTTTGTAGCAACGCCCGTATTTAGACTACCTTGGTGATTTATGATGATAAATGATTGTTTTGAAATGTTTTCACCAAAGAATAGTCCAAAAAGTGCGGAAATAAGTACTTAAAAACATGACTTTTTGGGTCACATCAAGTATCCCACACTTAAGCGTTGCTTGTCCTCAAGCAACACTCAGTTGTGTCCCTGTGAAAACATTTTATAGATTTTAGGTGAGTTAGAGCACCTCCAAAAAGTTACCACTTTGTCATATGGGAAATTTATTTAGAGAACATAGGGAAAGCTAAGATGATCCTTTCAGAAATAAGTATTGACTTTCCCAGGCATACTTTCCAAATCTCGTGATCTTGGAGTATACATGACTAGGCGATCTCACTAAAGGTGGTCACTCAATTCACTCAGAGTGTATCGGGTTTCCTATCAATCTAGCACAATTGAAATCGCTCAAATAGCCAGTCATGCAGCACTCATCATCATAAGCTTGGTCGAGAATCGGATCTCCACCACTTAGGAAGAGGACGGCGCTAATTATCCCAAGACATTCAAGTGGGTTGTAATGTTTGTGAGGGTTGAGGGGTATGGATAGTGGTGATTTTTGGTTGTAAGGGGTTGCTCATCATGGGCATTCTAGGAATCATGAAAAACTTATTGTAGAACGGAGAAGATAACTACTCGTATTTCATTGAATCTTTCTTTGAAAGATTGATACTCTGAAGCACTTTAGCTTTATTTTCTTTTCTTTTTCTTTTCTTTCTTTTTCTGCTTTTTATTTTCTTTTCTTTCTTCAGAACTTCTTTGCCAGAGAACTTCCAAGGATATTTTTGATTTTCTTTCGGAAATCTCTTCTTTCTTATCACGGACTTCTTCGAGTCTTTTCTTCTGGTGCCAATTTTTCGCACCCTTGATTTTCTAATTTTGGTGAACACGGAGGAGTAGATCAATTCAGAAAGAGATTCTTCAAGACGTTTTTCATAACCTTAGAAATTCCAAGATAAGTTGTTGGGAATTTGGGAAAAGTGGTTAAAGATATAGGGTTTTGAAGAAACGAAAGGTTTAGGCTCAAAGGGTTTTTCTAGGCGGATCATCGATACTAAAAATGAGTATCGGAAGGGTTTTGGGCTTGAAAAGGTATGTAAGAATGGGTTTAATCCTAAAGAATGTCGAGATTATCTAATTGCACCTATACCGCGTACGGTACTTTCCAATGTGGTCTCGAAACGTATGTCAGGAACAAGTTCTAATTTAGAGATACTAGCATCGGCACACACAAGAAATGAACAATGTAGCATTTAAAATGAATGCTTTTAAGGCTCAAAACCTCACTGCAAATTTGGGTTTGTATGTGCCTAGCCATGCTCCTTAGATTGTTAATACTTATTTAAGAAATTTCTACCTTAATTTCCCTAATATTCTTGAATAACTAACTCATATTAGAAATGGTTCCTTTTTGAAAGAAATCGTAACTCAAAAATAGTAGAGCTAGTCGGATGATTTGGCTCATACTTTATTATTTTTGTTTAAAAAGTTTTGAAAATTTTGGAAAATTTGAGGAACATTTTCTGAGTAAAGCTATTAAAATCTGTAAAACATCTAATTCAAGGTATTCTATACCTGCTATCCCACACTTAGAGGAACATTGTCCCTAATGTTCTCTTGAGTTGAGATTATATTTGAAAATATAATCCCACACTTAGAGTTTGAACATATAGAAAATGTTTCTCAAGTGTTTTGTTTGGGCTGGAATCCCACACTTAGTGATAAGTTTAGGATAGAGTATAGATTACTTTGCATTCCTAAGCTAAAATGAATCAAGGTATGAAAACGAGGTGAAAGGTAAGAAACTCCCCAGATGACGATTAGACGTTTAGAAGCGAAAGCTGAGAATTTGAAGATCTTCATTAAGAGTGATTCAGCTCCGCATGTCCTTATCTGGTGCACAGCGCTTTCTCATTCATGCTTAGCCAAGAGTCGACCCATAATGTAAGTGGAAATTCTTATTAGTGAATTTCACACTTTTGTGATTTAAGATTTGGAGACGATTCTGGCTAAGATGTCTTGGAGTGTGGGTTGAGATCCCACACTTAGATCTTTGAAGAGTCCGCGGTGCGTGTGCGAGTTTCAGAAGAAGATAGACCAAATCTCCTCTCCTGAGATGTGTGTAAGTTCCGTGGTCTGCAGTTGTGAATTCTTTGGTTGTCTGCCTTTTGACATCACGGTTCTTTCTTGAACGCTCGTCATCTCATATGGTCTCGTGCTCATTCATCACACATTCAATCACTTATTCTAAATAAAGAAACAAACATAATAAGTAAATACGATAAACGAAATATAATAATAAAGTTTCAACCATAAAGGTTGACAAATATCCCAAAAGTTTAACCTAGTGCAAGATAGAGATCACTGTAATAAATACAATACGAAAGTCAGTGATATAAATATGAATCATAAGATAAGTAGTCTAGAATGGAGGATCCTCTGCTGGTATGTCATCAGGCTGAGCTGGAGGTCCTGCAACTGACTGCTGTCCGCTAGATACCCTCTGCTCATCTGGAGGTAGTAGTCCCCTCTGAATCAATATCTGCCTGAGAGTCATCGCTGGAATAGCCATCATATCATCATAACCCTGTGCGAGCATGTCCGCAGTGGTAACACCTGCCGTCTGTAACATATCAAGGTAGAGCTGCCTGAGAGTGCTCTCAGTAGGAACCTGATCTGAGAAGATGGGGCCCAAATCCAAGTAAGGGCTGATGCTACCAGTGAACAATGCATCGGTATCAATGTAGAGCAGATCTGGTCTGTATGATGTGCTAGCCTCTGGATGCTGGTCATGGGTCGGAATGGGTACAGTCGGATGAGGCAATGATGCCTGCTGACGGGTTGGTGATGGTATGTGTACTGAGTAGACTCTGGCTATATCAGATGTGGATCTGTGAGTGGGTAATGGTGCGGAGTAGGTGGTAGGTGTGCGTGGGCGTCTATATGGATGTGGTGGCTGAGTGGAGGTATGTGGATGTGGTGGAGGAAATGTGGTGTATGGGCGAGTGGTGGTACATGGGTGAGTGGCGGTATGGGTAGTGGGTGGAGGTGGCAGTCCACATCTATATAAGAAGTGATCAGGCTCAGGAGTACCATGTGTCCTAGCTGTCAGAACCTGCTGATCACGGATAACCTGTAAAGCATGTAATAGATAGTACTGAGTAAGAGGAGTGACCGGATCCGTGCGATGCACAACGGCCTGTGTAGGCAGTACTGATGTGTCTGCTCCTCGTGATGTCTCAGGTATCTCTGCTGCAACTGGTCTCTGTGGCTGGGGACCAACATCTCTATCCTCTGTAGTCACGCGCTTCCTGGTCATGAAGCATCCAGGAATGGGCTGCCGAGTCTGATACCATAAGCACTGTCTCTCAGGTCCCTCATCGATGATCCTGATCAACTTACAATACTCTAGATCAAACGGCTGCGAGCTAGCGTGATGGGTGTAATCCTCACGGTGACGGTCAGTGAGAATCCCCATGCCGACTAACAATCTCGTGATAATGGCTCCCATGAATACGTGGCGTCTATCCTCTCTCTTCTCCTTCCACAATCTATCCGCTATGATGTATGCGACATTCATGTTCTGCTTCCTTATGATCGCATCCATGAACTTAAGCTCTTCTGATGTAGCAGGTCCAGCATCTCTCTTCCCAAAGATAGTACATCACAGGAGCTTGTGAAGAATGTGATGAATTGGTCAGGTCATGAGTGAAGATTTCACTCCACTCCTGAAGGTAGTCCCCGTCAATCCTCTCCATATCTCCTTGTGATCCCGTGACGGTAAACTGGAGATAGACTGGAAACTGCTGGTGAACCAATCAGAACTGGCCTGAGACTGTGTGTAAAGTCCAAGGTATACCCCGAAATCTCCAACTGTCATATGATATTTCTTCCCACGATACCGAAAAGTGATCTTCTTTTTATCAGTGATCTCCAATCTCTCTCGGAACTCGTAAGTCATCATAAACTCAGTGACGACCTCTCGGTATATAGCCTCATCAATGGAGAAAAGATGGAAAAACGCAGCATGTTCCTCGCCATCTTTATCATACTTAATCAAATCTTCCAACTCATCCCTAATACCCATGTGTCTCATATCCTGCCATATGATGACTCTGTTTGACCCTAAGTATCGTCCCATCCATTTCGCAATATCGTCCATATTCTCGGGGGGATGAAGCAAGCTTCCTCAACGAAGGGTTTGATAGATCCATCTGTTGCAAGAAAATGAGATGCATAAGTAATAACAAATTGCTAAGTACATTTCCAAGCTTTAAAATATGAATAAATCCGCAATTTAAACTAAACCTAGGCCTAACCAATCCTCAATCCGCAATTTTCACAACCATAAGTGTCTAACCTATTCCAAGGGTATTAAAGCAACAATAATACTAGCGTTTAATCCAAGTAAACTCGTCATTTCAAACAACTAGCAAATATTTTTACTTTCATTCATGGCAAATTAATCTAAGTGAGCTTAATCATGTAATTACCTCAAATATATCAAGTCAACCAAAAAGAACATAAACTAATTAATTTATGCAAATACCATATGGTTAGAGACACGTGTCAACTTATTCGGTTAATTTTGCAAGATTTAAAGATTTTGATAAATGAATGACGGTAGCTTACGTGTGATGGTCATATTAAAAATATTCAACACTTTATTAATCAAGGTGGTGAATAATTAAAAATATTCAAGGACCAAAAGCTAACTAATGAATTATTGAAAATCTAAGAAACTTGCCATGATTTAATTAACACAAGCATCATTTTTTAAAAATTGAATATTTAAAATAAAGTATGATACTTGGTTAATTTTTAATCACAACGTGCTTACTTTAACTTTCAATAATCCTAGAGATCATTCAAAATAAACTAGCAATCATGTAAACATGTTTATCAAATCATACTAAGCATGAATTAATCAAAACAAGTCAAAACAAACTACTAGTTATCAAAAGTCAACAATTCTAGCAACTTTGACAGCTTAAAGTCAACACTTGAAGATCAAAGTAACAAATTATCAAGTAATCTACTCAATCAAGCATGTAATCATGTTAAGCAACTATGCAAGAACACTTTTGAACCATAAAACACAAGTTTTCATCATGGATTTCATAGATCAAAAGTTGAAACCCTAACTTTTAAAAAGTTAATGAAATTTAAAGATCTGAGTTAGGAATTACCTTGCAAGTGATGAAATGATGTTATGTATGCAAGAGAGATGATAAAATGAAGAACTTGAAGCTTTAAATCATCAAAAATGGTGGAAAAATGGAGGTTTGATGATGGTGATGGAAAGCCGTGGGTTTTGGGGAAGAAGGAGGAGAGAATTTTTTGACTTTTTGTTTGTTAGTGAATCCCCTCCTCTTGGATTAAATACGTTTCGATTTAGAACGCGAAAGATACGATACGTACGATTGGTTTTCGAAAGGTTTTAAGATTTTTAATAAAGTAACCAAAAGTAAATACGAATCTTTCTAAAAAGTTTTCGCGAATTAAAATTGTGTTTTAAATTGCGCGCGAAAAATTCTTTGCGTTTAAACTGAAACGAGTTTATTTAAAAACGAAACAATATTTTTATGTACTTTAAACTTTAAAACAAATCATAATTAATTTACCAAAATTTTAAAATTAAAACTTTGTTAAATTTTTCTGAAAAGTTCGAACTTACGCAAATTGCGCGAGTTTAAAGTTTAAAGGACGTTTTCTTGATTTTTTAAACGAAAGCGTTAAAACGAAAAATTAATTTAAACTAAGATTAATACTAACTAATATTAATTAACCTAGATAGGCTTGGGGTGCCTCCCAAGAGCGCTTTGTTAAAGACGAAAGCTCATCCATATCAGACTTACTGCTTTACCGGATAGTGTCCGAGATGACACTGTCGGGTACAGTTGATGCTTTGGATAGAGACAAGGTATAGCGGGAAATAAACGTACCTCGGAGAGCTCGGATGACATAGTAAACTAAATCAGCAGGATTTATGAAATACCGTTCAAATTCTGTTAAGAATTCTTGTTCTTCCTGACTGAGTTGTAACAACGCATCGACAAAACGATTAAATTCCCGTTTCACCTTTTTCTGGTTTGAAATGCCATCCCTAAATCCTGTATCTAGATAAGACAGATCATAGAGCAGTTTTGAAAGTAAATCCACAAATTCCGTTTCCTCAGAAGAATCGGGATTTCCGTAAGTAGTGTGAACTGCTTGCGAAAGTTCTTCGATATAAATCTTCTGTTGGTTAGTAAACGGGAATTTGGTTTTTTGGAATAACTGGATTAGCTGGATATGGATCTGTTTCCTTTTTGCAAAGAAAGCAGCGTCCATAGCTTCCTCAGTTGATTCAGGAAAAATAGCTCTAAGCTCATTAATTAAATAAGTAGCAGGATCAACAAAGAATGGAATATCTGCAAGAATCATGTCAGATTTGATAGAGCTTCTTTCTATCCAAAATTCAAGCTCGTTAATCAGGAACGCAACATAGCGATTAATCCTAGGTTGTGAATCAGAGGGATAATCGGAGCTGGCAAGTAGATCCACTAAAAGATCTAATTCTGATTTTAACGATAGCTCGTCTTTTCTACTGTGTTTAGCACGAAGAAGTCTAATAATCCCATCAATTTCAACAAAGGTCTTTCTCTGCTCAAATGTAAATGGAAAATCAGATATCTTAAGATATTTCAGAAAGTTGGCATGGATATCTATCCTCCTATTGGGCTCTTGAGAATTTCCTAAGTGATGGTCTGTTTCTGATTCGGGTAGATGATTCCTAGATTCAGTGTTTAATCGGGTTGGTGTTTCTATCCTAAGTTCATTCTCAACCTGATATTGGAGACACTCTTCCTCGACAACACTTGAATAAAGTGTAGTGGGGTGGGCTCGCAAAATATATGGGAGATCGTACTCAAAGTATTCATCTAAACAATGAAGACGTTCATTCAAATCCATCCAAGGCATGGGTGGATAGAAGAACACTTCGATTCCAAATGGTTCATCATCAGGTAAAGTAGCAGGTCTAATATAGTGTGGATACCTAGACAAGATTGACAGAATCTCAGGGTCAAGTGTGGGTTGACCACTTAAAGCAATAGTAACAGAAGCTGGAATCTTCTGCTGAGATTCATCAAAACCTAAGTCTAAGTTCGATATTTTTGGGTTCTCAACTTCATGGGTAACACAGATCTTTCTAACGTCAGAGGAGTTTGACTCATACTCTGGACAGTCAAAGGATTCCGCATCTACCAAAGCCGTCATCTCATCCGTCATCATTTGATTGAGAGGAGAGATGGGGTTTGAAGGAGAATTAAGGTTTTTCATTTTCTAATTTTTATGTATTTTCTAGGGTTTAAGAACTAAGTTATCTAACTAATAAAGCAATTAACTTCCTAAGTAATGATAATCTTAAGGAAGGATCTCCTAAAGCTAATTATCTAAGGCATAATTCAATTCTTGACGAAACAGATCCCCGACAACGGCGCCAAAAACTTGTCGCGGTCCCAGCGGTCGGTCGGGTTTTAGAATCCGGGTCGTTGCACCGACGGCTACCGAGACGCGCGAACGGTTTTAAAAATTTATATTTGCTGGGCTCAAACTATGCAAGCTACCTACCTTGTGGGTAAGACGGCAAGTATAACTCGAGTGTCGTCCAAAATCGGAACGAATTGAATTGAATTGGAACCTACCAAAGATAACTTGACAATAGGATGAGTTTAAAACAAGGTAGGTATGGGTTTTGGTTTAATCTAATCTAATCTAAAGACAGAAATTAAAATGCAAAAAAGTAAACGAGAATATAAGCAGCAGGTAGAGAGTGATTGCTGAAACTTCGACGATTAGGGTTTCGGGATGATATTATATAGATGATAGGTGATTACTCTGGTTAAGAATCTTCTAAACAGTTGGTGTAAACACTAGGACCCTACGTCTAGGTGTAACCCTAAAGCATATGTCACTGAATCCTAGGTTATCCTGATTCTGATCGGATGGGACTGTCTTCAGACCCACCTCACCGTCTCTTTCGGAGACCAAGCGACCCTCTGAATGGGGTTAAGGAATAAGGCGACAGTCCACAACACTGACCTTTCTTAACACCTATGTGTATCCAATTTTAACAGAGTAATACTGGTTGTATGCTGAATAAGTTAAACTATCGGTTAAGTAGAGTTTAAGGGTTTTATGCATCTGGGAACACAGACGGCATCCTTGCTTTCATTTCCTAACTCATGTTTTATCTGTTTAAGTTCTTAATACTTCCATCATGGATTAGACCCTCCTTTGCCATCGGTCGTTCATCCCTAGGCATGCGTACAGTGTATAGTGTCCTTATTTTCCACAGTACTCTAACCCTAGGTATATCTACGGTGTTTTAAAGACCTATTATATCTTTACACAGCTTTATAACCAGAGGTAGTTTAACGGTGTACTATAGCATTTTCACGGCTTAACAAGACCTAGACCCGTGTCTGGAAGTGATGCTTCCAGGTAATCCACGGTGAGATAGGCCACCGGCATTTCCTTGGCTTCCACGTATTTGTACTCTACCAGTGGTATTTCCAACGCTATACCAAGTTTTCTGACGTGTTATGGCGATCTCACAGTTTCATACAAACAGGAGATAACTGTGTATTCGTAGTTAGGTTTGATCAGATCCTATCCTAAGGAAACAATCACGTGAGAGACCGGAAAGGGTGATTAATTAAGTCGACATCCAGGATAAGTCTAAACATGTATGCAGCATAACAACTACCAATCATATATAAGATATATTAATTAAACATCATCCCTAATCCTAACATCTACATTCCAACAATCACATATTAATCTAGCTAATCAGCATGGCAACAATCATAAATCGTACTGAAATAATATGCAAAGTAAACATTATAACAGTAAGAAAGTAAGATAATATCACCGGATTAGAAGAGTAATACTGAGGATTACAACAGTCTGACTTGAATAACCTTGCTACAGCTTGATTACCCAATTACAACTTTCCTCTAGCTCTAACCGCTAACTTATATCTCTCTAGTTCTCCTCTAACTCCTAAGAGTAGTGCTAGAGAGAGAAACTAGAGAGAGAACTAACTACAAGAACAATTATCCTCTAACTCCTAAGAGTAGTGCTAGAGAGAGAATTCTAGAGAGAGAAAGAGAAGTGTGTGAAATGAAAGGTGTAAGGTGTGTGGTGTGTGTTTGAAATGAATGGGGAGGCTTGGTATTTATAGGAGAATGAGGTGAAGCTTGGTACAAGTCACAAAGCATGAAGAACAAGCACCAAAGCGCATACGGGGGGTACCGGACCAAGGGGGGCAAACGGCACCTCACAAGCCACCAGGCCCCGTATACGGCACCCCAAGGGCCGTATACGGCACCTAGGGTACCGTATACGGTACCTAGGTGGGCAGGGGGGGTTGGTGCTTGGTTTGGCCTACGCTTGTTTCTCGGTTGCTTGGTTCGTCCGTATCTTCTTCGTTTGGGCTCTGATTTGCTTGATTCTTGCGCCGTTGGCTTCGTTTTTCCGTTACGCTTCTAATGACACTAAGTTTTCCAGATTTGGAAGTGTTTGACTTTTGCGTGTTCCGGATGACGATCGGCGGGTTTCTAGACTGCATATCTTCTTCGTTCTTCACCCGTTTCTCTTGATTCTTTCACCACCGATCTTGGATTTTCCTATTGAATCATAAAATATGCATTAGGATCTATTTTGATAGGATGATCAAGAACGGAATATTTAAGGTGATAGTTTTTGCCTCGGTTTGCGTGCAAAATGGATGCTTTTACTGATTTTTGTAGCAACGCCCGTATTTAGACTACCTTGGTGATTTATGATGATAAATGATTGTTTTGAAATGTTTTCACCAAAGAATAGTCCAAAAAGTGCGGAAATAAGTACTTAAAAACATGACTTTTTGGGTCACATCAGTATCTCAGGATAATGATAGTTTTTAAGTCTGTTTTCAGGATCACGGATCCAGGTAAGGATCCTGGATATATTGTTATTATTTATCTTGCAAGATCCTATTCAGGATATATTTATCTAACACAATTATGCAGGATTCTGGACCGGGAAGATATTTATTTAAGGATCCTATGATCAATCTCGAAGTACACATAGCTCGGTGTCCTGGACTTATCTTAGTTAAGGATCTTGAACTATATAACACGTTTGTTTTTCCTGAGTATTGACCAGGTCTTGGAAGAAACGCGTT
Organism: Helichrysum umbraculigerum; assembly: GCA_949592205.1. Classification (NCBI taxonomy): domain Eukaryota; kingdom Viridiplantae; phylum Streptophyta; class Magnoliopsida; order Asterales; family Asteraceae; genus Helichrysum; species Helichrysum umbraculigerum. The sequence continues at coordinate 379,776,240 of CATIUR010000001.1, read as the reverse complement.
AATGAGATATGCTCCGGATTACGTGAAGAGGATCTGATACGATTTCATGAAGACGAAGTCTTACGCACGTGTAAAATGAAGTCAAAAGAGACGTTGGTGGTCTTCATCATTCCTCGGAGGATCCCTGATATTTCGGAATTATTGTTATACGCTCTTACTATTTAAACGAGGCTTGGGTGATCGATTAGGTGAACGTTTTATCACTACTCACACCTGCAAATCACATAAACACTCTGTTATTTCTTCATTTTACGATCATTTCATCAACACTTAGCTAGATTCACACACAATCACTTAGCCGATCATCCTTGTGCTCTTACTTTGTAATTCATTACTTTTATTATTATAATATTTACAAAGGCAAGGATCGTTTGATCCTTCCCGAGGTTTTGTGCGGGCGATCAACCTTGATCAAGGGCTTTTCTCGTATATCATCGTGTCGTTTTTGCTTATTTGTCATTAATTTTGCTTTAATTACATTTTACTTACATTTCTATCATCAAATAGCAATTATCCTTAATCTGATCTTAACTTTTGATATCAACTTGTTTGTTCAACAAGGATCTACGTATTTAACACAAAAATATTTACTTACTAATAGAGATAATCGTGTTTCTACGTAATTATTTTGAGAGTAATTTTTACACCTGACCTCACAAACTAATTTTGATCACTTAATTGCTTTTAGTAATTTTTGACCAAAACAATTTGGCGCCCACCGTGGGGAAATTGGTGTTTTGCTTAATCAAACTTTTGTTAAGATCCTTGTTGAGTCATCTTTTCCAAAGATTCTTGTCAAAAATGTCAAGCCAAGGATGATCTACATCATCTACCATGCCATCGTCATCTTCTGCTAGAACCACTCTCCCTCCTGCTCCACCTCTCACTTCATCTCAACAACAGCCGCAAAATGTCTATACAAGGCTACCGTCGGCTGGATCCACATCTTTGGGGGCTGGATTCTTATCGGATCCAGACCCTGTTATGATTGCTAACCGGGATATTGTGTCTATGTTTACGCAGGTAAAAGAGCAGCTTCAACGAGTGGAGAGAAGCAACGATATCCTGAGAAAGGATGTGGAGGACATGAGAGCTAGGAGCAATGTTCCGGTTTCTCAAGTCACTACTCCTATCCGAAGCAGGATCCTTGATTTTGGCACTCCTTCATCAGCGGAGCACCAAGGAGATTTCATATCTATGCAAGGGAGCACTAGGATCCCAGATCCGATATTTGCTACAAGAGTTTCTACATCAAGGGGTTAACAATCTAATCCAGGATCCTCATACAGGACTCCTGACGGTAGTAACATGTTCAATAATTTTACTTCCAATAATACTATTGGGACTAACAATTTTCAGGATCCTGGAGTTAGCCCTATAATGGCAAGAGAAATACAGAAGTTGAAGGATATGATATCAAGCTTCCCCGGAGTTGTACAACCAATTCCAGAAGTTGCTCCAACAGCACACAGGATCTCAAGATTTGCACCACCTATTTGTGATGTTGAGATCCCGAAGAGATTCCAAACACCCAATATGAAGTTGTATGATGGGACGACGGATCCTGAGGAGCACATTGCACAATATAGGGAGAGGATGGAAATCATCCCAATTCCTTCAGACCTCAAGGAAGCATGCTTATGCAAGGGCTTTGGCTCCACTCTCACAGGATCCGCACTAAAATGGCTATTGAACGTTCCTTCCTACTCTATTACTTCATTTGCTCATTTGGTTAATTTATTTAATAATCAATTCTCCTGCAGTAGAACATTTGAAAAACTAACTACTGATTTATATAGGATTGTCCAAAAAGCTAATGAGTCTCTTCGAGATTTTGTAAGAAGGTTCGGGAGAGAATTCTTGAACATACCTAATTTGGATATGCCTACTGCTGTACAAGCCTTTAAGATGGGGATCAAAAGGGATTCCCCATTTTATGAGGATCTTGTTATGAATCCTTGCAGGAACCTTGATGAAGTCAGAAATAGAGCTTTGAGGTTCACTAGATTGGAAGAGGACGCGATGATACAGAAGAGAGTGGATACTCAATAAGCATACGATAGACCTAACAGGAAGTCAGACTCGTCCTCATTCAGATCGAACCGGAACAAACCATAAACCAGAAATGAGGATCGTCGTGTAAATGCTGTTGACGAAGATGACGAAGAATATCCTAAAATAGTTGATTATAATTTTTCTGTAGACACAACAGATATATTGTGTGCCATGCAGGATCTTGGAGACAAGGCAAGATGGCCAAAGAAGAATGACAAGTCATATGCGTGGAAGGATAAATCAAAATGGTGTGCCTATCATGAAGATTTCGGCCACACAACTGAGAATTGCATAGCTCTCTGAAAAGAAATCAGTCATCTTCTCAACAAAGGATACTTGAAGGATATGCTTGGGAAAAAGAAGGATCACGCGAAGGATCATGACAGAGTTCAGGATCCTGAGTCTCAGGATAATCGCAGGATCCCAACTAGAGCAGGATCCCCACCTTTGGACGCCAAGGTAATCAATTTTATTTCTGGTGGCTCTGATATATGTGGTACTTCTTATTCTGCAGCAAAGAGGCACGCAAGGGATTCCAAGTCAGATAAACCATATAAACCTACAAGAACTTCCATGAAGAAAGACGAAAGGATAATAGTGTTTGATGAGGACGATTTAGAAGACGTTCAGGATCCTCATCATGATGGTTTGGTCATTACTCTTTATGTTGCCAATCATTTTGTGCGAAGGATCCTGATAGATGGAGGAAGCTCAGTCAACATCATCCGTCTAGAAACTTTGAAAAGAATGGGTATTCCAGAGTCGGAGATCACCTCGAGATCCACTGTGTTGGTAGGATTCAGTGGAGAAGTGAAGAGCACAGTTGGTGATATCAAGTTGCCGATCTACATTGAGGGGGTGAACTCCATTCAAAAGTTTTGCGTTATGGATTGTATGTCAAGCTATAACATTATCCTAGGGAGACCCTGGTTACATGATATGAAGGCGGTACCCTCAACATATCATCAATGCGTCAAATTACCAACTCCACGGGGAGTGGTCAAGATCAGCAGTGACCAACAAGAAGCAAAGGATTGCTATACAACATCGATGAAACCTGCTACCAAGCCTCCGTCAGCATAGCAATTAAAGAGCAAGGCATGGGATGTCCTGGATACAAAGGAGCAGGACGTCAAAGAAGTGCCGCTGAGCTTGAAGGATCTTGAAGAAAAAGGTGCTTATAGGATCAAGCATCCCAGAAAATCTAGAGCAGGATCTGATGAAATTCTTGAATCAGAGGAGATCGACCTTTGCCTGGAAACCAGAGGATATGACAGGTATATCTAAGGATGTTATAACTCATAAACTTGGAATTGATAATAGTTTCAGGCCGGTCCAACAAAAGAGACGAAAATTTGCACCGGAAAGGAATGCTATTATCCAGGCAGACGTTGAAAGATTACTTGCTGCTGGCATGATAAGGGAAGTAAAGTTTCCAAGATGGTTGGCAAACGTGGTAGTGGTACAAAAGAAGAATGGGAAATGGAGAGTGTGTGTGGACTATACGGATCTTAACAAGGCCTGCCCGAAGGATCCTTTTCCGTTGCCTCATATAGATTCAATGGTGGATGCTACAGCTGGGCATGAGATCCTAACCTTTATGGATGCTTCATCAGGATTTCAACAAATTCAGATGGAAACTTCAGACCAGGAAGACACAGCCTTCATAACCCCCACAGGTATATATTGTTATATTGCCATGCCCTTTGGTCTTAAAAATGCAGGTGCAACGTATCAAAGGCTAGTCAATATGATGTTCAAAGACCAATTGGGAAGCACAATGGAAGTATACATTGACGATATGGTAGTAAAGTCAAAGAAAGCTGAGGATCATCTTCAGGATCTCAAGGTGGCCTTTGACATCCTGGATCACTACAACATGAAGCTTAATCCTGCAAAATGCCACTTTGGAGTGGGGGCAGGAAAGTTCTTGTGATATATGGTGACCAAGAGAGGAATAGAAGCTAGCCCAGAACAGATCAAAGCTATTCTAAATCTAAAGTCTCCATCAAGCCCAAAGGATATACAAAGATTAACGGGAAGGATAGCAGCTCTGAACCGTTTTATTTCAAGATCCTCAAATAGGTGCAAGGAATTCTATAATATCCTAAAGAAGAATAAAAAGTTCGAATGGGGAGAAAAGCACGAAGCTGCGTTTTAAGAGCTAAAGGATTACTTGTCAACAGCTCCTTTATTGATGAAGACTGAGAATAGGGAACCGCTGTTTCTCTATTTATCAGTGTCACGAAGTGCTGTAAGTGCGGTGTTAGTGAAGGATCATGAAGGACAACAACATCCAGTTTACTATGTAAGTAAAAGCCTATTAGATGCTGAAACCAGGTATTCTCATCTCGAAAAACTTATACTTGCATTGGTCATGGCATCAACTAAACTTAGGCATTATTTTGAGACACACCCCATACATGTAAGAACTAATTACCCTATTAAAAACGTTTTGAGAAAACCAAAAATGTCAGGACGTTTAGCTAAATGGTCTGTAAAACTAAGTGCTTATAATCTGATCTATGAGCCTAGGAACGCAATTAAATCTCAAGCCCTAGCAAATTTTATTGCTAACTTTACCAGTGATCTTCAAAATGAAGTAGATTTAGAAGTACAAGAACTAAACCAAATAAGTGAAAGATGGACATTATATACTGATGGTGCTTCTAACGTAAAAGGAACTGGATTAGGAATTGTATTAAAGTCACCGCAAGGTGATATCATGCCTCAAGCCATAAGATGTGAGTTCCAAGCTACAAATAATGAGGCAGAATATGAAGCATTAATTGCGGGATTACAATTAGCTAAGGATATTGGGATAAAATACTTAAACGTGTATGTTGACTCATTGTTAATTGCTAATCATTATAATGGATCTTATACTGTAAAAGTAGATAGATTAGCTGCGTATTTGGAAATTGTTAAGGATCTTGCAGGTAGCTTCGAGATCTTCGACATCCAACAGGTACCACGTGAAGATAATACTGAAGCGGATACTTTGGCAAATCTGGGGTCAAGCTTAAGGATCCCACCGGATGTCAAAATACCAATTATACATATTGCAGCGCCCGCCATCGCTGATAAGGATCACAACGAAGAGCAAGTCTGTGATGTTGAGGATCCTCAGTCTGGAGATAATCTGAATGGATCAGGTTCTGGGGGCAAGTCAGGATCATGGATGCGACCAATCATGGAATATTTACAACATGATGTGATCCCTAAGGATGAAAACAATCCCAAAGTTTTCAGGTCAAAGGTATCTCGTTTTACTATTGAGAATGGTATATTGTATAAAAAATAACTTGCAGGACCATTATTGCGATGCCTTGAGGATCCTGAAGCAAAAGCTGTCCTTAAGGATATACATGAGGGTGATTGTAGGAATCATTCTGGGGGCAGAGCGTTATTTTCAAAAGTTTTAAGGACATGATACTTCTGGCCCTCTATGAAGAAGGATTCCATGGATTTTGCTCGCAAATGTGATGCTTGTCAAAGACACGGAAACATCCATCATCAACCAACAGAACCGATGCATCCGATTATCTCACCGTGGCCGTTTATGAAATGGGGAATGGATATTGTTGGAAAACTACCTGTTGCTCCAGGAGGAAAAGTGTTTATGCTTGCAATGACGGATTATTTCTCAAAATGGATTGAAGCTGAAGCATTTGTTCAAGTGAAGGAAAAGGATGTTATTTCATTCATTAAGAGAAATATCCTCACAAGGTTTGGGATCCCGGCAGAAATAGTATGTGACAATGGATCTCAATTTATTGGAAGAAGAACGACTAAGTTTTGTGAAAGTTGGGGAATCAAAATGATAACTTCAACACCAGTCCATCCTCAAGCTAATGGACAAGCGGAGTCTAGCAACAAGATCATAATCAATAATCTTAAGAAGAGGCTAGATGCTAAGAAAGGGAGATGGGCTGAAGCGTTGCCTTTTGTTTTATGGGCTGATAGGACCACAGAAAAGGAGGCAACTAAGCAAACTCCTTTTGCTTTGGTGTTTGGATCTGAGGCTGTGATCCCGACAGAAATGGTGATCCCAACGGCAAGATCCCGGATGCAGACTTGGGAAGCAAACAAGGAAGCATTGATTCAGGATCTAGACACTGTGGATGAATTAAGGGATCGTGCTAAATTCAGGATTGCAGCATACCAACAGAGGATTTCAAGATCCTACAACAAAAATGTTAGGATAAGAAGGTTTCGAGTAGGAGATTTGGTATTGAGAAAAGTATTTCAAAATACTAAGAATCCTGCGGAAGGAAAGCTAGCACCAAAGTGGGAAGGTCCGTACTTGATAGATTCGGATGCTGGAAAGGGGGCATACTGGTTGGCCAATATGGATGGAGAATTACTTCCAAGATCCTGGAATGCTATTCATTTATAACTCTATCATGTGTAAGTTGAATATTTCTGTTCAACATATAAGGTACTCCTATGATCCTGAACTTTTCATTGATTTTATTCTTTAATATATATATGTATGAGTGTATTATGATCATATATTAATATATGCATGAAAATTTTTCATTATTATTACTATTCTCATTGAATACTGTACTGACTTAAGCATCGGAGGGGTGTTAGGCAAACTAACACCCACCTTTACCCAAGATTTTGTATTTGTTGTAGCTCATATACTTAAGGATCATGGAATGAAGATTAGGGGTTGGCCACCTCTCCTCCGTTAAGGATCCCAGCAATTCTCTAAGGTTTAGAGGTTTCCGTACGGATAAACACCTCTCTACGAAAAGGGTTTTGACACCTCGCTGGGTGCGCACGATGTTTGATTATAGTGCCATGGTTAGGGAATCGGTGATGCCTCTGGTACCCGACAACTTCATTTCCGTTGGCCTATAGATCAAGCGCTAACGAATATCGATACTGATGTGCACTAAACGTATCGATCTAAGGTTTGTGTCGTTTTCACGTCACTCTAAGGTTTGTAATGTTTTCACATTACCAATTGGTTAGGCATTTTCATGTCTCAAATGGCGTAGCCCAAGAATCAAACGGTTTGTAATGTTTTCACATTACCTAATGGTTTGGCATTTACATGTCACTTTTATAGTTTTCATAAACTATCCAATGGTTATAATGTATTCACATTATCAAAATTTTCATTGGTTAAGCCTAATAAATAACTTTATTAGCTCTAATATTTTCATGGTTATCAAAAGCTGTTTTGATCTAAGGATCGCAAAATCTTTTTAAGATCACAACATTTTTCAAAAGATAAATTGTTTTCACAATTGTTTGACAAATTAAAAACATTTTCGTGTAACAGGAAGTACTCTTTGGAGTTATCGTTATCTACAACATGTTGTAGGATCCTTGAATCTAAGGATCCTAAACTCAAGATTAATTCAGATCCAGTTAAGGATCCTTGAAGCCTATGATGTTACATGGATGTTGAGAAAATCTTCTCGATATCCTGGAAGTATTCTGAGGGAATCTCCTCAGGATCCTATTTCTAAGCAACTATCAAGTAAATATATGTGTATACTGAGGGAATCTCCTCAGTATCCTGAAGACAGAAGGCATACCATTCACAGCAAAAAGTCTAAGGATAATATAAATCCTTAGATTGAGTTCAAAAGAAAAGCAGGAAATTAAAATTGTCTTGTGGCCAACATAAACAACAGTCATACAGAACCATGGTTGATCATGCCAGATCAACCTCGCCCCAAATAATTGTTTTGTTACAATCACAACCCATAAAAACTAAGACATAAAAGCTGGACTCCGGTTGATCATATGCCTTCCTCGTCCGAGGATCCTTCACTATCAGCTAAGTCGACGGCTGCAATCACTTTTTCGATGTTCCTGGAATTAGACGCTTCACCTTTGGTTACTGTTTCAGGAGCTGTCGTCTTGGGGACTTTGGTTGATTTCCCTTTTTGAATCCATGGTCTTCCGAGACCAATGAAGTATGGATTTGAAGGGAAATCGTCCTTCATTCTTGCTAGTTTGTCTTTCCAGCCCTTGACATGCCACAGGCTAGTGTCTAACCCGTTTTCGGCAGCTTCTGTGGCCATATGAATCTTGGATTCTAACACGGCGATAATGGCGTCTCTTTTCATCTCTTCCAGAAGATTGTTGTTTGTATTGGATCCTTCTTCACGACCGGATTTATCGGCAAGCTTGACTTTGAGCCCCTCGATTTTTCGCTTGGCCTTCTCCAATTCACGGGTTCCCTTGTTAAGAGCGAATGTCAGAGCGTCTACCGTTTTGACTTTATCGGCGTATTCTTCTATCATCACATCTGCAGCCTGATAAAAGAATTAGTATTGAGCTTTTCTTTATTTAAAAGGGGTTAAAAGGAGGGGCTCTTACTATCAGAAGATTGGAAGAAGGATTGTCGATATCATATAAATCTTCAACTTTTCTCTTTTTGGAGAGAAAATGTGTTGGAAGAGGTTTGAAACTGGAAGCTCTGATTTTAGTTGCCTCTTTTTTGGGTGGGATCTCTGAATCAATGTCGGATAAACTGAAATGCACTGAAAGAATATGAAAGAATTTTGGGCAAAGGAAAAAGAAGATATAAACAGAAAAGAGAGGAAAGGAAGAAAGATACCTGACATGGTTGATCTCTTGTAATTGCTCCGATTGTTCTTGTTGAAGACAGAGGGAGGAATTAGGTTACGGAATACTTAAGGGTTGAAATGGCGAAAAAGAAGGATGAAAGATAATGGGACTTGTGTGATGTGGTGATGACGGTTTGATATGATAAGGGTTTGAGTGTTATCATTACAGTTTGGACACGGTTTTCGATACACGCGAAATATCTCACCTAACACGGTTTAAGCGATTAATATGAGAAGTTATAACGTTTAGGGATCCTGAAAAACGTTATAACTTCGGGGGCAATTGTTGTGGGTAGATTTTCACTAACCTTTACAGGATCCTAATCAGCATCATATGGACACCTTTCAGGTATAAAAGTCGTTTATATTTTATATTCGTATCTCAGGATAATGATAGTTTTTAAGTCTGTTTTTAGGATCACGGATACAGGTTAGGATCCTGGATATATTGTTATTATTTATCTTGCAAGATCCTATTCAGGATATATTTATCTAACACAATTATGCAGGATTCTGGACCGGGAAGATATTTATTTAAGGATCCTATGATCAATCTCGAAGTACACATAGCTCGGGATCCTGGACTTATCTTAGTTAAGGATTTGAACTATATAACACGTTTGTTTTTCTTGAGTATTGACCAGGTCTTAGAAGAAACGCGTTAATGAGATATGCTCCGGAATACGTGAAGAGGATTTGATACGATTTCATGAAGACGAAGTCTTACGCACGTGTAAAATGAAGTCAAAAGAGACGTTGGTGGTCTTCATCATTCCTCGGAGGATCCCTGATATTTCGGAATTATTGTTATACGCTCTTACTATTTAAACGAGGCTTGGGTGATCGATTAGGTGAACGTTTTATCACTACTCACCCCTGCAAATCACATAAACACTCTATTATTTCTTCATTTTACGATCATTTCATCAACACTTAGCTAGATTCACACACAATCACTTAGCCGATCATCCTTGTGCTCTTACTTTGTAATTCATTACTTTTATTTTTATAATATTTACAAAGGCAAGGATCGTTTGATCCTTCCCGAGGTTTTGTGCCGGCGATCAACCTTAATCAAGGGCTTTCCTCGTATATCATCGTGTCGTTTTTGCTTATTTGTCATTAATTTTGCTTTAATTACATTTTACTTACATTTCTATCATCAAATAGCAATTATCCTTAATCTGCTCTTAACTTTTGATATCAACTTGTTTGTTCAACAAGGATCTACGTATTTAACACAAAAATATTTACTTACTAATAGAGATAATCGTGTTTCTACGTAATTATCTTGAGAGTAATTTTTACACATGACCTCACAAACTAATTTTGATCACTTAATTGCTTTTAGTAATTTTTGACCAAAACAAATATGTAGCCTAACTTTAATGGATCATATATAGATATTGATTTAGTATTGATGGTTTACAAAATTGAAAATCAGAAAATAGCATATAAACGTTAATCCTCAAAATAGTATTTGCATTAATAGGGAAATCATAGGAAAGAGCTCAATACACATTATAAGTGATATATCAAAAATGCTACACATAAGTAGCAAAATCACTCAAGAATCATGACATAATTTTGTTCTTAGATATTCAAACAACCAAATACGAATAACCTTTCAAAGATAGCAAGAATTCCTTCAATCTGTCTTCAGTCGTTCTTGAAATAGAAGCCTGATCAAATGAACAGTCCGAATTTTTTTAGTATTTATAAGTATATAAGATAGCTCCAAAGATTACTTTTAAAGAATTTTGAGTAAATAGCAGATTGTACTTAAACACATATAAGGATTTCAATGGACCTAAGAGATTTAAAACACGTAACCTGATTCAACGATTGAAATGGCCATATCCCAACACATATCCACAAGGAGTCATGGATAGTCCAAGTCCAGAACCCATGGAACCAGAGTTAGGGACCATTGACATTGATTCAACAGATTTCACCAGATACCACTTTTTATGTTCTTCAATGTTGTTTATAAGCTTCCCAATGGCTACCTTTAACTGCTCAAGCTCTTCCAACTGTAGGTTCTCTATAGGAGCTTCCCACCAGTTATTATCTTGACCCGCTTTCCTAATGTTATTAAGTTGTTCATTTTTTCTCTTCTCATCTTTCAGATGACAATTTAAATACATGACCTGATTATTGAGTTCTTCAATTTTGGCATTGAGATGCGCTACCAGAAGTTGAGATGTGCTTGAATTTGGTGGGGGATTTTGTGTGAGGAAATGCTCAACAATCATCTCTACAGATGGATGACCAAAGGAAAATACATTCTTTCCTGGAGAGAAGACAATGATCGCGATTTCCACATTACATAAGATGCTTAACTCACTCGCTTTTTTAAAAAGGCCCGAACGACGTTTGGAGAAGGTAACCAATAAGTTGCTTTCTTTCTCCATTCTTTTCATTTGAATCTTTTGACGACCTTTACTTTTTTTAGGCATCATATAGGAGGAAATGAGAAGTTTTTCGATGTATAACAAAGAAAGTAGCTAGCCTTCCTATGGTTAGTTGATATAATAGAAAAAACTTAAGGATATTTAAAGTGTTAATCTCGTCTTAGAAATGACACCGTGAGTCTAGATAACATAATAAAGGCCCCTAAATGTTTTCCCTTCTATGCATTTTTATATTTCAAATGTAAATTTATTTACTTCTATATAAAATGGTGTTTTAATGGTTTTCCATATCAACGTTATATTGTGTATTTTCATGGTCATAGGTAGATTTTTCCAGAATGTTTTTCTTGAAGGAAAGTTTTTTTTCCTGACATCGTACGATAAGAAATACATATTACAATTTTGGTCTATGTTGTATGTTTGAATTGCACCCAGATTATGTAATTAGGATAATCACAGAGTTAGAAAGTCAATAATTGTTTATCATCCCAAGATATATGATATTAGAATTAGAATTAAAAACTTACATTCAAATAATACTGCTCCGTATAATTCAATTTTGAACATGGCACTAAAATCACTTATACAAATCAAAGGGAAAGCAAGGTTGTGAATTCAATTCTCGTGAGAGGCAATGTCTAAATATATGTGTGTGTATAAAAGATGCATGATGTAGTTATAGGTTTGACATTTTTTAAAAAATATTAATAAATAAATAAATCCCTTATGATAGTCCCGTACACGTGGGATCTGATCAGATCGTATAAACAATGAATAACAAACGATAATGATTCACGAACACACAAACGATTCTCTATAATCTTATATATATTCACAATTGAACGTATAAAGATTACAATCACCAATACAAACTCAATCTCGTTTACAATCTCGTTTACAATCTCGTTCTCACTTCTCTCTCACTCTGAAAACGGCTCTCACTCTCTATTTCCCTGGTCCAACCCTAAAACTAACTTGTAACTCGCTATTTATATCGACCTACTGGGCCCTGCGACGTTAGGCCCAACGTCGCAGGCCCAACCCAATGCGACATAGCCCATGTCGTCGCCATGTATATTCTATATAATTACATTTCGTTGACACACTAAACACTATACATATGCAGACTAATTGACTTTGACAATTACAATAGTTTGACCAACTGACTGACACAAAAATGCACCAACAAACTCCCCCTTGTCAGTAGCTTGGTCAAATAAGTCTTCAATTAGTCTTCATCAACAAACTCTTTCATGTCTTTGACAATCAGAAACTCCCCCTTTGAGATAGCATGGTCTTCAAAGAAATCTTGATGTCCAAATTCATGTGACTGACACAAATTTATCATACAATAAGATCTTCAAACTCTGTGACCATCTCTCAATCATCAGCAGCTTCTCCGATAGAATTATCTTCACAATCTTTGGAGAATAACCGACATCATTTGCATCTTCAATATTTGACTTTAACAAGATATGCGATATTGAAGAAAATAACATAGAAATAAAATCTTTTTGAATTTTTCTTTATAAATGAAAAGTAAAGAACGAAGATTAAAATAAATCGGGGATATGATTGTTTTAAGTCTGCTTAGGGATCATATCAGGCCAACATGCAATTATTAGGAAATAGTAAGTGTTATTTCGATCATCAGTATATTTGTCCACTTTAAATTTACTTGACATATATAAAGCACCTTTTATAAAAATTAGTTCAAGACGATCATCGGTATTGTTTGTCCACTTAAACATATTACATCCGTATCTATGAGCTAACCTTTATTGTTAGTATGAATATTAATTTTGAGAAACCTATTATATGATATACTGATAAACTTCAGTAAAACAAACACTGCATATTCACACAAGGTAGAGATTACAAGACCAAGTTTATCTCTGTTTTCTCGTAACATACACTTGATATTTATATTTAGGCATACATCAAACCGACTATGAAGATAATAGTGGCCCCAGATCTGTACTTAGTACAACAGAGGGTCCCTTAGTATGAACATAACAAGTTTGAGACTATTTGCATAACTAATGGATTCAGGTCTGTACGTGAGTACAACAATAGTCACCATTAGTTAGGCGAATAATCATATTATCACTATATGCCCATTTTACATTTACATAATTATGACAGTGTATGATAGTACTTCCATTTATCAATTAAGACTTATGTCATACATCATATAACATTTTTCTCAAAGTAATAGACAAATTTTTATTATTACTTCTTACTCACTCACAAACCGGTGTGTACCATGCCTACCGATACATCATATAATGAAGCCAATGTTTATAGAAGATGTGTTAAATATACCAGATAAACCTACTGACACATCAAACATAAACCTTAAAATTTCCATTTTTATGCATATCACCCGATGTACTATCATATCCCAAGTTGTTTTACAAACACACAATCCAACATCTTTTCAAGAATTAAGAATCTTGCTGTTCACATTTCTGAATTAAATAATCAGAATTTTGAATATTCAGAATTACTCCCCCTGAACAGCAAATTCTTATATCCAATCCAAAAATACTCCCCTTAAACATTAAACATATTTTTGTATTTTTTAATTGAATAAATTTCGCAACATTGCATTTCTTTAATACTAAAAAGTATAAAGAATGATTGTTGCACTTTTAACAAACAAAGAAAAGTATCAAAATCACATATCAAGTCAAGTCAAATGACTTTTGGCACTTTTACCACCTCATAACATCGAAAATCTCATCCAATCACAAATCATCATCGCATTCTTCCAACAATATCCACTTCCATGCAGTCACTAAAAATGTTAGCTTTCAATAACCTGACTGCACCACCACAAACAATTAAACGTTAGTACTTATGGGATACCCAAGCCTTGATAGACTTGGGTTGTCCATGGTCATCCATAACCATCACATCAATGAGTTTATGATATTTTAAAAACTCAGAAGATTTCATTGATGCGTTGTCTATGGATTTGGGTTTCCAAACCTTTGTAGGTTCAGATGAGTTGTTTTCAACAATGTTGTGCTGTTGAACTTGAGGTTTACTAGGCACAACTTTGTTTACTCTAGCCACGGGTTTTGGAGAAGAGGATGCATATCTTGATATAGGCGAATACGAAGCACGCCTAGAAAACGATTTTGAATGAGAATTCCTAAAGGAGGAAGTTCTTGGCATCCCTCTACCAAACCTATCTAGGGATAATAACCGACAATCCCTAATTATATGTCCTTGTTGTCCACAATGGAAACAAGAACGTCGTTCAATGTACGACCTATTCCAATGATTACCCACAAAAGGTTGAGGTGGAGAATGAACTGTTGGAGGCTTAGAAGATGAGGCATTTACAGGACGTGAACACTTATGTGTACACGTTGATGTAGAAGCCTCAGAAGTTGAACAAGTTGATGTTGAAGGTTGTTCACTTTTAGATTTTACATTTGAATCCTTCATTTGATGTTGAACTCTTTTGGATTCATTTTCAACCTTGTTTTTACCCTTTGTAGTTGAAACCTTTACAGTTTCATTGGTAAGTATATGATTTTCTGGCTTTACATTAACTTTTTCAACTTTGATTTCAGCCTCTTCCGGTAGATCCTCTATCTCAACACCCTCCTCTACACTAACTGGAGGTGTACTATCAGACTTAACAAAAGTAGGCAAGGGATACTCTGTCCGTTTAGTTTTCTCCTTTGCCTGCCTTTTGGGATTGGATGTAGCTTCTTTAGACTTTGTAGCTGGCCATGATGAGTAGTCAGCCACAAGTTCTTCGGTGCCTTCCTTAACAGGCCGAGGATAGTGATTAGTAGGAGGTGGAACCGAGTTATACCCTATTCCAGCCTTACTACTTGTATTTGTCCTCTGCTTGTCAACAATTTCATCGAAGATTTTATGAGAGTTTGAGAAACTTGTGATTCCTTTTTTAAAAGAGTCAGACTCAGACTTTAGCTCAGAAAGTTCTTTATTTAACAACTCAATTTCTGTTAAATAGCTGTTAATGGCATCTTGTTGACTGAAAACTTTAGCTTTATATTTCTCAGTGTCAAACTTATGAGCCTCAACTTCCTTTTCATAAAGTATTTCATTAGCTTTTAGAAACTTATTTGACTCAGTGAGTTTCTCGACCTTTTCTCTCAAGTCTACATAGTCTATTTGAAAACATTTTAAAGAAGCTTCCAATTTAATACAGGATATGCAAGTAAAAGGTTTTTCAGATTCTGTTTCTACCTCATGTATCTTTGCCAAGAGCGCACTGTGTTGAACCTCTCCTTGAAGTGCACTAAAATCAAACACTCCTTGAGAATACACCGTCATAGCCTGTGATGTTGTGTTTTTCTCTGGAGTCGTTGGAGCTGTAGGAGTAGTGAATCCAGATGAAGGATATTTTACTTTCTCACACTCCTTAGCAAAGTGCCCATGAATCTGACAGTTCTTGCATTTCACTTTGCTTTTATTAAAACCAAGACCTGTATCACCATCGTCATCCAGGACTTTTCTGCCCGTTCTCTGAAGAAATTTCTTTGTCCTTTGGGTTATCATGGCCATGCTCCATTTGATGTCCATATACTCGAGATCATCAGAATCGATCTGTTCAAAGTCTTCCTCAGTGAGCTGCAAAGTACTAGCCTTCTTGGAAAGAAAATTCTCATAAGAATTGAGGAAAGCTGTAAAGATTTTAGCATGTTCCTCAGTAGACTTTGAAGGAGCGGTATGAGAAGTATAGGAAGTGCCAGTAGAAGTAGATGCAGCTGAGTTGGAAGTTGATCTGGAAGTATCATTTAGACTAGGAATTTGAATATTAGCCTCTGACTTCTTTTCCTTTTGATCGTAAGCCGCTATAAGAGCATCCCATAAACTTATAGAAGTTGCTTGATTTTTAAATTCATTAATCACAACTTCTGGCAAACACTTGGTAATCATCTCATATGCTCTATTGTCTTTATCAAACTCTGCTCGTTCCTTGACTGACATTTGTGCTCTTGACTTAAGCACCCCATCGAGTCTTGGTTGCTCATATCGATCAATGGTGTTAAACCAATTGAACAGATTTGGATCTTTGTATTCAATGAAATTGCATAACTTAATCTTCCAACTCGCAAAATCACTATAGAACAAGGATGTAGAAGGAGGCACTTTGTTAGCAGATGCCATTTCCGAATTTTCCCTCCAAAAAACGGATTTGCAAATTTCAAAAAAATATCCGAGTACAGCGAAACTTTTCCGACACTAAAATGAAGCTATTCTAAGCCTAAAAACAAAATTTGAAATTACAAAATTTTCGCGTTTTTCACGCCAAAATTTCGTCCGAAAACGTCAAAAACTGGCCGGGTAAAATGAAACTTTTTCCAGACTAAAATTGAACAGTTTTAAGCCTATAGAAAAAATTTGAAAACGCAAAAATTTTTCGGAGTTTCCCGCGTTTTTTTTTTTTTTTTTTACGAAACTAGAACGAGGTTAATGTCGCAGAAAAAATAGCAACGTCGCAGCGGTACGTCGCAGAAGTCCGATGACTCAATTAAGAATCGAAAATGCGACGTAGTGTATAACGTCGCAGTCTAACGTCGCAGAGTCTAGCGACGTCGCAGCCTACGTCGCAATAACCACTTAAGGTCAAAATAACGACGTCGCAGTTAACGTCGCAACTTTACGTCGCAAAGACTAATTAAAGTCAAAAACAGTTACGTCGCAGGTGACGTCGCAGGTGACATCGCACAGTCGGGCTGCAGCGGCCAGAAACCCTAAAAATAGAAAATTTTCGAAACCCTAACGAAATTTCGAAAACCAAACGTCGATCTAACCCAAAAACACCTCCAGAAATCGATCTTAATCAAGCAAATCAACTTAGAAACGATTAATAACAATTAATACCTTCGCGAATCAATCGAGAACGCTCTAAATACGATCCGAAACCGACGAAATCCTTGATTCTACGGCTCTGATACCAGTTGATAGTCCCGTACACGTGGGATCTGATCGGATCGTATAAACAATGAATAACAAACGATAATGATTCACGAACACACAAACGATTCTCTATAATCTTATATATATTCACAATTGAACGTATAAAGATTACAATCACCAATACAAACTCAATCTCGTTTACAATCTCGTTTACAATCTCGTTCTCACTTCTCTCTCACTCTGAAAACGGCTCTCACTCTCTATTTCCCTGGTCCAACCCTAAAACTAACTTGTAACTCGCTATTTATATCGACCTACTGGGCCCTGCGACGTTAGGCCCAACGTCGCAGGCCCAACCCAATGCGACATAGCCCATGTCGTCGCCATGTATATTCTATATAATTACATTTCGTTGACACACTAAACACTATACATATGCAGACTAATTGACTTTGACAATTACAATAGTTTGACCAACTGACTGACACACAAAATGCACCAACACCTTATATACTCAATTAACGAATAATTAAAATCTCCTCATTCCTGTGATATTTTAGGTCGTAAGTTTTTAAACAAGTGATATACAATACGTCTAGATCCATAGTTCATGATATGTAATTTTGACAAGTTAGAAGTTTGATTAAGGATAGAAAGGCAAGATTACAAAACTGATAGTCAGGTAATTAATAGGTTCTATAATCAAATTTCATCATTTCAAGAGAATCATATTCTTTCGCATTACATTTATTAGAGCAACAATATTGTAACTTAAATAATAATAATAATAATAATAATAATAATAATAATAATAATAATAATAATAATAATAATAATAATAATAATAATGAATTATAACTCAAAATAATAATAATAAAAAGATTAAATATATTACATATAACTATGAATCATTGATACACAACAAAACAAGAAAAAAAATAAAGATAAGTGTGTTTATTAGTAATGTATAATCTTAATGAATAAATGATCATTTCATTCCCTCATGAAGTGTGAACAGATTAATTTTTTCATCAATTAAAGAAAAGGGCTCAACTAATATATATGTATCTACCTCATTGCTAAAAGAAAAAAAAAAATCAGTCGTTAGATAAGATGCTAAATAGATGATGACAGGCCAAAACATAGTTTTTATATATCAGACATATTATCACTATCTACTAATAACGACATCAAGGCAAATTGTACATGTATTATATATAATCCGTCAATCAGATACCAATATGCAGTCTGATTTACTGGTTACTTAGTTTCTAGCTTGATAATTAAAATTCTTTTATCATTTTTGCTGATGTTTATGGCCATAATACATCTTTAATTAGTCAAGTATACATGTATAAATCCGATAGATTAGCTATTTCAGTAGTGGAGTGTTTATTTGGCAATCTGCAGCCTAACTTTAATGGATCATATATAGATATTGATTTAGTATTGATGGTTTACAAAATTGAAAATCAGAAAATAGCATATAAACCTTAATCCTCAAAATAGTATTTGCATTAATAGGAAAATCATAAGAAAGAGCTCAATACACATTATAAGTGATATATCAAAAATGCTACACATAAGTATTTGCATTAAACGTTTATATTTATAAGCATATAAACGTTAATCCTCAAAATAGTATTTGCATTAATAGGGAAATCATAGGAAAGAGCTCAATACACATTATAAGTGATATATCAAAAATGCTACACATAAGTAGCAAAATCACTCAAGAATCATGACATAATTTTGTTCTTAGATATTCAAACAACCAAATACGAATAACCTTTCAAAGATAGCAAGAATTCCTTCAATCTGTCTTCAGTCGTTCTTGAAATAGAAGCCTGATCAAATGAACAGTCCGAATTTTTTTAGTATTTATAAGTATATAAGATAGCTCCAAAGATTACTTTTAAAGAATTTTGAGTAAATAGCAGATTGTACTTAAACACATATAAGGATTTCAATGGACCTAAGAGATTTAAAACACGTAACCTGATTCAACGATTGAAATGGCCATATCCCAACACATATCCACAAGGAGTCATGGATAGTCCAAGTCCAGAACCCATGGAACCAGAGTTAGGGACCATTGACATTGATTCAACAGATTTCACCAGATACCACTTTTTATGTTCTTCAATGTTGTTTATAAGCTTCCCAATGGCTACCTTTAACTGCTCAAGCTCTTCCAACTGTAGGTTCTCTATAGGAGCTTCCCACCAGTTATTATCTTGACCCGCTTTCCTAATGTTATTAAGTTGTTCATTTTTTCTCTTCTCATCTTTCAGATGACTATTTAAATACATGAGCTGATTATTGAGTTCTTCAATTTTGGCATTGAGATGTGCTGCCAGAAGTTGAGATGTGCTTGAATTTGGTGGGGGATTTTGTGTGAGGAAATGCTCAACAATCATCTCCACAGATGGATGACCAAAGGAAAATACATTCTTTCCTGGAGAGAAGACAATGATCGCGATTTCCACATTACATAAGATGCTTAACTCACTCGCTTTTTTAAAAAGGCCCGAACGACGTTTGGAGAAGGTAACCAATAAGTTGCTTTCTTTCTCCATTCTTTTCATTTGAATCTTTTGACGACCTTTACTTTTTTTAGGCATCATATCGGAGGGAATGATAAGTTTTTCGATGTATAACAAAGAAAGTAGCTAGCCTTCCTATGATTAGTTGATATAATAGAAAAAACTTAGGGATATTTAAAGTGTTAATCCCGTCTTAGAAATGACACCGTGAGTCTAGATAACGTAATAAAGGCCCCTAAATGTTTTCCCTTCTATGCATTTTTATATTTCAAATGTAAATTTATTTACTTCTATATAAAATGGTGTTTTAATGGTTTTCCATATCAACATTATATTGTGTATTTTCATGGTCATAGGTAGATTTTTCCAGAATGTTTTTCTTGAAGGAAAGTTTTTTTCCTGACATCATACGACAAGAAATACATATTACAATTTTGGTCTATGATGTATGTTTGAATTGCACCTAGATTATGTAATTAAGATAATCACAGAGTTAGAAAGTCAATAATTGTTTATCATCCCAAGATATATGATACTCGTATTAGAATTAGAATTAAAAACTTACATTCAAATAATACTGCTCCTTATAATTCCATTTTGAACATGGCACTAAAATCACTTATACAAATCAAAGGGCAAGCAAGGTTGTGAATTCAATTCTCGTGAGAGGCAATATCTAAATATGTGTGTGTATATAAAAGATGCATGATGTAGTTGTAGGTTTGACATTTTTTTAAAAATATTAATAAATAAATAAATAAATAAATCCCTTATATACTCAATTAAAGAATAATTAAAATCTCCTCATTCCTGTGATATTTTAGGTCGTAAGTTTTTAAATAAGTGACTATACGTCTAGATCCATAGTTCATGATATGTAATTTTGACAAGTTAGAAGTTTGATTAAGGATAGAAAGGCAAGATTACATAACTGATGGTCAGGTAATTAATAGGTTCTATAATCAAATTTCATCATTTCAAGAGAATCATATCCTTTCGCATTACATTTATTAGAGCAACAATATTGTAACGACTTAAATAATAATAATACAGTAATAATAATAATAATAATAATAATAATAATAATAATAATAATAATAATAATAATAATAATAATAATAATAATAATAATAATAATAATAATAATAATAATAATAACAATAATAATAATGAATTATAACTCAAAATAATAATAATAAAAAGAATTAAATATATTACATATAATTATGAATCATTGATACAAAACCTATCATCACAATGCTGGAAGATATTAGATTGTACCTTATGCAAAGAATTTACATTATGAAGCTACAAGCAAGGCAACTGGAAGATACAATTTGTCCTTCTATCAGGAAGTACATTGAGTTGCAGAAGGTCAAACAGAGGTACACTATGTTCTTGCCTTAGCTTGCCAAACTACTTAATGTTTACCAAATATTATTATTCATATGTATCTATTATGTTAGGGAATGGGTTGTGTACCAAAGTGAGTTTCAAGTCTTTGAGGTGAGGTCAGCAAATGAATCATATGGTGTAAACATAGGAGATAGGCATTGTGAATGCAGACTGTGGGATTTGAGTGGCATACCATGTGTTCATGCGGTGGCAGCCTACATCCATTGCCATATTGATCCAGAAGAGGGAGTATCATCATGGCTGCACAAGGAGAATTGGCAGAACACGTATGCATATTCTATTAAGCCAGTCAAAGGTTCTGCCAATTGGCCAAGGACAGATGATCCTCCAATTATTCCACCTATTGCAAGAAGAATGCCTGGAAGACCCAAAAAAAAAAGGATTAGGCACAGTTCAGAAAATGATCATCAAGTAACTAGAGTTGGGAGAGTTATGACTTGTCATAACTGTTGGGAGAAGGGTCATAACATAAGTTATTGCAAGAACCCCACCAGACCAAAGCCTGAGGTAGTTAGAAGAGGTAGAAGAGGTGGTCGAGGTGGCAGAGGTGGGAGAGGTGAGGCAGGATTTAAAGCTGGACCCAGTTGCTCAGATGTTCAAGAAGATGATGGTATCACAGTAGGTAAAGTAACTAGAGGTGGAAGAGGTGCTAGAGGAGGGAGAGGTGGTAGAGGTGCTAGAGAAGGTAGAGGTGCTAGAGGAGGTAGAGGTGCAAGAGGTGGTAGAGGTGGTAGAGGTGCAAGAGGAGGTAGAGGTGGTAGAGGTGCTAGAGATTTGGTAGATGAGCCTATGACAGATGTGGATGGTAATGAAGATAACACAGATGAGCCTATGACAGATGTGGCTGGTAAAGATTTGGTAGATGAGCCTATGACAGAGGTGCCTACCACACCACTGCATAACCAAGAAGTGCCCATCTCAGATGCAGAGGTAAAATTCTGAGTTCATAAATTATTTAACTAAGAAGTGCCAATAACCAAGAAGTGCCTATTACTTATGTTACATATTTACTCATTTCTTACTCATTTATTCAAGTGTCTATATTTTGTGCCTATGTAGATATTTGGGTGGGATGTTGCTGGTAACGAAAACAAAGATGCTGGTAATGGGGATGAATGTGACAGTGAGCTTGTAGATGAAGAACTGGAGATGGAACCTAACCCTGTTGCTAGACGACTATTCAGTAATGACCAAAAGTTATCAGATACTCAGGAGAGCAGGGCACCTCAATCTGATGAAGTTGTTGATGAGGTTGCAAAGTACTTCAACTGGAAGAAAGATCCCACTCTTGTCAAACCCAGAAAGAAGTCTGAGAGAATTGCAGCTAAGTGGAATGCTAAAAAGTTGCCTAAAGATGGGACTGGCCAATCTGCAGAAAAGCCTTTCACTGTGGAAGATGAAGCTGGTGAGTAGGGGTGGTATGGTGGTTGATCAGTGGAGCTGGAGGTATTAAATCTGGGTCAGAATTATTAACTTATATTTTGTAATGTAAAGTCCAAGACAAACCCATGTTCTCAAGTGGTCCCTTAGCTCCACTTTTTTGGCTGTATTTATGCATTCTAGGAGTACCTCATGTGCAAGTGGACAGTGTTTGGTCGTTTGCTTTGTATTGTAATGTTACTACTTTGGATTCTTGTATGCTTTTTTCAAAAGCACTATCTATGCAGATTCCACTATGTTAAATGGTTTAGATTTACTATATGCTTAGCACTTTCCAATTCTATTTTATTGCTTATCTAAACTATGCATGTCTGTTTCAACCATAAATGTACACCTACAGTCTTGGAACTACTTATTTACTTGTCATAAAAGGTTCAATTCAAACCAGTGTAAATGCAGTTGGTGAAAGAAATTAATACACAAACAATTTGAAATCTAATCTATGTACAATGTAAATACAGTGGGTGAAACATAAGCATTTCCCATTGCATTAAAGTGATACCAAAATACAAGCATCTAAGTTACCAAGTTACAATTGCTAGTTAGTACTACATCTACAACAAAGATGCCAAACCATCGGTACAATCCTACTTAAACATGACAAGAAGCACAACAATCATCACCAAAATGACCAAAAACTTCTTCATCAACACAGCCTTAGACTTGAATGTATGCAACTCCATTTGCAGTTTGTTAACGTCTTCTACTTTGCTGGACTTGTAAACCTCTAATTCTTCTTGCATCCTATCTAGCCTTTCTTTGTTCATCATGCTCTCCCTGAAAGCTTGTTTCTGATCTCGATTCAATGCCTTGTACAGTTCATTCAAGTTAAGCTTGTACCAATCATTAGTTAGTTCATCATCAATAAACCAATACGCGTCACAACCTTTCCAAGCACACTACACAAAATTTATACAACAAACGATAAGTAAAGAAACCCAATTTCAAAAAATTCATAATTTTTACTGACCAGGGAATTGGGACAAGTGAGAAATCGACGAGCAGGGTTGGTAGTGGTCCAAGAGGTCCGTCGCTTCAACAACAGAGGCGGATTGCAGTTGCAGTGGGTTGGAAGGTCACGATTATGGCTTGAATTGAATGAGAAAGATGATGAAGAAGACATGCTCGCTATCGCCGCAAATGGAGTTACGTGGTTAGGGTTCGTGAGTGTCAAAATGAGGGAGAAATAAACGTTTTAAATTGGGGAATTTTAGGTGACGTGGCATCGACGTGTCTCGTGACGTGGACATTTTAATGACGTGTAAGCTGACGTGTGATGATAGTCAGCATTTATACCAGCCAAACGGTAAAACCTTAACTTTCAAATATCCGGGCACAAAACTTGCCGGTTAGTGTCATACATGGGCAATATAATTGGTAGGTTGCATACTTGGACCAATTTGTGGCAGTTCGTTGCCGATTTTTGTCATTTACCCATAAAATAAAGATAAGTGTGTTTATTAGTAATGTATAATCTTAATGAATAAATGATCATTTCATTCCCTCATGAAGTGTGAACAGATTAATTTTTTCATCAATTAAAGAAGAGGGCTCAACTAATATATATGTATCTACCTCATTGCTAAAAGAAAAAAAAATTAGTCGTTAGATAATTGTCAATAATTTTACATTTCCACATTTTATTAAGCTCTCTAACAAATATATTTAAACCATATGACATGCTAGAACAAAAATTGTTTAGCATAAATCTTTGATACAAAAATATGAGGCTTAATGTGACAAATATATAGATGGCCGTAACATTTACACTTATTAAAACACTCAATGCTGCGTGTGAAAAATAAGGACGCGTTTATTTGAAAGTGACGAATATAAAGGTAAGGTAATATTGACAATTAATATAATACCATTGTCAAATTGCAATATGAATGGAAGATAAATATATGAATATTAGATATCTAAAAATTTGTATATGTAAATTAAAAGACGCAAATGGAAACACATAATAAATGTCTTTCATATGTGATTATTAGCTCTAGTTTTAACCAAGAACATAACTTACTGCAGAAACTTAATACTATTATAAACCAATAGATGCTACAATTGGCTAATAAACACATATGCGGGACAAATTATGAAGAATGGGTTTGCAAATAAAATGCATTTTTTATTCTTCTAAACGAACAATTAAAAATATATCTAAGGTATTGACATTTGTTACTTTGGAGAACTTCTTCTCATCACATAAATGATTCCTAAAAAAGCTAAGGTCGTCAAAAGATCGACATGGTAAGAATAGCGATTAAAAGCTTGTGAGACACCTTCTCTAACATTGTTTATGTACTCAAAAGGACATGTGAGCTTTTAACCCTCTAAGGGATGGAGATAGCAAATCGTGTTCAAGTCAAAAAAGTATTCACATTGTTACATTAATGTATTAGGATGATTGTAAATCGCTTCCTTGATAAAAATACTTCTCGAGTTTAAACATGTATCAACTTATAAAGATGCTTCACAAGTTGAGATGTTTTTTAACTCGCAAAAGGATTTTGAAATAAGTGATCTACAATGGTCTAACCCATGGACATGTAGATAAGAATACATTTTTTTATTGGAAAAACAAGATGATTGCACTATCCATCCACAAAAGGTAGAAACATCACTTACATTTTATGAAACAGCCGAACAACTAAAGAGAAGGTGACCAATTAGCTGCTTTCATTTGCAGTTCTACCATCTCGATCTCTTGGTGACCTTTGCCTTTTTAAAGCATCATTTAGATAATCGGAGGAGTTTCTCCGCAAAGAGTTACAATTGTAATATCCAGGATAATTTTTTTTTTTTTATGGTTTACTCAAAGAATTTCAGAATATTTAAAGTCTCCATCTTGCCTTGCAACGGTCGACAGTTTTATTTGTATCATTAAGACTTGGTCAACTTTACGGATTTTAGTCCTCTAAAAGCAAAAATATACATCCATATATGTCAGCATTCTTTGACTAAAATTTCTTCACTTATAGAACTAATAAATATTGACAGTCTCAGCAACAGAAGTTTTAATTTATCCGCTTAACAATATGGGGTTTTCTTTCTATACCACTCCAATCCAATTTTTATACCACATTTATTATAAAAAAATAGAAAAAGTACAGAAAAGTACAGAATATTAAGGAAAAGTGATGAAAAAAGTACAGAAAAAGTACAGCAATGATTGTGTTTTAAAATAAAAAATAAAAAGAAGTGGTATATAAAGTAGGTCCCAACAATATTCATTCTTATTAAAGGGTTACATCCTCAACAACAAACATTCTTTCTATATAGTACCGTTTTAGTCAAAGATATGACATCTATGTCTATATGATTTACTCCTTAGTTGATAAAGTTTGCGAACTTATATTAATACCATTATTGTTACTCCATCTGTTTCAAAAAATAAATAAAATATTCACAATCAGCTCTCACAAAATTTATGAAATCACATTGTCTAGTAGTGAAGATAACACTTTAACAATTATTTTTTCACAGACTTTCATGTATCCGTTTTGATAAAAAAGTATATTGAGAGTAAAATAATAAAGTTAATTTAGTACTTGTGGAATTAGACATTTGTTTTGGCAAAAAAACAAAAATGAAAAGTTGGATAGTTATGTAGGGATTGGAAGAGTATTTATGACTTGGTTTAGTAGCAAATATGAGCACATTTCATTAGTGTAACACCCCCAGTTTAACGATTTGCGGAAGCGAGTTTTGGGGTGCTACTAATCAAATATCAAGCACCAAGATTAATAGCAAACGACTCTAAATGAGACGTTTTAGAAAATGCATTACATCACCGTACATTACATAAGTTTTCAAAAGTTTACATAGCTTGGAGTTCGTCTAATAGTATCTAGAGATTTTAAAACATAACAGTTAGTATAAAAGTAATGCAATAAAATCTCAAAGTATGTATGCATGCGACTCAAGCTATCAAGTAGTCCTGCTGGGCATCCCTATTGTTGATGCGTACCTGAGAATGCATCACTAAAAACGTCAACCAAAAGGTTGGTGAATCTCACAGGTTTGTAATAAGTAGTAACAGAGTTTTGTACACAAAGTAGTAAGTAAGTTATCATACAAGTAAAACCAATCAGTAGTAAATACATCACAATGTATATATGATGAACGCCAAAATGTGCTATTTTATAGTGCTAATTGCCCCCTTGTTTGATTAATTTCTTATGCATTTTATTTGAATTCGATACTCATTTCGTTCATATTTGCATTTAGG
Organism: Helichrysum umbraculigerum; assembly: GCA_949592205.1. NCBI lineage: Eukaryota > Viridiplantae > Streptophyta > Magnoliopsida > Asterales > Asteraceae > Helichrysum > Helichrysum umbraculigerum. The sequence continues at coordinate 379,749,629 of CATIUR010000001.1, read as the reverse complement.
AATTAGCTGGAGCTTGAATCGTAAAAAGAAGTAGAAATCGAGCGAGAATTGAAGAAAAGAAAGGAAGTATGAAGAATAGTGGTCGATGGTTAAAAAGTTGGAGAAATCAATCCATACGGCGTATGGAATTCCATACGGCGTATGGATGATGTGAGCCGGGCCGCTAGTTTATGCGGGCAAGATCCATGGGCTTTTCAATCCATACGGCGTATGGATGTCCATACGGCGTATGGATTGCGTCGACAGAAACCCTAAAAACCTCATTTTGCTCTCATTTTGAAACTCACTCACCCCACTTTTCTTCCAGTCGATTTCTCTGATCAAAAACCCTAATTCCAGTGACTTTTGAAGGCAAATGATCAAAAAGAATTGAAGGCTTTCATTCGTTCAATCATTGTTTCGGTTTTTCGATTCGAATTCATTACTTATTTTCATTTGAATATGATTATAATGTTGATTTCAATTCTGATTTTCAGTAACATAATGAGTGGCTAAGTTTTTAATACAATTGTTTAGATGATAATACTCAGATGATGATTTGATTATTGAATTGCGGATTTATATCAGTTTTTATGAATGTTTGTATGTTTACTTGATGATCCATGTTTACTTATTGATTGTTGGTGATAACCTAGCGTGATTTTATGATAAATTGAGATTGAGTTCCTTTTGATTATAGAATTATTGATGATTGTTGATTTTAATTGATAATTATCACTAAATAGATTGAGTTTGATAGGCTAGGGTTACTTATGATTGATGATTGGTAATGAACATGATAACTAATTATTAGTTATAAACTTTGTTGATTCAAGTTGCAAAAGTAAATCATATAGACGGTGTAGTTTTAATCTATAACACAATTCGGTGGATAACGTTAAATTGAACTGTTAGCGGGTTGAAAACAACTTTATATCTTTCTTGATTGTGTTTAATCAGTTAATCTTGTAAGGATAACTGGTATATTTGGCATGTCACAATAAGAACCATATATTTGCAATTCAATAAAGTGATAATCAGAATCTGAGGAAAATAGTCTAAACAATTGTATTTCTTTTATCGTTTGAATTAAATCTTTTATTTAATTAAGTCATTTTATCATTTCTCTTTTTTATAATTAAGTTTATTTAATAAATCATTTCTTATAATTATTTATCAATTTTTCGATCGGAACTAAAACGTCCCCACTTATTACTGCTTTAATTAATTGTAACAATTTCCAATTTGTTAGAAGTTGACATCCGTTCCGTGTGTTCGACTCGGACTTACTGAGCTATACTATATTCTGACCAGGTATTCTTGCCTGTGTTGTGTGTAGTAAGTTAGGTATTTCCATTTTTAAAACTAAAGCCCCGTTTACACAGCATCAAGTTTTTGGCGCCGCTGCCGGGGAGCGGTTTGTTTCAATTAAATAAATTGGAAGTTGTCTTTTGTTTATTGCTTTTAGTTAGTTTATTATTTGTTCGGTATTTTGTTTAGTTAATTTCCTTTTCACTTTAATTTATAATTAGGTAGTTAGGTAGCCTGTTCTGCTGACTTGTCAAGTACGTTACAGGAGTTTATGACCCGATCAACTGTTCCAGACCCAACCGACCCTTTTGAAGAACCCGAACGCATATTTCATCAAAGAAGACGTGCTTCTTCCGCACCACCAAACTCACCGTTAATCAACACCTTTCTTAGCGACGACTTCGAGGTTTTTACCAATAACATTTTTACCCCGCGAACCAGAAACTACCGTTCGTATCTAGAAAGCGATTTCGGAGAGTGCCTACGATTCCTTTTTAACGATCAACCAGATAGCACAATGGCAGAAGATATCGCCAACATAACTCTCGAGGAGTATTCGAGTCGGATGCCTAATGACCGTGGCACTGGAGTGGTAAGGCCGGCAATTGCCCAAGATGTGGAGTTTGAAATCAAAGGACAGTTCCTCAAGGAGCTTAGGGAGAATCCGTTCCGTGGAGAAGAAAGGGAAGATGCTAACGATCATGTGGAGAGAATCGTGGAGATAGCCGATATGTTCAACGTTCCTAACATCACACGCGATCAAGTCATGCTCAGAGTTTTCCCTATCACACTCAAGTGAGCTGCTAAAAGATGGATTCAAAATGAGCCAGCTGGGTCCATCACCACATGGGAAGACCTTCGCACGAAGTTTCTTAAGATGTATTGTCCTCCTTCCAAAACTTCAAAGATGATTGACGAGATCAGAAATTTCAAACAAGAAATGGATGAGTCACTACACCAAGCTTGGGAGAGATATAAGGACTTGATGCATAAGTGCCCGCAGCACGACCTGAACGATCAGCAAATCGTGAGTATTTTCTATAAAGGAGTGGATCGTGCCACGAGACAGCAACTGGATGCCCTAGGGCCTATTCCCAAGAAGATTCCTCGTGATGCTTTAACTACCATTCGCGACCAAGCGAAACACTCTCTGTTATGGGATGATGGTACCTCTAGACGGAAGAGGTCTGTGAATGATGAAGATGGGTTTGCAGCCATCACCGCTAAGCTGGACAACATGGGCAGAGATATTAAAAAGGTTACTGAGACTGTCCATGCTATCCAAGTGGGATGCGATAACCGTGGAGGAAGCCATTTAGTGAAGGATTGCCCCGACACGAGAACGGGAGAAGCAACTGAGGAAGTTAAGTATGGGGAAGCTCAAGCACCATACCGTTATGGCGGTGGAAATTTCTTCAGGAGACCATACCAAAATGGAAGGCGTCAGTTTCGCCAAACTCAACCAGGTTTTTACACCAAGGATCAGCAAGCTGCACCATCAACAGATAAACAAACCAACTTAGAAGAAATGATGGGAAAGTTTCTTACTTCAAATGAAAAATTCATTACCAGTTCTGGACAAAGGATGGATGCCACTGATGCAGCATTAAGAAACCAAGGGGCTGCAATCAAGCAGATTGAAGGGAATATTTCCAACATTGCTAAAGTTCTTCAAGAGAGATTTCCTGGAACTCTTCCTGGATACACGGAAACCAACCCACGTGATCAAGCTAAGGCTGTGATAACCAGAAGTGGACGAATTCATGAGGATTCAGGTGTCAAGAAGAAAACTGTTTCCCAACCCTTACCTGAGAAAGAAAAGGAAGTAGAAGTTGTTGAAAGTCCTAAGGTGGACACAGAGGCTGACCAAATTGCAAGAGATAAGCAGTATGCTAAGGATCATGCATCGCCGCCACCTTATCCAGCAGCTCTGAGAAGAGGAAATGATGATGCTCAATACCACCATTTTCTAGAGAACCTGAAGCAACTGCACATTAACATCCCATTCGTGGAGGCGATTGTCCAAATGCCCAAGTATGCAAAATATTTGAAGGAACTTTTAACCAACAAGAGCAAGCTGATGGAGGCAACCACAGTAACGATGAATGAAAGATGCTCAGCAGTTATGCAAAATAAACTTCCGCCAAAGATGAAAGACCCTGGGAGTATTACTCTTCCTTGTCTGATTGGAAGTTTAGACCTTACTCATGCATTGGCTGACTTGGGGGCAAGCATATCGATAATGCCTTATACAATGTATGCTAGACTCAAGTTAGGAGAACCAAAGCCAATTAGAATGTGCATTGAGTTAGCGGATCGTTCAGTCCAATATCCTAGGGGTATGATCGAGAATGTAACACCCCCAAATTTAATGATTTGCGGAAGCATACTTGGGTGTTACTAATCAATATACAAAGCACAAGATATACAGTAAACGACCTCTAAATGAGACGTCGTAAAACGATTTCATAGAAATATATGTTTGAAAACTTAATGTTTTCGTATACAAAAATAGTTCCCTAAAGTCCACGTGTATGGCGGGAGATTCTATTACATAATCAACATGTACAAAAGTTAATGCTGAGAATCTCCGTTAAATGCAGTTTAGTTGAAATCATGCGACTCTGGCTATGTCCTGGAGAAATCCTACTCCATATGAGTACCTGAGAATACATGCTAAAAGGTCAACACGAATGTTGGTGAATCTCACAGGTTTGTAATTAATATCAGTTTTGAACACAAGGTTTCATCAGTAGTGCCCGCAGGCGTAAATCAAGTATTTGCAAATCCAGCAAATGTAAAGTAAATAAGTTATACCGTTGCCATGAGGCTCATAATCGAAGCTTAACCCGTAAGTAATAAGTTGCTCCCGTGACATGCTCGTAACTGAGCAAGCATAAGTAACAAAATAATAGTCGCCCGTTTATACAGAACGGTTCGTGGTAGCGCTACTACCCCGGGCGGGGAGGGTCATTTCCCTAATGGATCCATTAACTAGTGTTCGCGCTTAAGTCCATAACTAACGATATATGATGGAGAGACTTCTGTAAATAGTAAATAACTCATGCAATTCCGTTTGTTATAGTAAGCAGTTTTAGTACTTGTGTTCAAGAAAAGTAAGCAATGTATCTCACCCCGTATGTAAAACAGTAAAAGTGGGGCTGTAAGACTCACCTGAGTCGAGTAGTAAGCGGTGGAAATCAGTAAGTAGTGAGTAGGTTCTCCGAACCCGTAACCTTTAAATGCCTAAACATATAAAGTCAAGTAAGTAGATGTCTCGCAAGACCATCTAGTCTAGTTGTCTACACAACTCGTTATGTCCAATGTTGTTTCGTTATTGTTTGTTCTTAGAAAACATGGTTGGCCCGTTGGTGACGGTTTGTATTAATAGTCTTGAGGTTATCACATTGATTTTGAAGTGTTATACTTGAAAAGTATATTCCATTATGTTTGAAAAGTTGTATCATATAAGCGTTTCGAAGTCGTACAAGTTTGACACTTGGTGAGAAATGTGCTTACGGAATCTAAGTACGGGGGTCCGGGGGCAGCGCCCCTGGCGAGGTCCAAGGGGCTGGCCCCTGGTTGGGGTCGAGATGCCAGGTCAGCTCAAAAAATTTTTATTTCTACTATATTGCTTTGGTGAAAAACGCCTCTGGGATCTGAATTTGGGTAAAATCGAGTGATAAATTTCGAGTCTCGACACTTAGTAAAAATCTGTGTTTTTGAGGTTCTGGTTTGTGCGGTGTTGGGTGCGACGTCGCAGATCCTGACTGCGACGTTGAGCATGACGTCGCTATGTGCGACTTTCACAATTTAATGCGACGTTGTACGTGGCGTCGCTATATGCGACGCTGTTGATTTCTGCGACGTAAGGGTTTGCGTCGCTAAGTGCGACGTCCGCCAGTTAGGGCGACGTTGAGGATGATGTCGCTTTATGCGACGTGGTGATTAGTATTGCGACGTCGCAGCTGACGTCGCAATATGTCTGGGCCAACTGCGACGTTGCGGTCTATTGGCCGGAGTTTGTGTCGAAAACGAGTTTTCCGGCCACCGTTCGGTACAAAACTTTTACCCAACCCATATTTGGACATTTTAAGCATATATAAACCATAAAAACGTAAAAATGGGTAAAAACGGAGAGTTTCGGGTTTTGTCGGAAACTTACAAAATGTCGGATCGAAAATCCGAAAAGATGGAAAGGTAGATCGTGTTGCGGTGAATCTTTTCTTCCAAAGGAGGGGTATGATCCGAGCTCGTTTTGATGTAGTAATTGATGATTTAATGAGTGTGGTGTGTTTTGGTGATTTTTTTGAAAGAAAAGGGAGAGGAAGAAAGAGAGTGAGAGAAAGAAATGAGAAAGAAAAGAGTGGGGAGGTGGGGGTGTAGGTGATCCCCCACTTTTCAGTCCACGCTCCGTGTCTCGTGCAGTGTTCGTTTTCTCCGTCAATTAAGCGTTAAATATTTATTTTGCACGTTAATTATTCATTTAAAAATACGAATTTTGTTAAATAATTAGATTGAATTATTTTGTCAAATCTTTAACACTTTGTTTATACTTGGATTTAAATTGCGTGTTTAATATTTTAATCGTGTTGACGTTTATTTGTACGGTATATTACCTACTTGAAATATATTCAAAACAATACTTGAAAATTGATCGCGTTATTAAACAAAATGTTTCACCAACGTCCGAAATTTTTTGAATCGAATTACATTCGGTTTAAATTGTGTACGATTAAATCCAATCGCGTATTCGTATATATATATTCAACAATATATATTTCGATACATTTATTAGCCTAACACAGAACTAATTACATGTATTTACAGAGAATTAGGCACTAATTACTAGTCATAATTTGGCGGTTGTTACAGAGAATGTGTTAGTAAAGGTGGATAGGTTTGTTTTCCCTTGCGATTTCGTGATTTTGGACATGGTAGAGGATTCTAAGGTACCTATCATCTTGGGGAGACCTTTTCTAGCCACTGCGAGGGCATTGATTGATGTTCATGATAGAAAGATCACTTTAAGGGTAGGAGATGATGAAGTAGTATTTGATGTCAACAAGTCAATTCAATACCCTGCTGCAGTTGATGATACTTGTTACTTTGTGAGTGCTAGAGAAATGACTGATGATGAGGAATTCCTTCAAAGTCTCATGGAAGATGAAGATCTTGATCCCATGATTCTTGAAGGATGGACGGGAAGCATAGAAGCAATTCGAGATATTGAAGAATTCGATAAGTTGCTTGAGGAGCTAGAATTCGCGAGTGATGAGGAATTAGAGAGTGATGAAAATCGGCCGATAGAGAGCGAAGAATCGGTTGAGATTGATGGTATTTTAGTCAAGAAAGATACTCGCATCACTATGCATGGGATTCCTTGTTCTAGAGAGGAGGTGTTGGCAGTTAAATCTTCCTTTGAAGAACCACCAAAGTTAGAATTAAAGGATCTACTGACCCATTTAGAATATGCCTACTTGCAAGGAGAGTCGGACCTACCGGTTATCATTTCATCTCAGCTATCTGCAACAGAGAAAGAAAGCCTGCTGAAAGTTCTGAAGGAACATAAGCATGCTATAGCATGGACGATTGGTGATATCAAAGGAATCAGCCCATCATATTGCACGCACAAGATCCTCATGGAATCTGATTTCAAACCAGTTGTACAACCATTGAGACAGTTGAATCCTAAGGTTACGGATGTAGTGAGGAAGGAAATCATAAAGTTGCTGGACTCTGGATTGATATACCCGATTTCTGATAGTCCATGGGTTAGTCCCATTCATGTTGTGCCCAAGAAAGGAGGTATGACAGTGGTTGTTAATGAGAAGAACGAGTTAATCCCCACGAGAACTGTCACTGGATGGAGGGTCTGTATCGATTATAAGAAGTTGAACGATGCGACACGCAAGGATCACTTTTCTTTGCCGTTTATTGATCAGATGCTCGAACGTCTAGCTGGAAAAAAGTATTATTGCTTTTTAGACGGTTTCTCCGGGTACTTCCAGATTCCAATAGATGCAAATGATCAAGACAAGACTACTTTCACCTGTCCATTCGGAACTTTTACTTATCGAAGGATGCCTTTCGGTTTGTGTAATGCACCCGCAACATTTCAGCGGTGCATGACAATGATTTTCCATGATATGGTGGAAGACAGCATGGAAATATTCATGGATGACTTTTCTGTTTTTGGAGATTCGTTTGATAAGTGTTTGGAAAATCTCAAGAAGATGTTGCAGAGGTGTGAGAGTTCAAATCTCGTTTTAAATTGGGAAAAGTGCCATTTCATGGTACGTGAAGGAGTTGTTTTAGGGCATAAAATATCAAGTGCTGGTATTGAAGTTGATCAAGCCAAGATTGAGGCCATAGCAAAGCTACCTCATCCAACGAATGTTAAAGGAATACGAAGTTTCTTAGGACATGCTGGGTTTTATAGAAGATTCATCAAAGATTTTTGATGTGCGGAAAGTATATGCAATTATAATGACAAGTTTAAATTAAGAAAATACTAAATAATACTATCACACAATTCAGGCAAGATTGACCCGTTCATGTAATATAGCTTAATAAGTAAGTCCAAATTCGAACACAAGGAACACAAGAAACGTTATTCTTATTTATAACTAATTATCTATTTATTTTAATTACAAATATTTACAATTATAATACAAATAAATACAAGGATCCAATTTACAATAATCTACAAGATAAGGGGGACGTTTTAGTTCCGAACGAACATATTTATATTTATATTTTTGATACGAATTCTAATAGATAAGTTTTAAGGAACAACTTAGGTATACTCAATTGGATAAAAGATTATAATTATTCAAACTATTATTTATTAAACTTATTATATGTACTTATGTCTATTTGCTTTGTTGGCTATTATTACTGGTGATTTACTAATGTAGAAGATCACTTAGGGTTAAGTCAAATCCTCATCATAGCAACACAATCATAAGGTTACGCAAAGTGTTACTAATTAATACGATCTATCATCAATTTATTATACAATTTCTATGGTTAGGCTTGAATCGCAGTATTACTTTATATTAATGATTTATTATTAGTTTATCGCATAAGGTTAAGATCAAAACATAAACACAATCACTTAATTTATATAAACAGTTTATGGTCATCCTAGTTTAATATAAATCAGTCTAATTATGTCAAGAATAATCACTAAAATATCATAATAAAGACAATTCTTGTATTATAAACATTCAATAATATAGTTCCAACATAAACATATAATTCAAATAATAAACTCAGTAAACATTCATTCAAAAAATATAATGAAAACCTAATTCACAATTAAATCAAATAAACAATATCTTAAATAACTCAATAAGGTTATTAAAGTTACAAGGATAAAGAAATCGAACCAATTGACGAACTAGCTTTTCCTAGGATTAAAAACCTTCAAACCCTAGCTCTTTAGCCTCCAAAATCGCACCTAAAATCGACCTAAAACCCTAACTTTCAGTTTTAGTATTCTTGAATCGTATATGGTTTAAGCTAATTTGAACCTCTATTTATAGTTTTCAAAACCGACCTCCCAACCGCCGGTTGGGTTCTCCAACCGCCGGTTGGAGTTATTTGCATCCGGGTCCAACTCCACGTGTCTGCACCGCCTTCAAACCCTAAAGCTCAACCGCCGGTTGAATGTAAATTCCAGAATATTCTATTTTTGGGCTTGGGCTTGATTTTTGGACTTTTAATCTTCATATCCGGACTTCTTTGTTTTCTTAGCCCAATTCTTCATTTTAATACTTTTGGTCTTCATTTCTTCAAGGTTTAAGCTCCTTTTTCTTTATTTCTTCATTTTCTTCAGTTTCTTTCAGTTTCGGATTCGTTTTTGCTCATTTTTCTTCATTCTTTAATTAAAATACATTTCTGCAAATATTAACAAAATAAGTATCTAAAATCATATAAATGTACTAAAATGTATATAAAAATAGGGATAAATTACTATAAAATATACTATCTATTTGATGCTTATCAAATATCCCCACACTTAAATTCTGCTTGTCCTCAAGTAGAAAACTGAATAAAATTTAAAAATAAGCATCAAACTAATATTTAAGAATCAGAATACCAATACTAAAAATCTGTTTCATAAATTAAAATTTTAAACAATTTAATTAACATGGATAACTATAATGTATAAATAAAATTATTATTATTTGTGTAATATATAGCTCATGAATGATTACTAATATATTTATCCACTTTAAACAATCTATATTTATATTTCTAAATACACTTTTATTGTTAGTATGTATATTACTTATGATTTCCATATATGATATACTTTTAAATTTAATTATACAATTTACTTTTATATTCCAATTAAATACATGAAATACATTTTTAAGAATCAAGACATTGGTGACAGGTCTGCATTTTCATGCAACAGAGCGACATAACTTGATTCAGGTTTAAGCAAAACCAGACTTGGTCAAACCATTTTGGCGACCTCATTAGGTATCTTTTATTTTTAAGACTTTTCAAGTACTTTTGACTTGTGTTTGCTTAATGTTTAAGTATATATTAATAGAAACCAGGTCTATACTTTCGTATAACAGAGGAAACCATCAATATTTACCCCCAAATATACCCACATAAGTAAAAAAATATAAAATTATTGCATAATAAATTTAAAAATTAAGACTTTTTTGTCATACATCATATTATGTATCATAAAATAATAAACAAGTTATTTTATATTAATTTATTAAAATTCAGGAAATCTTCATATAGATTGCCTATTAGTACATCATATCATATAACTATATATCACTTCCTTTATTTAAGTAGCTTACATTATATATACAAAACAGTTAATCCACATTAAAGTCTAAACATTTAAATACAAAACAAAACTTTTAACAAAAGTATTCTAACTAATAAATACTTAGTTATTTACTTAAAATTTTAAATTTTCTAAAATTTCAGAACAATAGAAAGTTAAATGTTTAATTATAGAAATTCTTTTTCTTACGAACCCTATCCCCACACTTAAATTATACAATGCCCTCATTGTATAAAAATTGATAAACAAAAGTGAGTAAGGGAAAGAAAAATAGAACAGAAAAACTCCCCTGACTGAAATTATAAATTTCATCATCGGCTAAGAAAAATCTTCTTGGTTGATTCCTTCATCTCTTGAAATATAATATACAACATCCACACTTTCGTAGTTAATCACGATTGCATTTAGCATATGCAATAAGCCTTTAAACCCCTCGGTATCCCAAGTTGACGAGTTATAGTCTCGTGAGGGTTTCCAGTGAACACACCCACAAAGTTCATAATTAATAAGATAAACTTATTAAATTTCCAAAAATTCATATTTCAATGCATTGTTCTGAAATACTAGTTGCCAACTTCGAAAAGTGGCAATGTTTACAAAAATAAACAAGCAAACAAATTAAACGTACCAAAAATTAATAAAAAGTACAAATTAAAGATAGTCCAGAAACATAAACATATGCTACTAATCACATTAACCCTATTTAATTTAATTAGCAATGTTTTATAGTTTCTTAAACCTATCCTAAAACTAAAATTAATATCTACTAAATACCCACACAATATTTCCAATATTAACACACTAATTCTTTAATAATGTTAAACTTATTTAACAAACTTCATTTACTTCAAATAATTGATTAAAAGTCTCTTCATCAATGTTTCATATCATTATCTAGTAATATATATTATAGTAACTATCTTTATAGCAAAAACATATATACAATTCAGATTCTAAAAATCCTAACTATAAAGAATAATTAAATAAAAGCAATCACTGAATTAATGTATCCACACCTTAGTAAAATAATACCAATATTCAAAGAAAAACCATTCATTTACTAAATTAACAATATATTAAGAATATGGTATGTATGTTATTAGTCTAGCATATAACATAGTTAAAATTTTTCATACCTACTTCCATTACATTATCAAAGTATTTTAACAATTCTCATAGAATAACTCATACTTGTCAAACCAACATTATAAATATTTTACGATGTCATAAAAAAAACTTATAAAAGTGAGGATAAAATCCAATATGAATCTTAAAATGATTTTTATTATGCAGTCATAAAACATAGTTATTCAATTGAAATGTATCATACCTTATATAATATAACCGAGATTAATTATGAAAACATTTAACCACTTAAATATTACTAAACATGAACATTATTCCTAAAATAGCACATATATTAAAAACTTAATATCCGTCAACAAACAAATAACGAAAGTTTAAAAGAAATCGTATATGCAATTATCTATATTTTATAGTATATTTTATAGTAATTTATAATTATAATAGTAATTTAGATTGTTTATAATAGTAAAACTTGATGTGCGGAAAGTATATGCAATTATAATGACAAGTTTATCCAATACTGATAGCATCAAATAAGTACTATATTTAAAAGCATCAAATAAGTACTATATTTTCCGTTCATGCAATTATATGTTGTTTTTGCGTTTGACAAATTTCGCTCTTACTTGGTTTGGTCAAAGACTGTAGTGTTTACCGACCATTCGGCCTTACGATATTTGTTTAGCAAACAAGATGCGAAGCCAAGGTTGTTGCGGTGGATTTTGTTGTTAAAAGAGTTTGATATAGAGATTAGAGACAAGAAGGGAGCTGAAAATCTGGCAGCCGATCATTTATCTCGATTAGAAAATTCGGAGCTAGATAAGTTAGACGAAACGGAGATTCAGGATAAATTTCCTGATGAAAGTTTGTTGAAGGCAATTCTGAATGAATTTCCATGGTTCGTCGATATTGCAAATTTCCTAGTTACAAACACTCTTCCGTCCGGATTGGATTTCAACCAAAGAAAGAGATTTTTCTCATCTTTGCGATATTACTTCTGGGAAGACCCGTACTTGTTCAGACAGTGTGCTGATGGAATTGTTCGAAGGTGTGTCGCTGGAGAGGAATGCGACATAATTTTAGAGCATTGTCATGATGGTCCGTCTGGAGGACATCATGGTCCTAATTACACTGCAAGAAAAGTGTTTGAGGCAGGTTTTTACTGGCCAACTGTTTATAAGGATGCATTCAAGTATGTGAAGGAGTGTGATGCCTGCCAGCGTACTGGGAGAATCTCTAAGAAAGATGAAATGTTGCAGAATCCAATAATGGTCAGTGAGATTTTTGATGTCTAGGGAATAGACTTTGTGGGACCGTTTCCACCTAGCAATGGAAATAAATACATCATTGTGGCTGTGGATTATGTTTCTAAGTGGGCTGAAGCAAAAGCATTACCCACGAATGATGCTAGAGTTGTGGTGAAGTTTCTTAAGCAGCTATTTTCGCGTTTTGGAACACCAAAAGCTTTAATTAGTGATCGAGGGACGCATTTTACAAATGCTCAATTGGAAAAAGTGCTGCGGAAGTACGGAGTTAACCACAAGTTTTCAACTGCTTATTATCCACAGATAAGTGGTCAAGTGGAAGTGACCAATAGAGGGTTGAAGCGTATTTTAGAACGTTCAGTTGAAGGAAACCCTAAGAATTGGTCATATAAGTTGGATGATGCGTTATGGGCGGCACGAACAGCTTTTAAATCATCAATTGGAACGACACCTTATCGTCTTGTTTATGGGAAGGCTTGTCATTTGCCTTTTGAATTGGAACATAAGGCATATTGGGCTATTAAGCAGTGCAATCTAGATGAGCAATTAGCTGGAAAAGAAAGAATGGCACATCTAACTGAGTTGGAGGAATTAAGAATGAATGCTTATGATAATTCGAGACTGTTCAAGGAACGAACGAAGAAATGGCATGATGCTCGTCTTAAGTCGAATCATACGTTTGAAAAAGGTGACAAGGTTCTATTGTATAGTTCTCGGTTACATTTATTTCCTAGTAAGTTAAAGACACGCTGGACTGGTCCCTTTGTAGTTGAGAAAGTTTATCCATTTGGTGCTGTTGATTTCCAAGGACATTCTGAAAAAACTTTCAAGGTCAATGGAAGTAGGTTAAAGAAGTACTATGGTGATGTAAGGGATTCCAAACGTGATTTGGAGATGGATTTGAATTAAGTTATGAAGTAAGAGGTCGAGCTTACCGACGTGATAAACAAAAGCGCTTTCGGGAGACAACCCGTTATTTTCTTATTTTGTTTTATTGTTTTTGTTTGCAGGTTTGAACTTTGTGGGTGTGTTCCCTGAAAACCCTCACGAGACTACAACTCGTCCGCTCAGGATACTGAGAGGTTTAAAGGCTTGTTGCATATGCTAAATGCAATCGAGATGCCTACGGAAGTGTGCTGTTGTATTTTTATTTCTGAATGAAGTCTTTCAAGAAATTATCAGGGGAGTTTCTGTTCACTTCTTTTCTATTCCCTTTATTTTTGTTTTCTTTTGCAATGAGGATGATGTATCGTAAAAAGTCACGTTTTTACATGCATTAATTGTCCCATATTTAGCTCTTTTCTAACAAATACATCTTAAAATCATAATTATTCATTAACTTTTGTTAGAAAGGTATAAACTTGTCGGTCTTTTGAAAATCAAGCAAAAAGGGGCAGAAAACTGACCTAAATAGGCACTATTCTGAGCCCAACCCTAATTCTACTGTAAACTTCATACCAGAGCCTCATAATAGTCTTATTTTGTAGCTATGAAGATTACGAGAACGTGGATATAAGGATTGCTCAGAACGGATCAAGGACGAGAAAGTTATGCAAGTTACAGCGCAGCCGAAAGCTACAAAACGTATTTTGAACACGCCCGGGCCCCACACATCCAATTTCTACCAAATTGGCATCATTAGAAGCGTAACAGAATTACGAAGCCGTAGGCGAAAGAATCAAGTCAATCGGACGCGAAACGAAGAAGATACGGCCTTCCGAAGATGCGAGAAAAGTCGGAAAAATCACACGGCCTAGCACACGGCCACCACCAGGCCGTACACGGCCTTGATATAGCCGTACACGGCCATAAACAAGCCGTACACGGCCCTGTTTAGGCCGTACACGGCCTCTGTTGCTCTCACATGGCCTCCTTCTTGCTCCGTTGGCTTGTACGTGTGCTTGTGGACTTGTACTCTTGGATCCAAGGCTTGCCTATAAATAGAGAGCTCATGTAACCTCATTTCACACACCATTCTTCATAGAATTCTCTCACTTTCTCTCTCACACACATTCTCTCTCTAGCACTACTCTTAGGAGTTAGAGGAGAATTGGATTAGGTTAGCTTCTCTCTCTAGTTTCTCTCTCTAGAGAACTAGAGAGATGTAGGCACGGTTCGAGTGGGGAAGATAGCTGTAGCTTGGGAATTTTATTGTATTGAAGTTTTCAAGATTCTAGCTTGTACTACTCAGTGTTACGCTGCTTAAATACTGGTTATTACTTATTCCTTTACTTACGGTTATTATGTTTTGTTTGCATGATATCTTTGTTTGTGTTGCGAATATTGCCATGCTATTTACGTAGTTTAATACTGTGATTGTTGAAATGTAGATATTAGGATTATGGATGATATTTAATTCAGTGGGATAAACATTATGAAATAACGGAAGTAACGTTATACGGCTTTCATTTGTATAGCGCCGGAATCATCACGAATGTGTGTAGTACGGAACGTGGAAGCTATGAAAGTCGTGGGCACAATCCGTTATGGAATAATGTCCCCAGTATTATGATTGGTGATTGTTTTGTTGTGTATCTGGTTGAGTTTTACATGAATTTAGACTTAATTCAGTGTCCACCCTTTCCAGTCTTTCACGTGACTATTGCCTTAGGATAGGATCTGATCAACCCTAATACTACGTAGATATAGTTATCTCATATTACAGTATGAAGCTATGAATATTCCGTAAAATGGCACAGTATTTCGTATAACGTTTAAATACGTGGGAAAAGCTAAGGAACTGCCGTAGGTTTATTTCATCGTGGAATACCTAGAAGTCACCCTTTTAGAATATGGGTCTAGGAACAATAAAGCTGTGGAAATGCTCGCTGCACCGTACACCGTTAGTACACCAAGGTTAAAATACAGCTGTGGAAATGCTCGTTGCACCGTACACCATTAGTACACCAAGGTTAACATACAGTTGTGGAACTACTTTAACGTACAGTACACTGTTAGTATGCCTTGAGTCTGGAACACTGTGGATATGCCAAATGCACTGTACACCGTGAGTATACCTTGAGTCTGGAACACTGTGGATATGCCAAATGCACTGTACACCGTGAGTATTCCTAGGGATGAACGCCTGATAGCAAAGGAGGGTCTAATTCATGACGGAGTTAATTATGCTTAAACCAGTAATAAATGAGTTTTGAAAAGAAAGCAAGTATTCGGCTGTAATACAAGATGCTTAAACCGCTTAACTCAACATGACCGACAGCTCAACATATACAGCATACAATTAGTACGTACCTAGATAAACTCAGATAGATTTAGGTGTTAAGAAAGGTCAGATAGAAAATTGCAGTTTGTTACCTTATGCCTACACCCAGGATATATCATCCGTAGAGGTCGCTTAGTCTTACAAGGCAAGTGAGGGGGGTTTGAACAACCTGTTTCTGATCAGCATCAGGATAACCTAGGATTCAGTGACATATGCTTTTAGGCTTTTAGACTAAAACGTAGGGTCCTAGTGTTTACACTGACTGTCCGTCTGATGATTTGCCCAAGGTAGTCTCCAATCATCTGTCTAATGAATATCATCCAGAAACCCTAATTATCAAAGTTTCAGCAATCACGCTCTACCTGTTGCCTACTCTCTGTTTAATTTACTTGTTTTATTTAGTAGTAGCTTAGATAACCAACCAAAACCTACCTACTTTTATAAACCCATCCTATCAGAAAGCTCATTTACGGTAAGTCCCTTTTGGTTCCATTCGCTCCGATTTTAAGAACGACACTCGAGTTATACTTACTGCTTACTCCCCAAAAAGTAGGTAGTACTAATAGTTTGAGCCCCAGCTCATATAAATTTAAAACCTAACACGTTCACACGTTGTTGCGTCGTTGCCTGCAGGACCGCCGTGCCAGCCCCCCTTGGAAAACGACCGCGGCTGAGTCAGCACTCTGACGGCGCAACAGGTTTTTGGCGCCGCTGCCGGGGATCGGTTGAGCGTAGTGAACTTTAAGATTACCGTAGATAGTTGACTTTTAGGAGACCCTTCCTTAAGATTTTCATTACTTTAGGAAGTTATCTGCTTTAGTAGTTAATTAATTTAGAAAAAAAATACAAAAAAAAATATTAGAAAACCCTAATTCTCCTTCCAATCTTATTTCTCCCATGGATGAGATAACGATCATGGACGATGCGGAATTCTTTGTGTCTTCCCACAAAGAGGTCTGTGTTAACCAGGAAGTTGAGATTGACAAATATTCATCCTTAGACCTAGGTTTTGATATATCTCAGTAGAAGATTCCACCTTCTGTCACTATTGAATTAAGTGGTCAACCCACACTTGACTCTGAGATTTTATCAATCTTATCTAGATATCCACATTACCTTAGACCTGCCACCCTACCAGAAGACGTTCCTTTCGGTATTGAAGTTTTCTTCTATCCACCAATGCCTTGGATGGATTTAAATGAGCGACTTCATTGCTTAGATGAATACTTCAGGTATGATCTTCCAGATATATTGCGAGCCTACCCCACTACTCTTTTCCAAAGTGTAGAAGTGGATGAGCGTCTCCAGTGTCCGGAGGATCCTGAACTAGAACCACCAACCTTGCCCAACACTGAACCAAGTAATAACCCACCAGAATCAAGTAATGAACATCACTTAGAAAACTTTCACAAGCCCAGTAGGAGAATAGATATCTGTGCTGATTTTCTTAGAAACCTTAAGATATCAGATTTCCCTTTTTCAACTGAGCAGAGGAAGACCTTTGTAGTGATTGATAGGATAATAACATGTCTACGTGCTAATTACGATCAAAAAGACGAGTTATCACTGAAATCAGAGTTAGACCTACTAATGGATCTAATAGCTAGCACCGAGTATCCATCTGTTTCACAGATTAAGATTAATCGTTATGTTGCTGCCCTGATTGACGAGCTCGAATTTTGGATTGAAAGAGCCCCTATCACTTATACTTTGATTCCATACGTTAAACTGTTCTTTGTTGATCCTGCCACTTATCTGATTAATGAACTGAGATCAATTTTCCCTGATTCTACTGAGGAAGCCATGGATTCTGCTTTCTTCCAAATGAGGAAGAAAATCCATGTTAAGCTTACTCAGTTGTTACTAACATCTAAATTCCCTTTTACTGAGCAACAAAGGATTTACATCAGAAAGATTTCACGAGTAGTTCACTCTACTTCTGGAAACCCTGATTCAGAAGAAGAAAAGGAATTTCAGCATGTTATCGGAGAATTGCTCTTTGATCTATGTTTTATAGACACAGGATTCAGGGATGGTATTTTGAATCCGAGGAAGGTAAGACGAGCATTTAACCAATTCATTGATGCGTTACTAGCATTAGGTCAAGAAGAAAAAGAATTCTTACGAGAATTTGAGCGTTATTATATAAATCCCGCTGACCTAATTCATAGTATCATTAAAGCGCTTCAAGGTACGTTCGTTCTTCGCCCCACTTTCTCGCATGCTTCAGGATTATCTGAAAGTGCCGTCACAAGCACTAACAGATAAATGGTGATGGTCTAATGTAAATAAGGTTTGAATATTTTGTTAATTAGGACAAAAATAATTTTAATTAGATTTTCTTTTACTTTTATAAAAACAAAGAAAAACGTTCTTAAAAGTTTAAACGCGTAAGTTTTTAAACGAATTTTCGCGAACGGTCCAAACATTTCAGAAATTTGACAAAGTTTTAATTTAAATTTTGGAAAATTTTATTTGGATTGGTTTTGAATTTTAAAGAACACAAAAAGATTTAATAAAACGTATTTAAAAACGAAAATGTTTTCGCTCGCGAATTAATGTTACGTTTTTAATATACGAATTTAAATACGAAAGTTTCGTGCGTATTTTGGTTGATTTTCATAAAAAATATTTTAACTTTAAAAACCCAAGTATACGTTTCGTTTCGTTCGCATTTAAGTTGAAATTGCATTTTAAAAATGCAATTTAAAAATACATAAAGCAAAGGAAGCTTCCACCACTTTTTACGAAAAGTAAAAAGCAACTTCTTCTTCCTCTTTTCTTCTCCAAAAACCGACACCCACCATCACCATCTCCATTTCTCCATTTTTCCATCATTTTTCTTCAAATCAAGCTTCAAATCTTCCATATCTTCATCTCTTTTGCATCTAGAACATCTTTACATCAAGATTGAGGTATGATTCTAACCTAAAATCATGATTTTGAATACTTTTATAAAGTTAGGGTTCATGCTTAGATCTTGGATTTTAATCATCAAGTTCCATGCTTTTTGCTTGCAAAATGCTATATGCTTGATTGTTAACATGTTTGCGGAAGTGATTCAAGGTTTCCATGGCTAGATTTGATGTTTTGATTTTGAATGTTGACTTTATGTTAGGGTTTTAGCTATTTTGACTTTGTTGAATGATTATTTGCTTATGATTGACTTTTCGGTGATTAATTTGCGCTTAAAATGATTAGTTTACATGAGTAATTGATTGTTAAAGATTAGAGGATTAATTTGATTGCATGCTTATGAATTAAAGTAAGACTTTTTATACAAAACTATTTAAAAACCATCACTTTAATTAAAATCATTATCTTTTAAAATGGTATTTATTTTAAACTTTGTATAATTTGCTTCATGAAAATGCAATTAAATATATTTGGAATAGCACTACTTTAATTAATAAAGTTAGTGAGATTTCGAATTAATTATCCTCTAATTAAAAGTCTTATGCTTAACCAAAATGATGGGTGGTAAATAAAATCGCTTTGCTTGCTTATTTTAATCATAGTGAGGTAATTATATGATTTATGATCATGATGCTTGCTTGATTATTCGATTACTTAGCATGTTTAGAAACATTCATCTTTAAGTAATTTTAGAAAAATAGGAAAGCTGCGGTTTTGTTTATTTGGATAAATTGCGGATTGATGATTGCGGTTTTTAGGGAATTCATAAAAATAATAATGGGATAATTGCAAAATATAAAGCCTACATTTCGAATTTTCTTCCGAAAATTTGGAATAAATATTATATTGTCCAATTATTGTTATATGATTTGTTTCCTTGTTTTTCTTAAACAGATGGACCCGATTCCACCTACTCTAGCTTATTTGGCCAAAACTACACAAGAAAAGACTTTGATTCGGAAATGGCTGAAGAGGACATTTGGAAGTAATCGGTACATAGTTTGGGAAGACATGGGGAAACTTGGAATTGAGGACAGGTTGAGGAATTTGATAGGATATGAGGTTCAGGGACATAAGTTCGACTCGTGGATCCAGCTTTTTAGCATTCGTGAGCCCATATACCCCGAGGTTGTCACTGAGTTTCTGATGACATTTGAGCTTAACCCAGAGTTAGGGATTGGAGATGACAAGAAGATAGCATTCAGATACCGAGGGAAGAGCCAGAGTGTTTCTATTTCGGGCTTAGCTAGACATTTGGGATTGTATTCAGCGGATCAGATTAGCTCAGATTGGTTCTTACATAGTCATCAGACGATTCCTCATCATCCCGAGAGGAGCCATAGAGTCATTTGGAGTGAGCTGACGGGCACACATTATACTTGTGGTGCCAAGTCCTCAGCTTTGATTCTACCTCAGCTACGTCTCCTACACAAGCTGATTGTTACATCTATTATGGGAAAGAAGGAGACCGGGCCGATAAATGGGGATGAGCTATTGTTGGAACATAGATTGTGACAACAGATCTAGCTTGAAATAGGACTGGTGTAATTATTATTATGTTTGTATATTGGTTTAGATTTGTAAATAAATATTTATTTTGTTAGTAATATTCGTTAAACATATTATGGTGTTAAGTTGGACGAATGTTAAATACGAAATAAATACATTATGTGCGAGTCGAGTTCTCAGGTCGCGAACTTTGCGAGCCGAGATGAGAACTGAATTCGTGGAAGTCAGTAGCGAGTCGAGCTTGGTAATGGGCTTGGGCTGCAAGGCGAGTTGGGCTGAACTCGCTGGCCCATGCGAGCCGAGTCGAGACAAAATATAAAAGGTTGTTTCAATCGTGAAAAACCTTAACATCTTTAACATTTTTAACATACTTTCTGATCTGCGATTCCAGTAAACCAGAGAAAACATAACCTACGGCTAGACTTTGACGATTCATCGTTTAAAGTTAAGCTTTATTAAAACGCAATACGAACATATTCGTTGTTAGTAAGATAACACCGTATTGAGGGATTCCGCACCTTAATACTACAGATAACGAAGTTATCGATCCTAAAACTAGGGGACTTACATCTGGTATCAGAGCTTTCGGGCTAAATACGAGTGTGTTCATAAGTTTTAGTGATATTGCGTTTTTGATTCGGGTCGTTTTTACGTGCATACTTGCAATACTAACGATCAAAATCATTCTCTGGAAGTTTTAGGGTTAGTTTACAGTCGAAATTCTCTGTTTCGTTCGTAAAAATACCTTAAATTTTCGTTTTTCGGGTTTAACAGCCGTTTCGCGAGTCGAGATTAGGGTTCCAGCGTCGCCTGCGAACCGAGTTGAACTAGCGAGTCGAACTGAGGCTTGCGAGTCGAACCGAGATCCTTCGCGAATCGACATCACTTGCGAATCGACATCTTTTAGCAATCCGAACTGAGGCTTGCGAATCGACGAATTCTGCGAGTCGAGCTGAGATTGCGAGTTGAGCTGAGTCTTGCGAGTTGAGTTTTCTGAATTCGCTGAAACAGTTTAATTTTACATTTTTAAGATGTCTGACTTAAGTAGAATGATCGAAATGGACCACGAGGTGGGAAAGTCAAACGTTCCACCTAAGTTGTTAAGAATCGAGGATTACTACAATTGGAAGGACATATTCGAATCTTACTGTAGATTCCATGACCTGTCTATCTGGATGTGTATCAAGAGTGGATACACCCCACCTACTCAAACTGTTCAAAATGCTACTGTAGTTCTTACCTATGCGAACATGAGTGATCAAGAGAAGGAAGCTTACAGAAATGAGAATAAATCACATTCATGCATAAAGATGTGTCTTCCTAAAGAGATTGCTCATCAACTCAAGTCTTTTCATACTGCTAGAACGCTCTGGGAAGCTCTAGAGAAAAGAGGTGAGGGAAGTCCACAGGTGAGAGCTGGCAAGAGGAGTCTTCTTAAAAAGCAGTTTACTATGTTTAAAGCTTTAAAAGGAGAAGATCTTGATGCATATGTCACACGATTCTACCATCTGCTAAGTGAATTAGAATACCATGAAATTGTTGAAGAAGAAGTATCCAAAACCGACAAGTTTCTTGAGGGTTTGCCTTCTAAATGGGAAATGTATGGCGTTATGATTAAGGATAACGAAACTAGGTATTCTACTATGACCTTAGAGCAAGTCATTGACAAGCTGAAAGGTTATGATTTCTCCAAGAAGTCAAGAGATAGTGATTCTGATCAGGTTCAGAACCCTGGGTTGTATCATGGAAAGTCAAGTCTTTCGACTGCGTCATCTAGTTCGACCACTGCACTGTTAGTTGGTGATACTAATGAAAATGGAGAACTGATTTCTGAAGATCTGTGCTTTATTTCTTCCTCTGGTGATGAGACAAAGGGAAAGAATTCTGAGAAGTCACCTCAAGAGCATCAGAAGATGCCGATGAGTGTGAAATCTGCTGAACAACAATTGTCTGTTCTTGCTTCCTTTGTGGCATCATATGAAAACTATATAGAGGGAAAGATCAATGATCCTATTCTGTTTGATGAGGATTATGAGCAGATAGATTCTGATTATCTTGAGGAATTGGAGCTTCAAGATCAACTTGCGTTGATTTCTAGAAAGGTGAAGAATTTCCTCAAGAGAACTGGTAGAAAGCTGTTGGGCAATAGATCAGGGTTTGATAAAACCAAGGTCAGATGCTTTAACTGTCAGGGTATTGGTCATTTTGCTAGAGAATGCCAAAGACCTAAAGTAGAAGCACAAGGAAAACAAGGTTCGGGAAGTACTCTTGCTTCCAAAGCCTTAGTGGTGAAGCAGTTGGATGGCTCTTATGATTGGCAAGCTCAATCTGAGGAAGCCTTGATGGCCGAGATCGAAGAAACAACTGCTGGATCAGTTTCCTACATGCCAACTGATTTGGAACAGAGAGTAGAGGTGCCTAAGTCTGAAGTGAAGGCAAGTGATGATGACGTGCTATATATGGATTCAGCTCCAGATATGAGTCCTGATGAATTAGTGGCACGTATGGCTGAATTACAAACTGACAAGAAGAAGGTATGTTTAGATATTCTTAATCTTGCTGATGTTTGTTACTTAGTTACTGATTTACAATCTCATAATAGTGTCTTAACTGTGTCAAATAGCAATTTGTCATCACAATTAAATATGGATAAGGAATCCTATAAGGCTGTTAGATCTGAACTTGATCAAGCTATTATGGATATTCGTAGATTAAGTGATGATAAAAAGGTCTTAAAAGATAAAATTAAGTCTGATGCGTCGGATAGAACAAAACTTAGAGATACCATAAGTGAAAAATCTGTTGTCATAGATGGTCTCTATATGAATATTAAAGACTTAAATGAGACGATTGCTAGTAAGGATCAGGAAATAGTGAACCTTAACTTAAGGTTAATTGAGCAAAACCATAAACTTGAGAACTATAGGACATCTCAAATGGATAAAATGTTAGATGCTCAACGTAGTGTAAAGGACAAGACTGGGTTAGGTTACAATGATGTATCCCCGCCTTTTAATGCCAATTACACTCCTATTCCTGAAGATTCTGAGATGACTGAAGTTAGTCCTGAGATTTCAGTAGCTGATAAACCTGAACAGTCAGAGGCACAGAAAGATGTTATTAAGAACATATCATTAGATAATAGCAAGGCTACTCAGTTCACCAAAATACAATTTGTATCGGGTGGAGTGATTAACGATGCTAAGACTGATGATAAAGTTAATAAGGAACAGCTTAAACCTTTAGTGCCTAAGACTCCGGATGAGAAAGCAAAAGTGAGTAAATCGCGCAAGCAGATGTCATGTTTCAAGTGTCATCAAAAGGGACACGTGGCTTCGTGTTATCCTAACAAAAAGCCTGAAACACCACATAAGCTTGTGATGGATGAAAAGACACAGACCGACTCTAGTACGACTGTAGATGGGTTAGATGCCAAACCTAAGTTAGGTAATAAACCTGTTAACATTCTTAAAAGAGATGGTAAGCATAGTGTCTCCCCACCTAAACCTAAACGGCCATATACTCAAAGTGATAATTCTGTCCATAAGTCTAGGGATGTGACACCGTCGAGGTTTAGAACTACAAGTAGAGGCTATAGTCATTATGAGAGTGGTACTACTTCACGATCACATGAGTTTAATTATAATTATTATAATAGAGCTCATAATTATGTGCCTAAGAGGTTCTCCTCAAATTCACCTCTTAAGGCTGATCGTCCACAAACTCAAGCTACTTCGAAAGTGACCAAAGCTCCTGATGGGAAGGATGGTTATTTTAAAGAGCTTAAGTTTGTTGATGATAAGGGACAAACCAAGACCGTAATGGCTTGGGTCCCTCTTGATAACTGATCGTATCTTGTGTTATGTGCAGGAGCATGCTGTGAATAAGGACAGCTGGTGGTATGTAGACAGTGGATGCTCAAGACACATGACTGGAGAAAGAAGTCTACTGAAGGACTTTAGGGAAAGTCTCAAGCAAAAAGTAAATTTTGCAGGAGATAAAGGAGGAGTAATTTCGGGAAAAGGAAAAGTTTCAAATGGAACTTTGACTCTTGAGGATGTGAACTATGTTGAAGAACTTACTCACAACCTAGTGAGTGTTTCCCAAGTCTGTGATAAAGGTCACCCAGTTTATTTTAATGAAAAGGAGGCCTTAGTCCTGAAGCCAGGTTTCATAATTCCTGATAAATGGATATTGATGAGGGCGCCAAGGAAGAAGGACATCTATGCTATCAACATGGGTGTTCCTAACTCTTCAATGGTGTCTACATGTTTATTATCCAAGGCTTCGGAAACAGACGCATTGTTATGGCATAGGAGGATGGCACATCTGAACTGGAGAAAGATGAATTATATAACCAAAAATGGTTTGGTTCTAGGTGTACCACAAAAACGTTTCGAGTCTGAGGATAAGTGTGTTCCTTGCATGAAAGGAAAGCAGCACAAGAAACCACACAGATCTAAGACTGAAAACTCTATCTCCTCGCCATTTGAATTGCTACATATGGACCTCTTCGGCCCTATAAGCAAAAGAAGTCTAGGTGGCAAATGGTATTGTTTGGTTGTCACAGATGATTATTCTAGATTTTCTTGCGTATTCTTTTTGGGATCAAAGGATGAGACTCCTGGAATTCTAATTGAGTTCTTTGATCTAGTAGAGAATGTCTATAAAAGGAGAGTTAAGCGTATTCGTAGTGACAATGGAACAGAATTTAAGAATTCAACGTTGAATATCTATTGCTTAAGCAAAGGGATATTACATCAATTCAGTGCACCTTATGAACCTCAACAGAATGGTGTTGCTGAAAGGAAAAATAGAACGTTGATTGAAGCTGCTAGAACAATGCTTGCTATTTCAAAGCTTCCGGTCATCTTTTGGGCAGAAGCAGTGAATACAGCATGTTATGTTCTTAATAGAGTTCTTACGGTTAAGAGACATAACAAGACTTGTTATGAGCTTTTGAACAATAAGAAACCTAACTTAAAAGGGTTTGAACCCTTTGGAGTTTCATGCACCATATTAAAGACTGGACATCAAGCAAAATTTGGTGAGAAGGCTGACGAAGGATTTTTCCTAGGTTATATGCCCAATTCGCCAAACAAGAGAGTCTTTAATAAAGTCACAGGACGTTTGGAGGTAGTTTATAATATTGAGGTTACGAGCTACTCACCTGATGTTCATAAGGGCTTAGATTGGCAATTTGATTATTCTGATCTTTTTGCATCATTTAAAGTTCCTATTAGTGACTATGTCAGTGATTCAGAGATAGCTGAACATTTATTGTTTGAAGATGAGAATATTGGTCCCGCTTCAACATCAAGTGTTAAGCAGTCTGGAATTAAGACTAATGTTGACTCAGATAAAGCTTCCACAAGTGAGTCACAACAACCTTCAGAGGATAAGTCTCAAGAAACAGTAGATCCTGATGATCTTTCTACAAAGTTTGATGAGATACTTACTCCTTTGAAACATTTAAGAATATCTTCAGCACGTACGGAAGATGTACCTGAATTGGAAGAGATTGGTACTAATTTAGAAGATGATATACCGGTTGAACCAGTTACTACAACTAGAACGAGTAAGAATCATCCCGTTGAAAACATCATCGGTGATATTAATACTCCGGTTCAAACCAGGCATCAATCCAGAACTAGTACGTCTGAGAATTCTGAATACCAAAGCTTGTATACTGCAATGAAAGAGACAGGGATTCCTAATCAATGTCTATATTCATGCTTTATCTCACAAGTCGAGCCTAAAAATGTTCAAATGGCTTTAAAAGAAAGCTCGTGGGTAGAAGCAATGCAAGAAGAACTATCTCAGTTCTCTAAATTACAAGTATGGGAGTTGGTTGACCTACCGAAGGGAGAATATCCAATTGGTACTAGATGGGTATTTAAGTGCAAGAGAGATGATAAGGGAATCGTTACTCGCAATAAAGCTCGTCTAGTGGTTCAAGGTTTTAATCAACAAGAAGGTATTGACTACAATGAAGTGTTTGCACCAGTTGCTAGGCTAGAAGCAATTAGAGTGTTCTTAGCATTCGCATCTTATTTTGGTATAAAAGTTTATCAGTTGGATGTTAAGAGTGCCTTTTTGTATGGCAAAGTGGAAGAATTGGTGTATGTTTCACAACCGCCAGGGTTTGCT
Source organism: Helichrysum umbraculigerum (assembly GCA_949592205.1). Classification (NCBI taxonomy): domain Eukaryota; kingdom Viridiplantae; phylum Streptophyta; class Magnoliopsida; order Asterales; family Asteraceae; genus Helichrysum; species Helichrysum umbraculigerum. The sequence goes on along the minus strand of CATIUR010000001.1, from coordinate 379,723,366 downwards.
GATCCTGAGTATCCAGATAGAGTATATCGATTGAATAAGGCTCTATATGGATTACATCAATCACCTAGGGCATGGTATGGAACACTATCAACGTATCTACTTGAGAATGGATTTACAAGAGGATCGATTGATAGTACACTGTTTGTGAAATGGAAAAAGAAAGATTTTCTTCTCGTGCAAGTTTATGTTGATGACATTATCTTTGGATCATCTGATGAAAAGATGTGTCAAGAATTTGAGAAAGTCATGAGAAAAAGGTTTGAAATGTCTGCAATGGGAGAGTTGAACTTCTTCTTAGGATTACAAGTTGATCAAAAGAAGGATGGATTCTTTATTCATCAATCTAAATATACATATGAGCTATTAGAACGCTTTAAGATGGATGAAAGTAAGGTCTACAATACTCCAATTCCAGTCAATCATGGACTAGGTCCAGATACATCAAGTGATAGCGATGTGGATCCAACTCTTTATAGAGCCATGATCGGATCACTAATGTATCTTACAGCCTCTAGGCCTGACATAATGTTTGCTGTTTGTTTATGCGCAAGATATCAGGCTAATCCGAAAGAGTCACACATGCAAGCTGTTAAACGAATCTTTCGTTACCTCAAAGGGAAACCTAAGCTGGGTCTTTGGTATCCGATTGATGGAGACTTAGATCTCGTAGCTTATACTGATTCGGATTATGGAGGATGCACTCAAAATAGGAAATCTACGACCGGAGGATGTCAATTCCTAGGAGGTAGATTAGTATCCTGGCAGTGCAAGAAGCAAACCTCGGTAGCCATTTCTACATGTGAAGCTGAGTATGTTGCAGCTGGCAGCTGTTGCTCGCAAGTACTTTGGATTCAACAGCAACTGCGGGATTACGGGTTAAATATAACCAATACTCCTATGATGATTGATAACGAATCTACTATGTCGATCACTAATAATCCGGTGAAACACAGTAAAACTAAGCATATTGATATTCGACATCATTTTATTAGAGATTGTGCTGAGAAGAAATTGATAAAGTTAGTTAAGGTTCCATCATTGGATAACTTAGCAGACTTATACACAAAGGCGTTCGACAGAGCAAGATTTGAGACGTTGGTTCAACTAAACGGAATGAGAAATCCAGAGTGATTAGTCTTCCAAGGGTATTTTTGTAATAGTTAGTATTCATGTGTTCATTAAAAAAAAAAAAAAAAAAAAAAAAAAAAAAAAAAAAAGGCGTATGGCTTCATTTAAGTTTTTATTTGCAAAAACTAAGGGAAATGATAGTACATTAGGAGAATAAGCTTCCCAATAATAAGCTTAAGTCCTAAGTATGATATGGTAGTATGTTCAAATAAAGTTGCTTTAGAACTACAGCGGTTCTATCAGGTATGTGTTTATATTTATTTGATTATACACCTATATCCACAAGTTATAATTTGTCTATTTTTATTAAATCTTTAGATGGCTTCATCATATGATGTACTGGTAGGCAACTTATATGAAATTTTCTAAGCCTTAAGAAGTTAATTAATTACTTGTTTATTATTTTGTGTTACTATTCTATGATGTATGACGTTAAGTCTTAATTGTTGAATGATGGTATTGCCATACACTGTTATTATACATATTAATTTGAATTGACAAATAGTAGCAATATGGGTACTAACTTAATTACTGGTAACTTTGTTGTACTAAGTACAGAACTGAAACCTTTAATTAAATTAATATTCTCAAATATATTTTGAATTATGCTAGAAGGGATCTTCTGTTGTACTACGTACAGACTTAGATAACATAGCATATTCAAAGTATGTTTGATATTTGTCTAACCTTAAAAATTCAAGTGTATGTTATATGTTTCGAAAAGATACATCATTTAGTAACCGCTACCTTGAAAATTTAATGATGCAGTGTTATGTGTTTTACTTGAATTCTTCAGTATATCATATAATAGGAAGCACTTGATAATACTCATACTAACAATAAAGAGTTTGCTTAGAAAATTGAGTCTAATTTGTTTATGTGGATCATAATACCGGTAATCGTCTTGAACTATCTATAATTAGATATTCACTTTATGTGAGTAATGCATTTATTAATTATGCTATGTGGATAAAGGTACCTAAGATATAGTTTTATAAATATAAATGCATAAATGATAAATTTAGTTGTAATTTTATAGTAATTTATTTAAATTTCATGAGGTATGTATACTACCAATCTACTTAGACTTTTTAATAAATACTTAATTGCTTATTCTTTCTAATATGATCCCTAAGCAGATAAATTCTTATTCATTTTGTTTATGTACTTTGTTTTGCTCAAGTGATTAATAAAATGGTATCAATGTTTATATAATTGTGTTTTTATCTTATTTTAGTTTATGTTTAATTTAAGTTTTTGTGTTTATTAGGTTTTACCCTTCGGAATTAAATTATACTGAATATTTTTGAGTTGAACAAACGTGACAAATACAAGTGAAAAATAATTTTATTTTAGACTTGTAAAATATCGGGTTTTCATTTATACTTAGCATTAAATTCGCGTTTTTAATTGTTTCTGCGAGTTGACATCAACTTGCGGATCCACTTGAAATCTCGCGAATCGGGTAAAGGATATAAAACGGAAGGTCAAACGAGTCAACAGATCTCCGAATTCACATTACTCGCGAATTCACTTACTCTGTGCGGATCCACTTACAGGCGAAACGAGGCGAAAAAGTTATTTTCGTTTGATTTCGATTTTACGAGTACGGGAACGAGTTTTTGAATCCGTAGATTATATTCAAGACGTCTTTGCGAACATTTTGAGGTATAAACCAACGGATTTCACCGTTTAAATTACTCGAAATCGAAGGTTTTAAAAAAACTTAGGGTTTCGGTTTATAATTTGAACGATTCACGACGATTAATGGATTGTTAGAACACGAATCCTTAGGATTAATGTTAAACGAACCGTAATAGACGTGAATGTATCGTTTGATCGTGTTAAAACTAACAAAATCATCGATTTTAAGTTTAAACTTGCGACGGCTGTTCATCGAACGAGTTGAAACTTCGATTCAACTCGCAGCGAGTTGACTAGCGGATCGACCAGCGAGTTGACCTGCAGATCGACATGATTAGCGAGTCCACTTGACTGCATATCTAATCGCGAGTTGATAAGCGAAACGAGTTGAACTCGCTTCGCATAGGTGTCTTATGCGAGTCCCGAACTTAGCAAATTTTTTTTAAGAGTTAAGACTTTTTAAGTAATAACTAGTATATTTTGGATTCCTATGACAATGTATGTATATATATATATATATCGAAAGTCTACCGATTCACAATGTAATCGAGTGGCGTGTCCTAATTTTATTAGCGGTATAATATATATATTGGTTTTATAAAACGTTAACGACTTGAGGATTTCTTATTAACAAGTAATTAACGGATTTTACATATTGGACTTACGACTTATTAGTTATAAGTTATATATGTGTTTAATATGTTAAGAACTAAGATGTTAGATGATCATTTTGATTCATAAACATTATAGTTTATAACTTACTAACGTGCATTAACTGTTTTTGTCATTTGTGTTTCTTGTACAGATATGGCGAGACAATTCGATAAGGGTCACAATATTCTTGTGGATCTTGATCTATCAGCAAAGGGAGCTAGCAAAGTAGCTCAAGTGCTGACCTTCTTTGCACGTTCACGTATTAGATATACGCTTACAGAGTCTCCACAGATCTCTCAGACTATACTGAACGATTTTTGGACGGACATTCAGTATGATGAATCGGTTAACCCACCGGTTATTCGCGCATCGGTAAATCAACAACCGATTATTTTTGCTGCTTCTGACCTTCGTCAGATTTTACATCTGGGTACAGTAGACCAAGAAGATGGTCCTACTGAGTACTCCAGTGATTTTATCGAGGGTGCGTTAGGTCGCATGGGTTATACTGGTGAGAGAAGAGGACGTCAATTCCTCAAGGCACTTGTTATTGGGCAATGGAGATTCTTATGGCACGTTATAGTCACAGTTTTTGGACCGAAGAAGGGCGGTTTTGATGAGTTGAGCCCTGCTCTTGTATAAGCGGTACTGTCACTGGTTTACAATAAACCATACAGTTTTTGTGATTATATTTTTGGCGAGATGGTAAGACAGATATCGGGTTCTGTTAGATCTAGATTTATGATCTACCCGAGGTTCTGTATGATGATTATCCGTGCTCATCTTCCGGATATTGTTATCCCTGAGCCGCACTTACGTGTAGATACTATCGCGCTCAGAGGATACAACGCGATGTTTCAGCAGACTATTCGGCGGGAGGAATATGTCAAGCCGGAGACTCGTGATCTCTTTGGCTATATTGTTGATCCTGCTTATGTGACGCCGCCAAATCATGGGTGGTTGGATGTTGTTCCTGCTGTTGCTGCTATTGCTGATGTTTTACCAGAACCTGCAGCTGAGGAAGCTCAACCTGAAGATCCACAAGGGCTCCTTGAGGATGTTCTTATTCAGGTTGGTCAGGTTGATCAGCAAGTGAATCCAGATGTTGCTGCACAGGTTGTGCAAGAGGTTTTGGAGCAGAATGATGATGCGACAAATCCTTTGCTTCAAGACATTGAAAGTTATTCAGCACCATCTGAGGATGCTGAAGCTGAGGCTGCAAATCCCGAAGTTATATTACTTGAGGATGAGCAGATACAGCTTGATAAATCAGTTGTTGTACCGATTGAGGTATTATATCTGATTAATCTTAAATATATAGAACTTGTATGATAGAGCTTACGCTAATCATAAATGTTGAATATATTTAAACTTTAGGAGACTGTTAGATCATCTAGAGGTCGTGATTGTGAGACAACATCAGATGAAGATTCAGACAATACACCTTCTCCTCCTCCATCTGTTTCTGAAAGGAAGAGAAAAGGTAAGAGTGTTATGGAGGAAGGTACTAAGGAAGTTGAGATTCCTTTGATGAAGCGTCCGAGAACGCTTGCTATTCGAGAAGGTTAGTATTGATTATAAAAGTTAAATAATCTTAACTTGTTGTTTATCAGGAGTTGAACTGAGATAGTTAATTCTGTATACAGTTGCTCAGGATACACCACAGGTAGAGATGGATGCACCGGTGGTTACTGAATCGATATCTTTACCACTTCAGGTATGAGATATAAGTTCTATAACTATGAGTGTTATGCAATTAATTAGAGTTTGAGACAGAGTAATATGTAACAATAACTGATTTTAATTGTGTTTAACTTTACAGCATGAGGTTGCTGATCTAGTTCGTGGAGCTAATTTTCCGACGAACAAAACAGCTAGATTTGCGACAAGTTTGCTTACGCAAGCTTTGTCTCAACCTCATACACCGCTTACCAGAGACTGGCATATTGAGTCTCTTACACCGCCTGGACCAAGAACGATACCTGTTACTCCAACGACTGATGCAGAAAGGATTACATCCTTAGAGTCGAGGGTAAAGGATTTGGAGAAGGTTACTTCTCAGATTCCAGAGCTGGTGTCGAGCAATCTTCTTCTTTCACAGCAGATTCTCAAGCAGAGTCAATCGTACAATCTGTTGATGAAGACTCATGAAACTTTGCTTGCGGACTTCAATGTACAGAGACTGAAGTTATCTTCTTTAGAGAGTCTGGTCTTGAGATCACATTCAAGACAGTCTACTCAGGGGGAGATATTAGTATATCTGGAGTCTTGCAAAGAGGATGAGCTAAGGAGGAAGAGAGATTCAGACAAAGACGATGATCCCAATGCACCGAGTGGTGAGCAGACTGGTCCTTCAAAGACTGGTGACCAAGCTACTATTCAGGGGGAGTCTGATGCTGGTGCTAGTGGTTCGGGTGCTGGTACAAGTGCTGATAAGACTGCACAGGTTGATACAGAAGCTGGTAAGATAGCTTAGTATTAGCATAGTGTAGTAATTATTGGTATTAATTTGTACAGAATAATTGTAACTTAATATTTTGGTAATATATTCGGCTTGAGATTGTAATTACAAGTTAAATGTATTAGATATTATTAAGTTATTTGATTTTATATAATTATGTTAAGATAAAATAGTGATCGAAAGTCTTCTGACTCATTGAGTAGTCGAGCGGCGTGTTCCGATTAATTTCGGCGGTTAAAATTTTATGATAACATATGCATTTTAGATTTGATTATGGACTTAAGACCGTAAGGTATATAAGTAATTAACAAGTTAAAAATGTATTCGTATTAACTAGACAAATGATATATAATTTAAAGGTTAAATTGATAATGAATGAGATCAATTAACACTTGGAAATTATATAAGGTAATTAATAGTAAATTTAAATGTTTGGTGATTATTCACAATGCATTAGAATTTAAAATTAATTAATATTTGTTAAGTAGACTTAAGAAATTTTGGATTGATTCAGGGAAATCAATAAAAGATTTTATAAGTTATATGTAAATTGCGTTTATATGTTAGGTTAAAATATACAAAAGAATTAATAAAGAAATTCTTAGATTGGTTCAGGGAAATCAATGAAGAATTTGAATTATTAATATATTTGTATTTATGTTTTTCTCTTAGGATTGGAGATGCTTGATCTATCTGAATCGGAAGATGATATTTTTGATGAGATAGATGAAGACATTGATTTTGATCTTGAGGATGGAGAATTCCTACCACCTACAGATTGGACTGCTGTACCTGAGAATGTGCAAGACATGGGTGTAGATCTAGATGCAAACATTGATGAACACCATGTGAGCCCATCTAGGACAGAAGTTGTTATTGAAAATGAACAAGGTCCAACAATTGTCAATATAGATGAAGATATTGATGATTCAACCTCTGATGAAGAAGAAGAAGTTCTTGTTCAAACCAAGAATCCTGCTGTTGTACTTAGGAAACTTCCAAAGAAGAAGAAGAAGATTGGAATTTCTGAAGTTGATGTTACGAAAAAGCGTGTACCACGTAAAGGGATTATTGGTTGGTACTTTGACTCAGAACTAAAGCTTTTTGCGATCAAAAGGTTTGACGGAGTTCAATATTTTGAAAGAAAGCTTGCAGTTTTTAGTTCTCTACCACGTTATGAAATACGTGATTTGGCTAGATTAGAGATTAACAACCCAAGTCGTGATGATTATGCTGATCGTGTTGAAAGAATCATTAGACATGAGGTTGGTACGAATAAGTTTGTTCAGATTAAGCCAAGAAAGGGAAAGACTGTGAAATTACAAGAGAGAAGTCAAAGAACTGGAAGAAGAAGAAGGAAAAAGATATATCCAGCTGTTAGATGCATACAGCAGATTCCACTGAAGACAATGCCACAGGATATTTTGGGAAATATGAAGAGTTGGCACGTGGATTCAGGAACTGGAGAAGCTGTTATGGTTGAAGCTGATAATGAGGTTGAAGGTGGTGAAAGAGAAATCTTTAGAGTTTATGATCATCGACACCTGATGAATATGTCGAGAAAAGATCTGTTAAAGTTGAATGAGAACAGAATTTTGACGACTATTGAATGGGCTGATTTAGCAAGAGATTATCAGTTGATGGTTAAAACTTGTATCAAGATGAAGATTTACGCAGGCAGTAAGATTTACAAATGAAGACCAAAGACAAGCGTGAAGATAAAGACGCTAGAGCTATTGTCAAGGGGGAGTCTGTTGGAACATAGATTGTGACAACAGATCTAGCTTGAAATAGGACTGGTGTAATTATTATTATGTTTGTATATTGGTTTAGATTTGTAAATAAATATTTGTTTTGTTAGTAATATTCGTTAAACATATTATGGTGTTAAGTTGGACGAATGTTAAATACGAAATAAATACATTATGTGCGAGTCGAGTTCTCAGGTCGCGAACTTTGCGAGCCGAGATGAGAACTGAATTCGTGGAAGTCAGTAGCGAGTCGAGCTTGGTAATGGGCTTGGGCTGCAAGGCGAGTTGGGCTGAACTCGCTGGCCCATGCGAGCCGAGTCGAGACAAAATATAAAAGGTTGTTTCAATCGTGAAAAACCTTAACATCTTTAACATTTTTAACATACTTTCTGATATGCGATTCCAGTAAACCAGAGAAAACATAACCTACGGCTAGACTTTGACGATTCATCGTTTAAAGTTAAGCTTTATTAAAACGCAATACGAACATATTCGTTGTTAGTAAGATAACACCGTATTGAGGGATTCCGCACCTTAATACTACAGATAACGAAGTTATCGATCCTAAAACTAGGGGACTTACAGCTATATATCATTGATGCTATCATGAGCCGCCAGAATATTAATGTGGCTTGCATTGTTGCTGAGAGGATGGCAAAGGAGAAGAACTTGGACCTGACGAAGCATGTGTTTATGGGAGCTTTCATCACCAGATTGTTGAGAGGGTTGCGACTCTTGAAAAAGAGTCATGAGGCCGAGTATAGAGTGTCTTCCACTTCATTACCATGTGACTTGGACTACTGCAAGCAGATTCATTTGATCACTGAGGGTTCTGAGAGACAGTGTTACTGGAAGGACACTGATGAGCTTATCCCTGGATGTTTTATGACCAGGAAGAGGGTCAGAGAGGAGGATGTTGAGACTCCGGTTGTTGATAGAGTGGATAGAGTATCGGCTGTGCCTAGGAGTAACAGGACACAAGTCAGGGATGCTGGGGTTGGGACATCAGGTCCCCGAGCACAGATACGACATACAGATCCAGTCACTCCCTTGACCCAGTACTTCATATTGCACGCGTTGGCTGCCAACAACGCGCATCAGGCACTTATAGCTAGGGCTTTAGGTATTCCAGCTCCCGAGCCGCTCCTGTACGAGTGTGTGCCACTACCACCAGTTCCACCATCCACTACCATTCCACCATCCGTTATCATTCCACCACCTACTACCATACAACCTACCACTACCATTCCACCCACACGATCAGTCGAGCACTGTTTGTCGGTTGATGCTGCATTCCCACATCCTACTGTGTCAGCCCGTAGAGCCCGTTCTTCTCAGCAGTCCGCAGGAGGAGAGGCTGTTGGTTCCTACCGACCAGATGTTGTTCATTTGGGCACTGATCCATTCACCTTATCAGAGTTTCAGGGATTGTTGGCATTAGACCCTATACCTTCTGATCAGCTTCCTACAGAGGAGATACTTAGGCACATCTACAGATCCAAGATGGAGCGAGAGGGGATGACTTTTGAGGATTTCAGACAGTTGGCATTAGATGATCCGATGAAGTTACCTGCTTGCTCCCTTAGAGATGTATTGATGCAGTATATGCAGGTGAGGTCAGAGGAGCAGAGAGTCTCCAGTGGTCAGCAGTCAGTTGCCGGACCTTCCTCAGTTCCTCCACCGGTTCAGCCTTCTGTTCAGGACTCTGATCAGGGTTCTCCAGCACCCTAGATCTGTGCACCCATATCTACATACTTACTATTTCCTCTATTCCATACTTTTGACTTGTTGTGTGGTTGTGGAACTTTACTTTGTTATATTTTTGGAACATGAACTATCAGACACAGTCTGTTTAGTTTCTTTATCATTTAGTTATCAGTTATTTAGTTTACTTATTATGTTTTTATTTCTGTTTTTCTTCTTAGTTAGAATAAGTGAATTGTGTTTGTGCAAATGAGAATTGAGGAAAGGAGATGCCGATCATTCACGAAGAAACTGCTTTCTGCATGGATTCAACCAAGGAATTTCAGTCACCTGCAGACCGCCGCTTCTTTCTTAAAACCATCTCCACGTCTCTATCGTAGGGAAGTTCCTTTCTTTTTGTCATGATTTTCACCATTACCACATATCCAAATATGCCTAAATTCTAAGTGTGGGATTCCATCCCACCAAATTTTTTCAAAACACTTAAAATTGTTCCACTATTTCAAAACCTAAGTGTGGGATTTTTCCCGAAAAAAATCCTACGTCTTAGCAATGAACATTGAGGACAATGTTGTTTTAAGTGTGGGATACACGGTATATATATACCGCAAGTTTATATTTGCCGGTCCAAAGTAATACCTCCATTTTCATTCAAACTTTTTCAAAAAATTTTCGCAAAACCAACCCAAAAGGTTGAGATTTTTAATCACCAAAAACATTCAAAAACCCAACCTCGACGGTGTTCGACATCCATTCGGTTGATTTCGAATATTTTCAAAAGATTTTAGTCTTAGAATATTCTTTTAAAGAGATAAACCTTCTGTCAAAATAAATAAATTGCTTTGGAAAGTAAGATAAGGCAAAGATAAGAACGTATCTTAAACTAAAACTGAGAAATCCTCTAGGCATCGCATGACTTGGTGCATATGACCCTTTGATTGTGAGGTACTTGAGCCTTTAATAAGCATTCACTTTTAATGCTTCACTTTCGTTTCTGAGTGTGCGCCGATGCATGTGTCTTTGAATTAGAACTTGCTCCTGAATGCGTTTCGAGACCATACCAATGAGTGCCGTACGCGGTATAGGTGCAATTAAAGGATCTTGGCATTTTTTAGGATTAACCCATTTCTTTCATATCTTTTCAAGCCAACCCTTCCAACTTTCTTTCTAAGATTGTTGATGATCCAATTAGAAAACCCTTTGCGCCTTAGCCATTTCATTTCTCTAAACCCACAAACACTTTCCCACCAAACACCATTCCAGCTCGTGAAACTTCATAGATCATAAGTGAGGGCTGCTTGAGGTATCTTTCTATTGTTGTCTCATCTTCAAACATCTCTCCGTACCTATCAAGAGTTTAAAGAAAGAAATCCAAAATGAAGATACGGTACAAAAGCGAAGTATTACTCATCACGAAGATATTATCCGCCAAAAACAGTACGAAAAATTGGTACTTGTCAAAAGAGAAGTCAAAGATGTCTCACTATATGAAGGATCTCCAAGGTCATAAAAATAAGAAAAAGAAAAAAAGAAAAGAAAAGCAGACCTTGGAGAGCTCCTAGAAGAAGAAGACTACTCTCCAAAGAAGAAAAATCTATCAGAACTCAAAAGAAACATCAAAAGAAGAGATTATTCCTCTAGGAGATGAGTCTACTCTAGAAGTTGTCTCAAGTGAAACTTGCTTTGATCTTTGAAAGCTCCGAGTCTGAAGTTCCAAAACCATAAAACCATTGACCAAACTACCCCTATCCTTACCTACCTTACCCTTACTCACACAACCCACTAAAATGCCTTGGGATAATTAGCACCGTTCTCAAAGGAGTGGTGGAGATTCGATTCTCGACCAAGCCTATGACGATAAGCACTGCATGACTGGCAATGAGTGATTTCGTTTCTATAGATTATAGGTAACCCGATACACTTTGAGTGAATTGAGTGACCCACCTGTGAGAATCGCCCAGTCATGTACATCTACGTCTCGAGAGTTGCAAAGCATGCCAAAAAGGGTTGATCAATTTTATGTTTAAGTATAGTTAATTTTTGTTGATGCTTACTTTCCGAAAAGATTTATCTACTTTGAAGAAAGTGACTTTCTGCAAAAGATACTCTAAGCATCCAAAATAATTTTTCAAAAAACTATTTTCCAAATGAGGTTTGCTTGAGGACAAGCAAAAGCTTAAGTGTGGGATATTTGATGTATCGCAAAAAGTCACGTTTTTACATGCATTAATTGTCCCATATTTAGCTCTTTTCTAAAAAATACATCTTAAAATCATAATTATTCATTAACTTTTGTTAGAAAGGTATAAACTTGTCGGTCTTTTGAAAATCAAGCAAAAAGGGGCAGAAAACTGACCTAAATAGGCACTATTCTGAGCCCAACCCTAATTCTACTGTAAACTTCATACCAGAGCCTCATAATAGTCTTATTTTGTAGCTATGAAGATTACGAGAACGTGGATATAAGGATTGCTCAGAACGGATCAAGGACGAGAAAGTTATGCAAGTTACAGCGCAGCCGAAAGCTACAAAACGTATTCTGAAGACGCCCGGGCCCCACACATCCAATTTCTACCAAATTGGCATCATTAGAAGCGTAACGGAATTACGAAGCCGTAGGCGAAAGAATCAAGTCAATCGGACGCGAAACGAAGAAGATACGGCCTTCCGAAGATGCGAGAAAAGTCGGAAAAATCACACGGCCTAGCACACGGCCACCACCAGGCCGTACACGGCCTTGATATAGCCGTACACGGCCATAAACAAGCCGTACACGGCCCTGTTTAGGCCGTACACGGCCTCTGTTGCTCTCACATGGCCTCCTTCTTGCTCCGTTGGCTTGTACGTGTGCTTGTGGACTTGTACTCTTGGATCCAAGGCTTGCCTATAAATAGAGAGCTCATGTAACCTCATTTCACACACCATTCTTCATAGAATTCTCTCACTTTCTCTCTCACACACATTCTCTCTCTAGCACTACTCTTAGGAGTTAGAGGAGAATTGGATTAGGTTAGCTTCTCTCTCTAGTTTCTCTCTCTAGAGAACTAGAGAGATGTAGGCACGGTTCGAGTGGGGAAGATAGCTGTAGCTTGGGAATTTTATTGTATTGAAGTTTTCAAGATTCTAGCTTGTACTACTCAGTGTTACGCTGCTTAAATACTGGTTATTACTTATTCCTTTACTTACGGTTATTATGTTTTGTTTGCATGATATCTTTGTTTGTGTTGCGAATATTGCCATGCTATTTACGTAGTTTAATACTGTGATTGTTGAAATGTAGATATTAGGATTATGGATGATATTTAATTCAGTGGGATAAACATTATGAAATAACGGAAGTAACGTTATACGGCTTTCATTTGTATAGCGCCGGAATCATCACGAATGTGTGTAGTACGGAACGTGGAAGCTATGAAAGTCGTGGGCACAATCCGTTATGGAATAATGTCCCCAGTATTATGATTGGTGATTGTTTTGTTGTGTATCTGGTTGAGTTTTACATGAATTTAGACTTAATTCAGTGTCCACCCTTTCCAGTCTTTCACGTGACTATTGCCTTAGGATAGGATCTGATCAACCCTAATACTACGTAGATATAGTTATCTCATATTACAGTATGAAGCTATGAATATTCCGTAAAACGGCACAGTACTTCGTATAACGTTTAAATACGTGGGAAAAGCTAAGGAACTGCCGTAGGTTTATTTCATCGTGGAATACCTAGAAGTCACCCTTTTAGAATATGGGTCTAGGAACAATAAAGCTATGGAAATGCTCGCTGCACCGTACACCGTTAGTACACCAAGGTTAAAATACAGCTGTGGAAATGCTCGCTGCACCGTACACCGTTAGTACACCAAGGTTAACATACAGCTGTGGAACTACTTTAACGTACAGTACACTGTTAGTATGCCTTGAGTCTGGAACACTGTGGATATGCCAAATGCACTGTACAGCGTGAGTATACCTTGAGTCTGGAACACTGTGGATATGCCAAATGCACTGTACACCGTGAGTATTCCTAGGGATGAACGCCTGATAGCAAAGGAGGGTCTAATTCATGACGGAGTTAATTATGCTTAAACCAGTAATAAATGAGTTTTGAAAAGAAAGCAAGTATTCGGCTGTAATACAAGATGCTTAAACCGCTTAACTCAACATGACCGACAGCTCAACATATACAGCATACAATTAGTACGTACCTAGATAAACTCAGATAGATTTAGGTGTTAAGAAAGGTCAGATAGAAAATTGCAGTTTGTTACCTTATGCCTACACCCAGGATATATCATCCGTAGAGGTCGCTTAGTCTTACAAGGCAAGTGAGGGGGGTTTGAACAACCTGTTTCTGATCAGCATCAGGATAACCTAGGATTCAGTGACATATGCTTTTAGGCTTTTAGACTAAAACGTAGGGTCCTAGTGTTTACACCGACTGTCCGTCTGATGATTTGCCCAAGGTAGTCTCCAATCATCTGTCTAATGAATATCATCCAGAAACCCTAATTATCAAAGTTTCAGCAATCACGCTCTACCTGTTGCCTACTCTCTGTTTAATTTACTTGTTTTATTTAGTAGTAGCTTAGATAACCAACCAAAACCTACCTACTTTTATAAACCCATCCTATCAGAAAGCTCATTTACGGTAAGTCCCTTTTGGTCCCATTCGCTCCGATTTTAAGAACGACACTCGAGTTATACTTACTGCTTACTCCCCAAAAAGTAGGTAGTACTTATAGTTTGAGCCCCAGCTCATATAAATTTAAAACCTAACACGTTCACACGTTGTTGCGTCGTTGCCTGCAGGACCGCCGTGCCAGCCCCCCTTGGAAAACGACCGCGGCTGAGTCAGCACTCTGACGGCGCAACAGAGGACATTGCATAATTTTAAGTGGGGGATGGGAGAAAAGAAGTCTTTTTGTCCTTAAGATATGAATGGTAGATATTGAAAATTTAAAGCAAAAGGGCATTCTACGTGTTAGTCATTTTTCAGCCCCCCAAATTTTTGTTTTAAATTTATATTCTATGAAAAGTTTAGCAATCTTGTAACATGCTTTGGGAATACAAGGAGTGAAGTAATCGTAAATTTTAATATTAGATAGTTCATCTTGTGATGTATCGATAGGCAATCTATATGAAGGTTGTTGAGCTATTAAGAAATTTAATGCATTAAGTAGGGATTTATCCTATGAGGATCTTTTAGCAAGGTATGACCTTAGTCTTAATTCTCATATGATAGCGTGTTATAATCCATAATTCTGGGATCCTAATTGTCATCATTTGGGAATATACTGGGTGTTGTCTCCTCTGTTGTACGAAAGTACAGACCTGGTTTCCGTCAGTATATTTGATATCAAAATAGATAAAAATAAATGAGTACAAAGGACTCATAAATTGAAAAACCAAAGCCAAGTTATGTCGCTCTGTTGTACTAAGGTACAGACCTGTCACCAATGTCTTGGTTTGAAAAATGATTGATTTATTTGGATGTTCATTATTTGGAGAATTGTGGCGCGTTATTTATATGGGGGTATTTTGCTATCGTAAATCAAGGATAATGCCTGCTAGAATAATAATAAGATAAGCTCAATTTCTGAAGTTTAGATTGTTTAAGTGGACCACAATATCAGTAATCTAAATGAATTATCTTTTATGCATAATAATAATGTATTAGAATTGTTTCCCATTGAGAGTTTCTTGATTGTTAAGTTTTAAGGAAGAATCGATTTTAAGATAAAATTTTGGTTTGCTGAATGCTGTGGAGTATGTAAGTCCTTTTGCACTTTTGTTTTCCGTTCATATTTAAGGTTTTGAATTTTTGAATCAATAGTCTACTTGAGGACAAGTAGGATTCAAGTGGGGGATGTTTAATGAACGACAAAATGTGCTATTTTATAGTGCTAATTGCCCCCTTGTTTGATTAATTTCTTATGCATTTTATTTGAATTCGATACTCATTTCGTTCATATTTGCATTTAGGAATTAGCTGGAGCTTGAATCGTAAAAAGAAGTAGAAATCGAGCGAGAATTGAAGAAAAGAAGTAAAAGAAAGGAAGTATGAAGAATAGTGGTCGATGGTTAAAAAGTTGGAGAAATCAATCCATACGGCGTATGGAATTCCATACGGCGTATGGATGATGTGAGCCGGGCCGCTAGTTTACACGGGCAAGATCCATGGGCTTTTCAATCCATACGGCGTATAGATTGCGTCGACAAAAACCCTAAAAACCTCATTTTGCTCTCATTTTGAAACTCACTCACCCCACTTTTCTTCCAGTCGATTTCTCTGATCAAAAACCCTAAATGATCAAAAAGAATTGAAGGCTTTCATTCGTTCTATCATTGTTTCGGTTGGAATTCATTACTTATTTTCATTTTAATATGATTATAATGTTGATTTCAATTCTGATTTTCAGTAACATAATGAGTGGCTAAGTTTTTAATACAATTGTTTAGATGATAATACTCAGATGATGATTTGATTATTGATTTGCGGATTTATATCGGTTTTTATGAATGTTTGTACGTTTACTTGATGATCCATGTTTACTTATTGATTGTTGGTGATAACCTAGCGTGATTTTATGATAAATTGAGATTGAGTTCCTTTTGATTATAGAATTATTGATGATTGTTGATTTTAATTGATAATTATCACTAAATAGATTGAGTTTGATAGGCTAGGGTTACTTATGATTGATGATTGGTAATGAACATGATAACTAATTATTAGTTATAAACTTTGTTGATTCAAGTTGCAAAAGTAAATCATATAGACGTTGTAGTTTTAATCTATAACACAATTCGGTGGATAACGTTAAATTGAACTGTTAGCGGGTTGAAAACAACTTTGCATTTTTCTTGATTGTGTTTAATCAGTTAATCTTGTAAGGATAACTGGTATATTTGGCATGTCACAATAAGAACCATATATTTGCAATTCAATAAAGTGATAATCAGAATCTGAGGAAAATAGTCTAAACAATTGTATTTCTTTTATCGTTTGAATTAAATCTTTTATTTAATTAAGTCATTTTATCATTTCTCTATTTTATAATTAAGTTTATTTAATAAATCATTTCTTATAATTGTTTATCAATTGTTCGATCGGAACTAAAACGTTGATATCGCGTAAAAAGTCACGTTTTTACTACCGATATCTCTCTCATTCTGGAACGATTCTTGGCAAATTAACTCGAATATAGCACAAATCAGTAACATTATGCCAAGAAGGTCAAAACGAGGTTGCACGATAAAAATCAAGTAAAACGGATGTGAAACGAAGATTCCACACACGTTTGAAGATTCAAGGCATAAAAACGAGATTTCAAGACCAAAGTGCCCTTCACCAACATCCATTATTTCCAAGATGTTCGTTTTCAAAGTTCGGATCCAACAGAAGAAGAATCAACTGAAACGGGTAAAAATTGAAGATTTCGCGCCCGCCGGAAGATCCAAATGATCCATACGCAATATCTGGAGCTAGGAACCTCATTTTAGGGCATATCCTATGTCAAAATCTTCTTTTTTGAATTACGAATCCAACAAAAAAAGAATCAACTCAAACGGACGTATAACGAAGAAAACACGCACGAATCAAGAAACGAAGCAACAAACCGCGCAACGGGGCGGGGTGGGGACCACCGCCGCCGGCCACCTCACCACCGCCGCCGGCAGGTGGCCCACCGCCGCCGGCCACCCCTCCCCTGCCCCGGTTTCCGTTTTTGGTAACTTTTGGTACCCGGTTCGCCTACTTTTCGCGTTGTACGGTACCCGGTTCACTCACTTTTCGCGTTGTACAAGCCACTTTTGGAAAGTCTTCTAACATGAGCCTCAAGGACAACTTGTGCTAATGTGAGCCAAAGCTCACCTATAAATAGGAGGCTTTTGGTTCATTTGAAAAAAACATTAACACACCAACACATCTTCACATATATCACATATGCACTAGTTACTTTCTAACTTTCTCATTCTACTTTCTTTAAATTAGCATTAGGTTAGTTTAGCATCTTGTTTAAAGTAGAAAGAAAGCTAGGAACGTGTTGTAATCTTTGGTGTACGCTTGGAGTTACGCTCATTAATTCAAGTCTATTCCTTCTCGCACATTAATCTCGGTTATCTCTATCCTTATCTATCTTAATTAAACATGTTTGCTTTAATTATGTTTGCGATCGTTATTACCATGATAAGCGAGTAGATTACTATTGTATTTGTTGTGATGTAGTTAGTATATATAATTGTGGGATGACTTTGAATACGTCGTGAAATAATATGACGGCCCCTATTCGACTGATTACTCGGTATAGTATTGGAAATGCTTTGGAGCATAGTACAAATATATGGAAGCCAGTAACGACCGAAGGTAGTTGTATTATTGATCGACGTTGTAAAATTGGAAACTTTGTGGACGGACTTATCTTGTGATTTTAAACCTAAAACTTATATTCGCCTTTCGATTAACAAACGTGATTGTAACCTTGTAAAGAGGAGTCGCGAACCTCAATACTCGGTCAATAGTTATCTATGTAAAAACTATGTTTTTAATCGCAACGTAATGCAAGCATTATAAAATGCAATGTGATTACGTGGACTTGCCATGAGTATTGTACACTTCTGATCACATCGTACTTATCATGTGAACATCGCGAAGCGATTGAACTCACAACAGAAACGTTGGTAAACAATTTAATACGTTGTGAATTACCATAGTATTTTCCGACATGGTCTGGGTTTAACTTTCTGTAAAAAGCCGTCAGCATTTTAATTAGTTGTTTAAATTAGATTAGATTAGGTAGGCTAAAGGCTAAATGTCCATTTACGAAAACCTAGGGATTTGTTAATTGTATCGAGAAAGGCAAGTTTAAAATCCAACTTAACCCGATACTTTTTATTAAAACCATGAAACCTAAAGTACGGTAAGCAAGAAACCGAAAGGCTTTCCCTCGTTTATCATGCTTAAGTTTCATTGGTAGAATTGATTAGATAAGTCCGGACACGAATTCTAAGTTAGTTGTTTAATGGATTCATAATCATTGTGGTATTAAGAATGGCTAGACATGTTATGGACCTGCTACTCTATTCCTTCGCCCACGAGCGAATACGTTCAATAATATGGGCCACTAACTCCGTCACAGGAGAGTGTGGAGAGTTGAGCATTGTTTGTCTGGTCAGAATCACGACACCTTAGTTCCTCGTGACATATTAGTTGATAACCAACTAATAAGGAATCTATTGGTTATACCATAAGTTAATGAATCTCATAAGCAACCCAATTTAGTTAATCGTTTTCCCGTAAAAGTCATCATCCCATAATTATTAACTAACGAACTCACAACAAATACTACTTTGCCATATCTGATATCCTATTACATTTTATCCGCTTTATTTAGTTTAATTAGTAACTGAACCAAAACCCCCAACGCACTCTTTTGAAACATTTACTAGAAAAGAAAGATTGATTAGATCACCTCAGTTTCAAGACAGTTTCTCTTTAAGAACGACTCTAGGTCCAACTTACCGCCTACTAACCTTTTGGTTCAGTATCAGTAAGTCACACTTAGACCCCAGCAATTATAAATTTAAAACCACCCGTTGTTTTCAATAGCAACAAGTTTTTGGCGCCGCTGCCGGGGAGACTAACTGTCCGATCCAGAGGCCCAACCAATCCCAATTCTAGTAAAACCCTTAGGATAAAACCTTAAAAAAAAAAAAAAAAAAAAAAAAAAAAAAAAAAAAAAAACATTTCCTTTATTGTTTATTTTCCTTTATTGTCTTTTAGTTTATGACCTGTTCCCCTAGATCTGCACCACTATTTAACTTTCCCGATCCAGAACTTATAATACGCACTATTTGACGAGAAAAGAAACAATCTGCACTTAAGCAAGCAATGGCTGAATGCATCACTCTCGCTGATAACAGTAAACCCTCTATCGAAGGAAGAGGAGGACCAATTCTCTACCCTGAAACCCCTGGTCAATCTTTCGAGCTCAAACACCACATCATCCAACTAATCCAAAACCACTGTCAATTCCATGGATTGCCCAGTGATGACCCAAACTCTCACCTCGACAAGTTCATCTCTCTCTCAAACTCCTACAAACAAAACGGAATTGGCCAAGACACAATCCGTTTATACCTTTTCCCTTATTCGCTCACCCATCATGCGCAAACATGGTTTGAAGGATTAGAGACCGGCTCTATCCCTTCATGGACTGTGATGGCGACAAAGTTCCTAACCAAGTACTTTCCGCCCTCTAAACAAACCAAACTCCGAAATGACATCATGAACTTTCGACAAGCTTTCGATGAATCATTATATACCGCATGGGAACGATTCAAAGGAGCCTTAAAGAAATGCCCTAATCACCGACTCGATAAGTCTGCACAATTGTGCACTTTCTACAATGGTTTAGATCCTAACCACCGAACTACCCTCGATGCTGCTGCACAAGGAAGCTTCATGGCAAAGACCGATGAAGAAGGATGGAACCTGATAGAAAACATGACTATGCACCACCACGATTGGAATTCCGGAGATCATTCAACATCTTCCAAACCTATCGCTGCTGCAAACCCGATTCCAGTCGAAGCGATTAAGACACTAACAGAGAAAATGGACTCGCTCGCCAAACAGTTTGGAGAACTTAAGAAACAACAGCACCAAGTACACCAAGTGCAAGTCTGTCAACACTGCACCAACCCGCAACCATCTGGAGAATACCAAGTTGAATATGAAGAAGCGGATGGCACTGTCTACTAGGCTCAGTTTCCAGCTCGACCTCCCGGTTTCAACCAAAACAACAACCAACCCAGAGGACCTCCCTTTCCGCCGAGAAACAACCAACAACCTTTTCAACCTCGATACCCACCTAGATATCCACCCTACCAACAACAATCACAACTTCCTTACAATCAACCCCTTGCACTCCCTGCACCCACTTCTGACACAAACCAAACCACTGAACAAACCACCAAGGCGAATGCCCCAGCTTCAAGTTCAGACGAAGCCTTCACTCAATTCATGCAAGGTCAACACCTGCTCAACCAAAAGACGTCCGCTAGATAAGATCAAGCCGACCTCTTCATGAGAAATCAATTGGCTGTGTTAAAGAATTTGGAAGCTCAAATTGGACAATTGGCACAACGTCTTGAGAATAGACCCCGAGGAAGTTTGCCCAGCAACACGGTTCAAAATCCGCATATTGAGGAAGCAAAGCAACTTACAACACCAAAGGAAGCAGCCACTACTCCACCTGCTGCTGTTCCAGTAAAGGAAGAACCAAAGGTCAAGATACCAGATGTGGAAACCACTCAAACCATGAACAAAGAGGTTAGAATCCCTTACCCCGCTAGACTTAAAGTTCAACCTAAGAAACTGTCATCCTTTAAGTTAGATGGGAAATTCCTTGATACCATGTCTAGAGTTCCAGGTCGTAATAAGTATATTAGAAAATTGCTATCCACCAAAGATAAATTGCCCGAAGTGAACAACATTCCCCTTAGTTCTGAAACCTCAGCCCTACTTAAAAATAGCCTTCCCGAAAAATTAGGAGATACTGGTAGATTTACACTCCCTTGTTCTATCTACAATTCCGGAAATATGAGCGCTTTAGCCGACTTAGGAGCCAGCATTAACCTTATGCCCTACTCCCTGTTTAAGAGGCTAGAACTTGAAAACTTGAAACCCACTAAGATGACCGTCCAGCTAGCCGACCAATCTGTTAGATACCCCAAGGGAATAGCTGAGAACGTCCTTGTTCAAGTTGACAAATTTTTCTTTCCAACGGATTTCGTGGTAATGGATATCCATAAGGACATAAACATCCCAATTATCCTTGGAAGACCATTCATGAACACAGCTAGAGCAGTGATTGATGTGTATAACCACACGATTGTTTTACGATAGCATGGTGAAAGCATTACTTACAAGATCGACCAACCGGAATGCACCCCAGAAGAGGAAGAATGTTGTGCTATATCCACAGGAAAAGTATGTTCCGACGATGAATCAGAACCAGAGGAGGAACCACAATTCACCCGATCATCAGTTCTCATTTTTGACACTGAATACGACCCAGAAGAGGAAGAATACGAGGAAGCAGATGAAGAAATTGAATCTGACCCCGAAGAGGAAGAAGAAGAAGAAGAGGAAGAGATGGAAGAAGATGAAGATCATACTGATTCGCCACAAATGGCCGAAGTTAAAAGGATACAAAACTGTGATGACTGCTCTTCATCAGAGGAATCAGTTGACTACGGAGCCATTCGCCAAGAACTCAGATCCTCTCATCTAAAAAGAATGGGAAACATCCTGAATTCCTATCTCGATCCATCAAAACCCTTTACCAGAACTCGACTCCGAGACATTGAAACCTTTGAAGAAGGACTCCGATCATCACCACACCCGGACCAGTATGCCAAACTACTACAGAGAATCTCGGCATATAAGGCACGTCAACCAGGAAGCTTTGCCGAAGAGAACATTCATGACATAACAACCGAAGTCCGAACCATCGAAATCGATAGTTCTCGACCCTTCAACAACGCGCCCTCAGACGAAGAACTCCACCAATTTCCCGATTCACGTGATAAGGACTCCGACTGCAACAGTGAATGTGATGACGACTATGTCAACATCACCCTCGATGAACGCTCTATTCCACAATCTCCTCTTGCTCCCCCTAATTCCCCTGCTGTCGCAACAGAGAGACTAGAAATTCCTCTGATAGATACTCATCAAGACATGATCGAGATGATTGACGAATACAACGATGTCTGAATCATCGTAGAAGCCATCAAAGAATCAACTAACGACTACAACACCGCACAGAGACACATGATAAGGGCAATCATACGAGACTACGATTCATACCTCGCCAATTATGGAGAACCAGAGCCCAGCACTCTTCGTAGAAACATTCGAGCATTCTCTGACCTGCTTCAAGAACAACTTACCAGAGAAGCTCGACAGCGAGAAAGACCCAACTACCCAATGGGAGAAATCGAATTCTACGGAAACCAAAGGCGAATATACCAAAAAGTATATTGTGCCTTAGCAGGGTCAGCCTTTCCGTACTCATCAAGTCAAAAAGCTATTCTTGCATCAATGAGAACCAATCTGGAAAGAGCCACAGGGAACCCAAGAAGTTATGCCGACATCAGAATGGTGGGAGATCTAAGAACCCTTCTAGATCTCATCGAAACTGGAGAGCACCTCACAGCATCAGAGAACTGCAGGATCGTCATCCAATCCACCATTGGGCACCACATTGAACTAATAATTGATGAGCTGAACGAGCCAGCCTATG
Source organism: Helichrysum umbraculigerum (assembly GCA_949592205.1). Lineage (NCBI taxonomy): Eukaryota > Viridiplantae > Streptophyta > Magnoliopsida > Asterales > Asteraceae > Helichrysum > Helichrysum umbraculigerum. The sequence continues at coordinate 379,700,717 of CATIUR010000001.1, read as the reverse complement.
AAGAGGAGACTCGTGAGGTACCGAGATTTATCCCGCACATGTCACAAATCAATTTAGCCACTTATGTGACTACCCGACTACGCGAAATGTACCAAGAAGAAGATGTAGAACTCGACGTCTACCGAAATGGATATCGTGAGATATTCAGCAAGTTAATTTGCATCTTCACAGACTCGGATTTTCCCTTCAACCGCGAGCAACATCAACTAATCAGACAAGTGTGCCAAGCAACCAGATCCTTCGGAGGAGACCCTTGGGCTAATGATTTTGAAGAAGTGAAAACCGAATTCATGGCTTTAATCGCCTCGATAGGAAGAAACCACCCACAGCGTGAAATCGTTCGAACTTACACCTGCACTCGCATTGACCCTAACGGGCCAGTTACAAGGGCAGTTCGATACATCTGCTATGGAATGGCAATTCTCGACCGACTCGCCACCGATCACTTCAAAAGCTTCAGGATGTTATCCACCAACCCACCAACTCTCATTGCTGACATGATAAAGCAATTCCTGCAGTACTATCCTCCAAGATACTCTCTACCAAGGAACCACAGTGACCACGCCACCACTACTGATGCATCAAGCATCATCTGAGGAAGAAGAGAACTAAGTCGAGCTCTCGACTTTAAAAGAGCGCTTCTCGGGAGGCAACCCGTGTTTTATTTCCGCTATTTTACTTTCCAAGAAGTGATGACATCTCCGACTATCTTTCACACTCGGATCATACAAAGAATGCTCCAGCTTGCAAGAAAGCATCAACAACCGAAGAATAGTATATCCGACGTGTTCACACTCACGAGACCAATCACAAGAAGACTTAACCAAGAGCGCACCAAAGAAGACAAAGACCGGCAGATGCAACCAAAAGAACACTACAATCATCGGGGAGCATTTCTAAAACTGTTTCTCTCATTCGTTTTAAATATACAATATCCATTATGCTTATCACTAAGTGTGGGATTCAAACCCAGCACACACACTGACAGAATAAGTTTTAGATGTTTAAAACCCTAAGTGTGGGATTTTACCCCATTCAGAGCTTAGTATAACATCGAGGATGATGTTCCTTTAAGTGTGGGATAGCAGTAGTTGCACTACTGTTAAATGGATATTGGTATATCCTTGATTCTAAATCGTTGCTCTTTATTAGACCTTGCTTCTCCATAGAAGTAAACAAAATTTTTCAAAACTAAGTTAAAAATATGTAGAAAATGAAAAATTTTAAAAGAATGATTTACTTTGGGGAATAAAGAAAAATAAAATATAAGTTCTTTCGAAAAAACTAGTTTGACAATCCCATAAAGAGCATCGCATGACTAAGCACACAACAAACCAACTTTCGATTCGTGAGGTATCTTGAGCCATATGAAAAGCATTCATTTCTAATGCTTCACTTTTTCGATTCTTGAGTGTGCCGATGTATGCGTTTAGAATCAGAACTTGCTCTTGTTATGCATTTCGAATCCAAACTTGTGAGTCAAAAAGGAGATCGAATCACATCATTCTTGAACCCATCCATACACCCAAAATAAGTACGTTACCCCTTACCTACTCAAAAACATCCCTCAAACTTCCTACAAAGTTCCAAAGATGAAAAAAGAGAAAAATCAAGGATATGACGTCAAAAGGAAAGAAAAAGTCCCAAGAAAATTCAAAGTCAAGAAAGTCAAATGGAGAAAGAAGACTCCGACCAAAATAGAAAGAAGGCGTCAATCCTCCCGAAAATTCAAAATTTCCAACTTTCCGCTTCACCAAAAACAAAACCCAACAAAACCCCTCTCACACCACCAACATTCCACCACTAAAAACCTTACATCACTTCCCTTAGAATGATTGTGGCTAGATCGACTTCGCGCTCACCAAAAAGGTAACGATTTGATACTCGATCAAGCCTATGACGATAAACAATACATGACTGGCGTTCTGAGCGATTGATATAATAGAATAGAAAACCCTAAACACTTTGAGTGATTGGAGTGACCACCTTGAGAGGATCGCCTAGTCATGTATCAACGATCAATGATCAAAAGCATGCTCCTAAAGATTACAACCTTGCTTTCTAAAATACCAAATATCTTTATTTTTCCAAAACCCCCCTTAGTAAAAAGTTCCCATCTTAAAATAATTTCATTATCTGCTTATCTTTAACCATGTTGAACGTTAGTTTGCTTGAGGACAAGCAAAGTTCTAAGTGTGGGATACTTGATATCGCGTAAAAAGTCACGTTTTTACTACCGATATCTCTCTCATTCTGGAACGATTCTTGGCAAATTAACTCGAATATAGCACAAATCAGTAACATTATGCCAAGAAGGTCAAAACGAGGTTGCACGATAAAAATCAAGTAAAACGGATGTGAAACGAAGATTCCACACACGTTTGAAGATTCAAGGCATAAAAACGAGATTTCAAGACCAAAGTGCCTTTCACCAACATCCATTATTTCCAAGATGTTCGTTTTCAAAGTTCGGATCCAACAGAAGAAGAATCAACTGAAACGGGTAAAAATTGAAGATTTCGCGCCCGCCGGAAGATCCAAATGATCCATACGCAATATCTGGAGCTAGGAACCTCATTTTAGGGCATATCCTATGTCAAAATCTTCGTTTTTGAATTACGAATCCAACAAAAAAAGAATCAACTCAAACGGACGTATAACGAAGAAAACACGCACGAATCAAGAAACGAAGCAACAAACCGCGCAACGGGGCGGGGTGGGGACCACCGCCGCCGGCCACCTCACCACCGCCGCTGGCAGGTGGCCCACCGCCGCCGGCCACCACTCCCCTGCCCCGGTTTCCGTTTTTCGTAACTTTTGGTACCCGGTTCGCCTACTTTTCGCGTTGTACGGTACCCGGTTCGCCCACTTTTCGCGTTGTACAAGCCACTTATGGAAAGTCTTCTAACATGAGCCTCAAGGACAACTTGTGCTAATGTGAGCCAAAGATCACCTATAAATAGGAGGCTTTTGGTTCATTTGAAAAAAACATTAACACACCAACACATCTTCACATATATCACATATGCACTAGTTACTTTCTCACTTTCTCATTATACTTTCTTTAAATTAGCATTAGGTTAGTTTAGCATCTTGTTTAAAGTAGAAAGAAAGCTAGGAACGTGTTGTAATCTTTGGTGTACGCTTGGAGTTACGCTCATTAATTCAAGTCTATTCCTTCTCGCACATTAATCTCGGTTATCTCTATCCTTATCTATCTTAATTAAACATGTTTGCTTTAATTATGTTTGCGATCGTTATTACCATGATAAGCGAGTAGATTACTATTGTATTTGTTGTGATGTAGTTAGTATATATAATTGTGGGATGACTTTGAATACGTCGTGAAATAATATGACGGCCCCTATTCGACTGATTACTCGGTATAGTATTGGAAATGCTTTGGAGCATAGTACAAATATATGGAAGCCAGTAACGACCGAAGGTAGTTGTATTATTGATCGACGTTGTAAAATTGGAAACTTTGTGGACGGACTTATCTTGTGATTTTAAACCTAAAACTTATATTCGCCTTTCGATTAACAAACGTGATTGTAACCTTGTAAAGAGGAGTCGCGAACCTCAATACTCGGTCAATAGTTATCTATGTAAAAACTATGTTTTTAATCGCAACGTCATGCAAGCATTATAAAATGCAATGTGATTACGTGGACTTGCCATGAGTATTGTACACTTCTGATCACATCGTACTTATCATGTGAACATCGCGAAGCGATTGAACTCACAACAGAAACGTTGGTAAACAATTTAATACGTTGTAAATTACCATAGTATTTTCCGACATGGTCTGGGTTTAACTTTCTGTAAAAAGCCGTCAGCATTTTAATTAGTTGTTTAAATTAGATTAGATTAGGTAGGCTAAAGGCTAAATGTCCATTTACGAAAACCTAGGGATTTGTTAATTGTATCGAGAAAGGCAAGTTTAAAATCCAACTTAACCCGATACTTTTTATTAAAACCATGAAACCTAAAGTACGGTAAGCAAGAAACCGAAAGGCTTTCCCTCGTTTATCATGCTTAAGTTTCATTGGTAGAATTGATTAGATAAGTCCGGACACGAATTCTAAGTTAGTTGTTTAATGGATTCATAATCATTGTGGTATTAAGAACGGCTAGACATGTTATGGACCTGCTACTCTATTCCTTCGCCCACGAGCGAATACGTTCAATAATATGGGCCACTGACTCCGTCACAGGAGAGTGTGGAGAGTTGAGCATTGTTTGTCTGGTCAGAATCACGACACCTTAGTTCCTCGTGACATATTAGTTGATAACCAACTAATAAGGAATCTATTGGTTATACCATAAGTTAATGAATCTCATAAGCAACCCAATTTAGTTAATCGTTTTCCCGTAAAAGTCATCATCCCATAATTATTAACTAACGAACTCACAACAAATACTACTTTGCCATATCTGATATCCTATTACATTTTATCCGCTTTATTTAGTTTAATTAGTAACTGAACCAAAACCCCCAACGCACTCTTTTAAAACATTTACTAGAAAAGAAAGATTGATTGGATCACCTCAGTTTCAATTCAGTTTCTCTTTAAGAACGACTCTAGGTCCAACTTACCGCCTACTAACCTTTTGGTTCAGTATCAGTAAGTCACACTTAGACCCAAGCAATTATAAATTTAAAACCACCCGTTGTTTTCAATAGCAACAAACGTCCCCACTTATTACTGCTTTAATTATTTGTAACAATTTTCAATTTGTTAGAAGTTGACATCCGTTCCCTGTGTTCGACTCGGACTTACTGAGCTATACTATATTCTGACCAGGTATTCTTGCCTGTGTTGTGTGTAGTAAGTTAGGTATTTCCATTTTTAAAACTAAAGCCCCGTTTACACAGCATCAATATATCAGTAAGTTAGTAATTCATAGTTGTAGTGGGGTCGGTGTATCTTGCCATGAGCCATCATAGTCGAAGCTTAACGTACGTAATTTTGCCCTCGTGAGTGCTAATCCAAAAATACTCATATGAAAAACGAGTAGAAAATGCCCATTTATACGAGTACGGTTCGTGGTGGCGCTACCACCCTGAGCGGGGATTGTCAGTCCCATATGGATCCATATACTAAAACTCGCGCTTATCGTATAATTAACAACTATGACTTCAGAAGCCTTCATTGGATTAAACGGAAACTCATGCAATTTGATATACCGGTAAGTAGTAATTCAGTAGCGTAGTAAAACATTAAGTTGCTATGTTCGTACGGTAGCAAGGTAGTAAATCAGTAATGTAGTAAAATAGTAGCTTACTTCGTTGTTAAAGTAGCAAAGTATCAGTATCGTAGTAAAATGGTGAATCACTAAGTTTGTACAGTAGCAAAGTAGTTCATCGGTAAAGTAGTAAGTTGGTGGAGTAGTAACTCCGTAAAGTAGTAAACCCATAAGGTAGTAAAGTAGAAATCGGTAAGTTTGTAAATCAGTAAAGCATTTTGTTTATAAGTTTGTAACACAGTAACTACAAGTAGGAAATCAATACATTTATACATGTATTCAAGTAAAACAAGTAATTTCAGTAAACAAGTAATGCATCTCCCCCAAAATAGTTAAAACAGTAAAAAGGGGCTGTGAGACTCACCTGAAGAGCAAGCAATCCTAAATGTGCGCGTGTGTACCAAGTGTAACTTCCTAGTACCCTAAACACGCGATATTATATATTTGTAAGTGACTGTTTAGTAAATCATTCGTATAAGAGTATGATCATCGTAGTTGTATATATATAACGGTAATATATCACAACACAAGTGACAATCAATAGTGTAGAATAATAGTGGTTGCAATCATTTAACTTGCAAGTTCAAATGATTACGAGGATTGAGGTTTACAAAAGTGAGGGGGGATATTATATCCGAACAAGTATTGATCGTTATACAAACGTGATAGGGTGGCGAGAAAGGATTTTTGTCCTTAGGTGTATGTCGATCCTAATTACTAATCGGTTCGTATCGAATAGAATGTCGAAGTTCTCAACTCTACCAGGGTAAGCCTATTTCGAAGAGATGACCCTCGAAACCAGGGCACATCCCGGTACAACTTTCCTGACTCGATCAACTTACCGTTGGCGAGTTCTAAGGCGTATATGAACAATAAGTTCGTTACCAAGTATCGGAGGACATTAATAGGCCTAACCATATATGTATAACCTATACATACGTATTATCCACCTAGTCGTGTCTAACGCAAAACAAGTACAAGTCACGGTTCTCTCGTGGTCAGAGTCAACTAATGCATTCCTGTTCAACGTAACCCCTTTCAGAGTTCACATCATCTTCATTTAATTGTACATAGTTGATCAGGCTATGTTAAATTAAACTAGTATGATGAAATCCCTGAACCAGTTATATCTAATGAGGAATACTGCCTAACGGTCATAGTCTAGGCCCACTAAATGCAACCTAGTTCACTATAACCTTAGGCTCTGATACCAATATGTAACACCCCCAATTTAATGCTTTGCGGAAGCGAGTTTTGGGGTGCTACTAATCAAATATCAAGCACCAATATTAATAGCAAACGACTCTAAATGAGACGTTTTAGAAAATGCATTACATCACCGTACATTACATAAGTTTTCAAAAGTTTACATAGTTTGGAGTTCGTCTAATAGTATCTAGAGATTTTAAAACATAACAGTTAGTACAAAAGTAATGCAATAAAATCTCCAAGTATGTATGCATGCGACTCAAGCTATCAAGTAGTCCTGCTGGGCATCCCTATTGTTGATGCGTACCTGAGAATGCATCACTAAAAACGTCAACCAAAAGGTTGGTAAATCTCACAGGTTTGTAATAAGTAGTAACAGAGTTTTGTACACAAAGTAGTAAGTAAGTTATCATACAAGTAAAACCAATCAGTAGTAAATATATCACAATGTATATATCAGTAAGTAAGTAATTCACAGTTGTAGTGGGATCGGTGTATCTTGCCATGAGCCATCATAGTCGAAGCTTAACGTACGTAATTTTTCCCCTCGTGAGTGCTAATCCAAAAACACTCATATGAAAAACGAGTAGAAAACGCCCATTTATATGAGTACGGTTCGTGGTGGCGCTACCACCCTGAGCGGGGATTGTCAGTCCCATATGGATCCATATACTAAAACTCGCGCTTATCGTATAATTAAAAACTATGACTTCAGAGGCCTTCATTGGATTAAACGGAAACTCATGCAATTTGATATACCGGTAAGTAGTAATTCAGTAGCGTAGTGAAACAGTAAGTTGCTATGTTCGTACGGTAGCAAGGTAGTAAATCGGTAATGTAGTAAAACAGTAGCTTACTTCGTTGTTAAAGTAGCAAAGTATCAGTATCGTAGTAAAACAGTGAATCACTAAGTTTGTACAGTAGCAAAGTAGTTCATCGGTAAAGTAGTAAGTTGGTGGAGTAGTAACTCCGTAAAGTAGTAAACCCATAAGGTAGTAAAGTAGAAATCGATAAGTTTGTAAATCAGTAAAGCATTTTGTTTATAAGTTTGTAACACGGTAAGTACAAGTAGAAAATCAATACATTTATACATGTATTCAAGTAAAACAAGTATATTCAGTAAACAAGTAATGCATCTCCCCCAAAATAGTAAAAACAGTAAAAAGGGGCTGTGAGACTCACCTGAAGAGCAAGCAATCCTAAATGTGCGCGCGTGTACCAAGTGTAACTTCCTAGTACCCTAAACACGCGATATTATATATTTGTAAGTGACTGTTTAGTAAATCATTCGTATAATTGTTCACTTGATTTGTTATGTTCAACGCATTCGACTAGTGTTTACGTTTATATGTTTGAAATCCAATTAAGTTTGTAGTTTGTAAAAGTGTACAGCCCGTTGGTGACGGAATTGAAATCATATTTCAAAATACAATTTTTGTACTTGTTTCTAGTTGATTTCATGAACTTTAGATACTTATTTAGCTTGAAATTGTTCTCATGTGTTAAGGTTAAAGATTGAGGAAGAAAATATGAAAAGATGGTGCATTTTGCTAATTTGACTATGTTGCACCGTTTTGGCCATAACTTTCTCATACGAACTCGGATTTAGGCTATCAAGCTGCCCAAACGACCGTGACTCAGAGGAATACAAAACTACAAAATATGGTGTTGTGGAAGCATGTTACCCATCCGGGTGAGGCTTCATACCCGTCCGGGTGAATTTTGTGACCCGTCCGGGTTACTTGATCCACCCGTCCGGGTAGGTTGTTTCTTTCGGGTCTGTTCGTGCAGTTAACTCACAATACCAGTTTTAAATCCGTTTTCGCATACAATCAACTTAATAGAATGCTAATACATGAGGATATAAATATCACAAACATGTATTTAAAGTGAAATTTGAAGTTTTCTTACAATTAAAATTTGAGACCGTGGATGATGATGATGAACGATGAAGATGATGATGATGATGATCCAAGATGAAGATGGAGATGATGATGATGATGATGATGATGATGATGATGATGATGATGATGATGATGATGATGATGATGTGTGATGGTTGATCTTGTTATTATTAATTGTTGTTGTTGTTTGAAGTTGGAACCGAAAGGAGAGGGAACGAGAGAGAGATCAGAGACTTGAGTTGTGTGCGTGTGTGTGTGTATCAAATAATTGAGGTCGGTTGTATACCGGCCTCCAATAATTGTAGTTAGATGGTATTTTTCGCTCCGTGTTTGCGTACCCGATCGTAAAGTAGTATAATCTTTTAAAATGATAAATTTCTAAAAATATAATCGTACATGTTTTTAATTGAAATGTTTTATAAAAATGTTTTTACGGATGCATAAAATTGTATCTTTGTTTTATTTAAAACTTACGGATAGTTTTCAGTATCCAAAATGTATTTAAATTTCTAACGGAGTACATAATTATTATTCTCAACAATAATACTTTATTTAAAATGTTTTGAACAATTGTCCATTTTTAGTTTCTGCGTCTTGTCAGATTCGTGTATACGTGATTATTAAATAATCGTTTCGGGTTATATATATACACATATATATAATACTTGAGTACTTGAGTATTAACACGTATATAATACGTGTCTTAAAAGTTTAAATTTGGACCAAATTTTTGGGTCATTTTTGACTGGGTGTCACATTTAGCATGTACGAAATTCAACCAATTTAAATTTATTAATATTACAAATTTCTTTTTGAATAAGTTAAATTAGTTTAGGACCCGTAAAATTCGTGAAATCGTCCATTAAAAATACTTAAGTCGTCTCATATATATGTACGTGCGAACTAAGTTACATTATCAATGTACATTAACGGTCAATTAGTCACGTCCTTTTAGCATATTAAGTAAAATGTAAGATATAATTCAAATGTTATGAGTATATGTATAACAACTGTTTATGGATTGCATTAGTAGATAATAGAACTTGTGACCAAAAGACTGTTCAAATGTTCACAGTCTAAATTAGACGACTTAACCTAATTATCAGTGAAACACGACTATTTAGTGAAATCATTTACTTTGATTTTTTGTTAGAAGTATGATAAGATAAAGTTTTCTATACTTTTTTTGTTAAACTTCTTATATTATTTTCATTATTTGTAAATCTGTTAGGCTATGCTTGTTGACATGCAAACCATAGAAAGAAGGCTTAATGAAATCTAAATCGTAAATTAGGTAATGATTTATTGTATTCAAAACACACTTTTATCATAAATTCAGAATTCACGTTTGGCTCATTGATCCAATAATTAGAAATTGGAAACTGAGAAAAGAAATTAAAGAAGGCGATCTTATAGGAATTTAGATTAGTGGGTGATGGAATGAAGCCGTGAATTTATTGGAATTAGAAAATAATGTATTGGAGCTTTTTTCAAGAAAAAAAATTAAGAAAATTGAAGAAATAGTTTGAATTATGCAAGAAATAATGAAGTAGTTATTAAATTAAAGTTTTTCAAAAATTTTGGAGGGTTGATCTACAATTAAGGAAAAAATAAATGATTTATATTGTAAATATATAAGGGTGTATTTTGTAAATATTGAATGGTATATTAGTCCTTTAATCACATAAAAATTGGATTAAGTATGTCATTAATTAAATTAAAGGTTAAATGTTGATCCTCATCTAATGGCTATTATTCATTTATGATTTTTCATATAATGTATAGAATAGATATATAACCCGCGAAATATCAACCAACATTACACGTAAAATTAAAAAGTAGAATATGTCAATATCGTAAATGTATATATGAGTGATAATAAGCAGAATTCGAAAAGAAAAAAAAAACGCAATAAATAATAAGGTTAATTACATATATCCCCTCCATACACCTCACAAGTATCATATATACCCCATCCTATTTTAAAAATATCATATGAACCAAAATCACCAATTTTAAATATAATTATAACTCATAATCTACAAATAATAATTTATAAACTCGTCAGCGACTATTATACTGAGTAAAATCCATAAATGATCCATGTGGTTTACATTGATTTGCGAAAACAGTCTCTATACTATTTTTTCAACGTATTCGGTCCAATAACTTTGGTTTTGCTCGCAAATGGTCCCTAAGGGACCATTTGCGAGCAAATCCAAAGTTAGACGGAGGGACCATTTGCAAGCAAAAATCCAAAGTTAAGGGACCATTTGCAAGAAAATTCAAAATTATTGGACCAAAAACATTGAAAAAAGAGTACAGGGACCGTTTTTGAAAATCAATGTAAACCACAGGGACCATTTATGGAACTTACTCTCCTTTATATCTCTTCATCTCTCTTAAAACTCTAATAACTCAATAACTAATAAGCTAAAAATAAATATAAATCAAGTAAGTGTAACGTCAACCAAGAACTTTAATACATAATTGTGAAACAAGCTACACAAAAAAATGAAATATATTCATTGATTGTTTTGTTGCACTTTGAAAATTTTTCGGTAAAAAAAGATACAAAACGTTTTTTTCACCAATAATTTTTATTGAAAAATCGATGGAATAACATTGAATCTATTTCAACATTAATACATCACGTTAGGTGTGTATGAAGTAGACTAGAACTTTGGAGTTTTTCTATTATGAAGTCTCTATATAAAATATTCTAAAAATGTATCGAACTTGTTATGAAATCCTATTGTATGCATCATACTTTGAAAACTCCTATTGTGTGTACTCAACTTACTAATCTCTCCTATTGTGTGTAGTCATTAACCTTAAACCCGATTACTAGTCAAAATTAGCTAAGGTGGCTTACGTGGCATTGCCACGTCAGTGCCATCTCACCAAAAGTTCGATACATTAAATTCCACGTCATCATCTTCATCTACTTCACCATCTTCAATTTTACGGTGACGCTATTTTTTCCGGCAACACTATTTTTTCCGACAACACCACCTTAACCAATTTACACTTCAGTAACCACCAACCCCTATCAACTCCATGTCCAAAACATGACCATCTCCGACGTCACTATCATCTCTACCATTTTTCCAGCGAAAACATTACAAGCAAATGGCAACTCCTTAACCACCAATCCCCTATCATCTCCACCCCACTATTATCTCCAAAACATCACCATCTCCACCATCACTTCAACTCCACCATCTTAAACACACAAAATATGGTGTCGCTGGAAAAAATGGTGGCGTCGGAGATGGTGATCATTTGGAGATATTAGTGATGTGGAAACGATAGGGGTTGATGGTTAAAGAGTTGCAAATTTGTTGTAGTGTTTTCACGGGAAAATATGGTGTCGCCGAAAAATATAGTAGACTTAGTGGTGACGTCGGAGATGGTCATGTTTTGAACATGGAGTTGATAGGGGTTGGTGGTTAGTGAAGTGTAAATGGGTAATGGTGGTGTTGCCGGGAAAAATGGTGTCGTCGGAAAAGATGGTGTCACCGAAAAATTGAAGATGGTGAAATTGATGAAGATGATGACGTGGAAAAAAATGTATCGAAGTTTTGGTGAGATGGCACTGACGTGGCAATGCCACGTTAGCTACTGAAGCCACCTGAGTTAATTTTGACTTGTAATCAGGTTTTAAGGTTAATGACTACACCCAATATGAGGGATTAGTAAGTTGAGTACACACAATAGGAGTTTTGAAAGTAGGATACATACAATAGGATTTCATGACAAGTTCGTTACATTTTCAGACTATTTGCCCGAGTAAATTTCATAAATGGTCCCTGTGGTTTACATTGATTTACGAAAACAGTCTCTGTACTCTTTTTTCAACGTTTTCGGTCCAATAACTTTGGATTTGCTCATAAATAGTCCCTTAACTTTGGATTTTTGCTCACAAATGATCCCTCCGTCTAACTTTGGATTTGCTCGCAAATGGTCCCTTAAGGGACCATTTACGAGTAAATCGAAAGTTATTGGACCGAAAACGTTGAAAAAAATAGTACATTGACTGTTTTCGTAAATCAATGTAAATCACAGGGACCGTTTTTGAAATTTAATATTTAAAAAGAAATGTATGAGAGTTCATAAACTGATGATCGAGATTTGATTTGTTGGCTTGAAGAGAATTAGAGCTCTTAAATGAAAGTTAGGAGAGAGATTAAGGAATAAGGGTATAATTGTCATTTATAGATTTATAGGTAATTATTATTGATTTTAGAATTATTATTGATATTTATGTGGTTTATGAAGGGGATATATGTAATTAACCAAAATAACCTGATATCGTTTGTTTGTTACCTATATGGCTATATATAAACTTCACTATAGAGAAAGACGAATTGAATTTAATGAAGCATTTTTATGGTATTGGGCTTTCATACACTGGACTTGGCCCAAGAAGCCTAGTCTCCTAAAATTATTATATATGATATTTATAAGTTGAAAAAAATAAAATTTAACAATTTGTTCTACAGAAGTTAAAACCTGTAGAACTGAAGAGATATTGAACCACTTATAAAATAAGGTGTGTGAGTAACAATAACAATGACGAATCTAGAAAATTAGATTACAATTGATAGTTTATTAGGTTTTTATTAATTGAGTTGCAATGTCTACATATGAGTGGTAGCACCCTTCAAAAAATAATAAATTTTCAACTAATTTTATACTAAATCGGTTTAATTGATTGGCGTTGTCTATCACCGATCCCGCTGACCGTAATGCAAGTCCGCTCTTAACAATATTGAATGATAAAAAAATTTATAAATGATATAGACTAAACATTTTTTTAATGGCCAAGTGTCAAAAGGTATAAACCACTTAATGATGCTAATTTAATATATGATTAAGAATAAGAATTAATCTAAAAATTGATGTTTGAAATTTAACATCTTTGCCCATAAAATTTAAATTATAGTTTTTTGATTTTTTTATTCTTAAAAGAAAAAAGATTTCTGGAAATAAAATAAATTCAACAAGAAAAAAAAAAAGCAGATTTTGGTAACCGTGTGTAGTCTTAAAAATTATCGGTGGAACACTCTTCTTGTTTGGTCCATTTTTTTAGATTTTTTACTTTTGAATATATATTTTTATTTTTATTTATGAATTAAAAATAAAAATATAGTTATCTTAAATAAATATAATATAAGAAATACTTTTATGATATTATCATTCTAATTAATTTTTAATTTGTCAATTAAAATCTTAATTGTAGTTTTAAAATAAGATCTCTAACCTATTAAATATTATTTTTAATCAACTACCCACTTACATGTAAAAATAAATACAATTCATTAATTAAAACATTATCAAAGTCGATTTGTAGTGTTTCTATCTTTAATTTATTGAGCAGAAATAAAATTACTTAAAATGGTTAATATAAACTTAAAATAATTAACTTTTTTCACTAACTTCCTTTTAAAATCTTTTAATTTTTTAATCTCTACTTATATAAATCTATTTACATAAAGTAATATTATCATGAATCCAATATAATAGTGAGGTTCAAATGAGTACAACAACTTCTTGTGAGAATGAGGGAACCAATAGGAATGCGCCACGTGTCACTAAACTCTCTTTCCCCAACGTTTTTTAAAATTAAATATATATCAAACGGTAAGTCGAAAAATCACAAAAATTGTACCATAAAAATCAGCGTTTTATTCTCTTCAATTAGAGATGTGACAATGTATATTTTCGACGAACTTATTTTTTTCGTTTTTGGGTGGGTTTTGAAAACAACTAACACATGTGTTACCAGCTAGTAACACATGTGATACCAGTTGTTAACATATGTGTTACTAATTTGTACAATTTGTAAAACCAAAAAAAAAAAAAAGTCACCTAAAGTATACCTTATGAGATGGCAAATCGAAGAGAAAAAAATGTTGATTTTTATGGTGCAATTTTTATAATTTTTCGACTTACCGTTTGTGATATATTTGATTTTTAAAAACATGGGGGAAAATGAATTTTTATGACACGTGGCGCATTCTTATTGGTTCATCTATTCTCACCAAATTTTACATTCTAATTTGAACCTCTCTCTCCAATCTAATGCTTAATATACATATTAACTTACACACTTTATTATTAGAATCAAGTAACTAAATACGAAAGTTCATATTAAAAATCAACGGCCCGTATGTATACATGGGTTTAAAGTCTAGTATATATAACACCTCAAATTTTGTAAGTTTGCATTTTAAAATGTCAAGAGTTAAATTATTAATATTAATTTATAATAGAGCATTTACATTATCATTTGAGCTAGGAATTTTAATTTAGAGAAAAACAAGTCTTACGATTTAAAACTTTAAAACCGAGAGTAGAGGAGTATATTATAACAATAGTCCAAGTCGGATACACTTAATTAAACCCTCACCTCAAATAATTGAGGAGTATGGTCTGGTTTTTATCCCAGACCATGAGAGAAAGAGAGAATGAGAGGGAGAAAGGAAGAAAGGAAGAACAAGAAAAAAATGGTCCGATTGAACCTCGATTCTTGGAGATTTTAACTAGATTTTTACATATTTGTGATCTACGAGGTAAGCCCTACTCATAACTACTTTCAATTTTGTGATTTGATGATTTTGTGACAAACCCTATTTTTGGGTTTTGGAGAAAATGATAATTTTAGTGATTGGAAATAATTAGAGGTAATTAGTGTGTGTGTAAATGAACTTATTTGAGTAATTACATACTATTGTGTGGTAGTTTGTGAGTATTGTTAAGTATTAAACTTTGATGAGATTATTGATGATGGGTGGATGATGATGATATGTTGTTAGTGTATTGTTGTTGTTAGTATGTGACTAAACTAGCTAGATATGTGCTTAAAATTATGAGAAAATGAGAGGTTGATTGATTGTAAGAAATCACTTTGAGTAGTGATTAACAACACATTGTTATGATTTGTTTAGGTGATTCAAAGAGCGGTTGAGAATGTGCTAGAGCTTGCATAATCGACATTATTGCCAAGGTAAGTAACGGTCCCTTGAGTTTGATGCTAATATTCGTTTTATCTATATAAATAATGAGAATTTAAAAGAGCCTAATTAAGAGTATAATTGAGAAACGCCATTGAAACACATGAGAGTGTTCAATGTGCACATTTTAAATGGTGAAATTCAAGGATGACATTGAGACTTGAGAAACCTTGATGATTATGCCTTGACACCATAAGGTCGAATTCCTTGAGTTAATAAAATGAGTGAGTTAGCTAAGTAGTGCCAAGGAGTAATGGTGCACTAGCTCATTTGATATGGAGTTTGAATGAGTATTATAGAGTCGTTATATATACTTGTTGTTATTGAGTTGATATTAATCTCGAGCTATTGATATTGTTGAGAATTTGTTAATATTATTGATGAGTTGTCATTGTTGATAATGATTTGATTTAAATGGTTGTTGCGTGTGTTGAACAAGGAAAATAGCCATTTGGGCACCTAAGTGTCCAAATGGGTCGAAGTGCCTAATTGAGTCGAGTGAGTGGTGAGGTTACCTCATTGCTAAATTTCCAGTCATTATGAATAAATGAGTTTGTTGGAAAGCAGTTGTAGACCCTAACCGTTGAATTGGGTTGTGAGTGTCCAAATGGGTCGTGAATGTGAATATGAGATAAAATGGGATGAACTTGTGTTATGACCTCTAAGTTGCATGCTTTAAGCTCCATTTGAGTTGTTTGTGTTGTGGGCAAAATGTCCAAACCCGATTGCATATGGTTTGTAATCTTGGTGGTTTCCAAAAAATGGTTCAAAATGACCGTTATATAGTCATACGTCCAAATCCGTTATTTTCGAGAAATTTGGAAAAGTGTAAAAAGGGAAATCTTTGTGTTAGTATAGTGGAGGTGTCCACCAAGTTTCCTGTCCTAACAATAAACGAGTAAAAAGTTATGCGCATTTGAATTTGGTCAAAAATATGAGTTTTGCTGAGTTTCAAAAATGGGCATGAGTACGCGATCCCAAAAAAATTCTAGAATCGCGTATGACAGTGTATTTTCATCACAGTAGCGTTTTCATGTACATACGCGATCCCACTTCTTCCCGGGTCGCGTATCATAGTGTAAAATGAATATTTTGGTTTTTAAAAGCCCAGATTATACGAGGAAGATTCATATTAAGTTTATATTGTTATAATTGAGTTGCGGGACATGTTTAAGAAGATTTTACAAGAGTTTATAGTATAAATGAGTTCTTTAATAGTATCGTGTTTGGTCATTGGGTGTGAACCATGTGCGTGTTAATTGAGTCATGAGCATAACCAACTATTGTTGTTATTTAAAGGTATTGTGGTTTGTCACTCGAGGGCGATCATTACTGTATATATTTGGGTCACTTGTGTGTGCCCGGCCTTCGTTGAAGATAATCTTTTGAGCAAGATTAATTTCTCGATAGTGGAGCGGATCATTTGTGTATGATCAATGTTGTTATTGAGTTATAATTTGAAAATGAGATTATATACTATATTTTGAGATTGTGGTAGAGATTACTGTTACTTACTAAGCGTTATCGCTTACTCCGTCGTTGTGTGCTGTGTTGTAGGTGCAACTAGATAGTAGTATCATCTCTGGGACAGAGTTTCAAGGACGACTTCTGGTGGGGCTTGCTATGTAATTAGTAAGTCAGTCCCTTACTTAATCATGCTCTATACGGAAGAGAACCCTATTTATTAAATTATGAATCATTTGAGTAAGGTACACTTTTGCTGAGAAATAAAGAGTAATACCTTTGTAAAAAAAATAAAAAAATAAATCGGGGCGTTTCAAGTTGGTATCAGAGCTATGGTTTAAGGGATTCGAGTATCCACCATTAGTGGGTACTTGGACTTAGGCCATTAAATTTTATGTTTGAGCATGGTTTAGAGTAATAAAATTTAGTTATTGATGTTGATTGATTATTGAGCGTTTAAAACTTATGAATCAAGATGTTACGTGATAACTTTTGGGAAGCATAATGTGATGTTATTATTATTACATTTGGCCAATGTAATAATCATCACATGATATTATATGAAACTTTGGAAGTCACGTAATGTCGAGAGGATTAAGTCGGGACGATTCCTAAATAGAGGTGGTTAAAAGTAGACCTTATCTACACGATTGAGTATTTGAGTGTATATAAGGGAGTGGTTCACTGGATAATGGAACTATTTTGTAATTTTGACAAAAGTTATGGACTTGCTCGAAAATCTGTCTCAAAAAATTCTCAGAAATTTTTCAAAATTTTATTCAATCAGAAAACTTTTTAATATGCAAAATTCATTTAAAATGCTAATGAACGTAAGATATAGTAACAAATATACAAGATGCGGTAACAGGAAACACAGGATCTAGTAAACAAGTAATCCTAATTTTTGAATTCAAACTTAAATTCAATATTTACAATACATAAAAATGCAAAGAAAATTACAAGATGAAGTAAAACAAGTACTAGCATAAATATACATTAGTTGCATTTAAGATGCAGTAACGTAAGATGCAGTTGAATTTTTTTCAGATCTAAAAAGTAGATCTTGATCTAAAAAGTAGATCTACTTTTCATATCTACTTTTTAGATCTTCATCTACGAGTTTCCAGATCTAGATCTATATAGTGGTGGTCGGCAGTGGTGGCGGTAAATGGTGGTGACGTTGAAGCGACGGTTGTGGTGGTGAAGCGGTGGTTATGGCACTAGAGCGGCGTGAGGAGATGGAGAAACGACAATGGTTGGTTACGTCCGGTGGAGGCCGGCTCACCAACGGTTGTGGTTTGCATATCAACTTTCCGGCCACAGAATCCGCCGTCGTTTTCTCTGCTTTTTTTTCGGTCACAATGACGGTAACAGTGACGGTGGTGGTGGCGGTGGAGTTGCGGTGGTGGCATAAATATAATATAGGAAGCGGACGATGATGTCATAGAAAATAAAATTCAACTAGTCAATTTAATCCCTTGATTTTGTCAAATTAGCTAAAATTTAGAAAATGATGATGTCATAAATCATGATTATGATAATTTAATAAGATTGATTTGATTAAAGGTTAACTAAATTTGAATAATTTTGTTACATAATTCGGTTTGTCTACGGAGTAACAATTTAGTCATTTTCTTTAATATTAATATATAATATATAATATAATAGTACATTTTAAATTTACATTCAAATTTAGTACAATAACACGAATAACCCATATGTATTCACGGATTTAAAAATTGATACTGTTACTTATATAATAAAAATGAAAGTAAACAATAATAATAATATAAAATATCTATCGTATTTACGAATCGGAACCTAAGAACGTAACTTACATAAATAAATATGCATTATTATGTTAGAATTTATAAACTGCAATGGTGATTAATAATTTAATAGAGATAGAAAACGTAGAGAGAGAAAGTTTACTTTCATTGATTCTTTTTTTTTTTGAAAGGCAGTTGTGGAATCACTGACGGACCTTTGGTCCACCCATTCATCTTCCACAAGCGGTTACTCCCCGATATGAGAACCGCTCCATACTTTCATTGATTGATTAAGTGAATTAACAACGTAATTATTGACAATATCTACCCTGTACACTTTACAACTTATACACTTTACATCCTGTACAATGACACATTTACGCTTTACACCCTGAACCTCTTCGATAGAATTGGTTTTGGTTATATACATAGAATCAAATGAAGTGGAAAACGAATTCGGAAACGTTCTGTATGTACGGCACGAGCGAGATGATACTAGTAATTTTTATGAGACTTTAGAAAGTATTTACATTTTAGGCCCCTAAAGTATACCCATGTTTTCATTTATTAATTTCAAACACTTTGTTTATACACTTTTGGTCCTCTCTACATGATTACTTATTTCTATCAACTAATTGCCAAGCCTATATGTTTTTGTCCGTACTCAAACTTATAAGACCTTGATTCGAGCTATTAGAGCATCCACAATGCTATGGACTTTCACAAGTCCATAGTATTACCACAAAAGCTTTTGATAAACTACCAATCCTACAAACGTTACCCTCTAGTCTTATAAACTTTACCAAGTCCATATGGGTTCCATAATTACCTTCTTTCTCAAGTCCATACAAGTCCATGCACATGGACATCTAAAAAAATTCTATGGGCTTTGCATATGGACATCCTCCTACAATACATGTCAATATGCATGGACTCCATGTCATCTCCACCTAGGCTATGGACTTGGTGTATGGACACAATTGTGGATGGTCTTATTGAGTTGTTCTAGCATGTACGTGTATATAAATATACATACGGAATTTGAAATATGCAAATGATATTGGTATTAATCATTAAATCATACTCCATAATATTATTAGACATTTTTACTAGGTCTTTTTTTGTGTGTGTGTTTACATTTGTATTCTAGATATTAATACACATACGAAAAGTTTACTATATCGAAGATAATCTTAAATATAAATAAACCAAAATTTCATGGAGGAATCTAGACCCTTCGATGGAGTTTTTTAATTTGATCCAACGATATATAATTAAATTAGATTAAAAATAATAATGTTACACTTTACCCCCATTAAATAAGAAACCATCTTTTAATAAACCTTTACATATAAAATATTTTATAAATATATATTAATAAAAAAAACTTCAGCTTATAATACTATTAAATAAAATAAAATAATACAAAAAATATAAACGAACACAACTTTAACAACATATTTTCAATCATTACTATTTAAAATAAAAATATATTCTATTTAAGTCTTTTCTTAATTATAATTCTTTATTTTAACCCGGTATATATATATATGATCCATCACTTTTTTACGTTTTCCCAAATATTAATATCAATGAATTCACAAAGATCTCAACAACTTCAAAAAATTGTGCATTCCAAAGTCAAGTATAGTTGAACATACATCCGATAAAAAACAACCATTTGTTCAATATCCTAAAAATTCAAAAAATAGAAGGTATGATGTATGCATTTTTTAATTATCTTAAATTATATATAGGAAACATGTTTACGATGTCATCATTCTAATTAAGTTTTAATTTATCAATTAAGTCCTCTAATTTTCGTGATCTTAAAATAAGATCTCTAACTTATTAAAAAAGAATTTTTTTATCAATTACTCATCTACATATAAAAAGAAATTTGATTCATTAATTAAAACATTATCCAAATTGATCTATAATGTTTCTAATTTTAATTCATCGAGTAAGAATAAAATTACTTGAAAAGATTAATATAGACTTAAAATAATTAATTTTTTTCACTAAGTTGGTTTCAAAAGTTTTTAATTTTATAATCTCTACTTATATAAATGCATTTACATAAAGTAATATTATCATGAATCCAACTAAATGATTAATATACATATTAACTTACACACTTTACTATTAGAAACAATATACTAAATATGACATTTCATATTGCAATTCAACGGTCCGTGTGTATACACGGGTTTAAAGTCTAGTATTGTTTATATATGACAATCATAATCTACAACAATGAATCCACTCATATTCAATTGAATATCTATAACAATCTTAATATAGTCGTTCGCGTTGTCACAAGTCTTAATGCTATACATATACGAGTTATAACATTTTACGTTTACTACATATATACTAATTTATTGAATTAAAAAGTTAAAAATAAAACTTCAAATTTATAACAATTTTGATTTAGTCGTCCGCGCTGTCTGTTAGGAATTTAGGACCCAAACAACGCGCACAATCGGACACAATTGTACCCACAACAATCAACGAATAACCAATTGCTAACAAAGCAATCAAACAAGCAAACACAATAAATAAATGTGATAAGAGAATGTAAATGACACAAGGATTTAACGTGGTTATGTCCAATCTCCAACTTGGAGATTGGTTTAGTCCACGGGGCCAAACCAGAGAGTTTTCTTTTTTTCTTATACGGCTCAAGGGTTACATGTACATAGGATTTAATTATATATGCTAAACCTAACTTTGGGAACAAGTTATCACCAATTAATTTAATTAATCTTCACATATATATTATTAATATATCCCAACAATCTCCCACTTGAAGATTAATCAAACCCCAAAATCAGTAACCCTTCACAAATCTCGTCCCTTTACAAATGTCACCCGTTCAAACTTCATACCGCCGAAATACTATTTGGGATACGCCGCTCGACCACACAGAGTCGGAAGACTTTCAACACAAAGCTACCAGAACATTCACATCGTGAAACTGGGACCACTCTCTAAACATCATCATCATCTTCTAGGCCCAAGAAGATTCATTGAAGTGTGCAACGACTCCAACCACAAGATTCTATCAAGATATACCCATCTCTTCAACCCGTCGATTACAGCCACGTCTGATCCTGCCAACAACATGTCATCGACCAACCCGTACAGAATTTCGTCTATCTAATTTTCCTTCCCAGCAATCAGAAAATCGCCGATAAAACACCCCATAGATCATCATCATCAAGGTTTACCCGTGAGAACGCAGTCACAACCTTGAAAATCTACATTACAAACTTTCTCTTTCCCGCTGGTACATTGACCCAAATACATAGCTATGATTTCTATGAACACATCTTCTCCCCCTCAGCCCGCTCCCACTGTACGAATTAAAATAACAATCGCGGCTATCTGAGAAGACTCTGGTTCATAACCCACGGTCAGTCGCAAATTTCTTTGTCATTGGAGAGTAAAAAAATGAAGATCCGAATGCTCTAGTGTTATCCGGAATCCGCACACTAAACCCGTAGAAACTGAGATCCAATAGTTGCACACCAATCTCCAAAGCTCCCACTAGTTGCCAAACTCCCACTAGCTTCGATACTTCCACCGGTTAACAAACTTCCAAAAGTTTCGACACTCTCAACAATATCCGAAAGCTTAAACATTAGGACTTACACGGTTATTCGCCTCTAACCCACTTGAAGATTTCCAATTGATTCATCAAGAAGAATCGCTCTATCGTTTAACCAACATCAACCAATACCCGAGCCCAGTCAAACGCATTCTATTCGACAACTTCTTCAATCAATATCTTCAAGTTCAGTAGCTCTAACCTGCCTAATCATTCCAAGAACATGGAATACTCGACCAAAATCACGGTCTCTCGTTTCAACCCGCGAGCGAAAACAAAACTCCTTCTGACACCCATTACTGTCGATTACCAAAAAACAGATGTACGGTTTATTACCCATCTACTCAACAGAGAAAACCATCCTCTTGAGCACCGTAACAAACCTCACATCTTTGAATAACCTAGTCCGTATCAATGAAGTTCCCGAGACATCACATCCCTACACTCGCAACATCAAACCCTAAGTTTGATAACGTTTATCTATTCTTTTGCACGGGATCGCAAAGAATGATAAACTCGAATCCAAAACCCGGATCCCAAAATCTCTCTGCGCAACAAACCACCAATCGAAACCCGATCACCGACTCCATTACCACCGCGAACAATCACTGTCATAACGTAACCGGCCTCCTGCCGTGTCGTCACGTCACAACCCACCGGACAAAACCCTAATCTTGTTAAATCCGGAAAACAACTCTTCGAGTTCGTCGCGATCTAACATAAAAAAACGAGTCTATCGATCTCGATCACATGTTGCAAACAAATCCTAAAACCGCATCGTTTTCAATCGTTCCCCTCCGATGATTGTCTTCAACCGAATCTAGATCCACTATGATTATCTGGCCACAATAACCTAGCTCTCCATCCTTCGGTAAAACCCTAACCATCAACAATCCATCTTGATTGTGCTTTCATCCGCTATTGTTCCCAATCGCTCAACCTAGAGCTCTGATACCAGTTGTTAGAAATTTAGGACCCAAACAACGCGTACAATCGAACACAATTGTACCCACAACAATAAACGAATAACCAATTGCTAACAAAGCAATCAAACAAGCAAACACAATAAATAAATGTGATAAGAGAATGTAAACGACACAAGGATTTAACGTGGTTATGTCCAATCTCCAACTTGGAAATTGGTTTAGTCCACGGGGCCAAACCAAAGAGTTTTCTTTTTTTATCATACGGCTCAAGGGTTACATGTACATAAGATTTAATTATATATGCTAAACCTAACTTTGGGAACAAGTTATCACCAATTAATTTAATTAATCTTCACATATATATTATTAATATATCCCAACATTGTCGCGGGTCTTCACCTAGTAATATAACTATTTTAAAATATATGAACATTAAAAGTTACTTTTATATAAAAATTTGACTTTTTTAAGCCATGCCCGAAACTATTGAGCCGATCTCGAGCCTAACTAATGAGGCTCGTTTAGCTATTGATATCGAGCCAAACTCGACCCGACTCGGTGCGTTGAACTTACTTCCCATACAAGAAAAACTCCAACCCCAACTACAACTAATAATTACACACCTTTTTAATCATCATTTGACCGACTTATAAAACTCAAACTATATATTAGGAAACGTGGGAAGCACTGTAAAACACATTGGCCCCTAACTAACAAATAAGCCGTCTCGTTTTTTTCCAATAACTGAAATTTACCGTCGAAACCCTACGTTTCGATCCGCTCTAATCTTCCGATCGTTTATTGCATTCGGTAACACAAATTCTTTGTTTAAATTATTGTGTAAATTTCATATAAAAGTTTACGATTCTCTGTTTTGTGGCATTTGATATTTATATATGTCATGCTTATTAGGGTTAGGTTTTAGTTCATATTGATATTTATATATTAAATTATATAATATAATGTTTAATATATGAGTCTCTAACAGCATTCAGCATTTGTATTTTAGTTTGTAGAATCATCAATTATTATATACAAATGGCACATAAGGTGTTCAGAGATGTTGAAGCTGATGGTTGGGAACATTCCGATTTTCCGATTATATGTGAATCATGCTTAGGTGACAACCCGTTAATTCAAATGGTATATATCGATCACTTTCGTATTTTGTAATTATAATGCAAAGTTTATATATGTTTGCCTTTCACTTTATAATTTTACTTGGCATGCATGGGTGTTTGCCTGTTTGGGGAAGCTTAGATTACGGATTATCGGCTTATTAAAACTCTGAAAAGCCGATAATCTCAGTTTTAACGGCTTATAATAAGCTTATGCTTATAGCCTTTCTATGCCCATAAGCTAAAGTATTGTAAGCTTATAAGCAGTTAAAAGTAAACTTGTTTGCTTTTTCAAATTTCAATAAGCTCATAGACCGGGAAATAAGCGCTTATTCAAACGTGATATGAACAATTGCCCTGAACTTTTCGTACATACATAATTATATTGATGATTCGTTTAAAATTAATAACAAGTAATGATTAGATTTGATTTTATGCAGACAAACGCAAATTATGGTAGTAAGTGCAAGATCTGCACAAGGCCATTTACAGTGTTCAGGTGGAAACCGGGTCAGTATGCAAGATACAAGCAAACTGAGATCTGCCAAACTTGCAGCAAGTTGAAAAATGTTTGTCAAGTGTGTATTCTAGATCCCAAATATGGTTTACCCGTTCAGGTTCGTGATGCTGCACTTGATATCAGTTCCAGTCATGCCATTCCAAAGAGTGATGTGAACAGGGAATACTTTGCAGAAGAGCACGATCACAGAGTATGTCAAGTTCCAATACTTGGTTTTACAAAGATATCTTGTTGTGTTATGAAAATTTTGAAATGTTTGTGTTTATTTTTATGTATATTCGCAGGCAAGGGTAGGTCTTGATTATGTATCATCGTATGGTAAAGCCCGCCCAAATGATACTATTAGGAAGCTTCAAAGAACAACTCCATTTTACGAGAGAAATCGAGCACGTGTTTGCAGTTTTTACTCTAGAGGTGAATGTACAAGAGGTGGTGAGTGTCCTTATAGACACGAAATGCCCGTCACTGGGGAGCTAGCCAAACAAAATATCAAAGACCGTTACTATGGGTATGTAACTAATCTTTCTGTTTCTATAATCAAATACATCAATCATCGAATACCGTGTTCATTATTCTGCAGCTAATAGTACGTAAGGTTATGTGCTTTTTAGGCTAAACGCGGAGTAATTGTGCAGATATTATATATTTGAAGGATTAAAAGTTTAAAACTCTATATTTGTGCTGCTTAACCTGCACATATGTTATCATTTTATTTATTATATATACGACAAAATTATAAATGTTGTTATTATGATTGCAGAGTTAATGATCCAGTTGCCTTAAAACTTTTGAAAAAGGCTGGTGATATGCCATCTTTGGAACCCCCCGAGGACGAAAGCATCAGAACGTTGTATGTTGGAGGACTCGATGCAAGAATATCAGAGCAGGATCTTAGAGACAACTTTTACCCCCATGGTGAAATCGAGTCTGTGAAAATGGTGTTTCAAAAAGCTTGTGCCTTTGTAACCTACACGACCCGAGAAGGGGCAGAGAAAGCAGCTGAAGAACTCTCAAATAAGCTCGTGATCAAAGGTCATAGGCTGAAGTTAATGTGGGGCAGACCACAAGTGCCAAAACCCAAGGGTGAAATAGTATCATATGAAGCCAGACAACAAGCAGTGGCCCATGTTGGTTTTATTTCACATCAACAAAATCAGATGATTCAGCCACCAGGGACTTCACCTAGTCAGAAGCAACATATGCACTATTATAACAGTCCACTGCCACAGTTGCAGCACGAGAGGACGTTTTATCCCTCCATGGATCCGCAAAGGATGGGGGCATGTGAGAACATAATTGGTGGTGTATATCCACAGAATGCTGCCGCCTACGCACCATCACTACTGTCGCACATAGGTGGTGGCCAATACCATCTTTAGTAGTATTCACCACTACCATATAAACAATACCCTGCACTATCTTACCTCTCCACAATGCCGATCATGCATATCAGCAAAATTCATCACTACGAACTGTCTCAGCAGTTTCGTTTCTATGGTTCTTTTTCTTTTTGATGCTTTCTGATAGGATCTTTACTTAGTTTCCATGTAGCAACAGTTCACATAAACTAGTATAAGGAATATTATCACGTATTGGTTTATGATCTCTGGTTTCTTTATTTAGTACTAAATGTTTTGGCTACCACGTATTCGTGCCGGATTTGACACTAGAGTGAAGAGCTATATTTGCCGTTTCGATAGCTGATTTGACCTCTTGAAAGTCGATCAAAGGCATCGACCTCTTTAAAGTAATAGTTGATTTGACAGCAGAAAAAAGAATATGAAACGTGTGTTTTAAGTTTAGTTTACTTTGCTTAGACGTATGAAGTTCTTGTGCCTTTCATTCCATTAGTTCCTTGTTAACAATTTTTATTAGCTTTAGAAATTTTCATCCTATGTGATCGTACAAAACGTTTGATAAACTAAGTACGAAACAAAATGAATCAATCAACGGATCTCAATAATAGCAGCTCTAAACATTAAACACATATAGACATGATTGATATCAATCGGTATTATCATGTGTAACAGGGTAGCCGATACCATGTCTTCTAGTAGGAAAAAGAACAAACAAACCACTCGAAATGAGACCGATACCAATAGGAACAATATCCAAAACTTCTTCAGTTTCATGACCGGGGGTCGGGTAGAAACAATTAACCACATTCTTGTCTCTCAATGCCACTGCCCCAAAAATCAAAACCGAAAGAATCGCGTGCACCCAATCAATAAGCATCAACCTGTACTTCCTCAAATCGGGCACGTTTTTTGGGTCATAGTAGTCAAAAAGCCACATTCCTTGAAAAGTTGCGAACCCATAATAAAGCTGACCATCGTCCGACTTAAAACTATCCGTAAAGCAAGCAAGAAAGCATGAAACGGCTAACAGGACGAGTAAGATGGCGGTTAATGAACGAGTGGTGGAGTCACACGAGCCGTTATTGGTGAAAATAGGTGTTAGGATTTGGAAGACTAAAAGGGTCCCAGTTGGGAGGAGTTTGGCCAAGTTTGCGGTGCTCGTTAGCGTCTGGGAGAGTGCTGATGGTGGTTGTGGGCGGGTCGTTGGTGGTTCCGTGGCGGCAATGTCCTCATTCGTGGTAGTGGCCGGTTGTCGAGCTCTTAAAGACATGTTTATGTTTATGTAGATGATAAATTTGTATAAAATGAGAAGTTATATGTGGTTATAGGATGCAAATTTATAGAATTTGACAAAGTAATATTTGCGTGTGGGACTTGTATATACCTAACTATTAAAGTAGTACATAATTAATGTGATAATTGTAGCCGTGAAATGTATTATACGTTTTTTGTGATGAGTAAATGATGTAATTAAAGCACAAAGATTAGCCGACTGCTTTGTTTTATGAAGAAAAAATGGATGATTGATAATGACAAGTAGACACGTGTATAGGTAGGTTGAAATTTGACTTGCAAGAGAATGAAACGTGCCATGGAGGTTTCTTGTATGGTTTGGATATTGGTTTATAGTTTACTAATACTAATACTAATAATAATAATAATAATAATAATAATAATAATAATAATAATAATAATAATAATAATAATAATAATAATAATAATAATAATAATAATAATAATAATAATAAATAATAATAATAATAATAATAATAATAATAATAATAATAATAATAATCGTTTGGCATATGCGATCGCATATCTCTAATTTTTATAAAATATTAATATTAATAGATAAATAATAGATATTAAATATCCTATCCAAACTATCATTTGTTTAAATATAATATTAGTACAAGTAATTTTGAAAAATCATACCAACTAGCTTCCTTTGCCATTTAATGTTCTTGAGTAACTAGTAATTTTGTATATATAAAATTTTTAGTAGATGTACCGTTCCATACCTAAAAAAGAAAACAAAAACGAAAAAGTTCAAGGCATAGCTCAATTGGTTCCGAAGAGGGTGACTTTGCAAAAAGATGACCATGTTTAATAATGATCGGACACTTTTCTTAGTTGCACCATGAGTCAATCTGAAGCCTTCCATATATTGTCATCAGAGCGGAACGTTATGGGCAAGGCAACGTTGTTGATTATTGACATTTTGCCAGAAAGAGACAATCTGGATATGTAACAAAAGAAAAATAGAAAAAACAAAAGCAAAGGGAATGATTGGAACTTTCTTTCAGTTACTACAAAAGGCACACATAACCACTTTACCTATATCCAACTTGTGTCTAATTGTACTTGGATTAACTAAATATTACAGTTACACATCAGGGAAATACAAACAAAAATACTGTTCATAACATCTATGACTTTCTCTGATATCAACTAATCACATCTAACGCTTGAAAAATGATGCAATGACAGCACTAATGGAGCTCTTGCGAGAAGAACCTTGTTGATGAACCAATGAATGAGGTCTGCTCCATAAGGATTTTCGATTTTCAGGGAACAAAGAGGCACATAGATCCAAAACCATTGGGTTATCATACCGTTGATGGAGCGTTTTATACAGTTTAGCCTTCGCCCCAGCGTCTAGCAACTCCTGTATTTACAAAATTGATGGTTAAGCATATACTATTTTATCTTCCAATTAAAAAAATTTCAATTGCTAATTAATAATGTTGTTATTGTTGTGAAGTGATCCAACCATCACAAACGTGAGACTCCAGAACTTTAGGATATTCCATGAGTAGTATCAACTCTCTTTCTTCTTTCTTTTGAGTTTATTAAAAACAAAAAGGGTTGATCAGGATTCTTTTCAATCAGTAGACTTTATCAGGTAAACGTTTAAAAGTGGCCTCCCGGTGTATTTATATGTTTACAACCTCTTTGATCAGGTTATTCAGAAAATTTGGATTGGTATCCTTTATAACATAGGCAGAGATAGCTTTTGAGTAGTATTCAACAGACTGGTTATTTGAAAAATTCATAATTATAGGACGAAAAAGTATAGGCAGGTCAATCCAACTCGGCCTGTTCAAACTTTTTTACCCATATCAAAAAACTACTTGTTCTAACTCCCCATTTGTTGCCCAACCCAACAACCTGCTCATTTTTCACCTCTACAAATTACACTCCCATTCAAATCAAAAGGCAAATCAGGGGCCATGAGAGAATGCCTACACTATTTTATGAAAAGAACATGAACCATGTGTACAATATAAACGCACTAAAAGAAGTCAATTACCGTAGGCTTCCGAATTTCAACTGCTGCAATTTCATTCTCATGCTGTATCGCTTCCACATCATTAGGTACATCCTCTGTTGCATCGCCTGCTTCTGCCATTTGTATGTCTTCGGGTTTCTCTGTAACAGATTTACCATCTACCAGAGATGTTTCAGCTACAGTATTTTCTTTACTGGTCTCCAATAGTTTCTCTTTTTCTTCATGTTGCATACTTTGAGAAGTGCTTTGTAGCTCTTTATCGAGCTTCACTTCTTCTCCTTTATCTTCCATTTCAGTATCTGCATCTTCATTTTGCGAATTGTCTGAACTAGATGATGTATCATTACCATTAGGACTTCCCGCAGTTGATGTTCCCTGGTGCATTTTATAAAAACATGAGAAACGAAGTACTGTAAGTATTAGGTACTTATATTGGCCCAGCTTATGCAGGGAACCTTGTTAGCGTATTTCCGTAACAGGCTTATTCAGCAATTACTAATTAGAGGTGACTTCACTTACCTCAAGCTTGACCTGTTGAACCATACTATCACTGGTATCGGTCTGATCATCGGCAGGATTCATAGTTTTCTCACGCTCCAGCCTACGCCGCATCATGATGCATATAGCACACATACAATCATCCTTGTGGCGCTTGACTCTGAGGAAAATCAAGAAAGAAGAAAGGTATATAGATCGTCCCTTACATGTTTCAAGTACTAGAAGTTATTAACAGGTTATATTAGCTTCAGAAACGCCTTTGAAAGAGACGTTAATATATTTTTAGTAAAAAAAATAAAAAATACCCATGACGTTTCCGAGACTTGTGTTTTAGATGCCCACTCTTGCTGGACGATTTCCCATGACTAGATACATTGCCATCTGCAATAGAGATTTCAGGGCCTTAAGAACTAATGGACACTTACAAAAAATAGTTAATTACGACAAATCATAAGAATAAAATTAAACAACCGAACATGTTTACCTTGCTGTTGGTCACTATACAGCCCTGCAGCAGTCCAGTACTTCATGAAATTCTTCTTCACACGTTTCATGAGCTCAAGAATGTAATCGCCTTTATTATTGTACTTGTAGCAATTCTCCCAGATATACTGCACATCTTTGTACACTTCCTCCGAATTCTTATACTTAACACCACTTTCAAGGTTGCTACATATGGTCCCGAAATCCATTGGTGTTTTGATAACATCAAAATAGTCCTGTTGTTCCACCACCCAAAAAAATGAATTCACCAAATATACTAATTAGCTATCATTAAAGATTCAGATTCAGATTATATATATATAAAAAAAGGTCAAAATGAAAAGTAAAAACAGACAGGTATTCCAAGAGCAACAGGGTTCACAGGAGCATTAAAAGGCTCTGATGCATCCATTTTCATAATCTTCTTAATAACCTACAAAAGAAAAAATCATATAACAACCATGAGGACTTACATCCTTACATAATGCAAACAGTTAACAGGTTATAGAAGAATGATTATAAAGGTACCTCCAGGGAAGCAATAAGTTCTTGCTTGTTGTAGACTGATTCTCGAGAAACTGACTCAGGCTCTTTCTGATGAATTATTTCTGCCTGAGGCACTGCAGGGTTACTACTACAAGGACTCAAACTTGAGCTGAAACTCTTCGATGATTTTATTATAATGCTCCCAGTCTTTTTGGGTTGAGTCGCGGAAGCACCTACGTTGGTTTCAAGCACCAAGTTGGCCTTTTCTTCTACTTTCTCACTAACAACTTGTTTTTCAATTAGACCAATCTGCTGCTGATTACTTTTATCAGTATCACTGTGCGCCTGTACATCTGTAGAAGTGACCTGAGGTTCTAATGGTTTTGAAGGTTTGATCTTGAGTTTGACCCGATTGTAAACCAATCTCCCTACTGGCTTATCAACTACTACAGGTGCACTAACAGGTACACTAACAGCTGGTGGTTTTTCAGGTTGTTCAGCTACTGTTGACGGGGTTTCAATATCCATTTTCGAGTTAGACTCATCTTTCTCAACGTCATCTGGACCAGATACATCTTCGCCACTCAAATTATCAGTGCTTGGCTCGGCCTCTGTTGCTTCAACTTTAGGGGCTTTTTTAGATTTTCCCTTCTTTCCACGCTTGCGTTTCATGATTATACTACCAACCAGATTGAGAACTTAATGAATGTCGCCTACTGTAAAAGAAGGTAGCCATAAAATTTAGAGAAGGTAAGTTGGCAATATATAACTAACTACATTTTAACTGATTCAATCCACAGACCTGCTTAATCCCAAATCAACTTTCATACACGGAATACACCGTATACTCTTAAACAGCCGTAACAATATGGTGTGCTCCTCTTTCAAAAACTAGTTATAAGCATTTTGGGATTATAAAAGTTTGCATAAACAGATTTTGCTTCTACAACGTCACACAATTATTTGTCAAACATTATACCAACCGATTCTTATCTAACTATCACAACTATGAACACGAGACATATATAATTCAACTCCGTTTAAATACTGCTTTATTCTTTGTAATTTTAAGCTCAAATTTGAGCTTAGGAATATCAAGTAAACAAGCATAGAAATCAGCAAAGAAAAGCATGATGTTAGAAACCTAAATAAACCCAGCAAACATATGAATTATTCAAGTAAAAAAAGTAGTTCGATAATTAAATTACATAAACCAAACAGAACAAGATTACGAATTGAACGCATGATATTATTTAATTAGTAATTACTACAAAGATCCTACAACATAATTTTAAAAATCAAATTAAGAAAAGAGCGAATCACACAGAAACCCTAGAATGTGGAAGAAATTATTATAAGTTAAAACCATTGAAGCGGTTGGAATTTGATGGAGAAATAGTACCTGGAGATTAAGTGAGTGTCACTGATTATGGAACTTATATACGTTTTGAATTCAGATGCCGATACGATTATTTCGAATTTACAACAAAAAGAAAAAAAAAATCAATTTTTGTAAACGGGAATAAGGTGAGTTTTGAGCAAAAGGGGTTTTATTTAGTAAACAGATCTGGGTTTTTTTAAGCGGGTGGATTTTTATGGCCCATTTTGATGGACTTTGTAAGTCGGGTATCTCGGCTTTTTTTTTTTTTTTTTTTTTTTTTTTTTTTTTTTTTTTTTAGCAAAAGGCCATTATAAATTAATCTATCTTCTATCTTTTATAACTAAGGGAGGAGACCCTTAATTATTTGTCAAATATATACCCATACCACATCATACAAATCCTATGTGTCATCACCATATAAAAGAAATTGATGATGTGGATTTTCCTACACTTTTTATTCCAAATAAGATAATATTCAATTAAAAATTATATTATACGGAGTAACTATTTTCATTTAATAAGGTAATAATAAAATTAAATTATAACAATTTTAATTTAAAATAAATGTGTCATGTGATAACACTTATAATTTTTTATTTAGTCCAAACTCATGACATCCTTTAATCTATTTTTTCCTTCTAATTTTATTTATAAAATCTTTTAGTTTTTTCATCTTACTTTTAACTCTTCTTTCTTTAACTTTCTCTAAGTCTCTCTTTTTAAAAAAATAAATAAATAAACTTTTAGTAAGTTATGAGAACTTGTTTTTAATGTAATTATATCTTTCATTAAAGTTTTGTTAATTTGAAATTTTTTATTATCATCTCACAGAATAAGGGAATTCAATTTTCAATATTTAGTAACTAAATACAAACTTTATGGACTAAATCATCTCTTTTTTATGGATCAAGTTCATCATCTCTTTTTTAAAGAGTTTTTTTTTTTATGGATCAAGCTCAGCATCTCTTTTTTAAAGAGTTTTTTCTATTTTTTTTAGATCACACAAGTTAGTTACAATTCAGTATGCAAATGGTAAGACGTGTACTTCTATTAATTTTATATTACTTTTCAAATATATTATTTGATTGTTGTAGAATGATTTATGTTTTGTACATATATATGCATATTAGTTATTCAATAAAATGTCTAAATTGTTATGGTAATTGTTACAATTTATTTTTTCCAAGACTATTAACATACACATTGTTTATCAGATTGTTGCAATGTTAACATATTATAACTACATGAAACGAAAAGGTCACAATGACTAGAAAATTATTTTTAGCTACAAAAATGTCAATTTATAACATACATATATTTTTTAACCTTCTCATTTCATTGATATATCGTGGGAAAAAAATGTTATTATTTCATTTTTGAAGGTTAAAATTTATAAAGTATCACTAATAACGATAAAAAATGTTTCTCTCATAATCTAAAGTTTCCCCCATTTCATATACCGTTTTGACTTACGATTCACATATTACGACATTTTATAATGCTATCCGTGCATCGTACGGGTTTAACACTAGTAACCAATACGGAGTAATTACTACTCGTACTATACAATTTTGAAAAGCAATTGTTAACGGTGCGTTTAGTTACGAAAAAGTCTCTCACTTTTTCAAAAAAACTTCTTTAAGAAAACTTGGAAAAATAGAGAGTGTGTTGAAATTCAATATTTAAAAATCACTTTACTAAGAAAAAGAAAATACTCAATTTTTCTTATTACTAGAAAATCGAAAACTAACTTTTATGGTTATCAAAGTTCCATTTCCATTTTCTATTAAAAAAAAAAACTTCATCCCTCACATTTGAATACATTTTCTAAATTCTCATTTCTTTTCTAGAGAATTTTTCTTCCCACTATTCTCTTGGGAAAAAAAAAACTTCATCTCTGACTATTTTGTATAATTATCTAAGTTCCATTTCCATTTTAATTTATGGTAATTTTAACTAGTGCCTTAAAGGTATTTGTTATCAAAATCTTTATTAAAAATATTTTTCTTTGATAGAACTCGATTTGTGGTTATGAGATTCAAATTTTTGTGTGTGTGATACTTGTTCTTCTCATCGACGACACTAAAAGTTGTTTAT
The DNA here is from genome assembly GCA_949592205.1 of Helichrysum umbraculigerum. NCBI lineage: Eukaryota > Viridiplantae > Streptophyta > Magnoliopsida > Asterales > Asteraceae > Helichrysum > Helichrysum umbraculigerum. The sequence continues at coordinate 379,666,330 of CATIUR010000001.1, read as the reverse complement.
TTAGAATTTAGGGAATATTAATTGTGTTGTGTCAAAAGTATTGGCATTTGGTACTGTGACTAAGAAACCAGGTCCAATAATGCTTATTTCGAAATTTTAAGGGATAAATTTGAAATGTTTAATTAAAATTTTAATATAGGATTTATTGTTTCGTTATGTATTAAACTTTCAAAATTGTTTCGTTATAAAAAATACTTTCATATGTTCAATATATAGTTTTAAAGTTAAACTCATATAATGCTAAAATATATAAAGTATTGAAAGTTTAATACATAATAAAACAGTAAACCCTTTAACATATAATCGTTCACGTTACATAACTTATGAAATGTGGATAGTATATAAGCTTTCCCCTAGAACTTATTGTAAAAACTTTTATGTGAACTATAAACAAGCATGACTTGCTCGAATTCAACAAGCTAGATATGTAGTAATGATCGAAAATGGCTCGTGGAATCAGTTTAAATCTTGTTACAAAATATATTTTTTTATTAAGTGATCAATTTAATAAAAATGGTATAGTAGTGGGTACGCATGTGTAACTTTTAATGTAACAGTGAAAAAAAGATCAGCTCATAAGCATGCTTGCTTGGTATTATAATCATCGAATCGAATGGAATGCATACAGTACATCAAACTACGTTAGCAGCTTTTATGTTTAATTATTTAAATAATACTCCATAGTATTTAAAACTTATTTATTTATTAATAATAATAATAAAAAAAAAAGAAATAACTATAATATTTACTAAAAGTGAAGTAAAATTTATGACTTAGGCAAGATTAATTAGTACTAAAAATTGATTTGCATAAGTGCATTATCTTACAAGGCATATAATTAAACTAGAAATACTCAAATACATACATTGGCATGCATATAAACTAATTTTAAGGTTGTTTTTATATCTACCCACAAAGTGCACCCTCTATAACCAACTACGCTAACTAATGTACCCTCAACTTTTATGTTCTAATTCATGATGAAGAAGCACACAAGAGAAATTTTGATTACTTTGTGCACATCACATTTTTTTTCAACAAAAACCCAAGCCAATTTTGGAAATTTAACCAAAAAAAACCTACAAAATCCCAACTTTCTAAACCATATCTTTATCACATTTTTTCGTTTGAAGAAAAACGACGTTGGATGAAGACGTTTGATACTCTTGAGAGTCTCGTGAGTATTCCGAGAGCATTTGAACAACTTCTCTCATCGTCGGTCTTTCAACACTATTTTCTTGAATGCATAACATCGCGATAAAGAACAAGTGCATTGCTTCGTCTTGAGGCACATTTACGAGCCTTGGGTCAATGATGCAATTGACTTCTTCTTTACGATTTCTAGTTGACATCCTAGCCCACTGTACAATATCTACACCGTCCCCAAATCCCCCCACCGGACGTTTTCCGGTAATAAGCTCGAGAAGCACAACACCGTAACTATAAACATCACTCTTTTCATCCACCCTTAATGTATAAGCATATTCTGCAAAACCATGAACAAATATTTTATCAGCTTTTACATTGTTCAAAACACAAGCTACAAAATTACAACATTTGTGTCAAATTTAGCTTTTGTTACGTGTCTTTTAAGAATATTTTAGAAGACTCAAAAAGAACTGAATAATTTTTGAATTACGGTATTAATTGATTTTATATATATATTTAATAAATATAAAATAATGCTTTTTAATACGTGGAAAGTGACGTAGATACATCAGTCAGCTTTGGTAACAAAGGAAACTGTGTATAGAGACGTGGATCTGTTATCAGATTTTGTGTTGTTGAGTTGCGGTCTGTGTCGGATTTGACTCAGGCGGATCCCCACCGTCCAGTTTCTTCTGAGCTATGCTTCGGTGCGGTTACCCATAAAATTCTCTTACCATGTACCTACAAATCCTACGTCCTCAATCATCTGTTGCACAAATCACGGGTGCCTTTCATACGACACGTCACTTTCACCAACCAAACTTGCAATTCTCCTACACCACAACCTTAACTCTACATCGGACCCCTTTTTTTATTAAAATCCAAAACGTATATTTTTTAATTTATAATATGTTAAAACTTAATTATACTGCATTGCATGTTGTAGTATTGTTTATTAACTATTAAGAGATGAGAGCATGTAGTAAAAAATTAAAAATTGTAACGTACCAGGAGCAATGTAGCCATATGACCCTGCGATTGCGGACATACATTCGGATGCACCACCATCGACTAAGTACTTCGCGAGCCCAAAATCGGCAACGTGAGCCTCGTAGCTCGAGTTTAACAAAATGTTATTCGATTTAACGTCTCGATGAACGATCAATGGTGAACAATCATGATGAAGGTAGCATAAACCTCGAGCGGCTTCTATCGATATTTTGTACCTTAAATTCCATCCGATAATTCCGCTTTTGAGTTTAGCATGTAACGCCTCGCCTAAACTCCCGTTTCGCATGTACTCGTAGACCAAAAGGTTGGTGTCCTTGTTTGAGCAAAATGCTAGTAGTCTAACGATGTTTCTGTGACGAATGTTGCCTAGGGTTCGGATTTCGGCTCTGAAACCATGATCATGACTTGTGTTTCCAAACCCAACGAGCTTTTTTACTGCAATTTCAGTCCCGTTTGGCATTTTACCATGGTATACAATTCCGGCTCCACCTCGTCCTATCACGTTACCATCTTTAATACATTCAAGAACGTCAGAAACTGTAAACTCGAGCTTTTGGAAGGATGTCATCTTCCAAGTGTCTAAACTCGATCTTCTGAATGACCTAGCCTTGAATATAGCAGCGGCCGCAAAGACTAGAGAGCATATAAGAAGGCCGAGTGCAAATATCAACTTGAACCTTCCTGGCTTTTTGTTAGCGGAATCCGTGACTCTACTAACATTGCAAGGATTGTTTAACAACTGACCACAAAGTTGAGGATTACCTGCAAATGAAGAGGCGTTAAAAAACGAGAACTGCCCGGTTTCGGGTAGTTCACCCGAGAGCTCGTTGAACGAAAAATCTGCAACCGTGAGACTTTTCATCGTTCCGATAGACCTAGGAATAGAATCATTTAAGTGATTTCTCGAAACATTAAGGTAATTCAAAATTCGGATATCTGAAATTTCGAGTGGAATTAAGCCAGAAAGATTATTCCGGCTCAAATCAAGGTAGGTGAGATGGGCACAATTTCCAATATCTGGTGGGATTTCCCCTGATAGGGAATTCCCACTTAAATCGAGCTTCAAAACCCGATGGAGTTGTCCTATAGTAGTTGGGATTGCACCGGATAATCTATTCCCGGCGACTAAAAGAATTTGGAGGGAAGAGAAATTTGAAACTGAAACCGGTAAAGAGCCCGAAAGTTGATTACTCGATAGATTAAGTTGCACTAATTTAATCGGCCTCGAAGAAGGATTACGATTATCTGACAAATTGCCTGACAAGTAATTGTTTTGCAGCTCTAGTAAATTCAACTCTGGCAAGTAAATTAAACCATCAGGAATGCTTCCATTCAAGTAGTTTTCCCCCAATCTCACTCTAACAAGACTCGAACACGAGCCCAAATCATCTGGAATTGAACCAAACAAGAAATTTTTCAATAGAATCACGATTCTTAACTGATTAGAAGCACAAAGATCACGGGGGATATTACCCGTGAGCTTATTAGACGACAAATCGAGCTCACAAAGATTCTGATTCCGACCAAGATTCTGAGGAATCACACCAGTAAAATTGTTACTCCATAGACCAAGAGTTTCCAAATCCGGATACTCCTCTACAAAATCTGGTATTGACCCATGTAATCTATTCATGAAAAGATTCAAAAGCTTAAGTTGCTTTAGATTTGCAAACTCAATTGGGATTTCACCCGAAAGTGCATTGGCAGAAAGATCAAGATGTGTTAAACTTGTTAGATTTCCAAGCTGTTCCGGAATTGGACCCGAAAGACGATTAATGTGAAGGTAAATAGTGTCAAGCGAATGCAAATTCCCGAGTTGTGGTGGAATTGGTCCGTCTAATTCACATGACGAAAGATCCATGTGAATTAGACTGACCAATTTTCCGAACTCTTTAGGAATACCACCTTCAAATACATTGTAATAACCCAAGTAAATCTCTTTCAAGTTTGTTAGATTACCCAATTGTACAGGAATCTTTCCATGTAGATCATTTCCTGCTAGTGATAAGTACTCCAGAGTTACTATTTTTCCATAAATTTCGGGGATTTTACCATAAAAGTAATTCCCACCTAAATCTAAGTACTTGAGCTTTTTAAGGCTTGTGATTCCAGTAGGCAGGGGAAATGAGAAATTGTTGTTGTAGACATCAAGAACTTCTAAATTTGGTAAGGTTAGGTAATTCCAATCCAACCCACCACTAAATGCATTATTTGAGATGTTTAAAAATCGTAGGGAGGTTAAGTTTGAGGGATTGAATTCTCCGGTGAAGTTGTTTCCGTCTAGAGAAAGCTCGGTGAGGCGGTCTAGAGAAGAAAAAACAGGGGAAACAGAGCCATGGATTCTCATATTTGACAAATTAAGTGAAATTACTCTGTTTTGGAAGCATTTGATTCCAACCCATGAGCAAATAGAAGTAGGGTTAGAGGAATTCCATGTGTACAAAGCAAAAGGAATGGAATCAAAGCCTTGTTTGAGTGTGACTAAGGCATCAAAATCAGTGGAAACAGAGGAAGGAATTGAGAAACAGAGTGTTGTGATTATGACAAACAAAGACAACATTTTTGGTGGGTGTTTTTTGTTTGTTAAAGTATTTTTTTTTCTAAGGGGAATTAGTTTGGATGGATTTGTAGAAGAAACAAAAGGATTTATGGGATGGAATTGAATTGTGATTTTTGAAAAGGATTGGAAAAGTTAAAGGAATCTGATAAACTTGAAGACTCAAAGAATCAAACATCTTCAAAGAGAGTCTTAAAATTCAAGGTAGAAGCTAAACACTTCCTTTTACCCTTTATTTCTTTCTTTCTTTTGTTTCTATCTCTCTCTAAAAGTGGTGAGAAATGAGAAAAGAAGGAATTGAATTGGTAATTCCTGTTTCTATCAATACCTTCTTTAGGCAAAGGTGAAATAAGATAGAGTAAAGGGAAGGAAAAGAATTGAGACAGCCGTTGTGTAACAGAAATTTAAAGCTTTCAAAGAGGTAATTTCATCTTGTTAATCTTATAAAGCATTTATTCAAGTGTAAGTAGTACAATGTGCTCTAAAAATAGTATTTTGTGGATCAAAAGTTGTACACTTGCTTGGATTTTGGTATGTTTGGCACTGGAAAAGAGATGGGGTTTTGAGATTAGGAGGAAAGATAAAGTTGATTCTTTGTATCTTTACACTTTAAAGTGACAAAAATACCCTTTAGCTTTAATCAAGGGGTAGTCTTCTTTACTTTGAATGAGAGTAGGCTAGGGAAGAGGTGATGAAATATGCACTTTGGATCATGAAGAATGGATGAATGGTTACTTTTTATGTCATGATTGATGATTATGATGATGATGATGTATGTATTCATATCTGGTGACTCACATAGATAATATATATAATGTAAAAGTGTGTTTCAAGGTTTGATCATCATCATGATGGCAAGTATGAAACAATATGTGTCATTTAGCCATGTTTGTCTCAACAGCAAAATGAATGGGTCGGGTCGGGTCACGTGTTTAGATGGGTTTAAATTTAAATGGGTCCGGGTTTAGATGAGTCATTTAAGAGAATGGGTCTAAACGGGTCCGGGTCAAATGGGTCTCGAGTCGGGTCGACCCATCGGGTTTCCACCAAACTTTTTTTTTATTTGAGTGAAAAATGAAAAATATAAAATGAGGTGAAAAAAAAATTATCAGCTAGACACGTCTATACTCATTGGTTAGTTGTTATACAATTGGAGGTTATGTTAAATACTCGTTTAGATCCATCCAAAAAAATGAGAGGAGACCCAACAAAGTCATCATCTCATAAATATTAACCAAGTTAACCCATAAATAATTAATGAGTCTAAAATTGTCAACTCTGGTCTCACTCATCACGAAGAAATGAACAAACTAAATCCTAGAGTACACAATTTGTTTAACAATGGTTTACTGATTAAAAAAATCCTAAGAATAATTTTTTATTCTAGATTTTAACTTTAGGTCATAATACAACGTTTATTATTTACCCAATTGTGAGACTATATAGGTTATGGGATTATGTCCAGGAGAGTCAAACACCTACATAAAATTTTAGCATCTCTTAAGAAATGTCTCGCCTATCAGTTTCAACTTCTAGTTACAACTATCAACTAATTTTATCAAACATACTTTCATTTAGGAATTTTAGTCACACATAGTAAGTCGAAACTTCATACCCCATAACCTTCAACCCTAATGCAAGATCTAGTAAATCGAGTGGGACAAGCTTCGCTCGGTGGTCTTAATCACCATGATATCCTATAGCCGTTTGTAATATTGTCGTATATCGCAAAGTGTTTCTCGAATCTTTTGGTAGCCCCAGACCCATTTGATTATTTTAGACGATCTTGCTCTTTATCTTTGTCAACGTATCTTTCTTTTGCCTTAACTAATCATTAAAACGACGTTACTCCTAACCTCTTTAAGTATCTTTTAACCAGCCCTTAAGCAATTATGAACGCCTATCCTTTTTCCATTTGCTTAATGTATCTTTATGGAGCCCCTTACTAATTATGAACGACAATGATCTCCGTTTCCTTTTGAGTATGCATGGTGTAGTCTCAAATAGTTACCAAGGAGTATGATCTTTTAAAACAAAAGGTTGTGGATTTAGTCGATAAATAAAGGTTGCATGTCCTAAAAAGCAAAATACAACCTGGAAGCGTGTTTTGATGTTTGCTTATGCTTTTACACATGTACCCAACAACAATTTGACTATAGAGACAGAATTTTGTGTATTTTAGCATAATGCATATACAAAAATCAGAACTAATGGGTGTTACTTTTGAAATTGATTTGGGTAATCTTTGATGAAAATTATAAGTATAAAATATTATTTAAACCTATTTAGCTAAACAGCTCAATTTATAATATAACGGCAGTAGTATGGCACTTTATTTAGGGATAATAATCTTTAGTTAAACTTAGTTGATAGCAACTTTAGAAGTAGTACATTATTGATAAAAACAACATTTAAATCATTAGAATCATCCAATTTGATTAATATGTGACATATAAATGTGATCTATTTGTACATTTCAACAAATACTAAAGGATAAGACCGGTACCTACGGTACCATCTTTGGGTCAAAGACGAGCTTCTTTAGAAAGAAGCCATTGGCACTACAACCTCTTAGGAGTGTCTTTCCATCTAACATCTTTCGGACGACGATATGATGGAAGACTTGAAGAGGTGGACCTTTTTTTATTTCTGTTTCTTGTTTTGTGTATATAATAAAGTTATTATTGTTACATGTGGGGCTTAGAAGTTCAATTTTCAATTCATCATTAGTAGTGTTTATTCTTTCTGATGAAGTGCTGATGTGGTGCTGAGCTGTCAGTCAGTTCTTCGGTCCGGAGTGATCTAATAATATTTTATAGTAATAAAAAAATATGAAAGGGTGTTGGGGAATTGAAGAATGTGGTGACAGTAGAAGATGATGTGTGTAAGAAGTGAAAAAGGATGATTATAATTCATATATCATTACAATGTTTTTTTCAATCCTGCATTTCATGTAGTACTTCTGCAAAAGAACTGCATGGAATCCAGAAGGGGACCAAGAGTGTGTTGGCTGTTTAATGTTTAATATAATTAGGAAATTGAAGATATTGGAATAGTCTAAAAGAGAGGACTGATGAAAAGCAAAAGAAAGAAAGATTTCATCTTCCACTTACAAAAGAAAAAGGAAAAGAAAATTCCCATCCACTCTTTTTTTCACATGGAAAAGAGTGCTCTTGTATTTATGTTTACCATATATTATAGGGTTAATAATGGTTTAACCCTCAAAGTTTCACTTTTTTTTCATTTTAACCACTCAACTTTTTTTGTAATGATTTAATCCTTCAAGTTTGCATTTACTTAATGGTTTAACCCTTTAAAGGGTTAAACCATTAAATTTTTAAAAGTTTGATGATTAAACTAGAAAAATTTAAAAGGGTTAAATCATTATAAAAGATAAACTTTAGGGATTAAACCATCAAAATGCTGAAGTATAATCAAACTTTAGGCTTAAACCACCAAAATTTTTAAACTTAGAGGGTTAACTCATTAGAAAAAAACTTGAGTGGTTAAAACGAAAAAAAAGTGAAACTTTGAGGATTACACCATTATTAACCCTATATTATATCTCTTTTTGATCTATACTAGTACTGGTATTGATTATGTTTGTAGAATTATAAACATAAATTGCATGAAAGTATTGTTGTCCTTTGTGGGTCTTAAAGGAGAAGTATTTGGTTTTGGGTGGGGATCGAAAATGAGGTTTTTTTCGTGCAAGAGGAAACAACATTCAGTTTCTAAGTTGTTTGCATGTTTCTTTGTGAGTCTTGAAGGAGGAGTATGCTATCGTTCTTTAGGCGTTCCGATAATTGACAAGGTTTGGTGGGTGTTTTGTACTCAAATATGTCAAAGCTTCTCATTTCATATTTTGAAGAAGTCGTCAAAGGATTTCACTAGAAGATCATTAGTTCATTACATAACTTTTTTTCCTATTAACTCGTTTTATGGCTATAGGCCAGTTTGAGTGTGAGGTTAAGCCAGAAGACGAATTGGTTTCAAGTTGTCGTGGTCATTTAGTATGTGTGGTACTTAGCTTGTATTCATTCTGAACTTCAATGAATTGATGAAGTTTCTATATTTATATATATATATGTTATGTTTTTCGCTTAAAGAAAAATGCATATAAGTAGGACAATTGAATAATAAAAATCAAGCTAAACGAATAGCGAAATCTTATTTGACTTGATATATAATATAGGTTATGTGTTTGATCATCATCCAATATTCAAGGTGCTTTTCAAAAGATAAAGAAATATAATATCTATACGGAACATAATCGATGTTATCGATCAATATGTAGTGTATGTATACGATTATTTATTATACTAATTAAATTACCACATATAATAATAAAAATGATATTAATATATTCTTTATGAAAGGATTTAATGCAGTTTATCTAAAGAGATTTTTAAGAAATAAAGGCTAATTAAATCACACACACGCACAAAATGATCATGTTTACTTTCAATTTATCTTATATGGAACATTTCATATCACAAATAACCAATGACTAAATAGCCTAGTGGTAAGGGATCTCATGACTTTCTAAAAGTCATGGGTTCGAATCCTGCCATGGATATTATTTATCATAAAGATAGTGAGTTTCGGCTCGGATGTTGTGATTGAGGTGATTTACCCGGCAATGTTGGACCTTGTGAGGGGTTACAAATATAAATATTCTCATATGATGCTTAAAAGTGCATATTACAATAGCAAGTTGACCGAAAGTTGGATAGAAAGACGTAACTTTTATACACTATTTGTCTCAAATAAATGACTATATAATAGTTTTCATGAAATACTTTGTAAAAGAAAATACAAATAATAATACTTTATAAAAAGTAGCTAGAAAATGCTAAATTGATGAAAGGCAAGAATTTATTTGATGAAGTGTAGAAGGGCATGAGAAAAGAGAGACGCATAATTTAAAGCCGGCTCATGCATGGGAAAGAGTGTTCTTGTAGAAATACGAACCTCCAACAAACACTTGTTTATTTCTTTGCTTTTCTTTATGTGATCTGTCTTGTCTACTCTTTTCATTGCACTACACTAAATTCTTTAATAAAGTATTCATATATATATAAATAAAATAAAATATATATTCATGTACCACAGTTGCAATTTGGTATCCTGTTACATATTTTACACATACCTAAAGTACAGCAATTATGGAAACAAAACAAAATCAAAAACACGTAAACTCACATCCCATTTCATAAGGGTGTTTGGCTCACCAATGAATTGAATCGTAAGTCTACAAATTCATTCACTCAAAGGATATTCACATTCTTGAATTTCAAATCCGTTGATGAATTTCAAATTCCTCAAAGACATTTCGCAAACCAAAAGAATCATCACTTTCCTCTTCAATTCCACTGCCCAAAACCGTCAACCATCTTGAGAACCGCCAAAAAAAATCAAAATGAAGCCGCATTGCGCATGTACCATACAATTAAAAAGAAAAAGTTAGCATAAAATACAGGTGTTCAAATGCATAAGTAATGACATTTCCTTTTCTTTTTTATTGTTGTTGGTTATGGCCCTTTATGCATTTTTTATATGTGACCAATCTTTACTAATTTTCGATACAATAACCCAAAATAATTGACTTGAGTTGGTCCACTTTGTAAAAATGAAGGACCAAAAAACATGAAGATAGATATATGAAAAAGCTAGAGGATCGAAGTGTCAGAAATGGGAAGGTTTCCCGCCCCACAAATGTCAATAATTAGATATATGATTGCAATGTGTATTTGATCAAAGAACGAGACTTGTGTACGAACAATTTAAAATATATACACCAGCACTAGCTAGTCTCTTGTTTTTTTCCTCCTTGTGATACGTGAATCAGACTGGAACAAAAATAAGCACTTTAAATTTCAATTACTACTTTAGCAATAAGCAAACATCCTACTTAGCTTGGTTGATGCCTTAATTCCGTTCCGATTTACACCCAAGTTGATTTTGAATTTTACGGAGTATGAAAGCTCAATTCGAACTTTAAACTAACTAACTACTATTGAACTTATTTAAGTGTTTTGTAATGCATGAACATGAAACACCCCAAAACTCGGAAATTTTTTTTTTTTACTCACTTATTTTCTTCACTAAAACACACTCAATAGGTCTCATAACTTTATTTTATACATATAAACTCGACACATAAGTTAGAACATCATTTTTGAGACATGGTGAAGGGACATGGCCATGGCGATTACAGGACATGGCCATGGCATCGTGCTGACAGAAAAGTGAGCCTACTGTTAAGGGACATGGCCATGGCGTTTATATGACATAGCCATGGCATGTCTGCTCAGCAACACTTGTAATTTTGTTGGGACATAGAGTGTGACAACAGATCTAGGTTGAAATAGGACTAGTGTAATTATTATTATGTTTGTATATTGGTTTGGATTTGTAAAAGAATATTTGTTTTGTTAGTGATATTCGTTAAACATATTGTTTTGTTAAGTTAGACGAATAATTAAATACAAAATAAATAATAGACGTTTGATGCGTAGCGAGTCGAGATCTCAGGTCGCAGCGAGTCGAGCTGTGAGGTGAGATCTGAACTCGCGTAGATTAAGTCTGGCGAGCCGAGCTCTGAGTTGGGCTTGGGCTGCGAGTTGGACCGAACTCGCAGGCCCATGCGAGCCGAGTTGAGCTGGACGTATATAATGTTTTGCACTCCGTGAAAAACATAACTTTTGCCATATTTCTGATCTGCAAACTCGACAAACTCAGAGAAAACTTAATCCTAACGACTAGGCTTTGACGATTTATCGTTTAAAGCTAAGTCTTATTAAACGCAATACGAACATATTCGTTGTTAGTAAGATAACACCGTATTGAGGGATTCCGCACCTTAATACTACAGATAACGAAGTTATCGATCCTAAAACTAGGGGACTTACATCTGGTATCAGAGCTTTCGGGCTAAATACGAGTGTGTTCATAAGTTTTAGTGTTATTGCGTTTTTGATTCGGGTCGTTTTTACGTGCATTCTTGCAATACTAACGATCAAAATCATTCTCTGGACATTTTAGGGTTTGTTTACGGTCGAAATTTTAAGTTTCAGTCGTAAAAATACCTTAAAAATTCGTTTTCGGGTTTAACAGCCGTTTCGCGAGTCGAGATTAGGGTTCCAGCGTAGCCTGCGAACCGAGTTGAACTAGCGAGTCGAACTGAGGCTTGCGAGTCGAACCGAGATCCCTCGCGAATCGACATCACTTGCGAATCGACATCTTTCACAATCCGAACTGAGGCTTGCGAATTGACCAATTCTGCGAGTCGAGCTGAGATTGCGAGTTGAGCTGAGTCTTGCGAGTTGAGTTTTCTGAATTCGCTGAAACAGTTTAATTTTACGTGTTTAAGATGTCTGACTTAAGTAGAATGATCGAAATGGACCATGAGGTGGGAAAGTCAAACGTTCCACCTAAGTTGTTAAGAATCGAGGATTACTACAACTGGAAGGACAGATTTGAATCTTACTGTAGATTCCATGACCTGTCAATCTGGATGTGTATCAAGAGTTGATACACCCCACCTACTCAAACTGTTCAAAATGCTACTGTGGTTCTTACCTATGCGAACATGAGTGATCAAGAGAAGGAAGCTTACAGAAATGAAAATAAATCACATTCATGCATAAAGATGTGTCTTCCTAAAGAGATTGCACATCAACTCAAGTCTTTTCATACTGCTAGAACGCTCTGGGAAGCTCTAGAGAAAAGAGGTGAGGGAAGTCCACAGGTGAGAGCTGGCAAGAGGAGTCTTCTTAAAAAGCAGTTTACTATGTTTAAAGCTTTAAAAGGAGAAGATCTTGATGCCTATGTCACGCGTTTCTACCATCTGCTAAGTGAATTAGAATACCATGAGATTGTTGAAGAAGAAGTATCTAAAACCGACAAGTTTCTTGAGGGTTTGCCTTCTAAATGGGAAATGTATGGTGTTATGATTAAGGATAACGAAACTAGGTATTCTACTATGACCTTAGAGCAAGTCATTGACAAGCTGAAAGGTTATGATTTCTCCAAGAAGTCAAGAGATAGTGATTCTGATCAGGTTCAGAACCCTGGGTTGTATAATGGAAAGTCAAGTCTTTCGACTGCGTCATCTAGTTCGACCACTGCACTGTTAGTTGGTGATACTAGTGAAAATGGAGAACTGATTTCTGAAGATCTGTGCTTTATTTCCTCCTCTGGTGATGAGATAAAGGGAAAGAATTCTGAGAAGTCACCTCAAGAGCATCAGAAGATGCCGATGAGTGTGAAATCTGCTGAACATCAACTGTCTGTTCTTGCTTCCTTTGTGGCATCATATGAGAACTACATAGAGGGAAAGATCAATGATCCTATTCTGTTTGATGAGGATTATGAGCAGATAGATTCTGATTATCTTGAGGAATTGGAGCTTCAAGATCAACTTGCGTTGATTTCTAGAAAGGTGAAGAATTTCCTCAAGAGAACTGGTAGAAAGGTGTAGGGCAATAGATCAGGGTTTGATAAAACCAAGGTCAGATGCTTTAACTGTCAGGGTATTGGTCATTTTGCTAGAGAATGCCAAAGACCTAAAGTAGAAGCACAAGGAAAACAAGGTTCGGGAAGTACTCTTGCTTCCAAAGCCTTAGTGGTAAAGCAGTTGGATGGCTCTTATGATTGGCAAGCTCATTCTGAGGAAGCTTTGATGGCCGAGATTGAAGAGACAACTGCTGGATCAGTTTCCTACATGCCTACTGATATGGAACAGAGAGTAGAGGTGCCTAAGTCTGAAGTGAAGGCAAGTGATGATGACGTGCTATATATGGATTCAGTTCCAGATATGAGTCCTGAGGAATTCGTGGCACGCATGGCTGAATTACAAACTGACAAGAAGAAGGTATGTTTAGATATTCTTAATCTTGCTGATGTTTGTTACTTAGTTACTGATTTACAATCTCAGAATAGTGTCTTAACTGTGTCAAATAGCAATTTGTCATCACAATTAAATATGGATAAGGAATCATATAAGACTGTTAGATCTGAACTTGATCAAGCTATTATGGATATTCGTAGATTAAGTGATGATAAACAGGTCTTAAAAGATAAAATTAAGTCTGATGCGTCGGATAGAACAAAACTTAGAGATACCATAAGTGAAAAATCTGTTGTCATAGATGGTCTCTATATGAATATCAAAGACTTAAATGAGACGATTGCTAGTAAGGATCAGGAAATAGTGAACCTTAACTTAAGGTTAATTGAGCAAAATCGTAAACTTGAGAACTATAGGACATCTCAAATGGACAAAATGTTAGATGCTCAACGTAGTGTAAAGGACAAGACTGGGTTAGGTTACAATGATGTATCCCCGCCTTTTAATGTCAATTACACTCCTATTCCTGAAGACTCTGAGATGACTGAAGTTAATCCTGAGAGTTCAGTAGCTGATAAACCTGAACAGTCAGAGGCACAGAAAAATGTTATTAAGAACGTATCATTAGATAATAGCAAGGCTTCTCAGTTCACCAAAATACAATTTGTATCGGGTGGAGTGATTAACGATGCTAAGACTGATGATAAAGTTGATAAGGAACAGCTTAAACCTTTAGTGCCTAAGACTCCGGATGAGAAAGCAAAAGTGAGTAAATCACGCAAGCAGATGTCATGTTTCAAGTGTCATCAAAAGGGACACGTGGCTTCGTGTTGTCCTAACAAAAAGCCTGAAACACCACATAAGCTTGTGGTGGATGAAAAGACACAGACTGACTCTAGTATGACTGTAGATGGGTTAGATACCAAACCTAAGTTAGGTAATAAACCTGTTAACATTCTTAAAAGAGACGGTAAACATAGTGTCTCCCCACCTAAACCTAAACGGCCATATACTCAAAGTGATAATTCTGTCTATAAGCCTAGGGATGTGACACCGTCGAGGTTTAGAACTACAAGTAGAGGCCATAGTCATTATGAGAGTGGTACTACTTCGCGATCACATGAGTTTAATTATAATTATCATGATAGAGCTCATAATTTTGTGCCTAAGAGGTTCTCCTCAAATTCACCTCTTAAGGATGATCGTCCACAAACTAAAGCTACTTCGAAAGTAACCAAAGCTCCTGATGGGAAGGATGGTTATTTTAAAGAGCTTAAGTTTGTTGATGATAAGGGACAAACCAAGACCGTAATGGCTTGGGTCCCTCTTGATAACTGATCGTGTTTTGTGTTATGTGCAGGAGCATGCTGTGAACAAGGACAGCTGGTGGTATGTAGACAGTGGATGCTCGAGGCACATGACCGGAGAAAGAAGTCTACTGAAGGACTTCAAGGAGAGTTTCAAGCAAAAAGTAAATTTTGCAGGAGATAAAGGAGGAGTAATTTCGGGAAAAGGAAAAGTTTCAAATGGAACTTTGACTCTTGAGGATGTGAACTATGTTGAAGAACTTACTCACAACTTAGTGAGTGTTTCCCAAGTCTGTGATAAAGGTCACCCAGTTTATTTTAATGAAAATGAGGCCTTAGTCCTGAAGCCAGGTTTTAAAATTCCTGATGAATGGATATTGATGAGGGCGCCAAGGAAGAAGGACATCTATGCTATCAACATGGGTGTTCCTAACTCTTCAATGGTGTCTACATGTTTATTATCCAAGGCTTCGGAAACAGACGCATTATTATGGCATAGGAGAATGGCACACCTGAACTGGAGAAAGATGAATTATATAACCAAAAATGGTTTGGTTCTAGGTGTACCACAAAAACGTTTCGAGTCTGAGGATAAGTGTGTTCCTTGCATGAAAGGAAAGCAGCACAAGAAACCACACAGACCTAAGACTGAAAACTCTATCTCTTCGCCATTTGAATTGCTACATATGGATCTCTTCGGCCCTATAAGCAAGAGAAGTATAGGTGGCAAATGGTACTGTTTGGTTGTCACAGATGATTACTCTAGATTTTCATGGGTATTCTTTTTGGGATCAAAGGATGAGACTCCTGGAATTCTAATTGAGTTCTTTGATCTAGTAGAGAATGTCTATAAAAAGAGAGTTAAGCGTATTCGTAGTGACAATGGACCAGAATTCAAGAATTCAACGTTGAATATCTATTGCTTAAGCAAAGGGATATTACATCAATTCAGTGCACCTTATGAACCTCAACAGAATGGTGTTGCTGAAAGGAAAAATAGAACGTTGATTGAAGCTGCTAGAACAATGCTTGCTGATTCAAAGCTTCCGGTCATCTTTTGGGCAGAAGCAGTGAATACAGCATGTTATGTTCTTAATAGAGTTCTTACGGTTAAGAGACATAACAAGACTTGTTATGAGCTTTTGAACAATAAGAAACCTAACTTAAAAGGGTTTGAACCCTTTGGAGTTTCATGCACCATATTAAAGACTGGACATCAAGCAAAATTTGGTGAGAAGGCTGACGAAGGATTTTTCCTAGGTTATATGCCCAATTCGCCAAACAAGAGAGTCTTTAATAAAGTCACAGGACGTTTGGAGGTAGTTTATAATATTGAGGTTACGAGCTACTCACCTGATGTTCATAAGGGCTTAGATTGGCAATTTGATTATTCTGATCTTTTTGCATCATTTAAAGTTCCTATTAGTGACTATGTCAGTGATTCAGAGATAGCTGAACATTTATTGTTTGAAGATGAGAATATTGGTCCCGCTTCAACATCAAGTGTTAAGCAGTCTGGAATTAAGACTAATGTTGACTCAGATAAAACTTCCACAAGTGAGTCACAACAACCTTCAGATGATAAGTCTCAAGAAACAGAAGATCCTGATGATCTTTCTACAAAGTTTGATGATATACTTACTCCTTTGAAACATTTAAGGATATCTTCAGCACGTACGGAATATGTACCTGAATTGGAAGAGATTGGTACTAATTTGGAAGATGAAATACAGGTTGAACCAGTTACTACAACTAGAACGAGTAAGAATCATCCCGTTGAAAACATCATCGGTGATATTAATACTCCGGTTCAAACTAGGCATCAATCCAGAGCTAGTACGTCTGAGAATTCTGAATACCAAAGCTTGTATACTGCAATGAAAGAGACAGGGATTCCTAATCAATGTCTATATTCATGCTTTATCTCACAAGTCGAGCCTAAAAATGTTCAAATGGCTTTAAAAGAAAGCTCGTGGGTAGAAGCAATGCAAGAAGAACTATCTCAGTTCTCTAAATTACAAGTATGGGAGTTGGTTGACCTACCAAAGGGAGAATATCCAATTGGAACTAGATGGGTATTTAAGTGCAAGAGAGATGATAAAGGAATCGTTACTCGCAATAAAGCTCGTCTGGTGGTTCAAGGTTTTAATCAACAAGAAGGTATAGATTACAATGAAGTGTTTGCACCAGTTGCTAGGCTAGAAGCAATTAGAGTGTTCTTAGCATTTGCATCTTATTTTGGTATAAAAGTGTATCAGTTGGATGTTAAGAGTGCCTTTTTGTATGGCAAAGTAGAAGAATTGGTGTATGTTTCACAACCGCCAGGGTTTGCTGATCCTAAGTATCCAGATAGAGTATTTCGTTTGAATAAGGCTCTATATGGATTACATCAAGCACCTAGGGCATGGTATGGAACACTATCAACGTATCTACTTGAGAATGGATTTACAAGAGGATCGATTGATAGTACACTATTTGTGAAATGGAAAAAGAAAGACTTTCTTCTCGTACAAGTTTATGTTGATGACATTATCTTTGGATCATCTGATGAAAAGATGTGTCAAGAATTTGAGAAAGTCATGAGAAAAAGGTTTGAAATGTCTGCAATGGGAGAGTTGAATTTCTTCTTAGGATTACAAGTTGATCAAAAGAAGGATGGATTCTTTATTCATCAATCTAAATATACATATGAGCTATTAGAACGCTTCAAGATGGATGAAAGTAAGGTCTTCAATACTCCAATTCCAGTCAATCATGGACTAGGTCCAGATACATCGAGTGATAACGATGTGGATCCAACTCTTTATAGAGCCATGATCGGATCACTAATGTATCTAACAGCCTCTAGGCCTGACATAATGTTTGCTGTTTGTTTATGTGCAAGATATCAGGCTAATCCGAAAGAGTCACACATGCAAGCTGTTAAACGAATCTTTCGTTACCTCAAAGGGAAACCTAAGCTTGGTCTTTGGTATCCGATTGATGGAGACTTAGATCTCGTAGCTTATACTGATTCGGATTACGGAGGATGCAATCAGAATAGGAAATCTACGACCGGAGGATGTCAATTCCTAGGAGGTAGATTAGTATCCTGGCAGTGCAAGAAGCAAACCTCGGTAGCCATTTCTACATGTGAAGCTGAGTATGTTGCAGCTGGCAGCTGTTGCTCACAAGTTCTTTGGATTCAACAGCAACTGCGGGATTACGGGTTAAATATAACCAATACTCCTATGATGATTGATAACGAATCTACTATGTCGATCACTAATAATCCGGTGAAGCACAGTAAAACTAAGCATATTGATATTAGACATCATTTTATTAGAGATTGTGCTGAGAAGAAGTTGATAAAGTTAGTTAAGGTTCCATCATTGGATAACTTAGCAGACTTATACACAAAGGCGTTCGACAGAGCAAGATTTGAGACGTTGGTTCAACTAAACGGAATGAGAAATCCAGAGTGATTAGTCTTCCAAGGGTAATTTTGTAATAGTTAGTATTTCTGTGTTCATTAAAATAAAAAAAAAAAAAAAAAAAAAGGCGTATGGCATTCATTTGATTGTTACCTAAGGGGAATCACCTTCATTTAAGTTTTTTTTATTTGCAAAAACTAAGGGAAATGATAGTACATTAGGAGAATAAGCTTCACAATAATAAGCTTAAGTCCTAAGTATGATATGGTAGTAGGTTCAAATAAAGTTGCTTTAGAACTACAGCGGTTCTATCAGGTATGTGTTTATATTTATTTGATTATACACCTATATCCACAAGTTATAATTTGTCTATTTTTAGTAAAACTTTAGATGGCTTCATCATATGATGTACTGGTAGGCAAATTATATGAAATTTTCTAAGTCTTAAGAAGTTAATTAACTACTTGGTTATTATCTTGTGTTACTATTCTATGATGTATGACATTAAGTCTTAAATGTTGAATGATGGTATTACTATACACTGTTATCATACATATTAATTTGAATTGACAAATAGTAGCAATATGGGTATTAACTTAATTACTGGTAACTTTGTTGTACTAAGTACAGAACTGAAACCTTTAATTAAATTAATATTCTCAAATATATTTTGAATTATGCTAGAAGGGATCTTTTGTTGTACTACGTACAGACTTAGATAACATAGCATATTCAAAGTATGTTTGATATTTGTCTAACCTTAAAAATTCAAGTGTATGTTATATGTTTCGAAAAGATACATCATTTAGTAACCGCTACCTTGAAAATTTAATGATGCAGTGTTATGTGTTTTACTTGAATTCTACAGTATGTCATATAATAGGAAGCACTTGATAATACTCATACTAACAATAAAGAGTTTGCTTAGAAAATTGAGTATAATTTGTTTATGTGGATCATAATACTGGTAATCGTTTTGAACTGTCTATAATTAAAATATTCACTTTATGTGAGTAATGCATTATTAATTATGCTATGTGGATAAAGGTAACTAAGATATAGTTTCATAAATATAAATGTATTAATGATGAATTTAGTTGTAATTTTACAGTGATTTACTTGAATTTCATGAGGTATGTATACTACCAATCTGCTTAGACTTTTAAATAAATAATTAATTGCTTATTCTTTCTAATATGATCCCTAAGCAGATAAAATCTTATTTACATTGTATATTTACTTTGTTTCAAAGTGATTAATAAAATGGTACTTGATACCAAAGTTTATATAGTTGTATTTTTATCTTATTTTTATTTATTTGTTTTTAATTTAACTGTTTATTATGGTTACCCTTCGGAATTCAATTATACTGTATATTTTTGAGTTGAACAACGTGACAAATACGAGTGAAAATTAATTATAATTTAGACTTGTAAATTATCGGGTTTTTATTTATTTATACTAAGAATTAAATTCGCGTTTTTAATTGTTTCTGCGAGTTGACATCAACTTGCGAGTCCACTTAAAATCTCGCGAATCGGATACAAAGTATAAAGGGGGTCAAACGAGTCAAACGAACCCACCGAACCCACACATATTTCGCGAGTTCACTAAACTTTGCGAATCCGTCAAAAAGGCGAAACGAGGCGATTTTTGATCTTCGCTTGATTTTGAATTTTAGAGTACGGGAACGAGTTTTTCAATCCGTAGAATTTATACACCTTCAAATTACGAACATTTTGAGGTATATATCAACGGATTTCACCGTTTAAATTGCACGAAATCGAAAGTTTTTATAAACTTAGGGTTTCGGTTTGAAGTTTAAACGATTTGAGTCGATTACGATGTTATTAGACATAGATATTTAGGGTTTATGTTAAACGAACATTAATGAACGTAAATCAATTGATAGATCATGTTAAAATCAACAGATGAATCGATTTTAAGTGTAAATTCGCGACGGCAGTTCATCGAACGAGTTGACATTGTAAATCAACTCGCAGCGAGTTGACTAGCGAATCGGTGTGATTAGCGAGTTCACTTCCTATCAGATTAGTATAGCGAGTTGATCAATGTAGCGAGTTGATGAGTATAACGAGTTGATAAGCAAAACGAGTTGATCTCACCTCGTTAGGCCAGTTTATGCGAGTCCGGAATTTACAACCATTTTAATTTTTTTTTTGTTTTGTAATAACTTTTATTTAATTAATTTAAATTAGACTTAGGACTTACAGTTATAAGTTAAATTTTTATATACGACTTGAGACTATTTTTGTAACAAGTTATATATAATTTCAATTTTAAACTATGATGTTTGATGAATCTCGATTCATAATACGTAATAGTTTAAATATTTTTAATCGTGCATTAAATTATATCTGTTGTTTGTGTTTATTTTACAGATATGGCTAGAGCATTTGATAAGGGTCACAACATTCTGGTTGATCTGAACCTTGAGGCCAAGAGGGCTGACAGGGTTGCTGATATTCTACGTTTTCTAGCACGATCAAGGATTAGATACGCCATTACGACCAATCCTCCGATATCTCAGGCTATTCTGAATGATTTTTGGACAGATATAGTATATGACGAATCTGTCACCCCACCTGAGATTTGAGCTACGGTTAGTGGACGACCTGTTACCTTTTCAGCTGGTAATCTCCGTGAGATTTTGCAGCTAGGTACCGTAGAACAGGAGAACGGGGATATTGAGTACCCTATGGATTTTATTGAGGGTGCTATAGGTCGTATGGGATATACAGGAGACAGGCGTGGACGTCAGTTCCAGAAGCCTCTGGTTATTGGTCAGTGGAGGTTTCTTTGGCCCGTGATGAATATCGTTTTTGCAGCAAAGAAGGGTGGTTTTGATGAGTTAAGCCCTGCGATTTTATCGGCTGCACTGTCACTGGTTTATAATAAACCATACAGTTTTTGTGATTATCTTTTTGGTGAGATTGCGAAACAGATATCGGGGTCTGTTAGATCAAGATTTTTGGTTTACCCGCGATTTTGCATGCTGATTATCCGTGCGCGTCTACCGGATTTGGCTATACCTGAACCACATCTAGTGGTTAATACGATTGATCATCGTGGGTATAATGCCATGTTTATGCAGACAGTTAGGAAAGAAGGAGTGGTGAAACCGGAAGTTAGACCACTTTTCGGATATATTGTTGATCCGAACTACGTTGCACCGCCAAATCATGGGTGGTTAGATGTAGCTCCTGCTGCTGTTGCTGCTCCTGCTATTGCTGATGTTGTACCAGAACCTGCAGCTGAGGAAGCTCAACCTGAAGATCCACAAGGGCTTCTTGAGGATGTTCTTATTCAGGTTGGTCAGGTGGATCAGCAAGTGAATCCAGATGTTGCTGCACAGGTTGTGCAAAAGGTTTTGGAGCAGAATGATGATGCGACAAATACTTTGCTTCAAGACATTGAGAGTTATTTAGCACCACCTGAGGTAATCTTTTATTTATGTAATAATATAGATGCTTAGTTGATAGATTGTTTTATTAATTATAGATGCATAATATTATTATATAATGATTCTGATATTAGATATTTAGTAAATTGGATATTATTTCTGATTTTAAAATATAAATATCATTAACCGAACAGGAAGCTGAAGCTGAGGCTGCAAATCCCGAAGTTATATTACTTGAGGATGAGCAGATACAGCTTGATAGATCAGTTGAAGTACCGACTGAGGTATTATATCTGATTAATCTTAAATATATAGAACTTGTATGATAGAGCTTACGCTAATCATAAATGTTTAATATATTTAAACTTTAGGATCCTGTTAGATCATCTAGAGGTCGTGATGGTGAGACGGCTTCAGATGAAGATTCTGAGAATACACCTTCTCCTTCTCCATCTGCTTCTGAAAGGAAGAGAAAAGGTAAAAGTATTCTGGAGGAAGGTACTGAGGAAGTTGAGATTCCTTTGATGAAGCGTCCGAGAACGCTTACTATTCGAGAAGGTTAGTATTGATTATAAAAGTTAAATAATCTTAAATTGTTGTTTATCAGGAGTTGAACTGAGACAGTTAATTCTGTATACAGTTGCTCAGGATACACCACAGGTGGAGATGGATGCACCAGTGGTTACTGAATCGATGTCTTTACCGCTTCAGGTATGAGATATAAGTTCTATAACTATGATTGTTATGCAATTAATTAGAGTTTGAGACAGAGTAATCTGTAACAATAACTGATTTTAATTGTGTTTAACTTTACAGCATGAGGTTGCTGATCTAGTTCGTGGAGCTAATTTTCCAACGAACAAAACAGCTAGATTTGCGACAAGTTTCCTTACGCAGGCTTTGTCTCAACCTCATACACCGCTTACCAGAGACTGGCATA
Organism: Helichrysum umbraculigerum; assembly: GCA_949592205.1. Lineage (NCBI taxonomy): Eukaryota > Viridiplantae > Streptophyta > Magnoliopsida > Asterales > Asteraceae > Helichrysum > Helichrysum umbraculigerum. The sequence goes on along the minus strand of CATIUR010000001.1, from coordinate 379,643,675 downwards.
TTGAGTCTCTTACACCGCCTGGACCAAGAACGATACCTGTTACTCCGACGACTGATGCAGAAAGGATTACATTCTTAGAGTCTAGGGTAAAGGATTTAGAGAAGCTTACTTCTCAGATTCCAGAGCTGGTGTCGAGCAATCTTCTTCTTTCACAGCAGATTCTCAAGCAGAGTGAATCGTACAATCTGTTGATGAAGACTCACGAGACTTTGCTTGCGGACTTCAACGTACAGAGACTGAAGTTATCTTCTTTAGAGAGTCTGGTCTTGAGATCGCATTCAGGACAGTCTACTCAGGGGGAGATATTGGTATATCTGGAGTCTTGCAGAGAAAATGAGTTGAAGAGGAAGAGAGATCAAGACAAGGATGATGATCCCAATGCACCGAGTGGTGAGCAGACTGGTCCTTCAAAGACTGGTGAGCAAGCTACAACTCAGGGGGAGTCTGGTGCTGGTGCTAGTGGTTCTGGAGTGGATACAAGTGCAGATAAGACTGTACCGGGTGATACTGAAGCTGGTAAGATAGCTTAGTATTATCTTAGTACTGTAATATTTGTAATAGTTTGTAGTGAACAAATGTAAACTTAATTTATTGTGTAAATATATTCAACTTAGGGTTATTATTATTTTAAGTAAAATATGTTTGATGTAATTTAAGTTTACATAATTATGTTAACATAAAATAGTGATCGAAAGTCTTCTGACTCATTGAGTAGTCAAGCGGCGTGTTCCGATTAATATCGACGGTCAAAATTTTATGATAACATATGCATTTTAGATTTGATTATAGACTTAAGACCGTAAGGTATATAAGTAATTAACAAGTTAAAAATGTATGCGTATTAACTAGACAAATGATATATAATTTAAAGGTTAACTTGATAATAATTTAGATCAATTAACGCTTGGAAATTATATAAGGTAATTAATAGTAAATTTAAATGTTTGGTGATTATTCACAATGCATTAGAATTTAAAATTAATTAATATTTGTTAAGTAGACTTAAGAAATTTTGGATTGATTCAGGGTAATCAATAAAAGATTTTATAAGTTATATGTAAATTGCGTTTATATTTTAGGTTAAAATATACAAAAGAATTAATAAAGAAATTCTTAGGTTGATTCAGGGAAATTGATAATAGAATTTTAATTATTAATATTTATTTGTATTTGTGGTTTTCTCTTAGGATTGGAGATGCTTGATCTATCTGATTCGGAAGACGATATTTTTGATGAGATAGATGAAGAGATTGATTATGATCTTGAGGAAGGAGAATTCCAACCACCTACAGATTGGACTGCTGTACCTGAGAATGTGCAAGACATGGGTGTAGATCTAGATGCAAACATTGATGAACACCATGTGAGCCCATCTAGGACAGAAGTTGTTATTGAAAATGAACAAGGTCCAACAATTGTCGATATAGATGAAGATATTGATGATTCAACCTCTGATGAAGAAGAAGAAGTTCTTGTTCAAACCAAAAATCCTGCTGTTGTACTTAGGAAACTTCCAAAGAAGAAGAAGAAGATTGGAATTTCTGAAGTTGATGTTACGAAAAAGCGTGTACCACGTAAAGGGATTATTGGTTGGTACTTTGACTCAGAACTAAAGCTTTTTGCAATCAAAAGGTTTGACGGAGTTCAATATTTTGAAAGAAAGCTTGCAGTTTTTAGTTCTCTACCACGTTATGAAATACGTGATTTGGCTAGATTAGAGATTAACAATCCAAGTCGTGATGATTATGCTGATCGTGTTGAAAGAATCATTAGACATGAGGTTGGTACGAATAAGTTTGTTCAGATTAAGCCAAGAAAGGGAAAAACTGTGAAATTACAAGAGAGAAGTCAAAGAACAGGAAGAAGAAGAAGGAAGAAGATATATCCAGCTGTTAGATGCATACAGCAGATTCCACTGAAGACAATGCCACAAGATATTCTGGGTAATATGAAGAGATGGCATCTACATTCAGGAACTGGAGAAGCTGTTATGGTTGAAGCTGATGATGAGGTTGACGGTGGTGAAAGAGAAATCTCCAGAGTCTTTGACCATCGACACCTAATGAACATGTCGAAGAAAGATTTGATTAAGTTGAATGAAAATAGAATCTTGACGACAGACGCATGGGGTGATTTAGGACGAGATTATCAGATGATGGTTAAGACGTGTATCAAGATGAAGATTTACGCAGGCAGTAAGATTTACAAATGAAGACCAAATAAAAGCGTGAAGATAAAGACGCTAGAGCTATTGTCAAGGGGGAGTCTGTTGGGACATAGAGTGTGACAACAGATCTAGCTTGAAATAGGACTAGTGTAATTATTATTATGTTTGTATATTGGTTTGGATTTGTAAAAGAATATTTGTTTTGTTAGTGATATTCGTTAAACATATTGTTTTGTTAAGTTAGACGAATAATTAAATACAAAATAAATAATAGACGTTTGATGCGTAGCGAGTCGAGATCTCAGGTCGCAGCGAGTCGAGCTGTGAGGTGAGATCTGAACTCGCGTAGATTAAGTCTGGCGAGCCGAGCTCTGAGTTGGGCTTGGGCTGCGAGTTGGACCGAACTCGCAGGCCCATGCGAGCCGAGTTGAGCTGGACGTATATAATGTTTTGCACTCCGTGAAAAACATAACTTTTGCCATATTTCTGATCTGCAAACTCGACAAACTCAGAGAAAACTTAATCCTAACGACTAGGCTTTGACGATTTATCGTTTAAAGCTAAGTCTTATTAAACGCAATACGAACATATTCGTTGTTAGTAAGATAACACCGTATTGAGGGATTCCACACCTTAATACTACAGATAACGAAATTATCGATCCTAAAACTAGGGGACTTACAAATTTTACGAAATTGAAACACGCATAACTTTTTACTCGTAAACACTTAGACCATCAAATTTTGCAGGCACCTCCACAACGCCAAAATGAAACTTTCTCTTTTTACACTTTTCCAAAATACACGTTTTACGAGAAAATGGACGTATAACCACTTTTTGACCATTTTAACCACTTTTTGACTACAACCCAAATCACAAACCATAAATACTTGGACTCTAACTTTTTGCACACATGATCAACCCATCAAAACAAGTCTAAGGCACTTGTCCAAACCCACATAACTACATTCTAACCCGATTTAACCCTTTTGACCCGTTTTGGTGTCCATTTGGACACTTTTACCAAATCTACCATATACAACCACAACTCTACCCAATACCACATACGTTTGACTATTATAACTCTGTTGACTATATGTCAACTTCACATTTGACCAACCAATCACATTCGACACTAAATCACTTTTCACTACTTTGACCCAAACCAAACCAATCATATGACTTCATACTCTTGACAACCACATACACTAGACGTCATAACTCGGTTTGACTTTCAAAGTCAACTACTACACATTGACCAACATACTTAATTCAAAAACTCTTTGTTTGGGCGATTTACACAATTGAGCATCAAAACAACAATTCAAAAGAAAGAAGCATATTCTAACCACAAGCATGCTCCATAATCCATATCAACATCACTTATACACCTTCTATCCACGTGTCGCTAGCAAAACATCAACCTACAACATAAACATTGAAACGGGTAAGCATCACTGCTTAGTGAGTACACAGGCAATCAAACAAGCAAACTACATAACACTTAACATATATCAACACAATACATAAGCACAAAACCACTGGGCTCTGAATACTGAACACTAAACACTGAACACTGAACAATGTGTAAACCGCAGTTAACTCTCTGATCACTACCGAATCATTACACATAATCATACCACATGATCTAACTAACAACAATCAAAACACTAATCAACATATCCTTTAACATAATCTAAAACACACATAAGAAATAAAACATATAACAAACAACCTTCACATGATTGTATGATCCTCTAGCTCGAAAGCTATCCGGAAACACATACAACCAATTCATACACTGTTCACTATATCATCACTATTTAATCCACATATGTCAACAATATATCTTCCACCCGATTGTGTAGCCTCTTACTCAACAGCAATCAGGATCCAACACAATCGAATCATATACTATTCTTCGCCAATTCTTTCTTTTACCTTTAATCTAGTGACTTACTCATTACTTAGCTAACATCAAGCTAATGAGAAAATCACTACTTTTCTTACCAAATAATATTTAATCACATAACAATTAAGAATAACAAGTAATCTAACACAACAACTAATTTAAGCAATAATCATAATTAAACAAACATAAACAAATAACTTATTCTTTGATTGTGTAAACCTCTAGCCCGCAAGCTATTCGGTCCTACACAATCACATCACCTGTTTAACCCCCGTATCACTCACCACAATCTCTTAAACGATGATTTCTCCATCTTGATCAACATAAGCCTCCATGTCTCTAGTCACCTGTTACATAAACACGTAATCATAACAACACTTTTAGACACTAATGATTATCCATCTTAATCATATTCAATCACTTCCCCACTTTGATTACACTTACTTTGATTCTTTAATTAACTACACTAAACTTCATCATATGATCACTTATAAGCTTTCACTATTGTAATTCATATTTCACCTTTATAATCATACTCTAATTACCTCATTGACAACCTTCTCAACTTATTAACATCATTACATACAATTTTAACATAAACCCTAAAATTATCCAAGAACACAATTCATGATTTCACCATCTTCAACATGTTATACGATTACTAACAAACTCTATTACACTTATACACATCAATTCCATCATTTTATAACCCTAAATTCGGATTAAACCCCTTAATTTCTCATAACTTCATAAAACCCCATAAAACCCATAAACCCTAGATTAAGAACATGAAAATTCAACTTACATAGAATAAAAGATGATGGAAGGAGGATTAATTCGAATCCCTAAAGCTTGAATCATGAATTGAATTGAAGAATTGAAGCTTAGAAATCGTCCCTGAGGTTTTCTCACTTTTTCTCCCACTTTCTAAATCTCTCTAGAACATATACATATGTGTGTGTAATATTAGATATAAGTAATTAAATTTTATTCCCCTTTTAAACCATACAGTCTGGAACTGGTAAAACCATTTACGTTTTTCACTATATCTTATTATCTACATAATACTATTTCATAATAAAAATATATCCGCGTACGATATTAATTTTCTGAAATTCGGGGTGTTACAGAACAATGCTATATTATATATTATATATTATATTATATATCATATATATCTATATATCTGGTGTTAACGTATGTGTTGTTAACATCACAAATGTTAGGTGATGTTAACTGTTACTATCTCCATCTCATTACAAGTGTCATGTTTTGACTTTTCAAAGTATTTCTTTTTCAACTTTGACCTTAAATATTTTTGTTTGTGTTATATAATACTTGATAAAAATTATACTAATGAAAATATATTTAAAACTCAAGTCATTCATATATTTTGCATCAAATATTATATAACATAAAAAAAAAAAAAAAAAAAATTAAGGCTAAAATTGAAAAAGAAAGAAAGACACTTGTAATAGGACAGAGGAAGTAGTATATTTTTGTAAAATTGTGTACATATTTGATCCTTTGAATTTCAACATTTACACAAATAATCACTCCTTTTAATATAGTTAACATCACTTAATGGTGGTATCTGCAAGTACTATTTATTTTGGTTTAAAAGAACCAATAAATAACAACTTCCTTAAAGTAATTAAACATTCTACACGTAGAAAAAAGAGATCTTGGGAGCATCCCCTGTTTTGCTTCTTTCCTTCTTTCAAAAAAGAAAAGGCAAAAAAAAAAAAAAAGCCTACGAAATATTTGAGGAAAAATCTGGTGGGGGCATAAAATCCATTACGAAGTATCAACAGTTCGATACGTTATTCGTCAGTGAAGTTTTATTTTTAGATGGTAGTATTTTAAAATCATGAATTAAAATTGTTTTATTCTTCTCTATATTAAGAAAAAACCGATCGACTCTTTCGAGTAGTTGATTTCATGTCTCACAAATCATGCACACTATCCAATTGATAAACTTTAATTTAGAATATGTACGTGTCTTTTACTTAAGGTGTTATATAAGGGGATCAGATGCATTTTGAGGGAATGCGTGTTAAACGATTTCATCTTTTGATTTACAGCTCAAATTTGAAATATTGCATTTTATATGCACACTGCATTGTGAAATACAACGTTCTTAAGATACGACAAATATGAACCATTAATCACATAAGTTCACGGCTGAGATCGTTTGTCCCTTTCCCATTTAACTAAATATATAAACTAGAAAAGTAACATATGTAAGTTTGCTTACATGCCCTATATTTATATGTAAGAAAAAACTTGTATAAAAAAATGCCGAAAAAAAACATCCGTTTTAACATTAAGAACTCGTTTATGAATTGATGCAAAGAAAATAGAAGAAGAGAATACAAAATGATAAAAAAGAAAAGAAGAAGAAGAATAATTTGTGTTCCCTAGTTGAAAAGAATATAAAAGGACTTTACATGTTTCGTGTTCTTGAGTTTGAGAGAATTAATGAAAGTAAATAATCTTTTTATAACTAGAAAAGTCTTCTCTCCTTCCATTTCTCCCCACAACATATTCTTCTTCTATCCGATTCTCTTCTCTTTCTCTTAATTTTTTTTATTAATATATTACTAATGAAAAAACACAGACTACCGAAAAAGGTATAGTAAAACTAATACTCCCTCCGTCCCAAATTAAGTGTCATGTATCAGATTTGGAAGTCTTTCTTTTTCAACTTTGACCTTAAATATTTTTGTTTGTGTTATATATGACTTTATGAAAATTATACTAATGAAAATATATTTAAAATCGAATCCGTACATATATTTTACATCAAGTATTATATAACACAAACAAAAATATTTAAGGTCAAGGTTGAAAAGGGAAGACTCAAAAAGTCAAAACAGGACACTTAATTTGGGACAGAGGGAGTATTATCGTTATGGGTATCAACTAATTCTTATTTTTTTAAGGGTATTACCTAAGCTCGATTTCTAACAGATATATATATATATATATATATATATATATATATATATATATATATATATATATATATATATATATATATATATATATATATATATATATATATAAAATTTTATGCAAAGGATTTAGGTTGTAACTCAAAACCTTAGATTTGGATAGAGAAAATACACAAATTTATGAAAAAGACGTTGGGGTGATTGCTTAGGCAATGGAGGTAGCGCGCAGTGGTTAGGGCAGTAGTTAAGGCGACGATGGTGACGATGGTTGGATTGTTGTGGTTGTGAAAATGAGAATATTGGTGAATCTTGTGGTTAAGGACACAGTAGTGGTGGTGGTTAGAAGGTTGTTCAAGGTGGTAGTGGTCGTCATGGACGGGTGGTGGTTAGTGGTGAGAGAGATGAAATTTTTGTAAAAATGTAGTAGATCTAAGAGAAGAGAAAGGAAGACATTGAAAATTGGTGGTTTCAAACTTACGTTAAAAAAATTGGGTTTTTCTAAACATAACCCTTAGGGCTATGTTTAAACTTTTAAGTAGACACTTATTGTTTTTGTATGTGAATGACATGTTATTTTGCATGTCATTTTTTAATGACAAATTATCAAAAAATTATTGTTAACCTGTTAAAAGGGTGACCGATACCCTAAAATGTGTGTTTTGTGTGTTTTTTAGTTGGTGATTTATTTTTAATAAATCAGATATTTGATACTCTTAATTGCAAAAACGGAGATTAAGGGTGTGTTTAGTTGTGGAAAATTTTTCACAATTTTCCATTTCCAATTTTATAAAGAAAATTATTCTCCAGAAAAGTGTTGAAAAATTAGAAAACGCGTTCAAATTTTGGAAAAGTGGATTTTGGAAAACTAGTTATATCTTGGAAAATTTGAAAAAGTGTGAGGAAATTGTATAAAGAAAAATTTGAAAAAGTGTGGGGGAAGTGTTTTCCACCTCCAAGTTATATTTTGGAAAAGTGAATTTTCCATTTTCTTGGAAAATTTTCTCAGAAAAATTCATTTTGAACGCGTTTTCCACTTTTTTTTGGAAAAATTTTCTAGAAAACACCCCATTTTTTCCACAACAAACACCCCCTAATTGTTCTTTTTTCGGAAAAAAACCCCGACTTAAAAAAGTTAGTATAATACACTACAAATTAAATTGATTCAATGTTTGTTGTTATCCTGAGAAAAAGACCGTTTGACTCCATTCATTTGTAATCGAATTCATCAATAATTTGAACAGTCTGAAATTGGAAGTTTGTATTTATTTGATCCATGGAATTGAGCATTCAACTTTATGCAGAGTACATAGTTGACATTATTAAAAAAAACAAATACTCCCTCAGTCCCATAATAAGTGTCTCACTTACTATTTTGGAACGTCCCAAAATAAGTGTCCAGATTCCCTTTCAACCAATCAGAAAAGACTTTAGTGGGTAAAGATGAGATGTTATTGGTAGATAGTGAATTTCCTTAAACTGTGTGCATTTTTACATGAGACACATATTTTGGGACGGAGGGAGTACAATATGTCAACCATATCTCTTTAGACTTCATTTTCTAACAAAGTTAAGCAATCAGTTTGCAGATTCGATGGCATCATATATTATATAATTCCATTATGTTAGTAGAAAATATGTTATAATTAAAATTATATCTACAGGTTTATTTACAGTTTGACACGTCATTTAAATACGTACACTGAGAATAAATAACAAGTTCCTTACATTCAATGTATGCTGAAGTAGTTAGGTATACAATATGAATATTAGACCTTAATTAACTACATTTACAAACATTTAACCCAATAAGTAATGTTACAATAAAGACGTAAGAAGATAATATATAAACTTACTTAACTTAATATATATTGCAATTTTCTATTGATTAGTGATTATTGACAATCTATAAGCGTTGGAATTTGCAGAAAGAGATGAAAGGGCCATTACAATAGAAGATGGCAGTGAAATGTGGTTATCTACAATTACAGAAAACAAAACAACAAAAAACTCAAACAAAAAATTGACTAATGAGTTCTTGAGTGTCCCCTCAACACCCATGGCTTTTCTATTTGTATGATAGTTTGTAAAATAAATGAATCACGATACTACGTTGACGATGATTGTCGTCTTCATGTCATCAGTCTCTATCATAGGTCCCAAAATTCGTCGTATTTTAGATTCAAATTGTATATATTCTATGAGAAACAAAGTCGCTGTATTCCCCACTTGATGATCATGTTGTTGGTTTTAAGTTCAATTTACCTCATACCATAAGGTTTAGTTAAACACCTCAAATATTAACTACAAACTTATGATTTTACTTTTTAGGGTGTACGACGTGCTTTCCCTTGTACGTTCCTACTTTGTATAAAGAATTTTTAAGAAAACAGAACATGCTTATATGTCTAACTTATTAAAAGTTTAGTACACTACTATACGTACTATACTTCTGATGTATCACTTTTATTTACGTTAGATAAGATTCTTCTCAACTATTGTACGCATTATCTATGTGCAAACAATTATTGTACGCGTAATAATGCCAAAAGGAATCAAACGTTGTAATATTGTACTTAGGTTTTAAGTATTTGACTATCGATCGAGTAAGTTAGTCGAATAACATGCAACTGCACTAGTTCATTTAGTTTTAGCAAAAAGTAAATATAGCACGAAGTGGTCAACTCTGTTACGGGTAAGTTGGGGTGTAGGGCGGGTCAGCTTCCCTTTGAATATCTTGGTCTCAAAATTGGGGCTAATATGAACCGTTGTAATAATTGGGCGGAAGTAGTTGACACCTTCAAGTGTAGATTATCTTCTTGGAAAGCTAAAAGAATATCTCTAGCTGGAAGATTGATTCTCATCAAGTCTGTTCTGGATAGCCTCCCGGTTTATTACTTTTCATTATTTAAAGCGCCTGCTAAAATTATCGAAACTTTGGAAAAGATCAGGAAAAAATTTTTATGGGGAGGGACAGATAGCAATTCTAAAATTAATTGGGTGAGCTGGTCAAGAGTGATAGCACCAAAGGAAGAAGGGGGTCTCGGGTTAGGCTCACTTAAGCACTTTAACATTAGTTTGTTATTGAAGTGGTGGTGAAGATTTCAACTAGAATCTAATACAATCTGGAGGCAAGCGATTAGTGCTATTCATTCCGGAAAAAACCCGTCTTCATTGATCCCTTTCAAAAAAGGACTTTCGAGCTCATGGGTCAATATTAGCAAAGTCCAAAATGAGTTACTGGCATTTAATCTGGAAGTAAAGCAATTAATCACTTCTGAAAATGGAACTTGGGTTTGGAAAGGTGATTCATCAGGTAAGTTTTCTACCGCTTCAGTTAGGCAAAACATCGTAAAATCACGTGTTAAGGAAAATGGGTTTCATTTTAAATGGAACAAATGGGTTCCGGGCAAAGTTAATCTCTTTTTTTGGAGGGCGGAAATGGATCGTATCCCTACCAAAAAAGCATTGGCTAGAAGAAACATCCAGGTTCCATCCATTTTTTGTCCTTTATGTAATCAGTTTGAAGAAACAATTGAGCATCTGTTAATCTCCTGTGAATTTCCTAACTTGCTTTGGTGTTTCATTAGTTCTTGTTGCAAAATAACACCCATTTTTGCTTTTGGTGTTCGTGATCTGATTTGTTATCCAATTAAGGAAAAAGGTGTGATAAGTCAGGTCATTCAGGCAATAATCCTTACAACATGTTGGTGTATTTGGAAAGCAAGGAATGAAGCGTGTTTTAAAGGAATTACTCCTTCATGGCATAATTTAAAAGCAGAAGTTCAAAGCTTGAGTTACTTATGGATCAAGAATAGGGCAAAGTGGAAAGAGCTAACTTGGAGAAAATGGTGCGAGTTTAAAATATGAAGATAAGGAACCAGCAGAAGCCTGCAGGGGCAACAGTCGTTAGTATAGTCTGCTAGTGCTCGGATGATTTCTGGGCAGATCTAATTCGGCACCTTCCATGCTGCAAGGCAATTATTATTAGATGTAGTTTACAAGTTCAGGTTTTTTTAAAGTTCTGTATTGAGATTAGGTGGTCTTGGATCTGTTTGGGGTATTACCAAAAATGAAATAGGGTGAAAACCGGTGGCTCGACCCCTATTTTCGAGGATTTTTTCCTGGGATCTCTCAGGTTTTTTTCTTCCCTTCTAATACCCTCACAGTTAAGATCCAAGTTTGGGTGTATAAGCATTATGGGTGTGTATTTGGTGTATGTAACATTGTACTTTTGGGGCTTTCTAGCGACTTGCTAGTAGTCCGGTTATCTATATATTGCTGCCTTAAAAAAAAAAAAAAATTAGTTTTAGCAAAAGTGCAAAGATATTCATTATTGAATATCTAAGAATTTTTGCGTAAAAAATGATAAGTAGATCTAATTAAATAAGCCTAATATGGACCTAAAAAGGAGGATATGATATATGGCATATTGAACAAATAAAAAAAGGGACGGATTATATTTTTACCAATAAGTAAGTTAGGCGTATATATCATCACTATTTCTTTATTTAAGTTATTTTCTGAACCACAATCTATATATATATATATATATATATATACATATATATATATATATATATACATATATATATATATATATATAAGAAAAATCTTAGAAGAATATTAATCCTTAGATTGAAGTGTACTATATATAAATTCACAATTTATCTAAAATATGACATACTAATTCCTATTTATTAGTGCTAAAAAGACTAATATATCCACTTATATTGAAAATACACACCATTCTATATTTACAATATAAATTCTTTATTTTTTCTTAATTGTAGATTACCTCTCTAAATATTTTAGAAAAACTTTAATTTAATAATTACTTCATTATTTCTTGCATAATTCAAATTCTTCCTTCAATTTTCTTTAAATTTTTTTTCTCAAAAAAACCCTAATACGCTTTTTACAATTTTAAGAAATTCATGACTTCATCCAATCACTCGGTAATCTAAATTTCTATATGATCGCCTATTTTGAATTTTTTTACTATCAATTTTTAATTCCAATTCTTGGATCAATGAGCCAAACCTAAATTCTGAATTCTGAATTCATGATAAAGATGCATTTTGAATACAATAAATCATTACGTAATTTACCATTTAGAAATTGTCGCACCCTACCGTGGCGGAATCACAGCGGGGCGTGACTAATCCGAATCATCACAACAAAGTTACATCGAACGACATCTATATGAGTAGTTTTAAAAATACATTTCCGAAGATACATTGTTTTAAACATAACTGTTTCAAAAGAAATATAACCCTAGAGTTTACATCTAGATCGAGAGATTCTTATACATAACCAAATGTACTCAAAATAGTAATGCAATGAAATCAATAAATGATGTTGCAAATTATGTGACTCTAGTACGATGCTCCAAAAGCTATCCATGAAAAGGCGGCTTAAGGACCTGAGAGATACATATAACACCTCAAGATTTCCAAGAACATTTTTTTTTTATCAATCGGAAGCGAAAAATACAAATCATGCATTATAGATTGCGAATATCATAATTCCCAAAAACACAATCTATGCATGCATGATAAGTTAATACAATAATCATATTAACTACAAACATTAAGTTAGATGTTATGTAACTTCAAAACATTAGTTAGGAACAACGACATGTCATATATTCAGAGTAGGCAGTCAAACATTCTTCAAGACCAACTTCTTGTCCACCCACAACAAAAGTAATCTGCAAGAAGTGAGGAGAGGGATTAGCACGGAGCTAAGTGAATGAATCACAACTACCAATCTAAACTAGCATAGCAATTGATCACCACAAAGCATCACAACAAATACATCAAAGAGGATCGGTGGTCCTTGAGGTACCCTCATGCCGCGGTGGTTCCCCAAGTAACACTTATAACCACTGAAGGCCAAACAGTGGTCTTACCGATAGTTCAGAACTATTACTACATACGACATAACTTCAATAAACAACACATGTACAAAGTCATCATGTCGTCCAAAGTAATAGTACCCAAACCCAATATCATATTGACCCCTGACAATCTCACATTCCATAATCATCATGGCAATATGCAACTTATACAAAGTATAACGGTAGAACATGTTTACCCGTTGTAACCAGATTGTTACAACTAATTTAGACTGAGAGTCAATGATCCACTCACCCTTACTGTCACAGTCTCCACTCAGAGATCTAATCTTTCTGAGTCTTCGTTTTATCTGAGAACATAACAAAACCGAATTAGTCTATAAATCATGATTTGTCATGTTTTATACAAATATATTAATCAAATAAGTGAACATAAAATACATCTAATTCTATTTAAATATCACGAGTGAATAAGTCACAAGTTATCAAATTTGCCAAAGTATAACATGCAAACGTGATCCGGAAAGGAGTGGCGGAATCGCGTTTCTCAGTTCAAACCCTTCTGTTACCAAAATACACTTGGCAACGCGATCCGGACAAGGTGCTGGGATCGCGTTCCCAAGAACAGAATCAACTCGACTCGGATTTTCACTAACTAACGCGATCCGGAACAAGAGGGCTGGATCGCGTTTCAAAGAAGGGATCTGGACTGAGGTAAAATAACACTATGGAACGCGATCCAGGCTTGATGGCTGGATCGTGTTTGTCACTTTTCCAGCGACAAAAACCCAGGTCAAGAACACTATCAGCTCGACCTAATTCCCAAATTTCACCCATTTCAGTTGTAATACACGATTTTGACACACAATTTACTTCAAGTATCAACACATATCATGTTATAACAACAAATAACTATCATCAAAACTCAATTCCATGCTTGATCACTCATTTAACCTAATTACTTTAAACCCTAACATATATGCATACAATTAGGCAATTTAACTTACAATCAAGATGATGACAAGATGAAGCTGATGATGATAAGAAGCTTGAATCGAAACACTAGTTAGTTCTTCACTTCCTTTGATTTACCTTAAATTTGTATATGTGTGTGTATTCTTGAGGTTAAAGGGAGAAGAGGGAAAAATGAGTTAGGTCGATCCAACCAACCACCAAAGCCTATAAGAGATGAAATACTATACCCGCTCTAAATCTATTGTCTGGAACCTAAAACCAATTTGCGAGAAAATAAGTTTTATTATACCTTCAACTAAATTAATGTAAAACAATTAATACTTTATTTATCATAATAGGTCTTTTGACCATTTAACCTATTAATTTCAATTAACCAATTAATATAAATTATTTATAAACTCAATTAAATAATCAATTGAATTAAGTAAATTACCAAATTTCTCCTAGGCCCGAGACGAGGGTGTTACAAATCTTCCCTCCTTAAGGAGATTTCGTCCCCGAAATCTCACCTTGTTCAAACAATTTAGGGTACCGCGACCTCATGCTTTCCTCCGTTTCCCACGTAAGGTTAGCACCCAAACTATGTCGCCCCTTAACCAAAACCATGGGTATCTCCTTCTTTCGAAGTTTAGTCACCTTTCTATCTAACAGCTTTACGGGTTCCTCTACAAGCTTCTGACTTAAGTCGACACGCAGGTCTTGTAACGGAAGGACTTGGGATTGGTCCTCCACCTTACATTTCCTTAAATAACAAACATTAAAGGTGTCATGAATACCCGCTAATTCAGGAGGAAGGTCTAACGATACCGTCTAATCATTAACTATTTGACGGATTCTAAATGGACCAATAAACCTAGGAGCAAGCTTGCCACGCTTACCAAACCGAATCACACCCTTCCAAGGGGAAACTTTTAAATAAACAAATTCACCAACTACAAACGAAACCGGACCGCGCCGCAGATCGGCATACCATTTCTGTCTATCACGGGCCGCTTTTAACTTCTCACAAGCAATTGCTACCTTATCAGCAGTAATCTGAACAATATCCGGACCAGCAAACTGCTTCTCACCCGCTTCTAACCAACAAGTGGGTGTTCTACAACGACGCCCATAAAGCATTTCATACGGGGGCATACCTATACTCGAGTGGTAGGAATTATTATACGCGAATTCAATCAACGGCAGGTGTGAATCCCAAGACCCATCATATTCCAACACACAAGCACGCAACATATCCTCCAAAGTTTGAATGGTGCGCTCGGATTGACCATCCGTCTGAGGATGATAAGCCGTACTCAAATTGATTCTAATACCCAATTCCTTTTGCAAACTCCACCAAAATCCAGATGCAAACCGAGGATCTCTGTCTGATACAATAGATAACGGAATCCCATGCCTCGAAACAACCTCACTGATGTACAACTGGGCTAACTTACTCAAAGATGCCGTCTCACTAGTAGCCAGGAAGTGAGCACTCTTAGTTAGTCGGTCCACAATCACCCAAATCATGTCATTCCCTCGAATGGTTCGCGGAAATTTAGTTACAAAATCCATCGTAATATGCTCCCATTTCTACTCGGGAATATCAAGTTGTTTCAATGATCCATAAGGTTTCTGGTGTTCGGCTTTCACTTGAGAGCATATATGGCACGATTCCACAAATTGAGCAACATCCAATTTCAACGTAGGCCACCAGTACAAAGGTTTCAAATCATTATACATTTTTGTGCTCCCGGGATGAACCGACAATCTAGATTTATGGGCCTCCATCAATATCACATCACGGAGTCCACCAAGCAAAGGAACCCAAACACGTGATTGGAACGTCTTTAACCCTCGAGAATCATCGCATAACAAATCTTTTCTTTTCAGTAAAATCTCGGCTTTCAAATTTTGATCCAACAATGCTTCCACCTGTGCCATTCTCAATTTGTCAATCAAATCTGAAGAAACCTCTAATCGCATAAAACAAACCTTCTCGGATTTCCCTTTTCTACTCAACGCATCCGCGACCACATTCGCCTTACCCGGATGGCAACGAATTTCACAATCGTAGTCCTTTATCAATTCCAACCATCGCCTCTAACGCATATTCAGTTCCTTCTGAGAAAACATGTACTGAAGGCTCTTGTGATCCGTACAAATAACACATTTAGTACCATACAAGTAGTGTCTCCAGATTTTCAAGGCAAAGACTACAGCTGCAAGCTCCAAGTCATGGGTAGGATAATTCTTTTCATGAGGCTTAAGCTGACGAGAAATGTATGCAATGACTCGACCACGTTGCATCAAAACACCACCCAAACCCGCATGCGAAGCATCACAATATACAATGAAATCATCGGACCCGTCAGGCAAAGCTAAAATTGGAGCCTGACACAATAACTGTTTCAAAGTCTGGAAAGCCGACTCTTGTTGATCATTCCACTGAAACTCAACATTCTTTCGCGTCAATTTCGTCAAAGGACCCGCAAGCTTAGAGAAATCCTTTATGAACTTTCGATAGTAACCCGCCAAACCAAGAAAACTCTTAATCTCAGAAGCAGACTTAGGCGCTTGCCAATTCATAACCGCCTCAACCTTAGATGGATCTACCTTAACCCCATCTTCACAAATAATGTGTCCCAAAAACTGGACCTCGCGCAACCAGAACTCGCATTTGGAAAACTTAGCATATAACTTCTCCTGTCTCAAGATGTCAAGTACCAAACGCAAATGCATTTCATGATCGGATTCAGACTTAGAGTATATCAATATATCATCAATAAACACAATCACAAACTTATCAAGATAAGGTCGACAAATTCTATTCATCAAATCCATGAAGACAGCCGGAGCATTTGTCAACCCAAAAGGCATAACGAGGAATTCATAATGGCCATTTCTGGTGCGAAAAGCTGTCTTAGGGATATCCTCTTCGCAAACCCGTACTTGATGATAACCCGACCTCAAGTCAATCTTAGAGAAATAGGAAGACCCTTGTAATTGATCAAACAATTCATCTATTCGGGGCAAAGGGTATTTATTCTTTATGGTTCTCTTATTCAACTCCCTATAATCAATACACATCCGAAGGGTGCCATCCTTCTTTTTAACAAACAACACAGGTGCACCCCAAGGAGACGAACTAGGTAAACCTTTGTCTAAAAGTTCCTGAATTTGGGTCATCATTTCACGAATTTCGGAGGGAGCTAGTCTATAAGGAGCCTTAGCTACAAGAGTAGAACCCGGAATCAGGTCAATTTTATATTCCACCTCTCTAAAGGGAGGCAACCCAGGCAATTCATCAGGAAAGACGTCGGGGTAATCAGAAACCACCCGGACATCGGAAATGGTTTTATTTTGCATCAATTATATAGGCCAGGTAGGATACACACCCCTTAGCTAGAGATTTACTAGCTTTCATCATTGAAATCATAGGTATACTACCTCTCTCCCGTTCCCCTCGAGCCACGACATATGACTTATCCGAGATTGGGATTTTAATTAGTTTCTTATGGCACTCTATGCTTGCTTTATTCTTACTTAACCAATCCATGCCTAAAACCGCATCAAAACTAGGAATAGGCATCAATAAGAAAGAAATCGGAAAGCTATGGTCCTCAATCAATATGCTAGCCCCAGTCACCGAGGTGGTAACCGGAACTATTTTGCCATTTGCTATCTCAACTTCAATGGGGTTTGTAATGCAAGTAGGAGTCAATTTCAGTTTATCACAGAAAAGCATAGATATAAATGAGCAATTGGCTCCCGAATCAAACAGAACATTTGCTGGTACAGAGTTGATAAGAAATGTACTAGTTATGACATCTTCGGTTCTGACAGCTTCATCAACTGTCATTTGGAATGCTCTGCCCGTTGCCGTTGGAGGATTCTTTCTTTTCTGGCCAGATGGCGAAGACCCTCCGATCGTACCCGTCTTTTGTTTTCCCGCCTCCGGACACAAACCCGAACGATGTCCTTCCTTATGGCAATTCCAACACACATGCCTAGGAAACGCACAATCCTTGATGTCATGACCAAGTTGTCCACATTTGATACACATAGCAGTTTGAGGAGTGCAAGGACCCGTGTGCCTCTATTTACAATTGTGGCACCAATTCGATCTATCCAACACATTACCACTCGAACCTTGCTTTCTAGGCTGATGAGACCCATGCCATTTCTTCTTTCTAGGACTACTTGAAGAATCACCTTTAGGTTTCAATGCCAACTTACCCTTAATTTCCAAATCTTTGGCTCTAACATCTCCATCCACAGATTGGGCCAAATCAAAAGCTTGGGTAAGGGAACCCGCTAGTCTCACCGTCATTCGATAATCATGGGGCAACGTTCCTACAAAATGGTCAATCTGAGTACGTTCATCCGGTACCCATTGTTGCACAAACCTTAGTTTTTCGGTGAATAGAGAAATGAGGTCATCCATGGTCATCCTATCCGTCATTCGCAAATCCATAAACTCCCGTCTAATGCGGGTCATATCAAATCCAGAACAGTATTTCTTACAAACCTCATGGTGGAAATCGGACCACCTAATAGATGCTCTTTGTTGTGGGGTGAAATGTGATGTAATGGAATCCCACCAACCCATTGCCGGTCCCTTGAGAAGTTGCACTGCAAATGGGACCTTAACTTCCTCCTCACATCGACACACCTCGAATTTCCTATCAACATCCCTCAACCAATCCAAGGTAACCGAGGGATTTGTACTACCCGAGTACTCGGACGGTCCACTAGACCTAAAAGTCTTGAAAGAGCATAGCTTAGGCTGATTCTGAGCCTGAAATGACGGGGTCCGATAACCAGAAGACCCAGAAGCAAATGAAGTCGAAGTCTGATAAGTACTATATAGTTGCTGTTGTTGATAAAAAGGCTGAGATACGGGAATCTGTGATGTTACCAAAGGGGGTGGCACCGCACTAACAAGAGGGGGCATTGATTGCAAAACCCGCTGAGAGGACAAGGCCTGCTGTTGCTGCAAAAACTGCTGCTCAATTGCCTTAAGTCTAATATTTTCAGACTCCAAATGTAACATATAATCATCATGGTCAAATTCTCCAGCTGTAAAAGAAGTGCCAGTCTGACCCTGACTAACATTATGGTTTTCCGGAGGGGTGACATTTGTTCTAGGGACATCATTGGGTGGATCGGTCGGATGTTCAGTATCTGCCATATCCTGCACCACATTACATCTCACAACTCGTTAATTGTTAGTACCTACATACTAACCAATTCTTCTATCATAGCTAAATCCCACACCCTGGAATGTTTGACTGACACAAATAGATTTGGGATTGAACACTTAACCCATGCTCAATTCACCCAAACCTAAGCTCAGATACCAATTTATAACACCTCAAGATTTCCAAGAACATTTTTTTTTAATCAATCGGAAGCGAAAAATACAAATCATGCATTATAAATTGCGAATATCATAATTCCCAAAAACGCAATCTATGCATGCATGATAAGTTAATACAATAATCATATTAACTACAAACATTAAGTTAGATGTTATGTAACTTCAAAACATTAGTTAGGAACAACGACATGTCATATATTCAGAGTAGGCAGTCAAACATTCTTCAAGACCAACTTCTTGCCCACCCACAACAAAAGTAATCTGCAAGAAGTGAGGAGAGGGATTAGCACGGAGCTTAATGAATGAATCACAACTACCAATCTAAACTAGCATAGCAATTGATCACCACAAAGCATCACAACAAATACATCAAAGAGGATCGGTGGTCCTTGAGGTACCCTCATGCCGCGGTGGTTCCCCAAGTAACACTTATAACCACTGAAGGCCAAACAGTGGTCTTACCGATAGTTCAGAACTATTACTACATACGACATAACTTCAATAAACAACACATGTACAAAGTCATCATGTCGTCCAAAGTAATAATACCCAAACCCAATATCATATTTGTTGAGACCTGAGCCACTGTCGAATCTGCTCAGAGTACAAGTATGCTGCCGCTGTTAGAAGTTTACCACTGCTAGTTAGTAGTTGCCACTGTCAATTAGTTTTAGTCTAACAGTGCCACTGTTGAACATGTAATTTGTATTTTGTATCAGGTACTCAACCTCTGTTAGTAATATACGAGTACCACCCCTGTTAGATATATAGATAACCACTGTTGGTTAGATATAGTCGGTTAGAGAGAATTATGGAATAGATATGATTCCATAATAGTTTGATTCTGTAAAGGACTCTATATGTTATAAATAGAGATCCTGTGAAACCCTAGAAGATACGATTCATTCTAGTTATTAGCTTCAAGGTTGTAAATCCTAACACAATTGTGTGTTCGTATTATTGTTAATAATATTGAAGCTTTTGGTTAGATATTCTGTTATATACAAGTTTATTCTTCAAGTTATTAATAAACTATTCCGCAAGCTTATTAATAATCAATCAAAGTAATACATACTAAGATCTCTAGCTGGGATCATCAAGTGGTATAAGAGCTTGATATTACTTTGATCTTGAAGAAGGTAATTGAATTTTGCAGCTTTTTCAACAAATAATAAGATGTCTACTGAAACAATGGAAGGTATTCAAGCTACAAAGATTCCCATGCTCAAACCCGATGAGTTTGAGCTATGGCAGACTAGGATTAGGCAATACATGTTGCTGACGGATTATATGATGTGGGAGGTGGTTACTAATGGACCAGTCTATACTAAGGATGCAGATGGTAAAAAGGAGGAAAGACCACCACCAAAGACTGATGCAGAGAGGAAAGAAAGAGCAACAGAGTGGAAGGCATTAAGTACTCTACTTTTTTCTATTCCTAATGAGTATCAAAGAAAATTTGAGAACTGTGAAGATGCTCAGGTTCTCATGGAAGCAATTGTTAAGAGATTTGGTGGTAATGACAACACCAAGAAGAATAAGAGATCTCTTCTCAAACAACAATTTGAAAACTTTACAGGTGTAAAGTCTGAAACTTTGACTCAGACTTTTGATAGATTTCAAAAACTTGTGGGTGATCTTGAAAATCACAATGTTAAGATTGATAAGGATGATTTGAATAGGAAGTTTCTAAGATCACTAGGCACATATTGGAATATGTACACTGTGGGACTTAGACAAAGTGCAGATCTTGAAGAAAAGGAGATTGAAGATCTATACAATGATCTGAGGAACTTTGAGCCTGAGGTGATGGCTCTGAAACAGTCCAATGGTAGCTCTAACAATGCTGCTTTTGTGTCTGTTGGTGAATCTGGTAGTTGTAGCACATCTGGTGCTAATGATAATGTCTTGGAAGCTTTCTTTGCAAGTCATGTGAATTCATCCTTAACAACAGAGGATTTGGAACAGGTTAATGAAGAGGATCTTGAAGAGATGGATTTGAGATGGCAGATGGCTATGATCACTATAAGGGCAAAAAGGTTTATGCAGAGGTCAGGGAACAGAAACTTTACTTACAAGAGAGATGGTGTAGCTGGATTTGACAAGAGCAAGGTGGAGTGTTTCAACTGTCACAAGATGGGACACTTTGCTAGAGAATGCAAGAGCACACGGACTGGAGGATCTCAGAATACTTCTAATGGTATTGTAAGAAATAATTCTGGTCCTCAGAGAAGATTGGTACCTGTTCAGAACACCACTTCAGATTCATTGGTTGCACAAGATGGGATGGGAGGATTTGACTGGAGTGACCAGGAAGAGCTTGTAGTCAAGAATCAAGCTTTGATGGCTGTCACAGAAGAACCAGAGCCTTCAGACATTCCATATGAGGTACAATCTAAATTATGTTCTCCTACATGTAAGAAAATGGTTAAATTTTATAGGGATCATAATATGGTTGTGTGTAATGAATTGAAAGCTAGTGTGGAGAAGAGTCAACATGCAATTTTAGCTATTGAAAACTTAGAAAGACAGATAAAAGCTTTTGAAAAGAATGAATCACAATTTCACTTAGATATTAAATATCTGAATTGGGAAAAGAAAGCTTTACAAACAAAAGTTGATATGCTAAGTGCAAAGTTGGCTGAGGCAATTTCTGATAAAGAATCAATAAGGTTGAAAGTAGATGAATTGGAAAATGCTTCAAAAGGTGTTCAAAACTTAATCAAGTCTCAAATTCATGATAAATTAAAAATTGGATTAGGTTACAACCTTAATGCTGTACCCCCACCTTATAATCATACTTACTTCCCATCTAAACTTGAGTTTGACTTAGAAAAACTTAAGGTTGGTGTGTCTGAGGAGGTTAAAAAGGTAGATCCAGTATTTAATTGTGCTAATAATGTAAATTTTGATAAAGTGGATGTATCTGATTGGACTGAGGAAGATGAGAGTGATAGTGATAGCTCATCTAGTGGTAATTCTGTGGATGATTGTGTTAAGCCTATTACTGGTCTAGTTTCTGAACTAAATAGTACTAAACTAGAAGAGGGTAAAAAGATGTTTGTTGAGAAAGCAAAGGCTCAGATAGATCAAGTTAGAAAAACCAATAAATCTAGATCTGGTCTAGGTTATGTGCACAAAAGAGTCAATACTGAATCAAAAGATAAGTCGAAAGATACATCTGAGTGTGATAAATGTGCATGTAAATCAAACAGGTCTGATTTAAATACTGCAAATAATGTAAGTAAATCCATTCCCAGGGGTAATCAGAGAAATTGGAACCAATTGGTTTCACAAAGGCTGGGTAATGGGTTTGAATGTGTGAAAAGAAAATCATGTTATATTTGTGGTAGGTATAATCATCTTCAACAGGACTGTTACTACAATCCTAAAAATAATAGGAACAATGGTAACGGACAAATGTTGAAAATTAAGCCAAACAGAGGCAAAGCTGCAGCCCCTGTTAATGCTGCAGCAGTGCCACTGTCAAAGGATAACAGAGGCAAGACAAGAACAGGGGAGGGTTTGACCACTGTCAGGAATGGTACCTCTGATGGTATTAAACATTTCAAAAGAATGTTTATACCAAGTAAAGCTACCACTGATAGGGTAATAAATACGAATTTAAAGGTGACCACTGTCAGACCATTAACCCCTGTCAGGTCTAAAACAGATTGTTTTTGGAAACATAAGAATGCATCTACATCAAATGTATCCAAAATCAATGGAGCATTGAGATCAATCACCTTTAAGAGGGTTGATATAAAAAATGCTCATGGGAAACCCAAAGCCAAATTGGTTTGGGTTCCCAAGAGAAACTAATATGTTTTCTTTTTATATGTGCAGGGCAAGCCTAAGAGCTTATGGCACATTGATTCTGGCTGCTCAAGGCACATGACTGGAGATAGGGAAAAGCTGCAGAACTTCAAAGCATTTGATGGAGGAAATGTAGCATTTGGCAGCAATCCTAAAGGAGGTAAGATCACTGGAAAAGGTAAGGTAAAAAGCAGTAAGCTCACTTTCAATGATGTATATTATGTTGAGCAATTGAGATATAATTTGCTTAGTGTGAGTCAAATCACAGATAAGCAAAATCCTGTTTATTTCACTGACACAGAATGCCTTATACTTTCTGAAAAACTCAAAATACCTGAAGAAATATATCAAAGAAGTGAAGGATTATAAAGAAAATATTCACATCAATCATGATAGATCATTAAGGATAATTGAATGGAAAGGAATTAAATCAAAAGTTGCTGATGGTGATAAAGAACAGATCAAGATTGTTAGAGAGAATGGGGATAAGCACTACTTGTCATCTGTTACTGATGTGCTTAAGAATGTGAATAGATTGGACATTCTAGATCTGTTTGAGCTAAACAGTCAAGGAGATAGACAGGCTTCATTGGTGATTATAGAAAGAGAATTGGGAAGATGTCTGAATATGCTGTTTGAGCCTGAGCCATTCATCAATTTGTTCCTACATTGTATTGATGCTGTGAATACTTGGAGACATTTTGTTAGAGCTGGAGTTCATATGATTCTATTCAGAAGTGGAATGTCAATCTACATGCTTGATGATAGAAGATATGTTCTGGGAACTCAGACTCTGAGAAATGTGCTTGCTTCTCAATTGAAAACTACAGTTATATCAGAAGGAGCGTTCAATGCTTTATATATGGTGCTTAATCAGTTTCATAAAAGAATGGAGTTGGAAAAAATGAAAGAGGAGGAGAGAAGGAGAAAACAAAATCAAACTCAGAAAGATGAAAAGAAAGATGAAGAAACTTGATTCATTGCTGGGAATGATCAAGTTTAGGGGGAGATTGTTGAGACCTGAGCCA
Source organism: Helichrysum umbraculigerum (assembly GCA_949592205.1). Taxonomy (NCBI): domain Eukaryota; kingdom Viridiplantae; phylum Streptophyta; class Magnoliopsida; order Asterales; family Asteraceae; genus Helichrysum; species Helichrysum umbraculigerum. The sequence continues at coordinate 379,619,601 of CATIUR010000001.1, read as the reverse complement.
CTGTCGAATCTGCTCAGAGTACAAGTATGCTGCCGCTGTTAGAAGTTTACCACTGCTAGTTAGTAGTTGCCACTGTCAATTAGTTTTAGTCTAACAGTGCCACTGTTGAACATGTAATTTGTATTTTGTATCAAGTACTCAACCTCTGTTAGTAATATACGAGTACCACCCCTGTTAGATATATAGATAACCACTGTTGGTTAGATATAGTCGGTTAGAGAGAATTATGGAATAGATATGATTCCATAATAGTTTGATTCTGTAAAGGACTCTATATGTTATAAATAGAGATCCTGTGAAACCCTAGAAGATACGATTCATTCTAGTTATTAGCTTCAAGGTTGTAAATCCTAACACAATTGTGTGTTCGTATTATTGTTAATAATATTGAAGCTTTTGGTTAGATATTCTGTTATATACAAGTTTATTCTTCAAGTTATTAATAAACTATTCCGCAAGCTTATTAATAATCAATCAAAGTAATACATACTAAGATCTCTAGCTGGGACCATCAATATTGACCCCTGACAATCTCACATTCCATAATCATCATGGCAATATGTAACTTATACAAAGTATAACGGTAGAACATGTTTACCCGTTGTAACCAGATTGTTACAACTAATTTAGACTGAGAGTCAATGATCCACTCACCCTTACTGTCACAGTCTCCACTCAGAGATCTAATCTTTCTGAGTCTTCGTTTTATCCGAGAACATAACAAAACCGAATTAGTCTATAAATCATGATTTGTCATGTTCTATACAAATATATTAATCAAATAAGTGAACATAAAATACATCTAATTCTATTTAAATATCACGAGTGAATAAGTCACAAGTTATCAAATTTGCCAAAGTATCACATGCAAACGTGATCCGGAAAGGAGTGGCGGAATCGCGTTTCTCAGTTCAAACCCTTCTGTTACCAAAACACACTTGGCAACGCGATCCGGACAAGGTGCTGGGATCGCGTTCCCAAGAACAGAATCAACTCGACTCGGATTTTCACTAACTAACGCGATCCGGAACAAGAGGGCTGGATCGCGTTTCAAAGAAGGGATCTGGACTGAGGTAAAATAACACTATGGAACGCAATCCAGGCTTGATGGCTGGATCGCATTTGTCACTTTTCCAGCGACAAAAAACCAGGTCAAGAACACTATCAGCTCGACCTAATTCCCAAATTTCACCCATTTCAGTTGCAATACACGATTTTGACACACAATTTACTTCAAGTATCATCACATATCATGTTATAACAACAAATAACTATCATCAAAACGCAATTCCATGCTTGATCACTCATTTAACCTAATTACTTTAAACCCTAACATATATGCATACAATTAGGCAATTTAACTTACAATCAAGATGATGACAAGATGAAGCTGATGATGATAAGAAGCTTGAATCAAAACACTAGCTAGTTCTTCACTTCCTTTGATTTACCTTAAATTTGTATATGTTTGTGTATTCTTGAGGTTATAGGGAGAAGAGGGAAAAATGAGTTAGGTCGATCCAACTAACCACCAAAGCCTATAAGAGATGAAATACTATACCCGCTCTAAATCTATTGTCTGGAACCTAAAACCAATTTGCGAGAAAATAAGTTTTATTATACCTTCAACTAAATTAATGTAAAACAATTAATACTTTATTTATCACAATAGGTCTTTTGACCATTTAACCTATTAATTTCAATTAACCAATTAATACAAATTATTTATAAACTCAATTAAATAATCAAATGAATTAAGTAAATTACCAAATTTCTCCTAGGCCCGAGAAAAGGGTGTTACAATACATGCTAAAATGGGTCAACATAAAGTTGGTGAGCTCATAGGTTTAAACAGTTGTAAATAAGAACATGAACCACAAGATTTATATAGTTGTTTGCACAATGCAAAATAAAGTATACTATTGACATGAACTCATGTATTTGAAACTTAACAAATTCTGCTGCCTCCTGTAAGTGTCTAATCTAGCTACTTAATGGGTCAAATAATTATGCGTCCGTTTTGATTATCAGTCAAGTTAGTGCAACTAACCCGAACATAGGTGTCAGCCTAATAGATCTATTCACAACATTCGCGTTTTAGTTCCATAATTAACGAACCATGAAATTGAGGTCTTATTATTGGATTAGTTCTGCTACCCATGCAATAAGTATATGTTTTCCTGTACTTATGTTCATAAAAAGCCTGCGCATGTATTCTCACCCCAATAAAACAAGTAAAAAGGGGCTATGAGACTCACCTTAGTCGTGAGTGCTAGCGTTTCAAAAACAAATGTGTGTTTTTCCCAAGGTAGCCTCCTAGCGCCCTAAACACATAAGGTTATTCGTATAAGTAGATGGCTAATAGCCCATCTATGCTGGTTGTTCACTCAAATTGATAAATATGTGTGGTCGCGTTTTCACATATTTATAAAATGTTTTCAGATGTATATGGTGTTGGGTTTTCTAATCCCTAACTAGATTATTATATGCACAGCGGAATAACAAAACTTTTAAATAATCTAAGACAATTAGGAAACTAAAACCCTAAGGGATCTTTAACTTTAACAACATAGTACAATGAATAAATTTGGACAAAGAGAATATAAAGAAAACACTAACCTTAGAGAAAACCTATTTCTCACAAGTAGACCAACGAGCAGAGCTTCGTTACTTGGAGGCAAGTACCCAAAGTAGAATACCTCTAATGCTTCACACCCAAAAACCCAAGAGAAAGTCGAATTTTCGGAATACTTGAAAATTCGTATCTGATTCGTGTGTTTATGAAGGTATAAGATGTCCCTATTTATAGTTGTGGAAGAAACCCTAAGGTTTGCTGAATTCGATTCCCAACCGGCGGTTGGACCTTCCAACCGGCGGTTGGAGCTGTTAGTCTTGGACTCCAAGTCTGCGACTTCCACCGCCTAGAAACCCTAATCCCAACCGGCGGTTGGGTCTTCCAACCGGCGGTTGGATCAGATTCTGGAATCTTCCGCCAAATTTAATTACTTTTAATTTCTAATTAATAAACTATTATTAATTAATCAAACAATTAAATATAATATTAATACTATTAATATTATCCTTCATCTTTCTCTTGACTGTTTATGAGGGCAACCCAAAAAGGACTTTACCATTAATGATAGTTTCACCAATTTGTTATGATATTGGACACTATTCCAACAGTTTCCCACTTGGACAATTCATCAACTACTATTGATCTCAAGGCTATATCACATTAACTATGTAAAGTGTGCATCCAAGCAACTGCTGAACTCTGATCTAATCTTTGAGTTAGTCCTTTAGATAAGTGATCAACCATTCCTTTGTTTCACGATATCTGATGAACCAAGACATGGATTATAATCAATCTCAAGATTCATATATGTTTTCCGATTTCCGATTATATTGACTATATGAGACTACTGAACTATCACTTTAGTCTCGGCCAGGCCTAGCACTTTTTAAGTCAAACTTTAATTATCAGAGGGCCCATGATATCTCTTTTCCATTTTAGGCAAAAGGAACAAATAAATATCGACTATATAGCACTAATCAACTCATCATATCATACCTATCATACCCTTTATAACTGGCATTTACGCACAGCGTTTGAATAGACTAAAGTATAACAGACTCGAAGAACTAGATACTCATGTATCTCCATTTTAAGAATAGAAGATATTATCATCTTAAAATCACTCGTGATTTAATCCATGAAGTGATCTCTTTAAGTGCGGGTTTCTCCTATACTTAAATCCCCATTAAGTACCCATGAGTGTTGCAGCAATCTCCATGCCATGTCTAATCTCCATAGACATCTACTAACACTCCATGACAGTCTTGATTCACCACATACTTCCTATAGTGTGATCGACTGAGGAGGTTTGAGTAAGAACTTATTACTATGGAAGTGGTGTCTAAAATATGCAAAACTGAAACACAACGACAAACAATAGTAAATGGTAGAACTCCTTCCCATTAAAAATCTCCATTATTAATCACCAAGTCTATTACAGTTTCTATCATTGTTTATAACGTTTCAAATTCAAACTAATCAACTAAAACTTTACATTATCTCTTAAACCTATGCTCCTAGCATGTTCATCGTGCTTGGACTTTCCTAGAGGCTTTGTGAAAGGATCAGCTGGATTATCCTCTGATCTTATGCTCTTCACAATTACATGTTCTTCTTCGACTTTCTTTCGAACAAAAGGGTTTTTCCTTTCAATGTGCTTTGACTTTCCGTGATCCTTGGGTTCTCTATTCAAGGCAACTGCACTTTCGTTATCACAGATTATAGCAATAGGATCTTGCACCGTTGGAACAACTCCAAGATCTCCAATGAAATTCCTCATCCAGATAGCTTCCTTTCCCACTTCACTAGCCGCAATGTACTCAGACTCACATGTAGAATCTGCTACTGTGTCTTGCTTAGAACTTTTCCATGTCACCGCTCCCCCATTCAGTAGAAATACCCAACCAGACTGTGATCGACAATCATCTTTGTTTTTTTGGAAACTAGCATCACTATAACCCGTTACTCTAAATTCTTCTTCTCCACCATAAACCAAGAACCTGTCTTTAGTATTTCTCAAATACTTAAGAATATTCTTTACAGCTGTCCAATGACCTTCACCAGGATTCTGCTGATCTCGACTCACTAAGCTCAAAGCAAATGAGACATCAGGCCTTGTACACGTCATGGCATACATGATCGATCCTATAGCCGAAGCATATGGGATTCGACTCATTCTGTCCAATTCTTGTTCAGACTTTGGACATAGATCCTTACTGATCTTAATGCCATGATTCAAGGGTAAGTTCCCTTTCTTAGAATTTTCCATATTGAATCTTTTCAATATTTTATCTATGTACGTATCCTGGCTGAGTCCTATGAGACGTTTTGACCTATCTCTGTAAATCTTTATACCTAGGATATATGCTGCATCTCCAAGATCTTTCATAGCGAAACACTTTCCCAACCATTCTTTTACACTTTGTAAAGTCGGGATATCATTTCCTATGAGCAGTATATCATCCACATACAATACCAAGAATACTACAATACTCCCACTGAACTTGATATATATACATGACTCATCTTCACTTCTAGAAAATCCAAACTCTGTGACCTTTTCGTGAAAGCAGAGATTCCAGCTACGAGAGGCTTGTTTAAGTCTATAAATGACCTTTTCAAGCTTGCACACTCTATTAGGATACTTTGCATTTTCAAAACCTTCCGGTTGTGTCATGAACACATCCTCTGTCAGCTTCCCGTTAAGGAAGGCGATTTTGACATCCATCTGCCAAATTTCATAGTTATGAAATGCAGCTATGGCTAGCATAATCCTAATTGACTTAATCTTAGCTACAGGTGAGAAAGTTTCCTCATAATCAATCTCATAGGTTTGAGTATAGCCCTTTGCTACCAACCTAGCTTTATAAGTGTGTACTTTCCCATCCATGTCTGTCTTCTTCTTGAAGATCCACTTACAACCCACCGTCTTAAGACCGGGTGTAGTGTCAACCAAATTCCAAACTTGATTGTCATACATAGACTGAATTTCGCTTTTCATAGCTTCCTTCCATTTAGCAGCCACAGGGCCTGCCATCGCTTCCTTGTACTTAGCAGGCTCATCTAATTCACCAAGTGTACAATCACTTATTGTAACACCCCCAAATTCACTGTTTAGCGGAAGCAAGTTTTGGGGTGCTACTAATCAAATATCACAGCACAAAGATAAAGCAAACGACATCTATATGCAACGTTTGTAAATTAGTTACATTCCATAGATATAATGTTTGAAAACTTAGTGTTTTCGTATAAAAAATGTAGTTTCCTAGAATCCACGCGTATAGCGGGAGATTCTATTACATAATCGAAATATACAAAAGATAATGATAAGAATCTCCGTTAATGCAGTTGTGTTGAAATCATGCGACTCCAGCTAAGTCCTGGAGTAATCCTACTCCGTCCGGGTACCTGAGAAAACATGCTAAAAAGGTCAACACGAATGTTGGTGAATCTCACAGGTTTGTAAGTAGTATCAGTTTTGAACACAAGATTTCATCAGTAGTGCCCGCAGGCGTAAATCAGTATTTGCAATCCAGCAAACGTAAAACCAGTATTTGCAATCCAGCAAATGTAAATAAGTAAGTTATACCGTTGCCATGAGGCTCATAATCGAAGCTTAACCCGTAAGTAATAAGTTGCTCCCGTGACATGCTCGTAACTGAGCAAGCATATGTAACGAATAATAGTCGCCCGTTTATACAGAACGGTTCGTGGTAGCGCTACTACCCCGGGCGGGAAGGGTCATTTCCCTAATGGATCCATTAACTAGTGTTCGCGCTTAAGTCCATAACTAACGATATATGATGGAGAGACTTCTGTAAATAGTAAACAACTCATGCAATTCCATTTGGTATAGTAAACAGTTTTAGTACTTGTGTTCAAGGAAAAGTAGTAGCATGTTTCTCCCCCAATAAGATAAAACAGTAAAAGTGGGGCCGTAAGACTCACCTGAGTCTTGTAGTAATCAGTAGCAAATAGCAAGTAGTAAGTAAAGCAAGTAGGTTCTCCGAACCCGTAACCTTCAAATGCCTAAACATATGAGGTTATGTAAGTATGTGTCCCGCAAGACGTTTCGTTTAGTTGTACACAACTAGTATGCCCGATGTCTGTTTAAGTGTTCGTAATCGTTTGTCTTTAGAAAACATATTTGGCCCGTTGGTGACGATTGTAATAATAATTTACAAAGTATTATTATTGTTTTAGTGAAAATACCTTCAAAATTTCCAAGTTTTTCTGTTTTCTGCGACATAATTTGCGACACAAAAGTTTGGTATGCGACACAAGGGTTGTGTCGCATAGGAATGCGATACAAGAGCTTTGCGACACAAGGGTTGTGTCGCATAAGCGTTCGATGCTAAATCAATAGCGACATAAGGGTTGTGTCGTATTTGGTTTACGACACACGGTGCGACATAATGGTACGACACAAAATACGACACAATATGGTTTATGCGACACAACATGCGACACAAGCGTTGTGTTGCAAAGATGAACACCAGCCCAGAAAGTTTCGATTGTCGTGATTTTTCGACCAAAAACGCAATTCTAATATATTTTTAAGCTGTAAAATCGTGTTTTATTCATACCTATGGACAATACTAAGTTGTGTAAACATTATAACATCAAAATATTACACCAAATGAATATATCTAGGAATTTAGATATTTTCTTACAAATGTAAATCGAGAGAGATGGAGGCCGAAATTGATGATGATGCTTTTGTTAATCTTGTTCCTCTCTTGATGGTGATTCCGAAAATGCAATTTTTGTGGTCGGATTTGTAATTCCGAAAATTTGAGAGAATTTGGGGAGAGAGTTTTGGTGTGTGTGTGTGTTTTGAAATAATGAAAATGAAAGAGGAGGAGAGGTGGTGATGTTGGCTGATCCAAAAGAGGAGGGAGGGGAAAACACTCCCCAAAATACAGTATTTGCTCCGTGTTCGTTTAATCCTTCGTTTTTAGTATTTAACCAAACAGTTATATTTTTAAAACGTGACTGGGGTATTTTGATAAAAATACCTTGAAATTAGTTATAAAAACATTTGTCGAGATATTTAAATTATTTGATTCGCGTTTAATACGTTTCTGCTAAAATACTCATAATGTTGTCGCGCTAATCTAATAGTGTCCGTTCGAATATGTATTTATACAGTAAAATACGTTCCCATTATTTAAGTAAGTTTTGTCACCAACGTCCAAGTAAAATGTATCGGACTCCGTCCGGTTAATCTGTACGATTTATCCAAATCGCGTAAGTACACACATATATATAAATCACCTTATATATACAAATAGAGTCTGTAATTAGTCCTATTACATACTAATTACAACTAGTTACAAATAATTAGGCAAAATTAATTATCCTAATTAGGCAGGTGTTACACTTATCTTATCCTCTTTTTCTATTTGGTAACCATAATAGAACTCAGGAGGATTGGTGGGATTCGATTACTTCTGTGTTATCTCCTTTTCAGAAAGCATCTATCCGATGGCCTGATTTTCATAATGAAGTTTGTAAGCAGTATTGTTCAAACTTTGATATAGCTCGGATTCGAAAGGAGTCTATGGATTTGCAATTAACTGATAAAATGTCAATGGATGATTTGATTAATCAGTTTTCAGAGAAACTTAGGTTTGTTCAGCAGTGGGTTCCTGATGAGAGTACCAGAATTGAACAGTTTGTGGGTACTTTACCTAATCATTATCGAACTTCAGTGAGGTTAGCTGGATTTCTTTCCCAAGCTTTTATGTTAGCTCGGTCAGTTGACAGTGATTTGAGACCTCAAGAGGCGCCAAGTAAAGAAATGGTTTCTTAGAAATCTAGGAGTGAATCTTCTAGTAAAGGTAAGCAGCGGTGGCAAGGAAATCAACAGGGTAAGAAACAAGAAAGTCGGGGTGGTACTTCTGATCGTCCCAATTGGTGTATTAAATGGAGAGCTAGACATTTTGGGCCATGTACTGTGCAAACCACCAGATGTGTGAAATGTGGTGTGATTGGGCATGAAGCCAAAGATTGTGTTTTTCCTACTTATGTGTGTTGGAATTGCCATAAGGAAGGTCATCGTGCAAATCAGTGTACCGAGGCTAAGAGACAGGGTTCTGGGTCGGTTGTTAGTTCGTCATCTTCCGGTCAGAAGCGGAAGACTCCGCCATCTGTAGTTAGTAGGGCTTTTCAGATGACAGTGGATGAAGCTGTCCATACAGATGACGTGATCACGGGTACTTTTCTTGTAAATTCTGTACCAGCTCGTGTTTTGTTTGATTCAGGTGCAAATTGTTCGTTTGTATCTATGTACTTCTGTGATAAGTTGAAAATGATGCCTACTGTGATTACAAACCCTATTGAAGTAGAAATAGCTAGTGGCAAGTCAGTTCCTGTTACCACTTCGGTAATTGGAGCTAGTATTATGATAGATGGCCAGACTTTCCCAATTTCCTTTCTGTTGATGCCGATTGCTAGTTTCGATGTGATTATTGGCATGGATTGGTTAAGTCAGTGTAAAGCAAGTATAGATTGCCACAATAAGCTGATTAGAATTCCAATATCTGAAGAGTCATATGTTGTGGCTCGAGGAGAACGGGATAATGCTTGTATACCTTTAATTAGTATGATGAAAGCTAGGAAATCTTTGTCCAAAGGCTGTGAATCGTATCTAGCTTATGTGATTGACGCTAAGTTAGAAAAGAAATCTCTTTCTGATGTACCGGTTGTTTCTGAGTATCCGGAAGTGTTCCCTGATGAATTACCTGGTTTACCACCGGTTAGGGAAGTTGAATATCAGATTGATCTTGTTCCTGGCTCTTCACCTATAGCCAAAGCCCCTTATAGATTAGCTCCGTCTGAGATATGAGAAATGATGAATCAGATACAAGAGTTGTTGGATAAAGGGTTTATTAGACCTAGTTCTTCTCCCTGGGGTGCACCAGTTCTGTTTGTGAAAAAGAAAGATGGGTCTTTTAGAATGTGCATTGATTATAGGGAATTGAATAAACGGACAGTAAAGAATAAATATCCTCTGCCTCGTATAGATGATTTGTTTGATCAGTTGCAGGGATCTTCGTTTTATTCAAAGATTGATTTGAGGTCAGGTTATCATCAAGTTCGTGTTCGTGATTGTGATATTCCTAAAACTGCATTTCGAACCAGGTATGGTCATTTTGAATTCCTGGTTATGCCTTTTGGATTAACGAATGCTCCAGCAGTTTTTATGGATTTGATGAACCGTGTTTGTCGACCTTTTCTTGATAAATTTGTGATTGTATTTATCGATGATATTTTGGTATATTCTAAATCCGAATCAGAACATGGAATGCATTTGATGTTAGTATTGGAAACCTTAAAGAGAGAACATTTGTATGCAAAGTTTTCTAAATGTGAATTTTGGATTCGGGAAGTATAGTTTTTGGGTCATATTATTTGTAATGATGGTGTTAAAGTTGATCCTTCAAAGATTGAAGCTGTAATGAATTGGAAGGCTCCAAAGTCTGCTTCTGAAATAAAGAGTTTTCTTGGTTTGGCGGGTTATTACCGGAAGTTTATTAAAGATTTTTCTAAAATTGTCGGTTCGTTGACTAAATTGACCCGTAAGGATGAAAAGTTTGTGTGGACTGAACAACAGGAAATAGCTTTTCAGACTCTGAAACATTTGTTATGTCAGGCTCCTGTATTAGCATTGCCAGATGGGTCCGATGATTTTATTATTTATTGTGATGCATCGATTGCTGGTTTGGGTTGTGTTTTAATGCAACGAGATCGTGTGATTGCTTATGCTTCTCGTCAGCTCAAACCTCATGAAAGAAATTATCCTACCCATGATCTAGAACTTGCAGCGGTTGTATTTGCTTTGAAAATCTGGAGGCATTACTTGTATGGTACCAAATGTATTATTTGTATAGATCACAAGAGTCTTCAGTATATATTTTCACAGCAAGAGTTGAATATGAGGCAGAGAAGATGGTTAGGGTTAATCAAAGATTATGATTGTGAGATTAAATACCATCCAGGGAAAGCCAATGTTGTTGCTGATGCTTTAAGCCGTAAGGTAACTTCTGATCGAGTTTATTTTATGCGTTTAGAAGTTTCTTCTGGTTTGGTGGGTCAGATAAAAGCTGCACAATTAGAGGCCTTGTTAGATCATAAATTGTAATCTGAAATTATGTTGAATCGAAAGGAATTGTTATTGGATGATTCGAGAGGATTAAAAACCTTTCAGTCTCGTGTTTGGATTCCTTTGTTTGGTGGTCTTCGGGATGTTATTCTGAATGAAGCCCATAAGTCCAGATTGTCTGTACATCCTGGAAGTACGAAAATGTATAATGACTTGAAACCTTTGTATTGGTGGCCTACAATGAAGATGGATGTAGCAAGGTTTGTTAGTTCTTGTCATATTTGTTCTCAAGTTAAAGCTGAACACCAGAAGCCGTATGGATCGTTGAAACAGCTTGAGATTCCTGAATGGAAGTGGGAACATTTGACTATGGATTTTGTTACCAAGTTGCCTCGAACTGCCCGAGGAAATGATATGGTTTGGGTTATTGTTGATCGATTGACCAAGAGTGCTCATTTTCTCGCTACTAGTGAAACTGCATCTTTGAGTAAGCTTGCACAGTTATATGTGAATGAGATTGTTTCTCGACATGGTATTCCTTTATCGATTGATTCTGATAGAGATCCGAGGTTTGTATCTCATTTTTGGCAAAGTTTGCAGCATGAATTGGGTACACGTGTGAATCTCAGTACAGCTTATCATCCTCAAACCGATGGTCAGTCAGAACGCACGATTCAGACGCTTGAGGATATGTTAAGAGCTTGTATTCTAGAGTATGGTGGTTCTTGGGATTCTCATTTGCCATTAGTTGAGTTTGCTTATAATAACTCATATCATTCTAGTATCGGCATGCCTCCATATGAAATGCTTTATGGTCGCCGTTGTAGAACTCCAACTTGTTGGCTAGAGGCAGGTGAGAAACAATTTGCAGGTCCAGATATTGTTCAAATGACAGCTGATAAAGTGGCAGTGGCTCGTGAAAAGTTGAAAGCTGCACGTGATAGACAGAAACAATATGCTGATCCTAAACGTCGACCAGTTACTTTTGTTGAAGGTGAACTTGTTTACTTGAAAGTTTCGCCTTGGAAAGGGGTAATTCGGTTTGGGAAACGTGGCAAATTGGCTCCTCGATATATTGGACCGTTTAGAATTCGTCAGATTGTTAATGATCAGTCTGTTACATTGGATCTTCCTCCAGAGCTTGCTGGTATTCATGACGCGTTTAACATTTGTTATTTGAGGAAATGTAACGTTGAGGACCAGTCTCAGATTCTTCCTTTGAAAGATTTGAAAGTTGATCAGAGTCAGAAGTTAGTAGAAGAACCAGTTGAACTTCTCGACAGAAAAGTTACCAAACTTAGGAAGAAACAGATTCCCATGGTGTTAGTAAAGTGGAAACATAGTTTAGGTTCAAACCTAACTTGGGAAACTGAGGATAGTATGAGATCCAGATATCCTGGATTATTTGATCGTGATGAGATTTCGGGGACGAAATCTTCCTAGGGGGGGGAGAGTTGTAACATCCTCTCTTCTGGTCCGGTAATTTCTAATTTTTAATTTGATATATTTAATCGCAATAGGAATTATTTGATATTATTTGTTTATTTGCGAAACTTAATTAAATAAGCTTTAGGACTTATTGTGCTTAGTAAATTATTGATTGTTGTAATTTACTATAGTTGACGGTACAATAAAATAAGTTTCCCGCAAATGGTTTTTAGGTTTCAGACAATAGATTGAAAGGGGACTAATTTTAAGTGGATACGGGTCGGTGGGAAAAGTGAGCCGACTTATAACCTTTCTATTTTAGGAAAGTTCTTTACTTTCCTCTTTTGGAAACCTAGAACCAAACACCTACAACTTCAAATTAGAACATAACTAAGTGATCTTGAGCTGTGATCTTGGAATCAAAAACATTATCATCATCTTTGTTTCATAATCTTAAAGAGGTAAGTTTGATTTATCTTGATTATGACTAGTTCTTGATTTGAGTTGATTAATAGAAGCCATAGAAGTGTAAGGAATAAGAAGAATTGATAGAGTACATATGATACTTGTGATGTTCATAATTGAATTAGCATTGTCTTGATCTTGAATTCAAGTTCCATAAGTGAATTTCAAGTTGTGTTCTAGTTTATATTCATAATCATAATCAATGGAAGTTTTGATGTGAATTGATATTGAGTGATGTTATATGATGTACTTGTTGTAAAAATGAGGTAAATTGATGTTTAAACTTGTTATGGCACCTGAGCTTATGTGATTTGAAGTATAGAAATCGAGCAGGCCATGTAGTTGCAGGTTCAGGGGTTTTGCACGAAACCCGGGAATCCGGCGGATTCCCCTGAATCCGGCGGATTCCCCCGAAAATGAAAAGCAGGTTTTTGAGGAATACGGCGTATTCATAAACGTATTCAAGAACGTATTCGTTGGAAATTGGTCTGATCAAAACTGGAAACGAAATTGGGGTGAATCCGGTCTGGAATCCGGCGGATTCAAATGAATCCGGACGGATTCAGATGAATCCGACGGATTCAACCCTTTTTCAGGAAATTTGATTTTTTTAAATAAACTTCTTTTAATCCTTAATGTGTAAATATTATTGGATAAGTTTGTTGATATATTTAACAAATGTACATATATATTGATTGTGTTATATATGTTGTGAAATGTATCTATATATGTAATATTCGAATATAAGTGATGGTTTTAAGAACGTTGTTATTAACTTATATTTGATTTTGATTCTCAGATCCTCAAAGGGCTCAGCGAGATAAGACAGCTGAGTAAGTGAATCGAGACAATCAGGTGAGTGGATTTGAAATTCACAGTTTGATTTGGTTGTGTCAGTTTGATTTCAATCAGTAATTATAGGATTACTATTGATAGAATGTTAACTTGGAAATGATATGCCATTTGATTGGTGGTTGGTTAGCCTGTGAGCTCGATTGTTAAATACAGAGGTCAACTAGATTGTTGGTTAGACTTGATTGCTAATGTTGGTCGATTGCTAATGTTGGTCAACACAGGGCTGCGTACATGTGTTGATGGAGATTAGCATTTAGTTAGCGGTTAATCACTGTTTTGGCCTACAGTTGATCTAAGTGTTCTGATAGGGCCACCCGGAACAGGGTCCTTAGGAACCACCGTTCCTCTTGACGATATTTGTTGCATTATTGATTGTGAACATATTGCTAGCTAAATTGAATTGTAGTTGATAATTCATTCACTTAGCTTCGTGCTAATCCCTCAATTTACTTCCTGCAGGTGATGTATATTATGTGGGTAGTCAGGAAGGATGTTTTGATGCTAGGAATGTTTGAAACTTGCAACTCTGATCCAGTTTGTTATAAATAATGTTTTGTAATATATAATGCCCCGGTTTGCAAACAAGTTAACTATGTTTGTTTAGTAGTTAAACATGTTGTATAAAGGTTTGCGAAAATTTCTAGCAGAATTCTAATAAACTTTGTATTGTAAGTATGCGCTTCCTTGGTAATTAATATTATATTGTGATATAAAATGAGGGGCGTTATAAGTTGGTATCAGAGCAATAGTTTGGGGCAATTGAATATGATTGTATGTTCAATCCTAAACTTTGATTTTGTGGTGTCAAACATTCTTGGGAATGGGATTATGTACTGAATGTGAATCGGTTAGTAGGATAGGTGCTAACGATTAACGATTTGTGAGCTGTTGTTGTGTTTACAGATATGGCGGATAACGAGCAACCACCTGTTAACCCTAATAATGTCTCAAGGCCGGAAGTTACTGTTGAGACTCATGATAATCCGGCTGAGAATGCTGGTACTTCTTTCCATGCTAGAGAGGAGTTAGAAAGAGACGAGTATCTCCTTGAATTGGAAGAGGAAAACCAAGCACTTAGAATGTACAAACAACAAAAAGAGGCTGAATCTTCTCATCCTGTGTTTAGTACGATTTCACCGCCAAAACAAAAGGTGTGTTCATTTAAAACTTTTATGAGCAGTAATCCGTCTGTGTATTCTGGTAGTACAAATACTTCGGTAACTCTTGATTGGTTGAGGGATATTGAAAAGAAATTCGAAGTTTGCCAATGTGAGGAAGAGTTAAAAGTTCCCTATGCAACTCAACTTTTAAAAGGAGCAGCTATGAATTGGTGGGATTCGATTACTTCTGTGTTATCTCCTTTTCAGAAAGCATCTATCCGATGGCCTGATTTTCATAATGAAGTTTGTAAGCAGTATTGTTCAAACTTTGATATAGCTCGGATTCGAAAGGAGTTTATGGATTTGCAATTAACTGATAAAATGTCAATGGATGATTTGATTAATCAGTTTTCAGAGAAACTTAGGTTTGTTCAGCAGTGGGTTCCTGATGAGAGTACCAGAATTGAACAGTTTGTGGGTACTTTACCTAATCATTATCGAACTTCAGTGAGGTTAGCTGGATCTCTTTCCCAAGCTTTTATGTTAGCTCGGTCAGTTGACAGTGATTTGAGACCTCAAGAGGCGCCAAGTAAAGAAATGGTTTCTCAGAAATCTAGGAGTGAATCTTCTAGTAAAGGTAAGCAGCGGTGGCAAGGAAATCAACTGGGTAAGAAACAAGAAAGTCGGGGTGGTACTTCTGATCGTCCCAATTGGTGTATTAAATGTAGAGCTAGACATTTTGGGCCATTTACTGTGCAAACCACCAGATGTGTGAAATGTGGTGTGATTGGGCATGAAGCCAAAGATTGTGTTTTTCCTACTTATGTGTGTTGGAATTGCCATAAGGAAGGTCATCGTGCAAATCAGTGTACCGAGGCTAAGAGACAGGGTTCTGGGTCGGTTGTTAGTTCGTCATCTTCCGGTCAGAAGCGGAAGACTCCGCCATCTGCAGTTAGTAGGGCTTTTCAGATGACAGTGGATGAAGCTGTCCATACAGATGACGTGATCACGGGTACTTTTCTTGTAAATTCTATACCAGCTCGTGTTTTGTTTGATTCAGGTGCAAATTGTTCGTTTGTATCTATGTACTTCTGTGATAAGTTGAAAATGATGCCTACTGTGATTACAAACCCTGTTTTTAACACCCCTCGTTTCATTATAAACAATAATATAAAAATTTCGACTCGGAAGCGTATATTTAAAACATACTATCAATGTACTCAAAATGTCAATAAACTTTTTCAATTCAAAGTACAAGACATTTCAACGCACTGGGTGTTACTAAAAACATTTCTATAATTATCAAAATAACATCAGAGTTACAGCCTGTCAAACATTCCATCAATTCCAAACACTTCCTGCCCTGTCCCATATGTCCCATCTATTTCAACCTGCAGGAAGAACTGTGGTGGGGTTAGCATAAAGCTAAGTGAATGAAACTATAAACAACAGTACAACCTAGCATAACAATCTGTTTACATCAAATAACAATAAACAGAAAATCAATCAATCATTAGACATCCAATCAATGTCATACACACAACATCATGAGGATCGGTGGCCCCTGAGACACCCTAATACCGGTTTGGTACTCAAGGAACTCTTATCAATCATCTGTATTGGCCCATACAGAACTACCGATAACTTGTTGTCAATCACACACGACCTAGATCTCTAAACTGACATATCAAGTTTCCGAGATCTCCTGTCGTCTACAACAACAACAAATCCAACCATCAAATCAAGTTGACCTCAAAGTCTTACATACTAGCACAATCAGCCAAGTAAACAACTTGTTAAACTATCATGGCAAGATATCTCAACATATGCATCATATCAAAGTAATACTATAAATTACTTGTTGTAAATCAAATCATTACAACTAAATCACACTGAGGTTACAGATCCACTCACCGACTACCTCAGGCCTCCACTCAGTAGTCTAATATCACTGAGCCTTCTCCACATCTGAGAATCAATATCAAATATAAGTTAGTAATCCAGATCATCAATACATAACTTATATCAATCTTTGACATTTAGGAACTTAACATAATTAACATTACAATTACTAGTTCCTAATTGTGTATTAATGATTTACAATATAATCATTAACATATATTATCCTATAACATATATCAAGCACATTACTATCGTAATCAAACAAAATGTGATATCAGCCTATCAAGCCGCCGGCTTCTCTATGAAGCCGCCGGCTTCAAACCACCACCCGCCGGCTTCACCTTCCAAACCGCCGGGTCAATTACCAAATGTGGTAACAGAACTAAACTTCGTTTTAAAGCTTACACTACCCGCCGGGTTTGGGTCTATATCCGCCGGTTTCCTGTCAGACTACCCAAGCCGCCGGCTTGCCCCACGAAGCCGCCGGCTTCAATCAAGTGAGCACAAGCCGCCGGCTTCCCTCAGAAGCCGCCGGCTTCCTACCTCGTCCCTGCCATCAGCGCCTGATCAAAACCCTAACCCGCGATTTTAATAACCAAATCATCCAAACTCGATTTCAAACGGTTATAAACTACTAAAAACTTCAGGTAATCATCATGTAACATTTATAACATGATTTTAACATCTATTTCTCTCAAATCATCAATTCACCCAAATTTCAATCGAAATCAAATTCTTAAATACACAAGAATACTTACTGATTGAAGAACATAGCGATGATAATCTGATGATTATGAAGTTTCATGAGAATCACAACTTCCTGATTTGATTTCTGGATTGATTTGAAGGTTTTCAGAGAGTTTCTGTGAGTTTTGGAATAAAAATGAATAACTTTCCTAAATAGGAAAGGATATATATAAGTCGGCTCATCCAACCGCCTTCAATATACGGGTATAATTTAATACCCCATCTCAATCTATTGTCTGGAACCCGAAAACCATTTGCGAGTCCAAACATTTTATTGCACCGTCAACTATATTAATTTACAACAATTAATATTTCACTTATCACATTGGAATATTCGGATCCTATTCCAATTATTTCACTATTTCAAACAATATTATTTCCAAACACATTTAAATCAAGAAATAATATATAAACAACTAGGTCCATTTCGAGGATGTTACAACTCTCCCCCCCTTAAAGAGATTTCGTCCCCGAAATCTAACCTCAATCAATCTAACTAATGTGAGATAATCACATATATCTTAACATACATTTGTCCTCAATAGCAACTTACAACTATACTTAGACTGTTTGAATTCTTTCCACATGCACATATCCAAATGTACATGCTTCTGTCTTTTCCTACTTACACATACAGTGCGTCTAATCAATATCATCAATCAGATATATCTTATAGACAAACACTTACTTTAACAAGTGAATCCTACAATCACTTAAACAACAAGTGAAACCTAACATCACTTAATAGGTCTATACAACCAGAAATTAGCAATGTGCTAAAATCTTTAACCTATTCTCACTATTCATCTCTGTTAACAATAAAACAGCAATCACATTGTCACAACAGTGGTTATTAAACCACAATGTACCTAGCAACATTTAAATATAATTCAGCTCACGACCAACAATCAATCTAATATACAGATAACAATTTCAAATCTCTACTATCAAAGATTTAAAATCCAATTCTAGGTCAACTTTTCATCCAAAAGTTTCATACTCTTTTGAATACCCTATCATATTCACATATCATTTCAATCATATGAAATCCTTTACTTAAAAGTAATCCAGATTCATATCACCTTAATAAGTACAGCAGAGGTCAACTCAGTAGGTAAAACCACAATCAACAAGTACTTTGCTCAATCAACAAAAGTATCACAATCAATCTTACCTACAATCAACCAACCTCTACATTGACTTATTTCTGTTTGTAACTTCTTTCATTACAACCTATTAATTGTCGACAACAACAAGGTCAACAACAACAACTGTCCAAACAATAATCACAACACTAGTGATTATACATTCCAGTACGTCTATCCATACTTACTATATATCTCCAAAGTTTTAACTAACCATCAAGTTAGAATTTGTATATTACTTAAACTGGTAAGACATCAAAATCTATTCTTAGCAACCAGTTATTTCAACTCAACCTTACAATCATAAACTACTAATCACAAGCAATTAGAAGTTATACAACTTTAATCACATAATCACTTAGTACCACATTCCATCAATCTAGCAACTAAGTCAATCCTAATCAACATTATGATACCACAATTCAAGTATCACAATATCACAATGTGCTACTCTACAACACATTTCAACAAAATCTACATCCAGTTAATCACAATTAACTAACCTCCACATGTCTTATGGCACATTTTAATTCAATCTATTAAAACTTATCATGCCATTTATTATCATGTATACTACACATATATACTTACACAATTTCAGGTACTCTCTTAAATGGACACGTACATCCCAATTCCATTTAATCCTATACACTAGGCCATTCAGACTGTTAAAATCTTTACCAAGCCTTCTCAGTACTACTAGTCATCACATATCCATACCACAGGACATGGAACAATTACCAATCAGCAATTCTATGTTTCACTTATATACATACCACTTAGTATATAACTTAAACAATTTAGTCCAAACTTACAAGAAAGTTTGGTGAATACAATCATCACCTACCAATTTCAAGGTTTCCCTTACTTCTTAACACTTACAATTTCTTAAAATATAAACAACCTTCCAATTCATATTTCTTCAATTTATCAACAAAGATCATCTAGATCTTTAATACAGTTTAATTCCAGATATACTTTCATATTTTTTTTTCTTACTTGGATCTAATCCCAATTTTCTACTTCATCACTTACTTCATTTGTATAAAATCAACAAATAACTAAAGAATCCATTCAATTCTTTCAATGTCTAAGTAACTCACCATGAGGTACCAATCAACCTAGGCAACTAATAATAATAACCTTCAATTATTCATCATCTCACAGTCTTACCCAATCAAAGCAATCATCACAAGCCTCATACACTGGTAAGACTTTCTTATCACAATCCTAATCAATGTGATTTAACTTACATCATTCAACAATTTATAACTGTCATATCATTCAATGACTTCATATCTGTATAATTTTCTAACACATATTCAGTTCAAATATCATATATTTCCTAACTGAATACTTAATTATACTTAACACTATTTCAATTACTTAATACTAGCTTTAAGTAATAACTCAAGTCTCACAAACTTAGACCATTCATCTATCTCCTTTGGATCTTACAAGACCCATCTCAACATAATTTGACTAATCAAGGAATTCAATCATATCCCTCACAATCATAACATTACAATCTATGTTAGACTATTTCAACACACACAGTTGACTACATGTCAACTTTGATTTCAATCAACCAATCAATAAAATCCTCTAATTGCTTTTCTCAAGTTTGACCTATCCTCAAACCAATCACAAGCAATTAATTTTATACACAATTCTCTATTCATGGTTTGACTTTCAAAGTTAACATACTATCAAGTTAACTCCCAACAAACCATTTCATCTTATATGTTCACTTTCAAACATATATTTCAAATTATTACTTTCAATAATTTCATCAATCCTTTACTAGGACAAGATCAACCTACATCAATCTTGGCTCCATACAATCCATTTCATATTTTATGTTTACTATCGAACATAAACTTCAAATTATTACATTCAATAATTACTAGTAGTTTCTCAAGCAAAACAATATCAACTTATCTCAACTTTGGATTCATACAAGCCAAATACAAAATAGTGACTCATTTAAACACTATCAAGTTCGCCTACATGTAATCTATCACAATCAATCACAATTACATATTTAACACAATCAAATTAATCACTTAGGTTTATCATCAAAACCTCTATCAATGACAACTATCATTTACACTCTCACCTTTACAGTCTAAAGGTCACAGTTCTATCAACTGATTATTTTCTTATCAAAACAACTATTAAACAACTTAGCATACCATCATGTTCCATTTCTAAAATCACATTACACTTCTTTTATTCCAAGTAGCCTCAACAAGTTCATGTGACCCAACATAATATAACAACGGTGATCAGGCGTTGCAAAATTATGCTCTTCACAATCCATTCTCAGGCTACTCTACATTATAATTATCAATGTGATCTATTCTCACCTCATACGTATTAAATACTTCATGATTTCAAATCAATCATACTTCATTTAATAGTTTCTATCAGCTGATACACACTCAAAATCAGCTTACTACTTACATATTCAACCCTACATATGCAAGTCATCTCACATACACACAATGTTCTAATTTTCAATAACTGAATTACTCAGTATATCATTTATCTGAAACCTCACACACATGATAACTTATCATCATAGTTTCAATACTTAACACTAATCAATGTCTCTATTTACCTCAAAATTCAGGACACATCTTAATTAATTATCATCACTTTGACATATGCCATCATATCAAGCATCACTGTCACAACAAGTCTACTTAATCATGTTACTATCAAATATTTCATTTATTAATTTCACAATTGACCAGAAAGATCTATCACTTCCCAATCAATTTCACATTATTACACTCTACATTTCTCTTAAACCTATCAGTCATGGTTTATATCAAGTGTTTAACTATAGTCAACACATATCATACAGTCACATAAACACATATTTTCTCAAATAGCAGTCATTATCAATTCAATGACACGACCTTCCTTAGCAAGGATTTAGATCACACCTTGTGATTAATCCATTAACATAATACTATCAATTATCTCGTCTCACCAATAAAGACACTCCTTAGGTTCTAACATCAATCTTGCTAAAACCTTAATCAACTCTCTGTCTACTTAAACATATTTCTGCATTTACAATTCAATCAGAAATAATCACAACAATGAACATCTTATTCAATACCTCTATCCTCATGTCAACCTATAGCAATCAATAGTTGACTCAACACTGGGGAATCATATCAGTCTGACTCAATTAACTTCGTAACAAGGCTTACTCAACATAACAGAGTAAACAATTCAAGTTAATTTAAATTAACACAGGCTTATCGAAGATTACCTGACAATCTTAAGCCCACGAGCATTGAGGAAACATGAAATAAACCAATCAGTTACTCATGTTCCTCCGTCTCTGCATCAAATAACACTTTGCAACTTGTTAAGGGTTAGTACATACTCAACTAATCACTTTCTCACACATTCACTAATCAACTAAACCCGCACCCACTGGAATGTTTGACTCAACTCAATCAAAGTTTAGGATTGAACATTCTATCATGCTCAATTCACCCAAACTATTGCTCTGATACCAACTTTTAACACCCCTCGTTTCATTATAAACAATAATATAAAAATTTCGACTCGGAAGCGTATATTTAAAACATACTATCAATGTACTCAAAATGTCAATAAACTTTTTCAATTCAAAGTACAAGACATTTCAACGCACTGGGTGTTACTAAAAACATTTCTATAATTATCAAAATAACATCAGAGTTACAGCCTGTCAAACATTCCATCAATTCCAAACACTTCCTGCCCTGTCCCATATGTCCCATCTATTTCAACCTGCAGGAAGAACTGTGGTGGGGTTAGCATAAAGCTAAGTGAATGAAACTATAAACAACAGTACAACCTAGCATAACAATCTGTTTACATCAAATAACAATAAACAGAAAATCAATCAATCATTAGACATCCAATCAATGTCATACACACAACATCATGAGGATCGGTGGCCCCTGAGACACCCTAATACCGGTTTGGTACTCAAGGAACTCTTATCAATCATCTGTATTGGCCCATACAGAACTACCGATAACTTGTTGTCAATCACACACGACCTAGATCTCTAAACTGACATATCAAGTTTCCGAGATCTCCTGTCGTCTACAACAACAACAAATCCAACCATCAAATCAAGTTGACCTCAAAGTCTTACATACTAGCACAATCAGCCAAGTAAACAACTTGTTAAACTATAATGGCAAGATATCTCAACATATGCATCATATCAAAGTAATACTATAAATTACTTGTTGTAAATCAAATCATTACAACTAAATCACACTGAGGTTACAGATCCACTCACCGACTACCTTAGGCCTCCACTCAGTAGTCTAATATCACTGAGCCTTCTCCACATCTGAGAATCAATATCAAATATAAGTTAGTAATCCAGATCATCAATACATAACTTATATCAATCTTTGACATTTAGGAACTTAACATAATTAACATTACAATTACTAGTTCCTAATTGTGTATTAATGATTTACAATATAATCATTAACATATATTATCCTATAACATATATCAAGCACATTACTATCATAATCAAACAAAATGTGATATCAGCCTATCAAGCCGCCGGCTTCTCTATGAAGCCGCCGGCTTCAAACCACCACCCGCCGGCTTCACCTTCCAAACCGCCGGGTCAATTACCAAATGTGGTAACAGAACTAAACTTCGTTTTAAAGCTTACACTACCCGCCGGGTTTGGGTCTATATCCGCCGGTTTCCTGTCAGACTACCCAAGCCGCCGGCTTGCCCCACGAAGCCGCCGGCTTCAATCAAGTGAGCACAAGCCGCCGGCTTCCCTCAGAAGCCGCCGGCTTCCTACCTCGTCCCTGCCATCAGCGCCTGATCAAAACCCTAACCCGCGATTTTAATAACCAAATCATCCAAACTCGATTTCAAACGGTTATAAACTACTAAAAACTTCAGGTAATCATCATGTAACATTTATAACATGATTTTAACATCTATTTCTCTCAAATCATCAATTCACCCAAATTTCAATCGAAATCAAATTCTTAAATACACAAGAATACTTACTGATTGAAGAACATAGCGATGATAATCTGATGATTATGAAGTTTCATGAGAATCACAACTTCCTGATTTGATTTCTGGATTGATTTGGAGGTTTTCAGAGAGTTTCTGTGAGTTTTGGAATAAAAATGAATAACTTTCCTAAATAGGAAAGGATATATATAAGTCGGCTCATCCAACCGCCTTCAATATACGGGTATAATTTAATACCCCATCTCAATCTATTGTCTGGAACCCGAAAACCATTTGCGAGTCCAAACATTTTATTGCACCGTCAACTATATTAATTTACAACAATTAATATTTCACTTATCACATTGGAATATTCGGATCCTATTCCAATTATTTCACTATTTCAAACAATATTATTTCCAAACACATTTAAATCAAGAAATAATATATAAACAACTAGGTCCATTTCGAGGATGTTACACTGTTGAAGTAGAAATAGCTAGTGGCAAGTCAGTTCCTGTTACCACTTCGGTAATTGGAGCTAGTATTATGATAGATGGCCAGACTTTCCCAATTTCCTTTCTGTTGATGCCGATTGCTAGTTTCGATGTGATTATTGGCATGGATTGGTTAAGTCAGTGTAAAGCAAGTATAGATTGCCACAATAAGCTGATTAGAATTCCAAACTCTGAAGAGTCATATGTCGTGGCTCGAGGAGAACGGGATAATGCTTGTATACCTTTAATTAGTATGATGAAAGCTAGGAAATCTTTGTCCAAAGGCTATGAATCGTGTCTATCTTATGTGATTGACGCTAAGTTAGAAAAGAAATCTCTTTCTGATGTACCGGTTGTTTCTGAGTATCCGGAAGTGTTCCCTGATGAATTACCTGGTTTACCACCGGTTAGGGAAGTTGAATATCAGATTGATCTTGTTCCTGGCTCTTCACCTATAGCCAAAGCCCCTTATAGATTAGCTCCGTCTGAGATATGAGAAATGATGAATCAGATACAGGAGTTGTTGGATAAAGGGTTTATTAGACCTAGTTCTTCTCCCTGGGATGCACCAGTTCTGTTTGTGAAAAAGAAAGATGGGTCTTTTAGAATGTGCATTGATTATAGGGAATTGAATAAACGGACAGTAAAGAATAAATATCCTCTGCCTCGCATAGATGATTTGTTTGATCAGTTGCAGGGATCTTCTTTTTATTCAAAGATTGATTTGAGGTCAGGTTATCATCAAGTTCGTGTTCGTGATTGTGATATTCCTAAAACTGCATTTCGAACCAGGTATGGTCATTTTGAATTCCTGGTTATGCCTTTTGGATTAACGAATGCTCCAGCAGTTTTTATGGATTTGATGAACCGTGTTTGTCGACCTTTTCTTGATAAATTTGTGATTTTATTTATCGATGATATTTTGGTATATTCTAAATCCGAATCAGAACATGGAATGCATTTGATGTTAGTATTGGAAACCTTAAAGAGAGAACATTTGTATGCAAAGTTTTCTAAATGTGAATTTTGGATTCGGGAAGTACAGTTTTTGGGTCATATTATTTGTAATGATGGTGTTAAAGTTGATCCTTCAAAGATTGAAGCTGTAATGAATTGGAAGGCTCCAAAGTCTGCTTCTGAAATAAAAAGTTTTCTTGGTTTGGCGGGTTATTACCGGAAGTTTATTAAAGATTTTTCTAAAATTGCCGGTTCGTTGACTAAATTGACCCGTAAGGATGAAAAGTTTGTGTGGACTGAACAACAGGAAACAGCTTTTCAGACTCTGAAACAGTTGTTATGTCAGGCTCCTGTATTAGCATTGCCAGATGGGTCCGATGATTTTATTATTTATTGTGAGGCATCGATTGCTGGTTTGGGTTGTGTTTTAATGCAACGAGATCGTGTGATTGCTTATGCTTCTCGTCAGCTCAAACCTCATGAAAGAAATTATCCTACCCATGATCTAGAACTTGCAGCGGTTGTATTTGCTTTGAAAATCTGGAGGCATTACTTGTATGGTACCAAATGTATTATTTGTATAGATCACAAGAGTCTTCAGTATATATTTTCACAGCAAGAGTTGAATATGCGGCAGAGAAGATGGTTAGAGTTAATCAAAGATTATGATTGTGAGATTAAATACCATCCAGGGAAAGCCAATGTTGTTGCTGATGCTTTAAGCCGTAAGGTAACTTCTGATCGAGTTTATTTTATGCGTTTAGAAGTTTCTTCTGGTTTGGTGGGTCAGATAAAAGCTGCACAATTAGAGGCCTTGTTAGATCATAAATTGAAATATGAAATTATGTTGAATCGAAAGGAATTGTTATTGGATGATTCGAGAGGATTAAAAACCTTTCAGTCTCGTGTTTGGATTCCTTTGTTTGGTGGTCTTCGGGATGTTATTCTGAATGAAGCCCATAAGTCCAGATTGTCTGTACATCCTGGAAGTACGAAAATGTATAATGACTTGAAACCTTTGTATTGGTGGCCTACAATGAAGATGGATGTAGCAAGGTTTGTTAGTTCTTGTCATATTTGTTCTCAAGTTAAAGCTGAACACCAGAAGCCGTATGGATCGTTGAAACAGCTTGAGATTCCTGAATGGAAGTGGGAACATTTGACTATGGATTTTGTTACCAAATTGCCTCGAACTGCCCGAGGAAATGATATGGTTTGGGTTATTGTTGATCGATTGACCAAGAGTGCTCATTTTCTCGCTACTAGTGAAACTGCATCTTTGAGTAAGCTTGCACAGTTATATGTGAATGAGATTGTTTCTCGACATGGTATTCCTTTATCGATTGTATCTGATAGAGATCCGAGGTTTGTATCTCATTTTTGGCAAAGTTTGCAGCATGAATTGGGTACACGTGTGAATCTCAGTACAGCTTATCATCCTCAAACCGATGGTCAGTCAGAACACACGATTCAGACGCTTGAGGATATGTTAAGAGCTTGTATTCTAGAGTATGGTGGTTCTTGGGATTCTCATTTGCCATTAGTTGAGTTTGCTTATAATAACTCATATCATTCTAGTATCGGCATGCCTCCATATGAAATGCTTTATGGTCGCCGTTGTAGAACTCCAACTTGTTGGCTAGAGGCAGGTGAGAAACAATTTGCAGGTCCAGATATTGTTCAAATGACAGCTGATAAAGTGGCAGTGGCTCGTGAAAAGTTGAAAGCTGTACGTGATAGACAGAAACAATATGCTGATCCTAAACGTCGACCAGTTACTTTTGTTGAAGGTGAACTTGTTTACTTGAAAGTTTCGCCTTGGAAAGGGGTAATTCGGTTTGGGAAACGTGGCAAATTGGCTCCTCGATATATTGGACCGTTTAGAATTCGTCAGATTGTTAATGATCAGTCTGTTACATTAGATCTTCCTCCAGAGCTTGCTGGTATTCATGACACGTTTAACATTTGTTATTTGAGGAAATGTAACGTTGAGGACCAGTCTCAGATTTTTCCTTTGAAAGATTTGAAAGTTGATCAGAGTCAGAAGTTAGTAGAAGAACCAGTTGAACTTCTCGACAGAAAAGTTACCAAACTTAGGAAGAAACAGATTCCCATGGTGTTAGTAAAGTGGAAACATAGTTTAGGTTCAAACCTAACTTGGGAAACTGAGGATAGTATGAGATCCAGATATCCTGGATTATTTGATCGTGATGAGATTTCGGGGACGAAATCTTCCTAAGGGGGGGAGAGTTGTAACATCCTCTCTTCTGGTCCGGTAATTTCTAATTTTTAATTTGATATATTTAATCGCAATAGGAATTATTTGATATTATTTGTTTATTTGCGAAACTTAATTAAATAAGCTCTAGGACTTATTGTGCTTATTAAATTATTGATTGTTGTAATTTACTATAGTTGACGGTACAATAAAATAAGTTTCCCGCAAATGGTTTTTAGGTTCCAGACAATAGATTGAAAGGGGACTAATTTTAAGTGGATACGGGTCAGTGGGAAAAGTGAGCCGACTTATAACCTTTCTATTTTAGGAAAGTTCTTTACTTTCCTCTTTTGGAAACCTAGAACCAAACACCTACAACTTCAAATTAGAACATAACTAAGTGATCTTGAGCTGTGATCTTGGAATCAAAAACATTATCATCATCTTTGTTTCATAATCTTAAAGAGGTAAGTTTGATTTATCTTGATTATGACTAGTTCTTGATTTGAGTTGATTAATAGAAGCCATAGAAGTGTAAGGAATAAGAAGAATTGATAGAGTACATATGATACTTGTGATGTTCATAATTGAATTAGCATGGTCTTGATCTTGAATTCAAGTTCCATAAGTGAATTTCAAGTTGTGTTCTAGTTTATATTCATAATCATAATCAATGGAAGTTTTGATGTGAATTGATATTGAGTGATGTTATATGATGTACTTGTTGTAAAAATGAGGTAAATTGATGTTTAAACTTGTTATGGCACCTGAGCTTGTGTGATTTGAAGTATAGAAATCGAGCAGGCCATGTAGTTGCAGGTTCAGGGGTTTTGCACGAAACCCGGGAATCCGGCGGATTCCCCTGAATCCGGCGGATTCCCCCGAAAATGAAAAGCAGGTTTTTGAGGAATACGGCGTATTCATAAACGTATTCAAGAACGTATTCGTTGGAAATTGGTCTGATCAAAACTGGAAACGAAATTGGGGTGAATCCGGTCTGGAATCCGGCGGATTCAAATGAATACGGACGGATTCAGATGAATCCGGCGGATTCAACCCTTTTTCAGGAAATTTGATTTTTTTAAATAAACTTCTTTTAATCCTTAATGTGTAAATATTATTGGATAACTTTGTTGATATATTTAACAAATGTACATATATATTGATTGTGTTATATATGTTGTGAAATGTATCTATATATGTAATATTCGAATATAAGTGATGTTTTTAAGAACGTTGTTATTAACTTATATTTGATTTTGATTCTCAGATCCTCAAAGGGCTCAGCGAGATAAGACAGCTGAGTAAGTGAATCGAGACAATCAGGTGAGTGGATTTGAAATTCACAGTTTGATTTGGTTGTGTCAGTTTGATTTCAATCAGTAATTATAGGATTACTATTGATAGAATGTTAACTTGGAAATGATATGCCATTTGATTGGTGGTTGGTTAGCCTGTGAGCTCGATTGTTAAATACAGAGGTCAACTAGATTGTTGGTTGGACTTGATTGCTAATGTTGGTCAACACAGGGTTGCGTACATGTGTTGATGGAGATTAGCATTTAGTTAGCGGTTAATCACTGTTTTGGCCTACAGTTGATCTAAGTGTTCTGATAGGGCCACCCGGAACAGGGTCCTTAGGAACCACCGTTCCTCTTGACGATATTTGTTGCATTATTGATTGTGAACAGATTGCTATCTAAATTGAATGGTAGTTGATAATTCATTCACTTAGCTTCGTGCTAATCCCTCAATTTACTTCCTGCAGGTGATGTATATTATGTGGGTAGTCAGGAAGGATGTTTTGATGCTAGGAATGTTTGAAACTTGCAACTCTGATCCAGTTTGTTATAAATAATGTTTTGTAATATATAATGCCCCGGTTTGCAAACAAGTTAACTATGTTTGTTTAGTAGTTAAACATGTTGTATAAAGGTTTGCGAAAATTTCTAGCAGAATTCTAATAAACTATGTATTGTAAGTATGCGCTTCCGTGGTAATTAATATTATATTGTGATATAAAATGAGGGGCGTTATAAGTTGGTATCAGAGCAATAGTTTGGGGCAATTGAATATGATTGTATGTTCAATCCTAAACTTTGATTTTATGGTGTCAAACATTCTTGGGAATGGGATTATGTACTGAATGTGAATCGGTTAGTAGGATAGGTGCTAACGATTAACGATTTGTGAGCTGTTGTTGTGTTTACAGATATGGCGGATAACGAGCAACCACCTGTTAACCCTAATAATGTCTCAAGGCCGGAAGTTACTGTTGAGACTCATGATAATCCGGCTGAGCATGCTGGTACTTCTTTCCATGCTAGAGAGGAGTTAGAAAGAGACGAGTATCTCCTTCAATTGGAAGAGGAAAACCAAGCACTTAGAATGTACAAACAACAAAAAGAGGCTGAATCTTCTCATCCTGTGTTTAGTACGATTTCACCGCCAAAACAAAAGGTGTGTTCATTTAAAACTTTTATGAGCAGTAATCCGTCTGTGTATTCTGGTAGTACAAATCCTTCGGTAACTCTTGATTGGTTGAGGGATATTGAAAAGAAATTCGAAGTTTGCCAATGTGAGGAAGAGTTAAAAGTTCCCTATGCAACTCAACTTTTAAAAGGAGCAGCTATGAATTGGTGGGATTCGATTACTTCTGTGTTATCTCCTTTTCAGAAAGCATCTATCCGATGGCCTGATTTTCATAATGAAGTTTGTAAGCAGTATTGTTCAAACTTTGATATAGCTCGGATTCGAAAGGAGTTTATGGATTTGCAATTAACTGATAAAATGTCAATGGATGATTTGATTAATCAGTTTTCAGAGAAACTTAGGTTTGTTCAGCAGTGGGTTCCTGATGAGAGGACCAGAATTGAACAGTTTGTGGGTACTTTACCTAATCATTATCGAACTTCAGTGAGGTTAGCTGGATCTCTTTCCCAAGCTTTTATGTTAGCTCGGTCAGTTGACAGTGATTTGAGACCTCAAGAGGCGCCAAGTAAAGAAATGGTTTCTCAGAAATCTAGGAGTGAATCTTCTAGTAAAGGTAAGCAGCGGTGGCAAGGAAATCAACAGGGTAAGAAACAAGAAAGTTGGGGTGGTACTTCTGATCATCCCAATTGGTGTATTAAATGTAGAGCTAGACATTTTGGGCCATGTACTGTGCAAACCACCAGATGTGTGAAATGTGGTGTGATTGGGCATGAAGCCAAAGATTGTGTTTTTCCTACTTATGTGTGTTGGAATTGCCATAAGGAAGGTCATCGTGCAAATCAGTGTACTGAGGCTAAGAGACAGGGTTCTGGGTCGGTTGTTAGTTCGTCATCTTCCGGTCAGAAGCGGAAGACTCCGCCATCTGCAGTTAGTAGGGCTTTTCAGATGACAGTGGATGAAGCTGTCCATACAGATGACGTGATCACGGGTACTTTTCTTGTAAATTCTGTACCAGATCGTGTTTTGTTTGATTCAGGTGCAAATTGTTTGTTTGTATCTATGTACTTCTGTGATAAGTTGAAAATGATGCCTACTGTGATTACAAACCCTGTTGAAGTAGAAATAGCTAGTGGCAAGTCAGTTCCTGTTACCACTTCGGTAATTGGAGCTAGTATTATGATAGATGGCCAGACTTTCCCAATTTCCTTTCTGTTGATGCCGATTGCTAGTTTCGATGTGATTATTGGCATGGATTGGTTAAGTCAGTGTAAAGCAAGTATAGATTGCCACAATAAGCTGATTAGAATTCCAATCTCTGAAGAGTCATATGTCGTGGCTCGAGGAGAACGGGATAATGCTTGTATACCTTTAATTAGTATGATGAAAGCTAGGAAATCTTTGTCCAAAGGCTGTGAATCGTGTCTATCTTATGTGATTGACGCTAAGTTAGAAAAGAAATCTCTTTCTGATGTACCGGTTGTTTCTGAGTATCCGGAAGTGTTCCCTGATGAATTACCTGGTTTACCACCGGTTAGGGAAGTTGAATATCAGATTGATCTTGTTCCTGGCTCTTCACCTATAGCCAAAGCCCCTTATAGATTAGCTCCGTCTGAGATACGAGAAATGATGAATCAGATACAGGAGTTGTTGGATAAAGGGTTTATTAGACCTAGTTCTTCTCCCTGGGGTGCACCAGTTCTGTTTGTGAAAAAGAAAGATGGGTCTTTTAGAATGTGCATTGATTATAGGGAATTGAATAAACGGACAGTAAAGAATAAATATCCTCTGCCTCGCATAGATGATTTGTTTGATCAGTTGCAGGGATCTTCGTTTTATTCAAAGATTGATTTGAGGTCAGGTTATCATCAAGTTCGTGTTCGTGATTGTGATATTCCTAAAACTGCATTTCGAACCAGGTATGGTCATTTTGAATTCCTGGTTATGCCTTTTGGATTAACGAATGCTCCAGCAGTTTTTATGGATTTGATGAACCGTGTTTGTCGACCTTTTCTTGATAAATTTGTGATTGTATTTATCGATGATATTTTGGTATATTCTAAATCCGAATCAGAACATGGAATGTATTTGAGGTTAGTATTGGAAACCTTAAAGAGAGAACATTTGTATGCAAAGTTTTCTAAATGTGAATTTTGGATTCGGGAAGTACAGTTTTTGGGTCATATTATTTGTAATGATGGTGTTAAAGTTGATCCTTCAAATATTGAAGCTGTAATGAATTGGAAGGCTCCAAAGTCTGCTTCTGAAATAAAGAGTTTTCTTGGTTTGGCGGGTTATTACCGGAAGTTTATTAAAGATTTTTCTAAAATTGCCGGTTCGTTGACTAAATTGACCCGTAAGGATGAAAAGTTTGTGTGGACTGAACAACAGGAAACAGCTTTTCAGACTCTGAAACAGTTGTTATGTCAGGCTCCTGTATTAGCATTGCCAGATGGGTCCGATGATTTTATTGTTTATTGTGATGCATCGATTGCTGGTTTGGGTTGTGTTTTAATGCAACGAGATCGTGTGATTGCTTATGCTTCTCGTCAGCTCAAACCTCATGAAAGAAATTATCCTACCCTTGATCTAGAACTTACTGCGGTTGTATTTGCTTTGAAAATCTGGAGGTATTACTTGTATGGTACCAAATGTATTATTTGTACAGATCACAAGAGTCTTCAGTATATATTTTCACAGTAAGAGTTGAATATGCGGCAGAGAAGATGGTTAGAGTTAATCAAAGATTATGATTGTGAGATTAAATACCATCCAGGGAAAGCCAATGTTGTTGCTGATGCTTTAAGCCGTAAGGTAACTTCTGATCGAGTTTATTTTATGCGTTTAGAAGTTTCTTCTGGTTTGGTGGGTCAGATAAAAGCTGCACAATTAGAGGCCTTGTTAGATCATAAATTGAAATCTGAAATTATGTTGAATCGAAAGGAATTGTTATTGGATGATTCGAGAGGATTAAAAACCTTTCAGTCTCGTGTTTGGATTCCTTTGTTTGGTGGTCTTCGGGATGTTATTCTGAATGAAGCCCATAAGTCCAGATTGTCTGTACATCCTGGAAGTACGAAAATGTATAATGACTTGAAACCTTTGTATTGGTGGCCTACAATGAAGATGGATGTAGCAAGGTTTGTTAGTTCTTGTCATATTTGTTCTCAAGTTAAAGCTGAACACCAGAAGCCGTATGGATCGTTGAAACAGCTTGAGATTCCTGAATGGAAGTGGGAACATTTGACTATGGATTTTGTTACCAAGTTGCCTCGAACTGCCCGAGGAAATGATATGGTTTGGGTTATTGTTGATCGATTGACCAAGAGTGCTCATTTTCTCGCTACTAGTGAAACTGCATCTTTGAGTAAGCTTGCACAGTTATATGTGAATGAGATTGTTTCTCGACATGGTATTCCTTTATCGATTGATTCTGATAGAGATCCGAGGTTTGTATCTCATTTTTGGCAAAGTTTGCAGCATGAATTGGGTACACGTGTGAATCTCAGTACAGCTTATCATCCTCAAACCGATGGTCAGTCAGAACGCACGATTCAGACGCTTGAGGATATGTTAAGAGCTTGTATTCTAGAGTATGGTGGTTCTTGGGATTCTCATTTGCCATTAGTTGAGTTTGCTTATAATAACTCATATCATTCTAGTATCGGCATGCCTCCATATGAAATGCTTTATGGTCGCCGTTGTAGAACTCCAACTTGTTGGCTAGAGGCAGGTGAGAAACAATTTGCAGGTCCAGATATTGTTCAAATGACAGCTGATAAAGTGGCAGTGGCTCGTGAAAAGTTGAAAGCTGCACGTGATAGACAGAAACAATATGCTGATCCTAAACGTTGACCAGTTACTTTTGTTGAAGGTGAACTTGTTTACTTGAAAGTTTCGCCTTGGAAAGGGGTAATTCGGTTTGGGAAACGTGGCAAATTGGCTCCTCGATATATTAGACCGTTTAGAATTCGTCAGATTGTTAATGATCAGTCTGTTACATTGGATCTTCCTCCAGAGCTTGCTGGTATTCATGACACGTTTAACATTTGTTATTTGAGGAAATGTAACGTTGAGGACCAGTCTCAGATTCTTCCTTTGAAAGATTTGAAAGTTGATCAGAGTCAGAAGTTAGTAGAAGAACCAGTTGAACTTCTCGACAGAAAAGTTACCAAACTTAGGAAGAAACAGATTCCCATGGTGTTAGTAAAGTGGAAACATAGTTTAGGTTCAAACCTAACTTGGGAAACTGAGGATAGTATGAGATCCAGATATCCTGGATTATTTGATCGTGATGAGATTTCGGGGACGAAATCTTCCTAAGGGGGGGAGAGTTGTAACATCCTCTCTTCTGGTCCGGTAATTTCTAATTTTTAATTTGATATATTTAATCGCAATAGGAATTATTTGATATTATTTGTTTATTTGCGAAACTTAATTAAATAAGCTTTAGGACTTATTGTGGTTAGTAAATTATTGATTGTTGTAATTTACTATAGTTGACGGTACAATAAAATAAGTTTCCCGCAAATGGTTTTTAGGTTCCAGACAATAGATTGAAAGGGGACTAATTTTAAGTGGATACGGGTCGGTGGGAAAAGTGAGCCGACTTATAACCTTTCTATTTTAGGAAAGTTCTTTACTTTCCTCTTTTGGAAACCTAGAACCAAACACCTACAACTTCAAATTAGAACATAACTAAGTGATCTTGAGCTGTGATCTTGGAATCAAAAACATTATCATCATCTTTGTTTCATAATCTTAAAGAGGTAAGTTTGATTTATCTTGATTATGACTAGTTCTTGATTTGAGTTGATTAATAGAAGCCATAGAAGTGTAAGGAATAAGAAGAATTGATAGAGTACATATGATACTTGTGATGTTCATAATTGAATTAGCATGGTCTTGATCTTGAATTCAAGTTCCATAAGTGAATTTCAAGTTGTGTTCTAGTTTATATTCATAATCATAATCAATGGAAGCTTTGATGTGAATTGATATTGAGTGATGTTATATGATGTACTTGTTGTAAAAATGAGGTAAATTGATGTTTAAACTTGTTATGGCACCTGAGCTTGTGTGATTTGAAGTATAGAAATCGAGCAGGCCATGTAGTTGCAGGTTCAGGGGTTTTGCACGAAACCCGGGAATCCGGCGGATTCCCCTGAATCCGGCGGATTCCCCTGAAAATGAAAAGCAGGTTTTTGAGGAATACGGCGTATTCATAAACGTATTCAAGAACGTATTCGTTGGAAATTGGTCTGATCAAAACTGGAAACGAAATTGGGGTGAATCCGGTCTGGAATCCGGCGGATTCAAATGAATCCGGACGGATTCAGATGAATCCGGCGGATTCAACCCTTTTTCAGGAAATTTGATTTTTTTAAATAAACTTCTTTTAATCCTTAATGTGTAAATATTATTGGATAACTTTGTTGATATATTTAACAAATGTACATATATATTGATTGTGTTATATATGTTGTGAAATGTATCTATATATGTAATATTCGAATATAAGTGATGTTTTTAAGAACGTTGTTATTAACTTATATTTGATTTTGATTCTCAGATCCTCAAAGGGCTCAGCGAGATAAGACAGTTGAGTAAGTGAATCGAGACAATCAGGTGAGTGGATTTGAAATTCACAGTTTGATTTGGTTGTGTCAGTTTGATTTCAATCAGTAATTATAAGATTACTATTGATAGAATGTTAACTTGGAAATGATATGCCATTTGATTGGTGGTTGGTTAGCCTGTGAGCTCGATTGTTAAATACAGAGGTCAACTAGATTGTTGGTTGGACTTGATTGCTAATGTTGGTCAACACAGGGTTGCGTACATGTGTTGATGGA
Source organism: Helichrysum umbraculigerum (assembly GCA_949592205.1). Lineage (NCBI taxonomy): Eukaryota > Viridiplantae > Streptophyta > Magnoliopsida > Asterales > Asteraceae > Helichrysum > Helichrysum umbraculigerum. The sequence continues at coordinate 379,584,304 of CATIUR010000001.1, read as the reverse complement.
GATTAGCATTTAGTTAGCGGTTAATCACTGTTTTGGCCTACAGTTGATCTAAGTGTTCTGATAGGGCCACCCGGAACAGGGTCCTTAGGAACCACCGTTCCTCTTGACGATATTTGTTGCATTATTGATTGTGAACAGATTGCTAGCTAAATTGAATTGTAGTTGATAATTCATTCACTTAGCTTCGTGCTAATCCCTCAATTTACTTCCTGCAGGTGATGTATATTATGTGGGTAGTCAGGAAGGATGTTTTGATGCTAGGAATGTTTGAAACTTGCAACTCTGATCCAGTTTGTTATAAATAATGTTTTGTAATATATAATGCTCCGGTTTGCAAACAAGTTAACTATGTTTGTTTAGTAGTTAAACATGTTGTATAAAGGTTTGTGAAAATTTCTAGCAGAATTCTAATAAACTATGTATTGTAAGTATGCGCTTCCGTGGTAATTAATATTATATTGTGATATAAAATGAGGGGCGTTATAGTATGCCACTGGACCGATCCTTTCAAGGATTTCGAATGGTCCGATGTATCTAGGGTTTAGTTTGCCTCGTTTTCTGAATCGAATGACACCTTTCCATGGTGCCACTTTGAGAAGTACCTTGTCCCCTACCTGGAACTCAAGGTGTTTGCGTCTCACGTCAGCATAGCTTTTCTGACGATCACGTGCGGCTTTCAGCCGGTTTTGAATACCAATGATTTTCTCAGTAGTTTCTTGAATAATTTCCGGACCCGTGAGTTGGGAATCTCCTAACTCAGTCCAACAGATAGGTGATCGGCACTTACGCCCGTAGAGTGCCTCGAAGGGTGCAGCCTTAATGCTGGTATGGTAACTGTTGTTGTACGAGAACTCGCACAATGGTAAGTGGCTTTCCCAAGAAGTACCGAAGTCCACTACGCAGGCTCGTAGCATATCCTCCAGTGTTTGGATGGTTCGCTCGCTTTGACCATCAGTTTGCGGGTGATAAGCTGTACTCATATCCAGACGAGTACCGAGAGATTTCTGTAACGATTGCCAAAAGTTGGAAGTGAAACGGCTGTCTCTATCCGAGATGATCGAGATAGGTACACCGTGTCGCGAAACAATTTCTTTGATGTAAATGCGAGCCAAATGCTCCATCTTGTCAGTTTTCTTGATGGCCAGAAAATGAGCAGATTTTGTGAGACGGTCCACAATCACCCAAATGGTATCGCAACCGCTCGAAGTTTTCGGTAGTTTGGTAATGAAGTCCATGGCAATTTGCTCCCATTTCCATTGAGGAATTTCAGGTTGTTGGAGCAATCCCGAGGGTCTTTGGTGTTCAGCCTTGACTTTGGAACAGGTTAAGCATTTACTGACGTACATGGCGATGTCAGCTTTCATGTTAGGCCACCAATACAACCCTTTGACGTCGTGATACATCTTGTCAGAACCTGGATGTATAGAGTATCGAGATTTGTGAGCTTCAGCCATCACCAAATCTCGCAAGTTTCCGAATTTGGGTAGCCACACCCGGTTAGAGAAATATCGAGTCCCATCGGGTTTGATTTTGAACTGTTTATCCAAGCCTCGTAAGGCTTCATTTTTCAGGTTTTCATCGCTGAGTGCTTCAAGCTGAGTGGTAAGGATTTGAGCAGGGAGCTCGTTACGAATTGTCATAGAAAGTGCTCGGACTCGAAGAGGTTTCACTCGTTCTTTTCGGCTTAAGGCATCGGCAACTACGTTTGCCTTGCCCGGATGGTATTTGATCTCGCAGTCGTAGTCACTAAGTAACTCAACCCAACGACGTTGCCTCATGTTTAGATCCTTCTGATCGAATATGTGTTGGAGACTTTTGTGATCGGTAAAGATAGTGTTTTTCGTACCGTAGAGATAATGTCTCCAGATTTTCAATGCGAAGACCACAGCACCTAACTCGAGGTCGTGGGTCGTATAGTTTTTCTAGTGGATTTTTAGTTGTCGTGAGGCATAGGCAATGACTTTTTCCCGTTGCATTAACACGCAACCAAGTCCTTGGTGTGAGGCATCGCAATAAATTACGAAGTCATCGGTGCCCTCGGGTAAGGACAAGATTGGTGCACTGCAAAGTTTGTGTTTCAATAGCTGGAAAGCTGACTCTTGTTTATCAGTCCAATCGAACTTCTTATCTTTCTGAGTCAGTGTTGTTAAGGGAACAACTATTCTTGAAAAGTTTTCAATGAATCGGCGGTAATAACCAGCAAGACCTAAGAATTGTCTCACTTCGGTTGGAGTGGTCGGTGACTCCCAGCCCTTGATTGCTTCAATCTTGGTGGGATCAACATGAATTCCCTGGCTGTCAATCACGTGTCCGAGGAATTGAACGGTTCGAATCCAGAACTCACACTTAGAGAATTTGGCATATAACTCTTCGTGCACAAGGAGTCCTAGAATGGTTTTCAGATGTTGGGCATGTTCCTGTTCATTGCGAGAGTAAATCAGGATATCATCGATGAACACAATGATGAATTTGTCAAGATATGGTTTGCACACCCGATTCATAAGGTCCATGAATACGGCCGGTGCGTTGGTTAAACCTAATGGCATCACTTGGAATTCGTAATGCCCATAACGAGTTCGGAAAGCTGTCTTTGGGATATCATTGTCGCGGACTCGGAGTTGATGATAACCTGACCGTAGATCAATCTTTGAGTAAACACTCGATCCCTGGAGCTAGTCAAATAGGTCATCGATTCTAGGAAGCGGGTACCGATTCTTTATGTTTAGCTTATTCAGATCTCGATAGTCGATACACATGCGGAAAGATCCATTCTTCTTTTTCACGAATAAGACCGGAGCTCCCCAAGGCGAGGAACTTGGTCGAATAAATCCTCTGTCCAGGAGTTCCTGTAGTTGATTAGACAACTCCTGCATTTCGGATGGTGCTAGACGGTACGGGGCTCGTGCCACGGGTGCAGCTGCTGGCACAAGTTCGATTTGAAATTCAATTTGTCTAGGTGGCGGAAGTCCGGACAAGTCTTCAGGAAAGACTTCCGGAAAGTCCCGCACGACTGGAACATCCTCAAGTCGCTTCTCCTCTAACTTCTTCTCCGTTACATGTGCGAGGATGGCTTGATACCCTTTTCGCAGATATTTTCTAGTTTTCAGGCAGGATACAATATTCAGATTCCGTATGCCGGTCTCCCCTTGTAGGACTAAGGTTCCACCAGAGACAAGAGGTATGCGAACGAGTTTGTCATGACAGATGATTTCAGCTCGGCGCTCGGATAACCAATCCATACCGACAATAATATCGAAGCTGCCGATCTCGACAGGGATTAAATCAATGGAAAACGTTTCGTTCGTAAGGTTAAGTGTACAGTTACGTATGATGCTATCAGTCTCAATCAGTTTGCCGTTAGCTAATTCTACAATGTATTTAGCATCTAAGGCAGTAGGAGTTATATCAAGTAAAGGGCTAAATTTCTCAGAAATGAAGCTTCTATCGGCACCAGTATCAAATAATACAGAAGCAGTAAGGTCGTTGAGAAGGAACGTACCCGTCACGACATTCGAGTCTTGTTTGGCTTCCCCAGCCTTGATAACGAATGCTCTACCGCGAGCCGGGTTGTTGTTGTTTTTCAGCTTTGGGCAATCTTTCTTGAAATGCCCTGAATTTCCGCACCCAAAGCAGGCCTTTGGAGCATTAGTGTTGGGGGTAGGAACATTGGTCCGACAATCCTTGGCTAAATGCCCCAACCGTTTGCAGTTGGAGCAAGGGCAAGAACCGTCATGATGGCGGTTGCATTTGGAACAGTAGGGTTTGTTCCCGATGTACCCTTTCTTTTCCGAAGTTCCCGATGAATAAGCCTTAACAAACTCAGGCTTTTTGTTGGAGGTTTGGTAGGATGAGTTGGGGTTCCCTTCCCACTTACGTTTGTTGTTTGCAGATGGGGTTGAAGTTGTGCCACGGCGGACAGAATTTGCCGTTAGCTCATGGGCCATACGGATGGTGCTCTGAATAGTACCAGGTTTGGATGAATTCACCAGGTCTTGGAGTCTCTCGGGAAGTCCATCAACGTATTTCTCGATCCTCTTGTGCTCAGGATCGACCATGGATGGGCACAGGAGTGCCAGTTGGTGGAAACGGTTGGTGTATCCGGTGATGTCATCACCCTGCATTTTGTGGTTCCAGAATTCCAATTCCAGCTGTTTCAATTCATCCCTGGGGCAGTACTCACCCCTCAACATCTCCTTCAACTCCTCCCACGGGAGTTTGTTAGCATTAGCAATACCCACAGTCTGGGCATAGGTGTTCCACCAGGTGAGAGCGGTGTCAGTAAAAGTACTAACGGAGAACTTAACCTTGTCTCCCTCCGCACAATTGCAGATAAGAAATACAGATTCGACTTTCTCGATCCAGCGTACTAGACCGATAGCTCCCTCAGTACCTGCAAAGCTCAAAGGTTTGCAGTTCTGGAAGTCTTTGAAAGAATATGGTTTGGGTTGTGGTGCATTGTTAGCTGTATCTTCGCTACCAGGGTTTGAGGTTCGGGTAGCTAAGGCTTGGGCTACACTGCGGGCAATCAGACCCGCTATTTCGGCTTCACTAAGGGTGACTTGTCGGCGAGGAGGCATGATGCTGACAAGAAAATGGCAAAGAAAGAAGGATAAGATAATTGCAATGAAATTATGATATATCACAAGTGTATATGATGAGATACACAATAATAGTACGAAGTGATAATCATATTCCATTTAGATAATCAAGTTGGATACAAGGTACGAGTTTTACAAAAGATTACAGAGTAATTGTAGTACAAAAGTGTCGGGAATTATTACACCCAGTCGGATTACATAGATTCCTACGAAAGCATAAGAGAAAACAGATTCAGCCTAAGCTAATTCTGGCGCAAGTTGAGTTGTAGCAGCAGTGCGTTGAGGTGGTTCACAGATTCTGCAAGTCTGTTGGCCTTTCGGAGGGCGTCCTCGGTTTCCCTTAGACGCGTCTTGCACTGGTGCAATCTCGATTGTAAGACAGCGATCTCATTTCGGTTTCCGATCACTTGGTTGTGGACAGCCTCCATGGTTCCGACTGTTTCCCCTACTTGGTTTTGAAGGGTTTCCATAGTGGTGACAGTGTTCTCGTGATTTTCGGAGACTTGTTCGATTCGTTCCATCGCCGTGAGTCTCCAATGTTCGTGGGTTTCTTGTAGTTCAATGTCCATCTCATGGAGTCGCTGATCGTGGTGATGTACCATGGCGGCTATCTCCGGTAAAGTGTGGTAAGTGGGGTACGAGCTAGCTCGAGGCGACCTGCTGTCTCTCCTAGCCACCCTTGGGTTTCGTGATCCATGAGTGCGTGACGAACTGGGTGGTGTGTTTGCCATTCTGAGACAAAGTGTTAGAGAAAGTGAGGCCTATATCTATATAACACGTATATAATATAGCCTAAGATTGTAACGAGGCCTATCTATGTATACTTAGTATCACATAATAGCCTATTGGGTGTCTAGCACAGACATGTTTGAGTCCCGGTTCTCTCGAGGTCAGAGTCAACTAGTGTATCCACGTTCATCATAATCATTTCAAACCTTACATCATCTTTCCTTAATTGTACATAGTTGATCAGGCTATGTTAAATTAAAGTCGTATGCTGTAATTCCTGAACCAATCATGCCTAGTAAGGAAATACTGCCTAATGGTCATAGTCTAGGCCCACTAAATGCAACCTAGTTCACTATAACCTTAGGCTCTGATACCAATCTGTAACACCCCCAAATTCACTGTTTGGCGGAAGCAAGTTTTGGGGTGCTACTAATCAAATATCATAGCACAAAGATAAAGCAAACGACATCTATATGCAACGTTTGTAAATTAGTTACATTCCATAGATATAATGTTTGAAAACTTAGTGTTTTCGCATAAAAAAATGTAGTTTCCTAGAATCCACGCGTATAGCGGGAGATTCTATTACATAATCGAAATATACAAAAGATAATGCTAAGAATCTCCGTTAATGCAGTTGTGTTGAAATCATGTACCTCTAGCTAAGTCCTGGAGTAATCCTACTCCGTCCGGGTACCTGAGAAAACATGCTAAAAAGGTCAACACGAATGTTGGTGAATCTCACAGGTTTGTAAGTAGTATCAGTTTTGAACACAATATTTCATCAGTAGTGCCCGCAGGCGTAAATCAGTATTTGCAATCCAGCAAACGTAAAACCAGTATTTGCAATCCAGCAAATGTAAATAAGTAAGTTATACCGTTGCCATGAGTCTCATAATCGAAGCGTAACCCGTAAGTAATAAGTTGCTCCCGTGACATGCTCGTAACTGAGCAAGCATATGTAACGAATAATAGTCGCCCGTTTATACAGAACGGTTCGTGGTAGCGCTACTACCCTGGGCGGGGAGGGTCATTTCCCTAATGGATCCATTAACTAGTGTTCGCGCTTAAGTCCATAACTAACGATATATGATGGAGAGACTTCTGTAAATAGTAAACAACTCATGCAATTCCGTTTGGTATAGTAAACAGTTTTAGTACTTGTGTTCAAGGAAAAGTAGTAGCATGTTTCTCCCCCAATAAGATAAAACAGTAAAAGTGGGGCCGTAAGACTCACCTGAGTCTTGTAGTAATCAGTAGCAAATAGCAAGTAGTAAGTAAAGCAAGTAGGTTCTCCTAAACATATGAGGTTATGTAAGTATGTGTCCCGCAAGACGTTTCGTTTAGTTGTACACAACTAGTATGCCCGATGTCTGTTTAAGTGTTCGTAATCGTTTGTCTTTAGAAAACATGTTTGGCCCGTTGGTGACGATTGTAATAATAATTTACAAAGTATTATTATTGTTTTAGTGAAAATACCTTCAAAATTTCCAAGTTTTTCTGTTTTCTGCGACATAATTTGCGACACAACAGTTTGGTATGCGACACAAGGGTTGTGTCGCATAGGAATGCGATACAAGAGCTTAGCGACACAAGGGGTGTGTCGCATAAGCGTTCGATGCTAAATCAATAGCGACATAAGGGTTGTGTCGTATTTGGTTTACGACACACGGTGCGACATAATGGTACGACACAAAATACGACACAATATGGTTTATGCGACACAACATGCGACACAAGCGTTGTGTCGCAAAGATGAACACCAGCCCAGAAAGTTTCGGCTGTCGTGATTTTTCGACCAAAAACGCAATTCTAATATATTTTTAAGCTGTAAAATCGTGTTTTATTCATACCTATGGACAATACTAAGTTGTGTAAACATTATAACATCAAAATATTACACCAAAATGAATAGATCTAGGAATTTAGATATTTTCTTACAAATGTAAATCGAGAGAGATGGAGGCCGAAAATGATGATGATGCTTTTGTTAATCTTGTTCCTCTCTTGATGGTGATTCCGAAAATGCAATTTTTGTGGTCGGATTTGTAATTCCGAAAATTTGAGAGAATTTGGGGAGAGAGTTTTGGTGTGTGTGTGTTTTGAAATAATGAAAATGAAAGAGGAAGAGAGGTGGTGATGTTGGCTGATCCAAAAGAGGAGGGAGGGGAAAACACTCCCCAAAATACAGTATTTGCTCCGTGTCCTAATCGTTTAATCCTTCGTTTTTAGTATTTAACCAAACAGTCATATTTTTAAAACGTGACTGGGGTATTTTGATAAAAATACCTTGAAATTAGTTATAAAAACATTTGTCGAGATATTTAAATTATTTGATTCGCGTTTAATACGTTTCTGCTAAAATACTCATAATGTTGTCGCGCTAATCTAATAGTGTCCGTTCGAATATGTATTTATACAGTAAAATACGTTCCCATTATTTAAGTAAGCTTTGTCACCAACGTCCAAGTAAAATGTATCGGACTCCATCCGGTTAATCTGTACGATTTATCCAAATCGCGTAAGTACACACATATATATAAATCACCTTATATATACAAATAGAGTCTGTAATTAGTCATATTAGATACTAATTACAACTAGTTACAAATAATTAGGCAAAATTAATTATCCTAATTAGGCAGGTGTTACACTTATCTTATCCTCTTTTTCTATTTGGTAACCATAATAGAACTCAGGAGGATTGCTAACTCTACTAGATCTGCGAATGGGTAAGGATATGTCTTCAGGTTCAACAGGTGTTGCCACCTCAAGTTGAGTGTCAGTGTTTACTGTAGGTTCTTCATCGGTAGATTCTTGAATTTCTTCAAGATCAATTTTACTCCCACTGTCCTCTTTAGATATCATTTCTCTCTCAAGGAACACACCTCTTCGAGCTACAAATACCACATTTTCCTTGGGTCTATAGAATAAATATCCAAATGACTCTTGTGGATAACCGACGAAAAGACACTTTTCAGATCTGGAGTCTAGTTTGTCCTGAGTTTCCCGTCTAACGTAAACTTCACAACCCCAGATTTTGATGTGACCAAGAGAAGGTTTCTTTCCCTTCCACATCTCATAAGGTGTCTTTGAAACTTTCTTAGTGGGTATTTGATTTAAGATATGGGCGGCTGTTTCTAATGCATAACCCTAGAAACTTATTGGAAGTGTTGCTCGACTCATCATAGATCGAACCATGTCTAACAAAGTTCTGTTTCTCCTCTCAGCAACACCATTAAGCTTCGGTGTTCTAGGAGGAGTCAATTGTGAAACTATTCCACAATCTCTAAGATGATCGAGAAACTCGATACTAAGGTACTCTCCTCCCCTATCGGATCGGAGAACCTTTATCTTTTTGCCCGGTTGATTCTCTACTTCGTTTTGATATCTTTTGAACACTTCAAAAGTATCCGACTTATGTTTGATCAGATAAACATGTCCAAATCTACTGTAGTCATCAGTAAATGTAACATAGTATCTATTTCCATCTTTTGTAGCACATTGGAATGGTCCACATACATCTGTATGTACCAAGTCCAATAATCCTTCACCTCTTTCACACGATCTAGTAAATGGTGATTTGGTCATTTTGCCTAATAAACAAGATTCGCATACATCATCCGATTTGAGGTCGAATGATTTCAACACTCCATCCTTCTGGAGTTGGGCAATGCGTTTCTTGTTTATGTGCCCTAGACGATAATGCCACAACTTGGATTTATCAATTTCATTAGACGAATCAACATTTAAAATAACATTGCTAACACATTCAACATTTTCATATATGCCTTTGTAAGGAGAAGCTTTAAAAATAAAACAATCATTTAAATGAACCAAAATATCTTCATTTCCATTATCAAAAGAAAATTGATAACCATCTTTATACAAAGCATAAAATGAAATAATGTTTCTAATCATTTCTGACGAATAATAGCAATTATTTAAATCTATCCTAACTCCAGAATTCAGCATGAGCTCAAATCTTCCAATCTTCGTCACATGTACAATTCCCTTGTTTCCCATAACTAAGTTGAGCTCTCCATGCTTCACACTTCTACTTTCCTTTAGTCCCTGCAATACAGTGCAAATGTGATTACCACACCCTGTATCCAGAACCCACGAATTAGAAGTTGTAGTATTATGGAGTTCAATCATAAACATACCTGAGTGAGTACTCTTCTCAACCTTTCCATCCTCAAGGTCCTTCAGGTACTTTGGGCAGTTACGCTTCCAATGCCCCTTAGTGTTGCAGTAGAAGCACATTGCTTCCTTAGGGTCACTAACAGGTGCAATCTCAGAATCGGTCCCTTTCTTAGACCTACGAACGGACTTTCCATCAGTATTCTTTCTTTTCCAGTTTGTATTTGACCTTTTTCCTTTTCTTTGCACTTTGACCAACAGTCAACACAGGAGCTGCCGAGCCAAAGGACACATCATCTTTCTTGATTCCTTGCTCAGCAGTTTGTAGTAAATTGTGGAGTTCCATTATTGAGCCTTCTCTCTCATTCATATTCATCTGATATGACATTACAAACTGATTGTAGACAGCTGGCAAACTAGATAGAATTATGGCGATCGAAAACTCTGTGTCAAATACCATGTTCAATGACTCCAACCTATCAAAGTACCCTTTCATCTCTAAGACGAAAGCACAAATAGAAACTCCAGGTTTGGGCTTGCAAGCCATGAGGGATTTCACCACATCAAGGCATTCTTTGCTTGCCTTAGCCTGAAACATTTCTTTCAGCTGTTGGTTCATTTCATAAGCCCATGTGTTTTCAAAAGTCTTTTGCAGTTCAGGGCTTATGGAAGATGCCATGATACAAGACACTTTATTCGCGTCATCATAATGTTTTCGGTGTGCCTCAATCTCCTCTTGGGTTGATTCTTCATCAATTATGGGAATCTGCTTATCGAGAACATATTCCTTGTTCTCGTACCTCAAGGTCAACCTTAGGTTACGCATCCAGTCCATATAATTTGGACCGGTCAGTCTTTCCCTCCCAAGAACTGAGAGTAGTGAGAAGTTCGAGTTATGTGCGGGATTGGGGACGGGAGGATTTGCACCATTTAAATTAGCCATCTATGAGATAAAACAGTTTTAGTTAGTTTGAATATTCCTTAATTATTTACCCAATTTTCTAAATTAAGGCTAGGATCCATATTTTCAGTTTTATGAAAAGGGTCACCGTAATCATATAACTAAAATACCATTATCTATTTCATTTCTATGGAACTCCTAGATCTTTGAGATTCATTTATTTATATCAACGGCATGTTAATCTCGGTTATGCATGATGTGCAAATACCGAGTTATAAAATGTATAAGAAAATATCTAAGTATTGGCTATTACACAAATAGGCAAGTGTACCTAATCGAGTAGTAGTATAGCAAAGATAAGTTACAGGTTATCGTCCACAAGAACAGTTTATGAGTATTATGAAATTGTTATCAACTAATAGTTAACCTTTTATTGAAAGCATGTAAAATTGGAGGATAGTGCCTTTTAACGACAGGTAGTCGAATGATTGCATTTAAAGTAAAGACAGAAATAAATAAAACAAGTAAAGATAGATTCAATACAGATTATAGAAATGTATTCATCTAGACCTTTTACCCCTAGTGTTGGATGTTTTAATGAAGAACTGTAATGTTACTTAACGTAAGTGAATTAACTAGTTGGATTACTTGCTCTCGCAACATAATCACTTAGTTAAGATTACATAGTGCAAGTCTCCTTGTTCACCTTAGACCTCTTAACTATAACAATTCATTTAACAAACATTAAGGACTAAATTAATTATTAACGTATGTGGTTTAACTAATTGATTCCTTTGCTCTCGCAAAAGCCAAATATGTAACTAAGATTACACAATGCAACTCTCGTTGTCATTTAAGACCTCTTAATTATGATTAATGAACACAACTAATATGAAGTATTAATCTTGTGACTTTACTCTCGTAACAATCAACAATCACACAAGATCTCTCTTAGTATGATCCACCCACATCACAGTTTAATTACTTTGATCCAATTCTTTGATTATCTCTAATACAAATCACAAGTTGTCACTCTAGTAAATGTAATGCTAAATCCACAAGTTCTCACTTAGTGAAACAAACATAACACCAATTGAATCAAACATAAACAAACCACAATACGAATCGTTCAATGATTAAACAAACATATTATCATACGAATCAAATCAATCTAATAATTATATCCAACAATCTAAAGTTATTAATCAAGATAAACAACAAGTCTTCAAACAATAAATAAATAAAGCAATAAAGGTAGTATGATCTCAATGGTATGAACGATGTTTACTTAGATTTAATGTCCCTAGATTTGGATGTATAGATTAAGTACAAGACGTGACCGATAATGTGCAATTAGCAAAACAATCACTTTGTTATCACAAAACCAATTTAATGACTAACCTTTCTTAGTGCAAGTGTCCTTGACACCAATAGTTATTAACCACCTATTGTTAATTCTAGTAATTTCATGATTAGATAGCTAACCTTACCGTCGTAAGAGTTAAAACCACACAAGGTGTCCCTAAATGTGATAAATAAGCAATCGAGTTTTTCAATTTCAATTCAAAACCTTTTATTTGGTCAAATACAAATATACAATCATTAATTTCTCAATAGATTGTAAACAAGTACATGATAAACACAAGTTTTCACTTAATGCAGCAAATACTTATCAATTGAATCAAAATCAAAACCTAGATCACTCATGGTTCTTTAATCAAACACAAAATTAACACATCAATCAATCCAGTCGTATACGATACATCCAAATACTAGGTTTCACACACCTAAATAGACACTAGAATCAATCATATGAAGAGCACAAACATCAAACAAACAAAACTCATGGAACAACCCATATCAATGAATAAGAGATTAAACCGAATAGAGAATTGGCATCGGATGATTGTGGATTGATCCTTTGTTCCGGAATGATGGAGATTATGTTGGAGCACTTAGGATGTCTCCAAAAGTCTCTGAAAACCGTCCCATGCCGTCACACATATGAGATAACCCTAATTTTGGGGTTTAATTTCGTATTTATACTCATTCAGACCGGCAGCCGCCATGGCCATGGCATGTCTGAGGACATGGTCATGGCCTCTCTCAGGAAGTTATTATTAATCAGGTACCAACACCATGGCCGTGGCCCATTTGAGGACATAGCCATGGCCTTAATCAGGAAGCAAAGAACATCACGAACCCAACAACATGGCCATGGCCTCTACCAGGACATGACCATGGCCAACATCAGAAGGCAAGGAATGACTAAGTAACACCACCATGGGCATGACCAAATATGACATGGGAATGGCCTTCTACTTTTGCTCGGTTACACGCATTCTTTCATATTTTCACCATTTCTTCAATATGAACACCTGAAATCAATTTCCAACTAAATAAGTACCTTAAGTTCATGAAACTAATTCAAATAATACATAATTAGGACCGATATCGCATCTAAAAACATGTATAAATTAAGCGATATCAAAATCCCCCACACTTGAACTTTGCTTGTCCTCAAGCAAACTATAATATGACAATACCAAAACAACTCCTCTGGCATTTTATAAATGGTGATCAGGTTTTGAAAGAGTAACACTAAGAATAATTACATAACCAATCATATTAGCGCATAGTACATAATAATCAGAAAAACCTGAGACGATTAATCTATCAAGCCCGAATGCACGACTTAGCACCTCACAATAGGAAATATGTTTAAATCACTCAACTCTCAATCTAATCTAAATTGGGAATGGAATATATAAACACTCAATAAGCCAAGTCATGATGCAATAGTTACCATAGGCTTGCAAAAGGATCAAATCTCCACCGACTGGCGTAGGCACCAGGTGTACTATCAAAAGAGGACTTTTATTAAGGTTGTAATGTACAGGCTAGGGTAAAAGGGTATGGAATGTGATAATTTACAGGGGTTAAAATGCAAACTACAATCTGAACAATTTAAACGATAAAACACCTAGTTGCTAGTTATCTTTCTTGAGACTATACAAGTGAAATCACCAACTTTCACCAACACCAACTTCCTTTCCTTAAACTTTCAAGCCTTTACACCGATTCAAACTTTATTCCCTTACAAGTGTATGCCATTAATAGTACATAAACTAAATTCTGATATGAAGCCCAAGTCTCTTTTTTTTTCTTTTTTTTTATGACTACTTTTACTCTTCATAACAGTCAATTTAATAATTATCTTTACAGAACTACCACAATTTAGATGACAAATCATTAAATGCCCATATCAACCATCTTGTATCTACTTTCAATAACCAACACAATTAGCAACAACTAACAACTAAAAAGAATTGTTCAGACCTTTATTTGCGGTAAATAGAAAGATGAAAAAAAAATGTTTAGATATTTAAGTGGTTATATACAAAGGAATAAGGTTAAGGCGCAACATGGTTAACTAGGGGTATCTAGCACTAAAAATGAGTGCTACAAAGGGTTAACATGAAAATTAACTAACCAATGCGATTAGCTAATAAATAAAGCAAACGAAAGGCTAAAAACAAAATGGTTAAATCCTAAATGCCTCTTTATCATGCAAATACACCTAAACCACACGAATGTGGCCCCTCTGCGATCTTGAAATGCATCAACTAGAGCAAGTTCTAGAACAAATTACAACACCGGCACACTCATAGCAAACAAAATATAAGCACTAAAGATAAGTGCTTCCAATAAGGCTCAAAATTCTCACATATTTAGTGGGGCTACAAATGTGCTAGTCATGCAATTCACCCAATGAGGTTGCTCTCAATCAAAAAATTTTGGCCAAGAGGGAGATTAGTTACCAATTATACTAATATTTAACCTTATATGAATAATGCAACTAATCTTATTTGGACAAAAAAAGTTCAATCAATTACCCCCTCCCCCACACTAGAGTTGTGCATTGTCCTCAATGCACCAAAATAAATACATAACGGAAATCAGGTGGGAATAGTAAAAGAGAGCGAGTACTTCCCCGGGGGTAATTCCACAAACCAATAGGTTGATGGAAAATTGGAAAGTGGATGTTGTTGAACCTAGTGCCAAAATACTCATGCAGTTTTATTCCAGCTTATCCTTGAAGCAAAACACAACTTCACAAAACTTATTAGATACTACTTAACCACGGGCTCGAGATGTAACTTCATAGAAACAAGCCGTGCACTGCCTGTAACCATAAACTCACAAACACAAACCCGCAGCAAGCACAAAAATAGAAAAGCAAACTAAACAAACTAAAAAGCAAAGAGTAACACAAACACAAAGCAAAAACACAAACAAAGCACAAAAATAACAAAACATAAAAATAGCAAAACAATCTACAAATATTTAAAGCATTTAACTCTCTAAAGAATAAATTCTAAAGAAATGGTCGATTAACTAATAGATCAAACAACCTCAAAATACAAATTGTTCCCCGGCAGCGGCGCCAAAAACTTGATGTGCAAATACCGAGTTATAAAATGTATAAGAAAATATCTAAGTATTGGCTATTACACAAATAGGCAAGTGTACCTAATCGAGTAGTAGTATAGCAAAGATAAGTTACAGGTTATCGTCCACAAGAACAGTTTATGAGTATTATGAAATTGTTATCAACTAATAGTTAACCTTTTATTGAAAGCATGTAAAATTGGAGGATAGTGCCTTTTAACGACAGGTAGTCGAATGATTGCATTTAAAGTAAAGAAAGAAATAAATAAAACAAGTAAAGATAGATTCAATACAGACTATAGAAATGTATTCATCTAGACCTTTTACCCCTAGTGTTGGATGTTTTAATGAAGAACTGTAATGTTACTTAACGTAAGTGAATTAACTAGTTGGATTACTTGCTCTCGCAACATAATCACTTAGTTAAGATTACATAGTGCAAGTCTCCTTGTTCACCTTAGACCTCTTAACTATAACAATTCATTTAACAAACATTAAGGACTAAATTAATTATTAACGTATGTGGTTTAACTAATCGATTCCTTTGCTCTCGCAAAAGCCAAATATGTAACTAAGATTACACAATGCAACTCTCGTTGTCATTTAAGACCTCTTAATTATGATTAATGAACCCAACTAATATGAAGTATTAATCTTGTGACTTTACTCTCGTAACAATCAACAATCACACAAGATCTCTCTTAGTATGATCCACCCACATCACAGTTTAATTACTTTGATCCAATTCTTTGATTATCTCTAATACAAATCACTAGTTGTCACTCTAGTAAATGTAATGCTAAATCCACAAGTTCTCACTTAGTGAAACAAACATAACACCAATTGAATCAAACATAAACAAACCACAATACGAATCGTTCAATGATTAAACAAACATATTATCATACGAATCAAATCAATCTAATAATTATATCCAACAATCTAAAGTTATTAATCAAGATAAACAACAAGTCTTCAAACAATAAATAAATAAAGCAATAAAGGTAGTATGATCTCAATGGTATGAACGATGATTACTTAGATTTAATGTCCCTAGATTTGGATGTATAGATTAAGTACAAGACGTGACCGATAATGTGCAATTAGCAAAACAATCACTTTGTTATCACAAAACCAATTTAATGACTAACCTTTCTTAGTGCAAGTGTCCTTGACACCAATAGTTATTAACCACCTATTGTTAATTCTAGTAATTTCATGATTAGATAGCTAACCTTACCGTCGTAAGAGTTAAAACCACACAAGGTGTCCCTAAATGTGATAAATAAGCAATCGAGTTTTTCAATTTCAATTCAAAACCTTTTATTTGGTCAAATACAAAGATACAATCATCAATTTCTCAATAGATTGTAAACAAGTACATGATAAACACAAGTTTTCACTTAATGCAGCAAATACTTATCAATTGAATCAAAATCAAAACCTAGATCACTCATGGTTCTTTAATCAAACACAAAATTAACACATCAATCAATCCAGTCGTATACGATACATCCAAATACTAGGTTTCACACACCTAAATAGACACTAGAATCAATCATATGAAGAGCACAAACATCAAACAAACAAAACTCATGGAACAACCCATATCAATGAATAAGAGATTAAACCGAATAGAGAATTGGCATCGGATGATTGTGGATTGATCCTTTGTTCCGGAATGATGGAGATTATGTTGGAGCACTTAGGATGTCTCCAAAAGTCTCTGAAAACCGCCCCATGCCGTCACACATATGAGATAACCCTAATTTTGGGGTTTAATTTCGTATTTATACTCATTCAGGCCGGCAGCCGCCATGGCCATGGCATGTATGAGGACATGGTCATGGCCTGTCTCAGGAAGTTATTATTAATCAGGTACCAACACCATGGCCGTGTTCCATTTGAGGACATAGCCATGGCCTTAATCAGGAAGCAAAGAACATCACGAACCCAACAACATGGCCATGGCCTCTACCAGGACATGACCATGGCCAACATCAGAAGGCAAGGAATGACTAAGTAACACCACCATGGGCATGACCAAATATGACATGGGAATGGCCTTCTACTTTTGCTCGGTTACACGCATTCTTTCATATTTTCACCATTTCTTCAATATGAACACCTGAAATCAATTTCCAACTAAATAAGTACCTTAAGTTCATGAAACTAATTCAAATAATACATAATTAGGACCGATATCGCATCTAAAAACATGTATAAATTAAGCTATATCAATGCACATCTACTATTCATGACTGGTATGCCGAGGATCATGAACAAGATGGTGAATTAACCATGCAAACCCCGCGTGATCCCCGGCTCGAGAATCGCGAGTCTCAATCACCTCTCATTATGTCCTCATATTAATGTGCCGGTAAACCACACACGCTCCATTAACAGTTCATACGAGAGATGTGCGGATTTCATGGGTTAGCATACTATTCATTATTTCCTATAGCTAAAACGGGATTTTGTTTTACTATTTTAAGTCTACTTTTAATCTTGACATCATCCTATCAAAAGTCCTCGGTAGCTCCATCGAACGCACAAAGAAGCGGAGAAGCAGGTCAGCGCAAAGCCTATTAAAAACTGACTTCTTTAGGGAAGCAAAGCGACCCGCCTTATACCTCTCTTATAGTTTGTTCCTCATGGGTGAGCCGATTTATCAATTGACTGACGATGTATTTAAACTTTTAATTATACATATATATAAATCATATTATACATATAATCTCTCTTGAAGTTTAGGGTTCTATTTTAAAACTTTTAAAATTAGTGGTCTGTTTTAAACAATTTAAAATTATCAATATCTAAACTGTAAATACATATTACTTATTTAGATAATTCTCCTTCCAATTTATCTTAACCTACATACTATTGCAGATAATTTCATGCTACTATTTGTTAAGCTATGGCTCTGATACCACTGTTGGGTTTTCTAATCCCTAACTAGATTATTATATGCACAGCGGAATAACAAAACTTTTAAATAATCTAAGGCAATTAGGAAACTAAAACCCTAAGGGATCTTTAACTTTAACAACATAGTACAATGAATAAATTTGGACAAAGAGAATATAAAGAAAATACTAACCTTAGAGAAAACCTATTTCTCACGCGTAGACCAACGAGCAGAGCTTCGTTACTTGGAGGCAAAAAACCCAAAGTAGAATACCTCTAATGCTTCACACCCAAAAACCCAAGAGAAAGTCGAATTTTCAGAATACTTGAAAATTCGTATCTGATTCGTGTGTTTATGAAGGTATATGATATCCCTATTTATAGTTGTGGAAGAAACCCTAAGGTTTGCTGAAATCGACTCCCAACCGGCGGTTGGACCTTCCAACCGGTGGTTGGAGCTGTTAGTCTTGGACTCCAAGTCTGCGACTTCCACTGCCTAGAAACCCTAATCCCAACCAGCGGTTGGGTCTTCCAACCGGCGGTTGGATCAGATTCTGAAATCTTCCGCCAAATTTAATTACTTTTAATTTCTAATTAATAAACTATTATTAATTAATTAAACAATTAAATATAATATTAATACTATTAATATTATCCTTCATCTTTCTCTTGACTGTTTATGAGGGCAACCCAAAAAGGACTTTACCATTATTGATAGTCTCAGCAATTAGTTATGATATTGGACACTATTCCAACATATGGGTGATCGCGTTTTCCCATATATAAAACGTGTTTTCAAAGAGTGTAGGTGTGATCGCGTTTTCACCTACATAAAGTGTTTTCCCAAGGGTGTATGTGTGATCGCGTTTTCACATACTTAAAATGTTTTCTTAAAATGTGTATGACCCGTTGGTGATATTTTTATAAGTAATATTTCCTTAAAAATATTAGTATTCTCGTATTGTTTATTTTTTTGTGCTTAATATTTCTCAAAAATATTAATATAATCGTTTCGTCTCGTACTTTGTACTGAATATTTCTCGATAATATTAGTATAGTCGTTTATCAATGTACGCGTTATATGTTTATAAGTTGTCCCATATTGTTTGCGTTAACGTTTCGATAATTACACACTTAAAAGTCCTTTAGGTTTACAGTCTCATCCTTAACAAAATCTGTCCAGAATTTATCCTTCCATGTGACGTTGTTTTGACTAGACAAACTTTAGTGTTTTGTCAAGAGATTTTTACCACATGTTCGTATATGTCTTAAGTTTAACAAAAAGTAAATTTCATAATTTTTGGCCAAGTATAAAGTGTCCAAAATAATATACATATGCAAACACGTACAACAGTTAACATTTTCGGATACGTGTTAAAAAACTTAATTGTTGACTGAGTTATACTTAACTTCACAAAATGAGGTTATACAAGTTTTAAAGCTAACATAAAATTGACTTTTATAATAAAGCCTTACATTATTTGGACTTGTATGTAAAGACGTATGGCCATTTAAAGTTAGACCAAGAACCTGTTCCAAAATGGCAGATTAGACACTTGATCTTTTAAATTCGTTTTGAGGTATCAAATCTTATCCAAAAATCATGAAACCACTTGGGTTTGAATGCTAACATCCTGAACTTTATTTTAGTCTCAAGAATCGTTCATTTTGGTTATGTTTTGAGCAAGTTAAAACAAGTTGAAGTCGGACAAATTTTCTATCCAGAAGGTGTTCTTTATTCAAAAGTGTGTTTTGTTGGTTTTTACCATTTAAAACCATGTAACATATTTTTAGTCATGATCTCGAGTGAGTGAACTACTAGCATATTTAAATGTATAAAACTTATAAATGAAGAGATTGAAAGAGTGATTCCTTACAAAGTGTTGGATAAAACAAGAAGAAGAAGAAAAGAAGATGTTAAGCACCAAATCTCCTAGCTTTTGATTATGTTCTTGAGTAGATGTTGAGATGAAGATTGTTGATGATTCTTGAAGATGAATATGAAGATGAATGGAGATGATGATGAATAGAGATGATGATGAATGATGAAGATGGATGGAAATGATGGTGAAGGTTGGTTGAGTGAGAGACTTGGAGAGATTGAGTGTTGTCTTGTGTTAGTTTGAAAATTGCAAAGTGAAGTATGGGGGTTGAAGTTGAGGGCTGGCCGGGGGGGGGGGGGGGGGGGGGGGGGGGGGGGGGGGGGAGGCAAGGGTATGGTGTCTTGATCGATTTGTCCCCTAGATATTTAGGTAGCTAATTGGTTAATTAAGCTTACTGTTTAATTAATTAACGTTAATTAGTTGGTTTAAGTAAGTTAACGATAACTAAACGTTAAATAAATGTGAAGTATTATTTCAAATACTAAATTTCATATTTCTATAACGTTCGTTACGTTTCGTTTGGTCGTTAAGTTTAATTCGCGCATTCTCGTTGCGTTTGTTATGTTTAATTCAAAACGTGTAAATGTTAATTTAAACGTTTAGAAAAAGTTATGCTTAAAAAGTTCTAGCATAATAATATCGTAAATAACTACTATTTAATTAACAAATAGCTTTATGTTATTTACAAAAATGTTATCACCAACGTCCGTATTTTTGTCAGACTCCCTCCGATTGTTTTGAGTAATTCAAATTAATTACGTATATGAAATGTGTCAAGTATTTAGCCTAAATACGTACTAAATACAAGTAATGACGTTTTAATTAAAGGTAAACGTTGACCTTAATTGTCGGTTGTCACAGAAATCAATTTCGATTTCAATAAGCCTTCTTTCAATGGTCTGCATGGTTATCTGTAATACAATGAATTTCCGGGACACCTCCTTCTTGGGTGTAATTGATATCCTTGATTGATTTGTTCAATCACTCTATAACCTGAATTATGAATTTATGATAAAGACGCGTTCTGAATATAATCAATCATTACGTAATTTTTTATTCTTCTTTCTATGGTCTGCACGGTTATCTGTCATACAATGAACTTTCGGGACACCTCATTCTTGGGTGTCCCTTTTTGGATCAATAAGCCAAACTTACAACTGTGTGTGTGCCTTATCTTTAAGGAAATATACTCACCATTTACCAACTTTGTAACTATATGTGTCTAGCCATGGTCTTCTTGATTTACTATGAATTGGGTATCTTGCACCAGAATATGCAATGCACTAACACTTTACAGAAAATTATGATGTCTTTAACTTTGTGGGGGTGGGGGGGGGGGGGGGGGGGGGGGTAAGGGATTATCGAGAAAGGCTTACGTAATTTAAGATTTAGATTTCAATGTCGAATTTAAATAAGTCATTACTATGTGAATCAAGTAATGTGATGGATAAATTTTTGTATACGGCTATTGGTATAAGTTTTTTCCTTCTTCTTTTTATGGTCTAAACGTTTATCTGTCATACACAGAATTTCCAGGACACCTCCTTCTTGGCTGTCCCTTCTTTGATCAATGAGCCAAACTTAGAACTGTGTGTGCCATGTCTTTAAGGAGATATACTCGCCATTTACCAACTTTGTAATTGTATGTACCTAGCCTAACATGATCTTCTTAATTTAATATGAAGTGGATATCTTGCACCAGACTATGCAATGTAGGGACACTTTACAGAATAGGATTATGTGTTTAGCTTTGGGGTAAGGGATTATCATAGAAAGTCTTAATTTTGAGTTACCTTTGGATGACGATAAAGTATATATTTTTTAGTAGGTATCTTCTTGAGTTAGTTTTGGTCCCGAGTCTACTCTTTAAATTATATAGTCAAAAATGGCAAAATCTATTAGGCAAATGATGATAACACTATTATTAATAATGATTATGATACAAACAAGGATGATCACATGACATGATTGCCAATAGAAGTGTAATGAAATTCTGATATGAATTTCTAATATCAAAATATTAAATTTTTGGCTTTTGTTTTTTTGCTTATACTATCACGCAGATCTATGTTAAAAAAATAAGTGCATGTTAAAGTTCTTGAAAATATAATAATTATCTCAAAGCTTTAGCGAGTTTCTTGAATATAACTTACACTGTTCTAGAAGAGTATATCTCAAAAGTCCTCACTAATTTATGAATCTAACATACATTGTTCGAGTAATTGTTCGGACGATTTTTCACTGCTGTAACAAGTATAACCAAACAAATTTATGAAGAATGAAAATAATATATGAATTTTAACAAATAATATATACCCGAATTTATCTTATTATACTTCAAACAAAAATCAAAGTAAATGATTTCACAAGATAATCGTGCTTCACTAATAATTATGGTAAGTCGTCCAATTGAGGCGCTCAACATTTGAACAATATTTTGGTCAAAAGTTCTTTAATCTACTAATGCACTCCATAAACACGTTAGCTATACATATACTCATATCATTCGAATTACATCTTACATTTTGCTTCATATACTAAAAACATGTTACTAATTGACCGTTAACATACATTAATAATTTAACATAGTCCAGATGTGTGTGTGTGTGTGTGTATATATATATAAAATATGACTTAAGAATTTTTTATGGACAATTCCGTAAATTTCACGAGTCGTAAAATAGTTACTTGTAAATTGACAACCAAATAGAATTTGGTATAACGTAGATTGAAAGGACACAAGTTGTTAACTTCATTTTAATTTAATTGTTTGATTGTGCATATGGGGTAGAAGGTTTTGTACTTGTGGATTGTAACTTTTATGTTTACTACTCCGTACTATATACTGTAGTTAGTTAGGATTAGCATGATTTTCAGTTAATTGGTTTCTTTTTGTCGTTGGTAAGATGTCACATCCCACATCCTTAAACCGGCACTATCAATTGAATTGTTTTTTAAATCATTAATACTATCTTTATCTTTATTTCATTCAATTCAAAGAAGTCTCAAAAAAGGTGCACTATGTCATAAAACATCAAATATTTTTACTCTATATGTAATCAGAGGCGAATTTATGCAACTATCCCTTTAAGAAATCCATAATTATGTAAAAGGATCATCTTCTTTAAGAGTTTAGTGACATTTATAGAATTTTCGTGTCTAAAAAATTATAATCTCCTACTCCGCCCCTATCTATCATGAGATGAGATGAAACGAGTTTAAATAAAATTCTAATCCAAACAACATAGTAATGTTTAACAAATATCGTATTACGAATTAATGTTCTACTTCTAAGTGAGACCCTGATAAAGTGACAAGTGATAAGATATATGATTTGCCTCCACATTGACATTATATCATAGGATTGACCTTGATGTTGTGGGGTTTAAATGGGTGGATATCCAAGTCATGTCCAATTGGGTTTGTCTTTAGATCATATAATTGTCTGTCACTCATTATATTGCACAAAAATGAATAGTAAAAATGGCATCTATTTCTAAATCTGTAGATATAGGCAACTATGTTACTATATCCGCCACATTCATGCCTATTAGAATTCAATGATTTAAGAATAGTGAGAGCAACTACCTTAAGTACTTCATTGCATACCCATGTGTGGTTCATGTAAAACACCCTCTCTTTTTTTTAATGTTTGATTTGATTGGCTCGTGTTGAGCACCTAAGGCTAATGTTTGATAAAATTTACAACTTACAACTAAATGTTACATTTAGTGAATAATTATAGATAACAAGCTTTCTACTA
Source organism: Helichrysum umbraculigerum (assembly GCA_949592205.1). Taxonomy (NCBI): domain Eukaryota; kingdom Viridiplantae; phylum Streptophyta; class Magnoliopsida; order Asterales; family Asteraceae; genus Helichrysum; species Helichrysum umbraculigerum. The sequence continues at coordinate 379,560,928 of CATIUR010000001.1, read as the reverse complement.
TGTATATTGTTTAATGTTAATGTATGATTAAAGAAAAAGACGAAGCTTCGTTCCTCAACAAAGTGTTCATAACTTTTTCGCCAGGTTTCAATCTCTTCCTTTTTGATTGGGTGATATCAATATGTTCTGTATATAAGACAAAGTAAACAGACTCAATTAAATTTTATTAAACTGATCATTCTTTTATAGTAATAGCATCAATCATTTTCATTGGACATTAAGAACAGTGAATATATCTTGTACATTTTGAGGTTATTGACTAGAGATGCATAAATCCTGGTCTTGGTTACTATGTTACATATCATGAACATGGTACAAAATAATGATCCATTTTGACGCACAGGCCCAACAGACCAACTTCTCATAATAAGATTTTTTATTTTTATTTTTTTTTTAATTTCATTGAAGTCAATTATGTTTAATCATTCTTTGCATGACATTTAGTGAATCGGGTTTTAATTTGTTTCAATGTCAAATGAATCATTTTTGAACTTTTCTTCTTGTTACGGGAAATCAATTAGTTTTAGATTGCTTCCGTAGGGTAGGGTTCAAATGAGAATAGGAATTTGTGTGAGAATGAGGGAACCAATGATATCAAGCCATGTGTACAAAGAGAATGTTCCACATGTACAAAATACATTTATCCCCAACATCAATTATCTCACAAACGACAAATCAAAAAATTATGAAAATTGCACCATTAAATTCGTCGTTTTCTCCTCTTCGATTTGCCGTCCCTCAAGACATACTTTCGAAAAGTTTTTTTTTTTTTCATTTTTTTGGTGGGTTTCACATTTGCTAACACATGTGTTAAAGTGTTGCGTTTAGGGTTTAGGATTTGGGGTTTATGGGTTAGGGTTTAGGGTTTAGGGTTTGAGGTTTGGGGTTTCTCCCCGAAACCCCAAACCTCAAACCCTAAACCCTAACCCCTAAACCCCAAACCCTAAACCCTAAACGCTTTACAAAACGCTAAACCCTAAATCTTTCTAAACCCTAAACCTTGAACCCCTTCTAAACCCTAAACCCTTATGAAACCTAAACCATAAACCCTACTAAACCCTAAACCTAACCCTAAACCCTAACCTTAACTACAAATTAAATGTACAACTAATCATAGGGATGAGCAAAAAAACCGAAATACCGAAACCGAACCGGTACCGAACCGGACCGGTACCGAACCGGTACCGACCGTTACAAATGGTACGGTATTCGGTTTTTGATTTGGGACAATAAAAAAACCGGTACCAACCGGTCGGTACCGGTTCGGTACCGGTTGGTACCATGCACACCAAAATACCTAAACCGAACCGGAACCGCACCGGACCGGTACCGAACCGGTACCAACCGATACAAATGGTACGGTATTCGGTTTTTGATTTGGGGCCAAAATAAAACCGGTACCAACCGGTCGGTACCGGTTCGGTACCGGTATTGTACCAAGCTCACCCCTAACTAATCACTAACACATGTGTTACTAATTTGTGAAACCCACCAAAAAATGAGAAGAAAAAAAAGTTGTCAAAAGTATGCCTTGAGGGACGGCAAATCGAAGAGGAAAAAACGCTGAATTTTATGGTGCAATTTTCGTGATTTTTCGACTTACCGTTTGTGAGATATTTAATTTTTAAAAATGTGGAGGAGAGAGAATAAAGTGGGGAAGAGAGAGAATAAAGTGACACATGCCAGAAATCTGTTGGTTCCCTCATTCTCACTCAAAATTGGTGTACTCATTTGAACCTTACTCTGCTTCCGTAAACATGTCGTGCACTATGCAAGATGAATAGAATGACAAATGATCTAAAAAGAATATGTCATGAACAATAGAATCGTTGATGTAATTGACGATCTCATAATACCATTGCGACGCAAATATGACACATATGTAACAACAAATCAAAACTATAGGTGTTTCGATATAAAAGTTAGTATTTTTGCATTAAATCGGTTGATGAGTAGTTATATGTAGCTAGCGTATAAAAAGCTTTTAGTGATTTCTACTTTACTAATAACCCTATACTTGAAATATATATTATCCATCTTTACCTAAGTGACATGGTTGGACCGTTTATATCAAGTTCCTGAAAAGTTAAAAATCAAATCATCAAGAGTAAATTCCATGAATGGTCCATGTGGTTTACATTGATTTACGAAAACAGTCATTGTACTCTTTTTTCAACGTTTTCGGTCCAATAACTTTCGTTTTGCTCGCAAATGGTCCCTTAAAGGGACCATTTGCGAGCAAAACCAAAGTTAGACGGAGGGACCATTTGCGAGCAAAAATCCAAAGTTAAGGGACCATTTGCGAGAAAATCCAAAGTTATTGGACCGAAAACGTTGAAAATAGAGTACAGGGACTGTTTTCGTAAATCAATGTAAACCACAGGGACCATTTATGGAATTTACTCAATCATCAAATATGTATAAAGCAATACAACTTAAAATTGTAAACCAATTTCTCCCCTAATTGTATTTTTCAAAAGGGATTAACAACAATACCATTATGGATTTTGCTAACGGACCTTAAAGCTGTCGTTAAAACTTTCAGACATGTATTAAAACTTGTACCTTAACAATAACTAATTCCATGTCTACCCTTAAATTTATTTTAACCCTCTAAATTTTAGTAAAAGTACAAATTTGAATGCATGTCTGAAAGTTTTAACGAAACCGTCAACAAAACCCTACTATTATTAACAACATAAATGTAACGTTTTGTGAGAAATTTAATTACATTATATACTATCATAATTATATTATATACTATTTGAAATTTAATTTTATATACTATTTCGCCCTCTGAATTTCAGAATTTTCCATATCCAAATCTCTCATACTGAATACTGTATTAGCGTAACAACACTTAAAATTAGATATTGTTTGACGATGGCCGATGGGTATGTTGGCCGAATAGTCAATTTTTTCGCAAGGCCCAAAGCCTTTTCACAGATGTCCGGCCCAATCAAAAACCCTAAAACGCTGAAAGAATAATCAATCGGATCGGACGGTCAATAATTATCACCCTAGTCTCATCGAACCCTATAAAACCCAGCCAAAAGGCTCATTCAATCTGCTCGATTTCATCACAGATTTCTCTCGTATAAGGTATGGTTTTCTGAATTACTTCTACGATTCAATTCATTGGTATGATCATTATATTATATTTTATATATATACATATTATAGTTATAATTACATATATCATCAGATATATATTCATATATCATATATGAATATATATCTCCATTTTGTTTGTGTTTGCTGATAGATTATTCAATTTTATATACTTCTAAAATACTCCCTCTGTTTACTTAAACGTATCGAATTCGTATTTTTAGCTCCGTTATAATAATTAATATATTTAGCTGTACAATTTGGTAATGTTACGTAGCTTTTAGGATGTGCCATGCATGATTAGGCTGCATGTATTACTAAGATTTGTTGATCTTAGCAATTGTTTAATGTGCGTTTGATGATCTCCGTATGTATGCTTAAGTTATTATTCTAGGCATATCAATGCATTCTATGGTTAATTATAATCAATCAATAATCAAATAATAAGTGGCAGTTATTCTGATTTTTAATATTGTTTTTTGTATAGTCTGATTATTATTTTTTTTAATAATACCTAGCTTATAGCAGAGTTATATGTTATAAACTAATAATAGTTGTTATAATTCGATGATTTTGCATGCCTTTTGATGAACTCACAGAGAAAAATTATTTTATATATATTAGTTAATGTTAAATTCTATTGTTTTAAGATGACTGAGAGTGTGATTTTGGTTGCATGTTGGTTTTGCCACTATATGTATGTTGAATGAAATGGACTCCTGAAATATACAAGCAATCAAGGCTGGACTCTCGAAAGGGCTCTTTTGCCAAACTCCATTTTCGGGTTTGGAAAGAAACACCAATGAGTCTGAGAATTGGCATAAATTGTTGCCATAGGCCTTTGGTATTGGAGGGATTTTATTCATCATTACATATTTTGGTTAAAGGCTTTGTGCAGCTTGTCTATCATATTTCTTTAGTCTCTTATATTCTCCAGTTGTTCTATTTTAGTGTGTGTGTATATATGTTATTTACTTCATTACTTTACTGTTTTTTAAAAGATGTACCTGGCTCGAAGGCCTTAATCCTTTTTACAATTTGTAGCTTCTGATCTTTATGAACTATCTAAAGTGTTTCAGTTAAATTACTCACCTGTTTTGTTGTTGTTTTTGCATACACCTGATGATTGGTTTAGGTTTTATGATAAAATTTATTTATTTTACATGTACAAAAATGAAGTGTAAAACTAATAATATTTATATTTAATATCCTTAGTAACTGTATCTGAAACTTATTTACTTTTCATTTATTGTATATATAAATCTAATATATTACATCAGGCAAACACTTAATCTAATTTTGAATATGGTTGTTTACTCTGATCATTGGATCATGTTTTTAAGCAGATGCCAATTTACTGTTGAATGTTCAATATTCTTGTTTTTCATTCAGTTATGTTAGTGAAATTTATAGTATCCTGTTTGTTCATCATAATCAATATATTTGTAAAGCTACAGCAAATTATGTTTGGCTAGTTCTTTTTGCATTCTCTTTTGCAATATATATCATTGAACTCATGAGTTTTGCAGATATCTGGCAAATTAAGTATCATGTCTCATCGCAAGTTTGAGCATCCAAGACATGGCTCGTTGGGGTTTCTTCCTCGGAAAAGGGCTGCTCGTCACAGAGGAAAAGGTTTATAAATTTTTTTGTGATCTTTTGGTTAAGTTAGCTAGTTTATATACTTGTTCAAGATGCTGATCTAATTTTATAATATTTGTTTCTTCTTTACAATATTAACTCTATGTTACCTAATTCATAAACCCTGCTGTATTACTATTGTTCTGATATACTTTTGGATCCATGTATATTAATGTGTTGATGTAGTTAATCTTGTTTGATTACAGCCTTGGGTTACTATATGACATGTAATTTTATACTCGATGTTTCTCACAATGTTGAAATCCTAAGCTGATAATTGAGGAGTTGTTTATAGTTGTTGAACTGGAAACTTCATTTGCTTATGTTTTACTTGTTTTGTTTTGCAGTGAAGGCATTCCCCAAAGACAATCCTACTAAACCTTGCAGACTAACTGCTTTTATGGGATACAAAGCTGGGATGACACATATTGTTAGAGAAGTTGAAAAGCCTGGGTCAAGTGAGTTATTTCGGATCTGTTACATATGAGCAAGTTTAACGAACACCCTTTGCCTTTCTTTTTATATTGGAAGAAGATTAACCAATAAATAATTTGTCCCAATGTTTATATTTTGCTAATCTCTCATGCACTTTTCTCTCAGAACTCCATAAGAAGGAAACTTGTGAAGCTGTGACAATCATTGAGACACCCCCAATGGTGGTTGTTGGGTTGGTGGGCTATGTCAAGACCCCACGTGGCCTCCGTTCTCTGAATACTGTTTGGGCCCAGCATCTCAGTGAGGATGTCAAGAGGAGATTCTACAAGAACTATTTCAAGTCAAAGAAGAGAGCCTTTTTTAAGTACTCGTTGAAGTATGAAAGAGACCAGGGAAAGAAAGATATCCAGTCACAATTGGAGAAAATGAAGAAATACTGCAATGTCATTCGTGTTCTGGCGCACACACAGATCAGAAAGATGAAAGGTCTGAAGCAGAAGAAGTCTCACCTGATGGAAATTCAAGTGAATGGTGGTGATGTGGCTCAGAAAGTTGATTTTGGCTATGGTTTCTTTGAGAAGCAGGTCCCTATTGATGCTGTTTTCCAGAAAGATGAAATGATTGACATCATAGGTGTGACTAAAGGTAAGGGTTACGAAGGTGTTGTGACTCGTTGGGGTGTGACCCGCCTGCCTCGCAAAACCCATCGTGGGCTCCGTAAGGTTGCTTGTATCGGAGCATGGCATCCTGCTAGGGTTTCATACACTGTTGCAAGAGCTGGACAGAATGGTTATCATCACAGGACTGAAATGAATAAGAAGATTTACAAACTTGGGAAGGTTGGTCAGGAGTCCCATTCTGCATCCACTGAATTTGACAGGTTAGATTTGTTTTTTCGATCCCTTGTTTTTTTTTTCGTGTCTCAGATTGATATAATTAGTCCTTAAATGTTGATACTTTGTGTGCAGGACTGAGAAGGGAATAACTCCAATGGGTGGTTTCCCGCACTATGGTGTGGTGAAAGATGATTATCTGATGATCAAGGGGTGTTGTGTGGGACCAAAGAAGCGTGTGGTGACCTTGAGACAGACGTTGTTGAACCAGACCTCTAGGCTTGCTTTGGAGGAAATTAAACTGAAGTTAATTGACACTGCACCCAAGAATGGCCACGGTCAGTTCCAGACTTCTGATGAGAAGGCCAAGTTCTATGGACGTCATCTTAAAGCATAAGGATTTCAATTGGGACCGTTTTCGCTTTTTTTTTTTTTTTTTTTTTTTTATCTTGCTATTATTTTATAGTTCTGTTAGGTTGGTCGTACAGTCTTTTATTTTGAGGTTGAGACTTTTTTTTTTTTTTGAGATTAAGATTTTGAAGAGTTTTTTTAATTAATTGGTATTATTATGAGATATTGACATTACTTGAAAGGTTTTTTTTTTCTGGTTGATATTACTTTTCTTAGCCATTGCAGTATATATACATCCTAAAATCATTTTCGCTTCGTCTGCTTGAGTGGATTGACGATCATTTTTGAGTTTATTTCCTTTAACAGAGGCTGTGAAGGATGTAACGTTACATAAATGTTGTTCCACCGTTTCCTGCATCCGTTTAAATGTCGGTTTTCGTTAACAGGTTACAAAGTGCAGTTTATTGTTGTTGGCTCTTCTGTTTCATTGTTTGTGTCCAACGTACAGTATACTCTTTTCGTTTAAAAAGTTTCAGACACTATAATTTTTTTTCTTCAAAGATTTTGTCTTTTTTTACCTTAAAGCTTTTCACTTTTTCTATCTAAATGTATTAATTAATAACTTTATATAAAAAAAACATGGTTTCTTCTTAGGTGAGGCAAAAAGGTGGGGTCAGTAGTGGTGGCACGATGATACTCCATTACTGATCCGAAGGAGTTATTTGCCGTTCCAAAAAAAAAAAAATTTGCTGATTCCACTTGATCCAATCTAAATAATATTCTATTGTGTCATGAACTACAGTACGTATTCAATTTTAAATTTATCGTTTTATAGGTTCTTCACTCTCAAATAAGAAAAGGAAAATAAAAATAAAGATAAAAATATAGCACTTATAGCCTTGATAATAATAAACAAAACACAGAAACATGATTCACGGGAAAACATATTTGATAATACTTCTTCTTCTTGAGTTATTTTTTTAGAAAGAACCGGAGCTAAAACATTTTAACTCCATGATTAATGAGAAGAAATAGGATGGAAAGAAGAAATAAGACGAACTTATTAATTGATTATTTTAATGAACTTATTAATATTTATATGTATTACTATTAGTCATTATCAAATATAAATACAAATAATAACATAATATAATAATGTTATATCAATATACTTAAAAAAGCATAAACAATTATAAATAGAATATTGAAGAAATATAAAATATTCCAATATTAATGAAAAAAAGACTACAACTAAATAAAAGTACGATTACAATATGGTAGAAAAAAATAGAATCTAAGAACATAATCGTCATTTCCTTCCATATCGAAAAATTGACTTAAGCCATCAAACAAGGCAACTATTAATAAAAGTACGATTACAAAAGACACCCACTTTGAATTTCGAAATGCATTTATCGAACATTTATGAGATCGATTTGGTAAATTAGGAAATTAAAAGATAATGTTGAACTAAAATGTGATTGTTATTGTACGTTTTAAATTTTCGTTGTATTAATTATATAAATTGACTACTATTTAATTATTTAGCGTAAGTGTCCAATAATATTACAAATGTAAAACTGAGGTCTCGTTTAAAAGTTTAAGAGGCAACTATTTAATTATTTAGTGTAAGTGTCTCACACTGTTCTAGCCTGGTTTGTAAAACTGAGGTCTCGTTTCTGTTGCCGATTACTTGATTGTGAACAATACCTATGGTTTCAGTGATGTCCTCCTGATCCTTGTAGATTTGTGCAATACGGCCTTGCGCCATGTGCATCCAGTTGGAACGGGTTTCAAGTTGTTCTAATTCCATGTCGTGTAGTCGTTTCTCGTGGCGGTGCAGTCTAGCAGCTAACACCGGGACAGTGTAGTGAGTAGGTTCTTGTGTGTATGGAGAGAGATCCATGGCAGAAGACTCTCCGGTTTCAGTAGGAAGTTGTATCCCTTCCTCGATTCTCCAGGTTGCAAGAGCAACAGGTAGGCAGCTCCATCGACGAGCATCAGCCCGACGACGAGTCCTGTTGGATGTGTTATCATTGGTAGTGGGGTTGGAATGCATGATGCACGTGGTTCCTAATGGCTCCGAGGAGGGCGGGAGGAAGTAGGGGAAGTAGCAGTAGGAGTAGTTGCCATTTTCTGTGGCAATTAAGCACGTATATGTAGGGGTGTTCAAAATATCCGTATCCGAATCCGAAACCCAAAATACCCGAATATCCGATCCGAAACTATCCGAAAAATCGGATACCCGAAATTTCGGATACCCGAAATTTGGATATCCGATATTTCGGATTCGGATAATGGATAGTACTTTTCAAAAAAGTCGGGTAATTGGATACCCGAAGTATCCGAACATATCATCCAACAATGTTTTTTATATTTTATTTATATGTTTTATATTTTTATATATACCTAAAAAGAAGAAACCTAATTTAAAAGCCTAGTTCCCTTCACTTTAGTGTCGACATCTTCTTCTTCACCTCCTCACAGTTTTCACACCACCACCATCGATCTTCACTAGCGGTCATCCTCTCTCCACCCTCGGTCCACCCCATCTTGCAATCCCTCTCTCCACCGGCCACCCTCTCTCCACCAGGCACCCTTCACGCAACCAACAATCATCAAGAGAAGGACCTAAGTATCAATTTTCCTTTTTCGTTTCTAGTTTTTTGGTTAATTATTGCTTTATATATTGTTGATTTAAACTAGATCTGGTACATAATTAGATTTTTTTAGTTGTTCAAAGGCATATCTACAATTTTATACTACTATACTCTGTCAACAACTCTTGATGATTGTTTGGATGAAGGAACTTTTGATTGGTTGGCCGGTGACGAATATTAGCTCAAGGGAATTCTACGGAGATTATGTATGGAAGTTATTTTTATATTTTGTTACTGTAACTTAATTAGTGCTAACCCATGAACTACATGTTTTCTATTTTGGATTACTCTATTATTGATGGATTGATGTTATAAATGGAGTAAGCATACTGTTTGGCTGTTTGCATTTCAATGTTCAACTTTTTTCCCATATTTTCATTTATATTATTTGGGTATCGGATAACCTGATATCCGTATCCGAAATTTCGGATATCCGAAGTTCGGGTATCCGAAATTTCGGATACGGGTTTTGGGTAGTGAAATTCACTATCCGAAGTTTCGGATATCCGAACTTCGGGTATCCGAAATTTCGGATATCCGAAAATGAACACCCCTACGTATATGTAAAGCTTCATATATATATATATATATATATATATATATATATATATATATATATATATATATAATAACCTAACACGTCAAGTACTTATAAGCGTTGGTCCCGTTTCTATTGTAACATCCTCCTTATTGGTCTGGTAATTACTCTATTTAATTGATTATTTAATTGTTTTAGGAATTACCTGGTATTATTTGTTTTACTGTGAAACTTAAATAAATAGGTCTCAGGACTTATTGTGAGTAGTGAAATATTAGTTGTTTTAAATTATTGTAGTTGACGGTAAAATAAAATAATTTTCTCGCAAATGGTTTTGGGTTCCAGACAATAGATTTAGGACGGGTATAAAATTATACCACTTGATAAGTGGAGTCGGTTTGTGAGCCGACTTATATTTGCTTCCCTGGACTTTCTTTCTTCATTTCCTAAACATCAAACCAAAACATAAGTTTCCAACTTGAAATTTTACTAAATTTGCAAAGGCTGTGATTTCGATTCTACCATATCAGAACTATTATAATCATCATAAGCTTCATCAGCTTATTAATCCTTTCTTCTTCATCACCAAAAAGTGAGTTTGAGTTTTTAAAAGGTTTGATCATTTGGGTTATTGAGTTATACTCGAAATTGAAACTTGATTTCGATGTTATAGTGGTTACCTGAAGTGTTAGAAGCATTTAGGAACCTGAAACTGAGTGTGTTAGTGTTAAATTCGAGTTTTTATGAAAACAGCAGCGAAACTCGCAGAAACCCAGTTCGTCTCGCGAAGCGAGTTGAGTTTTTGCGAACTGAGTAGTTTTGCGGTGCGAACCGAGTTTTGCGAGCCGAGATGGCTCTGCGAACTAAGTTATTTCGTTGCGAGTCAAGTTTTCGCGAACCGAGTTGACCTGCGAATCGAGATCACTGCGAACCGAGATTTTTGTTTCCCAAATTTTAAAAGTGCACAAGTGTAAAAGTCCTTGCACCTTTAGTGACTAAAAAGTTTACAAATTTTTCATTAATTCGGATTGAGCTGAAATTCGCATGTCCACTCGGAAACGGCCCAATGATCAAGTCTCTATTCTAAGAGCCTAGTCAGTTTTTGGCCATTCGGGGTCATCTAGGGGTCAAAAATGGCATTTTTCAGTTTTAAAACGTAATTTCGGGATTTTCGGATTTCATTCTGAATGAACTTTTGGTTGTCTAGACTCCAGGGACTTACCTGCTTAAATAAATATGTTAGAATGATGATTATGGAACAAGTTACTAACTTGTGTGTTATGTGGTGTTTCAGATACTCCAAAGACTTAGTGATATAAGACTGCTGAGTGTGGAATCTGCAGAGGTATCGGTGAGTGGATTTGAAACTCACCTTTTGATTTAGTTGTAACTGTAACATCCACTCCACAGGTCTAGTTGTATTTTAATATTTTCTGACTTTTAATATTTAATTCGTGTGTCAGAAAATAGTTCTGTGTTATTATTTGAAAATAATTGGGAAAAGAGTCACATAATTTATTGTGACTAGTAAATTGTTAATTGTTTTAAATTAACATAGTTGACGGTAAAATAAAATAATGTTTCCCCGCAAATGGTTTTTAAGTTCCAGACAATAGATTTAGAAGGGGACAAAACTAGTACACATATTATCTATTATATGTGTGTAATACGTATTAAATTTCAGAAACATTCCAGACATTCGATTGAGTACGTGAGAAATATTGAAACCCTAGAAACAAACCCTAATTCATCAAAGATTCATCAAAACTTATTTCAATTAGTCTTGTTCTTGCTTTGGTCGTTCCAAATCAACCACAGGAACAATTTGTAATTCTTAAAATAAGCTTGGAAGTGAAATTGAAGCTATAGAACATTGATTCAAGCTTTCAAAACGTGAATTAATCACTCCTTGATCCTCCTAATCATCTTGTAAGTGTTAAATCTTGATTTTCATATAAACCTAGAAATGGGTTTTTGGGTATTTGATTGAATTAGTGTGATTGATGTTAAATTAAAGCTTGTTATGCTTGTATAGTTGTTAATTGATGTCTAAATCATGATTATAGGTAAATCCCTAACATAGAAATGAAGAATTTGATATATGTTCATGAAGAAAGTTAGGGGTTTGAATGATTATTCATGAATTATGGTTTCTAAGCTTGGAATAATGATCTATACATTGATAAGTGTTGATTAATGGTGATAATAAGCATAATTCAAGTTAAAAGTTATAAATTGATTATGTGTTCTTATGAGGATTATCATGGTTATATGATAAAGTTAGTATTGTTTATGATTTAGAACACTTAATTTATGATTAAAGAGTAAAGTGGTAACTTATTTGGTTAAGTATTCATTTGACCAAATGTTAGTGTTTTGATAAATTCTTGATGGTAAAGATTGATAATCTTAGTAATGGTTTAACCATGTTAAATTGTGATAATTGAAGTGGATTAATGTGATAAGATGGTCATGATGATCATAATTTGATAAGTAATCATGAATTTATGATATTAAGATGGTTATTCATAACCTTGGCATGATTGGTGTTAAAGTAATGTAAGTTAATAATCATGTATATGATTGAATTGGAAAGTGATTATTATGATCATTGATCATGACTAAGTGATAAGTTATTTGATGTAATTACAATTGTAAGATGTTATATAGATTTGAGACAAGTTACTAACTTGTGTTATTATGTTGTAATTTCAGATAAACAGAAGACTCAGTGATATTAGACTACTGAGTGGACAACTGAGGTATTCGGTGAGTGGATCTGTAACCTCAGTGTAATTTAGTTGTAACAAGTTTAGTTACAACGGGTAACGTATTATTACTGTTTAATTATTCCATGATGATTATGGTTATTAGTAATGATACTGTTGATAGACTGTTAGTCTGATTTGATAAATATGTAATCACGTGATATTCAGCCTTTGGGCTTTGACGATATTCAGAGGCCAGCCTGGAGCTGGGCTTGGTTTGCTATTGGTTGGATAACACAGGGTCTTAGTACAAGTATTATTGTCGTAGCCTGTGTTATTTGTGTTAATAGCACCAAGTATTCGGTTAAACCGCTGTATTGGTCTGCAGTTGGTTTTAAAGTGTTCTATGAGAAGGTGTTACCTCAAGAACCACCGGTCATCTTTAACGCCAGTTGTATTTGATATTATATTAAGTTGTGTGTTCTTGGCTGAAGGTTTCCCCAAGAACCATAGATACTCAGTGATTTTCTATGTTTATGATTATTTGCTGTAAACTGATTTGTTATTACTGAGTTGGACTGTTGGTGATAGTTTTGTCTCACTTAGCGTTATGCTAATCCCCCACATTAAATACTCCTTGCAGGGCATGATTTGATAAATTGCTGGGCAAGGCAGTGGCACTGGAATGGAATGTTTGACAACTGAGCAATACTCTGATAAATGATTTATGTAAATCAGTGTAATATGTTGTTTTATATAACCCCCGAGATGATAAACTAGGGTTTGAAATAGTTTGAATATTTTAGGTTTGTTAAAATAATGTAAACAATAAAGATTTATATGGACTTACGCTTCCGATATATTATACTAAATGATAGTAAAATGAGGGGTGATATAGTAACTGTTTGGTTACAACAAGTGAACGTAGATGTGTTTATTAGACTGTTTAGTCTGTGTTATTGATTAAAAATCTACGTGCTATGTGGCCTCTGTGTATCAATGGTATTGAGGTCAACTGGTTAGTTGGGCTAGTTAGTTATTGTGTGAATTACATGGGGTCTTGATTCATTCGTTGTTTGTAGAACCTGTGTTTGATTGTAATAACCATTAGCTATCGGTCTATTCTGTATTGGCCTTACAGATTGATGGTAAGTGTTCTTGGAGAGCCACCAGGGTATTATGGTATCTCAAGAGCCACCGATCCTCATTGAAAAAGAAATATGTGTGTTTACGGTTATTTGATGTAAACTCATAGTTATGCTAAGTTGAATTGTGTGTGACAAGTTCATTCACTTAGCTTCGTGCTAATCCCTCATTTACTTCCTGCAGGTTATGAATAGATATGTGGGTGGACAGGAAGTTGATGCCTTTGGCAGGGAATGTTTGACTGCTCTGTGAACTCTGATATAGTTTTGTTATACACTAATTTTGGAATTTTATAATACCCCGTTTGTATAATATGTGTACAGTGTTTTAATAACTTTAACCTATGTAGTGTATCATATTTTGAAAAAGTTATGTACATTTCTAGTATGTATAATAGTAAAGTATGTTTTTAATATACGCTTCCGAGTAAAATCATATAATATTGATGTATAGAACGAGGGGTGTTATAAGTTGGTATCCGAGTCTACTACCGTATCCCTGTTCACTATGACCGTTTCGGACGTCTCATCAATTCTCTTTTAATTGTACATAGTTGATCAGGTTATGTTATGTTAAATTAAATTCAAGTGATGAAATTCCTGAACCGATTATACCTAATAAGGAATACTAACCTAAGAGTTATAGTTTAGGCCCACTAATGTAACCTACTTCGCTATAACTATGGCTCTGATACCAATCTGTCGCACCCCCAAATTAACAGCAGCGGAAGTCGGGTCGGGGCGCGACTAATCATGGATCATTAAACAAGTTACAACAAACTACCTCTAAATGAGACGTTTTAAATTACATTTCATAAAATGTACTGTTTACAAAATACAGTTGCAATAATCTGGGAGTTTACATGAAAGCCTAGAGATTCTAGTACATAACAACTATTACAATAATAGTAATGCAGAAAAATCTCTTGTTTATCTGTAAAGCATGCGACTCGAGCTAGAGTTCTTTGTAGGCCATCCTACTGTGTCTGCGAACCTGAAATTACATACTAAAACGGTCAACATATTGTTGGTGAGTTCATAGGTTTGAAATAGTTATCAAAAGTTAATATGAATCATAAGATCTGTCAGTGTTGCAAGAACGCAAAATAAGCATATACTATTGCCATGAGTCTCACAGTTCGACGCTTAACCTGGTTTGTGCCTCGGGCAGATGTATAATCTAGTACACCCATAACAATCAAATATTAAAGCGTCCGTGGGTTGACTAGAGCGACTAGCCCGGACGGGGATGTCAATCCCCGATAGATCTATCCAATAATACTCGCGCTTATACAATTAACGAACTATGATGAAGTGAGGACTTTTAGTGGATTAAGGCCTCATTCAATCCGTATAAAAGTTGTTTTAGTACTTGTGATTATAAAATAGTGTATGTAATCTCACCCCACAGTATAAAACAGTAAAAGTGGGGCTATGAGACTCACCTGAGTCTTGTAAGCTAGTTATCAAACAGTGGGTGTCGGTGTCCCAAATTGCAACCTTCTAGCGCCCTAAACGCATAAGGTTGGGTGTACGTGGGGGGTTAATGTCCACTTATATATTCATGCGTAAGTTAAGGGTTAATGTCCACTTATGCTAGTTGTCCACTCAACTAGTTATGTCCAAATGTTTGTTTATCGTTTGCGTTTAGAAAACTTGTACGTCCCATTGGTGACAGTTTGTAATATTAATTCTCAAAGTATTATTATTATGTTTGTTTCATTGTATACTTATAAAAGTATATGTATTGCATGTAGGTGTAGTACCGTATATGATGTAGTTGTTGTTACGCGAGTTTGACACTTAGTATAAATAATGTTTTCAATCCGCTGTGATCTGCGACACTGGATGGCGACACTGGAGTGCGACACTGAGGTCAGTGTCGCTAGTTATGAAAATCCGAGATGTTGCGACACTAGGCTTAGTGTCGCAGGTGGTAAGAATTTAATTTGTGGCGACACAGAGGTTAGTGTCGCTATATGCGACATTCGATGATTTTAGCGACACAAGGCTTAGTGTCGTTGCTTGCGACATTCGATTAGTAATAGCGACACACGGTTAGTGTAACACCCTTGAAATGGACCTAGTGGTTTTATATTATTTCTTGATTTAAATAAACATTTAAATGTGTTTGGAAATAATATTGTTTGAACTAGTAGAAATAATTGGAATAGGAGTCGAATATTCCAATGTGATAAGTGAATTATTAATTGTTGTAAATTAATATAGTTGACGGTACAATAAAATGTTTGGACTCGCAAATGGTTTTCGGGTTCCAGACAATAGATTGAGATGGGGTACTAAATTATACCCGTATATTGAAGGCGGTTTAATGAGGCCGACCTATATATATCATTTCCTCTTTAGGAAAGTTCATTATAAAACTTCAAAACTCACAGAAACTCTCAGAAAACTTTCAAATCAAACTAGAAATCAAATCAGGAAGCTGTGATTCTTGCTAAGCTTCAACACTATCAGATTAATATCGATATGTTCTTCAATCAGTAAGTGTTCTTGAGTATTTAAGAATTTGATTTTGATTGAAATAGGGTGAATTGATGATTTTGAAGAATTAGATGTTAGAAATCATGTTATAACTGGTATATAATGTTTATACAAAGTTAATTGTGATATATAACGGTTTGAAATCGAGTTTTGAGTGTTTTGGGTATTAAACCCGTAGGTTAGGGTTTGATCAGGGATGAAGATGAGCTGAAAAAGGCTCAAACGCGATCCCAGAACCCTAGCCAGGATCGCGTTCGTTAGTTATAAAAGGAATCGGACGAGTTTTGTTCTTGGGAACGCGATCCCAAGAATTTGTCCGGATCGCGTTGCTTAGTTATAATTTGTCACAGAATGATTTTACAAAGAGGAACGCGATCCTACCATTGTTTTCTGGATCGCGTTTGTCAGTACTTTTTGTAAAATTTCAAAAGTGCATAAGTGTTTAGTAGTGATTTTTGCCACGGAAAAATTGACAAATTGTCTTTAAACTCCGATTGGGCTGAAATTTACATGGTCACTCGAAAACGGCCCACTGATCAAAGCTATATTATAGCCTAGTCAGTTTTTGGACATTCGGGGTCGTTTAGGGGTCGAAAATGGCATTTTACAGTTTTTGAACCTTATTTCGGGACTTTTTGAGTTTGTTCCGAATTGAACTGTTGTTTGGTGTGATCTTAGGGATCACCTGATACATGTAATTATGTTATGATTGTGTAACGATGTTAATTACCTAAGTATTATCAGTTGATACAAGTTACTAACTCATTGTTTATTGATTGTATTCTCAGATGTGGAGAAGGCTCAGTAATATTAGACTTCTGAGCTCGCTGCTGAGGTGTCGGTGAGTGGATCTGTAACCTCAGTGTGATTTAGTTGTAATGATTTGATTTACAACAAGTAATTTATAGTATTACTTTGATATGATGAATCTGTTGAGATATCTTGCCATGTTAGTGTGGTGGTTTGCTTACTTGGCTGTTTGAGCTAGTATGTAAGATTCTGAGGTCAACTTGACTTGACAGTTGGACTTGGTTGTTATTGTAGACGACTAGAGATCTTGAAACTTGAAATGTTGGTTTATAGATCTAGGTCGTGTGTAATTAACAACTGGTTACCGGTAATCCTGTATAGGCCAATACAGATGGTTGATAAGAGTTCCTTGAGTACCAAACCGGTATTAGGGTGTCTCAGGAGCCACCGGTCCTCATGACGGTTGATAATGCTTGATTAGAAGTTGTGTGAATTAGTGATTGATTGATTTTCTGTTTATTGTTAATTTGATGTAAACAGATTGTTATGCTAAGCTGTACTGTTGCTTATAGTTTCATTCACTTAGCTTTATGCTAACCCCACCACAGTTCTTCCTGCAGGTTAAATAGATGGGACATATTGGGCAGGGCAGGAAGTAGTTTGGAACTGAAGGAATGTTTGACAGGCTGTTACTCTGATGTTATTTTGATAACTAAAGTAATGTTTTGAATTATATAACACCGAGTTTGTTGAAATGTCAGGTGTAATAAGTTTGAAAAAGTTTATTGACATTTTACGTAATGTAAAACATTGATAGTATGTTTTGAAATATACGCTTCCGAGTCGCAATTATTATATTATTGTTTATAATTAAACGAGGGGTGTTATAGTTAGTGTTGCAGTTGCGACACTTAATTGATTTCTAGCGACACAGGGTTAGTGTCGCCATCAGATTGGGCCTGATGCGACACTAAGGGCTGTTAAGTTTTTCGAGTTTGTGAACGTGGTCAAACGTGCTCGGTTTGATCCGAAACTTTTAGACAAGTCTTAAATATGTTTATAGAACTTATAAAAATTAGTGTTGCATTTTATGGTAATCCGGAAGTGTCGTTTTTATAAAATTACCAAAAACAGTCCCTGGGGTCATTTTTCAGATTTTAGGGTCAGTTTCGTGGCTCGTTTTAACTAAGTAAATATCCGAAATAAAATCCGAGAAAAATCACAGTTATTCTTCTATGTCTTAACTATTTTATCAAATTTTTTCATGATTTTTAGGCATCATCTAGTGGGTCAAATAAATTGGCAAATCCCATGACGTCCAAATATGACGAATCCGGATACAGGTGTACAAAATAAATCATAGAAAAATATCTACGGATTTTCACGAGGTGTAATTGTACTACTTAGAAAGCTAACATAATTTGTGAGATTTTGACGAAAACCTCATGTATTTTTGATGTGTTTAGCTCGAGATATGGTCTCGAGAAGTAGGTGTAAGAATCTGCCAACCGAAGGCAGTTTGTATATGTTGTCTTAGAATTTCGTTTTCGGGTAGTTAACGAAGTCGAAAAATTACGAAACTAATTTTGTTGAAAAGTTAACTTCTTGAACTACATTTTAGCACTAAGAGTCTTCCATTTTAGTTGAGAAACGAGTACGAAATAATTCCTTGAAATCTACATAATTTCCGATCAGCAAAAACAGTGGCGTTTCTTGTTATAAAAACGTATTTCGACTTAGTTTTCGGACATAATCTCGTTGTGTGGACATAGTAAAACGTAAATACACTTGTTCCAAGTAAATCAAATGAAGGAAGAGGGATTCTTACAAAGGTTTCAAAGATCTAACGACGGAAATGGAATGAGAGCACGACGAGCTTCGTTTCCTTGCTTTTCTTTTCGAATTTCGGTGGTGAATGATGATGGTGGTGATGGTGGTTGATGGTGGAAGTGTGGTGGTGGTTTTTGGAGCCGATTAGAGAGAGAGAGAGAAGAGTAGAGAGATTGAGTGTTGAGTGAAATGAGGGAGTAAGGTGTGAATGAGAAGGGTATGGGTTTGAGTTTGTGTAAGTAAGTATACAAAAGAGCACGGGAGGCCATGCTTGGCCTCATGGCCGGTTTTGGTGGGGTCCACCCATGCAGTGGCGGATCCAGAAATTCGTATTATGGGGGGCATAATTTTTTTTTCTAAAAGGTACAACTTTACCATTTAAAAAATATTAAACTATAAGAATGATGCTAAAATTAACAATAGTGCATGAAAACAGTTGCAACCAACTCTTGCAGATAGAGCTAAATAACTTCATTGATACGTATAGATTAACACGAATATAGTAGCATAAACGATATGAGAAACTGTATATAACTAACTCAAAAAACCGCATAAAAATTATCATAAAACAACCTACAACTAGCTCATAAACTACACCAAAACAACATACAATTAGTTCAAATAACTCCACACACAAAATATAGCTACAAAACAACATATGATCAGCTCAAAGCACAACAACTAGTAAATATAAGACAACAAATTAATTAGTTTTTATTCAACCTTATATATATCTTTCGTTTAATAGAGTAATTATTAAGCGTTTCAAGTTTTTTTTTAAATTTAATAGTAATCTCTAAAGCTCGTAATGATACGATTTTGTGAAGTTAGAGACTCGTAGATTTTTTATAATTGATATTCGTAGTAAAAAATAGTGGGTAATATTGTTGAAAGTTTCTTTTATTAAAATAAAAAATAAACAAAGATACTAGTATTAAAATGCAAGTCTAAAATTGTGAATACATTAAATGAAAGTATGAAGTTTGAGGATCAAAAGTGTCACTTTATATATACTAGCAGGGGTATTTCAAAAATGGTGTGTTAAACTTTCAGAAACTTTGACTTTTAGTCTCTGTCTTCCTCACCAAACTCCAACTCCATCGTCCCCCATTAAAAGTTTAAAACACACTTTTAAGGTTTAGTTTTTTATCGCTACTTTAATACTCATATAATATAAAATTATAAATATAAATGTTAAATAGATCAAAGGTGTTTGAAGAAAATTCATGGAATGGACTGGGGGCATTATTTTTCCTGAGCCGAGGGCAAGAGCAAAATTATACGTATATTAACCTTAAAATTTGTTGGGCCATTGGGGGCATGTGACCCCGCTTGCTCCTTCTTAAATCCGTCCCTGCACCTATGTGTGGGCTTCACCAAACTTGTTCCCCAATTTGCGTAGCGCGTGGTGCTCGTTAGCCAGTTCGTTTCTCGATTCGTTTAAACGTTAAACGTTTATTATACGCGTTTTGTTTAACGATATATTTTCGATAATTTTTTATTGAAGTATTATTCAAAATACTTAATAAACATTTTATAAAGTGTTTCGTTGAGTTATCGGTCTCGATTTGCGTATTCGCTTTGCGTTTATACATTTTATATAAAACGTGTATCGTATCGTATATTATTATAACATAATAATATAAAGTAAATAACTACTATTTATTTTCAAAATAGATTTATGTTATTTATTAAATTATTTCACCAACGTCCGTACTTAGTTGCCGTCGGGTCTCACCCGGTTGAAATTGCGCAATTTAAAACAATCGCGTACGTGTGTGTATATATATAAAATCATATATACAAACAATTACTGTACTTAGTCCTATTTCATACTAAATATACGTAATTACAATACAGTTAGGCACAATAATGTAGACCTAAAATGTCGGGTGTCACATAACCCATTTTTCTTCATATTTGGAGATTTGGAGCAACAAATTTGTAGAAAACTCACTTCAATGGGTACTCCAAATGTGGAGAAATTTTTGAAGAAATGAAATTTTTCTCCATATTCGGAGAAATCCTACTTCTCCTTCAAAACCACTTAATCATTATAATTGATTATTTTAATGAACTTATTAATATTTATATACTTATGTGTAATATGTATTTCTATTAGTCACTATCATATATAAATACAAATAATAACATAATATAATAGTGTTATATCAATATACTTAAACAAAGCATAAACAATTATAAATAGAATATTGAAGAAATATAAAATATTCCAATATTATTGAAAAAAAGACTAGAACTAAATAAAAGTACGATTACAATATGGTAGAAAAAAATAGAATCTAGTAACATAATCGTCATTTCCTTCCATATCGAAAAATTGACTTAAGTCATCAAACGAGGCAATCATTAATAAAAGTACGATTACAAAAGACTCCCACTTTAAACTTCGAATTGCACTTATCGAACATTTATGAGATCGATTTGGTAATTTAGGAAATTAAAAGATAATGTTGAAGTAAAATGTAATCGTTATTGTACGTTTTATATTTTCGTTGTATTAATTATATAAATTGACTACTATTAATTATTTAGCGTAAGTGTCCAATAATATTTATCCACATCAATTATTAAAACTTCAACTAAAAATATATGATTTCAAATATGAACTTTAAAAAATTAAGATGTCCGTGTTTTTTCTTATTAAATAATCAAATAATTGTACAGAAGGTAGAATAATTTAATATAAAAGTTTTGGAGTTGGCTTTTAGAGTAGGATGGTTGGAGAAGAAAAAATTTATTCCAAAAAGATGCTGTTTTTTCTGCATATGTGGAGATGATAAATAGAGATGGTTGGAGGTGGCATGAGAGCTCTTTATCCTACTTCAAGTATGTTTTTTCCTATAGTATTTGAGTTCCATTTGAAGTTGATTAACGAGTTAAAAAGTGAAGATTCTTATATGAAGGATATAGTTGATCAAATGTGGTTGAAGTTCAACATATATTGGGCTGGTATTAGTACATCATTATTAGCCGTAGCAATTTGCATTTTAATGATTAGTTATTTTATTTGAGAAGATTGATCTGTGTGACCCATTTGACTTGAGTGACCTGAAACCGACCGTGATTAACTCGAAAATGACTAGAAAACTTTTTGATTAGTTTACAAAATCAGTTTAGTCGGGTTCCGAGTTGGGTTGAAATATCCAATCCGATTGGGTACGGGTTGATCGTTTATGACACGTTAACCCGTCAACTCGAACCCGCCAACTTAACCCGATTCAAATTGCCACCTCCAAAGGTAACCCGTTTGACTGTACTATCAATCAATATCAATATCAATATATATATAAAAGATGATATGTAATAAAATATACTCCGTGCTATTTTATTTAAGGTTTATTGTTTTGTTATGTATTAAAATTTTCACTTTTTACTATTGTATGAAATATACTTTCATTTGTTCTAGTGTATGTATTGAACTTGTAAATATCGTTTATTGTATGTCAAATTTCCTTTTTAGATAATGCCAAAAAGGGAAAGTTTCCTATTTTGACTTACCCAAAAAGGAAAGTCTACATACAATAGACGATATTTATATGTTCAATACATATAATAGAAGCTTTCAAAGTTCGACTTATACAATAGTAAAATGTGTAAAGTTTAATACATAACGAAACAATAAACCCTTTTATTTATAGACGAATATATTAAACCTAGCTTGTCTTTTAATATTCACTTCCTAATGAATCTCTTTCAATAAAAACATTTATAGCTCGTTATTCATCAAGATCTAAATAAATAAAGTTAATGAACCTCATATCATAATTAAGGTTTGATTTCAAACAACAATTCTAACAATGGACACACCAAATATTTACATGATGATGAAAATATAAAGATCTTTAAACAATCATACCAAACAGTATCGTATGTATTTGAAACCAAGAAAGTGATTATCATTATTAATAAGTAATGAGTTAAGTGTTATTGGAGCAGCCTTAACTTTGTGTCTTTATGGCAGCTTTCACTTAATTGTATTAGTGGGAGGATTATCAGATTATGTCTTATGCATTATGATACATATACTCTCCTCACCGTCTTATGTTATGTTTGGTTCGCAAAATTTTTTTGATGTAACTGGAAATTATTAAAGAGATCGGAATTCCATGAAATGTGAATTCCTATGAATGAGAGAATTATTTGAGGACTTACAACTCAATTCATTTATCAACCAAACATATTTGTGAAATGAAGTTGAGATTCCAATTCGATCGAATTTCGTTGAATTACGCGAACGCAAGCCATTTTAATTAGTTACAAGGGTCACTCGGGTCGGGTGATTAAAATCCATTGGTTCTAACTTCTAACTACTTCGATATGAAAATTTAAATAATTAAAGCTGAAGGATTAGATCCGGATCAACCCGCACCGGAAGCACGTATCTTCTTATTAATTGTTAATGAATTAATGAATAATGAAAAAGTGACCGATTTTGTATTTTGCTTTTAAAAAAGAACCAATAGGATACACTCGTTGTGGCTCTCCACAACACATAGAATGTATCGCGTGTGAGTGCATGTGACTTTATTTAAAAATGTTTTAAGTACTATTTATTATTTAAGAACGAGTTTAAGAGACAATAATTAATTTCTATGAAGAGAATTGTTTTGGACGATTTTGATGCTGCCATGTGTACGTTTTCAATTTACATTTTGATGCTACATTTGTTAAACAACCAAGAAGAATACTCTTTGTTATGAATGCTAAGAGCTGAATTGTCAGCTTAGTGTTACATCAGCACGCTCTTCACACTAAAAACTGCTTATGATAGCATGAAAGATTGAACTTCTAAGCTCTAGATTTACCAAGAATTACATGCATTATATACTAAAACCAAAACACAAAAAGCAAAAGAAAAAAAAGAAGAAGAAGTAAATATATACCTGGCCCACACTATTCCGTCTTAACTCCGTCGTGCACGAGACGGTTGAAACAAAGACGAAAAGAAAGACTTGGTGGTGCCTATATAGAAGTCCTTGGAAGGAAGGTGAAAGTAGTATAACAGAGGACGGAAGGTGTTATAGGCAGTGACAAATCCAGAAATCTGAACTAGAATATGCATCATATGGTAGAAATTTTTTTCTTATGATACTCAAACAAATATTCGGGTTTTCAGTTCAGGTTATATGAGATACATGGATGTATTAAGTTCCGACTATTCAAGACACCCGTGACTTGTTGGATTTAGGCTTGTGTAACATTAATTTCGTCTCAGTGCTAATTTGATACGAACTTTAGATTATGAGTTCGTTTCTCTGATCATCAAAATCTCAAACTATATCAAGTATAACAACACAATTCATTGTCGACAAATAAGACAAGTACATAACAACTAAAACAATCCTACATAGAAGATTATTGAAAACACAAACAAGAGTAATAACAAGCTAAAAAATAACACAATAATCATGGATTCATATTATGAAAATGAAACAAAACAAAAAACAACAAGTCAACAACAGTTACCGTTACGAGTATATATATCATAAAACATATAGATAACAGAAAGCTTTAAATACTTTAATGGTTTTATACACTATTCTAATCCATTTATTTTTTGGGCGTTGTTAATTACAACACACAATTTGATAGATACAATATAACTGTGCTATAGTGTATTTGTACAGTATGCTAGTAAGCTTTAACACTTGTACAACATGGTGCAAACATCAATTTTCATGTTGTAACTATCACATTTTTTTTCTTAGTGTATTTGTCAAAAGAAAATAATGCATCACACGTGTTAGTATTATAAAAATCACTTGTAAATATGGCTTTCTTATGTTAATAAAGTTATAATAATGTTTTGTAATTTTATACAACAAAACATTCAAGATGCATGTCTTATCTTAAATTCTTAAGATAATAAACAAAATATACAGGGACCACCAACATACGTGTTAAAAAGTATCAAATACATGATTTTAACCATATCCGAATAAAATTCTTAATATATCAGTAAATCATATGCCCTGTCTTTTAGTATATGGGTTAGTCATAAGGAAGTTAAGCATATAAGATGGGAGTGCACTTATTTGTCCTTCTATATATTTTCTATAAGCTTTCTTTCTTCCTCCAAAGAGTAAAACTGCGCAAACCATGGACGAGTTCGATAGCGAAAGATCGAATTATGTGAACTTGCACGACGCTCCACTACACGTCGACAATGAAGGTTTGTGGAAGACCTATGGGACTTCGATTTCTTTGGGCTTACTTGCAACCGCGGTCTTGATATCAATGTTCCTCATCGTAGCTATTATTGAACATTTCTTTAGACCAAATGCTTCATCAATCCGCTTTACTCAACATGCTATTCATCGACTCAATCAGTCTAGACCGATGCACAAGGTTGTAGATCCACAACCACATGTAAGTCACTTTTGTGATAGTCTTTAGTAAGAACTATGTTTTTTGTATGGTACAAGTTATTGAAGCGTCCTGTTTATAATAGGTACAAGCGGAAAATGCATCAGATTTATCGGTATTGATGCCGGGACATAAGTACCCAACCTACATTGCGCATCCAACACCTCTACCTTGTTCAAGGGAAGGAGTTTGTTGGCCTTCACATTGTCAACATAATTTAGTCCACCCCTAGCTATTACTAGTACTATTTCCACATTTTATCATCATTTACCCATGTTATGCATAATTTACTTATACTTTTTTCCCTCGTACAACTTTTTTGAATTTTGTATCAAGATACATTGCTTACAATCATGAGTGCAAAATTCACGATTATACATCGAGTGGTAGTCGTTGTTTGAACTTTTATCAGGTGTTTTGAAGGGAACTGAACCCGGCACGAATCAAACATACAATCTTATATGCTCGTGTTGTCGGGGTCGAATGTAATGCGAAAATGAACGAACAAAAAGGATCAATATAGTATCGCCCTATTTGCATACTTAATTGGTTTGTTTTTATTATTTTTGTAATGGAATATCTACAATGGCAATAATACCATTAAATTTGTTGACATTTTTGTCATCTTATAATTTGTTGTTTAAGCATAAGTATGCTTTTGAATTTTAAATGCTACTATGAAATTCATTACTACATTTTCTTTTACATTGTTTAATGATGATAATGTTTTCTTACTAATAAAACACAAAAGCATATGAATCTTACATTTACGTAAATTCAGTTAATAGAAAAAAATATAATTTAAAAAAAAAAATAAGGGATTTCAAAGAGGGATTTGAACCCGACGTGAATCGAACACGCAACCTTCTGATCTGGAGTCAGACGCGCTACCATTGCGCCACGGATCCCTTCGTTTCTTACTTGTCTCCGTTTATTATTTATACAACGCATAAACCATGATTACCATAAAAGATCACTATAGAAATAAACAAATATTGTTGTTTGCTAAATCATGTTTGTTTATTTTTTAATAGTCAATATAAAACCATACAAAGACAACTATGTACATGAATATGAATATGGAGTTACAAACATAAAACGTGACATTATATTATTTCAAAGTCAACCAATTATGCAACTATTTTCACAACCTGTTAACACTTACCATTACCATAACACCAACATTATATTTCTAAGTCTTCCTGTGCCACTTCCTCCGGTAATAAGTCATCGTTTACTACTGTCAACAATGAATACTTGACTCGAAGTGATATTTTCCCTTTATCGACTACAAGTCTAGCCCCCGAAACAACCCAATACCCCGGTGAATCTTGTGGGCCCCTTGTCATTTCTGACGTGTCCACAAACTTTAATAGTTTTGGTGTTTGGAGTGGAACTGGTGGCCCTCCTGGATACACAGCAGAGTTTATATTCACTTCAGCTGGCTGAGGTGGCGGTTTCAACATACCCGTTAAGTGATAACTTATAAAAGTTGATATTAGCCCTGATTTACGGGTCAACCCACTTGACCAGTCCCATTCAGGGTGCTTTATAGGGACTCACCTATTACAGTTGAGAATTGGAGTCTTAAAAACAGGACTTTTTTGAACCCATGATCTATTACTTGTAAACATGCACCGGTTATTATTGAAAGCTCGTTTTCTGACTCTACTGGTGCGGTGCATACATGTGAAAAGTGCCTCCATTGAACTTTTTCGTAGTATCTGTGGTCATATGATTCTTGGGTGAAGTTTCTACTTGGATCGTCTTCTAGTTGGAAAACTTTTGGGAGAGAGGAGAGGTGTTGGAGGTGGATGGATAAGCAATTGCTTCTTTTTCCTTCTAGATACAACCGGAGGCCAGTCACAGGCTTCTTATTCGCATCAACCTTTAACAAAGTACGAAGCTTTAGATATTTAACATTTTTAATGTATGTCAATCAAGAGACTATTTATGGACCACAAATACTTTCAAGGATTGTGAAAAGACGTTCAACAATGTGGGTTAGAGGTGACAAAATGGGTGGAGCAGATGGATTGGGAAACAGGTAACTTTTGTAGTGATTTTTGAGATTTTAATAATTCATTTGGTTAATATGATTACAATGTAATCTTAAATTCTGAATAGAAAGCTTGAGGATATTACATGTGTTAAAATTTACATTTTAGGCAACTTTTGATTCGCCCATCCGTCCCCTAAAAATGAAGTTTTTGACTTGACCCATTGAGATGAAAAATCACCCAAATCGACCCATTCCCACCAATATGGAACAAATTTGCAACCTTTAAGGTGAAATTAAGTGCAACTATGATTTGTAACATAAACATTGAAGATGATATAAGAGATTCCAAAGAAGAGATGTTTTACCGGATCGGTGTTCACATAGAGCCTAGGCCCACAAAAACTAAACTGTAAGGTTGGCATGCTATGCTGCTTGCGGTGTGGACCAAGGGGAAGATCACTGAACACAGGTGCCCATAGTCTCGGCAGCTGGAATTCCAAAAATTGGTGAAGCTCTTCAATTGGCGGTTTATCTACAAGAAATAAACAAGTAATTAGTTTATTTCTTCCTGAAAGTAGTATTGTTGAATGTAACAATTTTCTCAATCAAGTGTGCCCAAAACTCAACATGTAAAATTGTATATGATACGAGGACAGAGTTTACTCACAGCGTAGATAGAGATTAATGGCATGGCTCAAGTATCCACTTCCTGAGACGCCGATAAGTAACGAGGTTATTGGAATGAAGGACATTGTGATTGCATCAGGCTCTAATTGCACACTATGTAACCATTCATAATGGGTTATGTTTCTACAATCATTCCCGCCTCTTCTTTTGCAAATGGTCACAATGTTCTGCAATCAATAGTAACCTTAAATTAACACATGCTACAAAAAGCATCACAATCACAATATAAAGCATCAAAATTTGCAACAACATACCTCCTTAGAACAATAAGAACTTGATGGACTAGTATCTGCAAACGTTAGCCTCTGCCCTCCTATGTCATACTGAAAAATTATCAAACTAGATTAATAGACTTGCAAGAGTCTTGAGCAATGAGATCGATGAATTAATGAACATAAAAAGAATACCTTATAATTCTGAGAAATATGTCCCGAATGAGTACCATATTGTGCATCAAGATCCAGGAATCTCTTATCAGCCATAGCCTCTAACCTTTTCTGCACATCAGCAGGTTGAAGGGATGATGCATACTGCTGCTTCATATAGATTACATCTTTTCCGCCCATCTTGACACCAACTATTATATGCGTACCAAATCTTTCAATAAACCTGCAACTACAGCAAACTTGATCACAAAATTAATCAAAGAGACAACAACACAAAATATGAACTATATGAGTCTGACCTCGCCAATAGTGCAGGTTCCCACGAAGATGGAACAGCTTCCTTCACATGATCACAAAGTAGAATATTTGATTTTTCTAGTGCGATTGTGTATAACGAAATGAACATACCTTCAAATGCAAGATTTTTAGTACTTGAAGCATCTTTCTGCCAACTTCCCGAAAACTCAAACATTGCATTGAAAACGCCTGAAGGAATTTTTCCAGTCACCGATAATTCCTGGTTAAACTGCTCAGACATCTGCAAGCCAAGATTTTAAAATATATCTAGTAATGATCATCATAAAATATAGATGATTCGCATAGTATATTAGATATTGTATCTAAAATGTACCTGTTGAAACAGAAGAATGTCTGAACGAAATCTAGTCCGTTCACCTTTATCACATTTAATGGATTTAGGAACATTAGGTACTAGTAGTCCACCAGGAAGCACAATATCTCTACCTTTGTCCTCATCAATTTCAATCAAACGATTATAACTCTGAATATGATCACTACTAGAATCCAAACACAAGCTTCCTTTACGATACTTAAGCCTCAAATCTAATGAGATATCGTAACCACATCCAATCGAAC
The DNA here is from genome assembly GCA_949592205.1 of Helichrysum umbraculigerum. NCBI lineage: Eukaryota > Viridiplantae > Streptophyta > Magnoliopsida > Asterales > Asteraceae > Helichrysum > Helichrysum umbraculigerum. The sequence goes on along the minus strand of CATIUR010000001.1, from coordinate 379,532,080 downwards.
GAATCGCAACATTAGCAGCTTCAGCAGCTGGTAGCTTAAGTGCCATTTTTATTTTTAACCCAAAAAAATAATAATAAAATCAATAAATCTGAGTTAAAGTACATGTAAGAAACATTATTTGTGTGAAGGTTATACAAGTGTAGTATTTGAGTGAATAATATAATACGGAGAAATATTTTATACGTAGTATATGAAATAGGTGAAACAAAAATAGTTAAACTGTTCTTGGCATTATAAAAACAAGATCTTACAAGGGATTCTGGGGAAAGTATTGGCGGGAGAAAAGGGGCGGTTCATGTGGTTGGAGACTTGGAGAGGTGTCAATTTTAGACCGGGTAAGTTTGATGATTTAATTTTTTTCATTTTCACTTAAATAAAAAAAAATGATAGATACCCGATGGGTCAACCCGACTCGAGACCCATTTTACTCTGACCCGTTTAGACTCAAACCCATCTAGACTCATTATCCAACTCGAACCATTAATTTTGCCAATACGAGGAAGCGTTTGACCTTAGTCAACATGTTAGTTGTTTATTACCAACGAATCTTTATGGTAAAAGTAAAAACTTGAAAAGAGTGATCGTTAAAATAATGTTTGAATTTAGACAGCCGCAAGATTTTATGTGTATGGGATGTTGCATTTACAATTTTTTTTTTTACAAAATTATATATTTAATTTGATTCTAGATGGTGGGTGATCGATGTGAAACAATTTTAATGATATACAAATAATTTTTTTTTATTATTTTTTTGAAATGCAGTATTAAGCTCAGCGGCATTGCCTCTTCATATACCCATCACCAATTCCAGGGGAAACCCGAATATTTTGAGAGAAAACCCCTGTCTCCATCCCGGAGAGCATTTTGCTCACATCCGGGTTCGAACCCATGACCTTGTAGAAGATGATTTGTACGTGTGTCACGCATTAAAAAAAAAACTTATATTTTGTGCATGTATGTCGCACTTTTAGCACATAGAATCACCATCTATAAATGCAATCAATTTACCATAATCAAATGCTCCAAACGATTCGAAGGTACGAGTTGTACCAATAATCTTTTGTCAACGTTCACGTAGGAACACATGTGAACCCTTTTATAAAAGGGTTTAAGCAAGGTTGTTAGGATCGATATCTTACCGATAATTATTTTTGTTTTTGCAAGATCGGAATCATAAGATCTTACTCATATACTATAGTCTCATACATTTGTATTATGATGCATCTAAAAGACCAAATGCATGACAAACTAATTAAATTCTTGTAGTTTAATTAACACTATAACAATAAATCAATACTACTTATAACGATTTAGATTACTATATTTGTTATTAACGATATAGATTTTCACGTGGTAAACTATTTTAGTTGAAGAATTGATTAGTTTTACGTGTACTAATTGATTAAATGATAAGCATATTAGTCTTTTACGGGACAAAATCAACGAATTTATACTTTGTTAACTCATTAATTCATGTCGAGTAAGATCGGATCAGAGCGAGATCGTAAGATCCTATGCTTAAAATCGACATAGGATCGAGATCATAATTAGATCTTATGATTTTAAGATCTTATGTAAAATCGGGATCGTTTTCATTTATGGGGATTGTAAAATCGTAACCTAAAATCAAGATCTAGATCTTAACAACTATGGATTTAAGGGCTCTAAAAGCAACGATTAGAAGTTACAGATTGTACAAATAAATGAACCACAAATTTTGTAGTACTGGATAATCATGTACCATGTGACCAACTCACGTTTTGGGACTTACACCAAAGCGCAGGGGTGTATCGAATCGACCAAAACTCATACACACTCGAGCTAACATTTTATGCTTGATAAAATGAACCACAAATTTAGTAGTACTGGACAAGCGGACATACTTAAAAGTTAAAAGCCATTGCTCACAAAAAAAAAATAATAATAATATACTTTAATTACTGTATAAGCTATATTTAAAACCTAAAGAAGTACAAACAACATAGCGCCCATGGCCTAATGGATAAGGCGTCTGACTTCTAATCAGGCGATTGTGGGTTCGAGTCCCACTGGGCGTGTTTGTTTTTTTGTATAATTTCTTTTCTATAAATAATGAATACGCAAAAAATTCAAAAATTAGGTATTTTTCCGTTACATTTTATTTATTTATTTATTTATTATTTGTAATAAATGATCAGTTATGAACGGTTAGGTCAAATATAGTAACTAAAATTCATACATGCAAATAAAATTTCATATTCCAACAAACACAAATTCTCAATCTCCCATTTTTTTTTGTGGATTCAATTTACATTGCATACACACGTTATTACATACCTCCTCCTAATCTGACACACGCACACCGTCACGAAATGTCGATCATCGGCGGTGATGTTGAATCGGTATCGAGTCCCGTACCGAGTTCAACCGCCGGATCGACACCGGCGACTCCTAGAAACCGTGTTAAATTCCTGTGCAGCCACGGTGGCAAAATACTTCCGCGTCCTGCCGACGGTCATCTTAAATACGTAGGCGGTGAAACACGTGTCATTTGCGTTCTACGTGACATTACGTTTTCCGGTATATTCTACATTCTCTATGAAACCTTGAATGATGTTATAGAATTCGTAATTTTGGATCAAATTAGGGTTTCAGTTTGGCATTGTTGCAATTTGTATGCTATTATTTTAGTTGTGATTGATTACGATAGAATTAAACGGAATTCGTGAATTTGTAAATGGAAGGATAACACTGTGATATTAGGTCTGAATTTATGCATCGATTCATGAAAACGTTAATATGTGAAAGAAAACGCTGAGCGTTTGTATTGATTGAAATTTATGACTTAAATGAACGAATGACGATAGAATCATCAAATTTCAAAAATATGAATGTTTGTGATTTGCTTATTTAAGAGTGTATATCCTTACCGCTTAATTTTACGACTACTAGTAATTTGATACACTAATTTGGAAACTGTTTATCTTATTAGGTTAGTACCTACTACTAAATATATATATAAAAATCAGCGGATTTTTCGGTTTGCATATATATAAACATCAGTCTTATTTGTAACTATGTTCATTTCATCTAAGTTGGCTAACTTCTGGATTTACAAAATGTAGAACTAATGAAGAAGCTAACTAGCATGTTCGATGGTGAAATGATACTAAAGTACCAGTTAATGCCTGAAGATCTTGATGTATTGATAACAGTAAAATCTGATGAAGATGTTCGTCACATGATTGACGAATGTGATCGCCATGAATACTTAGGAGCACCAAGACTTCGCGCTTTCCTGTTCCCAAGAAACCAGATTATTACAGTGAACCACATGGGACCGATGGACCACCAAACTCTTGAACAGAGATATATTAATTCCATTAATGGCATTGTTGTTCATCCAACATCACCAGTATACAATACTACTTGCAGATCGTTCCCTGTTACCACTAGCTATACGACTTTCAGCATATCGTCTGCGTGTTCATCCCCTAGAACACCGCCTGAAAACACCAGTACCGCCACTAACTCCACCTCTGCAGCCGTTGGTACTAGCGGTGTAAACTCTGAAGTCACCACTTTTCGTGGTAAAACTAGTTCACTAACCAGAAACCATAGTTCCCCTAGTTTGTATAATCTTGGTTCCAGTTCCGTAAATAATCACCAGAATCAGATCGTGCCTGCAAGCCCAAATTATAACTTTAACCAAGTGCAACAACAGCCGCCGCAACCCCATCACTTCCATCCTCACCTGCACCCTCATGCTCACTCCCAACCGCACTCGTCTCCCAAACCGCCACTAGATCGCCAGCCTCATAAGCCATCTGGGCCCGAGCATGTTGGCAGGATGAGGTCAGCAGTAGGTGATTGTTACAGATACCAAGCAGATCATACACCTACTTACAACACTAGAACAAGTAGAGGGGGACAGGTGTACTATCAAAGAGGTTCACCTTATGATGATTACTATGGGAATTGTAGGTACGATCGAACCAATAGTCCTCCAAGTCCTGGTATTGTGTCACCAAGCCATAGGATTAGCTCAGGACGTTGATTAACAGAGAAAGAGGCGCCGTCTGCAGTACTCTTCATTATTGAATCCAAATATGGTTCAATACATAAGCCCAAGTCTGACTATTATTGTTAGTAATTACCTGTGAATGTATATAGACGAACTGATATTGTTGTAAAGATTGATAGGAGCATATATATAACAAGATACACGTTCTGGAACTCATTGCCGTTATGTATATATTCATTTCCTTTGGAAGGTTACATCTTTAACCATTCACATATGCAACACATGACATTTCTTTCTGATTGTAGTGTTCTCAGACACTTCATCAGCGACACGTTACCGTTTAATTTTTCTAGTAGAAATCAGTTCAATATATATGAGGTCTTAGTTGCAACTCAATTTGTTTGAGAGCAAGAAGACCGGGCTTTGAATCATATGGTAGGTTCTGCTGTTGAACACATACCTTCGTGTGAGACCAAACAGAGAAATTTGACCCATTTTGATGCAATAAATGATGAACTAATGGAAATTGTTATATATGGTTTGATGCCTTGAAGACAGCCTTCATTTGCATTTGAACGTATATGTATCAATATATCAAATGGCTTATCATTTACGAGAAATCAGGAAGGGGTTAGACATAGTTCCCTGCTCTTAAGAAAACAAAGCCAGAATCTTACAGATTTCATGATCACGGTTAACTTATTCGAACCCATAAATATACTAAAAAGGTCGATACAGCATTCACTACAACCTTTCAACATAAATTGTTTTCGAACTAAACCTACAGTCCATTCCAAGACGGACAAAAAGCACGTCAGTCACTGTGCATGATGCCAGCACAAAAACTGAGTGTCAAAACTGATGTGAAACCGTTACCATTTGGAGGATGTTTGCTTCAAGGGAAGTGCTCTCCAACCAATATCTTTTCGATAAAACCCTCCTTCCCATTTAATCTCGTCAACAGCTCGGTAAGCTCTCTCTCTTGCTTCTTCAAGATCTTTTCCCTTTGCAGTGATGCCTAAAACACGGCCACCCGTTGCAATATAGTTGCCATCCGCATCAAGAGCTGTTCCAGCATGAAATATTTTAACACAAGGAGCAGCTACCTCTGCTTCTTCTAGGTTTTGTATCTTGGTTCCTTTTAAATAGCTTCCAGGGTAGCCGTTGCTAGCCATGACCACCACCATGGCCGAACCAGGAGCCCAATCAAGAGTCACAGAGTTTAGTTCACCTTTACACGCAGCAAGAAGGACTTGTGCTAAATCAGACTCTAAACGAAGCATCAATACCTGTTTCACGTACAAATTATGAAACTTATAAGCCAGGTTACTATAGGGGTTTTATAGATACAAACTAGATGTAAAACCTAGCTTACCTGACATTCGGGATCTCCAAAGCGCACATTGTACTCGATTAATTTGGGTAATCCAGATTTCTTCTCAATCATAAGTCCTGCATACAAAACTCCAACGAATTTGCAGCCCTCTTTCGACATCCCTTTTACAGTTGGAAGAATTATAGAGCTCATGACTACAGATTGAAGTTCTTGTGTCAAGACAGGTGCGGGACAGTATGCCCCCATTCCACCCGTGTTTGGACCCGTATCCCCATCACCAACTCGTTTATGGTCCTGTGCAGATTCTAAAGGCAGGGCATTTTCACCATCAACAAGAGCAAAAAACGAAGCTTCTTCACCTTCCAAAAACTCCTCTACAATTATGGAAGAACCTGCCTTCCCAAATGACCCCTCGACAAGAATCAAGTCCACGGCTTCAAAAGCTTCCTGCAGTGTCATAGCAACAATCACTCCTTTTCCTGCAGCCAACCCGTCTGCTTTAACAACAATGGGAGCCCCTTGTTCCTTGATATAGATTTTTGCAGCTGATGGGTCTGTAAATGTTGCATACTGCAAGAAAATGAATAGATGTTGATAAAAGGAATTCTGAATGGGTTTATTTGCAATAGTAACCAAACGAAACAAACACAAGGTAAAACATTTGGGGGGGGTGTCTGAATGTGCGTTTCATAAGTGAATATGTGAGCCCAAATATTCGAAATCAGATGCATCTTTCATATAAGTTGTAGGAGATAGTGTTTGAATGTGCTTTTGCTCTGTTGAAGTTGCTAGATAACTAGTTATTTGAGAGTGTACCAAATCACCCCATTAGTATAAAAGAATTGTACAAACCTTTGCAGTAGGAATTCCATATTTATCACATAAACTCTTCATGAAATTCTTGGAACCTTCTAAAGCAGCAGCTTCCGAAGAAGGACCGAAAGCATGTATGCCAGCTTTCAAAAGATCATTTGTGAGCCCGGAGACCAGAGGAGCTTCTGGACCCACCACAACAAGTCCGATTTCCCACTTACGGCAAAAAGCAATTACGGCTGAGCTATCAAATATATCAAGATCTCCAATACACGTGGCATCCCCTGAGTTGGAAATGCCAGCATTACCAGGAGCACAAAAGACCGCATCACAGGAATGAGAACGCTTCAAGGCGTAACAAAGTGAATGTTCTCTTCCACCACCACCAATAACCAATACAGAAACTCGTTCTTCTGTTAAGCCAACAAAAGAAAGCCATCAGTTTACTACATTCCTAATAAACCTAAGTTAACACCATTAAAAATGAAGACATATCGTAGTTAATTGATGTGTTTGTTTCTCACCAGAAATGGCATGATCTGAAGAAACGCTGTTGACAATGGTGGTGAAGGATTGATAGCGGTTCAAACGCTGATAATTTCTGGAATCGCAAAACTTTGATGATCTATAACTTAAGGGCTGCAGAAACAAGAGTTGAGAAATCTTGTTTGGGAATAGTTTCTGACTCCCTAAAGGCAGCTGACCTAATTTCATGGAAGCTCCAAAATTATGTGATATGCAAGCCATTTTTTATGTATCTAAACCAAAACAGGAAAACTATCAGTGTCAAACATCATAACAATAACAAGGTGAAACACATTTATACAACTAAAGAGTTGGTTTTGTAGTGATATCAATGGCTCAAACTTTTTATTTATTTCTTATTAACGCCACCAAAGTCACAGTTTTACATGGAGTTAGAAAACAGTATTAACATTCATTATACAAATATTTATCAAGTAATTATACAAGTGATAGCAGATGACCAACAAGCACACAACTTTATCAATTAAAAACCCAAACCAGCACCAAAGGAATATAAATAAGCACAGAAGAAGATAAATTTATCATGCACTATGGAAAAAGATACGAGTTTCCACTTGAGCATTTCATCGAACACTTGGCATGCAATATAAAACAATTTTAAACCACGAATAATCAAAGGTGCTTTTACCTTACTAGTAACAAAATTCTTCAGCGAATTAAATATTGTGTTGCATTTAAAGAGAGAAAACCAGTAGCATAGACGAGGTACTGAACCTTGAAAGAACTTACAGTGTATATATATATATATATATATATATCTATGTATCTATATCTATGGGCGGCCAACCGGAGAGAAGATACAAACGTTCGTTGAACCGAGGTTATGCTTACGTTGTACGTTGTGCATATGTTGTAGTACCTTTAGCCGTGGGTTTGATTCTGAAGGTTTTTGACTAGTACGGGAGTTATTATTACGGAGTATTATTTTCACTTTAAAAAGTCCTTAAATGTGAAAGCTGCAATTAAGTTAACTTATTTTCACTATGAGTCCCTAGAGTTTTAGTATTTTCTATTTATGACTCTAAAATTAAGAATTTTGTTTTCCGTCTTCACGTTACTATCATTGAATAATATCTGTTATTTAACTTAAGGGAAAATGATCGGTGCAGTTAACTTCACTTAAGATAGGTGCTGATTTTTAAAAAGAGGGACTAAATGTTTATTTATCAAAAAGTTAAAGTGTAAAAAGTGTAAAATATTATACTTGTGACTGCACCTAATTTTTGTGCCGTCCCCCTTAACTTAATGAATGACTTTGATTTTATCTTTCAAACTAGTAGTTCTAATTTTACTATACGTTAAATATAAATGTTGAAATCTTAAAAAATTAGTTAAATGTATGATCACACTTTAACGTAGCTACGAATAGAAATCATGTTTTAGTACATTCATTTGATAACATTGGTTGGATGGGTCGAAATTGCCCCCACTCTAATCTTCGACTCGTAATTTATATTGACTATGAAAACTCAAACAACAAAATAATCAAAGAGCATATGCAACTGTGTTGGCTTTACGGCTTCAATCAAAATGACACCATTACTTTGTACAAGAATTTATTTTTGAGTAGAAAGAGGTGAGACTATTATCCCTTTTCTATGTTATGTACTTGTGTGCTACAAGGATTTGAAGTCTTCAAGATTTTGAACAGATTCCTTGATGCTATTAATTAAATTCCTACAGCATCAAGAAGTTCAGAGTGTTGAGAAACTGAAACCAATGAATTAGCAACAATGGCACCACTTGCAGCAACAGCAGGGACTCCAATTCCTGGAAAAGTAGAATCTCCACAACAATAAAGTTGTGGAATTGGAGTTGGGTGTCCAGGAAACGAGTCTTTTCCAGCTTGTATTGCTGGCCCGTAAGTTCCTCTATTCCTTCTCAGAAATCTTTGATGTGTCAATGGAGTTCCAACTAATTTCACCTCACATTTATCACGACTGAAACCTGGACCAAGTGAGCGTTCCACTGCTTTCCACATTACCTGCAGGGGGATAATTTGATTATAATGTATTTACTAGAGAGTGATGAACTGATAGTAGTCCGTCGCATGATAAAACATTTATAAAGGTAATATTGCCCCTCTACCATGAATAATGCAATATTTAGCATTTGGTAAGTTTCGTACAAGTCACAAGATTTCCCCTTTGGTAAGACTGCGAGTTTGATTGTTCAATTGCCCTCTCATAGTAATGAGCTCATAACTAGAGGGGGCAATATCGACCCATTTACTTATCAAAGGGTCGAGTCAAGTTATGAATCATATTGAAGGTAAAAGAAATAACTAAGAAGTATGATGTGTTGAAAGTAAGTGTATATTTATTGCGTAAAACCACGTAACTATACTAATAAAAAATTGAGATTATTATTAAAATAATAAATAATATTGTAACTATATTTTACACACTAGCTATTAATGATTAAATGAAACAATTTTTTGTTAAAAAGGGTATCCTGTCAACCCAACCTGACGTGCAAAAATAACACATTTTGACCCAAAGTCACTTTTACTGACCCGGCCATTTTACCACCTCTACTAATAAACCTGAACAGAGTACTCAACACTTGGTACAGTATTGTGGAAAATGAACCGTCAGGTTTATTCCATTTCATCAAACTGTTTAATTGTTTTATGTAAATGTGAAAATTAACAAACGGAAGAATTTGAAATGATAAAAGAGCCAGTGAATCTACCTCGGATCGTTCAGCTTTGAGTTGCTTGTATTCTGTGCTTCTACGATCAAGACCTTCCCAAACTTCAAATGGTTCAGTTCCTGGAGTGTAAGCATGTAAAACATGCTTTCCAGGAGGAGCTAGATCCGGACTGAGTACACTAGGCACAGATATTAACACCACATTTTGATCAGCATCTACTCCACGGTTCCAATCATTTACAACTATGTGATGAATTCCCAAATCTTCCCGTATTCCCTAATAATTGAATTGGTAAATACTAATTAGATACTTTAGCATGAGAATTGCCCAGTTCATATGGCACATACTTTTTGCATTTGTTACATATGAATTGCCTAGTACAATGTTTCAAGATACTAATCACAAGAATATGCAATGTTAATAAGTAAACATTTTCATAAATATTCACCTCTGCATCAAATCCCAAATGCAGATGCATAAAGGACTCACACTGTTTCGTGTTTTCAATCCTTTCTTCATATGATTTTGGAACAGCTTCCTTAGGTAGTAATTTTAGAGTATCCCACATGGATGCATTGCTTACAACAGCTTTCTTCGCACGCACAAACTGCAACGTTACAGAAATTAGAAAAAGGTAACATCAAATAAATTTACATTTATAGAGTACGAGTCTTGGTTACTCACTTGACCATTTCTAAGTTTGACACCTATTGCTCGTCCATTTTCGATGACTATATTTTCAACATGACTTCTTAATGAGATTCGCCCACCAAATTTCTGCAATCCGCGAACAAGCGCATCAACAAGTGCTCCACTTCCCCCAAGAGGGTATTCTAAACTGCAACCTGGTTTGTACCATTCCGCAAACATGTAAATCTGCACATATAGAAAGACGATATCAGAAACCTATAAGACATGAAGAGATGAACAAAGGTGACAAAATGGGCAGTGAGGTCAGGTTGGGTATCGGATCATGTCAAAAGGGCAGTTTTGATTGGTAATATTATGGTACTTTTCATATGGGTAAAAACGGGTCGGGTTGACCTGTCAGCACTTTTTGTTCCATTCTCCTTGAATCTTGTAAATAGATAATATATTAGTATGCTTAGAAAATATATATCGTCAAAGTATTAGTTGTAAGGATATTGAAGAGGTTTACCTCAGGTCACTAACTAATGACCCTTTCAGCTCATTTGACCTGTTTCATTATTTAGTTAAGTTTTGATGTTCAAGCGTTCGATATAAAACATAATCTAAATTAACCCCTTTATAATTTTCTGTGTAGGGTCAACTTTTCCACCTCTAATTGGGTTCATTTTGTCGTGAAGAATGACGCTAAATGGTAATTTAGGTACCGAAAAGCTAGTGTCATTACCATCTCTGCGGAAAGTACACCATCAGATTTCACTCCAGCAAGCAAGAAAGATAAAAGATCGATCCAGTTCCTGATGAAGGGGTCTTTCAGTCCCAATGAATCAACAACTTCTGAAAACGGTCGTAAAAGCTTTGTAGCGCCAAGAGCGCCTTGTGGTCCCATTTGTGCAAATGATTTTAATAGTGAGAGTGCATATCTAGCTCCAGCAGTGGAAAGAACACCCAAGTCACCTCGGATAGATAGCGGAGGCAAAGCCATGGCAGCTGCAGATAGTGGAAGTATCGCATCCTGTTTAAAACCAACTCTCAGTTATTAATAAATGCAATAAATAATTCCTCAGTGAGACAAGTGAATTTAAACTGGTGTAGAAGAAAATAAAGTTAAATGTCACTAACGAGAAGTTTTCGCCATTCCAGCACAGCATTCGGGCCAGCATACGTCTCCAAGTCCTGACATATGTTTGAAAACCAAAATACATAGATCAAAAATCTTGGAAGAGAATCTGCATCTCACCATTCACCGATTAGAAGTATACAAATTGAAACTAGAAAGTATTATCTTACAACCAGTATGAAGGAACTACCTTGAAAAATTCTGTAGGACCAATGCGAGATAGAAATTCACCTTCAGGTACATAAACCATCCACGAATCATACTTGGCACAGGGAATTGACTCGCCCAATGCATCCAAAACCTTCAAATCATGAATACCATCATAAATCAAACGAAGCTACAAATTATTAATAAAAGATCATCTCACATATTGTATCTCATATATAGCAGCATTTCTTTTCGGTTATTAGTTAACCTAACTTGAAAAATTAAAACCATGCCAATACTAAAGTCAAAAATATATATAATGTTAGTTTAAGGATTGTAGAACAGAGAGATTAATTACATAATACATACTTGTGCAAGGGGATTCGCCTGAAGACCTCTAGATTGAAATCCCGAAAAGAGAGACGGGCCAGAATCAAATTTGTAATCTTTGATCTCGAACGAATGAGCTGCACCACCTGGCAAATCATGGCTTTCCAAAACTAAAACATCTTTTCCATATCTAGCCAAGAGTCCTGCACAACATAGTCCACCGAGACCACTTCCTATAACCACAACATCTGCTTCTGCTTTGCCTGCATGTAATTAGCCATGCCATTGCATTATAATTTTGCTCCACATTGGACGTCTACTACATGACCATTAACCTTTTTTAGAATAATGAAACAACCAAGGTCATATATGCATATTATCCACCCAAAAAACTTAGAAAGTAAAATGTGATACAATTTACCAAAGGCCTTTGGCCTAGCGGTATCGTGGTGACCCTTCCAACCAAGAGGTTGGGGGTTCGAGTCCCGGGGATGGGACAGTTGTATATATTCGTGGATTAATGTGAATATTCTTGGCAGTGGGGTGTGAGGGTACTTGCGGACTTGCCTATTAAAAATAAAATAAAATAGGATACAATTTAACACTATATACATAATACATATCTATAAACTATACTTAAAGCAAAATAGCTTAAATCAATCTTGACCCTTAATTAGTTTTCAATCTAACGGTGTAAATTTATTTAATAATAGTTATATCTAAACCCCTCTTTATATTTATGGTTATAATTAAATTATACGTTATTTAATCAATTTAGTAGGAATATATTTAATAAATATTATATAGTTAATTAAATAATACGAATCATGGGTAAAAAAATCCGCCCACCAAAGTTTACCTCCGAACTTTAGTTCCCCTGAAATATTAACTTGAGTATTAATAATTAATAAATAATAAATAATACATAAATACAATAAAATTCACATCCATTATTATGAAAACTTACGATAAATTTGATTTAAGCATTGTATCATACATTTAACATAATTATTAAATAGCTTTTTTATCTAAAAAATTACTTTTTATAAAATCAAATATCTTAACCCGCGTTGTCGCGGGTCTTTTATCTAGTTACATATAATACTTGCATTCCGTAATACTAATTATTAATTTATTTTATCCCTTTGTAAAATTTAACATATTCTAACATTACTCATAACATTCTACTAAAAAATGCACCAACGAGTAACAAGCTTTTTGAATAATGATAAAGGTACATATAATTCCAATCATCACTCCTATTAGCAGTAAGTAGTAACCTGAGAAGGATTTGGTTTGTGTAACTGCTGCTGATGAAGATGAAGCAGCCTCTTCCTCAGTAGTAGAGGTTACGCTTGAAGACGTTCGCGCCGAAATGCTAGAATAATTTCGTTTTGCGTATAAGGATTTGGGCTTGCTAAAAGGAATTAGTGAATCACTATTATGAGTTGTCTGAGGTTTGAAGAATAAAGCTCCTGAAATAGCTGAAGCTGCCATTCACACAAACTTCAAGATGATTTTTTATTTAATTTATATATTAGATTAGAAGTTACGTTTGATTGAAATTTCCTTCTTATATTGAAGTGAGAATTGGCAGAGCAATCTATTGGTGATTTGATTTTTGTAGTTTGAGAATGGCCACGCAACACACTCAGCAGCACATGGCATGGGCCACACAAACTATTAGATAAAATAAGTTAAAAGGAGATATCATATGGAGTTTGATCCCTGTAGAATAATAGCACACCTAATGTTGTATCGAAATCACGACTAAAAGATACAGGAGTATAAAAGAAACGCATTTGAAGTTATGAGTTCCATAGCGTGTGTGATCCAAACCCGAATATTATACCTCCTAAAGAATTTTACTCGAGATATTAGGTTATACTTCATATTAACTATTGTCAAGTGCAATCCACCTATTAAAACACGAACTGTTTATGAAAACAAATTTGATCTTTTTTGGCTTTGGATAAAATGCGCTCAACACTCTAACCCTTTTCAACACCTAAAAAACTGCCAATTACATCCCATTATGCAACCACGCCACTTACAAAATTTAATCGATAAACGTATGCCAGATCAGCCGAGAATACGTTTTGAATGTCATTTCGAATGTGTTGGCTGACAAAATAACACCACCACAGAAAATGATGGAGAAAAACAAGATAGCACCAACATCATCACTTTCTCGATAGAATAAAACCCAAACAACAAAAGCTGGTGGCATGGCATGTTCTCAACACAAACCACAGTTACAAAACACCATAGAAACATGCTCATATCTCTCTATCTATGTGCATATATCAAAAGGCAACACACCATTCCAGGTTGGTATTTACAGTCAGTCAGCCTTAAAAGCATATAATTCACCTATATAAAGACCACCCACCATCCAAGCCATGTGAACAAGATTCATAACTATAGCTTTCGTGGACACGCAGCCTCCCGTTTAAAGGGACACTTAAATTTTCGTGCAATAAAAAAACACATCACTTCTGTTCCTGTACCGCTTCCCTTTCATGTTCCATTTGTAAGTAGGTTAGAATCTCCGTTCTACCCCTAGGGTCTCATTAATAAGCAGCCTTCTTCACTTCATGATCATTTTTGTTTCTTCTTATAGATCATGAATCTAGCAAAAGAAAACTTCATCATCTCCCAACTCCAGTACTGTTTAAACATTGTGTCTTCAACCAACTGCAAATCAGCAACAGTAAAGTAATTGATTTGATCAAACATGGAAAACCAGTGAATACTAAAACAGAACAGATGGAGAACATGATATTAAAGGTTAGTACCCAAAAACAGAAATAACACACAGTTCTGACAAAGAACTATTCATTTGTTACAGACTCAACACTTGCCATTTTGAATGTGTATTAGAAGACGTTGTTTCAAAAGTTCCCTTAATGTTCACGATTTTTTGTCCATGACTTCAACAAACCTATATCCCAACTCAAATATGACAAATTTAGTTAAGATTACCTTTACTGAGCAGACTAAGGACCAGAACTTGACTTCTGAACCCAGACCTGTTTCTGCATAGCCATTCCGTTATGTCACTAAATTATTCCAAAACCGGGAAGAAAATGAAAATGCAGACAACTATTCAGCCTCATCCAAAAAGCAAAGCAAACCTCATGAGAAGAATAGCCAGTAGAAACTCCTCTCTTCGAAGGTTTTCCTTCACTAAAATTTGGAGACCCATCTGAATCCTTAGCAACATTGTGAGATGGTCCCCGCCGACCGCCATGTTTATGGGACCCTACATATTTATCTACACATCACATCGAGCATAACAAATCTTGTCTTCTCTCACTCTTAAGCCAATTTTCTTTTTTATCATACAGTAAAAGGGTATATAAAAATCTAGCTAACAGATTGATGTACGACTACTTATAGTGAATATACCATGCAAGGACGTACACTATTTTAGATTTAATGATGATAACTAACCATTATCAAATGAGAAATGACCACCACGTCCACCTCCACCTCCAACGGGCTTAAATTCCCCACCCCTAGCATTTGACAGGTCATGCTTCAATTCTCCGTGAACTCCTGTGGAACCACATGTAGAATACGATTATACGACAAATTCCACAAGTAAGGACTTCCACGCATACACAAAAAAGAGGCAACAGCAGTACACCGCCTGCGTAGTACAAACTTAACTAGTTCTGTGTTACAAGTCTCATGAAAACATTAGATACTAAAGACGATAATTTCATCCACTCCACTGAAGATGGGTCTTTTCAGGCTATCTAACAAATCAAACCGGTAAATTCAGGGAAAGAAAGTATGGAGTGCGCTGAGCAAGGGCAAGTCTCCTGGAGTGTATTGTTTTAGCATAAGAGCTCTTGAAGCGTTATAATTGAAAATTGAAAATTGAAAATTGAAAATTGAAAATTGAAAATTGAAAATTAGGAACTAACCTTTTGTATCCATCTTCTATATGGTTGATAGATTGTAGTTACAAAACTAATTTCAGTGGTTGATGACAAAACAACTCAGCCATAACCACCTAAAGGTTATTAGCAGTTATGTATATCCAACTCACAATTGTTTTTAAGTAGGCTGTTAACAATAAACCATAAGGCTATGGCTATCATTTCCATGTCTGTAATCGTATTTGAGACATTAATTATTTATAACAAATTTAAAAAGTTCGGACAAAACAGTATTTCTGGTTGACAAAACTCACAAAAGCAAATCCACACCAATAATTAGTTTTTTTTATTCGTTACCTAACGTGCCCATTTTTACTTCCACTAATATTAGATATGTAATGACTAACCTTCCACAGAGTCTGACAGCACGTGTGTAGACTGAGAATTAAGAGATGAAAGGGATTCATCACTTGCATGTGATCCATCAGAGCGCCTAAGGGGAGTCCAAACACCACGATCAGGTCTGTCCTTGTTCCTAGTACTACGCTTGTCTTGCTTCTCACTGTAGAAGCCATGTAAATCATGATCATCTGGCAATCCATTTGAATCCTTCGAGAGTGGTGGAACATTTGAAGGTCTAGGTGGTCTTCTGTCCATACTATCCCGATTTGGAGTATGGTTCTGTTGTTCTGATTGATTTTGCCGTGCATCCTTGTTGACAAGTATGCTTCTAATGATTCTTCCACTACTAGCATCCCGCTGCTGGTTCTGTTTGGGACCACCAAAACCATGAGAAAGTTTCATAGACGATAAGCCCTGCTGTATCTGAAATCCAAATGACAAAAGATAGAGCAATCAGAAAAGTTGTACATAAGGGATGCAATTCCACTAGTGACAGTAAATAATCTTATCCAGAATAAAACAAAATAAAATAAAACTTACATTGAGAATTTCCTTTTCCTTTCCCTTTAAAAGCAGAATTTTCTTTTTCCCAATATCAGAGGCTCCAGGAGAACCTGCACCTATTTATAATATGCATAATTGCATACGCATCAACACACACTACATAAATAATCATGGAATTATATTAAGCACAAAGATGAGCAATACCCCTTCCTTCCTCCAATACCACACTTCCAGACACAGAAGAAGGCCCAACAGGCTTTTCAGAAAGCTGTTGATCATCGCGTTTATGAATTTGAACATAGTTTGACTTTTCTTTACCATTTCTGCCTTTCCCAGTATCACGTGGGACATACTGTCATCAAGGAAAAGAACTAAGATTACATATATTTCACCACAGATAAAGTTATCCAAATCTGCAGGACTCAAAAATGAGCATTGCGGGCCAATTGCCAATAAATTTATTCCATCCTATCAAATCACATAATTATAAAAAGCAAAAAACTCCAGATCCCCCTTTCAATCTGACTTTTAGGGGTCACGAAATTTTTCAACAAAGGTAAAACTACATAAGAGTACAACATAAGTCATGTTTTAATATGGAAAGTAAAGCATACGTATAGTTGTCATTTTACGATAATTAAATCCAAACAATTTAACATAATATAGGGAAAAAAATTTGAATGAGACTCAGACGTGAAGCAATACGATATAAGTGCATCTTGTAAACATGTATGTAATAATCCAAATACCATGGTGGTCGACGTCCTCCTCCTTTCAGGACCATGTTTCAGTGCAGCAGAACTTGAACTTGAAGATGATGCACCACTAGCCCTTCTCGCCAATTTCCCATTAGGCAAGGACCTCTGGAATAGGTCATCGAACAGATTAAGAATATGCATATAAGACTCAATAAACTTTATAGTGATACTAACAATTAGTACAACAATCTGATGATAAAAGGTAAACTCATGTAGCAGTGGAAACTGTAACAGATTACAAAGGCCAGGCCATTGAAAAGGAAAACGGTAGCGGAAAAATCATAACATCTCTAACATCTGTCCATCGTGTCACATCATTCCATGCATTTCCACAAACAAACAAATACAAAAAGCAAAGTTCTTATCATATGCTACAGCCAATAGCAACCTTAATATCTTATCAGTTAATAAAATATACAGGATATGAAGAAATATTAATCCTACCCGAGGTCCACCCTTTGCGGCTCTTTTCTGGCGAATAAAATCCATTAAAGGGGTAACTATAGGGGCTTCCTTGGCCGTACCTTGAAAACAGAAATAAAAAAAGAGGCATAATCACTCAATTTCATATTAATTTGCAAGTATTGAGCATTTCCACTTCTAATAATCAAGTTTAAGCCCATTGCATAAGCCCACATATTCAAAAGCTTTGAGACTAACCAGCTCGTTCGGCTTCCTTCCTTTCCAACTGTATTTCTGCACTAGGAAGATTCTCGACAGGCTTTGCAATAAATTCGAGGAATTCAAGATATTGAGGATCTATATGTTCATCAAAAAGTTACTTATTACTTATATAAGATAAAAGACGGTGAATTATATAGCAAGAGTGAATATACCAGTATATTGGATATACCTTTGTCTATGGTCCCTTCACGCCCATCTTTCTTAGACCATTGCTTTGGAACTCGCTGAGAAGGTGCATACTCAACAATAGTTTTGAATTGTGTACCTGATAAGGTAAAATGATAAGCCCTAATCCTAGATTACACATCAATACGTAAAGCAAACAAACAATTAATAGAAAGCCTATTAACAGGAACACGATTGTGATGCCATATGACCCCTCAACGAAGACGGTTAGTATTACCCTTTTCATTAACAAACACATGCCCGTCAAAGAACTCCGCAAACTCAATGACATCCTCTGGCCGCTTAAAGTCAATGTAGGCTCTGGAATAGGATTGAACCTTCAGACTGCAAACATGTTCAATGGAAATTGTTAAACCAGTAGCCAAAAAAAGGTTTAACACATCATAGACCATTTGAGAAGTACTTTTAAATTCTGATTCATGTAACCAACTAACCAAGCTATTATATTATTTGTGTTTCACATTAGTAAAACTAATGTCAAGTCAATTTGACCTTTACTGCATAATATCCACATACAACTTCGCTTAAAGAAACATTCTTTTATCCCCAAATGAATGTCTTATAGGGACACAGCATAGAATCATTCATATACACTCATTTTCTACAGAAATGTGTTCTTTGAAAGGTTTCAAATCAAGTTAACAAACGATGTTGGCTAGCCTCAATTGAGACGCTCCTTTCAAAATGATTAATGATGATGTATGTGATTTGGCTGCATGTACATAAAGAGCACTTCATGATTAAGGATTTTGTTCTGCCTACACCCCAATTAATACGTTTAGCAGGATACAGCAATAACATAATTTGAAGTGATCAAGAAGCAGATGCAAAACGTCCCTAAAATTTAGAAAGAACTTCTCTTTCTAAATAGAGCCAATAGAGTTATTCTAATAGGTGTTGTCTTCTTATGGGGACTCCAAGAAACATTAAAAAGTGTGCTAACGGTCCTGACAACCTAGATCAAGATACTCACTTAAATCTGTATTAAGCTGAATTCTGCGTGTATATTAAGATCACTTTATGATCCAAAATCTATTAAGATGTCATTAACATATATGGTATTACCAACGGTACAACGAAGAATTAAAAGAGGTCATTTTACGGACACGATATCAAAGTACTGAGTAATGACGGGACATCAGACAAGATGCTCCTTTCAGAACAGTTGTACTTGACGTTATTTTGCTATATAAGATCACTTAAGATCCAAGAGTCCGTTCAAACTCTCTCTATCGTGATGTCATTTACCAAAAAGGAACAACACCAAAAAATATTCATGGGACCTTAAAAATCCAAACAAAAAAAAGGATATTTTCTTTTTCAACAAGTTTAATATATTTTGAATAGTCGTTTTGAAACTATTAATGATGCTCTTCAACAATAAGATATACATAATGTAGTGTAGTGATGCATCATGGTCAGTTACGGAAAACGTAAAAGCACAACAAAATCAAGAATACTGAATACCAAATGTTTCAATCAGCAAATGATCCTGATAACACGACAGAAGGCCCAGTCAAGTTCACACAAACCAATTTACATCTTAAGTCTCCAGATCCCCAACCGATAGCAAATCATAAACAAAAACGAAAAGGCGAGACAAGACAAAACAAATAAAACTATGAATGCTCTCTTCACAGAAAAAATTTCATCAAATATGATATGATTAATCAAGCACCCTCCATTCTCGCTTAACTAACATACGTCTCTACCACAGCTCGACAAAACCCTACACATTTGTTTAAATAGCTACAAACATGTGTATTGTTTCAATTCTAATTCTAATCTCAGTTAAAGACGTTCAAAACAAGCAATTCTAACAGCTAACCTCTAGGTAGCAAAAATTATACCCTAAAGGCATAGAATTTACAATATATAGTCCATATTATTAAACCAGTATCAAACAATAACACTAAACCAAAGATTAAAAAATATATATATAAATGCAAGTAAAACCCTAACCTATTTTTGCCGGAACGAAAACAGAACCAGTTGTAACGGCCTGAAAAACGAGCATCAATCTGCTCCATTAACGCCGTCTGAGAAATATTATGCGGCAAGTGCCGGAGCACAACCTTCGTTCGATCGTACAGGCCTTTCATTCGTAATTTAACCCTTTTCCACAAACAGAAAAAACAAACCCTAGAATATTATTTAATCGCAAACTTCAAACCCTAGAAAATACAATTCGTCAAATTAATCCGTCGATTACATCTTCTCTGATGATTCTGCCACCGCCGATCGGGAATTGTTTGTTCCGTGCCCTAATTTTTCAATATTGATCGAAATAGAATGTGCCGTAGGCATGCAAATATAAATTAAGAAAAGGGAAAAAGGTTTATGCAGCGGAGAGAGATGGAATGATGAAATTGAAGGTTTTGTATGTGTGGATTGTGCATATACAGATGATATATGAAGTATGTGTGTGTATGTATGGGTGTTTCGTATGATTTTGGTGTTGTAGGTATATATTCTTGTGATTAAAGTTTGCAGAAAGATGATAAAAGGGGCACAATCCCTAATTTACAGCTTCGTTTGGGGTTTTAATCACACAAAGTTAAAATTCAATTGTACTATTTATTTCTTTTTTTTATTTTTATTTTTTTTTCTTTTGTTATGAAGCAAGCATTAGGGGTATTCCTGCCCCATTTTTACTAACCCATACCCCCGGTTCAGTCCGGGTCAAGTCCCGTCCTTTTTCAGTCCGGTCTTTTTTAAGATCGGTTTCAATCCAGTTCAGAACCAGTTTAGTTTTAGATGTCATTGATATTGGGGGTAAATAGGTTTTGTACATGTGGAGCATTCTCTTTGCACACATGGCACAATATCATTGGTTCCCTCATTCTCACACAAATTTATATTCTCATTTTAACCCGCCCTATCTTTATAATCATCATAATAATATATATATATAATTAATTAATTACTTTTTATATATCTCTAACGAAACGAGACTCACAATTCGAAAGATTCAAGTCTTGAGTGTCACATATGCATCATAATCGTATACCTCTAATCATATATTTATCGTAATCTTCTAACCTTAGAGGGTGTTTGGGGGGGCTTATTTTAGTTGCTTATTTGCTTAATAAGCTCAACTACAAGTGTTTGGATAAGCCCATCTTATGAAGCTTATTTGCTTATTTTTGATTCTTTGTGAGGAGACTCAAAATAAGCTAGAAATTTCTAGCTTATTTGCTTATAAGCAATAAGCAATAAGCAATAAGCAAGGGAAATAAGCTCCCCCAAACACCCTCTTATGCTTATCCTCTGACCTCTTACATAAATCATGAAAACTCGGTATCTGATCTCTACCGGTACCTACCCTGTTATGTGTAGAACGATGTAGGTACATCATCATCTAATTAACGTATTGTTAACACAATGCTCCACGCAGAGGCATAGAAATAGTTGCCATGTTGATCTATTCAAAGCCTATTACCGCTTACCATGCACATGACAGTTACACCATAAACACACGTTCTTACAATCTAGGAACATGGGATACGAAACAATACAAAAAGGGCTATTAGCTTCATTAAAAAGGATAACAACAACAAAAATATACACACACATCCTCTCTCATTACACAATCCTAAAATCAACAACATTCTTCCGATAACTCTTACCACCCTTAATCGGAATCCACATTCTCGATTAAGAATTATTCACGTCAATCGGAGAGTAACGAGTTGTCGAATTCCCCCTTACACTCAAACCATCGTAAAATTGCTTGTTCACATCATGTCATTTAAATACTTGTGTCCTTCAAATCTCGCTATGAAGACTTTGTGGATATCACTTTTTTCCTCACACACTTTTCTTTTTGTTTTTAGCCGTTACACATAGAAGGTAAAAAATAAAAACATTTTTAATGCAAACCGAACTAACCATCACCTTCAAGATGTGTGTTCCATTTCGAATGGAATTCTCCGTGGATGAGACTATGAAGACCCAAAAGGACTTATTAGAGGACGATGGAAAAAGTCTCGACAATAAGGCCACTTACAAGTACAAGTCTTAATAAGTCGCTGGCCATAATTGCAAACATCGACACTAGAAATACTTCGTATAATAATAAATGATTAATCAAATTATACTACTATATATGAGCAAACCAAACTTCAAAGATGTCAAAAGCTATCTCGAATGTATGATTAGTTGAATTAGTAACAACTTACATGTGATCAGCATTCAATGTGAAAAACGGAGTATTACTTTATTGAAAATTGATTGATATGTCATCATCTAATATAGCGCCATGTTTACTTTGTAGAAGTCGTACTCACTATTTATTATATATAAGTTTAATTTAATTAAAAGAATGATATATGAATAGATCATTAAATTCAACTACAGAAATAAAACATAATGTAGTTGCTACCAAAAGAATAATGTGATTTCAGATTACTGACTTCATGTCATGGTCAAAGTTGCAATAATCAAAATTACAAGTTTACAACGTTTTGTACACATTAACTTACATGATACGCTATTTGCAGAATGTGTTGTCAGCATAATTCAACATAATCGTTGGATCGAGAACACATTCACGGCATTATATCAACAGTTTCCCAAAAGTTCGGTACGAAGCTTGGAGTCACCACTTTAGAATACTTGCCATCACATGACAATCACATAAATTATTAGAAGCGGAAAAACTAACTTTGAGACTTAAATATGAAAGAACAATTAGAAGTTTAGAACTCTTTTAAGTTGCGGTATATAAAAGAAACTCTTCACGGTTTTAGATTAAAATAGGTGGCGTTTGTTTTGATAATGTGTTTATGGTATAGGTATAAACGAAACTTGATGAAAGACAAAACATTTGATTGATTTATAAATTAAAGTATTTTTTTTTAAAACTAGTTTTAAAAGACACAAGATGTGAGGGTTTATATCAGTCATTATTATGTATGTTCGTATTTACTTCATTTGTGATTCTCATTCCCAAAATCCATTCCAAACACCTCTTTTGATCTGTCTCCCCAGAATTCTTGATTTGAACAATTTAGAGTTATTTGCTCTTGATTTGGCTAAGAAAACTAGCCTCTGAAAATTTCTCAAATATTTTCATGGAACCATTAAATAATGTCCAATAAAGACCCTAAAAGTTGATCTGGAATTCAGCCCAGAGGTAGAAGAGTATAAGCAAATTTTCATTTTATTTAGAACGACATACCTACGACCCATCTCACTTATTATGCATACTCGGACATATTTTGTACATATAATATCTCCAATGAGACTTGAATGCCCTATAGTGAATGTTTGAATGCAAAAATTCTTTACTTTTCTATACATAACCATATAACAGACGTCAACATTTTAATGACTGCATACCTGTTAACCCACAACGTAAATACGTTTTTTGAAGATTTGCTAGACTTTTGTGTAACAACATTTTTAAAGAAGTCCTCAGTGACAAATCTAAGCACTATCTAACCCACTTATGAAACCAAAATGGTTTTGCAAGTGTCATCAGAGGAATCATATCACATTACTCTATAGCCACGGAAACAGGGGGTATAAGCTGAATTGGGTGACAATATGTATATACATAATCACCCACTCGTTCCCAATATTACATATCAATCACATGAATCAAATTTACAAATATTGCAAAGTCGCAATATTTCCCACAAAAAAAAACGATCTTTCCCTATAAAACAACATCACCAGAAAGAATTTGCCAATGAAGGGAAGAAAGTAAGAGGAGAAATTGTGTCTTGGTCATATCAATACAAATTTCATAAGAAGATTCACATCTCCTCACCATGTATATGGCACAGTCATTACATCTCTACATTTGTCATACTACTACTTTTGGCTACAGAAACTCACTTTTCCGATCCAGATTTGCCATTTACACCTGTGCCAAGCCATTAATAGTGGGTTTAATTTCATACTCAATGAATCGTAAAAAGAAAATAGAAATGTCTAGGTCAAAAGTATCAAGAACGTTTATAGTTATTACAGTTGACTGTAGAGCTATATAAAAGAATTTAAGAATGTAGTTTGTACAGAAACTGTGCATATTGACATAATAATTCTCAAAAATAATGTGTATGATTTTTCTCTATTTAGGTTTTAAAACATTTCCTGACAGCCAAATACTACCGTAGCAGTATATTAAAAAAAAAAAAGAAGAAGATGGCTTTGTTAAGTAAATTCATAGCAACTAGAGTCTCAGTTGACTACTCCTAATTCATCATAATCTCTGGAGTTAGTGTTCATCCTTTGCACACTTAACAATTGTCTATAGAGATCATTTTATATAATTAGGGAAGTATTCTATCTCATATATGATATGATGATTACCTTTGACTTGGAGAAAACAAAAGATCATACACTTTGATATTTAGTATGATATGTGTGACTGTTGACACGCAATAATAATTCATTTCACCATTACTACATATGTTAGGTAGAGAATCTTACTAGCAAGTATAAACATGAACGGCATGATCCCACATGTCATATATTTCTTTTTGATGGTAAGTTAATTAATAAAATAGCTGTTAAAAAAAGTAATGAATTAAACTATTAAATATATGGCTGCAAAGTTGGCACTTGCCAAAGATTTTCAACGTCCACTCTACTGTTATTACCATAACCTTATACTCTATTGTACCTACCATATTTCCCTTCTAACTCGCACTTAAATCATACTAAATCTCAATACAATATTGTCCATGATCACTTATACAGGTTCACTACATTGACCACATACCCTCAATATATATCAACAACATTAAATGAGATGTAACCTCTTCTCTAATATCTTTAAAATAACCATTTCAGTCTTGGGTCTTTCTAATCGATAAGAAGTGTAAATTCGAAATATTTTCTATAGATTGAGGCAAAAACACATTGATATTGTTACCAGTTAAAACTACCAAGTCAATGTCAAAATGGGAGATTATGCTAAAATTTTGGAATAAGAGTATTAGAAAAGAACCTACCTCAACCAGCTCAGTCTCGAAGACCAAGCTCAAGCTCAAGCTCATCATCTTCTTCAAAGAGCTTTAATAGACGAGCATACTGCTCTTCACGTTTCTTCTTTTGCCATAGCCTGAAGAGGAAAACTGATAAACCCACAACTGTTGCTACTGCGATGATTAAAATGAGTATCGTAGATCCGCTCATGCTACTTGAGGAAGAGTGAGCACCAGTTTTCGTCTCTTTCTGAGAATTTGAATCATCTGAAAAGCCTGAAAGAATATAACATAACAGATTATTGAACTTGAGGATGCTAAAAACACTTCTAGGCAGACTAGGCAACATTAGGGACGATAAGTTGGGATTCTGCACTAAGAAAACCAATTCACCATTGGCAACAAAAATCCATCAGACAAGAGAATGTATCGACATATGTCTCACAAAGAAAAAATATAATAAAATCCTGGGATTTCTAAGTTGAGACAACAAGCTAATATATTTGTTCCTTCAAAAGTCAAAACTAGACATGTCAGGCTTATCGTGAGCGTTACACACATTTACTTAAGCATTTGACATAAATGAATATAGAACTATCGATACAAAGATGAGAAAGACCACCTAAAATCTATTCTAAGGGCTATTGTGAGTTTATTACACTCTATCAAGTCTATCAAAATGCCCAGAGAAAGATGAAAAAAAGGAAAATCTAAACACCGAAGGATATTTAAACCAGTACAGAACCTCCGGTGCTATGACCAATACAACAAGACTACTAATGCAAAAGACTACAAAAGTTCATTAGTTAGTCCAAATAGACAAATGACTCAAAGAACAACATCACAATCTTCTCCACACCTAGTTTTATTACGGATTCACGATCAAATAAGAAGCTTAATAATCATCAGAAGCTTGACAGATTGTGCATCAGCTAGCTTTACTAATGCACAACACTGCATTTCGCAAATTTACAAAACTTGCGCACACGTTCCTCACATTCTAAATTAAATCTTTAATTAGCTCATAACTTAACACAGCCTTAAGACATGTACATACACAAAATATATAATTATCAAAATAAACCCTAAAAACACATATCAGATCACAATTTAGAGCAACACACAATGATAAAAGGCAAATCTATATATGCAGCGTCAATAAAAAACCGATAAATACTTTCAATTTCACAAATCAATTTAAATTAACACAAAAATGTAATGATAAAATTAAAATGATATAACGTTGATTGATGCATAAAATGTACGGAAAAAATGAAATCGAGAAGCAAACCTGAGAGAAATTGAACAGAAATTAAGGACAGTGATAATAAAAACCCTAACGATCTCCGATTTTGTGAGATCACACTCATATTTCTTGTATCTCTATATGTCCTTCGTTTCTGTATCTATTTTCACTCTAGCTTTTCTCCGTTTCCTGCGAGTGAAAATATCGATGTAAATATTACGCAACCTTTCTTATTTAGAGAATGTCATACAACAACCCCCTCATATTTCCACAAGTTTTCAAAACATACCTTATTGTTGCTTTTTCGTGTTTAAATTACATGATACGATGCGTAATAATTTTGTTACTTAAGTCATCATTAATAAGTTTACGATAATCAATATTTTAATGCGCTTTTTTTTATTAACGTTTTTGTACCTAAACAGCAGTGTTGAGTTTGATAAAGATGTAGGTGTTAATTGACATGTAAATCGTTTATTGTCGTTTATCACTCATTATCACTCAGATACGTAGTACTATTGGAATTATGGCATATGAATGAAAACGAAGGTTTAAAAAGTGAATTTGAACGAAGATTAAGCTTATTTATCATAATTTGTAGTACGTAGTATGTAGTATGATAACTAAATGAAAAATATTGTGTAGTGTATAGTACGTAGTATGATACTTGATGAAAATGAGGGTTATTTATAATCTCAACGTTTGTCACGATCTTTATTATATATCCACGCACTTATTCAATTATTGCTTAAAGTAATCACTAGTAAATTATTTGGGTGGCTTATAGATCTATGTTATTTTCATATTTAGATCATTAGTTATTTATGTTTTAGTTATTTATTTATTTATTTATTGTTGGAAGATTAACTAGGATGATATATTTTTTTACATTGTGTTATCGAGTTTATTATGGAGTAAGGAAAGGAATCTAAAGCGAAATGATCAAAATAAATGTTCTGCTTGATGCTTACTCTGATTCTTATGCGGCTTTACTTTATCATTAAAGACTCACCCGTTACCAATGTTTTGAAAACCATTTTTCAACTCGGACTGGAAAGGGTCCCGGTTCCGGTCAGACTGGTCGGACTGCCAGTTCGACCGGCTGAACCGGTTTAGTGTAAACGTCAAGTTTTTGTTCGATTTTGACTTTTTTTCGTTCGATTTTGACATTTCTCCTTCCTTAAATAGTTTAATAAATACAAACAAAGTGAAAACCGGTTCCGGTTCCCGGTTCAACAGGTGAACCTCCCGGTTCGTTGACTAGTCAAACTATGCTCAAAATTGGTTTTGTACCGGCCGAAAATCCTATATTTCCCGATCAGACCGGTCTAACCGGTGTTCAAAACATTGCCCGTTACCAACAATCTAACCAACAAGCTAAGTAACAATCCTTCAATACATTACAACAATCAGTAATTCAATTTATGAATCTGGTACGTATAATTTAGAGTACTAATCTAATTTGGTCATTACTTTTTTACCATTGATCAATATGTTGGTAATTAGATGCTTTTAGTCAAACAGCAAAACAGATTGTTGATTATAAATGCTACTAGAGGAACAATCAGAATGAACAAAGAAAGTGTTTGGAGCAAATTTTCTTTTGATACTTCATTGCTTTTAAAACTCAAGTACATAAGTGATAAATAAAACAACTACTTAAATAGCTAAACAAATCCCACTCACATTCCTGATTTCCTACTTTCAAGTGATTCACTTACCCACTCTCCACATACACTTTCTCAACATGCAAAATGCTTGGAGTGGAATTCGGTCAACTTGAACCAATTCAAGTAAACTAAAGACATAACATGTAAACCATAAATAATTAATAAATCCTAAGAGTAAGGTTCAAATGAGTACACCAATTTTGAGTGAGAATCAGGGAACCAACAGATTTCTGCCATATGTCACTTTATTCTCTCTCCTCCACACTTTATTCTCTCTCCTCCACATTTTTAAAAATTAAATATCTCACAAACGGTAAGTCGAAAAATCATGAAAATTGCACCATAAAATTCAGCGTTTTCTCCTCTTCGATTTGCCGTCCCTCAAGGCATACTTTTGACAACTTTTTTTTTTCTCATTTTTTGGTGAGTTTCACAAATTAGTAACACATGTGTTAGTGATTAGTTGTACATTTAATTTGTGGTTAAGGTTAGGGTTTAGGGTTAGGTTTAGGGTTTAGTATGGTTTATGGTTTAGGGTTTATAAGGGTTTAGGGTTTAGAAGGGGTTCAAGGTTTAGGGTTTAGAAAGATTTAGGGTTTAGCGTTTTGTAAAGCGTTTAGGGTTTAGGGTTTGAGGTTTAGGGGTTAGGGTTTGAGGTTTGGGGTTTCGGGGAGAAACCGCAAACCTCAAACCCTAAACCCTAAACCCTAACCCCTAAACCCTAAACCCCAAACCCTAAACCCTAAACGCAACACTTTAACACATGTGTTAGTAAATGTGAAACCCACCAAAAAATGAAGAAAAAAAAAACTTTTCGAAAGTATGTCTTGAGGGACGGCAAATCGAAGAGGAGAAAACGACGAATTTAATGGTGCAATTTTCATAATTTTTCGATTTGTCGTTTGTGAGATAATTGATGTTGGGGGTAAATGGGTTTTGTACATGTGGAACATTCTCTTTGTACACATGGCTTGATATCATTGGTTCTCTCATTCTCACACAAATTACTATTCTCATTTGAACCCTACCCTAAATCCTAAATACTTTAAACCAAGTTTCTGCCATGCAACTTGAACATGTACGTGAACTGCCAAACCGATTAACCCAACACAATACTCATACTAATATCCTAACAAACTTTCTAAATATTAGTTAACTCCCTGAATATTCATTAAAGTACAACAACATACATATTTAAATTTTTTTAAATAATGTAATCTCGTGAATAAAATCCATTTAATTTAAACCACTTAATAATCTAATAGATTGATACTTTTATAAACTTATTAATCAATATGAGTATTGTCAATGTTATTTACCTGAGTTGGTTATAGGTGGGATATAATTGTCACAAATAGTATAACTGTACAATACTACGAGAATATGGGTTCAAGCCCGGATATCCCATAGTCACAATTATTGAATAAGTATGGTATGCTCCCACTTTATGCATAGTCACAACCATAGTCACCTTATGTGGGATCATGAGCCGGTATTATTTCTGGTTAGCAACCTTTTTTCGTTGTTAATTAATCTGACTATTATCTTATTTTATAGCGTATACAACATTTACTATAAACACAAACAGCTTAGCCGCCAACAATAAAGCCAAAACCCACAAATATGTGTCTCAATCAGATTAAACATATATAAAAGCAAAAAATATGTTAATATCATCTCCCTTTACTATAATATGCTTTGATATCAAATATCGAGTACTTTAATTCACAATATTCATGTAAAAGACATATAATCCTTCATTATTCATTAATTAATAACAATCATTGTCATTGATTATAATTAAAGTATCAACTAGGCAAATAGTCATTTGTCCTTCACTTTGACCAGGTGACTTATGAGGTAATGGTCTACGTAATTACACACAAATAATGCACCCAAAAAACTAATGATTAATTATAAGATTCTAATAATCGTGGTTTATTTATAAATGAAATTATCTTGAAACCAAGATTCACAAATTGACATAACAATGGCACCAACCAACAACAATAACACTATTCCTCTTCTTTCTCCATACAAGATGGGCAACTTCAATCTCTCACACAGGTAACTTCTCATCATGTTTACACTCATACATGCACAAGGTACAATTTTTATTCCCATTCCGCTCGGTTTATAAGTTTTTAACTAACAGAATTGTATAAATTTCAGAGTGGTTATGGCGCCTATGACAAGAGATAGAGCATACGGTAAAAACACAAACCCACATTCAAATTCAAATAATGCAACTTAGCCGCCAGCAATAAAGGTAAACCCTACAAATTAACAAATATGTGTCTCAATCAGATCAAACATATATAAAAAGCAAAATATATGGATTTGAAACAAAACAGAAAATGTATATGGGTCCCAAAACCAAAATCAAAATCCATAACCAATTAACAAATTTGGCATTCACTAGAATATGCTTTGGTATCAAATGTTGAGTATTTTAATTCACAATATTCATGTAAGCGACATAATCCTTCATTATTCATTAATTAACAATCATGATAATTAAAGCATCAACTAGGCAGATAGTCATTTGTCCTTCACTTTGATCGACCAGGTGACTTATGAGGTAATGGCCTACGTAATTTCACATAAATAATGCACCCAAAAAACTAATGATTTAAAAGATCCTAATCGTGGTTTATAAATGAAATTATCTTGAAACCAAGATTCACAAATTGACATAACAATGGCACCAACCAACAATACTAACACAATTCCTCTTCTTTCTCCATACAAGATGGGCAACTTCAGTCTCTCCCATAGGTAACTTCTCATCATGTTTACACTGATACACTCATACATGCACAAGGTACAATTTATATTCCCATTCCGCTTGGTTTATAAGTTTTTAACTAGCAAAATCGTACGTATTTCAGAGTGGTTATGGCGCCTATGACAAGAGATAGAGCATATGGTAATATGCATACGCCACAACCTCATGTCACTTTGTATTATTCTCAAAGAGCAACTGAAGGCGGTCTTCTTATAACCGAAGCAACTGTGGTCTCTGACACTGCACAAGGGTGAGTACCTAAAATTTGTACTAAAATGAACTTTCGATTCGTGTGTTATATGTTTACTATTGTTGATATCAACGAATATGACTCGAAAGGTACATTGAAACACCCGGAATTTGGACTAAGGATCAAATCGAAGCGTGGAAGCCAGTAGTGAATGCGGTCCATGAAAAGGGTGGTATAATATTTTGCCAACTATGGCATGTTGGCCGTGTCTCAAACTATGGTAAGTCATGTTTTCATACCTTTTATCTCACTTATAATCTATACATTTTACATTACCAAATAAAATTACAGAAACTAAGATATAATTAGGGTTTTTTTACCGAAAAATGAGTCAATAATTCTCATTTTTGTGTTTTGGGGTATCAAATATTCATAACTTTTTTAAAATGAACAACTTATT
This sequence comes from Helichrysum umbraculigerum, assembly GCA_949592205.1. Lineage (NCBI taxonomy): Eukaryota > Viridiplantae > Streptophyta > Magnoliopsida > Asterales > Asteraceae > Helichrysum > Helichrysum umbraculigerum. Next base: position 379,500,766 of record CATIUR010000001.1, on the reverse strand, counting down.
TGAAAATTATGATTAAAGGGTATCGGTACCAAATTAATCGACCGTTCTTTGCCGAAAAATGAGTCAATAATTCTCGTTTTTCCCAAAGAAGCATTTAAGCATTCTCCGATCTATGTCATATTAACCGATTCACCGACATTAGCGTGTTTTCGGGTATCAAATATTCCGAACTTTTTAGCCTTATACCCTTTAATCTTAATTTTCAAATAAGTTGTTCATTTTAAAAAGTTAGGAATATTTGTTACCCCAAAATACAAAAATGAGAATTATCGACTCCTTTTTCGGCAAAAAACCCATATAATTAGTATACTATTACTTCCTCTTAAATTATCTGTCAAAAGTCACAGCTTTACAAAATACAAGATTTACTAACATTTACATGTTTCATGATTCTATTATTTATTTATGAAAATCAGGATTTCAACCCAATGGTCAAGCTCCAATATCTTCAACGGACAAAGAATTAACACCGGGCCTAGCCGGTGGGGATTGGTCTCCGCCTCGTAGACTAAGGATTGATGAAATCCCAGCTCTTGTTAATGACTTTAGGCTAGCCGCACGCAATGCCATTGATGCGGGTTAGTATACTTTCCTAGTCAGGCACTTTTTTTTTTGTCTCTAATAATAACTTATAACACAACTGCTTCTGGATTGATAGGATTTGATGGCATAGAGATTCATGGAGCAAATGGATACATAATTGACCAATTTCTAAAAGATCAGGCAAACGACAGAACAGATGAATATGGTGGAACCTTAGAAAACAGGTGTCGGTTCGCCTTAGAAATAGTAGAAGCGGTAGCAAATGAAATCGGAGGTAGCAAAGTCGGTATAAGGTTATCCCCATTTGCTAATTACATGGAATGTGGCGATTCTAACCCTGAAGCCTTAGGCCTTTACATGGCTAATGCCCTTAATAAGTACAATATCCTTTATCTCCATGTCATTGAACCAAGAATGGTTCTAGCCGGCGAAAAGTTTGAAACTCCACATAGTAGTCTTCCGATGAAAAAAGCTTTCAATGGTACGTTTATCAGCGCTGGTGGTTACAAGAGAGGTGATGGAAACAATGCTATAGTTGAAGGTCATGCTGATTTGGTTGCATATGGGCGGCTTTTCTTGGCGAACCCCGATTTGCCTAAGCGGTTTGAACTTGATGTTGGTCTCAACAAGTACAACAGGGATACTTTTTATACTCAAGATCCAGTTGTGGGCTATACTGATTATCCATTTCTTGAGATCTGATGACCATAGGAAAGAAATAAAAAAACTCCATATAATTGTATTGTAACGTATTGATAATTTATTTGGTCAAGTGTTTTATCTTATTAAGAGTTTGTGTCACGAAACAACCAAAACAAATAACATCGTGAAATGTTTGGACGCCCAGCGAAGAGTTAAATTTAGTGAAATGTAAGATTTGTGCATCTAAAATATATACATTATCCACCTAATGTACACTCCTTAATCCTTATACTATAATTGAGTGGTGTATAAATTTTTTAAATATGGTGCAAAATCACTATCCTCTTATATCCAATGTGTGCACTATAACACCAAATTTGATGTTTTGGTGTAGAAATTCATCTCCAACCAACTCATCAAACTTGGTGCAAATTATAGTGTACGCCAAATTTCTTATGATTTTGCACCAAATGTGACGCAACAGTAAACTTTGCACCAGATATATAATGTTTCATTTTAGCTCTTATGTTTGAAATATTGTTATTATTTAAGTACAGAACTTGAAAAAACTTATTTATTTATATGATTATTTTAAGTACCTTATACTTTAGATTAGATAATATTATCATTGAAACAATAAAATATAATTTTCAAAAAAAATATGATAATTAAACATTGATTTATGCAAAGAAGTTATGTAATTGAAATTTTACGAAAGTAAATAAATAAAATTTACATTTAGGTTAATAGTTTGGAAGGTTAATTGATCATAAAAATAATGAATTGAAGTAAAGTATAATGTAAAAATAGTTTAGGGAGTAATGTGTAAAAGTTGAAAGTCGTTTTAATGCAGAAATTTAGTGTATACTATACGTTGGAGATGAAACACATTTGGTGCAATCTTATTCCTGAAAGATTCATTTATTACACCAAATGTTAGTGTAATGTTTAGTGCATACGTTAGAGATGCCGTTATTAATAGAGTAATGTTGATGACATAATATTTTTTAGCATAAGTTTTTATACGGTGTTTTTTGTTACTTTGTAATTCATATTTGATGAACATTTAATTAATTATTTAAGCGTGTTTGTTGTAACATTTTTATTTTTAAGCAAGTGTTCATTTACATTTGGATGAAAATGAAGCCAAGTGAACAATAAAAAAATAGAAAGCACTAAAGTACGTACGTACATAAGTTTAATTTAATAATTTAACCAATCTAAACCCAAATTAAAAACAGAATAAAAGGCACCAGATGACAAATGATGTGTCTCAAGAATATGTTAATTAACATCTATTTAACACTTGAAGCTTATTATTTTGGTACATGAATAGCACCGTCGACATCGAGTAATGGCTCATCTCTCCACGTTAGTTCCGCTTTTTGCTATTACTAGTCAATGAAATCAAGCACCACCTTCTTCTGTCTCCGGTAGTGTTGCATCGTAGAGGTATCCCAATATGATTATAATTACTAACAAAATCAGTTCCCTGCCATCAAGAAAAAATTTCAACTCATTGCTCTAGCTTCCAAAACCACACAATCATTTTTAGGGTTATTACATTTTGTCGGCTACGTACCGGTCCCATTTGTTCCGAGTTAAGCAACATTTACTCTTTATTACTATGATATGCAAGTAACTGATAAACTTTGTATCGAGGTAGGCAATATGGTAACCGGTAACTGGGACTACCTGTAAACTTAGTGACATGGACATTAAACATTATTCAAAATATCTATGTGAAAATTTATTTTGCTTAGATGTAACAAGTTGTTGACCTGGTAGCTTGTTTCATTATTTCCTATTCTTAATTAAAAAAAAAACCCTCTGATGTTCATCAAAGCTACAAAACTCACAATTTCTTCAATTATTACTCAAAATGGGTAAATACTTGAGAAAACCTAAATTAACTGGAGACACGGTGGCTGTAATCGATGTTTCTCCATCGTCACTTGGCGTCCGTACACGTGCTAAAACCCTAGTTTTGCAAAAAACTTCAGCAAGCTTCGAATTTAACCAACGTAACGCCACCGTCGCCGGCACCGGAGCATCACCATGAATTGTGTTATCTTCAGTTACGCAGCCGTAGACTGGAGAAACCACCGGTTCAAACATCAACAACATGTTGCCCGAGACAAAACGCTACATATCATCTTCAAGCGTCATCATCAAATCCACCATGAACAACAACAAAGCTTCACCATTTCTTTATTCTAAAACCTAATTACAACGAAGCCCTAATTTTTCATCTTTTTTCTCCAACTTACAAACCCTAAATTCCACAGTCACCGCTTCATCGGAGACGGATGGATTTGATTTCGCTACCAATTTCCACCGCAATTACTCACCACCGTCGGGTTCTTAAGCCGTCGCGTTCGTACACTGACACCACCACCAACACGTTTGTGCATCGGCGCCGCCACAAGTGCGTGTGTAAACCATCACTGCGTCGGTGATGGTGAAAGTTGAAGGAGATTGGTGATGAATTTGATTTCCGGTCATCGTAGACGGAGGGATTTGATTTCGACGGGGCCGGCACCACCAGAGCGTTGTTAACCATTAGTCCATCACTGTGTCGGTGATGGTGGAAGTAGAAGAAGAGATGGATGATGAATTAGACTTCCGGTGATCGGAGATCTAGAGATTTGATTGTGCCGGCGGCATAACTCTAGCCAATGATCTTTTTCGATCTTCCCTCATCTGCTACTGTTTTCTTTGTTTTGGTGATGGTGGAAGTAGAAGAAGAGATGGATGATGAACCACTTATAATGTTTAGGGTTGAATGATTTGAACTCATTGTTGACATCATGTGATTTTGGGTTGTGTGAAATTGAATTGGGTTTAAGAAATTGATTTTGGGAAAATTGAACCAGCTTCCTTTTTTATTTTATTTTGATTTTTAAGGGGAGGTGTTTGGAGATTAGTGATGGAGGAGGTAGTTGCAGGTTAGCGGTGGTTGGTGGGTGGTGAACTGGTGATGTTGAATCTAGACGAAGACTATGATGAACATCCTTAAAGATAATGGATTATTGGAATTTAAAAATAAATATAGAAACATACATAGATAGATTGAAAAGCATGATTTTTAAATCATAAAATAAGAGATTAAACGTGTGGCATCTACGTGTCTGCCATGTCATTGTTTTCAAAATACAAACGGTAAACTAATACTCCATCATGATATAAACACAAATTAGCAGGTAACGTTGCATACATTAGTCATTTATAGTAAATGTTGCTTAACTCGGAACAAATGGGACCAGTACGTAGCTGACATCATTGAATAACCCTCATTTTTATGATTTTCGATGTCAAATAGGAGTAGGAGTCCATAATTTTCGATGTGATGGTGGGATTGAATCAATGACCCTGCATGTCATTCGGTCATGCTAGAGCAAACAAAAAGTTCGTGAACGCACCGGGCAACAGGTTAGCGAGTGGACTTCCAAGAACGAATGAAATGGGACTAAAGGATCTAAATATTATTACTCCATTCCCTCCCAAAATAATTGAAACCGACAAAAAACATACAATTTAATAAAAATATAATCATTATTGCTTTCTATTTCTTACTTTTTACAGAATTACAAATTACACTTAACTAATTAATTAGTAATTAATTACTGTTTTCCTTAAAATTTGTAATAACACTTTAAAGTAAGGGTAACATGGTAATTTCAATCAAATTTTTCTATCTATTTTTAGTAGCGAACAATTAATTTTAAACAAACCAAAAAAAGAAAGATGGACAATTAAAATGGGATGAAGGGAATATTTTCATGTCATAAAAAAAAATGTTAGGAATAAGTAAAAGATACATCAGTTAGGGATATATTTTTTAAGATGTTTGGGTTCGGTAAATATGTGCAGCGGAGACGTGAGTTTGGTCAAAAGTTCAATATACCAAGAAGAAGATACCGTATGATATTAAGTGAATTAAATAATAGATCTCGATCATAATATTTATACGGAGTATCATTATTTTTCTTAGTATTATTATTATATGAACAAAAAATTCATTGGACTTTGATGTGATCGCATACGTAGGCAAGTACATATGCAAAATACTTTTTAATTCAAGATCGAGATGCTAAATGTGTCATGTGTGTGTATATAAATAAACAGACCTTAAAACTATTCACAATTTCAAACTCATAGCTCATTAATGGCTCCCACAATTCCTCTTATTTCTCCATACCAAATGGGCAACTTCAATCTTTCCCATAGGTAACTTCACTTTAATATTAACATTCATCTTATTCTTATGTTTAATTAAGGTAAAAATGATATATAGATTTCATATCTACTTTCTAAGTGTATGAAATTGCAGGGTTGTGCTTGCACCCTTGTAACACCCCCAAATTTTAATGATTTGCGGAAGCGAGTTTTGGGTGTTACTAATCCGGTAATCATCGCAGAAAGATATAGTGAGCACGTCGAGCTAGGATCCTGAAGGCCAATCCTATTGAAGTTGTGTACCTGAGAATGCATTACTAAAAACGTCAACCAAAAGGTTGGTGAATCTCACATGTTTGTAGTAAGTAAAACAATTGAACACAATTTTTAGTATAACAGTTCACAAAAGCAGTAAAGTAATAATTGTATTTGCACAATTTAAGTAAAGCAGTAAGTGTGAATTGTACGTATGTAATCAGTCGGTAATTCAATCATTGCCTAAATGCAATCGGGTAGTAACCCAGGGTAGTAATCAGGTAGTAAGCCAATAATCAATCATTGCATCATTGCAATCGGGTAGTAACCCATAGTAGTAAGAGGGTAGCAAGTCGTTACAGTAGTAAGTAATCATTGTACAAATGCAATAGGGTTCGATATACTTTGCTGTGAGCATCATAGTCGAAGCTTAACAAGTCGGTAATTTGCCCCCGTGAGTGCTAATCCAAAAACACTCATACGTAACGAGTAGAAAACGCCCGTTTATACAAGTACGGTTCGTGGTGGCGCTACCACCCCGGGCGGGGATTGTCAGTCCCATATGGATCCATATACTAAAACTCGCGCTTATCCCATAACTAACAACTATGATTCAGAGGCCTTCATTGGATTAATCGTAACTCAAGCAGTATAGTATCAGTAAGTCTGTAAGTCAGTGTGTCGGTAAAGTCTGTAAGGGTAGCAAGTCTGTAAAGTCTGTAAGTCTGTAATGCAAAAGTCTATAAGACTGTAAGTTGGTAAGTCGGTAAGTCTGTAAGTAGGTAATCGGTAATTCGTTAAGACAGTAGGTTTGTAAATCAGTAAGTCGATAAGTGTGTAAAGTCTGTAAGTTTTGTAAAATGGTAAATTCGTAAACGGTCATATAGTAAGTATATACGTTGGTAAAACAGTAAGAATACAAATTGCTACGACAGTAAGTTTGTAAAGTAGCAATTCAGTAAAGTCTGTAAAGTGGTATCCCAGTAAAATCGTAAGTTTATAAGTAGGTCAAGAAGTAAGTATAAATCAGTACTTTGTAAAGTAGTAATGTAGTAAGCATGCCGAATAGTAAATCGGTAAAGTAGTACATTTGTAAAGTAAAAAGTACGTAAGGTAATAAGTTTGAAAAGTACTAAGTTGGTATCGCATTAAGTCTGTAAAGCAATGAATCAGTGAAGTACAAAGTATACACAGTAATTCAGTAAAGACAGTAATTTCATTGTACTCAAGTAAATACAAGTAATGCATCTTCCCCAAAGTAAAAGCAGTAAAAAGGGGCCGTGAGACTCACCTGTAGGTGCTAGCGTTCCTAACAGCAAGTAATATCCCATCCATAATCCTCTAACGTCCTAAATGTAAATGTAAGAGATATATTACATGAGTATTTGACGGTTTGTCAAATCATGCAAAATGAAGTGATTGTTTTGACATATCGTTTGAGTTGAAATAGGTACTATCCATTGGTGACTAAATTAAATTATATTCCAAAAATATAATTTAGTTGGTTTCGTATAAATATAACTTGTATAAATATACTTTGTATGTATGAGTATCGTATTGTATATGTTTGCCATTCGTAAATTTGATGGTCTATTTTGTAGTGTAAAACATGCGATTTTTGTTATAGGATTTTGATGTAGATAAAAAGAAGAATTGGTGATATTATGTGGTTAACTTGTAACCTGAATCCAGATTACTAAAATATTCGTATAAAATAGAAAGTAATTCCGAATGACTTGAAATTTAATAGCTGCGTAAAAACCTATGTTTTCTACAACTTTCATGTTTTAACTTTTTGGTGATTTGGACTCGAAATAGGTCAAACAGGTCACTAAACGAAGCTGGACAGATTGTGACAGATTTCAGCAACATGTGTTTAAAACAGGTTGGTCAAAAATAAAAAGGATTTAAGGGTCACAGGGGCTCGAACCCCTGACCTTTCACCATAACAACAATTCCCTTACCACTAAGCTAGCGCCTACTTTGTTTAAAATTTACCAAGTGTGTATATTTATGTGTTATGTTAACTTAAGTAAAAATTTGTAGTTAATCCCTGAAACATTTATACTGGTACGTACTTATTACATGCACATTGACCCTTCCTGTTTCTTTTATCACAATACATGGTAGTCGATATACACATTCTAGTTTTATACGACTGACCAGTCTTTGGAGACCCAAGATACGTGACCCGTTCGGGCATACCCGATAGGCTGTTGTCAAGGTAGTGTTCTTGTTTCGAAACCCAGATTTTAATCATTTCATTAATCTTTACCAGTTTAAATATTATAAAATCTTAAGAAACCCATTTGCCACCCGATCGGATGGAATGTTATAACCGAACGACTAATGATCATACCCTATCGGCGGATGATCATAGCCCATCGGCTGTTACTGTTTGTTTGGGTTTTCCATTTCTACTCACATCACCATTTCATATACAACATTCTCGCTTTTAATCTCGATAGAGTAACAACTTATCGCTAAATCATAATAATATAAGTTCTATAACCATATAAATATAAAAGAGATAGGAGTGGTCGCTCACGGTGGAGGTGGTGACCGGAGGTGGTGATGAGGTACGGTGGTGATGCCGAGAGGAGGAGGTAAACAATGATGATGATGGTAGTCCGCTGTTGGTGCTACTGTTCGTGTTGTCGTTGATGATGTTGATTGCCGGCGGTGGTGGTGCTCGGTGGTGAGTGAGCCGAGAGATGGGGAAGAGTTTAGATGATGATGAATGTTTATAATAATCGATGATGATGATGTTATTATCCTACTGTTGCTGTTACCGATTGGATTGTTTGTTGTTTCGATGATGATGCTCGGTGGTGTGTGAGCCAAAGTGATTAAGATGAAGAGGGTGAAATGATGATGATGATCGAAGATTGATGAGGATGAAGATGATTTATGTTGTTGTGCATTCTGTGTTGTTGCTTATTGCTATTGTTGAATTTTGTTGTTGTAGAAGAAGAGACCGAGAGAGATTGGTAGATATGAGAATGATGAGGCTGTGTGACCTTTTAAAGTCAAAGAGGCCACAAACCAGATCCATAAAACATGGAAAAGGTTGGGCTGACTTTGTCAATAAAATGGGTAAAGGTTGTCCCCAATTTGTAGTATAAAATACCCGCGTTCGTTTACCCGATCGTTATGTAGTATAATATCTTTAAATGATAAATCTCAAATTTTGAAATTGTATATGTTTTTAATTGAAGTATTTTATGAAAATACTATACTTGAGTTATAAAAATATAATCTAGTTTTTGAGTGGTCTCAACTAAATAGAAATACATTTTCAAATGAGACAAAATGTACTTAAATTGTATTCGAGTAGATAATATTATTTTTGACAATAATACTTTAAAAAAAAATGTTTTGCACTAACGTCCATTTTAAGTTTTTGCGTTCTGTCAGATTCATATATACGCGATTATTATATAATCGTTTTGAGTTATATATATATAATACTTGAAATGAAAGATTAAATTTGGACCAAATTTTGGGTCATTTTTGACCGGGTGTCTCATTCTCCCCTTGTTAGAATAATTTCGTCCCGAAATTTATTCGTAGTATTTGTCAGTGTGTCAGAGTAATAGTCTGTGCGTATTCTAAGAAAGTGTAGAAGTGACAGAACACTTATCTAGCGTTGTCTTCCTCCCCTTCTTGGATTAGTGCCCTACTGGCGACTAAAAGAATGGGAGAAGAAAGTTTCGAGACGTGTTGACCATTATGTCTATATGACAAGGTCGGCCAGTCAGTCAGTCGGTGACTATAGTGTAGCTACAATGTGTACTAGTAGCCTAGAGTAGCTGTAATGCCTACAGTGTTCTTAGTCTGTATTAGCCAGTAATATCGTAGAGTAAGCTAAACTCTATTGGAGTCGTGTAAAAATCATGGGTATCAAGTCATTCGTATTCAAGTGGTAGTGTATACTTTTGAAAGTAAATGCGTTTGTATGCATAAGTATCATCATATACTTATAAAGTGTATGTATTCATATGTTCCAGTATTATTGTATAAAGTATACTTGTCGTTTTCGATGGTGTGAGCGTTAACGAGGATATTATCGTGTAAAGTTTATATATGAATAATGGTGTAGGAAGTAGTTTGTAGGTAAGGCCTATTCATATATATACAATATATAATAGCCTAATCATATATGTATATACCATATATACATATATATCCACTTAGTTGTGTCTAGCACAAAACAAATATGAGTCCCGGTTCTCTCGTGGTCAGAGTCAACTACTGCATTCATGTTCGACATAACCCTTTTCAGATCTTACATCATCTTCCTTTAATTATACATAGTTGATCAGGCTATGTTAAATTAAATTCGTATGATGAAATCATTGAACCAGTTATACCTAGTAAGGAATACTGCCTAACGGTCATAGTCTAGGTCCACTAAATGCAACCTAGTTCACTATAACCTTAGGCTCTGATACCAATCTGTAACACCCCCAAATTTAATGATTTGCGGAAGCGAGTTTTGGGTGTTACTAATCCGGTAATCATCGCAGAAAGATATAGTGAGCACGTCGAGCTAGGATCCTGAAGGCCAATCCTATTGAAGTTGTGTACCTGAGAATGCATTACTAAAAACGTCAACCAAAAGGTTGGTGAATCTCACAGGTTTGTAGTAAGTAAAACAATTGAACACAATTTTTAGTATAACAGTTCACAAAAGCAGTAAAGTAATAATTGTATTTGCACAATTTAAGTAAAGCAGTAAGTGTGAATTGTACGTATGTAATCAGTCGGTAATTCAATCATTGCCTAAATGCAATCGGGTAGTAACCCAGGGTAGTAATCAGGTAGTAAGCCAATAATCAATCATTGCATCATTGCAATCGGGTAGTAACCCATAGTAGTAAGAGGGTAGCAAGTCGTTACAGTAGTAAGTAATCATTGTACAAATGCAATAGGGTTCGATATACTTTGCTGTGAGCATCATAGTCGAAGCTTAACAAGTCGGTAATTTGCCCCCGTGAGTGCTAATCCAAAAACACTCATACGTAACGAGTAGAAAACGCCCGTTTATACAAGTACGGTTCGTGGTGGCGCTACCACCCCGGGCGGGGATTGTCAGTCCCATATGGATCCATATACTAAAACTCGCGCTTATCCCATAACTAACAACTATGATTCAGAGGCCTTCATTGGATTAATCGTAACTCAAGCAGTATAGTATATCAGTAAGTCTGTAAGTCAGTGTGTCGGTAAAGTCTGTAAGGGTAGCAAGTCTGTAAAGTCTGTAAGTCTGTAATGCAAAAGTCTATAAGACTGTAAGTTGGTAAGTCGGTAAGTCTGTAAGTAGGTAATCGGTAATTCGGTAAGACAGTAGGTTTGTAAATCAGTAAGTCGATAAGTGTGTAAAGTCTGTAAGTTTTGTAAAATGGTAAATTCGTAAGCGGTCATATAGTAAGTATATACGTTGGTAAAACAGTAAGAATACAAATTGCTACGACAGTAAGTTTGTAAAGTAGCAATTCAGTAAAGTCTGTAAAGTGGTATCCCAGTAAAATCGTAAGTTTATAAGTAGGTCAAGAAGTAAGTATAAATCAGTACTTTGTAAAGTAGTAATGTAGTAAGCATGCCGAATAGTAAATCGGTAAAGTAGTACATTTGTAAAGTAAAAAGTACGTAAGGTAATAAGTTTGAAAAGTACTAAGTTGGTATCGCATTAAGTCTGTAAAGCAATGAATCAGTGAAGTACAAAGTATACACAGTAATTCAGTAAAGACAGTAATTTCATTGTACTCAAGTAAATACAAGTAATGCATCTCCCCCAAAGTAAAAGCAGTAAAAAGGGGCCGTGAGACTCACCTGTAGGTGCTAGCGTTCCTAACAGCAAGTAATATCCCATCCATAATCCTCTAACGTCCTAAATGTAAATGTAAGAGATATATTACATGAGTATTTGACGGTTTGTCAAATCATGCAAAATGAAGTGATTGTTTTGACATATCGTTTGAGTTGAAATAGGTACTATCCATTGGTGACTAAATTAAATTATATTCCAAAAATATAATTTAGTTGGTTTCGTATAAATATAACTTGTATAAATATACTTTGTATGTATGAGTATCGTATTGTATATGTTTGCCATTCGTAAATTTGATGGTCTATTTTGTAGTGTAAAACATGCGATTTTTGTTATAGGATTTTGATGTAGATAAAAAGAAGAATTGGTGATATTATGTGGTTAACTTGTAACCTGAATCCAGATTACTAAAATATTCGTATAAAATAGAAAGTAATTCCGAATGACTTGAAATTTGGTAGCTGCGTAAAAACCTATGTTTTCTACAACTTTCATGTTTTAACTTTTTGGTGATTTGGACTCGAAATAGGTCAAACAGGTCACTAAACGAAGCTGGACAGATTGTGACAGATTTCAGCAACATGTGTTTAAAACAGGTTGGTCAAAAATAAAAAGGATTTAAGGGTCACAGGGGCTCGAACCCCTGACCTTTCACCATAACAACAATTCCCTTACCACTAAGCTAGCGCCTACTTTGTTTAAAATTTACCAAGTGTGTATATTTATGTGTTATGTTAACTTAAGTAAAAATTTGTAGTTAATCCCTGAAACATTTATACTGGTACGTACTTATTACATGCACATTGACCCTTCCTGTTTCTTTTATCACAATACATGGTAGTCGATATACACATTCTAGTTTTATACGACTGACCAGTCTTTGGAGACCCAAGATACGTGACCCGTTCGGGCATACCCGATAGGCTGTTGTCAAGGTAGTGTTCTTGTTTCGAAACCCAGATTTTAATCATTTCATTAATCTTTACCAGTTTAAATATTATAACATCTTAAGAAACCCATTTGCCACCCGATCGGATGGAATGTTATAACCGAACGACTAATGATCATACCCTATCGGCGGATGATCATAGCCCATCGGCTGTTACTGTTTGTTTGGGTTTTCCATTTCTACTCACATCACCATTTCATATACAACATTCTCGCTTTTAATCTCGATAGAGTAACAACTTATCGATAAATCACAATAATATAAGTTCTATAACCATATAAATATAAAAGAGATAGGAGTGGTCGCTCACGGTGGAGGTGGTGACCGGAGGTGGTGATGAGGTACGGTGGTGATGCCGAGAGGAGGAGGTAAACAATGATGATGATGGTAGTCCGCTGTTGGTGCTACTGTTCGTGTTGTCGTTGATGATGTTGATTGCCGGCGGTGGTGGTGCTCGGTGGTGAGTGAGCCGAGAGATGGGGAAGAGTTTAGATGATGATGAATGTTTATAATAATCGATGATGATGATGTTATTATCCTACTGTTGCTGTTACCGATTGGATTGTTTGTTGTTTCGATGATGATGCTCGGTGGTGTGTGAGCCAAAGTGATTAAGATGAAGAGGGTGAAATGATGATGATGATCGAAGATTGATGAGGATGAAGATGATTTATGTTGTTGTGCATTCTGTGTTGTTGCTTATTGCTATTGTTGAATTTTGTTGTTGTAGAAGAAGAGACCGAGAGAGATTGGTAGATATGAGAATGATGAGGCTGTGTGACCTTTTATGTCACACCCCCAATTTCATGCTTTGCGGAAGCGATTGTTTTTGGGCGTGACTAATCAAATATCAAAACACCAAAGTACAAGCAAACGACTCTAAATGAGACGTTGTAGAAAATATATTACATTACATAAGTTTTCAAAAGTAGTACAAAGTTTAAGTCATAAGTTTGAAACATAGTAGTGAGTTCGCAAAATGATTTCAGAAGATTTTAATACATAACCATTATACAAAATATAATGCAAGAAAATCTTCATGTCTAAATGGATGCATGCGACTCGTGATAGCTAGCTTATCCTGTAGGCCAGTCCTACTGTTGATGAGCACCTGAGAATACAACACTAAAAGGGTCAGCTATAAAGCTGGTGAATCTCACAGGTTTAACAAAAACATTGATGTGATCAATATGATTATCCGACGATAATAACCAGTTATAAATGAATAGTGATTTAAGCAATTTACTCAAACAATGATTTTTAAACCAACACAGGTTCCTAAACAATGATTTAAACCAACGCAGGTTTTCTAAATGGTGATTTATCAATTAAGCTTCAAAACAATGATTTAACCATTTACGGTTACTAAATAATGATTTGAACCAACGCAGGTTCCCTAAACAATAACGAAATCAACTAGGATGAAACCAACGCAGGTTTCGGAACATTGAACAAACCAACGCAGGTTTTTGAACAATATGAAATTAGACAATGATGAAACCAACGCAGGTTTTGTAACATTGAACAAACCAACGCAGGTCTTCGAACAATGTGCAATTAAACAGTGATGAAACCAACGCAGATTTCGCAACATGGAACAAACCAACGCAGGTTTGCGACAAATGTGAAATCTAACAATGCTAATCAAGACCAAAGAATGGTAGCCAAACAATGTAACTAATATAGTTAACTGAATTAAATAATCATTTAATTCCCTGAGTTAATAATCATATTAGCTAATCAAATAACATATGATCACGAAAACATGTAAGCATTGTATCTCACCCCAATATTTAAAACAGTAAAAATGGGGCTGTGAGACTCACCTGTAGAGCGAGCAATCCTATTGTGCGTACGTATCCCAACAGTAATCTCCTAACGTCCTAAACACGCAAGATTGTATGTTTGTAAGTGTACGCGTAGTAGTTCGTTTGTTTAGTTGTTCATGTGGTTGATTACTTAGTTTGTAAAAAGGTACGACTCGTAGTCGTCAGGTTACAATTATATTTCAAAAATATAATTAAGTTTGTTTCATGTAAAAATGTTTATTTAAACGTATATTGTATCCATATAAATGTTTGTATTCGTTTTAGTTAACATTGAAATCAGAAAACTGGGCTGGGCTAGGTACCCGCCGGGTAATGATGTTGAGGAAGGAATCCGCCGGATTTAAATCAATACGCCGGATTCAATGGGTTTCGAGGGGAATCCGCCGGATTCACCCGAATCCGCCGGATTGGTGACAAATGAAGGGAATCCGCCGGATTCCCATGAATCCGACCGGATTCATGATAATTTAAAGGACGCGCCGGGTACAAACTGCACCCGCCGGGTTGTTCTTGGTTCTGGGTGGGAATCCGCCGGATTCACCATGAATCCGCCGGATTCACGTAACTGGTTCGACTCTGTACGCACAGAAAACATACAAAACCATTTCTAAATCCAAATTCCGCTTATAACAACTTAATACAAAGCTAGTATACGTTATACTACGTAATTTAAACATGAAATAAAAAGGAAAAACGAAACGATTTCTTACAATTTTTGAAAACGAACCGATGTTGATGATGATGAAGATCGCGATGATGATGATGATCAAGAAGGAGGAAGAAGATGATGATTATGATTTTGATCTTGTTGTTGTTTGTTATTGTTGTTGTTAAAAATTTGAACCGAGAGGGAGTGAAGAGGAGAGAGCCGAGTGATCAACTAATGTGTGCGTATGTGTGTGAAAATAATTGAGGTCGGGTATTATAACCGGCCTCAATTATTGAAGGTTGGTAGTATTTTCCGACCCGTGTTCGCGTACCCGATCGTTAATTAATATAATATTTTAAAATGATAATTTCCTAAAAATGTAATCGTATACGTTTTCAATCAAAGTATTTTGTAAAAATACTTTTAAAGAGATATAAAAATATATCTTTGTTTTACTCAAAATGTACGGATAGTTTTCTGTATCTAAAATGTATTTAAATTTCAAAGGGAGTACATAGTTATTATTCTCAATAATAATACTTTGTTTAAAACTGTTTTTCACCAAATCTTATTTTGGGTTTCTACGTTTTGTTTGGTTCGTGTATTTGCGATTATTAATTTATCGTTTCGGTTTATATATATACATATATATATAATACTTGTGTAATTGAGTATTGACACGTATGTAATTACGTGTTTTAAAAGTTTAAATTCGGTGCTAATTTTTGGCCCTTTTTGACCGGGTGTCACATTTTAAAGTCAAAGAGGCCACAAACCAGATCCATAAAACATGGAAAAGGTTGGGCTGACTTTGTCAAGAAAATGGGTAAAGGTTGTCCTCAATTTGTAGTATAAAATACCCGCGTTCGTTTACCCGATCGTTATGTAGTATAATATCTTTAAATGATAAATCTCAAATTTTGAAATTGTATATGTTTTTAATTGAAGTATTTTATGAAAATACTATACTTGAGTTATAAAAATATAATCTAGTTTTTGAGTGGTCTCAACTAAATAGAAATACATTTTCAAATGAGACAAAATGTACTTAAATTGTATTCGAGTAGATAATATTATTTTTGACAATAATACTTTAAAAAAAAATGTTTTGCACTAACGTCCATTTTAAGTTTCTGCGTTCTGTCAGATTCATATATACGCGATTATTATATAATCGTTTTGAGTTATATATATATAATACTTGAAATGAAAGATTAAATTTGGACCAAATTTTGGGTCATTTTTGACCGGGTGTCACATTCTCCCCTTGTTAGAAGAATTTCGTCCCGAAATTTATTCGTAGTATTTGTCAGTGTGTCAGAGTAATAGTCTGTGCGTATTCTAAGAAAGTGTAGAAGTGACAGAACACTTATCTAGCGTTGTCTTCCTCCCCTTCTTGGATTAGTGCCCTACTGGCGACTAAAAGAATGGGAGAAGAAAGTTTCGAGACGTGTTGACCATTATGTCTATATGACAAGGTCGGCCAGTCAGTCAGTCGGTGACTATAGTGTAGCTACAATGTGTACTAGTAGCCTAGAGTAGCTGTAATGCCTACAGTGTTCTTAGTCTGTATTAGCCAGTAATATCGTAGAGTAAGCTAAACTCTATTGGAGTCGTGTAAAAATCATGGGTATCAAGTCATTCGTATTCAAGTGGTAGTGTATACTTTTGAAAGTAAATGCGTTTGTATGCATAAGTATCATCATATACTTATAAAGTGTATGTATTCATATGTTCCAGTATTATTGTATAAAGTATACTTGTCGTTTTCGATGGTGTGAGCGTTAACGAGGATATTATCGTGTAAAGTTTATATATGAATAATGGTGTAGGAAGTAGTTTGTAGGTAAGGCCTATTCATATATATACAATATATAATAGCCTAATCATATATGTATATACCATATATACATATATATCCACTTAGTTGTGTCTAGCACAAAACAAATATGAGTCCCGGTTCTCTCGTGGTCAGAGTCAACTACTGCATTCATGTTCGACATAACCCTTTTCAGATCTTACATCATCATCCTTTAATTATACTTAGTTGATCAGGCTATGTTAAATTAAATTCGTATGATGAAATCATTGAACCAGTTATACCTAGTAAGGAATACTGCCTAACGGTCATAGTCTAGGTCCACTAAATGCAACCTAGTTCACTATAACCTTAGGCTCTGATACCAATCTGTAACACCCCCAAATTTAATGATTTGCGGAAGCGAGTTTTGGGTGTTACTAATCCGGTAATCATCGCAGAAAGATATAGTGAGCACGTCGAGCTAGGATCCTGAAGGCCAATCCTATTGAAGTTGTGTACCTGAGAATGCATTACTAAAAACGTCAACCAAAAGGTTGGTGAATCTCACAGGTTTGTAGTAAGTAAAACAATTGAACACAATTTTTAGTATAACAGTTCACAAAAGCAGTAAAGTAATAATTGTATTTGCACAATTTAAGTAAAGCAGTAAGTGTGAATTGTACGTATGTAATCAGTCGGTAATTCAATCATTGCCTAAATGCAATCGGGTAGTAACCCAGGGTAGTAATCAGGTAGTAAGCAAATAATCAATCATTGCATCATTGCAATCGGGTAGTAACCCATAGTAGTAAGAGGGTAGCAAGTCGTTACAGTAGTAAGTAATCATTGTACAAATGCAATAGGGTTCGATATACTTTGCTGTGAGCATCATAGTCGAAGCTTAACAAGTCGGTAATTTGCCCCCGTGAGTGCTAATCCAAAAACACTCATACGTAACGAGTAGAAAACGCCCATTTATACAAGTACGGTTCGTGGTGGCGCTACCACCCCGGGCGGGGATTGTCAGTCCCATATGGATCCATATACTAAAACTCGCGCTTATCCCATAACTAACAACTATGATTCAGAGGCCTTCATTGGATTAATCGTAACTCAAGCAGTATAGTATATCAGTAAGTCTGTAAGTCAGTGTGTCGGTAAAGTCTGTAAGGGTAGCAAGTCTGTAAAGTCTGTAAGTCTGTAATGCAAAAGTCTATAAGACTGTAAGTTGGTAAGTCGGTAAGTCTGTAAGTAGGTAATCGGTAATTCGTTAAGACAGTAGGTTTGTAAATCAGTAAGTCGATAAGTGTGTAAAGTCTGTAAGTTTTGTAAAATGGTAAATTCGTAAACGGTCATATAGTAAGTATATACGTTGGTAAAACAGTAAGAATACAAATTGCTACGACAGTAAGTTTGTAAAGTAGCAATTCAGTAAAGTCTGTAAAGTGGTATCCCAGTAAAATCGTAAGTTTATAAGTAGGTCAAGAAGTAAGTATAAATCAGTACTTTGTAAAGTAGTAATGTAGTAAGCATGCCGAATAGTAAATCGGTAAAGTAGTACATTTGTAAAGTAAAAAGTACGTAAGGTAATAAGTTTGAAAAGTACTAAGTTGGTATCGCATTAAGTCTGTAAAGCAATGAATCAGTGAAGTACAAAGTATACACAGTAATTCAGTAAAGACAGTAATTTCATTGTACTCAAGTAAATACAAGTAATGCATCTCCCCCAAAGTAAAAGCAGTAAAAAGGGGCCGTGAGACTCACCTGTAGGTGCTAGCGTTCCTAACAGCAAGTAATATCCCATCCATAATCCTCTAACGTCCTAAATGTAAATGTAAGAGATATATTACATGAGTATTTGACGGTTTGTCAAATCATGCAAAATGAAGTGATTGTTTTGACATATCGTTTGAGTTGAAATAGGTACTATCCATTGGTGACTAAATTAAATTATATTCCAAAAATATAATTTAGTTGGTTTCGTATAAATATAACTTGTATAAATATACTTTGTATGTATGAGTATCGTATTGTATATGTTTGCCATTCGTAAATTTGATGGTCTATTTTGTAGTGTAAAACATGCGATTTTTGTTATAGGATTTTGATGTAGATAAAAAGAAGAATTGGTGATATTATGTGGTTAACTTGTAACCTGAATCCAGATTACTAAAATATTCGTATAAAATAGAAAGTAATTCCGAATGACTTGAAATTTGGTAGCTGCGTAAAAACCTATGTTTTCTACAACTTTCATGTTTTAACTTTTTGGTGATTTGGACTCGAAATAGGTCAAACAGGTCACTAAACGAAGCTGGACAGATTGTGACAGATTTCAGCAACATGTGTTTAAAACAGGTTGGTCAAAAATAAAAAGGATTTAAGGGTCACAGGGGCTCGAACCCCTGACCTTTCACCATAACAACAATTCCCTTACCACTAAGCTAGCGCCTACTTTGTTTAAAATTTACCAAGTGTGTATATTTATGTGTTATGTTAACTTAAGTAAAAATTTGTAGTTAATCCCTGAAACATTTATACTGGTACGTACTTATTACATGCACATTGACCCTTCCTGTTTCTTTTATCACAATACATGGTAGTCGATATACACATTCTAGTTTTATACGACTGACCAGTCTTTGGAGACCCAAGATACGTGACCCGTTCGGGCATACCCGATAGGCTGTTGTCAAGGTAGTGTTCTTGTTTCGAAACCCAGATTTTAATCATTTCATTAATCTTTACCAGTTTAAATATTATAAAATCTTAAGAAACCCATTTGCCACCCGATCGGATGGAATGTTATAACCGAACGACTAATGATCATACCCTATCGGCGGATGATCATAGCCCATCGGCTGTTACTGTTTGTTTGGGTTTTCCATTTCTACTCACATCACCATTTCATATACAACATTCTCGCTTTTAATCTCGATAGAGTAACAACTTATCGCTAAATCATAATAATATAAGTTCTATAACCATATAAATATAAAAGAGATAGGAGTGGTCGCTCACGGTGGAGGTGGTGACCGGAGGTGGTGATGTAACGCCCAAAATTTCGTAAGTACAAAACCTTAAATTATATTATTTTAACTGTTTAAGTTAGAAGGACTAACTGTGTAATATGTTTTGTGTCAATAGGACTTACCATTTAATGAAATTGTTAGTAGAGGGACTAAAAGTGACAAGTAGTATAAGTTGAGGGTTTAATTGTAAAATGCAGTATAAAAACACTGCTTCTGTAATCTTCTACTGCAATTACATACACAAAAAATAAAAATACGTACAGGGCTTGTGTGAGGTAGGTTTTGAAAGAACAAGAAGAAGGAAGCTAAATTAAAGCTAGGTTTTGTTAAATTAGTGCTTGTTAGCTTGCAAATAACTTCTTTAAGGTATGATTAACCTCCCTTTTGTGTTTAAATGATGAATTTCATGAATAAGGTTAAACCCTAGTCTTGGGGTTTTGATGAATTAGTGGACTAATGATTCAATTAAGGTTTCATACACTTAATTATAGTATGTTCAATACATAAATGATATTAGTTTGGTTAAAACACCCATGATCATGTGTTTGAGAAAAATTGAATAATTATAATCATGACCATGTATATGATGATTGCTATAAATGGGTAATTGATATGTATTGTGTGTGATTATGCATCAAAGAGTGATACTTGTGATGTTGGTAAATGGAATTGATGAGAAATTATGATAAATACCCATTTATAAGCAATCACACATAAAAGTGTATGAAGCTTATAGTAAGATTATAAGTGTTATGAGATTTAACACCTTGTAGTATGATATGTGATATAATTAGAAAGTGATTGTGAAATTGATACGTGTTTATGTGATTATATGAATTAGGTGATAAACATGTTCAAGGTGTTACAAGTAATTATTCGTGTGGGCTATCACAAGGTAAGTTAATGGATGATGCTATCTCTCTTCAAGTAATGCTTGTTCCATTTACTTGGAAGGACCGGTAATGGATATGTCATTTACTTGATGAGTTATGATTATATACCGGGGTGTAGGCCCGAAGATGTTAATTCTTGCGGGAATTAGCATATGATATTATGGATCCTTAATATACGTATGTTGTGAAATGATATTGATTATCATTGATAGCCCATTTCTTACTAAGCTTTATGCTTACTCTATTATGTTTATGTGTTTTAGGTGAGCCAAGTGGGACCCAGAGGGATCCGGGTAAAAGGCCCGAATGATGCTAGTGGTGGAGCTTGTTAAGTTATCGGTAACAAGCTAATCTTTTAAATCATGCTCTCGATATGTAATCACCCCTTTTGTTTAAGAAAACTTAGTTTTGACACCTAATGTTGAAAGTCAAACATGTTGAAGTGTGGAAGTCAAATTAGTCAATGAGTTGGTATACTCATTGATAGTTTTGGAGATGATGTTATTGTATAATAGATGAATATAATGTGAATATAATGGTTTATGGAAATTTGATGTTAATAGTTAAGTTGAAGTATTGATAGTGAAAGTGGCATGAGTTGACTTAGAATAGTCAAAGAAATGTGATTTGGGTGTTAGAATAGTGGTTATTTGGGTAAAGACCCAAACGGGTCTTCAAAGTGCCCAAATGGGTCACTAACGGGTCAAAAGGCTACGTTGAGTTGTAAATATGATATGACGAATGTAAACATTGCACTAGGTCCCAATTGTGGTATTAAAAAGGTAGTAGAAGTGTCAAAGTCTGAAGTTTGTTGGTTTGGAATTTGGTATGTCAACGGAAGTGGTCAAAAATGACCATAAAGTAGTCAACGATCCGTTTTCTCGTTAAACATGAAATTTGGAAAAGTGTTAATTGGGAAATGTTCATATAGTCATAATACACGTGCCTGCAAATTTTCATGGTCATTGGACTTGTCATTTTCAAGATATGCACGATCGAATTTCGGAAGATGGTAAAATGGACAGCAGGCTTCATTCCTGGGGAATGGGAGTCATTCCTGGGGAATTCGACTCAAATTTCTAACAGCATGCTTCATTCCTGGGGAATGGGAGTCATTCCTGGGGAATCTCTTATAAATTCAACATTTTCTTATTTAAATCCTTATTTGATCTAGGGAATGATACAACAAGTCTAAAATGTCATATTAAAACGTAGGACTTTACGAAATGAAAAAAAAAAATGTTCTAAATTTCGGGGTGTTTCAAGTTGGTATCAGAGCTTGGTTTAAGGGATTCGGGTATCCACCATTAGTGGGTACTTGATCTTAAGCCATTATTATTATTGTTGAGCATGATATTGAATTGTTATCTGTTTTGATTAATCTAGTTATTTGATTTCTAAGACTTTTGACTCGAAATATCTTGTGGTAACTTTGGAAACATATAACTGGGATATGATAATTCGTGTGACTGGCCACCACAATAATTATCATATGGCAATTGTATGGAGCCAAGGAAGTCACAAGGTGTTAAGAAGATAAAGTCTTGGTAATAATTGTTGACTGCTATGTGACTAGGTGCAGTTAAATTACAAAGTAGACATTTTATTGATGAATATGTTTGTATTAAATATATTGTGTCTACTTTCAGTAATAAGATGAATGATCAAGAAGGAATAGTGTGACACCCCCAAATTTAATGATTTGCGGAAGCTTGATTTGGGTGCCACTAATCAATATACAAAGCACAAAGATAATAATGAACGACCACTATATGCGTCGTTTAAAACTTGTATTAATAAGTTAACGTTTACATCAAAAATAATATTTCACTAGCTCGGTTCCTGAAATTGAGAGATTACATGGCATAATTACTTTTACAAAATATAATAATGCAGTCCAATCTCTAATTGTATGTATGCTGACTCGAGCTAGAAATCCCTGCTTGTGCAGTCAACCTACTGCTGGGTACCTGTGATATATACTAAAATGGGTCAGCGAAAACGCTGGTGAGCTCACAGGTTTGTATGTCAATGTATAATTGTCAGAACCGCAAGATTTATAATGAATTTAAAATGCACTTAAGCAAAATAAAAGTTATACTGTCCATGAGCACATAGTCTGAGCTTAACTGATGTGTCAGGCCCAATTAAGGAAACCTAACATGATTTGCCTCCTACGAGTGCCTAATCAACACTCGTCTTCCCAAATGCTAATACATCCGTTTGACCGATTAGTGCGTGCTAACCCGGATGAGGATTGTCAATCCCATATGATATCATATACTAACATTCACGCTATAAAATACTAGAGACTATGCTTATGGAGGACTTTAAATTGATTAGCTTGAAACTCATGTAGTATTTGAAGTTTGGCACTTGCGTTCTACTTGTAAAACAAATTCGAGTAGTAATATCACACCCCTAGTTGTAAAGCAGTGAAAATGGGGCTATGAAACTCACCTGATTCCTGATGTGTTTAACTTAATAAACTTGAAGTAATTAGCAGTGTGTTGGTGTCCAAAGACTTGAAACCTGAATGTGTCCACGACACTTGAATTGTTATTAATTGTATTGGTATCTCGAAAGACTACCATTGAAATTGTTTGTCTAACTTAATGTCCAAATTTCCCCGATTTGGTTGAT
Organism: Helichrysum umbraculigerum; assembly: GCA_949592205.1. Taxonomy (NCBI): domain Eukaryota; kingdom Viridiplantae; phylum Streptophyta; class Magnoliopsida; order Asterales; family Asteraceae; genus Helichrysum; species Helichrysum umbraculigerum. The sequence goes on along the minus strand of CATIUR010000001.1, from coordinate 379,477,518 downwards.
TGTATTGTTACAAGTTACTACGACTTGTTTGATTTAAATTGATACAAGTTACAACGACTTGTTTGAATAAATTGATACAAGTTACAACGACTTGTTTGATTTTGAAGTATGTTTTGAAAACGCGTACGGCCCGTTGGTGACGGTTGTAACAATAGTTCAAAAGGTTATTATATTGTTGCTACAGTGAATTGCTACAGTAACTTGACTTCGAAAATTTTGAGTTTTGAAGATTCTGTTTTGTGCGACGTAGCCTGCGACGTAGGCTGCGACGTAAGAGTTTTGCGACGTAAAGGGTTACGTCGCTAAGGTCAACAGTGCTAAGTCAATAGCGACGTAGGGTGCTACGTCGCTTATGCGACGTAGGTTCGTTTTTGCGACGTTAAGGTCTGCGTCGCTATGTGCGACGTTCGCAAGTCAATGCGACGTAATAGGCTGCGTCGCTATATGCGACGTGGGGGTATAGTGCGACGTAGGTCGCTGCGTCGCTATATGCGACGTTGAGAATATAGTGCGACGTAGGTCGCTACGTCGCATCTGCTCCAGACCAAATGCGACGTACGGGGTCTGATCGGAGTTTCAACTCCAAAAACGAGTTTTCCGGCCATCGATCGGCCTAATATTTTTACCCAACCCATTTTAGGACATTACAAGGTTATACAAACAACTAGCAAGTTATAAATCTTAAAAACGAGAGTTTTCGGAGTTGTGTCGGAAACTTACAAATCGCCGAAATGAAATTCCGGAAAGATAGAAGTGTAGATCGTCGCGAGGTGGTCGTTTATTGTAAAGGGGCTTGAAGATCCGAGGTCGTTTGAGGTGTTTATTTTGCGATTTTTGATGATTTTTGGTTTGGGTTTTGTTGAGAGAAAATAGAGAGGTGAGAGATAGAGAAAAAGAGAAATGGAAGAAAGTGGGTGGAAGTGGGGGTTAAATCCCCATTTTCGCCCCGCGTTCCCGCTCCGTGCGGTGTTCGTTTGCTCCGTCGTTAAAACGTTAAATAATTATTTTATATATTAGTTGTTACTTTTTAAAATACAATTTATTACGTTAAATTTTATTTAAATATTTTACTAACCACTTAATATTTGAATTATAAAAGGTAAGTTAATTTGTTTGCGCGTTTACATTTTAAGTTGTGTAACTTTCTGATTGTACGATACGAATGAATACGTAATATTATAATAATAATATTTTTGACATAATAGCGTTATTTAATAAAATTGATCACCAACGTCCGTATTTATTGTATCAAAATTCATTCGATTTAAAGCTCGTGCGATTTAAACAAACCGCACAATTGTAGATATATATTCAACAATATATATAATAATTGATACATTAATTAGCCTAACACAGAACTAATTACATGTATTAAAACTTGATTAGGCACTAAACTATAGTCCTAAATTGACGGTTGTCACATTCTCCCCCTGTTAGAAGAATTTCGTCCCGAAATTTATGTTGTAGTCGTGTTTGATGTGGAGTCAGTGAAGAGTTGAGGATACTTGAGTCGCATTTGGTCTTCCCGTTCCCAGGTAAATTCCGGACCACGTCGCGAATTCCACCTAACCTTGACAATGGGAATACGACTTTGTTTAAGTTGTTTGACCTCACGGTCCATGATTTCAGCGGGTTCCTCAACAAAGTGAAGTTTCTCGTCAACTCGAATTTCATCGAGTGGAATGATAAGTGCTTCATCAGACAGACACTTCTTCAGATTTGAAACATGAAAAGTGGGATGTACGCTGCTGAGTTCAGATGGCAGCTGCAATCGATAAGCCACTGGACCAATCCTTTCGAGGATCTCGAATGGTCCAATGTATCTGGGATTCAACTTCCCTCGTTTGCCAAATCGGATGACGCCTTTCCAAGGAGATACTTTGAGTAGAACTCGATCCCCAACCTGGAACTCGAGTGGTTTGCGTCTCACGTCAGCATAACTTTTCTGACGATCACGCGCGGCTTTGAGCTTGTTCTGAATTTCAACGATTCTCTCGGTCGTCTCGTGAATGATTTCTGGACCTGTGAGTTGGCTATCCCCAACTTCGGTCCAACAGATAGGTGAACGGCACTTACGACCGTACAGTGCCTCGAAGGGAGCAGCCTTGATGCTGGTATGATAACTGTTGTTGTACGAGAACTCGCACAATGGTAGATGTTTTTCCCAGTTTACACCGAAGTCTACTACGCAGGCCCGTAGCATGTCTTCCAGTGTTTGAATAGTTCGTTCACTTTGGCCGTCGGTTTGAGGATGGTATGCGGTACTCATATCAAGTCGAGTACCCAGAGATTTTTGAAGTGATTGCCAAAATTGTGAAGTGAAACGACTATCTCTATCGGAGATAATTGAAATTGGAACACCGTGTTTGGTCACGATTTCCTTTAGATAAATGTTGGTGAGGCGTTCCATTTTGTCGGATTCCTTGATTGCCAGGAAGTGAGCAGATTTGGTGAGACGATCCACGATCACCCAAATGGTATCGCAACCGTTCGAGGATCGAGGTAGTTTGGTTATGAAGTCCATGGCAATTTGTTCCCATTTCCATTCAGGGAGACTGGGTTGTTGAAGTAAACCAGAAGGTTTTTGATATTCGATTTTGACTTTGGAGCAAGTAAGGCACTTGCTGACATAGGTGGCGATTTCAGCTTTCATGTTCGGCCACCAGTAGAAGTCCTTGATACCGTGGTACATTTTATCAGATCCCGGATGGATAGAGTATTTGGACTTGTGAGCTTCACCCATCACCAAGTCTCGTAGGTTCCCAAATTTAGGCATCCAGATTCGGTTTGAGAAATACCTAATCCCGTTAGGTTTGACTTCGAATTGTTTATCCATGCCTCGCAAGGCTTCATCTTTGACATTCTCGGGTTTTAAGGCTTCGAGTTGAGCAGTGAGAATTTGAATGTTTAAATTGTTGTGAATGGTCATACTGAGGGCTCGAACCCGAAGTGGTTTCACTCGCTCTTTTCGACTGAGGGCGTCAGCAACAACATTTGCTTTGCCTGGATGATATTTGAGTTCACAGTCGTAATCGGTAAGCAACTCGACCCATCGACGTTGCCTCATGTTGAGATCCTTCTGATCGAATATGTGTTGAAGGCTTTTATGGTCGGTAAAGATTGTACATCTGGTACCATAAAGGTAATGTCTCCAGATTTTGAGGGCAAAAACGACAGCTCCTAGCTCGAGGTCGTGGGTGGTGTAATTCTTTTCATGAATCTTGAGCTGTCGGGAAGCATAAGCTATGACTTTGTCTCGTTGCATAAGCACACAACCGAGACCTAGATGTGAAGCATCGCAGTATACCACGAAGTCATCAGTGCCTTCGGGTAATGAGAGGATAGGAGCACTGCAAAGCTTTTGCTTTAAGAGTTGAAATGCCGACTCTTGTTTCTCAGTCCAGTCAAACTTTTTGTCTTTCTGGGTCAGAGTCGTGAGTGGTATGGCTATCTTGGAGAAATTTTCAATGAATCTTCGATAGTACCCGGCAAGTCCCAAAAACTGCCGTACTTCGGTTGGAGTGGTTGGCGATTGCCAATCTTTGATAGCCTCGATTTTTGACGGGTCAACGTGAATCCCCTGACTGTCAATCACGTGACCAAGGAATTGAACGGTTTTGATCCAGAACTCACACTTAGAGAACTTGGCATAGAGCTCCTCGTGTTTAAGCAGTTCAAGGATGGTTTTGAGATGTTGCTCGTGTTCTTCTTTGTTTCGTGAATATATGAGGATGTCGTCGATGAAGACAATGACAAATTTGTCAAGATAAGGCTTGCACACCCGATTCATAAGATCCATGAATACCGCCGGTGCATTGGTTAGGCCGAATGGCATCACTTGGAATTCGTAATGCCCGTAACGGGTTCTGAAAGCGGTTTTTGGAATATCGGCATCGCGAACACGCAATTGATGATAACCGGATCGGAGATCAATCTTTGAATAACAACTCGACCCTTGCAGTTGGTCGAACAAATCATCGATTCGAGGAAGTGGATACCGGTTCTTGACAGTTAACTTGTTCAACTCTCGATAGTCGATACACATTCGAAAGGAACCATCTTTCTTCTTAACGAATAGGACCGGAGCTCCCCAAGGTGAAGAACTCGGCCTGATAAACCCTCGTTCCAGGAGTTCCTGTAACTGGGTGGACAACTCCTGAAGTTCGGATGGAGCTAAACGGTATGGTGCTCGGGCCACAGGCGCAGCACCTGGTACAAGATCGATTGAGAACTCAACCTGTCTTGGTGGTGGTAGACCAGGTAGTTCTTCAGGAAAGACTTCTGGAAAGTCTCGAACAATTGGAACATCCTCAAGTCGCTTCTCCTCCGACTTTTTCTCCATGATGTGCGCGAGGATTGCAGGATAACCCTTTCTCAGAAATTTTCGGGTTTTTAAACAAGATATGAGGTTGAGCCTCGTCCCTCCGGTCTCCCCCTGTATGACTAGGGTTCTACCGACAGTGAGAGGTATGCGAACAATTTTGTCATAGCAGATGATTTCGGCGCGATGTTTGGATAACCAGTCCATGCCTACGATGACATCGAAACTTCCTATCTCAATAGGCATAAGATCTATGGGGAAGGTTTCGTCGGCTAGATTTAAAGTGCAATTAGGTATCACACTATCGGTTTCTATCAGCTTGCCATTTGCTAGCTCTACGGTGTACTTAACGTCTAAAGCAACAGGTGAAATGTCAAGTAGAGGGCAAAATTCATCGGAAATAAAACTCCTATCGGCACCAGTATCAAACAGAATGGAAGCAGTTAAATTGTTGAGGAGGAACATACCCGTGACCACATTCGGGTCTAGACGGGCGTCTCCGGAGTTGATCACGAAAGCGGTACTTTTGGCGTTGTTGTTGTTGCGGGAGTTGTTGTTGTTGTTGCCCTTATTCTTCAACTTTGGGCAAGAATCCCTGAAGTGTCCTGGGTTTCCACATTCGTAGCAGGACTTAGGTGGTCGGGTATTTCTGTCAGAGGGGTTGTTGTTGGATTTGGGAGCTCGGCAATCTTTAGTCAAATGCCCTTGCCTCCTGCAGTTGTTGCAAGGAGTACCGCACTGACCAAAATGGTGGTAGTTACACTTGGGACAATAAGGTCTGTCCCCGGTGTAGTTGCGGGTGGTTTCAGAGTTGGAGGTGTAGACTTGGATGGCGTTGTTTTTCTTGCTTGGGTTGTGGTGGTGTTCAGTGGATTTGCGTTTGTTGGAGGATGAGGTGTTGGAGGTCTCACGGCTGACAACTAGGGCCATGAGTTCGTGGGCCAATCGAATGGCACTCTCAGTAGTGGTTGGTTTGGATGAGGCGACGTTTCCCTGGATGTTCTCGGGGAGTCCACGAATGTATTTCTTAATGCCCTTACTTTCTGGTTCGACCAAACCCGGGCATAATAAGGCAAACTGCTGAAACTTGGTGGTATAATCAGCGACATCATTTCCCTGCACTTCCAGATGCCAGAATTCTTCTTCCAGCCTATGCAATTCTTCTTCAGGACAGTACTTTTCTGTCAGCTTCTTCTTCAGTTCGGCCCAAGGAAGTCGGTTTGCAACCTCAAGGCCTACAGAGTTTGCGTGGGTTTTCCACCACGTGGATGCACCTTCCTGAAAGGTGTAAACAGCGAATTTGACCTTGTTGTTCTCAGTGCAGTCGCAGAGACTGAAAACAGATTCCATGCGCTCAATCCAACGGATCAAACCAATGGCACCTTCCGTGCCCTTGAAGTATAGCGGTTTACAGCTAAGGAAGTCCTTATAGGAGCAGGGTTTGGGTGGTGGAGTATTGGTTGCCGTGTCCTCGCTACCGGGTGGTGTTCGGGTAGCCAAGGCTTCGGTCACACTGCGGGCAATGATTCCCGCGATCTCAGCTTCGCTAAGGGTAATTTGACGACGTGGAGGCATGATGCTGAGTAAGAAAGAACAAGGAAATGAAATAAGATACTAGTCCGAGTATGATGAACTAGTGGTGTGTTTGTCATTTCGAGACAAAACGTTTTGAAAGAAAGAGGCCTATATTCATATAATATAATATAGCCTAAAGTTGTAATGAGGTCTATTCATGTATATATATGTATATTACATAATAACCTATTAAGTGTCTAGCACAGAAGTGTTTTGAGTCCCGTTTCTCTCGAGGTCAGAGTCAACTAATGCATTCCTGTTCAACATGACTCTTTCAGATTTCACATCATCTTTCTTTAATTGTACATAGTTGATCAGGCTATGTTAAATTAAAGTCGTATGATGTAATCCCTGAACTAGTCATAACTAATAAGGAATACTGCCTAACGGTCATAGTCTAGGCCCACTAAATGCAACCTAGTTCACTATAACCTTAGGCTCTGATACCAATCTGTGACACCCCCAAATTTAATGATTTGCGGAAGCTTGATTTGGGTGCCACTAATCAATATACAAAGCACAAAGATAATAATGAACGACCACTATATGCGTCGTTTAAAACTTGTATTAATAAGTTAACGTTTACATCAAAAATAATATTTCACTAGCTCGGTTCCTGAAATTGAGAGATTACATGGCATAATTACTTTTACAAAATATAATAATGCAGTCCAATCTCTAATTGTATGTATGCTGACTCGAGCTAGAAATCCCTGCTTGTGCAGTCAACCTACTGCTGGGTACCTGTGATATATACTAAAATGGGTCAGCGAAAACGCTGGTGAGCTCACAGGTTTGTATGTCAATGTATAATTGTCAGAACCGCAAGATTTATAATGAATTTAAAATGCACTTAAGCAAAATAAAAGTTATACTGTCCATGAGCACATAGTCTGAGCTTAACTGATGTGTCAGGCCCAATTAAGGAAACCTAACATGATTTGCCTCCTACGAGTGCCTAATCAACACTCGTCTTCCCAAATGCTAATACATCCGTTTGACCGATTAGTGCGTGCTAACCCGGATGAGGATTGTCAATCCCATATGATATCATATACTAACATTCACGCTATAAAATACTAGAGACTATGCTTATGGAGGACTTTAAATTGATTAGCTTGAAACTCATGTAGTATTTGAAGTTTGGCACTTGCGTTCTACTTGTAAAACAAATTCGAGTAGTAATATCACACCCCTAGTTGTAAAGCAGTGAAAATGGGGCTATGAAACTCACCTGATTCCTGATGTGTTTAACTTAATAAACTTGAAGTAATTAGCAGTGTGTTGGTGTCCAAAGACTTGAAACCTGAATGTGTCCACGACACTTGAATTGTTATTAATTGTATTGGTATCTCGAAAGACTACCATTGAAATTGTTTGTCTAACTTAATGTCCAAATTTCCCCGATTTGGTTGATTGTATTGTTACAAGTTACTACGACTTGTTTGATTTAAATTGATACAAGTTACAACGACTTGTTTGAATAAATTGATACAAGTTACAACGACTTGTTTGATTTTGAAGTATGTTTTGAAAACGCGTACGGCCCGTTGGTGACGGTTGTAACAATAGTTCAAAAGGTTATTATATTGTTGCTACAGTGAATTGCTACAGTAACTTGACTTCGAAAATTTTGAGTTTTGAAGATTCTGTTTTGTGCGACGTAGCCTGCGACGTAGGCTGCGACGTAAGAGTTTTGCGACGTAAAGGGTTACGTCGCTAAGGTCAACAGTGCTAAGTCAATAGCGACGTAGGGTGCTACGTCGCTTATGCGACGTAGGTTCGTTTTTGCGACGTTAAGGTCTGCGTCGCTATGTGCGACGTTCGCAAGTCAATGCGACGTAATAGGCTGCGTCGCTATATGCGACGTGGGGGTATAGTGCGACGTAGGTCGCTGCGTCGCTATATGCGACGTTGAGAATATAGTGCGACGTAGGTCGCTACGTCGCATCTGCTCCAGACCAAATGCGACGTACGGGGTCTGATCGGAGTTTCAACTCCAAAAACGAGTTTTCCGGCCATCGATCGGCCTAATATTTTTACCCAACCCATTTTAGGACATTACAAGGTTATACAAACAACTAGCAAGTTATAAATCTTAAAAACGAGAGTTTTCGGAGTTGTGTCGGAAACTTACAAATCGCCGAAATGAAATTCCGGAAAGATAGAAGTGTAGATCGTCGCGAGGTGGTCGTTTATTGTAAAGGGGCTTGAAGATCCGAGGTCGTTTGAGGTGTTTATTTTGCGATTTTTGATGATTTTTGGTTTGGGTTTTGTTGAGAGAAAATAGAGAGGTGAGAGATAGAGAAAAAGAGAAATGGAAGAAAGTGGGTGGAAGTGGGGGTTAAATCCCCATTTTCGCCCCGCGTTCCCGCTCCGTGCGGTGTTCGTTTGCTCCGTCGTTAAAACGTTAAATAATTATTTTATATATTAGTTGTTACTTTTTAAAATACAATTTATTACGTTAAATTTTATTTAAATATTTTACTAACCACTTAATATTTGAATTATAAAAGGTAAGTTAATTTGTTTGCGCGTTTACATTTTAAGTTGTGTAACTTTCTGATTGTACGATACGAATGAATACGTAATATTATAATAATAATATTTTTGACATAATAGCGTTATTTAATAAAATTGATCACCAACGTCCGTATTTATTGTATCAAAATTCATTCGATTTAAAGCTCGTGCGATTTAAACAAACCGCACAATTGTAGATATATATTCAACAATATATATAATAATTGATACATTAATTAGCCTAACACAGAACTAATTACATGTATTAAAACTTGATTAGGCACTAAACTATAGTCCTAAATTGACGGTTGTCACAAATAGAATTGACACTTGGGCCTCGTCCACGAGACCAAGCCCAGAATGTAAGAACTGGAGGTGATGATGATAGACAAAGACCTCCAGCAGATGATGCTAGGTTATCTTTAACCGACTTAAAAACTTTAATCTCAGCTGAAGTGGCAAAGGCTCAAGAGGCGTCCCTTCCCCTCTTATTGGGCTGTATTTCTGAAACCATACGTGAAACTGTTGCTGATGAATTTCAAAGGCGAGATGATGAAAATGAAATTGATCTTGAAAGACCACCTCCTGGTGGTGAAAGAAATGAGGAAAGACCACCAACACCTGTTGTTCGCAGGGTGATTCAAAATCGTGATGAAGATCGTAAATTCAGTTATAAAGACTTTTCTGTTTGTAACCCGCCAGATTTTCAAGGTGAGATGGATCCAATTAAATGTCAAAGGTGGTTATCTGAAGTTGAAGGGGCATTTGCCACGGCAGAAGTCCCTAACCGATTGAAAGTGAGATATGCTTCTAATCTTCTTAAATCCCGTGCTAAATTCTGGTGGGAAGTTCAATGTCGTACTTTAGGAGAGGAAGCTATTACAGTGATGACATGGGAAGATTTTAAAAAGATGTTTGTTGAAACTTATTCGCAGGATGCTGATCTAAATAGAATTCGTCGTGAGTTCCTTTCTATGGAACAAACGACTGAGTCGATAAACGAGCTGGTAGGAAATTTTCTGGATCGAGCCCAATTTTGTCCAGAATACATGGCAAATCCTAAATTACTTATGGATCATTTTCATACAATCCTGAAGAAAGAAATTCGACAGTTTGTCAATCCGAAGAAATGTAGTACTTTTTCTGAAATGGTAGACGAGGCTCGATTTCAAGAACTGGAGTTAAAGAAGGATAAGAAAAGTTCCACGAAAAGAAAAGCTGAATCCACTTCTACTCCATCCAAAAAGTTTAGATCTGGTGGAAGTTTTAGAAAGGATGATCGAACTGAAATCCCAGAATGCAAGATATGCCATAAAAGGCATCGTGGGGAGTGTAAAGCCGGGACTCTAAATTGTTTTTCTTGTGGAAGGCCGGGACATTTTAGCAAAGATTGTCCCAATCCAATCAAAGTTTGTCATCATTGTCTGAAACCAGGACATATTCGACCTGATTGTCCTGAATTGAAATCTCAACCTACTTCTTCTGCTCCTCGCAAGAATACTGAGAGGAAGACGGTGGAACCACCGAAGCCTAGACACCATTCCTTTCAAATTACTGCAGAAGAAGCACAAAGAGCCCCCGATGTGTTAACAGGTACCTTCTTTGTAAATCTTAAACCTGCATACATACTGTTTGATTCGGGAGCTTCACGATCATTTGTGTCTGAAAAGTTCTGTCGATATTTCTCAATCCCTCTTACTGAGTTAGATGCTCCACTAGATGTGGAAGTTGCTGATGATAGAATTATCTTTGTGACTAATGTGTATAGAGGGTGTCAATTAGTGATTAACAATGAAACATTTCTCATAAATTTAATTCCAATGCAAATGGGTGAGTTTGATGTAGTTGTGGGTATGGATTGGTTAGGCAAACATAATGCTATAATCCAGTGTGAGAAAAAGATTATTCGTATTACTTCACCAAGTGGGGGAGTGATAGATATTTATGGCGAAAAGAGAAAACTTTCAATTCCAATTTGTACCTTTGCTCGTGCTAAACGCCATTTATCACATGGTTGCCAGGCCTTTTTGGCACATGTGATTGATACTCAAAAGCAAACTCCCAAATTATCTGAAATTCCTATTGTTAATGAGTTCCCCGATGTTTTTCCCGACGAGCTACCGGGCATTCCGCCCGATAGACAAGTCGAATTCCGTATTGAATTAGTACCGGGAGCTACACCAATTGCTAAAACACCTTATAGACTCGCCCCCTCTGAAATGCAAGAGTTGATGAAACAATTGCAAGAATTACTTGATAAAGGTTTTATTCGTCCGAGTAGTTCACCATGGGGTGCACCGATACTATTTGTTCAAAAGAAAGATGGCACTATGAGAATGTGCATCGATTATAGGGAATTGAACAAGGTTACCATCAAGAATAGGTATCCCTTGCCTAGGATTGATGACTTGTTTGACCAACTCCAAGGTGCTAGTTTCTTCTCGAAGATTGATTTACGTTCTGGTTATCACCAATTGAAAGTTCGAGAAGAAGATGTGTCTAAAACAGCTTTCAGGACAAGGTATGGCCATTATGAATTCGTGGTTATGCCTTTTGGTCTGACAAATGCTCCTGCCGCTTTTATGGATCTCATGAATCGAGTGTGCCGACCTATGCTCGATAAGTTTGTAATTGTATTTATAGATGATATTCTCATATATTCCAAATCTGCTGACGATCACAATGTTCATTTAAGGCAGGTATTACAAACTTTGAGAAATGAGAAACTTTATGCCAAGTTCTCCAAGTGTGAATTTTGGCTTCGTGAGGTACAATTTCTGGGTCATGTTGTTAATAACCAAGGTATTATGGTTGATCCTGCAAAGGTTGAGGCGGTGATGAAATGGGAACCTCCAACCAATGCAACAGAAGTTAGAAGTTTTCTGGGTTTAGCTGGCTATTACAGACGGTTTATCCAGGATTTCTCCAAGATTGCTACTCCTCTCACTAAGCTTACTCGTAAAAATATTAAATATGAATGGAATGATGCAGCTGAGCAAGCTTTCCGTACTTTGAAATTAAAGCTTAGTCAAGCTCCTGTCTTGGTACTTCCTGATGGTACTGATGACATGGTAGTTTACTGCGATGCTTCTCGAAATGGTCTTGGTTGTGTTCTGATGCAGAGGGGTAAAGTGATTGCTTATGCTTCTCGACAACTGAAAGAACATGAAAAAGGATATCCAACTCACGATTTGGAGCTGGCAGCGGTTGTCTTTGCTCTAAAAATCTGGAGGCATTACTTATATGGTGTGAAGTGTACCATTTACACTGATCACAAAAGCCTCAAATATTTCTTTGATCAGCGTGACCTTAACATGAGACAGCGACGTTGGCTTGACTTGGTAAAGGATTATGACTGTGAAATTCTTTATCATCCAGGAAAGGCTAACGTTGTAGCTGATGCTCTCAGCCGAAAAGCGATGCATCATGCTTTAATTGTTAAATCTCTTCGCATTACTGTCATTCCTGATTTACTTGACCAGATTAAGGAAGTCCAACAAAAGGCATGGCAAAAAGGTCTTTGGAGAGCAGAACGTATTAAAGGTCAAATTCCAAACATTGTTGATGATTCTCGTGGGATAAAAACACGTTATGGAAGAATATGGATTCCAAATTCACCTGAGCTGAAAAAGCTGTTACTTGATGAAGCTCACAAGTCCAGATATTCCATTCATCCTGGTGCAACAAAAATGTACCATGATTTGAAAGTTGATTATTGGTGGCCTGGGATGAAGCGTGAAATTGTGAAATATGTCGAACAATGTCTAACGTGTTTGCAGGTTAAAGCAGAACATCAAAAGCCATTTGGTAAAATGCAACCGTTGGACATACCTGTTTGGAAATGGGAGCACCTTACCATGGACCTTATCACTAAATTACCCAAAACTCAACGTCATCATGACACTATTTGGGTGATTGTTGATCGGTTGACAAAAAGTGCTCTATTCTTGCCAATTAAGGAAACTTATACTTCAGAGGCACTTGCTGATTTATATGTTAAAGAAGTTGTGGCACGACATGGTATGCCTATCTCTATTATCTCTGATCGAGATAGTAGATTCACTTCTAGATTCTGGAACAAATTCCAAGAGGATATCGGTACTCGTATTCATTTAAGTACTGCATATCATCCCCAGACTGATGGGCAGAGTGAAAGAACCATCCAGACGCTTGAAGACATGTTGAGGGCATGTGCCATTGATTTCGGTGGTAGCTGGGATACTCACTTACCGTTGGTTGAGTTTTCTTATAATAACAGTTATCATGCGAGTATTGGCATGCCTCCTTATCAAATGTTATATGGCAGAAAATGTAGAACTCCAATATGTTGGGATGAGATTGGGCAACGAGAACTGGGTAGTACTGATATTGTCCAGAAGACGACTGAAAAGATTGATCAGGTCAGAGAACGGTTGAAAATAGCCCAAGATCGACAAAAATCTTATGCTGACAACCGAAGGCGTCCAATCGAATTCCAAGTTGGAGATTTTGTTATGTTGAAAGTATCTCCATGGAAGGGTATCATTCGGTTCAGAAAGCGGGGAAAATTGAGCCCTCGATACATTGGTCCCTTTAAGATTCTTGAAAAAGTTGGAAAGGTAGCTTATCGCCTCGAGCTGCCTAATGAACTAACTGGAATACATTCTACTTTTCACGTGTCCTATTTAAGGAAGTGTTTGGTTGATGAAGCCGCTTACGTGCCATTGGATGAAATTGAAATTAATGATCAGTTGAATTACGTTGAACAACCAGTGATGATTCTTGATGAAAAGATAAAGAAGCTGAGGAATAAAGAAATAAAGTTGTTCAAAATCCAATGGAGACATCGCAAGGGTTCAGAATTTACTTGGGAACCCGAGGAGGAGATCATCCGTTATTATCCAGCTATATATCAGGAATGGATTGTGAGGACACAATCCTGAATAAGTGGGGGAGAGTTGTAACGCCCAAAATTTCGTAAGTACAAAACCTTAAATTATATTATTTTAACTGTTTAAGTTAGAAGGACTAACTGTGTAATATGTTTTGTGTCAATAGGACTTACCATTTAATGAAATTGTTAGTAGAGGGACTAAAAGTGACAAGTACTATAAGTTGAGGGTTTAATTGTAAAATGCAGTATAAAAACACTGCTTCTGTAATCTTCTACTGCAATTACATACACAGAAAATAAAAATACGTACAGGGCTTGTGTGAGGTAGGTTTTGAAAGAACAAGAAGAAGGAAGCTAAATTAAAGCTAGGTTTTGTTAAATTAGTGCTTGTTAGCTTGCAAATAACTTCTTTAAGGTATGATTAACCTCCCTTTTGTGTTTAATTGATGAATTTCATGAATTAGGTTAAACCCTAGTCTTGGGGTTTTGATGAATTAGTGGACTAATGATTCAATTAAGGTTTCATACACTTAATTATAGTATGTTCAATACATAAATGATATTAGTTTGGTTAAAACACCCATTGTAACATCCTCTTAATTGAGCTGGTAATTTCTAATTTAAATTGAATATGTTATTATTTTTAGAAATTATTCGACAAATATGTTAAATTACGAAACTTAATTAAATAAGCTTTAGAACTTATTGTGCTTAGTAAATTATTGTTTGTTTTAATTTACTATAGTTGACGGTGCAATAAAAGAAGTTTCTCGCAAATGGTTTTTTTTAGGTTCCAAGCAATAGATTGAAATGGGACTAGTTTTAAGTGAATGCGGGTCGGTGTAAAAATGTGAGCCGACTTAAATACTTTCCTTTTCAGGAAAGTTTATCACTTTCTATTTTTAGAAATCAAAACTCTAAAACCCTAAAACTTCAAAAACCTTTAAAACCTTTGCAAACAAGTGATTTTGAGCTGATTGATCTTGATTCTAGCTAGTAAATCATCACCATCAACTTGTTTTTAGTTCTAAGTGGTAAGTTTTGATTTTGTAAATCTATACTTTGAGTGATTGAATGAATTGATGTTAAATAGGTGTATCAAACATGTTATTGTATGCTTATGTGATGATATATGACATGAAACTGCTGCTGAAATCGTTATTTGGTTTGGTTTACACTTTTCTGGGTTATGTTCTGCACAAACTGCCCAGGTCTGACGAACACAAGGAATCCGGCGGATTCCTTATGAATCCGGCGGATTCAAGCCGGTCAAAGGGTGGAGAATCCGGTCAAAGTGGTTTAAATCCGGCGGATTCGTCCAACCGGATTCGTTTTATGAACCCTGGTCCAAATGTTGCATCTGAAATCTATTAGAATCCGGCGGATTCTAGGGGAATCCGGCGGATTCCATGCCTATGCAGAGATTTTGATTTTTTGTTAACGAACTTCATATATTCCCTAATGTATTATGTTTAAATTGATAAGTAAGTTGATATACTTAACTAAGGTGCATATAATGATGGGGTAATACATGATTTGAAATGTATTAATATATGTGATATTCGAATATAAGCTATGGTTTTACGAATGTGATTACTAACTTATATTTGATTTTAATTCTCAGATAAACAAAGAGCTCAGCGAGATAAGACAGCTGAGTAAGTGAAACGAAACAATCAGGTGAGTGGATTTGAAACTCACAGTTTGATTTGGTTGTGTCAGTTTGATTTCAATCAGTAATTATAGGATTACTATTGATAGTATGTTAACCTTGAAATGATATGCCATTTGATTGGTTGTTTGTTGAACATTGAATTGAAATGTATAATCCAGAGGTCAACTAGATTGTTGGTTGGACTTGATTGCTAATGTTGGTCAACACAGGGTTGCGTACATGTGTTGATGGAGATTAGCATTTAGTTAGCGGTTAATCACTGTTTTGGCCTACAGTTGATGTAAGTGTTCTGATGGGGCCACCCGGCACAGGGTCCTTAGGAACCACCGTTCCTCTTGACGATATTTGTTGCATTATTGATTGTGAACAGATTGCTAGCTAAATTGAATTGTAGTTGATTATTCATTCACTTAGCTTCGTGCTAATCCCTCAATTTACTTCCTGCAGGTGATGTATATTATGTGGGTAGTCAGGAAGGATGTTTTGATGCTGGGAATGTTTGAAACTTACAACTCTGATCCAGTTTGTAATAAATAATGTTTTATAGTATATAATGCCCCGGGTTTGTAAACATGTTAATTATGATTGTTTAGTAGTTAAACATATTGTATAAAGGGTTGCGAAAAAATTTCTAGCAGGTTTTAATAGAATATGTAATTATAGAAGTCGCTTCCGTCAAACTTAATATTATATTGTTGTATTAAATGAGGGGCGTTATAAGTTGGTATCAGAGCAATAGTTTGGGGCAATTGAATATGATTGTATGTTCAATCCTAAACTTTGATTGTGTTGTGTCAAACATTCTTGGGAATGGGATTATGTACTGAATGTGAAACTGTTAGTAGAATAGGTGCTAACGACTAATGATTTGTAAGCTGTGGTGGTGTTTACAGATATGGCGGATAACGAGCAACTACCTGTTAACCCTAATAATGTCTCAAGGCCTGAAGTCGCTGCTGAGACTCATGATGACCGTAATGAACACGCTGGTACTTCTTTCTATGCTAGAGAGGAGGCAGAAAGGGATCAGTATTTGCTTCATTTGGAAGAGGAAAACCAAGCGCTTAGAATGTATAAACAACAAAAAGAGGCTGAATCTTCTCATCCTGTGTTTGGTACGATTTCACCGCCAAAGCAAAAGGTGTGTTCCTTTAAAACCTTTATGAGCAGTAATCCGTCTGTGTATTCGGGTAGTACGAATCCTTCTGTGACTCTAGATTGGTTGAGAGATGTTGAAAAGAAATTTGAAGTCTGTCAATGTCAGGAAGAACTGAAAGTTCCTTATGCAACTCAACTGTTAAAAGGAGCAGCTATGAATTGGTGGGACTCGATCACTTCTGTATTATCTTCTTTTCAGAAAGCTTCTATCCGATGGTCTGACTTTCGTAATGAAGTTTGTAAGCAGTATTGTTCAAACTTTGATATAGCTCGGATTAGAAAAGAGTTTATGGATTTGCAATTAACTGATAACATGTCAATGGATGACTTGATAAATCAGTTCACAGAGAAACTTAGGTTTGTTCAGCAGTGGGTTCCTGATGAGAGAACTCAAATAGAACAGTTTGTGGGTACTTTACCTAATCATTATCGAACTTCAGTGAGATTAGCGAGCTCTCTTCCTCAAGCTTTCATGTTAGCTCGATCTGTTGACAGTGATTTGAAACCTCAACAAGTAACAAGTAAAGAAATAGTTTCTCAGAAATCTAGGAGTGAATCGACGGGTAAAGGTAAGCAACGGTGGCAAGGAAATCAGCAGGGTAAGAAACAAGAAAGTCGTGGTGGTACTTCTGATCGTCCCAATTGGTGTATTAAGTGTAGAGCTAGACATTTTGGGCCGTGTACTGTGCAAACCACTAGATGTGTGAAATGTGGTGTGATTGGGCATGAAGCCAAAGATTGTGTTTTTCCTACTTATGTGTGCTGGAATTGCCATAAGGAAGGTCATCGTGCAAATCAGTGTTTGGAGGCTAAGAGACAGGGTTCGGGGACAGTTGTTGGTTCATCAGCTTCTTCTGGTCAGAAGCGGAAGACTCCGCCATCTGCAGTTAGTAGGGCTTTTCAAATGACAGTTGATGAAGCTGTCCATACAGATGACGTAATCACGGGTACTTTTCTTGTAAATTCTGTACCAGCTCGTGTTTTGTTTGATTCTGGTGCAAATTGTTCGTTTGTATCTGTGTACTTCTGTGATAAGTTGAAAATGATGCCTACTGTGATAACAAACCCAGTTGAGGTAGAAATAGCTAGTGGCAAATCGGTTCCTGTTACCACCTCGGTAATTGGAGCTAGTATTATGATAGATAGCCAGACTTTTCCAATTTCCTTTCTGTTGATGCCAATTGCTAGTTTTGATGTGATTATTGGCATGGATTGGTTAAGTCAGTATAAAGCAAGCATAGATTGCCACAATAAGCTGATTAGAATTCCAATCTCTGAAAAGTCATATGTCGTGGCTCGCGGAGAACGGGATAATGTTTGTATACCTTTGATTAGTATGATGAAAGCTAGGAAATCTTTGTCCAAGGGTTGTGAATCGTATCTAGCTTATGTGATTGATGCTAAGTTAGAAAAGAAATCTCTTTCTGATGTACCGGTTGTTTCTGAGTATCCGGAAGTGTTCCCTGATGAATTACCTGGTCTACCACCGGTTAGGGAAGTTGAATATCAGATTGATCTTGTTCCTGGCTCTTCACCTATAGCCAAAGCCCCTTATAGATTAGCTCCATCTGAGATACGTGAAATGATGAATCAGATACAGGAGTTGTTGGATAAAGGGTTTATTAGACCGAGTTCTTCTCCCTGGGGTGCACCAGTTCTGTTTGTGAAAAAGAAAGATGGGTCTTTTAGAATGTGCATTGATTATAGGGAATTGAATAAAAGGACAGTAAAGAATAAATATCCTCTGCCTCGGATAGATGATTTATTTGATCAGTTGCAGGGATCTTCATTTTATTCAAAGATTGATTTGAGATCAGGTTATCATCAAGTTCGTGTTAGGGATTGTGATATTCCTAAAACTGCATTTAGAACCAGGTATGGTCATTTTGAATTCCTGGTTATGCCTTTTGGTTTGACGAATGCTCCAGCAGTTTTTATGGATTTGATGAACCGTGTTTGTCGACCTTTTCTTGATAAATTTGTGATTGTGTTTATCGATGACATTTTGGTATATTCTAAATCCGAATCAGAGCATGGAATGCATTTGAGGTTGGTATTGGAAACCTTAAAGAGGGAACATTTGTATGCAAAGTTTTCTAAATGTGAATTTTGGATTCGGGAAGTACAGTTTTTGGGTCACATTATTTGCAATGATGGTGTTAAAGTTGATCCTTCAAAAATTGAAGCTGTTATGAATTGGAAAGCTCCAAAGTCTGCTTCAGAAATAAAGAGTTTTCTTGGATTGGCGGGTTATTACCGGAAGTTTATTAAAGACTTTTCTAAAATTGCCGGTTCTTTGACCAAGTTGACCCGTAAAGATGTAAAGTTTGTGTGGACTGAACAGCAGGAAACAGCTTTTCAGACTTTGAAACAGTTGTTATGTCAGGCTCCTGTGTTAGCATTGCCAGATGGGTCCGATGATTTTATTGTTTATTGTGATGCATCGATTGCTGGTTTGGGTTGTGTTTTAATGCAGCGAGATCGTGTGATTGCTTATGCTTCTCGTCAGCTCAAACCTCATGAAAGAAATTATCCTACCCATGATTTAGAACTTGCAGCGGTTGTGTTTGCTTTGAAGATATGGAGACATTACTTGTATGGTACCAAATGTGTTATTTGTACAGATCACAAGAGTCTTCAGTATATATTCTCACAGCAAGAGTTGAACATGCGGCAGAGACGATGGTTAGAGTTAATCAAAGACTATGATTGTGAGATTAAATACCATCCAGGGAAAGCCAATGTAGTTGCTGATGCTTTAAGCCGCAAGGTAACTTCTGATCGAGTTTATTTTATGCGTTTAGAAGTTTCTTCTGATTTGGTGGGTCAGATTAAAGCTGCACAATTAGAGGCTTTATTAGATCATAATTTGAAATCTGAAATTATGTTGAATCGAAAGGAATTGTTATTGGATGATTCGAGAGGATTAAAAACCTTTCAGTCTCGTGTTTGGATACCTTTATTTGGTGGTCTTCGGGATATTATTCTGAATGAAGCCCATAAGTCCAGATTGTCTGTACATCCAGGAAGCACTAAAATGTATAATGACTTGAAACCTTTGTATTGGTGGCCTACAATGAAGATGGATGTAGCAAGGTTTGTTAGTTCTTGTCATATTTGTTCGCAAGTTAAAGCTGAACACCAGAAACCGTATGGATCGTTGAAACAGCTTGAGATTCCTGAATGGAAGTGGGAACATTTGACTATGGATTTTGTTACCAAACTGCCTAGAACTGTCCGTGGAAATGACATGGTTTGGGTTATTGTTGATCGATTGACCAAGAGTGCTCATTTTCTAGCTACCAGTGAAACTGCATCTCTGAGTAAGCTTGCACAGTTGTATATGAATGAGATTGTTACTCGGCATGGTATTCCGTTATCGATTGTATCTGATAGAGATCCAAGGTTTGTATCTCATTTTTGGCAAAGTTTGCAGCATGAGTTGGGCACCAGAGTGAATCTTAGTACAGCTTATCATCCTCAAACAGATGGTCAGTCAGAACGTACGATTCAGACATTGGAGGATATGTTGAGAGCTTGTATTCTGGAGTATGGTGGTTCTTGGGATTCTCATTTGCCATTGGTTGAGTTTGCTTATAATAACTCTTATCATTCTAGTATTGGCATGCCTCCATATGAAATGCTTTATGGACGGCGTTGTAGAACTCCAACTTGTTGGTTAGAGGCAGGTGAGAAACAGTTTGCAGGTCCAGACATTGTTCAAATGACAGCTGATAAAGTGGCAGTGGCTCGTGAAAAGTTGAAAGCTGCACGTGATAGACAGAAACAATATGCAGATCCTAAACGTAGACCAGTTACTTTTGTTGAAGGTGAACTTGTTTACTTAAAAGTTTCGCCTTGGAAAGGGGTAATTCGGTTTGGGAAACGTGGAAAATTGGCTCCTCGGTATATTGGACCGTTTAGAATTCGTCAGATTGTTAACGATCAGTCTGTTACATTGGATCTTCCTCCAGAGCTTGCTGGTATTCATGATACGTTTAACATTTGTTATTTGAGGAAATGTAACGTTGAAGACCAGTCTCAGATTCTTCCTTTGAAAGATTTGAAAGTTGATCAAAGTCAGAAGTTAGTTGAAGAACCCGTTGAAATTCTTGACCGAAAAGTGACTAAACTTAGGAAGAAACAGATTCCCATGGTGTTAGTGAAATGGAAACATAGTTTAGGTGAAAACCTAACGTGGGAAACAGAGGATAGTATGAGATCCAGATATCCTGGATTATTTGATCGTGATGAGATTTCGGGGACGAAATCTTCTTAAGGGGGGGAGAGTTGTAACATCCTCTTAATTGAGCTGGTAATTTCTAATTTAAATTGAATATGTTATTATTTTTAGAAATTATTCGACAAATATGTTAAATTACGAAACTTAATTAAATAAGCTTTAGAACTTATTGTGCTTAGTAAATTATTGTTTGTTTTAATTTACTATAGTTGACGGTGCAATAAAAGAAGTTTCTCGCAAATGGTTTTTTTTAGGTTCCAAGCAATAGATTGAAATGGGACTAGTTTTAAGTGAATGCGGGTCGGTGTAAAAATGTGAGCCGACTTAAATACTTTCCTTTTCAGGAAAGTTTATCACTTTCTATTTTTAGAAATCAAAACTCTAAAACCCTAAAACTTCAAAAACCTTTAAAACCTTTGCAAACAAGTGATTTTGAGCTGATTGATCTTGATTCTAGCTAGTAAATCATCACCATCAACTTGTTTTTAGTTCTAAGTGGTAAGTTTTGATTTTGTAAATCTATACTTTGAGTGATTGAAT
Source organism: Helichrysum umbraculigerum (assembly GCA_949592205.1). NCBI lineage: Eukaryota > Viridiplantae > Streptophyta > Magnoliopsida > Asterales > Asteraceae > Helichrysum > Helichrysum umbraculigerum. The sequence goes on along the minus strand of CATIUR010000001.1, from coordinate 379,456,610 downwards.
GAATTGATGTTAAATAGGTGTATCAAACATGTTATTGTATGCTTATGTGATGATATATGACATGAAACTGCTGCTGAAATCGTTATTTGGTTTGGTTTACACTTTTCTGGGTTATGTTCTGCACAAACTGCCCAGGTCTGACGAACACAAGGAATCCGGCGGATTCCTTATGAATCCGGCGGATTCAAGCCGGTCAAAGGGTGGAGAATCCGGTCAAAGTGGTTTAAATCCGGCGGATTCGTCCAACCGGATTCGTTTTATGAACCCTGGTCCAAATGTTGCATCTGAAATCTATTAGAATCCGGCGGATTCTAGGGGAATCCGGCGGATTCCATGCCTATGCAGAGATTTTGATTTTTTGTTAACGAACTTCATATATTCCCTAATGTATTATGTTTAAATTGATAAGTAAGTTGATATACTTAACTAAGGTGCATATAATGATGGGGTAATACATGATTTGAAATGTATTAATATATGTGATATTCGAATATAAGCTATAGTTTTACGAATGTGATTACTAACTTATATTTGATTTTAATTCTCAGATAAACAAAGAGCTCAGCGAGATAAGACAGCTGAGTAAGTGAAACGAAACAATCAGGTGAGTGGATTTGAAACTCACAGTTTGATTTGGTTGTGTCAGTTTGATTTCAATCAGTAATTATAGGATTACTATTGATAGTATGTTAACCTTGAAATGATATGCCATTTGATTGGTTGTTTGTTGAACATTGAATTGAAATGTATAATCCAGAGGTCAACTAGATTGTTGGTTGGACTTGATTGCTAATGTTGGTCAACACAGGGTTGCGTACATGTGTTGATGGAGATTAGCATTTAGTTAGCGGTTAATCACTGTTTTGGCCTACAGTTGATGTAAGTGTTCTGATGGGGCCACCCGGCACAGGGTCCTTAGGAACCACCGTTCCTCTTGACGATATTTGTTGCATTATTGATTGTGAACAGATTGCTAGCTAAATTGAATTGTAGTTGATTATTCATTCACTTAGCTTCGTGCTAATCCCTCAATTTACTTCCTGCAGGTGATGTATATTATGTGGGTAGTCAGGAAGGATGTTTTGATGCTGGGAATGTTTGAAACTTACAACTCTGATCCAGTTTGTAATAAATAATGTTTTATAGTATATAATGCCCCGGGTTTGTAAACATGTTAATTATGATTGTTTAGTAGTTAAACATATTGTATAAAGGGTTGCGAAAAAATTTCTAGCAGGTTTTAATAGAATATGTAATTATAGAAGTCGCTTCTGTCAAACTTAATATTATATTGTTGTATTAAATGAGGGGCGTTATACCCATGATCATGTGTTTGAGAAAAATTGAATAATTATAATCATGACCATGTATATGATGATTGCTATAAATGGGTAATTGATATGTATTGTGTGTGATTATGCATCAAAGAGTGATACTTGTGATGTTGGTAAATGGAATTGATGAGAAATTATGATAAATACCCATTTATAAGCAATCACACATAAAAGTGTATGAAGCTTATAGTAAGATTATAAGTGTTATGAGATTTAACACCTTGTAGTATGATATGTGATATAATTAGAAAGTGATTGTGAAATTGATACGTGTTTATGTGATTATATGAATTAGGTGATAAACATGTTCAAGGTGTTACAAGTAATTATTCGTGTGGGCTATCACAAGGTAAGTTAATGGATGATGCTATCTCTCTTCAAGTAATGCTTGTTCCATTTACTTGGAAGGACCGGTAATGGATATGTCATTTACTTGATGAGTTATGATTATATACCGGGGTGTAGGCCCGAAGATGTTAATTCTTGCGGGAATTAGCATATGATATTATGGATCCTTAATATACGTATGTTGTGAAATGATATTGATTATCATTGATAGCCCATTTCTTACTAAGCTTTATGCTTACTCTATTATGTTTATGTGTTTTAGGTGAGCCAAGTGGGACCCAGAGGGATCCGGGTAAAAGGCCCGAATGATGCTAGTGGTGGAGCTTATTAAGTTATCGGTAACAAGCTAATCTTTTAAATCATGCTCTCGATATGTAATCACCCCTTTTGTTTAAGAAAACTTAGTTTTGACACCTAATGTTGAAAGTCAAACATGTTGAAGTGTGGAAGTCAAATTAGTCAATGAGTTGGTATACTCATTGATAGTTTTGGAGATGATGTTATTGTATAATAGATGAATATAATGTGAATATAATGGTTTATGGAAATTTGATGTTAATAGTTAAGTTGAAGTATTGATAGTGAAAGTGGCATGAGTTGACTTAGAATAGTCAAAGAAATGTGATTTGGGTGTTAGAATAGTGGTTATTTGGGTAAAGACCCAAACGGGTCTTCAAAGTGCCCAAATGGGTCACTAACGGGTCAAAAGGCTACGTTGAGTTGTAAATATGATATGACGAATGTAAACATTGCACTAGGTCCCAATTGTGGTATTAAAAAGGTAGTAGAAGTGTCAAAGTCTGAAGTTTGTTGGTTTGGAATTTGGTATGTCAACGGAAGTGGTCAAAAATGACCATAAAGTGGTCAACGATCCGTTTTCTCGTTAAACATGAAATTTGGAAAAGTGTTAATTGGGAAATGTTCATATAGTCATAATACACGTGCCTGCAAATTTTCATGGTCATTGGACTTGTCATTTTCAAGATATGCACGATCGAATTTCGGAAGATGGTAAAATGGACAGCAGGCTTCATTCCTGGGGAATGGGAGTCATTCCTGGGGAATTCGACTCAAATTTCTAACAGCATGCTTCATTCCTGGGGAATGGGAGTCATTCCTGGGGAATCTCTTATAAATTCAACATTTTCTTATTTAAATCCTTATTTGATCTAGGGAATGATACAACAAGTCTAAAATGTCATATTAAAACGTAGGACTTTACGAAATGAAAAAAAAAAATGTTCTAAATTTCGGGGTGTTTCAAGTTGGTATCAGAGCTTGGTTTAAGGGATTCGGGTATCCACCATTAGTGGGTATTTGATCTTAAGCCATTATTATTATTGTTGAGCATGATATTGAATTGTTATCTGTTTTGATTAATCTAGTTATTTGATTTCTAAGACTTTTGACTCGAAATATCTTGTGGTAACTTTGGAAACATATAACTGGGATATGATAATTCGTGTGACTGGCCACCACAATAATTATCATATGGCAATTGTATGGAGCCAAGGAAGTCACAAGGTGTTAAGAAGATAAAGTCTTGGTAATAATTGTTGACTGCTATGTGACTAGGTGCAGTTAAATTACAAAGTAGACATTTTATTGATGAATATGTTTGTATTAAATATATTGTGTCTACTTTCAGTAATAAGATGAATGATCAAGAAGGAATAGAATTGACACTTGGGCCTCGTCCACGAGACCAAGCCCAGAATGTAAGAACTGGAGGTGATGATGATAGACAAAGACCTCCAGCAGATGATGCTAGGTTATCTTTAACCGACTTAAAAACTTTAATCTCAGCTGAAGTGGCAAAGGCTCAAGAGGCGTCCCTTCCCCTCTTATTGGGCCGTATTTCTGAAACCATACGTGAAACTGTTGCTGATGAATTTCAAAGGCGAGATGATGAAAATGAAATTGATCTTGAAAGACCACCTCCTGGTGGTGAAAGAAATGAGGAAAGACCACCAACACCTGTTGTTCGCAGGGTGATTCAAAATCGTGATGAAGATCGTAAATTCAGTTATAAAGACTTTTCTGTTTGTAACCCGCCAGATTTTCAAGGTGAGATGGATCCAATTAAATGTCAAAGGTGGTTATCTGAAGTTGAAGGGGCATTTGCCACGGCAGAAGTCCCTAACCGATTGAAAGTGAGATATGCTTCTAATCTTCTTAAATCCCGTGCTAAATTCTGGTGGGAAGTTCAATGTCGTACTTTAGGAGAGGAAGCTATTACAGTGATGACATGGGAAGATTTTAAAAAGATGTTTGTTGAAACTTATTCGCAGGATGCTGATCTAAATAGAATTCGTCGTGAGTTCCTTTCTATGGAACAAACGACTGAGTCGATAAACGAGCTGGTAGGAAATTTTCTGGATCGAGCCCAATTTTGTCCAGAATACATGGCAAATCCTAAATTACTTATGGATCATTTTCATACAATCCTGAAGAAAGAAATTCGACAGTTTGTCAATCCGAAGAAATGTAGTACTTTTTCTGAAATGGTAGACGAGGCTCGATTTCAAGAACTGGAGTTAAAGAAGGATGAGAAAAGTTCCACGAAAAGAAAAGCTGAATCCACTTCTACTCCATCCAAAAAGTTTAGATCTGGTGGAAGTTTTAGAAAGGATGATCGAACTGAAATCCCAGAATGCAAGATATGCCATAAAAGGCATCGTGGGGAGTGTAAAGCCGGGACTCTAAATTGTTTTTCTTGTGGTAGGCCGGGACATTTTAGCAAAGATTGTCCCAATCCAATCAAAGTTTGTCATCATTGTCTGAAACCAGGACATATTCGACCTGATTGTCCTGAATTGAAATCTCAACCTACTTCTTCTGCTCCTCGCAAGAATACTGAGAGGAAGACGGTGGAACCACCGAAGCCTAGACACCGTTCCTTTCAAATTACTGCAGAAGAAGCACAAAGAGCCCCCGATGTGTTAACAGGTACCTTCTTTGTAAATCTTAAACCTGCATACATACTGTTTGATTCGGGAGCTTCACGATCATTTGTGTCTGAAAAGTTCTGTCGATATTTCTCAATCCCTCTTACTGAGTTAGATGCTCCACTAGATGTGGAAGTTGCTGATGATAGAATTATCTTTGTGACTAATGTGTATAGAGGGTGTCAATTAGTGATTAACAATGAAACATTTCTCATAAATTTAATTCCAATGCAAATGGGTGAGTTTGATGTAGTTGTGGGTATGGATTGGTTAGGCAAACATAATGCTATAATCCAGTGTGAGAAAAAGATTATTCGTATTACTTCACCAAGTGGGGGAGTGATAGATATTTATGGCGAAAAGAGAAAACTTTCAATTCCAATTTGTACCTTTGCTCGTGCTAAACGCCATTTATCACATGGTTGCCAGGCCTTTTTGGCACATGTGATTGATACTCAAAAGCAAACTCCCAAATTATCTGAAATTCCTATTGTTAATGAGTTCCCCGATGTTTTTCCCGACGAGCTACCGGGCATTCCGCCCGATAGACAAGTCGAATTCCGTATTGAATTAGTACCGGGAGCTACACCAATTGCTAAAACACCTTATAGACTCGCCCCCTCTGAAATGCAAGAGTTGATGAAACAATTGCAAGAATTACTTGATAAAGGTTTTATTCGTCCGAGTAGTTCACCATGGGGTGCACCGATACTATTTGTTAAAAAGAAAGATGGCACTATGGAATTGCATGAGTTATTTACAGTCTACATAAGTCTCTCCATCATATATCGTTAGTTATGGACATAAGCGCGAACACTAGTTAATGGATCCATTAGGGAAATGACCCTCCCCGCCCGGGGTAGTAGCGCTACCACGAACCGTTCTGTACGAGCATGTCACGGGAGCAACTTATTACTTACGGGTTAAGCTTCGATTATGAGCCTCATGGCAATGGTATAACTTACTTACTTACATTTGCTGGATTGCAAATACTGGTTTTACATTTGCTGGATTGCAAATACCGGTTTTACATTTGCTGGATTGCAAATACTGATTTTTCGCCTACGGGCACTACTGATGAAATCTTGTGTTCAAAACTGATATTACTTACAAACCTGTGAGATTCACCAACATTCGTGTTGACCCTTTTAGCATGTATTCTCAGGTACACTGAAGGAGTAGGATTACTCTAGGACATAGCTAGAGTCGCATGATTTCAACACAACTGCATTAACGGAGATTCTTAGCATTATCTTTTGTATATTTCGATTATGTAATAGAATCTCCCGCTATACGCGTGGACTCTAGGAAACTACATTTTTGTATACGAAAACATTAAGTTTTCAAACATTATCTCTATGGGAATGTAACTAATTTACAAACGTTGCATATAGATGTCGTTTGCCTTATCTTAGCGCTGTGATATTCGATTAGTAGCAGCTCAAAACTTGCTTCCGCAAAACAGTGAATTTGGGGGTGTTACAGTTTTAAGGGGGCAAAATTTTATAATTATCATTAATACCTTAAATAAAATTTCTTATTTACGCAATTTCTAAATTCTTGAGGAGGCAGCTGCCCACATTCTAGTTCCGCCTCTGAATTATTGTGATGCATATAGAAGTTAGAATTTGAATCCATAGAACTATCAATTAGTATGTAGGAAGATTCGTAAGATCGAATCATAAAAATAGTTAATAAGTTTTAACGATGAGTCCATAATTAATATCATAATCTTGTTAAAGGGCATATGATTTGTACTGTTGACTGCACAATTTATTTGTGCACTTGACCAATCAACAACTATCTTAAATTTTATATTATAAATTCACAACGTTTTCATATGTACACAAATAACTCCTAGGTTAAACCCAACTGCACAAAAGCATTTGTGCGGTTTTGCTGCACAATTTATTTGCCCCTAGTTAAAAGTAATTATCAATAAAACTCAATCCATAAAGAATCCGACTTTAGTATTTTTACTATTATTCCTATATTTGTTTATTATTTATTTTTTACAAAGCAGAGGCAAGAATCAGTTGGTTGAACTGACCCGACCCGATTTTGACCCAACCCATTTGAACCAATTTGAAAAATGACCCATGACCCATATTGACCCAAACCCGATATGAATCGTGACCCACATTGACCGAAACCCGTGACCCAATGAAACGCCCCAGATTTTTTTTTTATAAACTCGTTACAGCAGTATTACCATTTTTTTATTCGTACTCGATGATTCTCAAAGTTATACAAGGTTACTTCAAATGGAAGTGAACCATACTCAAATGATTCGTAATTAAACAAATGGGGTCTTCACTGTATAGAGCATGATTGAGGAAGGGATTGACTTACTAACATATTAGTAAGTCCCACCAAAAGTCGTCCTCGAATCCTTGTCCCAAAGTGATACCATTGTCCCACAATCACCTACATCACCATAGCAACAGTAATAAAATAAGCAATAATGCTTAGTAAGTAATAGTGACCTCTACCACAGTCTCATCTACAAATTATAATCTATAAATCCATAACAAACCCTGATCATACGAAATGATCAATTCTGATAATAAGATATTAATCTTACTCAAAAGATTAATTACAAACAATATCGATCACACTCAAGTGACCCAACATTCTTTTATTATATCGCTAAACATGGTTATAGATTTACACAACTCGGATAAGACACGAAAAGAAAACACACAAACGAAGACTAAGAGTACGCGATCCGCTATGAGCTACACGATCGCGTACTCTTAACTCAAATGCCACTGACTCCTGATAGCATCAAATAGTACTACTTTTATATACTAATATTCCCTAGTTTTTGTATACTTTTATTGCATTTACTTGATAAAATATAGTTATTTCGTTCATATTTACAAAATAGGTAGAAATAGAGTTTAAATTAGAAAATGAATAAAAATAGAGTAAATAAAGTAATTTTTGTATAAAAGTTGTTTGTATCTAAATATGATTGGGACAAAGTGGTTAAAAGTGTGAATAAAATAAATAAAGTTTGTAAATATTTGAGTTCGAAAAGTTAAATGAGTTTTGCAAAAATATTTAGATTGCATATTTATTAGAGTTTATGAGTTGGACCAAATAATTAATTAGGCTAAATAATAATAGTTAGTAATAATAATCATGTTATTAGTAATAAAGTAATTATAATAAAGCTAGAAAATGTAGTAGTACTAGTTAATAGTAGTAGTACATACTTTTAATAATAGTATAAATATCTACTAAGAAGTACGTAATAATAAACTTAATAATAGTAATAATGATAATAATAATAAAATTCTAACTTAAAATAACAATGATCATGTTGTGGCTTTGTTTGCAGAGTAAATTACGTGAGCTGCTAAAGGGAGTCCAAGTCAAACGAGTGGCATTAATTTGGTTCATGGATTTTGGCGGCTAGCATTTAATGGGTGGTAGGTGAGGCAAATTAAGTCGGTGAGCAACAAATGAATTGGACGGTGGAGGCGACTAGTTGCTATCTTGGAGGATACGCCAATCACCATCCATACGGCGTATGATTTATTCATACGGCGTATGGATTGCAGCCCCAGCAAGTATAAAAGGCAGACTCTGCATACGATTTTAGAGACTTTTTCCATCATTTTTTTTTGTACAATAATATTAGGGTACGAAATAATTTAGTTTAGGGTTTATTATTTCAAGTTTTAAGGTTACTTTTGGAGGCACGAAAAGCTACGGTTGAAGCCACTTCACTTTATCTTTTTGTGATTCATTATTCGGTTTGTATCTACTTTTTATTTAATTCAATTGCAATTATGTTTTTGATATTGAATATTGTGTTTTATGCATATCGTATGATGAATTGATATTTAGTATTTGTGTAGTAGTGAAACTTAGATTATGATTATTGAATGATTATATTGCATATTGGCTAAGTTATTTGATTGAAGATTATTATATTCCCCGTGTAACCTTAGTTGTTGGTGCTTATTAGCTTTTACTCCTTAACGTGGTTAATAATATTAATGAGATTGAGTTCCTTTAGTGTTATTAATTATTGATGATTAGTGAATCTAGGTTTATTTAATCATTGCTAAATATGTTGAGTCTGATAGGTTAAGAAAGTAAAGTTAATAACCTAAAATGAATAAGTTAATAAGAGATTATTAATAGGTATTGTTTAAGAATTCGTACCGTGAGGGTGAATTATAATAGATCATGAATGCTTAATGCACAATTTAGGGAAACCTTAAATTGTAGGGATTAGTTGGACCCAGAACGTTGGCTAATTCATTTTCAACTTATAATCATTGAAGAATTTGGTATTAAGTTGATATCAAAGAAATCACAATTGAATAATCAATATGCAATCAATCGGGATATATGAATCTGAGTGGAGTTACTACACAATTGCTTATTCCTTCCTATTGTTTTATTTATTTATTTCTTTTATTTAAGTTTTATTTAGTTTAATTATTTTCATTTATTGTTTTACAAAAATTGTTCGCACGGAACTAAAACGTTTCCCCTTTTTACTGTTTTATTAGTTAATTATTATTTCCTATTTATATTAATAAACCACCATTCTTGTGTTCCTGAGATCGACCTGGAATTACTATAGCTATACTATTCTGATCGGGTATTCTTGCCTGGTTGTGTGATAGTATTAATAAGGTATTTTCAGTTATAAATAATAAAACAAGACGCGCTTTCACACGCATCAAGTTTTTGGCGCCGCTGCCGGGGACTCTTAACTGGTTGAACTAGTCTACCGGGGAACACTTAACCGGTTGGACTTTTGTTTTACCTGAGAACGGTGTTGTTTATTATTTAAATTGGAATTTTTTTTTTTTTAGTTAGTTTTTATTTTATTTTATTTTATTTTCTACTCTTTTTCTTTTTGTTTTATTTAGACCGGTATGTCTCAGAACATGAATAATGTTCCTGTGAATTTTCAAAACTCGAGAAACGTTCGCATGTTGACTAAAGAGGAATTGAAGCAATATTTAGATGAGATGATAGCATATTGGAATAGAGATCTAATTATGAAGGATATGGAAAGCGACAAGGTGGAAAATTTTGACAAACCAAAAGATGGAGGATATAAGGCAAAACCAAATTTAAAAAAATATAAGCCTTCACCTTTATCGGAAGAAATTGTTAAAAAGTACACACCTACGCTTCCTTATCCAGCTGCTTTGTATAGAAAGTACAATGAAGTTGAAGGATCAATTATTCCAAAGCTTAAGAAAGGTAAAGTTAAAAGTTTATCTCAACCAGTAATTGTGAAAGCTACGCAATCTATGGAGACATCAAGTGAAAGAGTGGAAGAAACGAAGACTATTGGCCACAGTCAAGGAGATTCCATTCAACAACTTGAGGAGATGGCTCAAACAGATAAGTATTCTCAATCCTCTGAATCTTTATTTTCTAACGAAATTTTTAGTGAAATTGAACAGGAAGAAGATATGGAGGTAGATTGGTTGCCTTTGCCAAAATTTGATCACTATGATTCTGATGAGGAAATACTCTCGTTACTTTATTGTAATGAAGAGAAAATTCTTGAATTGAGAAACCGAGATGGGGTTATGTCAGAAGACGAATTAGTGGCTACTAGGAATACAGCTATTGATGACACTTCATCATTATGCCCAGAGGTTGAACAATTAAAGGGAAATGATCAAACAATGGTAAGGATTGGAGGAGAAATCGAAAACAAAACTTGCGGTAATGAGATAGCAGCCGAACCGGTTGAAATTCAAATGGTGGTTGAGTCGACGCAACCAACAGTTGAAGTGTCGGTAAGCACAAGTTCGTTGTTTTACCAATATGAAGATCCTTTTTGGCAATTCGATCGGAAGGAAAGTTTCTCTCAACTTTTGGAAAATCATGGAGCATCAAGGAATGGATCAATGCCTGCCGTAAACGATAAGTATTTATTTGCTTTAATTTTATTAAATTTACATTGTTGAATTACTTATCGATATTACCATCCATGCTTACTTTTAAGTGTATGGAAAGTCAAGAGATTTTTTGGTAAGTAAGGTTGGAGTCAAGCTAGTGACTCGAACAAAAACAAGCGCTTCTCGGGAGGCAACCCGTGCTTGTACATTGTGTATAATTTTTATTTTCCGTTTTTGGTATTTTATTTTTATACGTTTAATGTTTTTGCTACTTTTTGAAGTTGGCAACCAATTCAGTTGAAATTGGAAGTTTTGGAAAATAAAAGAACTTTGTGGGTGTGTTCCCTGGAAACCCTCACGAGACTATAACTCGTCCACTTGGGATACCGAGGGGTTTAAAGGCTTATTGCATACGCTAAATGCAATCGTGATTAACTACGAAAGTGTGTGCTGTTGTATATTTTGGAATAAAGATCGGAAGATGACCCATTACGCTGAACCAGATCAAGATAACCGCGTCACATTCAGGGGAGTTTTTCGTTCTAATTTCTTTTCTTCCTTTTCTCACTTTTATTTTTACTTGTTTATATACAATGATGACATTGTATAATTTAAGTGTGGGGATGGGATCGGTAGAAAAGAAATATTATTTTAATGTTTTACTTTTGTTTACTTGTCCTTGTATTATAATTTTGTTAAATTTTCATCAAATTTAAAATTATTTTTTGAGTTAAAAACTAGGTATTTATTAGTTAGAATACTTTTTGTTAAAAGTTTTGTTTTATATTTAAAGGTTTAGACTTTAATGTGGATTAACTGTTTTGTACATATAACGTAAGAAACTTAATAATGAGTGATATAAAGTTACATGATATGATGTACTAATAGGCAATCTATATGAGTATTTCTGAATTGTAAGAAATTAATAAATAACTTGTATATTATTTTATGATACATATTATGATGTATGACATAAAAGTCTTAAATCTTAGATTTATCATGCGATAATTTTATATATTTTGATTCTTATATGAAAACATTTGGGGGTTTACTAATGGTTTCCTCTGTTGTACTAAGTACAGACCTGGTTCCTAATTAGTATTCTTAAATAAAGCAAAAGAAAGAAACATCTTTCAAATTAAATTTAAAATAATCAAACTATGTCGCTTTGTTATACTAAGGTATAGACCTGTCACCGCTGGTTTGATTTAAAGATTGCTTTACCTGAATCAAGTTATGTCGCTCTGTTGCATGAAAATGCAGACCTGTCACCAATGTCTTGATTCTTAAAAATGGATTTCATATATTTTTTTGGAATATAAAAGAAAATTGCATGATTAAGTTTAAGTGTATATCATATGTGGAAATCATAAGTAGTATACATACTAACAATAAATGTATATTCAGAAATATAAGTATAGATTGTTTAAAGTGGACAAATATATTAATAATCATTCATGAACTATATATTACACTAATAATAATAATTTTTATTTGTACATTATAGCTATCCATGTTAATTAAATTGTTTAAAGTTTTAACTTATGAAACAAGATTTTTAATTTGAGTATTTTGATTCTTAAATATTAGTTTGATGCTTATCAGTTTTAGATGATGAAAATGTATTCTACTTGAGGACAAGCAGAACTTAAGTGTGGGGATATTTGATAGCATCAAATAGTACTACTTTTATTGTAACAGCCCCAAATTTAGTGATTTGCGGAAGCTTGATTTGGGTGTTACTAATCAATAACAAAGCACAAAGATATATAGTAAACGACTCTAAATGCGTCGTTTTAACAAAATATATTGATAACTGAAATGTTTACAACATTTAATGCCTTACATAGCTCGAGTTTAAATAAAATGAGATTTCAGTACATAAGTACTTGTACAAAATATACTAATGCAAGAAAATCTCAATCGTCTGTATGCTGACTCGAGCTAAAGTCCTGAAGCAGAAACATCCTACTGCTGGGTACCTGCGATATATGCTAAAAGGTCAGCTAAAAGCTGGTGAGCTCACAGGTTTGAAATCAGTTAATATAGTGTGAACCGCAAGATTTAAATAATGAATTGCATCCAACAATTAAATAATGAATTGCATCCAGCAATTAAATGATAGTCATCGTGTATACAGCCATGAGCACATAGTTGAGCTTAACTCGAGGGCCGGGTCCCCTATAGAGAATTCCGGGCGAGGTGCCTCCACGAATGCCTAATCCACATTCGTCTTCCCAAATATTAGTACGTCCGTTTACCCGGTTAGTGCTTGCTAACCCGAACGAGGAGGGTCAATCCTATATGGTACCATATACTAATATTCACGCTACAACGTATTAACAACTATGCTGACGGAGGACTTTAAAATGATTAGTTTCGAAAAACTCACGTAGTATATGAAAAGTTGGTACTTGCGTTCACATGTTAAAAGTTGAGCAGTATATCACACCCCTGAGTAAAACAGTAAAAAGAGGGGCTATGAGACTCACCTGAGTCTGAATGCGTTTACACAAACGTAAGTTGATTAGCCGAGTATGAAGTCCAAAGACTTGTAACCTGAGGGTGTCCACGACACGCGATGGTTATAAACATGATTGGGTATCTCAAAAGATCACCCTTGTAGTTGTTACACAACTATATATGTCCAAATTACTTCGATTTGGTTGATTTGTTAAGCGTTTGAAAACGTGTACGGCCCGTTGGTGACGGATTTGAAATGATAAACCTTAAGTAATATTATCAGGTAATTGGCGTTTTGCACTCGAAAGTGTGTCCCAAAGTGTTTTATATGTCGTATCGTATAAGGGTTTGAGGTTATATAGTTCCGACACTTAGTGAAATTGAAATTTGAAAACCTGCTGTTTTATGCGACACAATCATGCGACACAAAATTGGTTATGCGACACAAGGGTTGTGTCGCATAGGAGTGCGACACAATGTCCATACGACACAAGAATTGTGTCGCATGGATGCGAGATGCTGATTCAACAGCGACATAGTGATTGTGTCGTATGGGGTATGCGACATAGTGGTTGTGTCGCAAGACTTGCGACACTAAATCTTTGGTACGACATAAGGTACGACACAAGGGATTTTATGCGACACTAAAGCCAAAATACGACACAACATGCGACACAAGGCTTGTGTCGCATGGATGAACACCAGCTCAGAAAGTCCGGCTGTTAACGTTTTTCCGGCCAAATTTCCGTTTTAAACTCGTTTTTAAGCTATGAAATCGTGTTATGTACTTGGTAAGGGACATATATATGTTATATAAACAATCACAAGTGAAAAATACTAAGAATCGAGAGATTTCGGGATTTTGTCGGAAACTTACAATTTGCCGAAATGGAAATCCGAAAAGATAGTGTTGTAGATCGTCGCGAGGTGGTCGTGAATCTCTAAAAATATTGTTGATCCGGTTGTGTTTCGTGTTGTTATTTGCGATTTTTGTGGATTTTGGGGTGTTTTGGTGAAAGAGAGAAAAGATAAGAGAGAGATAGAAGAAAGAGATGAAATGAAGAAGAAAAGTGGGAGGTGGGGGTTTATCCCCACTTTTCAGCTTTTCGCCCCGCGTTCTGCGTGGTGTTCGTTTGCTCCATCGTTTAAACGTTAAATAATTATTTTATATATTAATTGGTAAGTTTTAAAATACTAATTCATTACGCGTTATTTTATTTAAATATTTTACTAATCAATTTATATTTGAGTTATAAAATGTAAGTTTGTTTATTTAGTTTGCGCGGTGTAATATTTTAAATTGTGTAAGTTCTGTTTGTACGATACGAATGAATACGAAATATTATCATAATAATATTTTTGACATAAAAGCGTTATTTAATAAAATTGGTCACCAACGTCCGTATTAAATTGAATCGAAATACATTCGATTTAAATTGCGTACGATTTAACGAAATCGCATTTTCGTATATATTCAACAATATATATATAATTCGATACATTAATTAGCCTGACACAGAACTAATTACATGTATTAACATATGATTAGGCACTAATTACTAGTCCTAATTTGGCGGGTGTTACATTCTCCCCCTGTTAGAAGAATTTCGTCCCGAAATTTAGTTCGAAGTCGTGTTTGATGTAGAATCAGTGAAAATTTGAGGATATTTGAGTCGCATCTGGTCTTCCCATTCCCAGGTGAATTCCGGACCACGCCGCGAATTCCATCTGACATTGACGATGGGAATACGACTTTGTTTCAGTTGTTTGACCTCACGGTCCATAATTTCAGCGGGTTCCTCAACGAAGTGAAGTTTATCGTCAACACGAATTTCATCTAGTGGAATAATAAGTGTCTCATCAGACAGACACTTCTTCAAATTTGAGATATGAAAAGTGGGGTGCACGCTGCTGAGTTCGGATGGCTGCTGCAATCGATAAGCTACGGGGCCAATCCGTTCGAGGATTTCAAAAGGCCCGATGTATCTGGGATTTAACTTCCCGCGTTTGCCAAAACGGATGACGCCTTTCCAAGGCGATACTTTTAAGAGTACTCGATCCCCAACTTGGAACTCGAGTGGTTTGCATCTCACGTCAGCATAACTTTTCTGACGATCACGTGCGGCTTTGAGTCGGTTTTGGATTTCCACAATTTTCTCAGTGGTGGCGTGTATGAGTTCAGGACCAGTGAGTTGACTATCTCCCACTTCAGTCCAACAGATCGGTGATCGGCACTTACGACCGTACAGTGCCTCAAAAGGTGCAGCCTTAATGCTGGCGTGATAGCTGTTATTGTACGAGAATTCGCACAACGGTAGATGTCTTTCCCAGTTTGTACCGAAATCAACTACGCAGGCGCGTAACATATCTTCCAGTGTCTGAATGGTTCGTTCACTTTGGCCATCGGTTTGAGGATGGTACGCGGTGCTCATATCGAGACGAGTACCCAATGCTTTTTGAAGTGATTGCCAAAAGTGAGAGGTAAAGCGGGCATCTCTGTCAGAGATGATTGAGATTGGAACGCCGTGATGAGAAACGATTTCTTTGGGTAGATTTGTGCAAGGCGTTCCATTTTATCGTTCAGGAAATGAGCAGATTTGGTGAGACGATCGACGATCACGCAAATGGTATCGTAACCGTTCGACGACTTGGGTAGTTTGATTATGAAATCCATGGCAATTTGTTCCCATTTCCATTCAGGGATTTCAGGTTGTTGGAGTAAGCCAGGTGGTTTCTGATGTTCGGTTTTGACTTTCAAGCAAGTAAGACACTTGCTGACATAAGTGGCGATTTCGGCCTTCATGTTTGGCCACCAATAAAATTCCTTGATTCCGTGGTACATCTTATCGGATCCCGGATGGATAGAATATTTAGACTTGTGAGCTTCATCCATCACCAAGTCTCGTAGGTTCCCGAAATTAGGCAACCAGATTCGGTTTGAGAAATACCTAATCCCGTTAGATTTGACTTCAAATTGTTTGTCAATACCCCGCAAGGCTTCATTTTTGATGTTTTCAGGTTTCACGGCTTCGATCTGAGCGGTATGAATTTGAACGGTAAGGTCGTTGTGAATGGTCATACTGAGGGCTCGGACTCGAAGTGGTTTTGGTCGTTCCTTTCGACTGAGGGCGTCGGCTACAACATTAGCCTTCCCTGGATGGTACTTGATCTCGCAATCGTAATCGGTAAGCAACTCGACCCACCGACGTTGCCTCATATTGAGATCTTTCTGATCGAATATATGTTGGAGACTTTTATGATCGGTGAAGATGGTGCACTTAGTGCCGTAGAGATAATGTCTCCAGATTTTGAGGGCAAAAACAACAGCTCCAAGTTCGAGATCATGAGTGGTGTAGTTCTTTTCGTGAATTTTCAGCTGTCGTGAGGCATAAGCAATGACTTTGTCTCGTTGCATCAGCACGCAACCGAGACCTTGGTGAGAAGCATCGCAGTATACCACGAAGTCATCGGTGCCTTCGGGTAAGGATAGAATTGGAGCACTGCAAAGCTTTTGTTTCAGAAGTTGGAATGCTGACTCTTGTTTATCGGTCCAATCGAACCTTTTGTCCTTCTGAGTCAGTACCGTGAGTGGTTGAGCTATTTTAGAGAAGTTTTCGATAAATCGCCGATAGTACCCAGCAAGACCCAAGAATTGTCGTACTTCAGTTGCAGAGGTGGGTGCTTGCCAGTCTTTGATAGCCTCGATTTTTGATGGGTCAACGTGAATTCCCTGACTGTCGATCACGTGACCAAGGAATTGAACAGTTTGGATCCAGAACTCACACTTAGAGAATTTCGCATACAGCTCCTCGTGTCTAAGTAGTTCAAGGATGGTTTTGAGGTGTTGCGCATGTTCTTGCTCGTTGCGCGAGTAAATGTGTATGTCATCAATAAAAACAATGACAAACTTGTCGAGGTAAGGCTTGCACACACGATTCATAAGGTCCATGAATACAGCCGGTGCGTTTGTTAGACCAAAGGGCATCACTTGGAATTCGTAGTGCCCATAGCGAGTTCTGAAAGCAGTTTTCGGAATATCGGTGTCGCAAACTCGTAACTGATGATAGCCTGATCGCATGTCGATTTTTGAGTAGAAACTTGAACCCTGAAGTTGGTCGAATAGATCATCAATGCGAGGAAGTGGGTATCGGTTTTTGACGGTCAATTTGTTCAACTCTCGTTAGTCGATGCACATTCGGAATGAACCGTCCTTCTTTTTAACAAATAAGACCGGAGCTCCCCAAGGTGAAGAACTCGGTCTAATGAATCCTCTATCCAGAAGTTCCTGTAACTGGGCAGACAACTCCTGAAGTTCGGATGGGGCTAAACGGTACGGTGCACGGGCCACCGGTGCGGCACCCGGCACGAGATCAATTGAGAACTCAACCTGTCTAGGCGGAGGTAAACCAGGTAGTTCTTCCGGAAAGACTTCGGGAAAGTCTCTAACAATTGGCACATCCTCAAGTCGCTTCTCCTCCGACTTCTTCTCTGTGATGTGTGCGAGTATTGCAGGGTAACCCTTTCTCAGAAATTTTCGGGTTTTTAAGCAAGAGATGATATTGAGTCCCGTCCCACCGGTCTCCCCCTGTATGATCAAGGTTCCACCGGCAGCGAGTGGAATGCGGACAATCTTATCGTAACAAACGATTTCTGCTCGGTGTTTGGACAACCAGTCCATTCCAATGATGACGTCGAAACTTCCGATTTCAACGGGTACAAGATCGATTGAAAAGGTTTCATCAGCTAGGTTTAAAGTGCAATTAGGTATCACACTATCGGTTTCTATAAGTTCCCCATTTGCTAGCTCTACAGTGTACTTAACATCTAAGGCAACAGGAGTGATGTCAAGTAGTGGGCAAAAGTCATCAGAGATAAAGCTTCTATCAGCACCAGTATCAAATAGAACAGAAGCATGTAAGTTGTTGAGGAGGAACATACCCGAGACCACATTCGGGTCTTGGCGGGCGTCCCCAGATTTTATGACGAAGGCTCTACTTCGGATGTTGTTGTTGTTGCTGTTGCGGTTGTTGTTATTCTTCAGCTTTGGGCACGTGTCCCTGAAGTGCCCGGGTTTCCCACACTCAAAGCAGACTTTGGGTGGTCTGGTGTTGTTGTTGGAATTGTTGTTGGCAGGAGAATTGCAATCTTTGGTGAGATGGCCGTACCTCTTGCAATTGTTGCAAAAGGGACCACAGGAGCCTTCATGGTGACGGCTGCACTTGGAACAATAGGGTTTGCTCCCAGTGTAGCCCCGTGTGATGTCGGTGGTGGTGTTGTAGACTTTGATGGTGTCGGGTTTCTTGTTTTGTTGGCTGGAGTGGTTATTGTGGTAGTCGGACCACTTTCGTTTGTTGTTGTGGGAGGATGAAGTAGGTGGTTCAGAATCTTGGCTCATGGACATCAAGTCTTGGGCCAATAGGATTGCACCGTCAATGGTGGTTTGGTTGGAAGAGGCGACATGCCCCCGAACAGGCTCAGGAAGACCAAGGATGTACTTCCTGATTTTATCAGGTTCAGTGCTTACCATGGCTGGGCGGAGGGCCGCGAGTTGTTGAAACCTGGTGGTATAACCATCGATATCACCACCTTGAACCTTTAGGTTCCAGAATTCCTCGTCTAGCTTTTGGAGTTTGGCGATTGAGCAGTATTTGGCAGTGAGTTTTGCTTTCAAGTCCTCCCAAGTTAGTTGGTAGGCAATGTCAGCACCCACTGATTGGGTATATGAATTCCACCAAGAGTGGGCATCATCTTCGAGATAGCAGGTGGCGAAGTTTACTTTGTCGTTCTCCGCGCATTTGCTGACACGGAAAACAGTTTCCATCTTCTCGAACCATCTGATAAGTCCGATGGCTCCTTCAGAACCCTTGAAGCTGGAGGGTTTGCAGCTTTGAAAGTCCTTGTAAGAACAAGGTTTAGTAGTAGTGGTTTCAGCGGCATCGCTGTTTCTGGTGGAGTTTTGTGGGGTATTCCGAGCCAAGGCTTCAGTAACAGCCTGGGTTATCAGCGATGTAAGTTGAGCATCGGTGTAGGGTCTTGACTTTGGTGGCATGATTCTTCAATAAAAGAAATGAAGATACATGAGATTTTGTAAGAAAAATTGTGTATATCTCGGATGTACATGTATAAAGGCAGTAATACATAACATCAATACGAAAAAGAATTATGGCAATTGGTATAAGTAGAAACAACAAGGAACATTTGATAGATAATACGAGTTCAAAGGTTACATCCTACGGATGTATTACAAAAGGTGTCGGGAATTGTTACATCCGACAGAATTTTAGAGTAGCGCGTAGATAGTTACTAGATTACAGGATAGATTACAAGACAAAGACTACACTAGTCTTAACGTAGATTAATTTGTTCCATCATCATGACAAGACGGTCAACAGTGTTAGCAAGTCTGCTAGCTTGTCGGGCGTTATCTTCTGCCAACGCTAGTCGCTGTACCAATCCACGGGTATATTCATCCGTTTCCCGTGAGCGTTGCTCACACTCTTCAAGCCGGTGTTTCAAAAGGGCGGTTTCTACGCTTATCTCCACCACTTTGTTGAAGAGAATGTCTACATTGTTAACGGTGGTTTCGTGATCCTCGGTGACTTGTTCGATGCGTTCGAGAGATGTAATTCTCCAGTTTTCATTGGTTTCTTGCAACACGACATCCATGGTGCGAAGTCGCTGTTCGTGTTGGTTCACCCTAGCAGCTAAGGCCGGCAAGGTGAGGTGAGTGGGGTACGGGCCGGCTCGAGGCAACCTGGCGTTCCTCCTAGCTACCCTTGGGTTCTGCGAACCAGATTGAGAGCGAGATGAATTTGATGGTGTGTTTGCCATTTATGGGACAAAGCGTTAGTAAGAGTGAGGCCTATATTCATATAGTTCCTATATAATATAGCCTATTGAGTGTCTAGCACAAACATGTTTAAGTCTCGGTCCTCTCGAGGTCAGAGTCTTCTAGTGTACCCTGTTCAGCCATAACTACTTTCAGATCTTACATCATCATTGCTTAATTGTACATAGTTGATCAGGCTATGTTAAATTAAACTCGTATGCTGTAATCACTGAACCAGTTATACCTAATAAGGAATACTGCCTAATGGTCATAGTCTAGGCTCACTAAATGCAACCTAGTTCACTATAACCTTAGGCTCTGATACCAATCTGTAACAGCCCCAAATTTAGTGATTTGCGGAAGCTTGATTTGGGTGTTACTAATCAATAACAAAGCACAAAGATATATAGTAAACGACTCTAAATGCGTCGTTTTAACAAAATATATTGATAACTGAAATGTTTACAACATTTAATGCCTTACATAGCTCGAGTTTAAATAAAATGAGATTTCAGTACATAAGTACTTGTACAAAATATACTAATGCAAGAAAATCTCAATCGTCTGTATGCTGACTCGAGCTAAAGTCCTGCAGCAGAAACATCCTACTGCTGGGTACCTGCGATATATGCTAAAAGGTCAGCTAAAAGCTGGTGAGCTCACAGGTTTGAAATCAGTTAATATAGTGTGAACCGCAAGATTTAAATAATGAATTGCATCCAACAATTAAATAATGAATTGCATTCAGCAATTAAATGATAGTCATCGTGTATACAGCCATGAGCACATAGTTGAGCTTAACTCGAGGGCCGGGTCCCCTATAGAGAATTCCGGGCGAGGTGCCTCCACGAATGCCTAATCCACATTCGTCTTCCCAAATATTAGTACGTCCGTTTACCCGGTTAGTGCTTGCTAACCCGAACGAGGAGGGTCAATCCTATATGGTACCATATACTAATATTCACGCTACAACGTATTAACAACTATGTTGACGGAGGACTTTAAAATGATTAGTTTCGAAAAACTCATGTAGTATATGAAAAGTTGGTACTTGCATTCACATGTTAAAAGTTGAGCAGTATATCACACCCCTGAGTAAAACAGTAAAAAGAGGGGCTATGAGACTCACCTGAGTCTGAATGCGTTAACACAAACGTAAGTTGATTAGCCGAGTATGAAGTCCAAAGACTTGTAACCTGAGGGTGTCCACGACACGCGATGGTTATAAACATGATTGGGTATCTCAAAAGATCACCCTTGTAGTTGTTACACAACTATATATGTCCAAATTACTTCGATTTGGTTGATTTGTTAAGCGTTTGAAAACGTGTACGGCCCGTTGGTGACGGATTTGAAATAATAAACCTTAAGTAATATTATCAGGTAATTGGCGTTTTGCACTCGAAAGTGTGTCCCAAAGTGTTTTATATGTCGTATCGTATAAGGGTTTGAGGTTATATAGTTCCGACACTTAGTGAAATTGAAATTTGAAAACCTGCTGTTTTATGCGACACAATCATGCGACACAAAATTGGTTATGGGACACAAGGGTTGTGTCGCATAGGAGTGCGACACAATGTCCATACGACACAAGAATTGTGTCGCATGGATGCGAGATGCTGATTCAACAGCGACATAGTGATTGTGTCGTATGGGGTATGCGACATAGTGGTTGTGTCGCAAGACTTGCGACACTAAATCTTTGGTACGACATAAGGTACGACACAAGGGATTTTATGCGACACTAAAGCCAAAATACGACACAACATGCGACACAAGGCTTGTGTCGCATGGATGAACACCAGCCCAGAAAGTCCGGCTGTTAACGTTTTTCCGGCCAAATTTCCATTTTAAACTCGTTTTTAAGCTATGAAATCGTGTTATGTACTTGGTAAGGGACATATATATGTTATATAAACAATCACAAGTGAAAAATACTAAGAATCGAGAGATTTTGGGATTTTGTCGGAAACTTACAATTTGCCGAAATGGAAATCCGAAAAGATAGTGTTGTAGATCGTCGCGAGGTGGGCGTGAATCTCTAAAAATATTGTTGATCCGGTTGTGTTTCGTGTTGTTATTTGCGATTTTTGTGGATTTTGGGGTGTTTTGGTGAAAGAGAGAAAAGATAAGAGAGAGATAGAAGAAAGAGATGAAATGAAGAAGAAAAGTGGGAGGTGGGGGTTTATCCCCACTTTTCAGCTTTTCGCCCCGCGTTCTGCGTGGTGTTCGTTTGCTCCATCGTTTAAACGTTAAATAATTATTTTATATATTAATTGGTAAGTTTTAAAATACTAATTCATTACGCGTTATTTTATTTAAATATTTTACTAATCAATTTATATTTGAGTTATAAAATGTAAGTTTGTTTATTTAGTTTGCGCGGTGTAATATTTTAAATTGTGTAAGTTCTGTTTGTACGATACGAATGAATACGAAATATTATCATAATAATATTTTTGACATAAAAGCGTTATTTAATAAAATTGGTCACCAACGTCCGTATTAAATTGAATCGAAATACATTCGATTTAAATTGCGTACGATTTAACGAAATCGCATTTTCGTATATATTCAACAATATATATATAATTCGATACATTAATTAGCCTAACACAAAACTAATTACATGTATTAACATATGATTAGGCACTAATTACTAGTCCTAATTTGGCGGGTGTTACATTTATATACTAATATTCCCTAGTTTTTGTATACTTTTATTGCATTTACTTGATAAAATATAGTTATTTCGTTCATATTTACAAAATAGGTAGAAATAGAGTTTAAATTAGAAAATGAATAAAAATAGAGTAAATAAAGTAATTTTTGTATAAAAGTTGTTTGTATCTAAATATGATTGGGACAAAGTGGTTAAAAGTGTGAATAAAATAAATAAAGTTTGTAAATATTTGAGTTCGAA
The DNA here is from genome assembly GCA_949592205.1 of Helichrysum umbraculigerum. NCBI lineage: Eukaryota > Viridiplantae > Streptophyta > Magnoliopsida > Asterales > Asteraceae > Helichrysum > Helichrysum umbraculigerum. Next base: position 379,433,877 of record CATIUR010000001.1, on the reverse strand, counting down.
AAGTTAAATGAGTTTTGAAAAATATTTAGATTGCATATTTATTAGAGTTTATGAGTTGGACCAAATAATTAATTAGGCTAAATAATAATAGTTAGTAATAATAATCATGTTATTAGTAATAAAGTAATTATAATAAAGCTAGAAAATGTAGTAGTACTAGTTAATAATAGTAGTACATACTTTTAATAATAGTATAAATATCTACTAAGAAGTACGTAATAATAAACTTAATAATAGTAATAATGATAATAATAATAAAATTCTAACTTAAAATAACAATGATCATGTTGTGGCTTTGTTTGCAGAGTAAATTACGTGAGCTGCTAAAGGGAGTCCAAGTCAAAACGCGTGGCATTAATTTGGTTCATGGATTTTGGCAGCTAGCATTTACTGGGTGGTAGGTGAGGCAAATTAAGTCGGTGAGCAACAAATGAATTGGACGGTGGAGGCGACTAGTTGCTGTCTTGGAGGATACGCCAATCACCATCCATACGGCGTATGATTTATTCATACGGCGTATGGATTGCAGCTCCAGCAAGTATAAAAGGCAGACTCTGCATACGATTTTAGAGACTTTTTCCATCATTTTTTGTGTACAATAATATTAGGGTACGAAATAATTTAGTTTAGGGTTTATTATTTCAAGTTTCAAGGTTACTTTTGGAGGCACGAAAAGCTACGGTTGAAGCCACTTCACTTTATCTTTTTGTGATTCATTATTCGGTTTGTATCTACTTTTTATTTAATTCAATTGCAATTATGTTTTTGATATTGAATATTTTGTTTTATGCATATCGTATGATGAATTGATATTTAGTATTTGTGTAGTAGTGAAACTTAGATTATGATTATTGAATGATTATATTGCATATTGGCTAAGTTATTTGATTGAAGATTATTATATTCCCCGTGTAACCTTAGTTGTTGGTGCTTATTAGCTTTTACTCCTTAACGTGGTTAATAATATTAATGAGATTGAGTTCCTTTAGTGTTATTAATTATTGATGATTAGTGAATCTAGGTTTATTTAATCATTGCTAAATATGTTGAGTCTGATAGGTTAAGAAAGTAAAGTTAATAACCTAAAACGAATAAGTTAATAAGAGATTATTAATAGGTATTGTTGAAGAATTCGTACCGCGCGGGTGAATTATAATAGATCGTGAATGCTTAATGCACAATTTAGGGAAACCTTAAATTGTAGGGATTAGTTGAACCCGGAACGTTGGTTAATTCATTTTCGACTTATAATCATTGAAGAATTTGGTATTAAGTTGTTATAAAAGAAATCACAATTGAATAATCAATATGCAATCAATCGGGATATATGAATCTGAGTGGAGTTACTACACAATTGCTTATTCCTTCCTATTGTTTTATTTATTTATTTCTTTTATTTAAGTTTTATTTAGTTTAATTATTTTCATTTATTGTTTTACAACAATTGTTCGCACGGAACTAAAACGTTTCCCCTTTTTACTGTTTTATTAGTTAATTATTATTTCCTATTTATATTAATAAACCACCATTCTTGTGTTCCTGAGATCGACCTGGACTTACTATAGCTATACTATTCTGATCGGGTATTCTTGCCTGGTTGTGTGATAGTATTAATAAGGTATTTTCAGTTATAAATAATAAAACAAGACGCGCTTTCACACGCATCAACTCCATTTCTGCCTAAACTACGCGATCGTATAGACATCATGCGTTCGCGTACTTATCACGCGATCCCACTCAACACGCGCGATCGCGTAACCAAGCCTTGATATCCACTGCATTCAACCCTTTGGTCAGTACGCGATCGCGTACCCCCTACGCGATCGCGTACTGAGCCTGACATGCTGAATTCTACAAAAAAAACTCAGTTTTTACATCCAATTTCAATTACGCATAACTTTTTCCTCGTTTAGAGTTATGACACGAAACTTTGGGGACACCTCCACTATAACAAAACTAATTTTCCCTTTTTACACTTTTCAAAATTTCACAAAAATGACGAAAATGAACGTAGGACTAAATAACGGCCATTTTTGACCATTTTTGGTATCGACCAAGATCGCAAACCATATACAATCTGGCTTGAACCTTTTTCACACTTTACAATCAACTCGAATGGAGTTTAAAACTTGTGACTTATCAACCATACAACATTTGTAACTCAATCCAAAGTGAAGGCCAAATTACGACTCATATGGACACTCACGACCCAAATCAAAGATTAGGGTCTACAACCGCTTACCAGCAAGCTCATTTACTCATAGTGATTGAAAATTTAGCAATAATCTAACCTCGCTTCTAACTCGACTCGATTTGGCACTTTGACCCATTTGGGTGCACACTTAAGTGTCCAAATGGTTATTTTTCCCCTTTCAATGCACTAATCAACCATTTAATCACACTCTTTATCAACAACAACTAATCATCAATGATATTAACAAATTCTCAACAATATTAATATCTCAAAGTTGATATCAATTCATCAACAACGAACATATAAATAACTCCATAATACTCAATCCAACCTCAATAATTTTGAGCTAGCGTACCGTTTCTCTTGGCACTACTTAGCTACTTCACTCATTTTATTGACTCAAAGAGTCCAACCTCATGGTGTCAAGCATAATCATTGAGGTTTCGCAAGCCTCAACGTCACCCTTGAACTCCACCATTGAGTATGTACACATTGAGCACTCTCACGTGACACGATGGCATTACTCAATTATACTCGTTTATTAGCCTCTTTTGAAATCTCATTATTTGTATACGTAAGACAATTATTAGCATCAAACTCAAATAACCATTACTTACCTCGCCCGAATGATGATTGTGTTAGCTTTAGCACGTTTTCAATGACTCTTTGAATCACCTAAACACATCATAACAATGTAATGTTAATCACTTCTCAATTAATCAAATCTCTCATTTCTTATGGTTACTCACATGTAACTAACTAGTTTGGCCATATACTTGCAATAATCAACACAATAACACTAAATCATAATCATCATCCTCATTACCTCTAACTCTTGCAACTTACTACAATTTAATGAACATACTTCAAAACTCATAAAACTTACAAGCACATGATTAATTAGATGACAATTTAGCAATATAAACACAACAACAACAATTATCGTCAATATCTCTATCATCTTAATTCTCTAGTTTCATCACATACTCATAATCATCTTTCTCATTCAAGACTTCTAACATCGAAATCTCATTATAAATCATAAACTCATTATATCTAACTTCCACTAAATTAATTAGGTTGAACTAACATCATCTAACTCATAAACATATATGAATCATCCATTCTCTTAAAAACCCCACTTAGGGTTCATCTCATGAATTTCTTAAAACATCAAATTAAACATATTAGAAGATAGATAATACCTTGGTGTAACACCCGCCAAATTAGGACTAGTAATTAGTGCCTAATCTTCTGTTAATACATGTAATTAGTTCTGGGTTAGACTAATATATGTATCGAAATATATTGTTGAATATATATACGAATATGCGATTTGGTTAAATCGTACGCAATTTAAATCGAATGTAATTCGGTTCAATTAATACGGACGTTGGTGAAACATTTTGTTCAATAACGCGATCATTTTCCAAGTATTATTTTGACGATATTTCAAGTGTGTATTATATCGTACAATTAAACGTTTACACAATTAAAATAGTTAACGCGCGATTTAACAACAAAATACATAAACTTATTTAAAGGATTGACAAAATAATTCAAGTAAATTATTTAACAAAAATTCGTATTTAAAATGAATAATTAACACGTAAAATAAATATTTAACACTTAAATGACGGAGAAAACGAACACCGCACGGAGCAGACGCATAGACTGAAAAAGGGGGGAGGCTTCACCAATACCCCACCCCTCTTTCCCTCTTTCCTCATTTCCCACCTCCACCATCTTTTTCTTTTTTCACTCTCTCTTTTCTCTCTAATTTAAAACCACCACTATCACCATAAATCGCAAAATAACAACACGAAACGACACCGGATCATACCACTTGATGTATCGCAAAAAGTCACGTTTTTTCATGCATTAATTGTCCCATATTTAGCTCTTTTCTAACAAATACATCTTAAAATCATCATTATTCAATAACTTTTTGTTAGAAAGATATAAACTTGTCGGTCTTTTGAAAATCAAGCAAAAAGGGCAGAAAACTAACCGAAATAGGCACCAAATTGAGCCAAACCCTAAATCTACTGTAAACTCCATAACAAGACCTCACAATTATCTTATTTTGAAGCTATGGAGATTACGAGAACGTGGATATAAGGATTGCTCAAAACGGATCAAGGACGAAGAAGTTATGCAAGTTACAGCGCAGCCGAAAGCTACAAAACGTATTCTGAACACGCCCGGGCCCCACACATCCAATTTCTTCCAAATTGGCATCATTAGAAGCGTAACGGAATTACGAAGCCGTAGGCGAAAGAATCAAGTCAAACGGATGCGAAACGAAGAAGATACGGCCTTCCGAAGATGCGAGAAAAGTCAGAAAAATCACACGGCCTACCACACGGCCACCACAGGGCCGTACACGGCCATGATAAGGCCGTACATGGCCTGTTTCTAGCCGTACACGGCCATATGAAGGCCGTACACGGCCTGTTTTGGCCTCACACCCCCTCGTTGTTGCTTCGTTTGCTTGTACGTGTGCTTGTGTGCTTGTACTCTTGGATCCAAGGCTTGCCTATAAATAGAGGGCTCATTCACCTCATTCCACACACCATTCTTCAACAAGAATTCTCACTTTCTCTCTCACACACTCTTTCTTTCTCTTTCTAGTTTAGCTTTCTCTCTCTAGCACTACTCTTAGGAGTTAGAGGAGAAATAGTAGGGTTTAGTTCGTTAGTTCTTGGTTAATATTTAACCAAGACTAACGGAGGGGCTACTCTTGTAATAGTGTTAGGGATATTTCGAGGGTCTTATTTGTAATATTGTCCAAGATATTGCGGAGGTTACGCTCATGTATTCTTTCAACATTATTCAAACTACGCGTTACATTCGGTTATCTCTTTCCTTATCTTTCATAATGATGATTATTATTATTGTTGCTATGCTAGATTTAGGATTGTTTGTTATGCGTAGGGAGTAGTTACCTTGTGCTTGTCATGATGTAGTTAGTTTATGTATTGCGGGTGATGTTACTTTAAATATACAATTGGGATACTATCGTTATGAAACAACGGAGGTAACGTTATACGGCTTTCATTTGTATAGCGCCGGAAACATCACGAATGTGTGTAGTACGGAACGTGGAAGCTATGAAAGTCGTGGGCACAATCCGTTGTGGAATAATGTTCCCAATTGTTACATATTGAAAACCGGTGTACTGTTAACTTTACATGTTTGAATTTCTAAACCTAAACGCCTTTCCTCCAATAAACGTGGTTAGAACCTGTATGACAAGGAGTCATGTACCTTGATCAACCGGTCACTACCTATCTGTGTTTTCAAATCAAACAAATCAACATGGTCTGAATTGTGTAGCTGTGGAAATACTGCCAAAACCTTTCGTATAGTACACCGTGAATCAATCAGGGATTTATTGGGATTGTAGTGAGGGCTGGTTTATATCATAGATGGTTAAACGTTAATACAAACTTAGTTAAACTAGTCTAGAGTGACCATAAAGTATGTGGCACCGGAAAGACCGTAAAACGGCACAGTACTTCGTATAACGTTTAAATACGTGGGAAAGCTAAGGAACTGTCGTAGGTTGAAGACTGTGTCACATCCTGGTTGAACCACACAGCTCTGGACTAAACAAAGACCATTAATGTAAAGTTAGCAGTCACCAAACCAAGTCTTAATCTTAAATGCCTTGCCTAGCCTTAGTATCCTCACAGTGTTAAGAACGGTCAGAACTTTTAGTGGGTCTGTTACTCTATCTCATGCGCCCAGGAATACTATTCCAAGAAGGGTCACTTCTCCACCATATGGAAAAGTGTTGAAGAGTTGAGCAGCCTCCTCTGATCAGAATCACCATAACCTAACTACTCAGTGACATACTGTCTGAGAAATCAAACAGTAGGGTGTTAGTGTTTACACTGTGAATACTTAGACGAAAGCAAGACACAAATCTTTAAAAGACGTTTTCATACTTAAATCTTAAACATCACCCCATGCATAAACTAATGAAGTCATAGCAAGCACAACCCTCCATTTTTACTTTTCTGCTTTATTAGTTTTAGTAGTTTAATTAGATAAATAGATAAAAAACCAAAACAACCAATTACCAGTCTATTCAAACCTAGCTTAATTACTGATTTGTCGGAACTAGCTCTGTTTCAATTCTGCCGTTGTGAGGAACGACCCTGGATCATCCTTACCACATACTTATATCAGGTATTCGTACCTAGTATTAGTAGGTAGTTCGGAGGATTAGGCTCCCCCCGACTCTTATAAATTTAAAACTATCCCACCGATGTGTCCCGTTGCGTGAACGACCGTTTCGGGACGCATCAAGTTTTTGGCGCCGCTGCCGGGGACGGTAGTACGATTCGGAGCCTGTTTAGATAGATTAGTTTTTAAGCGATCCTTTTTGACTTGGATTCACCGTCCTTGTCAGAAGTTACTTTCTGCCCATAGATTAGCATAGTTAGATTAAATTAGCTTAGATTATCTTAGAATAACTTACCGCCATACAACAACTTTAATTCTGAAAACCTTCTTCTTGTGCTGTCTTCACTGATAACTTGGCAATGGCAACTTTACAACAACTAAAAGATCAATTAGATAGTCTTGTTAATTCAATCCAAGATAGACGTAGGAGTGATGCCCACTTAGATAATGAATGTCAAAGGTATAGTATGAATTGTGCGGATAACATAGGGTATTTAGATCCTCAATCACAAAACCAGTATGACCCTTATGCTGTCCAACAACAGCAATACCAAACTTACTATCCTGAACCATTCAAAGTCTACCCACACTCATCTTACCCTGTACACGAACCAAAACCGTATGAAAGTTCTGACTTGAGAGATACGCCCATAGCTTATCTCAGCGGTAATGCTACTTTCTCATCCTCTTACGACCCACTTGAACAATTACTTAAAGAACAAGATGACATGCTTAGAAGATGCAATGATAGGCTGTCTAAAATACAAACGCTAGTCCAAGTAAGAAGTAAGGGAATTAAGGATCAAGTTACAACTGACCATAGGCTACAGGAAGATGAGAGGCACCCACACACCACATCTACTACATTTGATACAGACTTTCATTCTCACGAGACTGGTTGCAAAACTTCTTCAAACCCTTCACCTACCCAATCTTCTAAATCCTCACTTCCACCTACTCTCAACCTATCTACGTCCGAAACCGATGAGGAGTTCATTCTAGAGGAGCTTCCCGAGTCATTGCAACTTGAAACTCTTGGCCGGAGTGACGAGGATGACGAGGTAGACGAAGAGATAGAAGTAGAGAGCCCGGAGATGGAGATTTACATAGAAGACCAAGCTTCAGAAGGACCAGAGAAATACGCACCAACTCCGAGAAGTGATCTCATTCCAATTAAAGCCGACGTGGTTGACAACATTCCGCAACAAGTTGTGGTTGACACTGTCCCACTTATCTTTCCGAATGAATCACCCATTGATCTAGTTGAACCTTCTGCCTTAGACCATCCAGTTGCCCAAGTAGTTGATGAGAATGTTGCTACAAGATTGGAGACGTTAATGGACTCTGTCCCACCTCCATGCCCAGAGTACAACATTCTCACCAACTCAAAGACCATAGGAAGTAAGGTGGGTTTTGCATCATGGTTGCCTTACAAACCATCTCTCCACAACATAATGACGTATACGTCCTGGAGAGGTAAGGACGCCTTTGACCAACCCATTCTGCCCATCCAACCCACGGAGGTAATCAAAGTTGAGAGATTTGTTACGCCTCCGGTAGAACAATTCCCTCACTTTGAATTATTTCCTCATATTGGACATACCCTAGCCTTGAATTGCCTTAAACTCTTAGGTATGTACCAATATTACCACTTGTGTCTACTGATGGATGCAAGAAAACCACTAGGATCTCCTGATATATAGTGTTAGAGTCAAGCTAGAGACTCGAACAAAAACAAGCGCTTCTCGGGAGGCAACCTGTGTCTAACGTAGTTTTAATAGTAGTAATCATTAATTTAGGATAAGTAGTATGCTAACCTCAATAAGTAGAAAATGAAACCCTAAATTGCATGTTCAAAGTTTTCTTTATTTTTATGAACAAAAAGGATGGTTTGCGAAATTACTTCACTGTAAGTCAAATTTTTGTCAAAACCTTAAAACTTCCTACTCCCGTTTGTTTGAACCTCATGGTAACATCTATTTTAACCATTATCTAAGATCTCGAGTTCTTACTATCCCTTACGAACATGGGAACCTACTAGAATGAGAATTAGGAACCGTAGTCATCTTATACAACCCATTCACATATTTCGAGCATTGGAGCTACTTACATATGTTTCTGTAAACATACATATAAGATCTTTAAATGATTTATCTGAAAACCTGATTTGTATGTTAATATGTGTAATTATGCTCAAACTCGTTTAAAAATGTGTGTTTTGGAAATCTTTATACTTGGTTGCCTGATTTAAATTACTCATGCTAGTATTCTCATATTTGTTGTTATAGGCAACTGACACCTTTTTGTGTGAGATCAAACTCTAAGTCATACACTGGTTTGCTTCTTCAAAGTACTCGCTTTGATAGTTCTTTAGCAAACCAGTGATATGTGATTTGGAGAATGATCACTTGTTTATTAGATCATGCTAGTTTGTTCTATTAAACAGGGACTGACGCCTATGGATAAAGAGCTTTTGAGTATAATGGAAAGACGACAAGGGGAGCTTACAAGTTCATTAAATAAGTAAACTTTTGAGCATTGCTTTTCAGGAGTAGAGATGGCTCTTTTTGGCACATAGATGGTCACATTCTAGTTGTCTATGACTAGGTCATCGAGTAGATCACCTCAAAATTCACCACATCCTGAACTACACCTTACAATTTCCTTGGCTGCTAGCATGGTGTTACATGGAACCCGAAATCATCACTATCCAACATCACCATATCCACCCCTTCACATTCACCATCACCATCCGGGATCATTTGTTCGCCATGTAATCAGGGAATGAGTACAGAATAGATGGGATGTAAGCTAGAGATCTCTTCCGATAAGAACAACATCAAATTCATTTCATCATTTGGTGGGAGCAGATCTCGGATGATATGGTCGTTGGAGTCAGCACTCTTGGATCATCTAGAGCAGTTAATCTACATCAGCTGCTCTTGACGATTAGAATCCTCGTCCATTATCTCCAACATATGGTGTATCTTGGTTGATTCTGCGTGTACCCAGAAGGAGACATCACTTCAGTTCACTTTCTACAATCTATCCTTTTGGTCTTAGTTATTTTCGTGGGAAAGTTAGAGGATTGATTGGATGAAGAGAATGCCCGTGTGAGCTCGAGTACACTTCATGAAGACTGACTTTGATCCAGTAAACACTGGTGCCAACACAGTCTATTTTTCAGATCCTCAGCTCACCGATATGCCGGCAATCTGTGAGGTTGAAATATTGAGCAAAGAGATGACGGACGTTCATGAAGAAACCGCATTCTGCAAGAAGCCAGCTAAAGAAATCCCAACTATCGGCAGACTGCGGATTCTTTCTTCAAAATATCTCTTGCCTCTATCGTAGGGAAGTTCCTTTCCTTTCTAGTTATGATTTTCTCCATTACCATACATCCTAATATGCCTAAATTCTAAGTGTGGGATTCAATCCCACCATCTTTTGAAAAACACTTAAAAATTGTTCTACTGTTTCAAACCCTAAGTGTGGGATTTTTCCCGAAGAAAATCCTCCATCTTAGCAATGAACATTGAGGACAATGTTGTTTTAAGTGTGGGATACACGGTATATAATACCGCAAGTTTGTATTTGCCTATCCAAAGTAATACCTCCATTTTATTCAAACTTTTTCAAAATTTTTCGCAAAACCAACCTAATAGGTTGAGATTTTTACTACCAAAACATTCGAAAACCCAACCTCGACGGTGTCCGACATCCATTCGGTTGATTTCGAATGATTTTCTAAAGATTTTAGACTTAGAAGATTCTTTCAAAGAAATAAACTTTCTGTCAAAATAAATAAGTTGCTTTGGAAAGTAAGATAAGGCAAAAATAAGAACGTATCTTAAACTGAAATTGAGAAATCCTCTAGGCATCGCATGACTTGGTGCATATGACCCTTTGATTGTGAGGTACTTGGGCCTTTAATAAGCATTCACTTTTAATGCTTCACTTTCGTTTCTGAGTGTGCGCCGATGCATGTGTCTTTGAATTAGAACTTGCTCCTGAATGCGTTTCGAGATCATACCAATGAGTGCCGTACGCGGTATAGGTGCAATTAGATGATCTTGGCATTTATTAGGATTAACCCATTTCTTTCATATCTTTTCAAGCCAACCCTTCCAACTTTCTTTTTAAAAGATTGTTGATGATCCAATTAGAAAACCCTTTGAGCCTTAGCCTATTTCATTTCCAAACCCTAAAACACTTCCCCACAACACAAACACTTTCCCACCAAACACCATTCCAGCTCGTGAATCTTCATAGATCATAAGTGAGGGCTACTTGAAATATCTTTCTATTGGTGTCTCATCTTCAAACATCTCTCCGTACCTATCAAGAGTTAAAAGAAAGAAATCCAAAGTGAAGATACGGTACAAAAGCGAAGTTATTACTCATCACGAAGATATTATCCGCTAAAGACAGTACGAAAAATTGGTACTTGTCAAAAGAGAAGTCAAAGATGTCTCACTATACGAAGGATCTCCAAGGTCATAAAAAAAAAAAAAAAAAAAATAAAAATAAAAAAAAGAAAAAAAAAAAAAAGAAAAAAGAAAAGAAAAGAAAAGAAAAGCAGACCTTGGAGAGCTCCTAGAAGAAGAAGACTACTCTCCAAAGAAGAAAAATCTATCAGAACTCAAAAGAAACATCAAAGAGAAGAGATTATTCCTCTAGGAGATGAGTCTACTATAGAAGTTATCTCAAGTGAAACTTGCTTTGATCTTTGAAAGCTCCGAGTCTGAAGTTCCAAAACCCTAAAACCATTGACCAAACTACCCCTATCCTTACCCACTTTACCCTTACTCACACAACCCACAAAAATGCCTTGGGATAATTAGCACCGTTCTCAAAGGAGTGGTGGAGATTCGATTCTCGACCAAGCCTATGACGATAAGCACTGCATGACTGGCAACGAGCGATTTGATGTAGCGCAAAAAGTCACGTTTTTACATGCATTATTTGTCCCATATTTAGCTCTTTTCTAACAAATACATCTTAAAATAATCATTATTCATTAACTTTTGTTAGAAAGGTATAAACTTGCCGGTCCTGTGAAAATCATGCAAAAAGGTCAGAAAACTAACCGAAATAGGCACCGAATTGAGCCAAACCCTAAATCTACTGTAAACTCCATACCAAGACCTCACAATTATCTTATTTTGTAGCTATGGAGATTACGAGAACGTGGATATAAGGATTGCTCAGAACGGATCAAGGACGAGAAAGTTATGCAAGTTACAGCGCAGCCGAAAGCTACAAAACGTATTCTGAACACGCCCAGGCCCCACACATCCAATTTCTACCAAATTGGCATCATTAGAAGCGTAACGGAATTACGAAGCCGTAGGCGAAAGAATCAAGTCAAACGGACGAGAAACGAAGAAGATACGGCCTTCCGAAGCAACGAGAAAAGTCAGATAAATCACACGGCCTACCACACGGCCACCCCCAAGCCGTACACGGCCTAGAGGAGGCCGTACACGGCCCTCAACTAGCCGTACACGGCCTGGTTGAGGCCGTACACGGCCTGTTTTGGCCTCACACCCCCTCGTTGTTGCTTCGTTTGCTTGTACGTGTGCTTGTGTGCTTGTACTCTTGGATCCAAGGCTTGCCTATAAATAGAGGCCTCATTCACCTCATTCCACACACCATTCTTCAACAAGAATTCTCACTTTCTCTCTCACACACTCTTTCTTTCTCTTTCTAGTTTAGCTTTCTCTCTCTAGCACTACTCTTAGGAGTTAGAGGAGAAATAGTAGGGTTTAGTTCGTTAGCTCTTGGTTAATATTTAACCAAGACTAACGGAGGGGCTACTCTTGTAATAGTGTCAGGGATATTTCGAGGGTCTTATTTGTAATATTGTCCAAGATATTGCGGAGGTTACGCTCGTGTATTCTTTCAACATTATTCAAACTACGCGTTACATTCGGTTATCTCTTTCCTTATCTTTCATAATGATGATTATTATTATTGTTGCTATGCTAGATTTAGGATTGTTTGTTATGCGTAGGGAGTAGTTACCTTGTGCTTGTTATGATGTAGTTAGTTATGTATTGTGGGTGATGTTACTTTAAACATACAATTGGGATACTATCGTTATGAAACAACGGAGGTAACGTTATACGGCTTTCATTTGTATAGCGCCGGAAACATCACGGATGTGTGTAGTACGGAACGTGGAAGCTATGAAAGTCGTGGGCACAATCCGTTGTGGAATAATGTTCCTAATTGTTACATATTGAAAACCGGTGTACTGTTAACTTTACATTTATGAATTTCTAAACCTAAACGCCTTTCCTCCAATAAACGTGGTTAGAACCTGTATGACAAGGAGTCATGTACCTTGATCAACCGGTCACTACCTATCTGTGTTTTCAAATCAAACAAACCAACATGGTCTGAATTGTGTAGCTGTGGAAATACTGTTTAAACCTTTCGTATAGTACACCGTGAATCAATCAGGGATTTATTGGGAATGTAGTGAGGGCTGGTTTATATCATAGATGGTTAAACGTTAATACAAACTTAGTTAAACTAGTCCAGAGTGACCATAAAGTATGTGGCACCGGAAAGACCGTAAAACGGCACAGTACTTCGTATAACGTTTAAATACGTGGGAAAGCTAAGGAACTGTCGTAGGTTGAAGACTGTGTCACATCCTGGTTGAACCACACAGCTCTGGACTAAACAAAGACCATTAATGTAAAGTTAGCTGTCACCAAACCAAGTCTTAATCTTAAATGCCTTGCCTAGCCTTAGTATCCTCACAGTGTTAAGAACGGTCAGAACTTTTAGTGGGTCTGTTACTCTATCTCATGCGCCCAGGAATACTATTCCAAGAAGGGTCACTTCTCCACCATATGGAAAGTGTTGAAGAGTTGAGCAGCCTCCTCTGATCAGAATCACCATAACCTAACTACTCAGTGACATACTGTCTGAGAAATCAAACAGTAGGGTGTTAGTGTTTACACTGTGAATACTTAGACGAAAGCAAGACACAAATCTTTAAAAGACGTTTTCATACTTAAAACCTTAAACATCACCCCATGCATAAGCTAATGAAGTCATAGCAAGCACAACCCTCCATTTTTACTTTTCTGCTTTCTTAGTTTTAGTAGTCTAAATAGATAAATAGATAAAAACCAAAAGAATCACCTTTAAATCTGTCCAACCCTAGCTTAATTACTGATTTGTTGGAACTAGCTCTGTTTCAATTCTGCCGTTGTGAGGAACGACCCTGGATCATCCTTACCACATACTTATATCAGGTATTCGTACCTAGTATTAGTAGGTAGTTCGGAGGATTAGGCTCCCCCCGACTTTTATAAATTTAAAACTATCCCACCGATGTGTCCCGTTGCGTGAACGACCGTTTCGGGATGCATCAAGTTTTTGGCGCTGCTGCCGGGGACGGTAGTACGATTCGGAGCCTGTTTAGATAGATTAGTTTTTAAGCGATCCTTTTTGACTTGGATTCACCGTCCTTGTCAGAAGTTACTTTCTGCCCGTAGATTAGCATAGTTAGATTAAATTAGCTTAGATTAGCTTAGAATAACTTCCCACCATACAACAACTTTAATTCTGAAAAACTTCTTCTTGTGCTGTCTTCACTGATAACTTGGCAATGGCAACTTTACAACAACTAAAAGATCAAATTGATAGTCTTTTTAAAATAGTCCAAGATAGAAATAGGAGTGATGCCGACTTAGAAAATGAATGGCAAAGGTGTAGGATGAATTATTCGGATAACATAGGGAACTTAAATCCTCAATTACAATATCAGTATAACCCTTATGCTTTCCAACAACACTACCAACCTTACTATCCTGAACCATTCAGAGTCTACCCACAACCATCTTACCCTGTATACGAACCACAACCATGCGAGAGTTCTAACTTGAGAGAAATGTCCATGGCTTATCCCAACAGCAATGTCACTTTCTCACCCTCTTTCACCCCATATGAACAACAAATAGCCGACATGCTTAAAGGATATACTGATAAGCTGTTGAAAATGGAAAAAATAGTCCAAGAAAGTTGTGAGAGAATTGAGGATCAAGTTACAACCATCTATAGAGTACAGGAAGATGAGAGGCATCCACACACCACACCTACTTCACTTGACATAGACTTTCAATCTCATGAGCCTGGTTGCAAAACTTCTCCAAACCCTTCAACTACCCAATCTTCTAAATCCTCACTTCCACCTATTCTCAACCTATCTACATCCGAAACCGATGAGGAGTTCATTCTAGAGGAGCTTTCCGAGTCATTGCAACCAAGCCTATGACGATAAGCACTGCATGACTGGCAACGAGCGATTTCGTTTCTATAGATTATAGGTAACCCGATACACTTTGAGTGAATTGAGTGACCCACTTGTGAGAATCGCCCAGTCATGTACATCTACGTCTCGAGAGTTGCAAAGCATGCCAAAAAGGGTTGATCAATTTTATGTTTAAGTATAGTTAATTTTTGTTGATGCTTACTTTCCGAAAAGATTTATCTACTTTGAAGAAAGTGACTTTCTGCGGAAGATACTCTAAGCATCCAAAATAATTTTTCAAAAACTATTTTCCAAATGAGGTTTGCTTGAGGACAAGCAAAAGCTTAAGTGTGGGATATTTGATGTATCGCAAAAACCACTCCTTTGGGATAAAAGAACCATGGCATCACGATCTACCCTTCCATCTTTTCGGATTTTCGATCCGACATTTTGTAAGTTTTCGACAACACCCGAAACTCTCCGTTTTTACTCATTTTTACGTTTTTATGTTTTTATATGCTTGAAATGTCCAAAAATGGGTTGGGTAAAAGATTTGGACAAAACGGAAGCTTTTCGATCGAATTTCCGGCCACCATTTTCCGATCAGACCGCAACGTCGTAGAGACGCTGGGCTATCTGCGACGTAGCTCAAAATGTCACAATACACCTCACAACGTCGCACATAGCGACGTCGGTACCAACGTCGCATTAAGTGGCCAACGTCGCACTTAGCGACTTCGACCCCTACGTCGCAAGGATCCGCAACGTCGCATATAGCGACTTAACACCTAACGTCGCATTAATTTGCGAATGTCACCCTTAGCGACGTCGTACTCAACGTCGCAATCCCTACCTGCGACGTCGTTTCCAACGTCGCGGAAATCAGAATTTTGAAAGAGATTTTCACTAAAACAATGTAGAAAATGTGCATTTTTCCCTCCGAGCTGACCAGGGGCTCTGCCCCTTGGACCCCGCCAAGGGGTTGCCACCCCTTGGAACCCCACAACCAAGGGCGCTGCCCCCGGACCCCCGTCGTTTCAGTACAAAATGTTTCAAACACAATTATATACTTTGAAATTACAAATACCAACCGTCACCAACGGACCAAACATGTTTTCTAAAAACAAACGATTACGATCACTTAAACAAACTTTGGACATAACAAGTTGTGTGGACAACTAGCCGAGATGGTCTTGCGAGACATCTACTTACAAAACCTTACGTGTTTAGGCACTAGGAGGTAACGGGTTCGGAGAACCTACATACTACTTGATGTTTGCTACTGCTTACTACTCGACTCAGGTGAGTCTTACGGCCCCACTTTTACTGTTTTTCTTATTGGGGGAGATACATGCTACTGATTTTCCTTGAACACAAGTACTAAAACTGCTTACTATACCAAACGGAATTGCATGAGTTATTTAATATTTACAGAAGTCTCTCCATCATATATCGTTAGTTATGGACTTAAGCGCGAACACTAGTTAATGGATCCATTAGGGAAATGACCCTCCCCGCCCGGGGTAGTAGCACTACCACGAACCGTTCTGTATAAACGGGCGACTATTATTCGTTAGTTATGCTTGCTCAGTTACGAGCATGTCACGGGAGCAACTTATTACTTACGGGTTAAGCTTCGATTATGAGCCTCATGGCAACGGTATAACTTATTTACTTTACATTTGCTGGATTGCAAATACTTGATTTACGCCTGCGGGCACTACTAAGGAAATCTTGTGTTCAAAACTGATATTACTTACAAACCTGTGAGATTCACCAACATTCGTGTTGACCTTTTAGCATGTATTCTCAGGTACTCATACGGAGTAGGATTTCTCCAGGACATAGCTAGAGTCGCATGATTTCAACTAAACTGCATTAACGAAGATTCTCAGCATTATCTTTTGTACATGTTGATTATGTAATAGAATCTCCCGCCATACGCGTGGACTCTAGGAAACTACATTTTGTATACGAAAACATTAAGTTTTCAAACAATTATTTCTATGAAATCGTTTTACAACGTCTCATTTAGAGGTCGTTTACTATATATCTTTGTGCTTTGATTATTGATTAGTAACACCCAAATCGTGCTTCCGCAAATCATTAAATTTGGGGGTGTTACAGATTGGTATCAGAGCCTAAGGTTATAGTGAACTAGGTTGCATTTAGTGGGCCTAGACTATGACCGTTAGGCAATATTTTCTTATTAGGCATGACTGGTTCAGGAATTACAGCATACGACTTTAATTTAACATAGCCTGATCTACTATGTACAATTAAGGAAATATGATGTAAGGTCTGAAACGATTATGTTGAACGGGGATACGTTAGTTGACTCTGACCACGAGAGAACCAGACCATTACTTGATACGTGCTAGACACTAGGCTGGATATTATGTACTTACCCATATATTAGCCTCGTCTTACTTACACTCTGCCACAGGAATGGCAAACACACCACCCAATTAGTCACGCTCACATCCGCAAGGATCTCGAAACTCGCGAGTAGCCAGGAGGACCACTAGGTCACCTCGAACCAGCCCCTATCCTGTTCATAACTCTCGGAACTTGGCACACCTCACGATGCCAGTGTTGACTGCCCAACTCGGCACACATTTCCCTAATCACATTCCATTAGGACCTATGTAATTCGACCGGATGTAACAATTCCCGGCACTTTTACACTACTATTACTCTGTAATCTTTTGGAAACCCATACCTTGTATTCAACTTGTTTATCTAAATGGAATGTGATTATCACTTCGTACTGTTATCGTGTATCTCACCATATACACTTGTGATATATCTTAATTTCATGCAGATATCGTATTCCTCTTTCCTTGTTCTTTCCTTGTTCAGCATCATGCCTCCTCGCCGACAAGTCACCCTCAGTGAAGCCGAAATTGCGGGTCTGATTACCCGCAGTGTGGCCCAAGCCCTAGCTAACCGAACATCAACTCCTGGTAGCGAAGATACAGCTAACAATGCACCACAACCCAAACCCTGCTCTTACAAGGACTTCCAAAACTGCAAACCCTTGAGCTTTGCGGGTACCGAAGGAGCGATCGGTCTGGTACGCTGGATCGAGAAAATCGAATATGTATTTCTTATCTGAAACTGTGCGGAAGGAGACAGGGTTAAGTTCTCCGCCAGTACATTCTCTGACACCGCCCTCACCTGGTGGAACACTTATGCCCAGACTGTGGGTATTTCTAATGCTTACAAACTCCCGTTGGAGGAGTTGAAGGAGATGTTGAGGGGCGAGTACTGCCCCAGGGATGAATTGAAACAGCTGGAATTGGAATTCTGGAACCACAAAATGCAGGGTGATGACATCACAGGGTACACCAACCGTTTCCACCAACTGGCACTCCTGTGCCCATCCATGGTCGATCCTGAGTACAAGAGGATCGAGAAATATGTCGATGGACTTCCCGACAGGCTACAAGACCTGGTGACATCATCCAAACCGGGTACTATTCTGAGCGCCATCCGTATGGCCCATGAACTGACGGCAAACTCTGTCCGCCGTGGCACAACATCAAACCCATCTTCAAACATCAAACGCAAATGGGTAGGAAACCCCAACTCATCCAACCAAATCACCAACAAAAAGCCTGAGTCTGTTAAGGCTTATTCATCAGGGACTACGGAAAAGAAGGGGTACATCGGGAACAAACCCTACTGTCCCAAATGCAATCGTCACCACGACGGTTCCTGCCCTTGCACCAACTGCAAACGGTTCGGGCACCTAGCCAAGGATTGCCGAGCCATCATTCCTACCCCTAACACCAATGCACCAAAGACCTGCTTTGGGTGCGGAAATTCTGGGCATTTCAAGAGCAACTGCCCCAAGCTGAACAACAACAACAACAACAACAACAACAACAACAACAACAACAACAACGCCCGGAGCAGAGCCTTCGTGATCAACTCAGGGGACGCCCGTCAAGACCCGAATGTGGTCTCGGGTATGTTCCTCCTCAACAACTTATCTGCTTCTATTCTATTTGATTCTGGTGCTGATAGGAGCTATATTTCTGATGAGTTTTGCCTACTACTTGACATCACCCCCGTGGCCTTAGATGTTAAGTACACCGTAGAACTTTCAAATGGTAAACTCATAGAAACCGATAGTGTGATACCTAATTGCACTCTAAACCTGGTCGACGAAATCTTCTCAATCGATCTTATGCCTGTTGAACTAGGAAGTTTCGACATCATCGTGGGTATGGACTGGTTGTCCAAACATCGGGCCAAAATTATTTGTTATGATAAGATCGTCCGCATCCCTCTCGCCGTCGGTAGAACCTTGATCATACAAGGGGAGACCGGTGGGTCGAGACTAAACATAATCTCCTGTTTGAAAACCCGGAAATTTCTGAGAAAGGGTTACCCAGCAATTCTCGCGCACATCACGGAGAAAAAGTCGGAGGAGAAGCGACTTGAAGATGTGCCAATCGTTAGAGACTTTCCCGAAGTCTTTCCAAAAGAACTACCTGGTCTACCACCACCTAGACAGGTTGAGTTCTCGATCGATCTCGTGCCGGGTGCCGCACCCGTGGCCCGAGCACTGTACCGCCTAGCCCCATCCGAACTTCAGGAGTTGTCCACTCAATTACAGGAACTCCTAGATAGAGGATTCATCAGACCGAGTTCTTCACCTTGGGGAGCTCCGGTCTTGTTCGTCAAAAAGAAAGACGGTTCATTCAGAATGTGTATCGACTACCGAGAGTTGAACAAACTAACCGTCAAGAACCGATACCCACTTCCCCGAATCGATGATCTGTTCGATCAACTTCAAGGATCAAGCTGTTATTCAAAGATTGATCTTCGATCAGGTTATCATCAGTTGCGTGTTCGCGATGCTGACATCCCAAAAACCGCGTTCAGAACCCGTTATGGGCATTACGAATTTCAAGTGATGCTATTCGGTCTAACCAACGCACCGGCTGTATTCATGGACCTTATGAATCGGGTGTGCAAACCTTATCTCGACAAGTTCGTCATTGTCTTCATCGATGACATCCTCATATACTCACGAAACGAACAAGAACACGCACAACACCTCAGAACCATCCTAGAACTACTTTGACACGAGGAGCTTTACGCCAAATTCTCTAAGTGTGAGTTCTGGATAAAAACCGTTCAATTCCTCGGACACGTGATTGACAGTCAGGGAATTCATGTAGACCCATCAAAAATCGAGGCAATCAAGAACTGGCAAGCGCCAACCACTCCCACCGAGGTACGCCAATTCTTGGGATTGGCGGGATACTATCGCCGGTTCATTGAAAACTTCTCAAAAATAGCACAACCACTCACGGTACTGACTCAGAAGGAAAAGAAGTTCGATTGGACCGATAAACAAGAGTCAGCATTTCAGCTGTTGAAACTCAAGCTTTGCAGTGCACCCATTCTATCCCTACCCGAAGGCACCGATGACTTCGTGGTATACTGCGATGCTTCTCACCAAGGTCTCGGTTGCGTGTTGATGCAACGAGACAAGGTTATTGCTTACGCCTCCCGACAACTTAAAGTTCACGAGAAGAACTACACAACTCACGACCTTGAGTTAGGGGCCGTGATATTCGCTCTCAAAATCTGGAGACATTACCTTTATGGTACCCGAAGTACCGTATTCACCGACCACAAAAGTCTTCAACACATCTTCGACCAAAAAGATCTTAACATGAGGCAACGTAGATGGGTTGAGTTACTCACCGATTACGACTGTGAGATCAAATATCATCCGGGCAAGGCAAACGTGGTTGCCGATGCTCTCAGTCGTAAGGAACGAACAAAACCACTTCGAGTCCGAGCCCTCAGTATGACCATTCACAACGACCTGAACATCCAAATTCTCACCACTCAACTCGAAGCTCTCAAACCCGATAATGTCAAAAACGAAGCCCTGCGAGGCATGGATAAACAATTCGAAACCAAACCTAATGGAGTTAGGTACTTCTCTAACCAAATCTGGTTGCCTAGTTTCGGGAACCTGCGGGACTTGGTGATGGATGAAGCTCACAAGTCCAAATATTCTATCCACCCGGGGTCCGACAAAATGTATCACGGCATCAAGGAGTTTTATTGGTGGCCGAACATGAAAGCCGAAATTGCCACGTATGTCAGCAAGTGTCTTACTTGTTCGAAAGTCAAAGCTGAATACCAGAAACCTTCCGGCTTACTGCAACAACCCGATATCCCTGAATGGAAATGGGAACAGATTGCCATGGATTTCATAACCAAACTTCCTAAGTCGTCGAGCGGTTGCGATACCATTTGGGTGATCATCGATCGTCTCACCAAATCAGCTCATTTCTTAGCAATCAGAGAAACCGATAAAATGGAACGCCTCACACAAATCTACATCAAAGAAATCGTTTGCCGACACGGTGTCCCTATCTCGATCATCTCTGACAGGGAAGCTCGTTTCACATCTCGTTTCTGGCAATCACTCCAAAAATCACTGGGTACCCGTCTCGATATGAGTACCGCGTACCACCCTCAAATGGATGGCCAGAGCGAACGAACTATTCAAACACTGGAAGATATGCTACGAGCCTGCGTAGTTGATTCCGGTACAAATTGGGAAAGACATCTACCGTTGTGCGAGTTCTCGTACAATAACAGCTATCACACCAGCATCAAGGCTGCACCTTTTGAGGCACTGTACGGTCGTAAGTGCCGATCACCGATCTGTTGGACTGAAGTGGGAGATAGTCAGCTCACTGGTCCAGAACTCATACATGAAACCACCGAGAAAATTGTTGAAATCCAGAACCGACTCAAAGCCGCACGTGACCGTCAGAAAAGTTACGCTGACGTGAGACGCAAACCACTCGAGTACCAGGTTGGAGACCGAGTACTACTCAAAGTTTCACCTTGGAACGGTGTCATCCGATTCGGTAAACGCGGTAAACTAAACCCTAGATACATCGGACCATTCGAAATCCTTGAAAGGATTGGTCCAGTGGCATATCGCCTGCAACTCCCTGCCGAGCTTAGCAACGTTCATAATACCTTTCACATTTCTAACTTGAAGAAATGTCTGTCTGATGAGACGCTAATCATACCACTCGACGAAATACAAATCGATGACAAACTTCATTTTGTCGAGGAACCTATGGAGATCATGGACCGTGAGGTCAAACAGTTAAAACAGAGTCGTATTCCCATCGTAAAAGTCAGGTGGAATTCTAGACGTGGTCCGGAATTCACTTGGGAACGGGAAGACCAAATGCGACTCAAGTATCCTCACTTATTCACTGATTCTACATCGAACGCGACATCGACTTAAATTTCGGGACGAAATTCTTTTAACAGGGGGAGAATGTAACACCCGCCAAATTAGGACTAGTAATTAGTGCCTAATCTTCTATTAATACATGTAATTAGGTCTGGGTTAGACTAATATATGTATCGAAATATATTGTTGAATATATATACGAATACGCGATTTGGTTAAATCGTATGCAATTTAAATCGAATGTAATTCGGTTCAATTAATACGGATGTTGGTGAAACATTTTGTTCAATAACGCGATCATTTTCCAAGTATTATTTTGACGATATTTCAAGTGTGTATTATATCGTACAAATAAACGTTTACACGATTAAAATAGTTAACGCGCGATTTAACAACAAAATACATAAACTTATTTAAAGGATTGACAAAATAATTCAAGTAAATTATTTAACAAAAATTCGTATTTAAAATGAATAATTAACACGTAAAATAAATATTTAACACTTAAATGACAGAGAAAATGAACACCGCACGGAGCAGACGCGGAGACTGAAAAAGGGGGGAGTCTTCACCAATACCCCACCCCTCTTTCCCTCTTTCCTCATTTCCAACCTCCACCATCTTTTTCTTTTTTCACTCTCTCTTTTCTCTCTAATTTAAAACCACCACTATCACCATAAATCGCAAAATAACAACACGAAACGACACCGGATCATACCACTCCTTTGGGATAAAAGAACCACGGCATCACGATCTACCCTTCCATCTTTTCGGATTTTCGATCCGACATTTTGTAAGTTTCCGACAACACCCGAAACTCTCCGTTTTTACACATTTTTATGTTTTTATGGTTTATATATGCTTGAAATGTCCAAAAATGGGTTGGGTAAAAGATTTGGACCAAACGGAAGCTTTTCGATCGAATTTCCGGCCACCATTTTCCGATCCGACCGCAACGTCGTAGAGACGCTGGGCTATCTGCGACGTAGCTCAAAATGTCGCAATACACCTCACAACGTCGCACATAGCGACGTCGGTACCAACGTCGCATTAAGTGGCCAACTTCGCACTTAGCGACTTCGACCCCTACGTCGCAAGGATCCGCAACGTCGCATATAGCGACTTAACACCTAACGTCGCATTAATTTGCGAATGTCACCCTTAGCGACGTCGTACTCAACGTCGCAATCCCTACCTGCGACGTCGTTTCTAACGTCGCGGAAATCAGAATTTTTAAAGAGATTTTCACTAAAACAATGTAGAAAATGTGCATTTTTCCCTCCGAGCTGACCAGGGGCTCTGCCCCTTGGACCCCGCCAAGGGGTTGCCACCCCTTGGAACCCCACAACCAAGGGCGCTGCCCCCGGACCCCCATCGTTTCAGTACAAAATGTTTCAAACACAATTATATACTTTGAAATTACAAATACCAACCGTCACCAACGGACCAAACATGTTTTCTAAAAACAAACGATTACGATCACTTAAACAAACTTTGGACATAACAAGTTGTGTGGACAACTAGCCGAGATGGTCTTGCGAGACATCTACTTACAAAACCTTACGTGTTTAGGCACTAGGAGGTAACGGGTTCGGAGAACCTACATACTACTTGCTGTTTGCTACTGCTTACTATTCGACTCAGGTGAGTCTTACGGCCCCACTTTTACTGTTTTTCTTATTGGGGGAGATACATGCTACTGATTTTCCTTGAACACAAGTACTAAAACTGCTTATTATACCAAACGGAATTGCATGAGTTATTTACTATTTACAGAAGTCTCTCCATCATATATCATTAGTTATGGACTTAAGCGCGAACACTAGTTAATGGATCCATTAGGGAAATGACCCTCCCCGCCCGGGGTAGTAGCGCTACCACGAACCGTTCTGTATAAACGGGCGACTATTATTCGTTACTTATGCTTGCTCAGTTACGAGCATGTCACGGGAGCAACTTATTACTTATGGGTTAAGCTTCGATTATGAGCCTCATGGCAACGGTATAACTTATTTACTTTACATTTGCTGGATTGCAAATACTTGATTTACGCCTGCGGGCACTACTAGGGAAATCTTGTGTTCAAAACTGATATTACTTACAAACCTGTGAGATTCACCAACATTCGTGTTGACCTTTTAGCATGTATTCTCAGGTACTCATACGGAGTAGGATTTCTCCAGGACATAGCTAGAGTCGCATGATTTCAACTAAACTGCATTAACGGAGATTCTCAGCATTATCTTTTGTACATGTTGATTATGTAATAGAATCTCCCGCCATACGCGTGGACTCTAGGAAACTACATTTTGTATACGAAAACATTAAGTTTTCAAACAATTATTTCTATGAAATCGTTTACAACGTCTCATTTAGAGGTCGTTTACTATATATCTTTGTGCTTTGATTATTGATTAGTAACACCCAAATAGTGCTTCCGCAAATCATTAAATTTGGGGGTGTTACACTTGGAGATCATGAATATGTAAGAATTACACTTGGAGCTTCATAAAATTGTGATTAATTTGATGAGTTCACCTCATTTTTGCTCCCTCTTTCTCTCTATCTCACTCTCTGTGTTTTCTCACGGTTGGGAAATAATAAAACAAAACATACCCCTCAATTATTTGAGGGGAGGGTTTATTTAAGTGTATGTGACTTGGACTATTGTCGTATTACACTTCTCTAGTCTCGGTATTTAGGTTTTAAAACTGCAAGGCTTGTTTTCTCTAATTTAAACTCTTTACTCAAATAAATAAAGCGTAAATGCTCCATAATAATAATTTATTCCTTAAAATTTTTAAAAAGCAAACTTACTAAATTTAGGGTGTTACAACTCTCCCCCACTTATTGGGATTGTGTCCTCACAATCCGTTCTCGGTTCACTGTTGCGTTATAAACACTAAACCTTTTCCTCGGTTTCTCTTATGTACTCAAACCTCTTTAAGATGTCTTACAACTAACAAACAAATTATAATCTCATATATCCTCCAACTCAGATCGTACTCATTAACTTGAGTTTTATTATTTCAGAAATTAATAAATTCTCACTCGGGTTTTCCTCAATTGACCTCCTTCTCATTGATCTCAGTTTTCTTCTATCTCTTATCACCTCGACATCTCTCAAATTAGTTGGTCTTGTCGTTTATTTACTAAACGATATATGTATGGATACTTCACATCTATATATATGCATAAAATGTAGCAAGTGTTATATAAAAACTCTATTATTGATAGCTATATGTCTCACCCACCAATAAATTCGTACGATATAAATTCTCAAACACCTCTTAACATACGTATCTACGCATTATTTAACTCATTTTGCATGTATTATTAACATAAACTCATTAAATTTGGGTGAAATTTCTCGTTACTTCGCGTTAAATGGCCAATTTACCATCCCGCAACTCAAAAATTACTCCTGATAAACACTCAAGTTCAAATTTTATCCCTTCTTTTGATACTCATCGAGTTTTTAATGCTCAATTACATTACTCTTTATTAACATCTGGTCACTCAGTAGATTAATGTCATTCTATTACCGGATATACATCGTATGTAATTGGCATACGATCAACTTTTGACCTCATTAATTACTCATCATATGTAATTATCATATAGTCAACTCGTTATTCTCAACATAGCTCTTATATAATTATATGATAGTACCCATTATTATCAAACTAATTCGCCTCGGTTAGGAAACTCAATTCCAACCACATAGAATATTTCATGAAATTTTAGAATTTTATCTATCAAACTCTAGGGAGAAATCCTCCTCCACTTTGGTGACAACCTATCATCCTTTAATTCCCTCAATTATGTTTATAAATCTCTCACAATTGTCTTGTAACAGACTAAGGGTCCAACAAACTCAAAATTTTATCCACTCTTTTGGTAAGACACTCTTTTCTTTTCTTGGTCATAATAAATCTCTAGTGTACTTCGTACACGTTACTCCTCAACATTACACTCAAGTATGTTATACTATTTTATCTCTTATGAAAAGAAAACATACACATTTCTCATAAATTATATTTTTAATTTTACCCGATTTCTCGAGGTCACATTCACACTTAATCACACATCCGCTCTCCATTTTGTTTACTATACTTGTTTCCTTCAAACTCTATGACCGTTGTGGGTCACCTCTCATTCATAAATTTTTAGACACCAGAAGGCATCATTATTACCTTCTCAATTCTCTTTGATGTGTATGCACTCAGCTTGATTGTTATCGTATTACTCTTTATCTACATAGATAAATTTAACTACTACACATAGCATCACAAACAAAGTTATTAGTGTTAATCATACACAAATGATATTTCACATTTAATTCCCCGCGGTTGTGTGAACTCTTGCACGAATGCAATCCAGATTACACAACTATTAATCATATCATCCTATATTACTCGTAATATTGCTCTGTTAAATTATGACACAGATTTGTTACTATTCAAGAAGTTTGATTCCTCATTAATCTCTTTAACATCAGTAATCTATGTCATAATTAACAGAATACTTCGAAATATATTAACGCGAATTAACCGTCAACGAACTAAACGAATAAAACACGTTTTAACGTATAACGATCGGGTAAACGAACACGGGATTAAACACCATTATTTGGGGGACAAAAATTATCAAAGCCATGTTTGGCTTTGACTTTAAAAGCCGACCAAACACCCCTATTTCACCATTCCCATTTGATTTCTTACACACAAAAAAAAAAAAAAAACTTTGACATTTACATACACATTCACATCTCACCAAAACTCTCTCAATCATTTTTCTCTTACTCCCTCTTTCAGCTGAAAACATAGCCTAAAACCACCACCAAAATCCAACAAAATCACCATAAAAAATTGTTAGCAAGGGTGCAAGGAGAGGAGCAAAGGAACAAGCTTTAAGAACCATCACCATCATCCTCCTTCATTTCTACTTCAAAGCTTTGTAAGGATCATACTTCTACTCACTAAACTTTCATGTTTTATGCTTAATAACATGTTATTAGTTCATATCTTGAAAGATCTTGCATGAAAACATAACGAAACTAAGTAAAACGTAAACTTTTGGTGATGATGATTCTGGACAGATTCTTCGGTCTTGGTAGAAAAATCGTATAAAATCTTTTGAGTAAAATAAATGGATGAAACTACTTGGAAAAGCTTCGTATGTTTGTTAGGAACAACTTTCGTATAGAACTCGTCTCTTAAAAATACACCGATTTTGAGTTATTAACTGATTTGTGAAGAAAGTTCATGAAAACGTATTTCTGAAACACACCTTGGACACGAATTTATTTAGTGAGTTTTGGTTATCTAAAAATCATTAAAAAAATTACAGAAAGTAGCCAACATATGTGGGAACATTGTGTAAAAATTTCAGAATTTATCGATAAGTTTTGACCCACGAAAACAGACTTGAAATTAGACGAAAAATCTGGAAAACTGATCGTCGGGACTGTTTTTATACATTTTAAATAATGACACATTCGGGTTAACCACGAAATGAAACGACAATTTTCCCAAGCTCAAATAACATATTTAAGACTTGTCTAAAAGTTTCGAGTCAAACCGAGCCCGTTTGACCACGTTCTCGTTTACAAAAACGTAGTAAAAACTAAAAATAATGTAAACCTAATCTGTTACAACAAACTCAACTAACTGTACAAAAATATATACGCGATCGCGTGGTTTTAAGGAAAAATCACGTATTAAGTTTTTACGCGATTGCGTGGTTTCAAAGAAAAAGTCATATATTATAGTTAATACGCGATCGCGTGTTTTAAATTTCTTGATCGCGTATCTTTCAGCTCATGACCGCGTATTACAAATCATCATGATCGCGTAAGTTAATTTTCAAGATCGTGTATTTACTTTACTCCCATGATCGCGTGAAACTTTAAATGCCATGATCGCATGTTGAGCCATATGATCGCGTATATATATAAGTACAATCGAGTATTAATTATAAGTTATAATCGCGCAATATGTTTTTAAATTATTACATGATCATGTATCTTTGTTCAGTTCCGCGTGTTCTCAAAATAAATAAACAATACGCGATCGCGTATTTTTCTGCGATCGCGTACTTTAGTTAAAATCCATTACAGAGACAAACCAATCCAGTTATGGGTACCCAAAAATTATTTTGAAATTTAGCTTCTATAAATTTAATGAATAGGAGTTAATTAATACGAGTTAAACAAATTTTGTAAGTGGTACCTTTATATACATGACAATCAACCATGTATATATGTATATACACACACAATGAAAAATTATACATGTATATATACATTCGGAGAAATATATCCACAACGAAACAACGCATCGTACACACTTTTAAACAAAGATCTTTCAACGAGTGAACGAATAACATGGTTTGACAGTTAGCCGACCACTTATACAAACTATCTCTTACGTTTAGGACGTTAAGGGACTTTTCTGGGAAATCACTTTGCTAGCACTCACATACTTAGTTCACGAGGTAAGTTCACAGCCCCTACTTTTACTGTTTTATTGCTTTCAAACTAGGGGTGAAAAACATAGCAACTGTTTTGCTACTACATGCGACAACTATTTATAAATGCTTCTATGCTTTTATACAAACTGTTTATGAATGCGTTCATACTATTACAAACTATTTACTTATGAAACGAGGTTTCATACTATTACTTGAACTGATTATGAAATGTTTCATACTATTTTGGAAACATGACAACGAATCTTGGTACGGACCTAGGTTTACGTGAGGTAGTTGTATTGCACAAAAGTCCCAGTGCTTGCAACCTATAACCATTAGCTAGGTGACTCTAGCCACTGATTATACGAATAGTACTATCGAGTTGACAGCCCTCCCACTATTATAACTTGTTGGTCATGCCAACCACACGACGGTAGGCATAACGAGGAGCGTATATTTAAAATGTTACATAGGCAAAAACGTTACACATGTCGTGGATTGGTTATAGCACTAGGAGTCGTTACCTTACTCTTAAGGTTTAGCTCACCTTTTGAGGGATCACTGTCTATGTCTTCCCACAAACAACAAATAATTTTAGGAATAACATTTCCTACGATTTGTTCACTGGAGAACGTACCAGACGAACACGATTTGTATTTTGGGTAACATCCCCACGAAAATGTACTTTTGGGTAACATCCCCACAAAACTGTACTTTTGGGTAACATCCCAACGAAACTGTACTTTTGGGTAACATCCCAACGAAACTATATTTTTGGATAACATTCCAACGAAACTATATTTTTGGATAACATTCCAACGAAACTATATTTTTGGAAAACATTCCAACAAAATGAAACTTATTTGACTTTTATGTCAACGACTTACAGAAGAACTTGGTATAACAAACCATACTTATAAAACCTGTGAACTTGATGTGACCCAAAAAGTCATGTTTTTAAGGACATATTTCCACACTTTTTGGACTATTCTTTGGTGAAAACATTTCAAAACCATCATTATTTACCAAAAATCACCAAGGTAGTCTAAATATAGATGTTGCTGCAAAAATCGGTTAAAACGTCCAAATAACACGTAAACCGAGGCAAAACAATCACCTTAAATTTTTCGTTCTCAATATTCTTATGGAAATAGAGCTTAATTCATATTTTATGATTCCATAGGAAAATCCAAGACCAGAGGTGAAAGAATCAGAAGAAACGGACGAAAGACGGAGAAGATACAAAGTCTGGAAGCTCGCCGATCGTCATCCGGAACACGCAAAAGTCAAACACTTCCAAATTTGGCAAACTCAGTGTCATTAGAAGCGTAACGGAAAAACGAAGCCAACGGCGCAAGAATCAAACAAATCGGAGCCCAAACGAAGAAGATACGGACGAACCAAGCAACCGAGAAACAAGCGGAGGCCAAACCAAGCACCAACCCCCCTGCCCACCTAGGTACCGTATACGGTACCCTAGGTGCCATATACGGCCCTTAGGGTGCCGTATACGGGGCCCGGTGGCTTGTGAGGTGCCATTTGCCCCCTTGGTCCGATGGTCCCGTATGCAGCTTGGATGCTTGTATTTCATGCTTTAAGGCTTGTACCAAGATCAACTAGCTTCTCCTATAAATACCTCATTCATTCCACCATTTCAAAACACTCCTTACAGCTCCGGTCCTATTTGTTAAGAAGAAAGATGGTTCTTTTCGAATGTGTATCGACTATCGAGAGTTGAACAAGTTAACTGTCAAGAACCGGTATCCACTTCCTCGAATCGATGACCTGTTCGACCAACTTCAAGGGTCGAGTTGTTATTCAAAGATTGATCTCCGATCCGGTTATCACCAATTGCGTGTTCGCGATGCCGATATTCCAAAAACCGCTTTCAGAACCCGTTACGGGCATTACGAATTCCAAGTGATGCCATTCGGCCTAACCAATGCACCGGCTGTATTCATGGACCTTATGAATCGGGTGTGTAAACCTTACCTTGATAAGTTTGTCATTGTATTCATCGATGACATCCTCATATATTCACGAAGCAAAGTAGAGCATGCGCAACACCTCAGAACCATCCTTGAACTACTTAAACACGATGAGCTCTATGCCAAGTTCTCTAAGTGTGAGTTCTGGATCAAAACCGTTCAATTCCTTGGTCACGTGATTGACAGTCAGGGGATTCACGTCGACCTGTCAAAAATCGAGGCTATCAAAGACTGGCAATCGCCAACCACTCCGACCGAAGTACGACAGTTTCTAGGACTGGCCGGATACTATCGACGATTCATTGAAAATTTCTCCAAGATAGCCATACCACTCACGACGCTGACCCAGAAAGACAAAAAGTTTGACTGGACTAATAAACAAGAGTCGGCATTCCAACTCTTAAAACAAAAGCTTTGCAGTGCTCCTATCCTATCTTTACCTGAAGGCACCGATGACTTCGTGGTATACTGCGATGCTTCTCATCAAGGTCTCGGTTGTGTGCTCATGCAACGGGACAAAGTCATAGCTTATGCTTCTCGACAGCTTAAGATTCATGAAAAGAATTACACCACCCACGACCTCGAGCTAGGAGCTGTCGTTTTTGCCCTCAAAATCTGGAGACATTACCTTTATGGTACCAGATGTACAATCTTTACCGACCATAAAAGCCTTCAACACATATTCGATCAGAAGGATCTCAACATGAGGCAACGTCGATGGGTCGAGTTGCTTACCGATTACGACTGCGAGCTCAAATATCATCCAGGCAAAGCAAATGTTGTTGCTGATGCCCTCAGTCGAAAAGAGCGAGTGAAACCACTTCGGGTTCGAGCCCTCAGTATGACCATTCACAACAATTTGAACATTCAAATCCTCACTGCTCAACTCGAAGCCTTAAAACCTGAAAATGTCAAAGATGAAGCCTTGCGGGGCATGGATAAACAATTCGAAATCAAATCTAACGGGATTAAGTATTTCTCAAACCGAATCTGGTTGCCTAAATTTGGGAACCTACGAGACTTGGTGATGGATGAAGCTCACAAGTCTAAATATTCTATCCACCCGGGGTCCGATAAAATGTACCACGGTATCAAGGACTTCTACTGGTGGCCGAACATGAAATCTGAAATCGCCACCTATGTCAGCAAGTGCCTTACTTGCTCCAAAGTCAAAATCGAATATCGAAAACCTTCTGGTTTACTTCAACAACCCAGTCTTCCTGAATGGAAATGGGAACAAATTGCCATGGACTTCATAACCAAACTACCCAAATCCTCAAGCGGTTGCGATTCCATTTGGGTGATCGTGGATCGTCTCACAAAATCTGCTCACTTCCTGGCAATCAAGGAATACGACAAAATGGAACGCCTCACCAACATTTATCTGAAGGAAATCGTGACCAAACACGGTGTTCCAATCTCAATTATCTCCGATAGAGATAGTCGTTTCACTTCACAATTTTGGCAGTCACTTCAAAAATCCCTGGGTACTCGACTTGATATGAGTACCGCATACCATCCTCAAACAGACGGTCAAAGCGAACGAACCATTCAAACACTTGAAGACATGCTACGGGCCTGCGTAGTAGACTTCGGTGTAAACTGGGAAAAACATCTACCATTGTGCGAGTTCTCGTACAACAACAGTTATCATACCAGCATCAAAGCTGCACCCTTCGAGGCACTGTACGGTCGTAAGTGCCGGTCACCTATCTGTTGGACCGAAGTTGGGGACAGCCAACTCACGGGTCCAGAAATCATTCACGAGACGACCGAGAGAATCGTAGAAATTCAAAACAAACTCAAAGCCGCGCGTGATCGTCAGAAAAGTTATGCTGATGTGAGACGCAAGCCACTCGAGTTCCAGGTTGGGGATCGAGTTCTACTCAAAGTATCGCCTTGGAAAGGCGTAATCCGATTTGGCAAACGAGGGAAGTTAAATCCCAGATACATTGGACCATTCGAGATCCTCGAAAAGATTGGTCCAGTGGCATATCGATTGCAGCTGCCATCCGAACTCAGCAGCGTGCATCCCACATTTCATGTTTCAAATCTGAAGAAGTGTCTGTCTGATGAGACACTTATCATTCCACTCGATGAGATTCGAGTTGACGAAAAACTTCACTTTGTTGAGGAACCCGCTGAAATCATGGACCGTGAGGTCAAACAACTTAAACAAAGTCGTATTCCTATCGTCAAAGTTAGGTGGAATTCGCGGCGCGGTCCGGAATTCACTTGGGAACGGGAAGACCAAATGCGACTCAAGTATCCTCAACTCTTCACTGATTCAACGTCGAACACGACTTCAACATAAATTTCGGGACGAAATTCTTCTAACAGGGGGAGAATGTGACAACCGTCAATTTAGGACTAGAATTTAGTGCCTAATCAAGTTTTAATACATGTAATTAGTTATGTGTTAGGCTAATTAATGTATCAATTATCATATATATTGTTGAATATATATCTACACAATTATGCGGTTTATTTAAATCGTACGAGTTTCAAATCGAATGAATTTCGATACAATAAATACGGACGTTGGTGAATAATTTTATTAAGAAATACAAATATTATCTAATAACTCAATTTTATTCAGAATCTCATTTATTGTAATATTTCGTATCCAAGTTTTATTACACCATTAATGTATACGAGATTAAAAAATACAAACGCGCAAACAAATAAAACGAATTTCCCTTTTAAATATCATAAATAGATAACTGGTAAAATTTTACAATAAAATATTTTATAATAATTTATAATTTAAAATGGAAAATTTAAACGAATAAGATAAATATTTAACGTTAAATGACTGAGAAAACGAACACCACGCGGAGCACGGGACGGAGACTGCGAGGTGAGGCTTTCACCTACACCCCACCTCTCCTTCATTCTTTCTTTCATTTTCATTCTCCAAAAACACACACACACACCAAAAACACTCTCACCAAATTCATACAAAATTTCGGAATCATCAAATCCGACAACAAAACTTACATTTTCGGAACCACCATCAAGTGAGGAACAAGATTAACAAAAGCTCTACCATCGTTTTCGGCCTCCATCTTCTTCGATTTGCATTTGTAAGGAAATTTCTAAAAACTTAGATTTGTTTAGTTTTATGTAATATTTTGATGTTTTGATGTTTACACAACTTATATATGTCCATTACAAAGATTAGAACACATTTTTATAGCTTAAAAACGAGTTTAAATTGAGTTTTGGCCGGAAAAATCGCGAACAGCCGGACTTTCTGGGCTGGTGTTCATCCATGCGACACAAGCCTTGTGTCGCATGTTGTGTCGTATTTTGCCCTTTATGTCGCACCTTGTATCGTATAAATCCTTTAGTGTCGTAACTCATGCGACACAATATTGTGTCGCACTCTATGTCGCAAACTATGTCGTACTTCTATACGACACAACCACTATGTCGCTATTAAATTAGCATTTCGTATTCGATGCGACACAGTCCCTGTGTCGTATCCTTGTGTAGCAGTACTGTAGCAGTACTGTAGCAAAGTCAACATTTTAGAATTATTATTATTTCAACTAAATCACCAACGGGCCGTACACGTTTTCAAAACATATTTCAGAATCAAACAAGTCGTTGTAACTTGTATAAATTCACTCAAACAAGTCGTTGTAACTTGTATCAATTAAATCAAACAAGTCGTTGTAACTTGTGTCAATTCAATCAACCAAATCGTAGTAATTTGGACATATATATATATATAGTTGTATAACAACTACAAAGGTAGTCTTTCGAGATACCGGTACAATTAATAACAATCAAGTGTCGTGAACACATTCAGGTTTCAAGTCTTTGGACATCAATTCACCGCTAATTATTTCGAGTTTATTAAATTAAACACTTCAAGACTCAGGTGAGTTTCATAGCCCCATTTTCACTGCTTTACAACTAGGGGTGTGATATTACTACTCGATTTTGTTTTACAAGTAGAACGCAAGTGCCAAACTTCAAATACTACATGAGTTTCAAGCTAATCAATTTA
Organism: Helichrysum umbraculigerum; assembly: GCA_949592205.1. Classification (NCBI taxonomy): domain Eukaryota; kingdom Viridiplantae; phylum Streptophyta; class Magnoliopsida; order Asterales; family Asteraceae; genus Helichrysum; species Helichrysum umbraculigerum. Next base: position 379,399,482 of record CATIUR010000001.1, on the reverse strand, counting down.
AAGTCCTCCATAAGCATAGTCTCTAGTATTTATAGCGTGAATGTTAGTATATGATATCATATGGGATTGACAATCCTCATCCGGGTTAGCACGCACTAACCGGTCAAACGGATGTATTAGCATTTGGGAAGACGAGTGTTGATTAGGCACTCGTAGGAGGCATTTCAAGTTAGGTTTCCTTAAGTGGGCCTGACAAATCAAGTTAAGCTCAGACTATGTGCTCATGGACAGTATAACTTTTATTTTGCTTAATTGCATTTTAAATTCAATATAAATCTTGCGGTTCTGACAACTATACATTGACATACAAACCTGTGAGCTCACCAGCGTTTTCGCTGACCCATTTTAGTATTTATCACAGGTACCCAGCAGTAGGTTGGCTGCACAAGCAAGAAATATTAGCTCGAGTCAGCATACATACAACTAGAGATTGGACTGCATTATTATATTTTGTAAAAGTAATTATGCTATGTAATCTCTCAATTTCAGGAATCGAGCTAATGTAACTATATTTTGATGTAAACATTTACTTTATCTATACAAGTTTAAAACGACGCATATAGTGGTCGTTCATTATATCTTATGTGCTTTGTATATTGATTAGTGACACCCAAATCAAGCTTCCGCAAATCATTAAATTTGGGGGTGTCACAAGTTGTCAGTTGAATTGGTCTGTGCATTTGGGAGAACTTCCGGTGTACTGGACATTCTATAACTGCTATCCATGTGACATATTATATATCTGATTGCGGACAACTCTACGTTAGGTATATAGTAGGATCGTAGCTGTAGCTCATTAAGAAATATAGGAATATCTAGTGAGTAATCTGGAACCCTGATTGATATAACGGAAAAGCTGTAAAACGCCCGAGTATCCGGTGTATCGTTAACATAAATACGTGGGAAACCGAGTAAAGGTCGTAGGCATAATACTTTATCTACCAATTAAGTTTCTATGACCTCACCGGATTAATCATCACACCTAGTAACCTTATCCCTCATAACTATCCATCCAAATAACATTGCCGAAGTCACAGCAAACATATTCCTTATCTTGATTTCTCTGCGTTCTCCGTACAAACCCCTGTCTTTAATTTAGTTTTTAATTTTAGTAATTAGATTAGAAAACCAACCAACCTATCAAAAAGTTTTAAAAATCCCAGCTAAATTGCAAAAGATAATTAATCCTCCTAGATTCCCATGCCCGTTGTAGTTTGAAGAACGACACCTGAGTCATACATACCGCTTACTGCCCTTTAGGTTTTTAGGTTGTATCAAAACTTAGGATACCCAGCATAGTAAATATAAAACACACTGTCCGCGCGCCCTTGCCGGAAGGTTCAACGACCGGAGTAAAATCCGACCGACCGCTGGGGTGCACGGCAAGTTTTTGGCGCCACTGCCGGGGACTACAACGACCGACTTTAGGAATTTAGTTATCTTAGTTATTTAGCGACCCTTTCGGGAGATCAATATCATCCGGAAGTTACCTGCTTTATTCTTAGATTAATTAGGTTAATTAGTTTAGATTAGCTTTCCTTTCCGAAACTCTAATTTCTACCTTACGAGTTATGACGAACCGTATCACGCTCGCCTCATCAATCAAGCCACTGCTAGAGGGACGATGAGGACCGATCATAGCACCAACCGACGAAACCCTTGAAATTAAGCCTCACTACATAAAAATGATTAAATCTGATTGTCAGTTTCATGGTCTTTCGGTTGAAAACTCCAACGCCCATCTCAACAAGTTCATCAACCTTACCGACTCATTCGATATAGTAGGAACAAATAGAGACCTTCTTCGACTCCATCTGTTTCCTTATTCTCTATCTTCTCGAGCCTTAACCTGGTTTTATGATTTCGAACCCAATTCGATTCATACATGGGAAGAGATGGCTACTAAGTTTCTAGCTAAGTACTTTCCTCCTTCCATGCAAACCAAGCTTAAGACCGACATTGCTAACTTCCGTCAGGAAACTAACGAATCAATAAGCAAGGCTTGGGAATGATTTAAGAATCTTATCGGAAAATGTCAAAACCATCAGTTGGCTGAAACGAATCTGGTCTGCACGTTCTACAACAGCTTAAATCCTCAGCACCAACAAACCCTCGATGCTGCTTCATCCGGAAACTTCATGCAACATACTTCAGACGAAGCTTGGAGATTGATTGAGACGATAACGATGCACCATCATGACTTGGAGCCAGATGAATCAACTTCAGAGGAAAGGAATACTTCAGATCAAGCCTTGGACACCTTGAAAATTCAACTCGAATCCATCTCTAAAGTTGTCAAGGACTTGCAAGAATCTTCTAAACCCATGCAAAAGAAGAAAACCCCAAAGTTCTTCCCAAACATACGGGCCAACGAAGAAATTCTTGATACCACCGGTAGAAACCCTGACCAATCCTTTCATTCTAAACCATTCGTTCAGCGGTTATCCACACTACCCCCGTCTCAATCTTTAGTTCTCTCTACTCCTACCCAATTGACTTTTCGTCTAAACAATACGATTTTCAGTAACTTCATGGTTGAGCAAAATAATACAAACAAACGAATCCTTGATTTTCAAAACCAAAATGATTATTTGCTCAGGATTTCAAATGATTTAATTAAAAACATGGAGGATAATGTTAAAAGGTTGTTTTTAAAAGTTGAGGAGAAGCAAAGGGAGGAAGCGATCTACAATTCTGTCTTTCACTCATCCTATGAGCAAGATGACATGCTTGTGGTCACTAGAGGAGGAAAAGAGACCAAGAACGAGAAAACCATAGATATTCCTTCAGATGAACCTTCTACTTCTCTACCTACTGACTCGGTACAAGCTGACACCCATGTCACTTCTCCTGAGCCAAAACCTTCTAAAGCCCCAGAAGTTTCTAAACCCGTTCGAATACCTTTCCCTGGTAGGCTTAAGAAAGAGAAACAAGAAGCTCAATTTGGAAAATATCTAGAAATGTTCAAAAGCCTACACTTAAACGTTAGATTATTAGATGCTTTAGTAGAAATGCCCAGTTGTGCTAAATTCTTTAAGGAACTGATATCCAACAAAGAAAAACTTAGATAGATAGTTAACTTACCCCTAGATGCCGAGTGCTCTCTAATTATGCAACAAGGACTACCCCCTATGTAACACCCCCGAAATTCACTGTTTTGCGGAAGCATAGTTTGGGGTGTTACTAATTAAATATCACAGCACAAAGATAAAGCAAACGACCTCTAAATGAGACGTTTTGTAAATTAGTACATTCCATAGATATAATGTTTGAAAACTTAGTGTTTTCGTATACAAAATGTGGTTTCCCCTAGAGTCCACGCGTATAGCGGGAGATTCTATTACATAATCGTAATCTACAAAAGATAATGCTAAGAATCTCCGTTAATGCAGTTGTGTTGAAATCATGCGACTCTAGCAAAAATCCTGGAGTAATCCTACTCCATCCGGGTACCTGAGAAAACATGCTAAAAAGTGTCAACCAAAAGGTTGGTGAATCTCACAGGTTTGTAAGTAATATCGGATTTGAACACGAGATTTCATTAGTAGTGCCCGTAGGCGTAAAATCAGCCATTGCAATCCAGCAATCGTAAAATCAGTATTTGCAATCCAGCAAATGTAAATAAATAAGTTTATACCGTTGCCATGAGGCTCATAATCGAAGCTTAACCCGTAAATAATATGTTTGCTCCCGTGACATGCTCGTAAGTGAGCAAGCATCAGTAACGAATAAGTTGTCACCCGTTTATACGTGTAAATCGGTACGTGGCAGCGCTACTGCCCCGGGTGGGGAGGGTCATTTCCCTAATGGATCCATTAACTACTGTTCGCGCTTAAGTCCATAACTAACGATATATGATGGAGAGACTTCTGTAAATAGTAACAACTCATGCAATTCCGTTTGGTATAGTAAACAGTTTAGTACTTGTGTTCAAGAAAATAAGTAGCATGTATCTCCCCCAATAAGATAAAACAGTAAAAGTGGGGCCGTAAGACTCACCTGAGTCTTTGCAAGTACGTTTATATCAATAAACGAGTAAGTAATAACAACCGTAGGTTCTCCGAACCCGTAACCTTCAAATGCCTAAACATATAAGGTTAAGTAAGTAGATGTCTCGCAAGACCACCTAGGCTAGTTGTTTACACAACTCATTATGTCCAAGTGTTTGTTTAGTAATCCGTTTGTAGTTTGAAAACAAATATGGCCCGTTGGTGACGGTTTGTAATAATGATTCAAAGCGTTATCATTTATAACGCAATTTAGTGTATTTGTAATAGAAAGTATGTTCTATGACGTTTGTTAAGTCGTATGACATAAGTATCTGAAGTTGTGTAAGTTCGACACTTAGTAAAATCTGACTTTTCAAGGTTCTGGTTTGTGCGACGTAGCATGCGACGTAGCATGCGACGTAGGGTGCGACGTAGGGAGGTACGTCGCATGATGCGACCTTCGCAAATCAATGCGACGTAGGAGGCGACGTCGCTAATGCGACGTTGGTTCGGTTTGCGACGTAAAAGTCTACGTCGCTATGTGCGACGTCCGCAAGTTAATGCGACGTAATAGGCTGCGTCGCTAGTGCGACGTTGGGATATCTGTGCGACGTAGGCCGTGACGTCGCTAAATGCGACGTTGGCCACAAAATGCGACGTTTTGAGCTACGTCGCAGATAGTCCAGCGTCTCTGCGACGTAGCGGTCTGATCGGAATTTGGTGGCCGGAAAATCGGTCGAAAAGCTTCCGTTCGGTCCAAATCTTTTACCCAACCCATTTTTGGACATTTTAAGCATATATAAACTATAAAAACGTAAAAATGAGTAAAAACGGAGAGTTTCGGGTTTTGTCGGAAACTTACGAAATGCCGAAATGAAAATCCGGAAAGATAGCGTGATAGATCGTGATGTGGTGGTCGTTTTCTTCCAAAAGGGTAGTATGTTTCGCGTGCGTTTAGTGGTAGTATTTTGTGAATTAGTGAGAAATGTGGAGTTGGTGGTGAGGATGAAGTTGAGAGGAAAGAGAGAAGAAAGAGAAAGAGAAGAAGAATTAAATGAAAGAAGGAGGTGGAAATTGGGAGGTTAAGCCCCCAATTTCGCCCGCGTTTCCGCTCCGTGCGGTGTTCGTTTCCCCCGTCGTTTAAACGTTATCAAGCAGTTATATTTTTAAAAGGTGACGGGAAATGTTTTAATGAAATACCTTGAAATTAATTATAAAAGCATTTGTCGAAGTATTAAAATTCTTAACTCGCGTTTAATACATATACGTTAAATTATTTAAATTGTCGTCGCGGTATTATAAATAATGTTTGTTCGCTGTGTATTTTATATAATAAAATACGTTCTCATTATTTAGGTAAGTTTCTGTCACCAACGTCCCAGTAACTGTGTCGGACTCCGTCCGGTTAATTCGTACGATTAATCCAAATCGCGTATGTACACACATATATATATAATTCACCTTATATATATACAAATAGAGTCTGCAATTAGTCCTATTACATACTAATTACAACTAGTTACAAGTAATTAGGCAAAATTAATTATCCTAATTTAGCAGGTGTTACACCCTAAGCTTGGAGATACTGGCCGTTTCACTATTCCTTGTTATCTTCAGGATGTTCAAATAAGTAACGCCTTAGCTGACCTAGGAGCTAGTGTAAACCTCATGCCATTCTCGCTTTATAGGAAACTAGGATTAAACGAACTTTTGCCTACCCGTATGACCATCCAATTAGCAGATAGATCAGTTAAACTCCCCCGAGGAATTGCTGAAGATATTATGGTCCGTGTCGACAAATTTGTCTTTCCAGTTGACTTCGTTGTTATGGATATTGAAGAGGACACCCAGGTTCCACTCATCCTTGGCAGACCTTTCCTAAACACTGCCAATGCCATCATTGACGTAAACGAAAAATCTTTAAAACTCCGAGTTGGAACTGAAGAGGTCACCTTCAATGTTGATAAACTAATGAAACAGCCTGTGGGAGAAGATCTTGGTCTTGTAGATTCTATGCAAGAAATAATTGAAGAACACTTGGAAGAGATCCTCGCAGTAAGCAGCATTAACCCCCTTCCCAATACTATAATCACTTCAAGAATACTCTGTGAAGAAGGTGCGGGTCTATGCTCTGCTATCTCGGATTCTTCCAACGCATCTGGAGAGTTACTATTTCCTTTAAAGAATTCCGAGCCGCAGCTCAACTCCATCTTGACTGCTTCTCTTGGATATGGCACTCCTGTCACTCTACTACGAAGGAACCCGACTTCTGAAGTAGATCATTCATCTCTCTCAAAGGAAGAAATTCTGAAGACTCTTAAAAACATGGAGTCAATGCTTAAAACACCTGCTTCGCAACCATTTGAAGGTTGTGAAAATCTTAATCCAGAAATCACCATCAGCGAGTCTTCATCAGCTCAAATTCAGAGATTTACAACAACTGACAAAGGAAAAGAAATAATCACTGAAGAAAATGCAATTTCTCAATCTTCCCAAGTAAAATATGAGCTGAGAAAAGATCAGCTGTCCAACAATACATAATGGGTTGAGATAGCGTCAGCCGACATTCCGGAATCACCTGCAATGGAGTCAGATTATCAAACAACGTACGACGAGCTTAAAAGAGACGAGATTGCCAGGATGAAACCATCTACTGAAGAACCACCCGAATTGGAACTAAAGGAACTTCCCCCACACCTTGAATATACTTTTCTTGAAGGAACTTCGCACTTACCGGTTATCATATCTAAAGAATTAAAGCCCGAAGAGAAAGCAAGGCTGGTAAAGGTTCTAAAGTCACACAAGAAGGCGATTGCTTAGAAGATCTCTTACATACAAGGGATTAGTCCAAACTACTGCACGCATAAGATCTTAATGGAAAACGACTTCAGACCATCAGTTCAAAGGCAAAGGAGAGTCAACCCGAAGATTCAAGACGTGGTGAAAAAGGAGGTTATCAAACTCCTGGATGCTGGTCTGATCTACCCTATCTCAGATTCCCCATGGGTTAGCCCAGTTCAAGTCGTCCCAAAGAAAGGAGGCATGACGGTCATCGCTAACGAAAACAATGAATTGATTCCAACACGAACCGTCAATGGTTGGAGGGTGTGTATCGACTATCGGAAACTGAATGAAGCTACACGCAAGGATCATTTCCCTCTACCATTCATTAATCAGATGCTCGAAAGGTTATCAGGAAACGAATTCTATTGCTTCCTTGATGGCTTCTCAGGCTATTTTCAGATACCTCTCGATCCAAAGGACCAAGAAAAGACGACGTTCACTTGTCCCTATGGAACATTTGCTTACCGACGTATGCCTTTTGGTTTATGTAATGCACCTGCGACTTTTCGAAGATGCATGGTAGCAATCTTCCACGACATGATTGAACAATGCATGGAAGTGTTCATGGACGATTTCTCAGTTTTTGGGGATTCGTTCACCACTTGTCTTTCTAACTTGGATAGAATGCTTGCTCGATGTGAAGAATCAAACCTAGTTCTGAATTGGGAGAAATGTCACTTCATGGTGAAAGAAGGCATAGTTCTTGGACACCGCATTTCAAAATCTGGAATTGAAGTTGACAAAGCAAAAGTTGAAACTATCTCAAAGCTTCCACCCCCTACTTCTGTGAAAGCCATCCGAAGTTTTCTAGGTCACGCCAGATTCTACCGTCGCTTTATTAAGGATTTCTCTAAGATCTCTCGACCTATGACTCATCTTCTCGAAAAAGATACTCCGTTTGACTTTACAGATGAATGTCTCAAAGCTTTCAACTACCTGAAGGATCAGCTAGTACATGCACCGATCATGGTTGCCCCCGATTGGAGTCTTCCATTTGAAATCATGTGCGACGCCAGTGATTTCGCTGTTGGAGCTGTACTGGGACAGCGGAAGGAGAAACACTTTCAACCAATATACTACGCCAGCAAAACACTCACAGATGCTCAAGAAAACTACACCATTACAGAAAAGGAGCTGCTTGCGGTAGTATTTGCTTTCGATAAATTTCGTTCTTATCTAATCTTGTCCAAAACTATTGTCTACACAGATCACTCCGCTTTGAAATACCTTTTCAAGAAGCAAGATGCTAAACACCGCCTTCTACGATGGATTCTACTCCTACAAGAATTTGATATTGAGATTAAAGATAAGAAAGGAGCAGAAAACGTCGTGGCCGATCATCTTAGCAGATTGGAAAATCCATCAATGGAGAAGTTGCACGAGAATGATATTCAAGATCAGTTCCCTGAAGAACAACTCATGACTATAGGAGGCTACCAACAAGGATCACAGTTCACACACAACCCTTGGTTTGCCGACTTCGCCGATTATCTGGTAGGAAACATCGTACCAAAAGGAATGCCAACCTCTCAGAAACGAAAATTCTTCCGAGATGTCAAGAACTATTATTGGAACGATCCTTATCTCTTTAAGGTTTGTCCCGATCAACTTATTCGAAGATGCGTCGATGGGAAGGAGGCAGAACTAATTCTACACCAGAGCCACCACGGACCTACTGGAGGACACCATGGCAACAAAATGACTGCACGAAAGGTTTATGATGCCGGCTTTTATTGGCCAACCATATTCCGAGACGCTTGCGACCTGGTGAAGCGCTGTGATATTTGCCAAAGGCAAGGCAATATCTCAGCCCGGAACGAAATGCCACTTACTAATATCCAGGCCGTGGAGATCTTTGATATCTGGGGATTAGATTTTATGGGACCATTCCCTAAATCTAACGGTAAAGAGTACATCTTAGTCGCAGTTGACTATGTCTCCAGGTGGACCGAAGCTCAAGCTTTTCCGACCAACGATTCAAAAGTAGTAACCCAGTTCCTCAAAAAGCTGTTCAGTCGATTTGGAACTCCGAGAGCTATAATCAGTGACCGTGGCACGCATTTCTGCAATACTCAATTCATGCGAGTGCTGCAGCAGTATGGTGTCACTCACAAAACTTCGACGGCTTACCATCCACAAAAAAATGGGCAAGCTGAAGCGACAAATCGAGTTTGAAAAGGATATTGGAATGAACTGTCGGAAATCACGGGCATAAGTGGGCCGAAAAATTAGACGATGCGTTGTGGGCATTCAGAACTGCCTACAAAACACCATTAGGAACCACATCGTATCGTCTAGTCTACAGAAAGGTGTGTCACCTTCCAATTGAGTTGGAATATCAGGCGTACTGGGCATTAAAACACTGCAACTTGGATATTTCAGCAGCTGGAGAACAACGGAGAATGCAATTGAATGAGTTAGCAGAGCTAAGGGACTAAGCGTACAACAGTTCGCTAAGCTTCAAGGAAAGAACTAAAAGGGTCCACGACGCTAAGTTAAAACCCTCTAGGTTCAAACAAGGAGATAAAGTGCTGCTCTTCAATTCGCGATTCAAGAAAATCTCCGAAAAATTCAAAAGTAGGTGGAGCGGACCATTCATAATCTCAAAGGTATTTCCCTATGGCGCAATCGAACTCGAGGCTCCAGAAGGTAATTTTAAGGTTAATGGTCATCGCTTAAAGCATTATGTTGAAGACTTTCCCATCAGGGAAGACGTCTTCATCTTTGAACCTCCATGAGTCTTCAAGAAAGGTACAAAGAGTCAAGCTAGAGACTCGTAAAACAAGCGCTCTTGGGAGGCACCCCAAGCTTATCTTTACATTTCTATCAAAATTTTACTTCTTAGTTTATTTTTATTAAGTATGATTATCTCTAACGAAATTTTAGGATTTGCTACTTATCTGACTACCAACTTCAAATATTAATCAGAGATAAGTTTTAAAAATGCAAATGCCAGAACTCTGATAACATAAATCTTTATAAAACATCTTCGCACTATCATCAGAACTCTGTGCATTTGTATTTATCATTTTATGCATTACCTGTTTATTTTGTTTGTTTCAGGATGGATAGCTCCAGTGACACCAGAGAGATCATAGCTGAAATACCACCGAGACGTCGTAGAGATCGCAGACGAGGACGTAGAGCATGCAGGACCATGCCCACTATTCGCGAGGAGGACCTTACTGATGTCCCGATCACTCATGAGGAGCCATCCGCTGAGAGACCCACATCACCTGCTCACCAGTCAGCTCCCATACCCACTCTTGAGTATGGGATTACACTAGCTGACCCGGTTGCAGTCTGGGCCCTCTTTCGGACACTCCACCTTCAGCATGACATCATGTCCACCCTCTGTGTGCATGTAGGGCTTCTGAGGCCTTCTGACTGTCCGTTCCATCTTGGTCCGGACCCAGGACCATCTCGCCCGCCCTGGTCATTCTTCCCTCCTGCTGGACCGTTCGCTGCTGGACCTTCCACTGCTCCACCTGCTGCTGTTGATCCTGCCATGTCATCATGGAGTGCATCAGCAGAGCCTTCACATACTGAGCAGTTGATTGCTGTGTTGGATGTCTTTAGCCCACCTCACGCTCATGCGTCTGCTGGCATTACTGAGCCGAGCATGGATACGATGGAGGAGCCTACACCATCACCCACCTCAGTCCTTGCTGCTGCTATTGCTGCCTTCGATCCTGACAGCGATGATCTACTTGATGACTTTTAGTTTATTTTATTTTATCTTATTTCAGTACTTAGATTTTTATAACTCTTTGTTATTTTTGAGATATGACGTTGTGTTGATGTTTATTGCAGAACTTAGCTTTTTGTGGAATGGATAATGTTACACGAGACTGGTCCTCCAATCCAGCAAATCACACACACCATTTCTACACTAATCTGGTCCTGTCCAGTAAACAGAATGGGGAGTATTTTAAACCTTTCTCCGTTTTTCATGATTCTATGTTTACTTAAGTTTATGTGTTATAATCTATGCCACATCCTAACTCACTAAGTGTGGGATTCCAGCCCAATTCAACACTTAGGAAACATTTTCTTACATGTTCAAACTCTAAGTGTGAGATTTTAGTCGTAAAATCTCAACTCAAGAGAACATTAAGGACAATGTTCCTCTAAGTGTGGGATGGTAGGTATGGAATACCTTGGATAAACGATTTTTATGTCTACATGGTATATCTCAGAAAATGTTCCCTAAAATTTTTCAAAAATATTTTTCAATAAAACTAAAATATGAGCTAAATCTTGCGATTAAACTCTAAAATTTTTGAGTTTTGGTATGCCTGAAAGAAATCATTTTCAAAATATGAGGAAAATATTTCAAAAACCGAAGGAAATTAAGGTAGAAATTTCCTAAGCAAGAAACGACAATCTAAGAGGGGCATCGCATGACTAGGCACATACAAACCAAATTTGCAGTGAGGTTTTGAGCCTTAAAAGCATTCATTTTTAATGCTACATTGTTCATTTCTTGTGTGTGCCGATGCATGTATCTCTGAATTAGAACTTGCTCTTGACATACGCTTCGAGATCACATTGGTGTGTACCGTACGCGGTATAGGCGCAATTAGATGACCTTGACATTCCTTAGGATTTGAACCCCTTTTCAGCCTTCTCTTTCAAGCCCAAAACCCTTCCGATACTCATTTTTAGTATCGATGATCCGCTTAGAAAACCCCGTCGAGCCTAAACCTTTTCATTTCTTCAAAAAAAAAAAAAAACCCTAATCACAAAACCCATTTTCCCAAAATTCCCAAAACCTTATCTTAGAATTTCTGAGGTTATGAAAAACATCTTGAAGAATATCTAACTCGATTATCCTACTCGTTCGTGTTCTCCAAAAAGAATCAAACCTCTCTAAAAGTGCGGGAAAATTAGCACAAGAGAGACAAGAGAACAACGGTGCGGGAAAATTAGCACCTGAAGAAAAGACTCGAATTGATCAAAATAAGAGAATGGATTTCTGAAGAAGAAAAGAAAGTAAAAAGCAGAAAAAAAAAGAAGAAGAAAGAAAAGAAAAGAAAAAAGAAAAGAAAATAAAGATCAAAAGGCTTCAAAGTATCAACCATTAAAGGGAGATCCGATGGAAGACGAGTAGCTACTTCATCCTCTACAAATAAGTTTTTCATGATTCTTGGAAAGCCTAAGATAAGCAACACCCTTACAAACCAAAAATTCCCTTATCCATACCCCTTAACCCTCACAAAACATTACAACCCCCGAATGTCTTGGGATAATTAGCGCCGTTCTCACCTAAGTAGTGGAGATCCGATTCTCGATCAAGCCTATGATGATGAGTACTGCATGACTGGCTTTATGAGCGATTTCGTTTGAACTAGATTGATAGGAAACCCGATACACTATTGAGTGAATTGAGTGACCACCTTATGTGAGATCGCCTAGACATGTATACTCCGAGATCACGAGAGTTGGAAGTATGCCTATGAGAATCGCTTCTTGTTTCCGAAAGGATCATCTTACTTTTCCTTGGTTTCCTGAAACTATCTACTCATACGAGAAAACGGTGACCGACGGGGATGTCATAACTCTCCTCTAAAACCTGTTTTAAAAATGTTTCCAAAGGGGATGTTGATGAGTGTTGCTTGAGAACAAGCAACGTCTAAGTGTGGGATACTTGATGTGACCCAAAAAGTCATGTTTTTAAGGACATATTTCCACACTTTTTGGACTATTCTTTGGTGAAAACATTTCAAAACCATCATTATTTACCAAAAATCACCAAGGTAGTCTAAATATAGATGTTGCTGCAAAAATCGGTTAAAACGTCCAAATAACACGCAAACCGAGGCAAAACAATCACCTTAAATTTTCCGTTCTCAATATTCTTATGGAAATAGAGCTTAATTCATATTTTATGATTCCATAGGAAAATCCAAGACCGGAGGTGAAAGAATCAGAAGAAACGGACGAAAGACGGAGAAGATACAAAGTCTGGAAGCTCGCCGATCGTCATCCGGAACACGCAAAAGTCAAACACTTCCAAATTTGGCAAACTCAGTGTCATTAGAAGCGTAACGGAAAAACGAAGCCAACGGAGCAAGAATCAAGCAAATCGGAGCCCAAACGAAGAAGATACGGACGAACCAAGCAACCGAGAAACAAGCGGAGGCCAAACCAAGCACCAACCCCCCTGCCCACCTAGGTGCCGTATACGGTACCCTAGGTGCCGTATACGGTACCCTAGGTGCCGTATACGGCCCTTAGGGTGCCGTATACGGGGCCTGGTGGCTTGTGAGGTGCCGTTTGCCCCTTGGTCCGATGGTCCCGTATGCAGCTTGGATGCTTGTATTTCATGCTTTAAGGCTTGTACCAAGATCAACTAGCTTCTTCTATAAATACCTCATTCATTCCACCATTTCAAAACACACCTTACACCTCTCATCTCATTTTCTTTCTCTCTCTAAAACTTCTCTCTAGAATTAGGTTAGCATTCTCTCTCTAGCACTACTCTTAGGAGTTAGAGGAGAATTAGTAGGTTAGAGTAGAAGCTCTCAGTAGCTTTTGTACGGAGTTACTCCGAGACTTCAGATTTGTGAAGATTTGTCTGTATTACCTTCTTATTCAGGTTTAATACAATCTCTCGCATTTATTCTTTTAATTATGCTTTCTTATCATGCATGCTTAGGAATGAATGCTAGAATTATGCTAGGCTAGACAAATCATTGTTTGTTGTGATGTATGCAATGTTAGGATAGTTATGATATAATATACAATTGGGGATGACACCATTATGAAACAACGGAGGTAACGTTATACGGCTTTCATTTGTATAGCGCCGGAATCATCACGAATGTGTGTAGTACGGAATGTGGAAGCTATGAAAGTCGTGGGCACAATCCGTTATAGAAATAATGATTCCCAATTATAAACATACTGTTACTCTGTCTGTGTAGGTTTAAAACTGTTTACGAACTTATAAGCTGAACTTCTACCTGTTTATCTATCCAACTTATGCTGTGGTTTGTATCCTCCTCCCTAGAACCTGGCCAATTGCTAGAAGTAGGATTGCCAACTATTCTGTGTATGATGATCAAAGAACTCAACATGGTCGCTGTTCCCTTGATTGAAACATATCCGAGGGACACGAAGCATAGGATTAGAGATAGATTAGGTTCACGCTTGTTTGTTGTGTATCTTTGGGACAACTTCCGGGATACCCATGATTTAATTATTAGGTCAGTTAATGTGATGACTAGTGTTTCGTCCTATTGCATGTTCTTGTTTGATTGTTGCTTAGGTACTGCATGCTAGACACACGCAAACATTATCACTGCCCTGCTAATTAGATTTTCATAAACATAATAAACATAATACAGATAGGTTAATATGCATGTAATAGTTGTGATGATTGTATGATTAATGATGAACAATTCAGCTGACCGCTAGACAGATTATCCCAACCGGTTCCGCGGGTTAAACCCTGTTCATGTTATTGTTCAATGAACAATTCATGCCATGATACTAACGTCCTCCAGATGTCTGTAAATGGTGTAACACCCAGTCTTCGGGTCTAGTAGTAAATTAATATTTTCTGACTGTGAATTATTATTTAATGTGTCAGAAAATAGTTCTGTTGTATTATTTGGAATTAAATGGAGAAAAGAGTCGAATAATTTATTGTGACTAATAAATTATTATTTGTTTTAATTTAATTCAGTTGACGGTAAAATAAAATAATGTTTCCCCGCAAATGGTTTTTAAGTTCCAGACAATGATAAGTACGGGGGACAAAACTAGTACACATATTATCTAATATATGTGTAAAAGTACGTACGAAATATCAGAAACATTCCAGTGAGTTCGTGAGAGCGAGAGAAGGGTTTCAAAACCCTAATTCATCATCAATCATCAAAGTTTTTGGAATTAAATCACACTGTCTTCCCCTGTTCTTGGTTTAGTCGTACGTATCAAACCACAGGGACAATATTAAACTCTTGAAACAAGGTTTGAGGTGAAATTGAAGCTTTAGAACTATGGAGTAAGCTTCAAAATCGTGATTTGAGCATTCCATCATCATCATAAACACTTTGTAAGTTCTAATTCTTTGATTCTATAAACCCTAGAAAATGGGTTTTGGTGTATTTGATTTAATTAGTATGATTAAGTTAAAATTGAAGCTTGAATTGCTTGTAGGATTGTTAATTGATGATTACTATATGATTATAAGCTAAACCCTAGCATAAAGTTGATTAATTCCATATATGATCATAGATGGTTTATGGGTTTAGTTGATAATCCATGAATTAAAGCTTGTAATGATCATATAATGCTTGGTTAATGTTAAAATCATGATTTTAGGTGAAGCCTAATGTAAAAGTGGAGAATTTAATATGAACTTATGAATAAAGTTCATGGGTTTAGTTGATTATGCTAAAATCAAAGCTTGTAAGCTTATGTTATTAGAGTGTAATTGATAATTGTTGTTAATAATGATAATTGAGATTATTGAAGCTAACATGAGTAAATTGAATTAGTGTTCATAAGGGTTTTAATAAATCCTTGATGTTGAAAGTCAATGATCTTGTTGTTGGTGTAATTATGTTAGCTAACGATGATTAATATGAATTAAGATGATAATATGATCTTAAGGATTATGATTTGATAAATGATTATGGAATTTTGATGTTTGAGATGATTATCCATAATCTTGGCATGATGTTATATTCATATTAAGATAAGTGACTAATTTGTGTATCCTGTTGTATTCTCAGATGTGCAGAAGGCTCAGTTGTCACACCCCCAATTTCATGCTTTGCGGAAGCGACTGTTTTGGGGCGTGACTAATCAATAATCAAATCCACCAAAGTACAAGCAAACGACTCTAAATGAGACGTGTTGAAAATACATTACATTACATTAGTTTCCAAAAGTAGTACAAAGTTTAAGTCATAAGTTTGAAACATAGTAGTGAGTTCGCAAAATGATTTCAGAAGATTTTAATACAGAACCATTATACAAAATATAATGTAAGAAAATCTTCATGTCTAAATGGATGCATGCGACTCGTGATAGGTAGCTTATCCTGTAGGCCATTCCTAATATTGATGAGCACCTGAGAACACAACACTAAAAGGTCAGCTATAAAGCTGGTGAATCTCACAGGTTTAAATAAACATTGATGTGATCAACATGATTATCCGACGATAATTTAAACAGTGTAAACCGATCAATGAATAACAATGTACCAAACCATGATAAACAATGTAACCGAACAATGATTAACCCATTAGGGTTACCGACCAATGATTAAACCAATTAAGGTTTCCGAACAATGATTTACCGATAATGACATCTACGGAAAACATAAAAGATAAAAGATATCAAGCAACAAGTAATATCTATCCATGTAAACAGTGTAAAGCAATTAGGTCATTAATGAATGACCATACCAGTGTTGAGCAAGTCAATGAGTCTAGGGTTCTGGTCGTCATCCCTACCTCTGAGTACGTAGGCTCTTCCTCGAGCAGGGCCGATGTTCTTGTCCTTTAAGTTTGGACAGTCACTTCTGAAGTGACCTACAGTTCCACATTCGAAACAAGCTCTCGTTCGGCAATCCTTAGCAGAATGACCATAACGCTGGCACTTGTCACAGGGGGTACCACAAGGCCCGTCATGGTGACGTTTACACTTTGAGCAGTAGGGTTTGGTTCCAGTGTACTCTCTCTTGTTTTCAGACCCAGAGGTGTTGGCCTTGATGGTTGCAGGCTTTTTGGTAGCCGGACTTTGATTATCAGGGTTTCCCTCAGGTTTTCTCTTGTTATCACTAGGGTGGTTTACAGTACTCTTGACAACAGACGTTCCTTGGCGAACGATCTGTGCCATCAGCTTATGTGCCATGCGCACAGTACCATGAAATGTAGGAGAGTTGGATGAAGTAACCATCCCTTGAATCTGTGGAGGAAGTCCCCAGACATAGCGCTCAATTCGCTTTGATTCTGTATCTACCATAGATGGACACAGGTGCGCCAACTGATTGAATCGAGAAGTGTAGCTGGCAATATCGTTCCCTTGAGTGGAGAGATTCCAGAATTCCGCCTCAAGCTGTTGAATCTCATCCCTAGGACAATACTCATCCTTGAGCATTTTCTTCAGCTCATCCCAGGGAGTTTCCAGAGCTAGGTCTTGGCCTATGGAGTCAGCATAAGTGTTCCACCATGTCAGAGCATCGTCCATGAAAGTGTAGGTGGAGAACTTGGCCTTACAGTTCTCAGGGCAACTGCAGATGCGAAAGACTGCCTCTGTCTTCTCCATCCATCGCAACAGCCCAATGGCACCTTCTGTGCCTTTGAAGCTCAAAGGATTGCAGTTAATGAAGTCTTTGTAGGTGCAGGGTTTCACTACAGGGGCATTTGGTGGTGTTTCAGCGCCGCTGGATCGTTGTCGCTCAGCACTTACTGCGTCAGCAACCAGTCGATCGACCTGAGCTTGAGTGAATTGGCGACGTGGAGGCATGTTCCTTCAATGAAGATAAGGGACATGTCAGAGTTTCGTATAAGAATATGATTATCGTAGTTGCATATATAACAGTAATATATTACAACACAAATGACAATCAACTGCGTAGAATAAAGAAGATTGTAATCATTTAACATGCGAGTTCAAATGATTACGAGGATTAAGGTTTACAAAAGTGAAAAGGGATATTACATCCGAACATGTATCAGCAGTTATGCGAAATGTGATAAGGGGTAGGAAAGAATTTGTACTTAGAGAAATATTGGATTTGAAAGTTAAAACTGATAGGTGAACGAAGGATGGTCCTCTGATGACCAGTTGGTGTAGAATAAGGTATTGAAATGTTCAATTCTACCTAGGGTAAGCCTAATTCGAAGAGATGACCCTCTAAGCGTAGGCACATCCCGGTACTATTTTCCTGACTCGATCAACTTACCATAGGCAAATTCTAAAATGTATCTAATCATTGATTATGTTAACAATTATCTGAGGCGTATTAGTATCCATACTATATAATAGCCTAATTGTATAAACCATATATACATATCGTCCACCTAGTCGTGTCTAGCATAAAACAATTATGAGTCCCGGTTCTCTCGTGATCAGAGTCAACTAATGCATTCCTGTTCAACATAACCCCTTTCAGATCTTACATCATCCTCATTTAATTGTACATAGTTGATCAGGCTATGTTAAATTAAACTCGTATGACGAAATCCCTGAACCAGTTATATCTAATGAGGAATACTGCCTAACGGTCATAGTCTAGGCCCACTAAATGCAACCTAGTTCGCTATAACCTTAGGCTCTGATACCAATCTGTCACACCCCCAATTTCATGCTTTGCGGAAGCGACTGTTTTGGGGCGTGACTAATCAATAATCAAATCCACCAAAGTACAAGCAAACGACTCTAAATGAGACGTGTTGAAAATACATTACATTACATTAGTTTCCAAAAGTAGTACAAAGTTTAAGTCATAAGTTTGAAACATAGTAGTGAGTTCGCAAAATGATTTCAGAAGATTTTAATACATAACCATTATACAAAATATAATGTAAGAAAATCTTCATGTCTAAATGGATGCATGCGACTCGTGATAGGTAGCTTATCCTGTAGGCCATTCCTAATATTGATGAGCACCTGAGAACACAACACTAAAAGGTCAGCTATAAAGCTGGTGAATCTCACAGGTTTAAATAAACATTGATGTGATCAACATGATTATCCGACGATAATTTAAACAGTGTAAACCGATCAATGAATAACAATGTACCAAACCATGATAAACAATGTAACCGAACAATGATTAACCCATTAGGGTTACCGACCAATGATTAAACCAATTAAGGTTTCCGAACAATGATTTACCGATAATGACATTTGTATTGCACTGAGCTATGATTCAAAGCCTAACCCGATCTTTGCCTCCCGATTTGGTGACACACCCAGAACAATTACTAAAGTGCCCGTTTTTAACTTGGTTGTAGCTAGCAACCCGGACGGGGACGTCACTCCCATGATAGTACTATCCTTTAGTAACCGCGCCTTATTAAGTTAATGAATCATACACTGTTGAGGACTTTTACCGAATTAAAACACTCGTGCATATACCGAACAATGAAAATCAAGACCGACAATGATAACCGAACCATGTACCAAAATGGTAAACCGAATACAAGTAACAATGCAGTTAATTAAGTTAACAACTAAATTAACTAACCGAATAACAGTGATCACGAAAATAATTTGTGTTGCATCTCCCCCAATTATTAAAACATGTAAACATTGAAAATGGGGCCGTGAGACTCACCTGAGTCAATCCGAGCAAATGAATATATTCGACGTGGAATAGACAATCCCTGAAATCCCTTAGAGTCCTAAACACGCGAGATTCTAATGAGTAAATGGATTATCCAATGTATTGTTTAAATGTTTATGTTTGAGTTTACAAAATTTGGTATGAGTATGAAAACGGTAATCTGCCATTTTCGGCCCCTAAACGACCCCGGATGGCCTAAAACTGACAAGGCTAAGGTACTTAGCTTTGATCATTGGGTTGTTTTTGAATGACCGAGCGAATTTGAGCCCAATCCGTTTTAATAAAATTTTCATCGAGAAGCTACCCTAAAATATGTTGTAAAATCGTCGACGTTTTCGAAAATTTACATGTTATGTTTTAGCTATAATTCGCAGGGCTAGTTTATTGATCCGTTGGATCATGAAATATATAGGGGGAATCCGCCGGATTCACTTGAATCCGCCGGATTGGTGACATATGGTGGGAATACGGCGTATTCGTCTGAATACGCCGTATTCATGAAAAATAGAGGGAATACGCCGTATTCATTTGAATACGACCGTATTCATGAAAAATAGAGGGAATACGCCGTATTCCCTTGAATACGCCGTGTTCATGTTTTCTGGGCGGGAATACGCCGTATTCCCTTGAATACGCCGTATTCCAAGGTCTGGTTCGACTCTGTTCGTTCCAAAATTCACTCAAACCCATTTTAAAACCATTTTTGCATACAATAACTTAATACAAAGCTAATACATGTAATATAAAGTATTATAAACAGAAAATTAACGAAATTTGATGAAAGTTCTTACTTAGAAAAATTGGAACCGTGAATGGAGATGACGAGTACTACGATGATGATGATGATCCGATTATGAAGAAAAGATGATGATTATGATGTTGTGGTGTTGTTATTGTTGTTGTTTTGATGATAGAAATCGAGAGAGAGTTGAGAGCCGAGAGAGATAGAGAATGAGTCGAGTGTGCGGGTGTGTGTATCAAATAATTGAGGTCGGGTAATAATACCGGCCTCAATTATTGAGGTAGGTGGTGTTTTCTGACCCGTGTTCGCATACCCGATCGTTATGTAGTATAATGTTTTAAAATGATAATTTTCTAAAAATAGATTCGTATAAGCTTTTAATTGAAATATTTTATAAAACTGTTTTCTCGGATGTTTAAAATTGTAACTTTGTTTTACCTAAAATGTACGGATAGTTTTCTGTATCTAAACTGTATTTAAATTTCAAACGGATTATGTAATTATTATCCTTAATAATAATACTTGATTTAAAAATGTTTTTCGCTCACTTTCATTTTGAGTTTCTACGTTTTGTTAAATTTGGTATTCGCGATTATTTAAATAATCGTTTCGGTTTATATATATACATATATATATATATATATATATATATATATATATATATAATACTTGAATGCTTAAGTGTTAACACGTATGTAATACGTGATTTAAAAGTTTAAATTGGCCCTTAATTTTGGCCCTTTTTGACCGGGTGTCACATCAGTGATATTAGACTACTGAGTGGATGGCTGAGGTATTCGGTGAGTGGATCTCTAATCCTCAGCGTAACTTGGTTGTAACAAGTTTGGTTACAACAAGTAACGTGTTATTACTTTATTAGTTGCATTGATAATTATGTTGATAGTAATAATACGGTTGATTTGTTGACTAGTTGAATATGTGACTTGTTGATTACGTGATCACTTGAATTAATTGGCCTTCGGGCATCAATTGTTAATGAGGCAACGAGTTGTTGAGCTGTTGGTTGGGCTAGTTGGTTATCCAAAGTTTAACACACCTCCTGTGTTAGTTGAAGATAATCACTAGCTATCGGTCTCGTCCGTATGGCCATACGGATAGGTTGGATAAGTGTTCTTGGGGAGCCACCCGGGTTTATGGTTATCCCCAGAGCCGCCGATCCTCATTATGGTGTTGTTGATTAGTTGATGAGTTGTATTGTGTACTTGATTATTTAGTGTTAAGTGTTGTACACAAAGTTGTTGAGCTAAGTTATGCTGTTGATTAGTTATCTGCTCACTTAGCGTTATGCTAATCCCCCACATTATCCCTTCTTGCAGGTTTTACATATAATTTGGGTGGGCAAGAAGTTGGACTAACAGGAATGTTTGACTACGAGGCTCTACTCTGATAGTTGATTTTTATAAAATAATGTTTCATCATGTTTTTATATAACACCTCGGTTGAAGAAATTATAGTTTTGAAAAGGTTGAATTTTATATGTTGTTACAATGAAGTAAATTATGACTATGTATTTGGACTTACGCTTCCGATTTACTATATTTAAATAGGTATAAATGAGGGGTGTTATAAATGGGGACCTGGATTAGAGGATAGTTGTCAGTTGAATTGGTCTGTGCATTTGGGAGAACTTCCGGTGTACTGGACATTCTATAACTGCTATCCATGTGACATATTATATATCTGATTGCGGACAACTCTACGTTAGGTATATAGTAGGATCGTAGCTGTAGCTCATTAAGAAATATAGGAATATCTAGTGAGTAATCTGGAACCCTCATTGATATAACGGAAAAGCTGTAAAACGCCCGAGTATCCGGTGTAGCGTTAACATAAATACGTGGGAAACCGAGTAAAGGTCGTAGGCATAATACTTTATCTACCAATTAAGTTTCTATGACCTCACCGGATTAATCATCACACCTAGTAACCTTATCCCTCATAACTATCCATCCAAATAACATTGCCGAAGTCACAGCAAACATATTCCTTATCTTGATTTCTCTGCGTTCTCCGTACAAACCCCTGTCTTTAATTTAGTTTTTAATTTTAGTAATTAGATTAGAAAACCAACCAACCTATCAAAAAGTTTTAAAAATTCCAGCTAAATTGCAAAAGATAATTAATCCTCCTAGATTCTCATGCCCGTTGTAGTTTGAAGAACGACACCTGAGTCATACATACCGCTTACTGCCCTTTAGGTCTTTAGGTTGTATCAAAACTTAGGATACCCAGCATAATAAATATAAAACACACTGTCCGAGCGCCCTTGCCGGAAGGTTCAACGACCGGAGTAAAATCCGACCGACCGTTGGGGTGCACGACAGAATTCACTCAACAATTTTGTTGACTTTTTACTATGTTTTTCAGAGAATTAGCAACTCAGGTAGGTGTGCATGCATTTGGAACGACGACACCCGAGAAATATTAGGATGCCACTTTTTGGAAACGAACGGATTTCTTTCGTATAACTAATACAATTTAGTAATACTTACGAAATCCCCTTTTGATATTGTATTTACAACTACGTTTGTGTTTTGTCAACTCTACTACTTTTACGAATCTGACAATTCGCAACTTTTGTAACAACTATTTATTAATGTCATCTTAATTACTGTTCTGCAATAATTATACGCTATGATGCATGAAAGTCCAATGCTTACGTCACGACCCCACCGCAATCACAGAACACTTCCGCTAAACACACTAAAATCAGGTATTACCGTTTTGGGGGTGTGACAGAACCTTAGAAAACAGGTGTCGTCTCGCCTTAGAAATTGTAGAGGTAGTGACAAATGAGATCGGAGCTGACAAAGTAGGTATAAGGCTATCCCCATTTGCCGCTTACATGGAGAGTAGTGACTCTAACCCTGAAGCCTTAGGACTTTATATGACTAATGCACTTAATAAGTATATTATCGTTTATCTCCATGTGGTTGAGCCGAGAATGGTGGAACTAGGGGGACATTTTTGAAACTCCGTATAGTAGTCTTCCGATGAAGAAAGCTTTCAAGGGTACATTCATTAGCGCTGGTGGTTATAAGAAAAATGATGGAAACAATGCTATAGCTGATGGGCATGCGGACTTGGTTGCATACGGGCGGCTTTTTTTGGTGAATCCAGATTTGCCTAGGCGGTTTGAACTTGATGCGGAACTTAACAAGTATAATAGGGATACTTTTTATATCCCAGATTCACACGTTGGGTACACTGATTATCCATTTCTTGAGGTGTGATACGGGTATAATTTGATTAGGACACCATTGTGGAGTTGTTGTGAATAAAGGGACGAGATTAAACGCCTGTAATAAAGTCTGAAGTCACA
This sequence comes from Helichrysum umbraculigerum, assembly GCA_949592205.1. Lineage (NCBI taxonomy): Eukaryota > Viridiplantae > Streptophyta > Magnoliopsida > Asterales > Asteraceae > Helichrysum > Helichrysum umbraculigerum. The sequence continues at coordinate 379,376,251 of CATIUR010000001.1, read as the reverse complement.
GGAGTTTATTGAATTGATATATAGAAGTACACGGTTTTAAAAGTTAATTTGTATTGAGTATGTATCCCTAGCTAAGATTATTTTGTATCAACTTGTGCATTTATTTGATGTGGTGTTTTCATTGTTATTTCTTTTTTCTCTTTTTTCTTTTGTTAATCTTATAAAAATTTCATGAGAGTTATATAGAAGGGAAAGGATTAGTATATGGAGATGCATTTAATATATTATTTAATTATAGATTTGTATAAAACATATTAAATACAAAATATCAAGTTTGGGTGAAATTTATATATGGGAAAATAAGGGGATAAGGGTGTTAGAGTAAACTAGAGGGGATATAGTTGTCAAGTTAGGTTGCTTTAGGGTGAAGAATGTAAAATTACTGAGTGTGTGTGGAACAAATTGTGAGTAGAGGGAGAAGAGGAGGAGGATCACAATTGAGCTAGGGTTGTATTAGATTGATGTTTCTAATGCCTTATTCATCATTATCAAAGTATAAACAGCCCATTAATCCTTTTGATGTTGTTGTGATTTTAGTATGAACCCTAGATTATCTAATTTGGGGGACAAAGGGTTAATGGATCTAGGGATGTTGTTTACTTATTATTGAGTAGCAAGTAAACTTATTTTGATGTAAAAAGAGCTAAGTTAATAGAATTATGAATACTTGATAAGTATATGTACGAAGAGATTTTATTATAAGAATTTTGTAGATTGTTATTGTTAAAAAGGAGAATTTAACACTTAAACAGTATATGTATTTTAAAGAGAAAGAGTATTAGTTGCTAGTTTTGGATTTTGAGTGTCATGAGATATAACATTGTAACCAAAGCATTCCTTTACAATCATGCTCTAACTTGTTGGAAGCCCTCTTTTGAGCCGGTGGACTTGCTACTCTGCTAGTAGTAAGTAATTCCTTTACAATCATGCTCTAACTTGTTGGAAGCCCTCTTTTGAAAATAAACATTTTTGTCTATGGTTGTGGATGTTTATGAAGGTAAGTTGTATTTTGAGTTGTAATGGAAGTGTGCTTATAAATTGAAGTTGTGATGTTGAATAATTATTGTCTTGTGAATGTAAATTACTTTACATATGGTCAAAATATAGTCTCATGAGTATTTTGGGTGTAATTGACACTTTCGTGCATTTGTTATTTCAAATGTTGTTTGGTATGTGGTGATTTTTACATTTGAGTCAACTACATAAACGTGTTGAATGGGTCGAAGTTTGGATTTGATGAGCTTTAGATTTTTCGAGAATTTATTATGGGTATATGGACGTCTAGGTTATGATGTAGTTGACTAAAAGCAATGTTTTTAAAACCGGTTAGACCGGTCCGGTTGGACTGGTCGAACCGGAATTTTTAGGAATTTCGGCCGGTTGAAAACCGGTTTTGAAGCAAGTTTGACCAGTCAACTAACCGTGGTCCAACCGGGAATCGGCCGGTTGAACCGGAAACTGGACCGATTTTTAATTTTTTTTTACTTTTTAGGCTGGTTTTGGACTGGTTTGGACCGGCGGTCCAACCGGTTAAACCGGAACCGAACCCCTCGCCGGTCCGATTCAAATTCCAGTTTTAAAAACGTTGGCTAAAAGTGGTCAAATTGCTTTTGCAAATGTTGAGTTTTGGGTGTTAAAAATCTATTGTCAAATTGTTATTCAAAAATTAAGATTTGGTGATTCTGGTGATTATTTGACGGGTACCCAATGTACCCGGTGGGTAATCATAGTATCCGGCGAGTACTAGTGTCTCAAAGGGGTAAAGCCTTTGTAATTTTGGACATAGATTTTATTGGTATTGGCTACCTGGCGAGTACCCTACTAATTTTTGGAAAATGCTATGTCAAGTCCAAATTAGATCTTTCAAGTTATTTATCGGTTTTAAAGACATGTATTTGAGTTATGCGACAATGTTTGAGTATTTATATGTTTAAAAAAATGAGGCATTTCACGGATGGCTAATAAAGATGTCAAAGTCAACGCTACAACAAAAATGTCTATTCTTCACATATTTTTCTTCACATAATTTAAAAATGTGAACTTTTTTATTATGTTCTTCACTCTTATATGTGTCGAAAATCTCTACATTATTAAGTGTGAAGAAATTGAATAAATCATAATATAGTTCACATTTATAATAGTGGGAAAAAAATCACACTTGTAAGTGTGAACAAAGGTAAAAAAAATTCACACTTAAAAGAGTATAATTATTTTGTGACACTCAATTTCTTCACCCTTCTTCTTGTGTGAAGAAACTAGGTGTAACAAATGATTTTCAAATTTATAAGTGTGAACAAGTTTGAATTTATTCATATTCGTAAGTGTGAACATTTTATTCCCACAATTATAAACGTCAAGATTGTATATTTCTTCACGCTTATTATTTTGATTACTTTATACACATTAATAAGTGTGAAAAACTTGATTATATACTTCACATTTTTTTAAAACGTGAAGAAAATGGTGTGAACAATAATGAATTATAATTACAAAGTAGGCTTTATAGAATGGCCTATGGGCCAGGACTAGACTAAAACAATATTACATATAATACAAGTATATACGTATGCTAACATCCCCAGCAGTTTTATCAGGAGGAGATGTCCGGACGTTCAAACTGGATCGAAAGTCTACAAAGAGTGTGGTCGGGAGTCTCTTCGTGAAGATATCTGCATACTGTGAATGGGAAGGGACGTGAAGAACTCGAACGTTACCCAGAGCAACCTGATCGCGAACAAAGTGAATGTCAATCTCTATGTGTTTCGTCCGCTGGTGCTGAATAGGGTTGGAAGTCATATATACCGAGCTAATGTTATCGCAGTAGACAATAGTAGCCTTAGTAGGAGATGAGTGTAGCTTTAGGAGGAGGTTGCGAAGCCAACATGTTTCAACAACATTAGCTAATTCGGCTTCTGCACTAGATCGTGATATAACATGCTGGCACTTAAAAGACTAAGAGAGAAGGTTGTCGCCAAGGAACACACAATATCAACAGGTTGAGCGTCGTGTAAGCATCAAAAGGTTGAGCGTCGTGTAGTCGGGCATCCTCCCCAATCAGCATCAAAATATGCCATTAGTGGATGACATGTAAATCTGTAGGCCATGATCAAGAGTGCCACGGATATAAGATTTGATATTGGAATCGTGAAACTATTATTTTGGTATGTTTCAACATGGGAAACACCCCAAAAGAATAGATCAATCGATATATTAATATTAAATTAATGTAATAGATAAAAATGATGGCTGGGAGAATAAATAATGAAGAAGAATTGGTGGTGAAGGTGTCTTGGTCGGCCGTCAATGGTAGGGTGGGATTGGAGAGAGTTTTGGTCAACCAAAAAGAAAGGCAATATTGAAGAAATTTGAGGGGATTTGGTAGAGATTTAGATAGGTAAAGGAAAATAGGTCCAAGGAATTTAATGCTCTGATATTATGTAGGTTGATTATTTTTCCAATGAATCATAATGTTGCATTACATCGAAATATATAATTATAAAGTAGACTTTAATGGGCTACTTATAGAAGGGCTTGTGGCCCAGGACTAGACTAAAACAATATTGCATATAATACAAGTATATACGTATGCTAACACAATCAACATATTTGTTGTAGTACAAGGTCTAAACGTCCACGAACAACAAATTAATAAACGCATTAAGGTGTCTTTTTTTGCACTATGATGTAAAGAGTGTATGAATGACAAATATAATTTTGTGTTATATTATATTTAATGCAAGAGTAAACACCATTCACATCAAAATATATATATATATATATATATATATATATGTATATGTATATATAGGATTGGGATCAAGGGGGAAGGGTTTTTAGATGGAGAAGGTGGAGAAGCAATCTAGGCCATTAGATGATTGATTCAATGGTTTAGATTAGTCAATGGATTTGCTGAGTAAAAATTAGGCAACAGGGGCAATTTTGTCTATTACTTAGGTTCACTTAAAAAAGGAAATTAAATCACATTTACTATTGAAAATTAAAACTGATCGTGTAGCATGGAGAACATAACCGATTCAAACTCCTTCTCTTCCACACCCATCGTTGATCCAGTAAACATTAAACCCTAATTGTGATTTCGCAAGAGATACTATGAAACTACGCAACACGATTATTCCGATTTTTTTGATTTGGCATTTGAAACGACTGAATCAATCCTTGATTCGAGGCCATTCAGGTTTTGATCATTAGGGAAAATGGCTACGACAAAAAAACAGAAACAATCGACCATGAAAGGTAAAATTTCTCATCTATCTAGTTTGGTTTATGTGTTTTGATGTTTTTTCTGGAAGGGTGATTCGAAATTTAGGTTTTATGTTTTCTAAAAAGTGGGTGGAGACCAATGGTTTGCGAGTAATTGGTGGTTTGTTGCAGGGGGTTTTGCGAGTCTTGGTGAATCATTAGTGTATTTTTTTTCTAGTATGGTAATGGTGGTGCGATTGCATTTTTTGTGTTGATTGGTTATGGATTAGTTAGGTAAATTTGGGGGTTGCAAAAAATTATTCTGATTCAATGTTTTAGTTTGTAATTGTGTAGAGAATTGATAAAAATGGCGAAAGTAGGTTGTACCGGACAGGTGTGTATTATGTGGTTGTTTGACTATTATAAATCCAAGATGCCTAACGAATGAATCAATGTGTTACTCTACTTAAGAAAAAATGTGAAAATCACTGAGTTAGTATGTTGCATCACTGAATCAATGTGCTATGGCTATATTGTCATGGTATGGTAATGCCTACGTGATGTTTAGGCATGGTTGCGGCATGATAGTGTAATTATGTTGAACCATAGTTGTCAAAGCTAGGGAGTTTGGTGTTGTCATCGACTAATGAAGCTATTCTATAATACGTGGATCAATTAATTAATTCGCTGACTCCCAAATTTAATGGAATGTGATTGAATGTTTAATTAGATTTTATAAAAATTTTGGTTGTATGATTTCTGGAAGCATAAAACTTTGTCACAAGAATCTTAGTTATTTGAAATTTGAGTTGTAAATAAAAGGTGTCTATTGTGCGCTTTAATTAGGTAGCCGCGTAAAAGATGCCAAAAAGTGACTGAATCAATGTGTTACGTAATCAGATTGTGAAAATCACTGAGTCAGTATGTTGAATTACTGAATCATTGTGATGTGGCTGTTTGGAATTTTTTTTTTTTTGGTAATTATTACGTACACTATAGCTAATGATGCAGCGTGCTTTTTTAAAGGATGAATCATATTATAACCATGGCTGAATCATACTATATGAATCGATTTATGATGAAACGGAAGCATATTTCCCAAAGCTACCGAGTTTGTTGGTGTAATTAACTCTTAAATGTTTTGTGTGGCTTCTTCTTATGTTTGATTTATTGTTTATATGTTTCAGGCAGGGACAAAATGAATGCTTATGCATCAGATGATGAACCAAGTACTTCAACGTGGTCCGTGATTCAGGTGGACTTTCCTGTTGAAATGACGTATACACAGGTTGTTGAAAATGATGAGTACGCAAGCATGCTAGAAAGATCACTGAATCGTGTTAGAAACAAGCATGTAGGTGAAGATGGTAAATCTACTATGGTTTCGGATAATATAATGCTTAGTTCAGATCGAACCAACCGAACACCGAACCAAGTAACAAATGAGAGGGTACAAGAGTGTATTTCTGAACTACAAAAAAAACGGGTCAATGTTACTCGTCAAGAGCAACCTTTGTCGACGGAAAAAAAGACACCGATGCGAAGTAATGAGAAAGAAGAAGTTGCTGTTGACGTCGATCCTATTTCTGTTGTCTATCCCCGAGGTCTGAATGAAATTCATGCGGAAAAGCTGAAAGGGAAAAGACACACAAAAGTGTTTGATGTGAGGAGATCGCCGTTCTGTAATGACAATGTTAAAACAACTGCGCGACTAACATTGGAAGAGAAATGGGTGTCTAGTTGGTTTGTTCTTTGGTGAATTGTAGCAATTGATATTACGTCCCCTAGGTTGCCCAATCATATGGAAAATCTAGGTATACATTATATGTGTAGAATGGTGATCATAGTAATAGTATATGTTAGCGAACTAAAGAATAGGTTAGTCTTAATGTGTAATTAATGGAATCCCAATTGTTTTTCTGATAAGGCGTTGATGTTTCTTTGTTGAATCATATACATTGATAGTCATATACGTTGAATCATATACGTTGATGTTTCTTTGTTGAATCATATACATTGATAACAGCTGAATCACACTTGCTAAAATCCGAATCATAGTTTCCGAAAACTTGAATGATTGTGTTGAACGATACATGTCTACATGTTCTACATGTTCCATCACTTGATCGCCATTCGCCATTTCAATTAACCGTAACTCAACTACTAATACAATGACTTATGGATTGCTCCCAAGTTTCGTCACAAGTCCTTGTTCAATATAACTCACTTTGAAATCGACAATGAGTACAAAAAAATTGCCAGGGATCGCTTGAGAGATTGTTGATTGTATGAAAATGTGCACCGAAAATGAGTACAAAAAAATTGAGAATTCGTTTATCAATAAGTAAGAAAGAATAGAAAATCGTTTTGTTGATAGTTTCCTAATTTGATGGAGCCTCATACGTGCAAATTAAAAACCACCCACAATTAATGCATTTAATTTACAAGATATTAAATAAAAGAACAAAATTACAAAGGACTAATATACCCTTTGACCTAAAACTAGGATGAATGGTCAGGATTGTTTCTCCCTCTTCTCCATAAAAAATTTCTTCTTTTTAGATCCCCTTACTATATATATATATATATATATATATATATATATATATATATATATATATATATGTATGTATGTATGTATTAATATGATGTATTAATTATAAATTTGTGATTAATAATATTTTTAAAATTACAAAATATAATATAAAATATAATGTTTGTTATCGTATTATCAATAAAGTACATACCTTTTAATAACACTTCCATTCATATTTTCAAAATTTGAAAATATAATAATTGTTATTATCTCTCTTATGATAATTTGATAGTTATACAAAAAGTTTAGTATTATATTGTTGCATCGTGTATTTTAAATCAATTAAAAAATATTTAGCATAAAATTTAATGCAGACTATATATAACAACTTATTTTTAGTATGTAAACATATATTATCAAAAGTTTTTTTTCTCTCACTATTTAGTGTAATTCACTCCACTAAATTACTAGTAAGTAGATGGTCTTTAAAGTATATATTACGTATAGAAAATATTTAAAATTTATAATAGTAGAATCTTTTCGTATACGTACGTTTGCAATTTTTGGACAAGTTACGTTGTTGTTGCTTACAAAAAGTTATTGTAAATCAACAATGACATCTGCAAGGTGTCATTATGTCATGATCATAAGTATTAGTATTAATTTGTTATCTTTTATGAATTTGATACTATATATACTATTATTTTTTTAGTACATGTAAACATAAAAAAATTCACTGCCCGTTGACTTTGACCGTGTGCTTTATGATGTAATCGCATACGTGTAGTGGGTATGAATCTATATAGTTAATGAAACTAAAACAAATACTACTAAAATTATGAGATTCCAGACGTGTGTGTATAAATAAGAGATTTTAGAAAGTACTTTTCATAATATCACATATCTCGAATCTCAATGGCTCCCACAATTCCTCTTCTTTCTCCATACAAAATGGGCAACTTCAATCTTTCCCATAGGTAACTTCACTTTAATATTAACATTCATCTTATGCATAATTAAGGTACTAATGATAGTCATATATATAGACCTCATATCTTACTTCTAAGTGTATGAAATTATAGGGTTGTGCTTGCACCCTTAACGAGAAGTAGATCATATGGCAATGTGCCACAACCACATGCCGCTTTGTATTATTCTCAAAGAGCGACGGAAGGTGGCCTTCTTATAACCGAAGCAACCGGGGTCTCAAACACCGCTCAAGGGTAAGTAAGAAAGACTTTTGTTAATGTTTGATTCTTGAAATTAATATGAATCGAGATTCATATATTAATTGCCGAATATATGAACTATAAAAGGTACCCTGAAACACCGGGGATTTGGACTAACGAGCAAGTGGAGGCATGGAAGCCGATCGTGAATTCTGTTCACGACAAGGGTGGTGTATTCTTTTGTCAAATTTGGCACGTAGGTCGTGTCTCAAATTACGGTATGTTAGGGTCTCTATACGTTTTTCGTATTAGTTTTTAATTTTGAGATAATGAAAGATCATTAGGTTTAGATGTTTCATTTTGTAATCTTAAGATCATTATTGTAGTTTGTTAATTAGCTAGTTGAGACTTCAATAATTGAGAAGAAGGAAAAATATCCTGTACCTTAAATTAAGGAGGGGACAGAAAGATGCCACATCTTTAATAATTGGGGGTAGGGTCTTATATTAAGATAGTAGTTGATGACTTGATTGGTGATTTTGTTGGATATTATTATGTTTTCATGTATGTATTGTAGGCATGCCCGGTCCGTGATTTTGAGTGGCCCTGTGCGATAATCACAATTAGGCCCTGAACACAAATTAATAAATACATGTAAATAACAATAAAAAGATATAGCTATAAACTATTTAGAACAATATGTGCCAAATGTGTTTAAGTCTAAAAATGGGTCGTAAGTTCTTTTTTCCAAATAAAGTTCTATATATTTCATCAACATATAACACAAGATGTTGCTTTTAATTAAATGCATGTACTACAAAGTTTTAAATTCTAAATAAAGTTAATAACCTAATTATTTTTTCTTTTTGTGAAACTAAAATTAATTATAAAATGTATTAGTTATGGTAAATAAGATATACGGCAAAAAACTGGGGCAAAAAACTAAAAAGAAAATCATTGTAGAACAAAAGGGGAAATAAGAGGCTAAAAAAAGTGGTGGATGTGGGAATTGAACCCCGACTTCGTAGATCCAAAAGTTGTAAGCCAACCAAATGAGCTAATTCCCTCACAATATTAATTCCGAACAAGATAGTTGGAGGCCCTGTGCGGTCGCCTAGACGGCACATGCTTTTCACCGGGCCTGATTTGTAGGTATAGCTAACTATTATAATGAAATAAAACTGTCTCATGGAAATATAAATTAAATTATCTATGAAAATTTTGAATCACCTTATAATTGAAGTGTTAATCACACTTTTAATCGTGTTTTAATGTACTTGTTAATTCTTCTTTCGGTTAAATGATGTTGATTATCATGGTTAATCATAAATCAGGATATCAACCCAATGGTGAAGCTCCTATATCTTCGAGCGACAAAGAAATGACACCAGGCTTAGCCGGTGGAGATTGGTCTCCTCCTCGTAGACTAAGAACCGATGAAATCCCAGCCCTAATTAATGACTTTAGGCTAGCCGCTCGCAATGCCATTGATGCAGGTAAGTGTATATCTGTTGTATGCGTCATAATCTTTCATCTGGATGATACTTAACATTGTCCATTGAAAATTATAGGTTTTGATGGAGTAGAGATCCATGGAGCTAACGGATACATAATTGATCAATTTATGAAAGATCAAGTGAACGACAGAACTGATGAGTATGGCGGAACCTTAGAAAACAGGTGTCGTCTTGCCTTAGAAATTGTAGAGGCAGTGACAAATGAGATCGGAGCTGACAAAGTAGGTATGAGGCTATCTCCATTTGCCGATTACATGGAGAGTGGAGACTCTAATCCCGAAGCCTTAGGACTTTACATGGCTAATGCCCTTAATAAGTATGAGATCGTTTATCTCCATGTAATTGAGCCGAGAATGGTGCAAATGGGGGGCATTTTTGAAACTCCTTATAGTAGTCTTCCGATGAAGAAAGCTTTCAAGGGTACATTCATTAGCGCTGGTGGTTATAAGAAAGATGATGGAAACAAGGCTATAGCCGATGGGCATGCCGATTTGGTTGCTTACGGGCGGCTTTTTTTGGCGAACCCAGATTTGCCTAGGCGGTTTGAACTTGATGCGGAACTTAATAAGTATAATAGGGATACATTTTATACCCCAGATCCACAAGTTGGGTACACTGATTATCCATTTCTTGAGGTGTGATGTTGGTAACATATTATGAAGGGGTACCCTGTTATGCAAGTATTGTGAATAAAGGGACAGGATTAAAATGCCAATAATAAGGTCTGAAGTCAAAGGTTATTGAGTTAATATATAGAGGTTTACGAGAATAAGCTGTTTAAAGTTAAGTTGTATCGAGTTATGTATCCCTCGGGTTATTTTGTATCGACTTATGCATTTCTAAGATTAGTTAATGTGGCTTTTTAATTGATTGTTACATTTTAATATTTTATAAAAGAGTTATTATAATAAATGTAGAAGTTTTATGATCAATTATATCAGTGCAGTGGCTAACAATTAACATACGCAATTATTTAATTTGTGAAAAACTAATAAATTTACCACACTCAGCTAGTCTGCTGTTTTAACAACTCCTGTAACAAGATCAAATCTATTCAACTAACCAGTCAAAAGTGTTGGAGTAAACCGCTCAATTTCACCTATAATGAAGTTTTCATATATACAGGTGGATTGACACTTTGAGAGTAATTTAATGAGATTGACATTGTGTTTATCGTTTATTGAGATTGGTCTGAGATGATGTAACCCTATGCACTCCCCCAATAGTAGGTCTGCTACCAACGAGTGCGCTAAAACTACTTGTAATGGTAACAAGGGTTGTGAGGATGTTGTAGGTGCCACGTCACCACAAGCTTGTGCTATCCCACAACTCTTGCAATGGTAAAAAAGTTGTGAAGGGCTGTAGAGGGTAGATCCCACTAAATTAATTTATTTTTCTTTTATTTAAGAAAAACAAATAGATTCATTTTCAGAAGCACAACACCCCACCATCACGATTCCCACTGCAGGTGTTGTGGCTTGATGGTGACCAAAACCGGCCCAAGACGCTTGCATTGCTAGTGGTGTAAAAGAGTTTTCCAAATCAATTATCAAGTAGAGGCCACACACTATAGGTTTGGTAGACTCACGTGGTACTCCCTACACAATCCTACAATATAATAGTAGTACAAAAGTACAATTACTAAACAATCCTAGTATTATTAGTCTACAGATGTTACAAACTATGCTAAATTGACACATTAAACTTTTTATGAGATGAGTATATAGATGAAACATAAAACTATTGCATTCATTAAAAATTTAAAATAAAACAATGTGAAACTCATATATACCCATTATAAATAACAATATACCATCTACACTTCTTTTGTGGAAAGTAAACAATAGACCAAAGTATCCTTTAAAGACCCCTTAATTAACGTATATTTCCTGAGAAGCCCTTCACATTTAAACCCAGCATTTTCCAACACCCTTTGAGCAGTGGCGGATCTAGGAATGTGAGAATGGGTATGCACAATAAAAAAAGTAAGAATAAAAAAGTTTGTTACAACTTGGCGAGAATACATGTTCGGTTGAATGGAAAATCAAAAGAATGAGCTATAAAAGTTGTAACGGAGAAAAGAACGTAAATATAGAAACACGGATGAAAGTTATGAAACTAATTTAAAAGCCAACACAAGTTCTTCTAAGGGCGTAAAAATAATTCCCAAAATATCATTTTGTAACATCCCAAAATCCAAAAGTAATATTGTGAATAAAGTAATAGTAAATGTTTTAAGTTATTTTTACTCTCGGCGAAATAAAATAGTAATAATTGTAAGTCGGTTTTAAAGTTCCAGACAATGATAATCACGGGAATAAAATTAAAACACATATATGCCTATTATATGTGTAAATACGTATCATATATCATTTTGTTAGCTTTAAAAAGTTAGAAGCTTCAGGAAGTAAAAAGAAATCAAGTATGAATCTTAAACCCTAACCCAAAATCGAATCAAACTACGAAATTGAAGCTAGAAACTTGGAATTCTTCATCAACTAACTGTTTCATGCCTTGAGGTAATCTCTATTCTTGAATTTCTTAACCTAGAATCTTAATTTCTATAGATTTTCATAGGGGTTTATGAAATTAACGATTCTAATACGAAATAAAGTATGAAATACATTGAATTGATGATAGATAAGTTTACTAGTGATTGTAGTATCATTAAAATAAGTTGAAAATGAAGAATCATGTATAGTGTTCTTGAGGGTTTTGATGGATTAGTGGTTATAATCCGAATTAGGGTTTGAAAATGATTGGATATGATTATGACATAGAAATGAAATAATCATGATACCTCACACTAATTGACTATGAAATTTGATAATTTTGAATTAGATGCTAGTAATCAATGTGGGTTTCTTAATATTGAAGAGGATTTGGTGTTAATACATCCTAATTAGTGTTTGAATGTGTGTTGGAATATAAGTAAAGGAGAGGGAAATAATGAATCAAAGGATTAAGCAATTGGTCTAATTAAGATTAAGAGGGTGATCATGGTGATCATTAGTAATGATTAAAATAGAATACAAGTGTTATTTGAGGATAATTGAAGTATGATATGAAATAATTATTGAAATAATATGTGGACCATGAAATAATGAAACAATGAGAATTATGTAATAAAAAGTTAAGTGTATGATAATCAATCCAATAAGGGTGATGGATTGATAATGTTAATTGTCGTCACCCCTATCGGTCGGTCGGATTTGACTCCGGTCGTTGTTCCAACAGCAACAGAAGCGGCGGACAGTGAGTTTTAAATTTATATGAGCTGGGGCTCAAACTATAAGTACTACCTACCTTGGGAGCAAGCAGTAAGTATAACTCGAGGTCGTTCTTAAATCGGAGCGAATTGAAATAAAGCGGGTCACCAAAGATTATGGTCGCAATTAGGATGGGGGTAGGTAGATAGATTTTTGAATTGGTTTGTTTTGTTTTATAATTATCCTAATTACAGAAAAGTAAATAACGAGAAATGAAATTAGGATTTAAGCAGACAGGTAGAGATGTGATTGCTGAAACTTGGATACTAGGGTTTCGGGATGATGTTCATTATAAAATTGATTGGAGATTTACCAGATAAAGAGTAGACATACTTTCGGTGTAAACACTAGGACCCTACGTTCAGGCGAAACCCTAGAAACATATGTCACTGGAATCCTAGGTTATCATGATTCTGATCGGATCAGGCTGTTTTCAAACCCTCCTGAGTCTTTGCTTAACTAAGACAAAGTCACCCTAAATGTTCTAGGGATCAGGCATAAGGCAACAGACCGCAATTGTATTTACTGACCTTTCTTAACACCTAATTGTCTATTTACTTTTAGTATGGCAAATACTGATTGTATCCTGTGTATGTTAAACTATTGGTGTGATTAGGGTTTTGCATGTCTAGGTATATGATTGACACTACCTTGTATTGTTTCTATTGAAGCACATTCTTAACCATCGTAAATATAGACCCTCCTTTACAGTCAGGCGTTCATCCCTAGGAATAATCACGGTGTACAGGGCAATTAGGCATTTCCACAGTGTTCCAAACCCTAGATGTACTGACGGTGTACTGGGCATTTAAGCATTTCCACAGTGTTCCAGATCTTAGGTGTACTAACGGTGTACAGTGCAACAAGCATTTCCACAGCTTTGATTCCTAGACCACAGTTCTAGAAGGGTCACTTCTAGGTAATTCACGATGAAACAATCCATGGCATTTCCTTAGCTTCCACGTATTTGTACTCCACACGAGGTGTTTCCAACGCTATACGAAGTACCGTGCCTTTTTAAAGGAAAGTTCATAGGTTCATACTGTAACTGGGGATAACTATATATTCATAGTAGTAGGGTTGATCAGATCCTATCCTAGGGCAACAGTCACGTGAAAGTCTGGAAAGGGTGATGAGAGACTAGATCTATATTCAGGATAAGCTTAACCAGATACACAGCATAACAATTTTCAATCGTATAAATGAAACATTAATTTAACATCATCCCTACTCCTAATATTTACATTTCAACAATCACAATATTAAACTACTCTATAAACATGGCAATATGCAGAATACAAACTGAAATAACATAAAGCACAAGCATTATAACAGTAAGTAAAGTTTAGATATCCCCGGGAATACAGCAGCATAATACTGAGGATTACAAATAGTCTGAACTTGAAAAACTCGTTACAACAAGATTACCAAGCTAAAACTTCCTCTAGACTCGAACCGTAAGCTCAACCTTAACCTTTCTCCTCTAACTCCTAAGAGTAGTGCTAGAGAGAGAAAGTTAGAGAGAGAAAGTGAAGGAAAAGAGAGAAATAAGAAAAGTGAGAGAATGAGAAATGTGTGAAAGTGTTGAGGTGTGTGAAATGAGGAGGAGTGATCCCCTATTTATAGGCAAAGCTCAAAAATCAGCCGTACAACTCGCGAAACAGCACGTACAAGCAAACGATGCACGATACAGGGTACAAGGGGCCGTATACGGCCTTGGTAGGGCCGTATACGGTGTTAGGTAGGCCGTATACGGTCTCTGTGGGGCCGTATACGGTTCCCAGGGCCGTATACGGTGTTCGTCTAATTTCGTTCGTTGCTTAAAATGCGCGTATCTCCTTCGTTATGCGTCCGTTTGACCTGATTCTTTCGCCTGTGGTTTTGTAATTCCGTTACGCTTCTAATGATGCCAACTTATTTGAAATTGGATGTGTATAGCTCAAGCATAGCCGAAATGACTTTATAGGGTCTGATACTGCTCAATCTTCTCCGTTATTTATCCGATTTGCATGATTCTTGATTTTCCCGTCTCGATTTTACCTGTTTTATCATATGATGAAGTTAGAATGTGATCTATATAAGGTCAATGAGGCCGGGTGATTTTGTGCACGTTTATTCGTCCTGATTTGCTTGTTATTTGGATGTTTTAGGTGATTTTTGCAGCAACGCCTATATTTAGACCACTTTAGTGAAATTTAGTAAATAATGATCATTTTGAAATGTTTTCACTAAAGTTACGTCCAAAAAGTGCGGAATATTGCCCTTAAAAACATGACTATTTGAGTCACATCAAGTTATCCCACACTTAGGCGTTGCTTGTCCTCAAGCAACACTTAGTTAGAAAAACATTTAAAATGAGTTTTTTAAGGGGTGAGTCAAAATAATTTCAAAATGATACCACTTCTAATATGACTAAGACTGTTTAAGAATAAGGGAAAGGATAAGATGATCCTTTCAGAAGCAAGAAGCAATTATCATCAAGCATACTACCAATTCTCGTGATCTTGGAGTACACATGACTAGGCGATCTCACTATAGGTGGTCACTCAATTCACTCAAAGTGTATCGGGTTCCCTAATAATCTAGAACAATTGAAATCGCTCAAATAAGCCAGTCATGCAGCACTCATCGTCATAAGCTTGGTCGAGAATCGGATCTCCACCACTTAGGTGAGGACGGTGCTAACTATCCCAAGACATTCAACGGGTGGTAGTGTTTGGTGAGGTTTAAGGGTATGGGTAGTGGTATATGTCTGGTTGTAAGGGTTTGACTTATCTTAAAACTCAAAGATAGTGAAAAACTTTATTTCAGAACGGAACGGAGGATTTTGTAGCTGCTCGTCTTCTATCGAGTTTTCCTTGAGAAGGTGATACTTGAAGCACTCAGCTTTATTTGATGGAAATGTTTCTTTTTTTTCTTTTCTTGATTTTCTACTTTTTATTTTTCTTTTCTTCTTCAGAACTTCTTTGCCAGAGAATTTCTAAGGATATTTTATGTTGATCCTTTCAGAAATCCTTTTCGGAACTATGATCTTTGATCTTGAACTTCAATTTCTTTTGTCGTGCCAATTTTTCGCACTTTGACTTTTTAGAGTACACAGAAGAGGAAGACTTTAGAGCATAATTGAAGAGGATGTTCCAAAAGATGTTTTTCACGACCTTAGAAATTCTAAGATAAGGTTTTGGGAATTTTGGGTGAGTAGGGGTTTAGTACGAGGTTTTTACGAAATGAAAGGTTTAGGCTCAACAGGGTTTACTAGGTGGATCATCGATACTGAAAGTAAGTATCGGAAGGGTTTTGGGCTTGAAGAGATATGTAAGAATTGGGTTTAAATCCTAAGGAATGTCAAGGTCATCTAGCTGCATCTATACCGCGTACGGTACACACCAATGTGGTCTTGAAACGTATGTATGGAGCAAGTTCAAATTCAGAGATGCAAGCATCGGCACACACAAGAAATGAAAGTGAAGCATTAAAGATGAATGCTTTTAGGCTCAAGATGCCTCACTACAAAGTAGGGTTGTATGTGCCTAGCCATGCTCCTTTCAGATTATTGTTTCTTGCTTGAGAAATTTCTACCTTATTTTCCCTATATTCCAAAATACCTTACTCATATTTCGAGAATGATTCTTTTCGAAAGTATTTAACTCAAAAACTTAGAGTTTAGTTTCATAATTTAACTCATAATTTTAAATTTTTTGAAAAAATTTGTTTGAAAAATTCGTTATTTGGGAAAACATTTTCTAAGTAATGCTATTTTGGACATAAAAATTGCCTAAAATTATCCAAGGTATTCTATACCTTGCTATTCCACACTTAGAGGAACATTGTCCCTAATGTTCTCTTGAGTTGAGTTTTTACTGGAGGTAAAATCCCACACTTAGAGTTTAAACATGTAAGAAAATGTTTCTTAAGTGTTAAATTTGGGTTTGAATCCCACACTTAGTGATAAGCTCAGGATAGGGTATAGAATATAACAAGCTAACAAGACATAATATATGTGATCATGAAATGGATAGAAGGTTAAGAAACTCCCCAGATAACGTTTTGAAGCATGTGAAATTTTGCAGGAGAGAGAGAGTCGAAGCGAGCTTTCTTCTGCATTCTTCTTGAAGGACAGCAAGCTTCATACGGGGTTATCCGGTGTCATGTATCCAACGTTATCAGAAATCAACTTCAATTCTTTTAAGTGGGAATTCTTATGGTGTAGAATCCCATACTTTAGGTTTTGAAGAAGTTGGAGTGATTTTGATAAGTGTTTATGGTGTGGGGAGTGATCCCACACTTAGTTCTTTTGAAGTGCTTGGATACAAGGAAGTTTTGAGAAGAACGAGGCCCCTCCATGAGATGTTTGAATGTTCCGCAGTCTGCAAATATTGAAAACTGGTTCGGGTTGCCTTTTGACTTCACGGATTTTCTTCTTGAAAGTGCGTCATCTCGCCTTTTTCCACGTTCATACATCACAACATTTCTACTTATTAAACAGAAAGAAAATAAAACATAATAAGTAATAGCATAATGTAAATACGGATAGAGTGATCAACCATCTAGTGGCTGATACAAATAGGTTCCAAAAGTAAGGTTTAACAGTAGCCAACAAACACAAGATAATAATAATGATAATGTCTGAAACCAAAGTCAGATGATGCAAATGGGGTAGAACTATGAGGCTGGGGATCCCTGGTCAGGTGCATCAATATGCTGAGTAGGAGCTGGTGCTGTGGATGGTCCTACGACTGACTGCTGGCCACTAGATACTCTCTGTCCCTGTTCTTCAGCATTGATCAGTTTGAGCTGAATCAATATGTCTCTAAGGGTAGCTGCTGGCAGTCTCATCGGATCAGTGTAGCCCCACTCTTACAAAATAGCCGAAGTAACCCCTACTTGCTCTAGTAAGGTCATGTAAGCCTGGCGTAGCATAGTCTCTGTCGGTACAGCTGAGGAAGAGATCGGTCCCAAGTTTAATAGCATCCCGGAAGTGTCAAAAGATACAGCATCCGTGCCCAAGTAGACTGTGTCAGCACGGTAAGATCCACTGGCGACTGGCTGGGCAGGATGAGAAATCACAGGTGCAGAAATCACTGGCTGAACTACCGGTATCTCGGTCTCAACTGACTGGACCTGCTCTGGTACTGGTGTGGTCCGAATAGCGGGTGATGGTGTATGGGTGGTATGTGATGGGATGGATGTATGTGGTGGTGCTATGGCTGGTGGTGGTGGACCGCATCGGTACATGTAAGGCTCTGGGTCAGGAATACCAAGTTTCCTGGAAATCAACAGCTGATGGGAACGGCTAACCTGAAGAGCATGCAAAAGATAATACTGTGTCAGCGAGGTCACTGGATCTGTGTAGTGAACAGTAGCCTGAGCTGGTGGCTCGGCTGTCTCAGCTCCTCTATGCTGGACACTAGCATGAGTAGTAGGTGCTCGGGCTCTATCAGATGGGCCATCCTCAGTATCTGCAACAGGTGAGGATCCTCTAACACGCTTCCCAGGGAGACGACATCCTGGAATGATCTGTTTGGTGTTCTTCCATAGGCACTGTCTCTGCTCATCTACCTCAACAAGATGGATCAACTTGCAGTAGTCCAAGTTGAATGGCAAAGAACGAGAACAAACAGTAAACTCCTCAGTGTGGGCCTCAGTCAACAATCCCATACTATAAAGCAATCTAGTAATAATCGACCCCATGAACATGTGCCTATCCATGTCTGTCTCAGCCCCAAGTCTCTCAGCGATCAAGAAAGCAACATTCAGATTCTTTCCTCCTATGATTGCTTCCATGAACTTCAACTCTTCGGCACTCACAGCACCACCCTCCTTCTTTCCAAATATAGAACATGCTAGCAACTTGTGAAGGATGTGATGAACCGGCTTGATGAAAGTGGATGACTTAACACAGCTCCTAAAGTTTGATCCTGCTAAATCCATCCAAATATCCTTGTGGTTTCTGTTTGGTAGGCTGGAGATGTCTTGAACACTGTTTCTGAACCATGCAGAGTTGACCTGAGACTCTGTATATAAACCAAGATACACTCCCAAGTCGGCAACTGAGATATGATGAATCTGTTCCTGAAACCTGAATGAAATCTTTCTTTTGTCGGATACGCTCATTTTTGGGTTCAGTTGGTAAGTCATCATGAACTCTGTCACTACTTCTCGGTATGCATACTCATCTATATCGAAGAGACGGAGAAAGGCATTGTTCACTTGACCATCGGTCTCATACATCAACAAACTCTTCAACTCATCCCTGATCCCTAGCTTAATCATGTCTTTCCATACCACATACCGATTACTGCCTATCGGTCGCTGCAACCACTGGCGAATGAGTGACCTATTCTTTGAAGATTTGGCCAAGTAGCTGAGTGAAGGTGGGCAATTTTCCATCTGTGATAAAAGACAAGAAAAGATTAGGCCATAATAGCGATATATTAATGGATATGCTAAAGTACTTCCAAATTTTCAGAAAAAATTGGAAATGTAGGCTTTAGAAATGGGCATATCCAAAAAATTTTAAAATTGCTAAACCTAACCGCAACCAATCACAAATCCAAAAACTTTTATCAACTTATGTCTAAATAAGGGTAAGTGGCACAAAGCTTCAAGTTCCTAGCATAATTAAAGTAAGTCAACAAGTTACCTAACTTAATTATCCCAAGCACTAAAAACTTAAATACTTCATGTTCATGGTTAATCAATTTAAGTGAGCTTACTACTTTGGATAAATCCAAGGTTATATAATTACCTCAAGTAAATCAATCAATCATAAAAGGGCATATTACCAATTAAATATGCAATCCAACTTTTTGCAATTTCCAAAATACATAAAGCCGTTTTTTACATGATTTTAAGCAAAGAATGGAAGTAAACTTATTTGACAAAATGGTAGTTTTTAGAAAATGGCGTTTTTGTTGGTTTCATTTCAAAGTCATACACTTTATTAATTAAAGTGATAAACTTAAAAAATGATTAAATGAACCGAAGCTTGTTTTGATAATCTTGTAAGTTTTTTAAGTTTAGAAAAGTCATAAACATGGTTTAAAAATAAAAGTTTTAAGTAAAAATAATGTTTATGATGATTTTATTAAAAATGAGCTTACTTTAATTACCAAAAACTAGCTTAACCCTTTTCTAATCGCAAATGATCAATCAAAACATGTTAACCTATCATATTTAAGCATAACTCAATCAACAAAAGTCAACATAAGCAATTAATCAACCAAAAAGTCAAACTAGCCATAGTTCATCAAAAGGTCAACACTTTAATTCCCAATCTTGCAATCAAGCCAACAAATCACTAGATTAAGCTTGTAATCATGTTAAGCATCAAGATAAGCATAAAATAACACTAAAGATTGCAACTTTTAACCATGAAATCTATGAAAATGAGTTACAAGCCCTAATTTTTAAAGTTTCATGAAAATCACAAAAGTAGGTCAAGAATTACCTTAAACTTGATGTAATGATGTTGTGGATGCAAGAAAGATCATAAAATGATGAATTTTGAGCTTGGAATCATGCAAAATGGTTGAGTAATGAAGGTTTGGTGGTGGTGTGATGGTGGCCGACGGTTTGGGGTAGGGGAGAGGAAGAAGATGAACTTTTTTATGTTTTGTCTTATGTGTGTGGCTAAAATCCCTTTTTATACCCTTTTAAACGTACGCGATTTAGAATTTGCGAAAGATACGAAACATACAAGTAAAATTTCAAAGTTAAATTTTTTTTTTTAATAAAACAATTTTAAAAAGTATGTTCGTAATTTTCTGAATCTTTACGCGCAGTCTGAAAAGATATTTGCGAATCGTATGCGAAATCGTATACGTTTTTATTTAAAACAAGACAATCTTTTTGTGTTCTTTAAAATCCAAGACAAATTCAAAATTAATTTTTCAAAATTTAAAAATAAACTTTTTCGAACTTTCTGAAAATGTCTGAAATTCGTTACTGTGTTGTGCGAATTTGAATTTTAAAAGAACGTTTTCGTGTATTTTTAAATGCAAGCTTTTAAATTTAAAAATAAACTACTAATATTACTTATCCTAAATACTTAAAATAAAACTAAATTAACTAAAGTTTGGGTTGCCTCCCAAAAAGCGCTTGGTTAAAGTCGGTAGCTCGACTTTTGGACAAATTTATTGAATATTGCCCAAGAGCAATCGTTTAAGTGAATTTGGTGCCCTTAGTTGAGGGAAAGTGTAGCGAGGAATAAAGTCACAAGTGAGAATCTTAATGACAGAATCAACTAGGTCTGCGGGATGTAATGAGAATCGTTCGTGCTCAGTGAGAAACATACGTTCCTTTTTGCTTAAATCTAGAAGATTGTCAATAAACTTGTTAAATTCCTTTCTAACTTTCTTAGGGTTTTAAATTCCGTTTCGTGATCCGTCATCTATATGGTTTAAGTCATGAAGAAGCATTCCTAGGGTTTGTTGAAATTTCCGTTCTTCTTTCGAATCGGGATCTCCGGTGGTAGTGTGAACTGACTCCGTGATTTCTTCGATTAAAGATGTTTGTGAAACAGTGAAAGGAAATTTTGACTGAGCAAATAACAGAGTGTGTGAGACGTTAATATCCTTCCTTCCAGCAAAGAAAGTAACTTCCATGTTATCGTCAGTGGCTCCAGGGAATATCTCTAACAACTTATTGATCATGTAAGTAGCGGGGTCAACGAAAAATGGAATTTTATCAGAAATGACGAGAGATATAGCGGGATCTTTGCTAATCCAGAACTCAAGCTCATAAATCATAGCCGCAACATAACGATTAATTAGGGTTTGGGAAACCGGTTGATAATCGGTGCAGGCGAATAGGTCCATTAGTAGGTCTATTTCTGATTTTAGCTTCAGTTCTTGCTCTCGATAATGTGTGAAGATACCTTCCTCCTTTTGATTTGGAAGATGGTGGAGAATACCAACCTGTTTCTTTATCCTACGAGCGACTTCTCTTTGTTCAACTGAAAAAGGAAAGTCAGACGTTTTGAGTTGTCTGGCAAATGCCCGACAAACATCCAATCTCCTATCAGGATCAAAAGAGTTACCTACGTAGTGGATATTTTCTTCAGGTTTGATTGGTAAAGTCCTATCAACAACATGATAGATGGTGTACTCGGGTTCGGGTACGAGGTTCAAAAAGATAGGTGATTTTGGAGGGTATTCGTAAACTTCTTCATCCCAGGGTGGAAGACATTCTTCAATGGGTGGAAAACGAAAGGGTTGAAGATGTTCAGAGTTACTCTCGACAAAACCAGATAAGGTAGGGAATTGAAAGAAGTTTTCTAAGGAATATGAAATCTCAGGGGCAGGTATAACCTGGTAGCTTAGAATGCTAGATGCAGAAGTTGAGATCTTCTGATGAGAATCATGGGTTCCTAAGTCAAGATCTAAGAATTGCCCTAT
This sequence comes from Helichrysum umbraculigerum, assembly GCA_949592205.1. Classification (NCBI taxonomy): domain Eukaryota; kingdom Viridiplantae; phylum Streptophyta; class Magnoliopsida; order Asterales; family Asteraceae; genus Helichrysum; species Helichrysum umbraculigerum. The sequence goes on along the minus strand of CATIUR010000001.1, from coordinate 379,354,162 downwards.
GGTTCTAGATTCATCGTCTGAATTAGCGGAGATAACTTCGGAAGAGGATAAAGATGAAGAGTAGACGTCAGATTCCAACTCTTGTTCTAAGCAGGCGAAGAACTCAGCGTCATCCATGGCCATCATTTCTTCGGACGTCTTGAGGGCGAGTGGAGAAATGGGGCTAGACGGAAATGAATCATAGAAAGATGTTTTTGTATTTTTCATTTTTAATTAAACTATCTAAATTATTCTAAAGAAAGCAAATAACTATCAACTAAGTTTGAGAAAACCTAATTGGAAAGGATCTCCTAAAAGCTAGAATATCTAAGGGGGCTTCAAATCGTAACGCTCTACGATCCCCGGCAGCGGCGCCAAAAACTTGTCGTCACCCCTATCGGTCGGTCGGATTTGACTCCGGTCGTTGTTCCAACAGCAACAGAAGCGGCGGACAGTGAGTTTTAAATTTATATGAGCTGGGGCTCAAACTATAAGTACTACCTACCTTGGGAGCAAGCAGTAAGTATAACTCGAGGTCGTTCTTAAATCGGAGCGAATTGAAATAAAGCGGGTCACCAAAGATTATGGTCGCAATTAGGATGGGGGTAGGTAGATAGATTTTTGAATTGGTTTGTTTTGTTTTATAATTATCCTAATTACAGAAAAGTAAATAACGAGAAATGAAATTAGGGTTTAAGCAGACAGGTAGAGATGTGATTGCTGAAACTTGGATACTAGGGTTTCGGGATGATGTTCATTATAAAATTGATTGGAGATTTACCAGATAAAGAGTAGACATACTTTCGGTGTAAACACTAGGACCCTACGTTCAGGCGAAACCCTAGAAACATATGTCACTGGAATCCTAGGTTATCATGATTCTGATCAGATCAGGCTGTTTTCAAACCCTCCTGAGCCTTTGCTTAACTAAGACAAAGTCACCCTAAATGTTCTAGGGATCAGGCATAAGGCAACAGACCGCAATTGTATTTACTAACCTTTCTTAACACCTAATTGTCTATTTACTTTTAGTATGGCAAATACTGATTGTATCCTGTGTATGTTAAACTATTGGTGTGATTAGGGTTTTGCATGTCTAGGTATATGATTGACACTACCCTGTATTGTTTCTATTGAAGCACATTCTTAACCATCGTAAATATAGACCATCCTTTACAGTCAGGCGTTCATCCCTAGGAATAATCACGGTGTACAGGGCAATTAGGCATTTCCACAGTGTTCCAAACCCTAGATGTACTGATGGTGTACTGGGCATTTAAGCATTTCCACAGTGTTCCAGATCTTAGGTGTACTAACGGTGTACAGTGCAACAAGCATTTCCACAGCTTTGATTCCTAGACCACAGTTCTAGAAGGGTCACTTCTAGGTAATTCACGATGAAACAATCCATGGCATTTCCTTAGCTTCCACGTATTTGTACTCCACACGAGGTGTTTCCAACGCTATACGAAGTACCGTGCCTTTTTAAAGGAAAGTTCATAGTTTCATACTGTAACTGGGGATAACTATATATTCATAGTAGTAGGGTTGATCAGATCCTATCCTAGGGCAACAGTCACGTGAAAGTCTGGAAAGGGTGATGAGAGACTAGATCTATATTCAGGATAAGCTTAACCAGATACACAGCATAACAATTTTCAATCGTATAAATGAAACATTAATTTAACATCATCCCTACTCCTAATATTTACATTTCAACAATCACAATATTAAACTACTCTATAAACATGGCAATATGCAGAATACAAACTGAAATAACATAAAGCACAAGCATTATAACAGTAAGTAAAGTTTAGATATCACCGGGAATACAGCAGCATAATACTGAGGATTACAAATAGTCTGAACTTGAAAAACTCGTTACAACAAGATTACCAAGCTAAAACTTCCTCTAGACTCGAACCATAAGCTCAACCCTAACATTTCTCCTCTAACTCCTAAGAGTAGTGCTAGAGAGAGAAAGTTAGAGAGAGAAAGTGAAGGAAAAGAGAGAAATAAGAAAAGTGAGAGAATGAGAAATGTGTGAAAGTGTTGAGGTGTGTGAAATGAGGAGGAGTGATCCCCTATTTATAGGCAAAGCTCAAAAATCAGCCGTACAACTCGCGAAACAGCACGTACAAGCAAACGATGCACGATACAGGGTACAAGGGGCCGTATACGGCCTTGGTAGGGCCGTATACGGTGTTAGGTAGGCCGTATACGGTCTCTGTGGGGCCGTATACAGTTCCCAGGGCCGTATACGGTGTTCGTCTGATTTCGTTCGTTACTTAAAACGCGCGTATCTCCTTCGTTATGCGTCCGTTTGACCTGATTCTTTCGCCTGTGGTTTCGTAATTCCGTTACGCTTTTAATGATGTAAACTTCACTGAAATTGGATTTGTATAGCTCAAGCATAGCCGAAATGACTTTATAGGGTCTGATACTACTTAGTCTTCTCCGTTCTTTATCCGATTTACATGATTCTTGATTTTCCCGTCTCAATTTTACCTGTTTTATCATATGATGAAGTTAGAATGTGATCTATATAAGGTCAATGAGGCCGGGTGATTTTGTGCACGTTTATTCGTCCTGATTTGCTTGTTATTTGGACGTTTTAGGTGATTTTTGCAGCAACGCCTATATTTAGACCACTTTAGTGAAATTTAGTAAATAATGATCATTTTGGAATGTTTTCACTAAAGTTACGTCCAAAAAGTGCGGAATATTGCCCTTAAAAACATGACTATTTGAGTCACATCATTAATGTATTGATTTTTAATGATATCTAGTTGTTAAAGGTGTTATTGTATCGATGTGTTATCTATTAGGTGATCAAGAATGATGGACTTGCTATTCAAGGATTTCATCATGTAGTTGCTTAAAAGCAAAGGTGAGTGATACGAGGATTAAATGAATAATGATTGTATGCTTCGGATTGCTTACGAGCAAGAGGTTCATACAATTATTTGGAATATTATTTGTTTTTTCTAGTTGTTTCTCATGATTGTATCTACATGGTATTATATTATGTATCTTTAGTAATATTGTTGTTGATTATTGTTATGAATTGTTGTTAGTTGTTGAGTTATTTGGAAATAGTATAACATTATGTGGATTATGTGAAGTATGTGGATTATGTGAATTATGTGGATTGTGTGGATTATGTGAAATATGTGGATTGAGTATTGTAGAGATTTCTTATTACGAAATAAATGAGTATCACGAAATAAGTGCTTGGCACTACTTGGTATCTATAAAGCTTGGTATCCATATATGATTGGTGCCATGCTTATTTGTATCTATTGGATCATGAATCCGTACGAAATATGGTGAAATATCTACTGTGGCTCAATACGATTTATTTAAAGGAAATAAGTGTTTATTTGATAATTGTATCTTGTTGGTTGTTTTGGTGACTTATTTATTTGATTGCTTGTATACTCACTAAGCTATATGCTTACTCGTATCAGTGGTTTTATGTTGTAGGTGTTTGGTTTTGTTGAACCAATTGGATGAAAGGATTCAAGAAGGTAGCGTGGATAGAAACTTGTAATGTTATTAGACAAGTTTCTCATTCTATTGAATTGTTGTTTTGAATTACCATTGTATAAATCGCCCAAACTATTATGATTTTGATATAATGTGTCATTGTTGTATTCATTTGAATATGTAAAATCAAATGTGGATTTCAAATGAAATAGAATGTAGAATTTAAATGGGACCAAAATTATGAATGAGTTTACTTAAAAAAAAAAAAATATGCTGAATTTGCGGTGTTTCACATTTGTATACGTTACAGTAAAGTCGTATAGTGTATTACTTTATCACTTGATACGTAAGTCACCATCTATTCGTGAAGAAATGGAAAAACATAGCTCTCAAGTCTCATTTCATTTTAATCTCCTTCGCATGTATTAAACACAACTTTTTAACTAATAAATTGTAACTATTGTTCTTCTTAAGTGATAGTAGTTTGTTAATACTTTGTTTACCTTTTCATTTTAAGTTAATTTTATTTGCACTAATTGAATTTTGAAAAACCTTGAAACGAAAATAACATGGGATTATTGTTTGGTTATACACTCTACTTCACAATTGTTATTATAATTGCATGCGTCAACTTACGTACCCTCTATTGTATGAGGTGAATCATCTAAAAACTCAATTGTATGATTCCAACTTTCATATCTACTATACGAGATGAACCTCCTAAAAACTAATATATGATGTAAACTAAACATTCTAAAAACTCTATTAGAAGGTTCATCTCATACAAATAGAGAGTATGGAAGTTGGGAGTATACAATATAGTTTTTAGAAGGTTCACCTCATACAATATATGGTATGAAAGTTAGGAGCATACAATAATAACTAGTGTAAAGTTGAGCTCATAACGAAACAATAAACCCAAATAATATTCAGGGTGTTCACCACTTTTTAATAGGGTATGCATTCTATAAAGACTTTACTAGAAACAACTAAAAAAATATTTTTTTTACATTACACGTTGGAGCCTTAGGGTATGCAAGTGCATACCCTAAGTTACAAGTATATCCGCCACTGCCTTTGAGACCCTTTATTCTCAACATCAGTAAATGCTTGCAACCTTACTATTTCAGGAAAGTCAACTAACACTTGTTTTACAGCCATCTTAACGGCCTCGGTCGCGATCCCCTGCCCCCAATACATTGTGGCCAAACCGTACCCGATATCTGCTTTATGTCCATCATCGTAGAAAGTCGACACAAATCCTATAGAGCGATCATCTATGCATATTGACATGCGCCATCGATGTGGTATGCATACATCCTTGATGAAAGTCAAGGCTTGTTCTCTCGTTGATAGTGTTTCCCATCGAAGGAACTTTGTTACGTTATCGTCACCGGCGTATAAGAGGAAGTCGTCGGCATCGGAGAGCTTGAATGGCCGGAGAGTGAGGTTGGTGGATGAAGGGTTCATGATGTAGAGTGTGTTTACATTGGTGTAAAGGAGTAAGTTATTAAAGATCAGATTAGCATATATTTTTTAATGATGATAGTGGTTAAAGATATATGTTTTTTATTCGGGAAAATCACTAATTTGATCATTTGACCAATCACATTCAACAAAATAATCCTTTGACCAAGCATTTTAATAAACTAATCATCACTTTCGCACTAAACAAAGCAAGACTGGCGCAACAAAATAAAATAAGATAATTAAATTAGTTAAATAATCAAAAGTCAAAATTTTATTATTTTCAAACCAACCATGCAGCACCACGTGACATTTTAAAGGAAAAAAAAAAGTTAGATGGGCGTGAAATGGCAAGCGTGGGCCGCCTGGCGCGACAAACCCAAATGTCAAAATCAAGGATCTTTTAACATTTAATATATTATATTTGTTATATTTAATTAACGTATTATTTTGTTTTTTTTTTATAACTTTTTATATATAATGTATAAAATATTTTCGAATACATATTCATAATCAGTGTAATTTTATCTACATTTCGACTAAAGTTTTATCATCATATGTTATGTATTTTACGAAAGCATTTTTTTAATCGAAATTTCGACTAAAAAATGTTTTCGTTAAATATATAACATATGACGATAAAATTTTAGTCAAAATGTAGATAAAATTACATTGATCATGAATATGTATTTGGAATTATTTTATACATTGTATAAAGTTATCAAAGAAAAACGAGATACTACGTTAATTAAATAAAAAAATATAATATACTAAAAAAGTTTTTTTTGACAAAAATAGAGGGGGAGGGCGCGACATATTTTGACAAAAATAAAGGAGAGGGCGATCTGATGTGACAGGTGAGAAAGAGAGGGCGTACTGATTTGACTTTTGATTATTAAACTAATTTAATTACCGCCCGGCTTGCTTTGTCCAGCGTGAAAGTGATAATTAATTTGTTATAATGCTTCGTCAAAGGTTTATTTTGTTAAATGTGATTAATCAAATGATCAAATTAGTGATTTTCCCTTTTTATTCTTAGCATCTTTGACTAACAAGTTAATGGGGTGTGTCTTCTTGTGTTTTCAGTAACTTACTTAAGAGTTGATTATTTTTTTGTTTTATTTTTTATGGTAGGCCAGGAATGTGCCTTTGAGGTGTACTGTTTAACTTAAGAGTTGATCATAAATGTGATACTGAATTAGAAAACTAACTGACATTTATAAAAATGTTTTTGTTTGTTCAATAACTCGGGCTATTTTTCAGTATTTTGTTCAAAAATACCTTATGATTCTTTAAAAATGCAACATATATTTCAAAAGTTTAGAACGGAAGTATATTCATGGTAAAATATTATTCCGTCTGTTCCATTTTTATTGTCCACCTTAATATTATTGTTTGTCCCAAAAAGATTGTCTAGTTGAAAAAAAAACTCTTAAAAATCAATTGAACTCCCCTGTCCCCACTTGATTTACCCTCATTTACTACCCTCCATCATTTATTTCATAACAATTTTCAGTCAAACCTTGCAATGAATATAAAGACATAATTGACATTCATTCAATCTATTTCAAATACAACAATTTTTTTTCAAGAGGACAGTAAAAATGAGACAGATGGATTATTACTTTTAGCTACCAATGTCAGATGATCACCATCAACAACTATCACTAGCTCACTACCGTTCTTATTATCTAAGATTTCGCGCTACTAAATATCAGCGTGACCAACATTGCCTTCTTTTCGTTTTCTACTTTATACATATAGTGTGAGTAATTTGTTAGTTTTGTATAAACGTGTAGAATTGTCACACCTAGTTATATTGGTATTGTTTTTGATATTTTACACAGGATAGAAAGATGATTTTTCCCCCTCCATGTACAGGCGGCTGCATTATGGAGTACTGGAACCATGTTACAACATTTCGTCGTCGACTCCTGAATCAACATTATCTCAACAGCAGGATGCTGGGATACTTTAAACAGTACAGTTTCCTTTTTGCTGTGAGTCCGTGCGGGTTCATTCTGGTAGGCTGCATTTTTTTATATTTGGAACTGCTTTTCTCAGTCTATCTAGTATATTTTTAGTTCAACTGGAAACATTTCCATTTTGTTTGAAGTTACATGCCCAAAAGGCCTAAAGTTTGTAGGGTCATTGCGACGAGACTGTTCTTCGTGGATTAGTTGGGTTAAAGGTGCCAAAGACCATGGTATATCAATAATCGTAATCAGAAACAGTGTTTCTTTTATATACATTGGACTTATAGCAAAAGCATACATTGGAGTCCTCAGATAGCTATTTACATTTTGTGTTCGACATATAATAAGGCTGATTTGCATCCATCTCATTCTTATATTGCTTCTTGAAGAAACTGGGGTAGTTTTATGCAGGTGAACGAGATCATGGCTGTAAGCATCTGTTAAAGGAATCTGATAAACGTGTATTTCTTACGACAGCAAGTACTTCAGCTGCCCTTATCTGTCAAGAGATTGCTCCAAGCGATGACGGATCCTGATAGACCTGTTGGTTACCTTAGCAGATTGCGTTTAGTTGGAGTTAAGCAAATTAAGTTTAAATTAGACACTTTAGGGATTTCCATTTGTAAACCATATAGATCTCAGAAATAGGAAGAGTGTTTGCGATTACTTATCTGAAAGTGTTTCCTGTGATAGCTTATTCCACCTACCTGCTCATTTTAGAAGAGGGCTAAACATTTGGAAATAACTAAGTTGGTAGAGGTTTAATTTTATGTAGATAAACACAATAACCTAATTTCAAAGTAATTGTAACATATTCAAAGTAAATAATCATTGATAATCACAATAACCTTGTCGCAGAAGAGGTGTACTCGGTGTTTCAATTGTGCATTTTCAGAGTATTTGCAACACAATAACCTAATTTCACATATAAATTTTATCACCGTTTGTTTCACTGCTCATACAAATCAAATTACTCCAACAAAATACTCCAACTTAAAATCATATCCAAACACAGTGAAGGTACACAATACATCTAAAAACGACTATAATCAACAGTTAGATCAAATTACATAATCGAACACGACAGCGATAATTCATCTAACTTAAGCCAAAATTTGATATTAATAAATTAATAAATACAAAAATCAGTCGGATACAAATTTAAAGTTAGCAATCAGACTCAATTATTGAAGATCCCACTTATCGATCTTAGATTCGAATCCGATTCATTTATCGTGCGGAATCCAAATAAACGAATCAATAAACGTGAACACGAACAATGTAAATAAAAGATTTTTACTTTTATTTATTTATTAACGTATAGCCTACTAGCTTCACAATCTCTCTCTCAATCACCCTTCTCTCAATTATGCTTTGCTAACACTCACTTATGCAAAGGCTACTTAACAAATGAACATAAGTCACCTATTTATAGCCTCTAACACTATTCATGCGCACTTAGTCAAGTACGCATTTGCGCATTTAACTAAATACGCATAACACTACAAATGCGAAATACACACTTAAGCTAAAACAAGTCTTCATCTACAAGCTTTTGTCATTCCATGTTGATTTTGCATCAACAATTTACTTAACTGATCAATACTTAGGATGTTGTTTTTCATCATGATAGGTAGTTGTTGCAAGTTCCTATGTTCATGATGTTTTTGAAAGAACTTTATATGTTAGGTCCTGTAGTTATTCTTTAATTGATTTTATTGGTTGAGCTTTGTTCCCCAAAAATGCAACCCAACTTCCGGTTGTCGTGTATGTGGGAATAAGAATAAGCTTATTTGTTGCTATTTCCTTGTGTGATTAGTTTTCTAAACTGTTTTACCCGGTTTACTATGTACTTTGCTAATGGAAAACCTACAAAAAGAAACAAAATCAATAAGAATGAGTGATTCAGGACAAAAGAAGGCCAACCACAATTTATAATCCACATTATGGAAGGTCACTCTTGTATTCTCAGTTTTGGAGGTTCCCTTCTGCAGGTTGCTTCAAAAGAAGGGAGCTGAATGGGAGTATCCTTTTTGCAAGGTGTGCTTCATACATGGAATTCAATGTGAGTAGAAGTGACAACTCAAAAGTATTTAGTTATTTACTTATGATTTCATGAAACCGATTAGGATATCGGCAGAGATATAGTAATACATCAAGTGCTTGGAATGGTATGTACACCATATCTCAGTGTGACTAAGACATCAAGAATAATGAAGTTTTAAAATCATAAAAGACAACTGATGGTCACTTTTGTAACTCTTTTCTTCTTTTAAAAGGAGTGCTTTTTACATGATCCTGACCAAATATATAAAACACTTTGTACCCATAAATACTGTAATTGAGATTAGTAGAGAAAAGTAGAGGTAATATACGGCGGCGAGTACAAACAGCTAAACCTATCATCATTTACCTTTGTTGAAGTTCTAGATTACAATTTATTACAAATTATAAGATATTGAGGCTGTTGGCAGCTTGGTATTGACATTAAAGGTGGTAATATGGGCGGTTCAGGAGGTTGGGTAACTGATTAATCAGAGGTGCCGAGGTGCTACTTTGATTTTGAAATCTTGAACCTTACATTACCATTTTAGGCTATTTGCACTGCCCGCTAATACGATTCATTAGTTTGGCCATTTTTCATATGATTATGATAGTTATATTATTTTGGCAGTGGTTTGTTATCTTTAGGAACCCTGGTGTATGCAATTCAAAATCTGTCAAGTTTTTTTTGCAATGTTGCATGTTGATATCTGATTGTCTTGACTACGTTGTACAAGGTATCGTTTCGGTTAAAGGGGACGGTACCCTGCTAAAGTTTAGTACCTGGTGCTTATTGAGCTCAACGAAAATTGGAAGTTGTATTGACCCATTCCCAGGTCGTTGAAAAATCTATGAAAATGTTAAGTTACAAAGGTTTTTAGGTGAATCATACAAGGATCCTATTAATGTTATAGGTTTTATATTTTGTTTTTGTGATGAGTTACGTATTTAATCTGAACCATGATCGATATGTCTTCACTTTAGTTTTGAATGTTTGTATAACCTTTTTTGTTATATATATATATATATATATATATATATATATAGGATCCGGTTCAATTGAGAACCAAAAATATTGCGAGAACCGTGAGAACCACTAGATTGCATGCTTGTTCACATGTAATTAACTTGATTCATATGTGACCATTGATTTAGGTTAGATTGGGGAAAAAAATCGAAAATTATGTCTTAAAACACGTTTTACATGATTTGTTCATATTATCGTTCATATGTGAACATAAATTTGATTTTTTGCGTTTTTCGCTATAATTTAAGATTTTTCGAATTTTTTTTCCCAATCTAACATAAATCAATGTTCACATGTGAATCAAGTTAATTACATGTGAACAAGCATGCAATCTAGTGGTTCTCACGGTTCTCGCAATTTTTTTGGTTCTCAATTGAACCGGATCCTATATATATAGTCGGAGGTTCAAATGAGAACCAATATAAAGTTGAGAACTTTGAGAACCACAACGAATATGTGTTTGTTCACATGTGATTAACTTCAATCATATGTGAACATTGATGTACGTTTAATTGAAAAAGAAAAAAGTCAAAAAAATCATAAATTTACGTCTTAAAACACATTTTAACCGATTTGTTCACATTATCGTTCACATGTGAACATATATTTGTTTTTTTGAACATATATTTATAATTTTATAATTTTAACCGATTTACCCGATTTTTTTCGATATATATATATATATATATATATATATATATATATATATATATATATATATATATATATATATATATATATGGTAGTGATCAAGAGGGAAGTGTCTTTTTCGGGGGAAGGGGGAAGCGTTAGTACGCATCAGGAAGCATATTACAATTATCAATCAAAACGTCAACAAAAAATTATTTTTATCGGTAAATAGTAATCAAAATCGATGCTATAAAGAATATTTTAACGAATGAATTTCATTTTTAAGTCATAACATTAATTGATGAATATTTATTTAATTAATTGTTAAGATGCAGTATAATGCATATTAACTAAGATGCATCGCGATGCATCATAAAACTTCACATTATTTGAAAAATATTTGTATTGTTAAGATGCATCACAATGCAGATTAACTAATATGCACCGCGATGCATCTTAACGGATTTGGATCAAATATTCATAAATCGATACTATAACTTGAAGAAAAAATTTATCAAGGAAGGTTAACATTTATAACATCGATTCTGATTAACATTTACTAAATTTCAGTTTGCTTTTTTCGAGATTAGTATAGGTGAAGGTAATATGCTTCATGATGCGTACTAACGCTTCTCCCTTCCCTCAAAAAATGGACTTCCCTCTGGATCATGCCACTATATATATATATATATATATATATATATATATATATATAATTTCTATAGGGTCTTGTGACTTCAAATTTAGGGCAATAATCTCCCGCCAAAATTTGTACGAGAGTACCAAAAAAGGCTTATATAAGCCTTGTTCGGTACTCATTCGACATTCTACGGTCAACAATGTTTACACACGTGATTGAAATAAGCTCTTTTATTTTTGTGTATCAAACAAGACTTATATATGTGTGTGTGTGTGTGTGTATATATATATATATATATATATATATATATATCTCCCCTTGGGGTTAAAGTAAGATCTAAGGTAACAATGTTGTCATGAGAAGAGCTTCAATCTAAAATAAATTAAGTGCATCTTATCGATATTAAGCAGCTAAAGTTGGTTGGTATTTTTTTGTATATAAAGTTCACGAAATGCAGAGGAACATCAAAGAGGCATAAGCGGATGATGGAATTCATTAATTAACTTGAATGCAGTACATGGACAAATGTATAGTGATATTGGACGATGAAACAAATACAAATACTGGATGATGAAACAAGTACAAATACGGCAGATTAGTTCAGAATTTGCTGATCGTAAAACTAACGTATTAATAAAATCTTTATAATATAAACTTTGTATTAAAATCGTGCAAAAGCCCGCGAATTTCACGGGAACTTCATTTTGATAAATTATTTATCAAACTTTCAATAGTATCTGATGACTTATTTATCCGCCTCAATTAACACATTATCGTAACATCATTAAAAAAATGAGGGTTTGCGTCATCAATTATTAACAAGTAATAAAAAATCGGATATATATATATATATATATATATATATATATATATAGGAATGGGATCCTGTGAAAACAAGGAGATAAAAAAAAACAGTGAAAACACATCCACACCCTCCATCTAATCTAACTTATATATATATATATAAAAGGGGTGGAGATAAAAAAAATGGTTGAAACACTTTTTCCTTCACAATTTTTTTAAGGTGTGAACTTTTTTTTTTTTTTTTTTTTTTTGAAGTAAACCATAAAAAATTAAGGTTCACACAAAACAAAACAAAAATAAAGTCAAATCCGAAAACCAAAACAAAAAAATTAAGGTTCACAATTGAAAAACTTAAAAACTTTCTGTGAACCCAAAACAAAAAAATAAGGTTCACAATTGAAAAGGTTAAAAACTTGCTGTGAACCAAAAAAAAAAAATTAAGGTTCAAAGTCGAAAAAAAAGGAACAAAATTAAAAAAGTTAAAAACTTTCCGTGAACCAAAAAAAAATTAAAGTTCACAATTGAAAAAGTAAAAAACTTTCCGTGAACTCAAAAAAAATTAAGGTTCACAGTTGAAAAAAAAAAAAGAAAAATTTTAAAACTTTCCGTGAACCTAAAAAAAATTAAGGTTAACAGTTGAAAAAAAAAAGGTTCACAATTGAAAAAGTTAAAAACTTTCCGTGAACTAAAAAAAAATTAAGGTTCACAGTTGAAAAAAGTTAAAAACTTTTCGTGAACCCAAAAAAAATTAAAGTTCACAATAAAAAAAACTTCAAAAAATTTCGTGAAAAAATTTACAAAAAAATGTATGTGAAAAAAATAAGGTTCACAATTAAAAAGGTTAAAAACTTTGTGTGAAGCAAAAAAAAAAAAAAAGATTCATGACGAAAATTTTATGTGAAAAAAATAAAAAAATATAAGGGTTCACAAAAAAATTCATATGTAAAGCAAAAAATAATGAAAGTTCACAACTTAAAATTATTGTGAATCAAAAAGTGTTTTCACCGTTTTTTTTATCCCACCCCTTATATATATATGTGTGTGTGTTAGATTAGACGGAGGGTGGGGATGTGTTTTCACTGTTTTTTTTATCTCCTTGTTTTCACCAGAACCCATCCATATATATATATATATATATATATATATATATATATATATATATATGATAGCCATTACTAAAAATTTAATATAAATAATAAACCAAAATAAAGTCAGATGCACTTTAGTTTAGGTTATAGTTTAGTATATTTTCAAGCACCAATCCCCTATCAATTAAAGTTTCTTAGTTCAAATGTGTTATGATTGAAGTTTAGTATCAATTATGAAAGCTGAGTTTACCATCAACCACGATTTAATCCAGGGACGGAGGTATTAAGGTGTAAGAGTGGGTCATGGCCACCCCTCAAAAAATCTGCTAATTATATGTACCTATATATATATTTCATTAACAGTAATATTCAAATGGTTAATTGGCCCACCTACAAATATTGTCCATCTACTATATGTTAAATAAATAAATAAAAGTTCCTGGCCCACAAGACAAAAGCCCACGATGAAAACAAAAAAATGGTAACTGGTTTATTTGATGCTTTTAGTCAAACACAGCCCCCTCCTGATGGAAACAAAAAGTGCACGCCGTAACTGGCAACTCCAATTAAGTATCAAACGCAAACGAGTTTCAACCATCAATCAAATTCTTCTCTAACTACATTAGGTAATTTATCTAATTTATATTTAATATTTGAGTCTTGATGGTTGCAAATCGAAGTAATACTTACGTATATTGCTAATTTTATATTTGTTAATAATATCTTTACAGCCTTAAATCTTCAATGAATAAGTTAGCTTGACAGTTTGTATTATTTAATTCAACGTTTATTGTTTCACTATGTACTTGACATTTAATTGCTTATATGAAAACCAATTTAGTTTAAATGTTTATATCACTGTCTTATTATATATATGTACATATGTAAGAATATTTATGGGCTTTGTTAGTTTATATGTCCATTTGAGAATGCTTTTGTGATTTGTAAGATTTGTAGGATCATGAAGACAAAGCAAAAAAGAATTGATTCAATTTTTGGTCGAAGTGTTAGGCCAAGATGTGATGAGAAAACTACAACAGAAGGGGATAATCAATAAGCCCCAAGGGATAAGAACCCTCCATTATCATCTGAAAACCCTCCATCGACCAAGAACCCTTCAACATCTTCAGCTCCGGAGAATCCTACAAGTTTTTACATAGAACGTGATCCTGGATTACGTCAACCCATATGAAAATACCCTGCTAATATGCAGGATGAGATCAGACGAGATTATTTGAGATCCGGACCTCATCAACTTGTGTTGCCTAAATTTCCTGCAACCGGATCAAAAAATCATGCACGACGTTTTCAAGCTAAATGGTATTCAGAATTCCCTTGGCTTGAGTATTCAAAAGCTAAAGATAGAGCATACTGTTTGTATTGTTATCTCTTTTTGGAAGAATCAAATACCCATAATGGTCGAGATGCATTTACGATTAATGGTTTCAGGAACTGGAACAAAGTAAAAGGAAAGCGTTGTTCATTTTTGAAGCATGTGGGAGATGGCCCAAACTCTCAGCATAATAATGCTATAAGATTTTGTGATGCTTTGATGAATCAGTCGGGACATATTGATAAGGTAATGCAAAAACAATCATTTGACGAAATCAAAAGGAATAGGCTAAGGGTGAAAACGTCGATAGATATTGTTCGTTTGATTTCATTTCAAGGTATCACTTTCAGAGGACGTGATGAGGGTGTTAATTCAAGCAATCGGGGAAACTTTCTTGAGTTGCTCAAATTCATAGCTTCATATAATGAGGAAGTTGCAAGTGTTGTCTTAGAAAATACACCGGGGAATGCTAAATACACTTCACCCGATGTCCAAAAATAAATTATGAATGTTTATGCTGAGAAAGTGCGAAAGAAGATAATTGAAGATATCGGGCATTCTAAATTCTGTATAATCGTGGATGAGGCAAGTGATGAAAGTAAGAAAGAACAAATGGCCATTGTCCTTCGATTCGTTGACTGTGAAGGGTACATACAAGAACGTTTTTTTGGTCTTATACATGTCACAGATACATCATCTGCCACTTTATATTCTTCAATTTGTAAAAGTCTCACATCTTATTTGCTCGCCATTGAGAATATTCGTGGACAGGGATACGATGGAGCTAGCAACATGCGAGGCGAATGGAATGGATTACAAGCATTATTTCTTAAGGATAATCCTTGTGCTTATTATATACATTGCATGGCTCATCGATTGCAACTTGCCTTGGTTGCAGCAGCTAGAGAGGTACACTACGTTCATGAATTCTTTATGGATTTATCATTAATTGTGAATGCTGTTGGTGCTTCTTGTAAACGCCATGATGAGCTACAAGCTGCTCAAGCTGAAGAAATTGCTAAAATGCTAGAGACTGGTGAAATTGAAAGTGGGAGAGGGGCTAATCAAATTGGTAGTTTAAAATGTACTGGAGACACTCGTTGGAGCTCACATTTTAGTTCCATTAGCAGTCTTCTTCGGATGTACAACCCAACTTGTATTATTTTGGAGAACATTAAAAAAAATGGCTATAACTTTAGAACAAGAGGTGATGCTAGTGCCGCATTGAGAAAATTGACATCCTTTGAGTTCGTTTTCATTTTACATTTGATGAAAGAAATTTTGGGGATCACCGATGTTCTTTGCCAAGCTTTGTAAAAAAAATCCCAAGACATCGTAACTGCAATCAGAACGGTCTCTACTACAAGAAGGCTCATCGTAACCCTTAGAGATAACGAATGGGGATCTTTTCTTAATGATGTTACCGGTTTTTGTAAGAATCATGGTATTGTTGTTCCTAATTTCAAAGATCCATATTTTGAAGGGAGAAGTAGCAGAAGGGGAGGTCAGATTAAACTTGAACATCTCTACCATTTTGATATATTTAATGAAACAATTGATTTTCAACTACAAGAAATTGATTCAAGGTTTAATGAGAGAGTTGTGGAGCTTATAGAGCTTACCTAAGCTTTGGATCCAAGAGATGGATATAAATACTTCAAGTCAGATTCAATTTGCAAGCTTGCAAAAAAAAATACTATTTTCTTGATTTCACCGATCAAGAAATAGATGTTTTGAAATTTCAGTTAATGCACTTTGAAGTTGAAGTAAAGGAGCATCCAATTTTGGGAAAGGTGTCATCTATACCTGAATTATGTCAAGGCTTAGTAAAGACTGGGAAATTAAGCCACTATCATCTTGTTAACAGATTGATTCGACTTGTTTTGACTCTTCCGGTATCTCTTGCAAGTACAGAACGGGCATTTTCAGCCATGAAGATTGTGAAGAACAGACTGCGTAATAGAATGGATGATGACTTTCTTTCGGATAATCTAGTTCTCTACATCGAGAAAGATATTGCTTCAATCTTTAGTTTGGATACGATTTTAGATGATTTCAATGATGTTAGAGAGCGTCGTGTGCTGCTTAAGTGAATATTTACTTTGAACTTTGACATTTATTATATTTTTTTGTCTTGTGAGTTATTCTATTACTTCTTTGTGTTTGATAACCTATTTGGCCCACCATGAAAAAAAATCCTGGCTACGTCACTGATTTAATCCTACCTAGATAGATTTTTTCATATGCATGTGATGTAGTACTCGTAAGTAGGTGTTTCATACGGTTTTTCATATGATTTTTATTGTGTTATTTTATCAAACAGTGTTCATCGTGAAAATTTTTTTATCATCTAAACATATCGTCATTACAACTCCTTTCTAGAATATATTAAAGAGGCCGGACTCAAATTATGAATGAATACATATATACACTAATTATAGCTATCATAAGATATAAGTTATTGAAATTATTCCTTATATTCAATTTACAAAATTATACTCCGTATCATAAGATATTGACTTTTTATCAAGATAAATTTGATCAAAATTTCTTAATACATTTAAATTCTCAGAAAAGGATCAGAGGAGCATGAAAGGCATGGCTTCATCCAATAAGAGAATGACAACTGGCGCGCGGTCCCCATATTGCAGAATCCACGGTCCCCACGCTGCAGACTACCCATGGACTATTTTTGCACATTTTACAAACTTTTGGAGCTGACCGCAAATCACTTCAAAATATCACAATTTTAACTATAATCCGAAAATAAGGTAATCAAATCTGATTACAACTCTCAAAATCTTCGATTACAATTTACATACATAAGATTCTTTTTCAAAATCGTATACATATATAGATATATACGATCATATATATATACACGGAATCTTCATATTTGCCTAACGAAAAATCATCAAATCTGTGCACAATGTCGGATGTAAATACACCTACAGTTGTTGTTGATCCGTGTATGAAATTCCTACTGTTGTCGCTGAAGTCGAAGAACAAACACCTAGCGCAGAAGCTATTATCAAAAGTAAGTATTCGTATCTATTTTAAATATACAAGTGTATATGCGTGTGTAATTCTTTCTGTATATATAGATATATGCGTGTTGTGTACGTATGTTTTTCATCTGTGTGTTTTCGTATGTGCGTTTGTATGTGTGTATATAGTCGTATATGATCGTTGCATGCACTGGAATTTTTTTAATATTTTTTTTATTATTATCCGTGATTATACATACATTCACATGATCTGTATGCAGTTGAAATTTGAATATTTGCTCAGATATGATTTCATTATAAGATGTGGTATAAAAGTGTTAAAATGCAGTTTTAGTTCAATAAAATGCAGTTTGGTAGTTTTTATTTGTATGTATGGTAATGGATTAAAGTTCAAGTAGGATAATGTTTAATTCTCTTAATTCTTGCAGTTTCATTGTTATATTCGCGTAAAATGCAGTAGTATATATTAAAATGCAGTAGTTTTTGTTATGTAGAATTCAGTTAAATGGACCTTACCATCATTTTATCAATTTTAAATATAGTTGACAGTTTTAATATAGTTGTAACAATCATTTTTTTTTAAATGCAGCTGTTTCAGACAAAGCTGGTAGACTATTCTATAGTCCTTGTGGGACAAGAATTTGGTATCCTGCTGTGGATGAAAAATCATTAATTGGAACAGTATACAATACGATAGAAGAATCATTCATTAGTTATCAGAAATATGCAAAGAAAGCTGGTTTTGTTTCTAAGAAAAGTTCATCATGGAGGCCAAGCAAGTCGGTAAATCCTAAAAGCAAGTTGTTTAGATGTAATAAAGAAGGGTCAAAGTATGTGAAAAAGGCAAAACCAGAACCTGTCGCACAAGCTGTTGGTATTTCTGAACAATCTATCATGAAAAAGAAACCACGTCCAAGGAAAACAAGTACTTTTAGGGTTGGTTGTGATGCAAGATTTTCACTAAGTAAGATTTCAAATGGGAAATACAAACTGGTTAAATTTGTTGAGGGACACAGCCATCAGCTTCTTGAAAAAGATGAAATGAAGTTTGCGAAGAGAACAAGCAGTTTAGGATACATGAAAGAACAGTTGTTGTTTCAAGTGTCTACCCTTAATATTGGACCGGTGAAGGAATTTAGACTTCTGAATTAGAACTTTATGGTGGTTTCGAAGAAATGGGAGTTACTAAAGTTGATTGTAAGAATTTTAGAAGAGATGTGAATGTTTTTCTGGGGACGGAAGATGCACAAATGGCTGTTGAGAAACTCCTTGGAAGAAAGCAGTTTATCAAAGATTTCTATCTCGACTATTTTCTAGATGATAAGGGGAGATTGGCTGGAGTTTTTTGGGCAGATCCAGAAGCTCATCGAAATTACAAAATATATGGAGATGTTGTATCATTCGACTCTACATTCAAGTCTAATAGGTTAAATATTTTTTATTGAAATTTTCACATATTTAGAGCTTATTTATATTAAAATGTTTATATCTGCAATGATACATGTATGTTTTTAACACGTTTATTAGGTGAAGTTATCAGATGAGGAAAAGAAATGGCATTTTTAAAATCACTGCATTTTACTAGAACCATTGCATTTTACTGCATTTTACTTTTTGTTCTTAAAATGCAGTGAATATTGATGTCCATTGCTTATCCTCATTTTTGATGTATAAAATTAAAAATGCAGTATAAAATTAAAAATGCAGTAGGACAACATATAATGCAGTAGAACTTATTTGAAATGTTTTTTTTTCCTTTTTGATATAGTTGTTTTTATTTTTTTATTCAGGTATGGAATGTTATTTGTACCTTTTACTATCATTGATAATCATAACCGTTGTGTTACATTTGGTTCGGGACTTCTTATTAGAGAAACTGAAGTATATTACAAGTGGCTTCTAGAAACATTTCAAAAATGTTTTAAGGTAGACCCAAAAGTAGTTGTAACTGATCAAGACAGTGCAATGCGTGCTGCAATTAAAAGTACATTTAAAAAAACAAGACACAGATTGTACATGTGGCATATAATGAGAAAGATGACAACAAAGGTATGTTATGTGTTTTTTTTTTTTATAGCTGCACACATGTTGATTTAAAATTCAGTTACTTATATCTAATGTTATATGTCATATTTTTTTTTAGGTTGGTCATGTGTTATGTTCAAACACAAATTTCAAAGAATTAATATGTGGAATTGTTTGGACAGACAAGATCACACCTGAACATTTTGAAAGAAAATGTCATTTGATAGTTAAACAGTTTGGACTTGAGGATAATGAGTGGTTGAAGGAGATGTTTGATATGAGAAGAAGATGGATACCAGCGTATTTGTTAGATGAACCTTTAGCTGGATTGATGCGGACTTCTTCAAGATCAGAGAGCGAGATTCATTTTTTTAAAAAGTTTACTAGCAGAAATTTTATGTTGGTGGAATTTCTGACACACTATGATACTGCCATGGAACACCAGAGGTATGTTCAGCAACTAAATAACTACAACACAAAGTATACAATCGCTGTATTTAAAACTGATCATCAACTTGAGAGGCAAGCTGCTATGATGTATACACGATCAGTTTTTTATGATGTTCAAGAAGATTTTGTAGCCAGCTACAATGAGTGTCAGGGAGTGAGCGAAGAAAAGTTTGAAAATAAAGTGATAAGGAACATCAAAGATCAAGAAACCGGAAGGATTTATACGGTATGGTGTACTTAAATTGCAGTGTGGATAAAATGCAACTAAAATCACATTATATTTTTTTAATATACATTGTTTCTTAAAATGCAGTGGTTTTTTTCTTAAAATGCAATTAATATAGTTGACATTTTTTATTTGTTTTCCATTTTTTAAAGGTTGTTTACAAACCTTTAGAGATTACAGCTGAATGTACCTATAAGAAGTTTGAGTTATATGGCTTATTGTGTCGACACATATTTTATGTGTTCAGTCTTGAGAACCTGTAAGCATTCCCTAAAAAATATGTTCTTTTTCGATGGTCTGTTGAGGCGATACCCGATAAGAAGGAGGGACATGTTGAACAACCTCAAGCACCCACAACAACTCTAGATGGAATAAGAGAGATATAACAGATTGTAGAGGAAACTGCAAACAGGTTGGTGCATAATCCAGAGAAGTTTGCTAAATACAGAGAACAATTGCTTGAAATTTTTGAGGAAACTAGAGCTGAATTCCCGACAACAACACCAATGGACAAGTCTCAAGCAATTTGTTCGTTTTTGGGTGTTAAAAAACCTGAAAACCACAACATTAAGAACCCTGATGATGTTAGGACTGAAGGTCGAAAAAGTGGTAAATCAAAAGCTGATGTTGCAATGGATAAAGCCAAGAAGAGGAAAAATCAATGTCAAAAGTGCAAGCAATATGGACATAATAGCAGGGGTTGTACAAGCATACCTGAAGAATCAACTCCTGAAAGTACAACAGTAGGAAATGTGCAGAATAATGTCACTGAGTCTTAGTTGAGGATTTGAAGATTTTAATTTTTAGATGAATCATTGAATTTTATAGTTGTGTTACTGCATTTTATATTTTTGAGTCACTGCATTTTAGTCTTAGATGAGGGATTGAATTTTATATTTTTGTGTTACTGCATTTTATATTTTTTAGTCACTGCATTTTAGTCTTTCTTTAGATGAGTCATTGAATTTTATATTTGTGTTACTGCATTTTATTTTTGAGTAACTTCATTTTTAGTCTTTATATGAGTGATTGAATTTTATATATTTGTGTTACCGCATTTTATATTTTTGAGATGTTTACTATCATGAATACTTTGACATACATTCTTTTTTAAAAGTAAAATGTAGTGTTTTTTTAAATTTGTTTGTTGTTACATGATTTTGATATGGTGATTTATCTTTTTTAGATTCTATTATGTTACAAAAATTTACTGCATTTTAAGATCAAATTTGAAGGTTTAAAATGCAGTGCCGGTAAAATGCAGTAAAATTTATAAGTGTAAAATGCATTGAATATGTGTGAAAATTTTGCCTTAAAATGCAGTGAATTCAGCCTGCTGCTCCTACTCGAAACTTTTTTTGCTGTTTTAATTCTTGTTTGTAAGCAAATGTCACTATAAATAAAACAAATATTATGTATATCACATTCAGTTTTATAACCACCAAGTATACTACAAAATACTTCAAATCAACATAGATTACCACATAATACTACAAATTACAAGCCTTTAACATTCTATATTAGAGTTAAGTCCGACATATAAAAAATATTCAAATTAAAGTATTTAGACTGAAATAAGTTGTTTTATAATAACCACCAAATAGTTTGAGATAGACTGGAACAAACACAATATAAGCAATTGTAACCTTTTTCCACAAGAGATATGTTCTTTTTTTCAAGCACCCAACGTACTTGTAATACGTTTTTTTTATTTTAGCTTTTGCAGCTTTTTGGTGCTTTAACCTCAGATTATTGTCCAATCTGTCGTATTCTTTCACCTTATCATGAGTGTTGTTGCACCCGATTAGGTCGGTGTCGTTAACGATGACTAACCGGTTACAACAGTGGGTTTTAAATTTATAAAGCTGAGGCTTAGGGTTACTATTATTGCTAATCTAAAGGGCTAGCAAAGGATAAGTATGACCTAGGGTCGTTCTTCAAAGCGCGACGAATTGAAACTAGGGGATTTAGAAACTTCTATGTATTTAGCTAGGGATAAGAGAGTTGGTTTTGGTTTTGGGTTTTCTATCCTAAATTAAAACAAATTAAACTAAACTAAGAGTGGAGGTTACTTCGGGTGTTCATCAATTAAAGCGATTGTCTACTATGAAGTGGTTTAGGTGATGTTAAATATGAAGAGTTCAAATGATGATAAGTTCGTAAGTTAATGTGAGCTATTACTACAATCCTTCTATCGGGCTAACGCAGAGGTGTCCATAATCAGGCAAACAGAATGTCACGTGGGTTGCAGAATATATTAAAGCATACACCGAAAGTTCTCTCAAATGTATGTCCATATTATCCGACAGTTAATCTCGAATCCTATTCCCCAATCTCGGTCGTCAGAGATGTCCGAATCATGGCATAGTTTGTTGAATAAACAATCTTATGAACGGGGTTTACCCTCGCTGGAATAGGTTGGAATAACTGGTCTGGGCGGCCGGATAATTTGTCATCACTTATTCGTACGAGTTATCAACATTACTCAAGTATGCAAGAAAATAGGGATGATTTTATATTACAGATAGAAACCTAAGTAATATGTTTGTTATTCGATTCATAATATAACTACCTTCGGTCGTACTTGACTTCCGTACGTTTGTACTCCGCCGTAAGCGTTTCCAGTACTATATCAAAGAACAGTCGAATAGGGGTCATCATATTATTTCACGATAGTTAAGGCCATTTGTATTTCACTATTATGATAATCCTAAGGCAACAATCAAACAAGAACATGCAATAAGACGATCAAAACAACAGTTCAATATAAGCATACAAAAGTATTATCTAAGTCGAGGATATTCCGAAAGTTGTCTCAAAAATATCATCGATACGAATTTGATCTTAATCTACCTCTATTGCCATGTTCCGTGTCTCTTAGATCTTATTTTAGTCTAGAGAACACCAGCCATGCCGAGCTCAATGATTCAATCTAACATAGTATAACTAAGTGACCTATACCCTATGAGTTAGCTACGTTCATTTTTGGATAAGGTTTTAGTCACAACATGTGTAACACCCCCAAATTTAATGAATTGCGGAAGCACGATTTGGGTGTTACTAATCAATAACAAAGCACAAAGATAGTAGCAAACGACTCTATATGCGTCGTTTTAACAAAATATATTGATAATTGAAATGTTTACATCATTTAAAGCTTTACATAGCTCGAGTTTAAATAAAAGGAGATTTCAGTACATAAGTACATAAGTACTTGTACAAAATATACTAATGCAAGAAAATCTCAATCGTCTGTATGCTGACTCGAGCTAAAGTCCTGAAGCAGAAACATCCTACTGCTTGGTACCTGCGATACATGCTAAAAGGTCAGCTAAAAAGCTGGTGAGCTCACAGGTTTGAAATCAGTTAATATAGTGTGAACCGCAAGATTTAAATAATAAATTGCATCCAGCAATTTAATGATAGTAATCGTGTATACAGCCATGAGCACATAGTTGAGCTTAACTCGAGGGCCGGGTCCCCTATAGAGAATTCCGGGCGAGGTGCCTCCACGAATGCCTAATCAACATTCGTCTTCCCAAATATTAGTACATCCGTTTACCAGGTTAGTGCTTGCTAACCCGGACGAGGTGGGTCAATCCTATATGGTACCATATACTAATATTCACGCTACAACGTATTAACAACTATGCTGACGGAGGACTTTAAATGATTAGTTGTGAAAAACTCATGTAGTATATGAAAATGTTTGTACTTGCGTTCACATGTTAAAATTGAGCAATATATCACACCCTTGAGTAAAACAGTAAAAAGAGGGGCCATGAGACTCACCTGAGTCGTTGAGTTTATGAAAATAAACTGAGAATGATTAGCCGAGAATCGAAGTCCAAAGACTTGTAACCTGAGGGTGTCCACGACACGCGATGGTTATAATATGCGAAGGTATCTAATAAGACTACCTTGTAGTTGTTCGTCCAATAATAATGTCCACATGTTCCCCATTTCGGTGGATAGTTTAAGTGTTTGAAAACGCGTACGGCCCGTTGGTGATTATTGGTAATAATGATCTTGACGTTATTTTGTTAGTTTCAAAGTGTTATACAAGTTTGCTGTTTAGTGTGAAACATGTCTACGAAATCTAAGTACGGGGGTCCGGGGGCAGCGCCCCTGGTAGCGGGGTCCAAGGGGCGGCAGCCCCTGGCGGGGTCCAAGGGGCAGAGCCCCTGGCTGGGGTCGAGCTGCAAGGTCAGCTTGGAAAATTTTTTATTTCAGCTATATTGCTTTGACGAAAAACGCATCTGGATCCGAATTTGGGTAAAATCAGGTGTTAAAATTTTAGGTCTCGACACTTAGTAAAATCTGTGTTTTCTGGGTTCAGTTTTTGGCGACACTTTGCTAGTGTCGCTATAGGCAACACTAGTTAGGCGACACTAGGTGAGTGTCGCTAGATTTCTGATTTTCAATTTAGGGGCGACACTTGATTAGTGTCGCTATGGGCGACACTTATAATTTTGGCGTCACTAAGGGAGTGTCGCTAGGATATATCTGGTTAAGTATTTCAGCGACACTTAAGTAGTGTCACTATAGGGGCGACACTTAGGGATAGTGACACTTAACTAGTGTCGCTAGTACTGTTTTTGGCACACTAGCGACACTTCCAACTGTTCGACGGATTTCGAGTAAAAATCGTGTTTTCGAGTTTCTGATCGGTCCAATATTTTTACCCAATCCTTTTATGGACATTTTAAACATATAGGAATAACTTGTATGTAAAAATGAACGAAATCGAGACGTTTCGGGATTTGTCGGAAACTTACAAAGTTCGCGCCGGAGAAATCCGCAAAGATAGGAAGGTAGATCGTGATGCGGTGAGTCTTTTATTCCAAAGGAGTAGTGAAATCCAAGGCCGTTTGATAGTAGTATTTTGCGATTTAGTGAGGTTGGTGGTGATGAAACTTTGAGAGAAAAAGATGGAAGAGAGAGAGAGAAAGAAAGAATTAAATGAAAGAGAAAAGGGTGGGAATGGGAGGTTAACTCCCATTTTTCGCCCCGCGTTCCCGTTCCGTGTGGTGTTCGTTTTCTCCGTCGTTCAAACGTTAAATAATTATTTTACCTATTAATTGGTACGTTTTAAAATACAAATTATCACGCGATATTTTATTTAAATATTTTACAAATCCATTTATATTTGAGTTATATAATGTAAGTTTGTTTATTTAGTTTGCGCGTTTTAATATTTTAAGTTGTGTAAGTTTTGTTTATACGATACGAATTGAAATTCGAGCATTATTAAAACAATACTTTTAACATAACAGTGTTACTTAGCAAAATTGGTCACCAACGTCCGTATTTTATGGAACCGAAATACCTTCGATTTAAATTGCGTACGATTTAATCAAATCGCATTTTCGTATATATTCAACAATATATATAATTCGATACATTAATTAGCCTAACATAAAACTAATTACATGTATTAACATACGATTAGGCACTAATTACTAGTCCTAATTTGGTGGGTGTTACATTCTCCCCCTGTTAGAAGAATTTCGTCCCGAAATTTAGTTTGAAGTTGTGTTTGATGTAGAATCAGTGAATAGTTGAGGATATTTGAGTCGTATTTGGTCTTCCCGTTCCCAGGTGAATTCCGGACCGCACCGCGAATTCCATCTGACCTTGACAATGGGAATACGACTTTGTTTTAGTTGTTTGACCTCACGGTCCATAATTTCAGTGGGTTCCTCAACGAAGTGAAGTTTATCGTCAACACGAATTTCATCGAGTGGGATAATAAGTGTCTCATCAGACAGACATTTCTTCAAATTTGAAATATGAAAAGTAGGGTGCACGCTGCTGAGTTCGGATGGCAGCTGCAATCGATAAGCTACGGGGCCAATCCGTTCGAGGATCTCAAAAGGTCCGATGTACCTGGGATTTAACTTCCCGCGTTTGCCAAAACGGATGACGCCTTTCCAAGGCGATACTTTTAAGAGTACTCGATCCCCAACTTGGAACTCGAGTGGTTTGCGTCTCACGTCAGCATAACTTTTCTGACAATCACGAGCGGCTTTGAGTCGATTTTGGATTTCCACAATTTTCTCAGTGGTGGCGTGAATGAGTTCAGGACCAGTGAGTTGACTATCTCCCACTTCAGTCCAACAAATCGGTGATCGGCACTTACGACCGTACAGTGCCTCAAAAGGTGCAGCCTTAATGCTGGCATGATAGCTGTTATTGTAGGAAAATTCACATAACGGTAGATGTCTTTCCCAGTTTGTACCGAAATCAACTACGCAAGCGCGTAGCATATCTTCCATTGTCTGAATGGTTCGTTCACTTTGGCCATCGGTTTGAGGATGGTACGCGGTGCTCATATCGAGTCGAGTACCCAATGCTTTTTGAAGTGACTGCCAAAAGTGTGAAGTGAAGCGGGCATCTCTGTCAGAGATGATCGAGATTGGAACACCATGTTGAGAAACGATTTCCTTGATGTAGATTTGTACAAGGCGTTCCATTTTATCGTTTTCCTTGATTGCCAGGAAATGAGCAGATTTGGTGAGGCGGTCAACGATCACCCAAATGGTATCGCAACCGTTCGACGACTTGGGTAGTTTAGTTATGAAATCCATGGCAATTTGTTCCCATTTCCATTCAGGGATATCGGGTTGTTGAAGTAAGCCGGAAGGCTTTTGATGTTCGGTTTTGACTTTTGAGCAAGTAAGGCACTTGCTGACGTAAGTAGCGATTTCGGCTTTCATGTTCGGCCACCAATAAAATCCCTTGATGCCGTGGTACATCTTATCGGATCCTGGATGGATAGAATATTTAGACTTGTGAGCTTCATCCATCACCAAGTCTCGTAGGTTCCCGAAACTAGGCAACCAGATTCGGTTTGAGAAATGCCTAATCCCGTTAGACTTGATTTCGAATTGTTTGTCAATACCCCTTAAGGCTTCATTTTTGATATTTTCAGGTTTCAGGGCTTCGATCTGAGCGGTATGAATCTGAACTGTAAGATCGTTGTGAATGGTCATACTGAGGGCTCGGACTCGAAGTGGTTTCGGTCGTTCCTTTCGACTGAGGGCATCGACCACAACATTAGCCTTCCCTAGATGGTACTTGATCTCGCAATCGTAATCGGTAAGTATAACGCCCCTAATTTTAGAACACATTTTTTTTTTAAACAT
This sequence comes from Helichrysum umbraculigerum, assembly GCA_949592205.1. Classification (NCBI taxonomy): domain Eukaryota; kingdom Viridiplantae; phylum Streptophyta; class Magnoliopsida; order Asterales; family Asteraceae; genus Helichrysum; species Helichrysum umbraculigerum. Next base: position 379,326,829 of record CATIUR010000001.1, on the reverse strand, counting down.
CGCGGAAGCAATATCCCATATATATATAACCCTGGATTAACCAAAATATACATAATCATTTACATAAGTATTTCGTTATATAACTACACAATTAGATGGGCGTTACTTTAACAAAACATTTAAAGTAGTACAAAAGTCATCAGAGTTCAATCATTGTCGAACATTCCTTCAATTTACTCCGAGACCCGCCCTTAACAAAATATATTAACCTGCAAGGAGTAAACAACGAGGGATTAGCACGGAGCTAAGTGAGTTAACTCAGTACTAACACTACACTTAGTTTAACACCATGAGTCCACAACAATTTAACACATTGACTCAACATCACTAGAGGATCGGTGGCCCTTGTGGCACCCTCAGCCGCGGTGGCCCACCAAGCGACACTTACACCAACTGCAGGCCAATACAGTGGTTAACCGATAACGATTTGCTACCTTTAGTCAACACAAGCTCCATTCACAACACATGTTCACAACTCTCGTGTTGACTAACCTGTAGCAAAACGTCTAACAAGATTGACCTCCTTAACACAATCACCAATAGGTTTCTTAACACTTGCTTCTCATTCACAATATGCCTTAACACAAAATGCACAATTAACACTTGAAGTAACCACATAAGTGATCACCAAACATAGTGAGAGATCAAAGTCCACTCACCTGTATCGATTCCGTCTCCACTCAAAGTTCTAACTTTATTGAGTCTTCGGCGGTTCTGAAACATACGAGAAATCCCAATCAATCTCCAAAATCATTCTATATACTTAATATCCTAAATCAAGCATATACTAAGCAATATAATTACAATATACAAGCTAAATTACATAATTAAGCTCAATTGAAAGCTGCCCAGTCAAAACATGGGAATACGATCGTACTCAATTGAGTACGCCGTACTCCCATGAATACGGTCCACGAGTACGCCGTACTCCCGGGAATACGACCGTATTCAAGGGAATACGCCGTACTCCCGACCATTTTCCAGCTCAGTTTTGATCAGACCTTTATTTAAGGAGTACGATTGGGAATACGATTGGGAATACGCCGTACTCCCAGGAATACGAACGTACTCCCTGGAATACGATCGTATTCCATCGTCTTCCAGGCCTGCGAAAATGCAGATTTCTGCATTATTCATGTTCAAACCAAAAATCACAAAATCGACCAAAACCCATTTATAACACAAATCTATACCAATATTAAGCTATCATAATACCTAGTAACTTCATACACACAATATTCAAGCAACAATTCATTACCAAATATCAAAATCACTTAAAATCTAAATAACACATTTTCAAACCAAAACTCAAGAATTCACAACTATTTCTTCATGTAATCAACTTATTTTATGCTCACAAAGTTCATATAATCATCTTACAATTATCAATTCAACTTATCTAAATACAATTTACACTTTTCATTAATTTACCTAATCATTCAATATATATGTTAGCAAGAACTCACTTACAAGGTGAAGAACACAAGGAAATATGAGGATGATGAGCTTAACAAGGATTCAAGCTACAATCTTCAATCAATTTGGTGTAATCTTTCGATTTGCAAAGATTTGAGTAATATTTGAGTTAGGTTTAAAAACTAGGGAAGAATGGAAATTGGGGAAAATATGATCGACCTCCCCTTTTTAATTAAACCGATCCATTTAAGTTACAGTACCATATTATACCCCTCTTTACTCTATTGTCTGGAACCTAAATACCAATTGCGAGAAAATTATTTTATTTTACCGTCGTCTAAGATTATTTAAAACAAATAATATTTTACTAGTCACAATATCTCCTGAGGCTTATTTACCTATTAATTTCACAATCAAACATATTTAAACAATTAAATTTACGTATTTAAATTTAAAGAAATACCTGATTCTACTGGGCCCAATTTCAGGGTGTTACAAATCTTCCCTCCTTAAAAGATTTCGTCCCCGAAATCTAGCTAGACTCGAACAAACTAGGGTAACGAGCCCTCATACTCGACTCAGTCTCCCAAGTAAGATTTTCTCCCAAACTATGTTTCCATTTCACTAGAACCATAGGTATCTCCTTCTTGCGTAATTTAGTCACTTTTCTATCAACTAACTCAATGGGCTCTTCTACTAATTTCTGACTTTGGTCAACTCTAAGATCTTGTAATGGAAGGATTTGGGTTGGATCCTCCATATTACATTTCCGCAAATAGCAACCATTAAAGGTGTCGTGAATACCACTTAATTCAGAAGGAAGGTCTAAGGCAACTGTTTGGTCATTAACTACTTGGCGAATTTTGAATGGACCTATAAATCTCGGAGCCAATTTTCCACGCTTACCAAAACGAATCACGCCCTTCCAAGGTGACACTTTTAAATAAACCAATTCGCCTTCGACAAAATTAACGGGTCGGCGACGCGGATTAGCATACTGTTTCTGTCTATCTCTGGCGGCTTTCAATTTCTCGCGAGCTATAGCAACTTTATCAGCCGTAATTTGAACAATATCGGGACCCGCAAACTGTTTTTCTCCCGCCTCTAACCAACAAGTCGGCGCTCGACAACGACATCCGTAAAGCATTTCATATGGCGGCATACCAATACTTGAATGATACGAGTTATTATACGCAAATTCCACCAAAGGTAGGTGAGAGTCCCACGAACCCCTATACTCCAAAATACACGCCCTCAACATATCCTCTAGAGTCTGAATGGTTCTTTCTGACTGTCCATCTGTCTGAGGATGATATGCAGTACTAAGATTAACTCGGGTACCTAACTCTTTCTGAAGATTCTGCCAAAAGCCTGACACAAATCTGGAATCTCTATCTGACACAATAGATAATGGAATTCCGTGCCTCGATACAATTTCATTAATATACAATTGAGCCAAACGAGTCAAAGAAACGGTTTCACTGGTCGCAAGAAAATGGGCGCTTTTAGTTAAACGATCAACAACAACCCAAATCATATCGTTGCCTTTCTGCGTACGTGGTAACTTGGTGACAAAATCCATAGTGATGTGTTCCCATTTCCACTCGGGTATCTCCAATTGTTTCAACGAACCATAAGGCTTTTGATGCTCGGCTTTTACTTGGGAACAAATATGACATGATTCCACAAATCTGGCTACATCCGTTTTCATTGTTGGCCACCAATAAAGAGGTTTCAAATCGTTATACATTTTAGTGCTACCAGGATGAATAGATAATCTTGATTTATGAACCTCCGTCAAAATCAACTCACGAAGTCCACCAATTAATGGGACCCAAACCCGAGATTGATAAGTTTTCAACCCACGTGAATCATCAATTAACAAATCCTTTCGTTTCAACATAATCTCGGGTTTCAAATTAACATCCAATAAAGCTTAAATCTGTGCGACTCTTAGCTGAGAAATCAAATCAGAGGACACCTCTAATCGCATGAAACAAATCTTGTCACTAGATATATTTCGACTCAACGCATCCGCGACCACATTAGCTTTACCCGGGTGATAACGGATCTCGCAATCATAATCTTTAATCAATTCTAACCATCGCCTCTGACGCATATTCAATTCTTTTTGCGAAAACATGTACTGAAGGCTTTTATGATCCGTGCAAATTACACATTTCGTACCATACAAATAATGTCTCCAAATCTTCAAGGCAAAAATTACAGCCGCAAGCTCCAAATCATGTGTCGGATAATTCTTTTCATGTGGTTTAAGCTGTCTAGAAGCATACGCAATTACACGATCTCTTTGCATTAAAACACCACCTAATCCAGTATGCGATGCATCACAATATACAATGAAATCATCCGACCCATCAGGTAACGCCAAAATCGGGGCTTGACACAATAATTGCTTTAATGTCTGAAAAGCTGCCTCTTGTTGTTCGGTCCACTGAAATTTCACATCCTTCCGAGTTAACTTAGTCAATGAACTCGCAATTTTGGAAAAATCTTTGATAAACTTTCTGTAGTATCCTGCTAATCCAAGGAAACTCTTAATTTCTGAAGGAGACTTAGGCGCATTCCAATTCATAACAGCTTTCACTTTAGATGGATCCACTCTAACCCCGTCTTTGCAAATAATATGTCCTAAAAATTTCACCTCAAGCAACCAAAACTCGCATTTCGAAAACTTTGCATAAAGCTGCTCTCTTTTCAAAGTTTCAAGTATCAACCTCAGATGCATTTCATGATCCGCTTCAGACTTGGAATAAATCAAAATATCGTCGATAAACACAATCATAAACTGGTCAAGATAGGGACGACACACACGATTCATTAAATCCATAAAGATTGCAGGAGCATTCGTTAACCCGAACGGCATAACCAAAAACTCATAGTGACCATACCTCGTGCGAAAAACGGTTTTAGGAATATCTTCCTCACGAACTCGGACTTGATGATATCCCGATCTCAAATCAATTTTCGAAAAATATGAAGATCCTTGTAATTGATCAAACAATTCATCAATTCTGGGCAACGGGTATTTGTTCTTCACCGTTCTCTTATTTAATTCCCGATAATCGATGCACATACGTAGAGTACCATCTTTCTTCTTCACAAATAACACGGGAGCACCCCACGGCGATGAACTCAGCCTAATAAATCCCTTATCTAACAATTCCTGAATTTGACCCATCATATCACGGATTTCGGAAGGAGCTAATCTATAAGGAGCCCTTGCTACTGGAGACGAACCAGGAATTAAATCAATTTGGTATTCTACATCTCTTACAGGGGGAAGACCTGGCAATTCATCCGGAAACACTTCCGAATATTCAGAAACCACCCGAATATCGGAAATGGATTTCTTTTCTACTTTGACATCTACAACATAGGCCACAAAGGATTCACAACCCTTAACTAAAGACTTTCTAGCCTTCATCATAGATATTACCGGAATACTACCCTTTGCACGTTCCCCACGCGCCACAACATATGATAAATTGGAAACTGGGATTTTTATCAACTTTTTATGACAAGAGATGTCGGCTTTGTTTTGACTCAGCCAGTCCATACCAAGAACCACATCAAAACTAGGGATTTACATCAATAAGAAAGAAACTGGAAATTCATGATCCTCTATTAATATACTAGCTCCGGTTACCGATGTGGTAACAGGAACTGTCTTACCATCAGCTACCTCAACTTCTAAGGGATTTGAAATCACAGAGGGCATTAATTTCAGTTTATCACAAAATTGCACAGATATAAATGAGCAATTTGCTCCAGAATCAAATAATACACGGGCTGGTACAGAGTTAACAAGGAAAGTACCAGTAATCACATCATCAGTAAGCACAGCATCATCCACGGTCATTTGAAAAGCTCGACCCGTAGCAGCTGGTGGAATCTTCCTTTTCTGGCCAGAAGATGAGGAACCTCTAGCCGCACCCGTTCCCTGCTTCCTTGCATCAGGACAATCACCCGCTCTATGTCCTTCTTTGTGACACGTCCAACACACATTATTTTGATAAGTACAATCAATCGCATTATGACCCAACACCCCACATTTCATACACCTTGACGTCCAAATAGAACAAGGTCCGGTATGTTTTGATCGACATCTTGCACAATAAGAATTATCCATCGGAACACCACCATAACTAGTTTTCTTGCTTGATTGAGAAGGTTGCCATCTTTGTTTTCCTTTACTGGAAGAATCACCCTTCGGTTTCTGTGCATACCTTTCTTTATTTTGCAACCTCCTAGCCATAACGTCACTATCCACGGATCGTGCCCACTCAAAAGCCTGAGAAATGCTACTAGCCAATCGCACTGAGGTACGATAATCTGGAGGTAAGGTTTTCACTAAGTGGCTAATTTTGTTTCTTTCAGTCGGGACCCACTGTTGCACAAATCTTAATTTCTCAGAAAATTGTCGGATAAGCTCATCGATTGACATCTCATCAGTCTTTCGTAAATCCATAAATTCCTGTCTGACACGATCAAGATTATATTCCGAACAGAACTGTTTGCATACCTCGGCATGAAAATCCTGCCATTTAATAGAACTCTTTTATTGTGGAGTAAAATGAGCAGTTATCGAATCCCACCACGACATAGCTTCACCTTTCAACAATTGGATAGCATATGGAACTTTGTCTTCCTCATCACAATGACAAACCTCTAACTTTCTTTCCACATCACGCAACCAGTCTAAGGTAACCGCAGGATCAGGACTTCCAGAGTAAGAGGATGGTTTACTAGACATGAAGGTTTTAAGAGAACATCCTTTCTTTGGCACCTGAAATGGTGGAAATAAATGTGCCTGATAACCAGTCGATCCAAATGAAGGAAACGGCATTGATGACTGAAAAACATAACCCTGCTGCTGTTGTTGTGAAACATGAGGAAAAGTAACCGGAATCCGAGTAGAAGCAGTAATGGGAGGAGTAGTAGTAGCAACATGCAAATAAATTGGAATGGATCGTTGAGATGACCCTGCACGTTCTCTCTCAAGTTCAACTACCCTGTTCTCTAATCTTAGTATATAATCTTGACTAGTTTCAACTTCGGTATTTACCGGATTCGAAGTACCATTATGATCCTCGTCTTCTGGAGCGGCGTGAACAGTTGAGACATTATAGAGAGTACGGGGTGGTTGCTCATTTTCTGCCATCTGTCATCACAATACATCTCAACACTTGTTAATTGTTAGTACTAACATACTAACACATTTCACACTATAGCTAATCCCACAACTCGGAATGTTTGACAACTCGACACTAGATTTGGGATTAAACACTCTAAGTTGTTCAATTCACCCAAATCTAGGCTCTGATACCAACTTATAACGCCCCTAATTTTAGAACACATTTTTTTTTTAAACATCGCGGAAGCAATATCCCATATATATATAACCCTGGATTAACCAAAATATACATAATCATTTACATAAGTATTTCGTTATATAACTACACAATTAGATGGGCGTTACTTTAACAAAACATTTAAAGTAGTACAAAAGTCATCAGAGTTCAATCATTGTCGAACATTCCTTCAATTTACTCCGAGACCCGCCCTTAACAAAATATATTAACCTGCAAGGAGTAAACAACGAGGGATTAGCACGAAGCTAAGTGAGTTAACTCAGTACTAACACTACACTTAGTTTAACACCATGAGTCCACAACAATTTAACACATTGACTCAACATCACTAGAGGATCGGTGGCCCTTGTGGCACCCTCAGCCACGGTGGCCCACCAAGCGACACTTACACCAACTGCAGGCCAATACAGTGGTTAACCGATAACGATTTGCTACCTTTAGTCAACACAAGCTCCATTCACAACACATGTTCACAACTCTCGTGTTGACTAACCTGTAGCAAAACGTCCAACAAGATTGACCTCCTTAACACAATCACCAATAGGTTTCTTAACACTTGCTTCTCATTCACAATATGCCTTAACACAAAATGCACAATTAACACTTGAAGTAACCACATAAGTGATCACCAAACATAGTGAGAGATCAAAGTCCACTCACCTGTATCGATTCCGTCACCACTCAAAGTTCTAACTTTATTGAGTATTCGGCGGTTCTGAAACATACGAGAAATCCCAATCAATCTCCAAAATTATTCTATATACTTAATATCCTAAATCAAGCATATACTAAGCAATATAATTACAATGTACAAGCTAAATTACATAATTAAGCTCAATTGAAAGCTGCCCAGTCAAAACATGGGAATACGATCGTACTCAATTGAGTACGCCGTACTCCCATGAATACGGTCCACGAGTACGCCGTACTCCCGGGAATACGACCGTATTCAAGGGAATACGCCGTACTCCCGACCATTTTCCAGCTCAGTTTTGATCAGACCTTTATTTAAGGAGTACGATTGGGAATACGATTGGGAATACGCCGTACTCCCAGGAATACGAACGTACTCCCTGGAATACGATCGTATTCCCTCGTCTTCCAGGCCTGCGAAAATGCAGATTTCTGCACTATTCATGTTCAAACCAAAAATCACAAAATCGACCAAAACCCATTTATAACACAAATCTATACCAATATTAAGCTATCATAATACCTAGTAACTTCATACACACAATATTCAAGCAACAATTCATTACCAAAGATCAAAATCACTTAAAATCTAAATAACACATTTTCAAACCAAAACTCAAGAATTCACAACTATTTCTTCATGTAATCAACTTATTTTATGCTCACAAAGTTCATATAATCATCTTACAATTATCAATTCAACTTATCTAAATACAATTTACACTTTTCATTAATTTACCTAATCATTCAATATATATGTTAGCAAGAACTCACTTACAAGGTGAAGAACACAAGGAAATATGAGGATGATGAGCTTAACAAGGATTCAAGCTACAATCTTCAATCAATTTGGTGTAATCTTTCGATTTGCAAAGATTTGAGTAATATTTGAGTTAGGTTTAAAAACTAGGGAAGAATGGAAATTGGGGAAAATATGATCGACCTCCCCTTTTTAATTAAACCGATCCATTTAAGTTACAGTACCATATTATACCCCTCTTTACTCTATTGTCTGGAACCTAAATACCAATTGCGAGAAAATTATTTTATTTTACCGTCGTCTAAGATTATTTAAAACAAATAATATTTTACTAGTCACAATATCTCCTGAGGCTTATTTACCTATTAATTTCACAATCAAACATATTTAAACAATTAAATTTACGTATTTAAATTTAAAGAAATACCTGATTATACTGGGCCCAATTTCAGGGTGTTACAGTAAGCAACTCGACCCATCGACGTTGCCTCATATTGAGATCCTTCTGATCGAATATATGTTGGAGACTTTTATGATCGGTAAAGATTGTGCACTTAGTGCCGTAGAGATAATGTCTCCAGATTTTGAGAGCAAAAACGACAGCTCCAAGTTCGAGATCATGAGTGGTGTAGTTCTTTTCGTGAATTTTCAGCTGTCGTGAGGCATAGGCAATGACTTTGTCTCGTTGCATCAGCACGCAACCGAGACCTTGGTGAGAAGCATCACAGTATACCACGAAGTCATCGGTGCCTTCGGGTAGTGATAGAATTGGAGCACTGCAAAGCTTTTGTTTCAGAAGTTGGAACGCTGACTCTTGTTTATCGGTCCAATCGAACCTTTTGTCCTTCTGAGTCAGTACCGTGAGTGGTTGAGCTATTTTGGAGAAATTTTCGATAAATCGCCGATAGTAACCAGCAAGACCCAAGAATTGACGTACTTCTGTTGCAGAGGTGGGTGCTTGCCAGTCTTTGATAGCCTCGATTTTTGATGGGTCAACGTGAATTCCCTGACTGTCGATCACGTGACCAAGGAATTGAACGGTTTGTATCCAGAACTCACACTTAGAGAATTTGGCATAAAGCTCCTTGTGTCTGAGTAGTTCAAGGATGGTTTTGAGGTGTTGCGCATGTTCTTGCTCGTTGCGCGAGTAGATGAGTATGTCATCGATAAAAACAATGACAAACTTGTCGAGGTAAGGTTTGCACACCCGGTTCATGAGGTCCATGAATATAGCCGGTGCGTTGGTTAGACCGAAGGGCATCACTTGGAATTCGTAGTGCCCGTAACGAGTTCTGAAAGCAGTTTTTGGAATATCGGCTTCGCGAACTCGTAACTGATGATTGCCTGATCGCAGGTCGATTTTTGAGTAGAAACTTGAACCCTGAAGTTGGTCGAATAGATCATCAATGCAAGGAAGTGGATATCGGTTTTTGACGGTCAATAGTCGATGCACATTCGAAATGATCCGTCCTTCTTTTTAACAAATAAGACCGGAGCTCCCCAAGGTGAAGAACTCGGTCTAATGAATCCTCTATCCATAAGTTCCTGTAACTGGGCAGACAACTCCTGAAGTTCGGATGGGGCTAAGCGGTACGGTGCACGGGCCACCGGTGCGGCACCCGGCACGAGATCAATTGAGAACTCAAACTGTCTGGATGGAGGTAGACCAGGTAGTTCTTCCGGAAAGACTTCGGGAAAGTCTCTAACAATTGGCACATCCTCAAGTTGCTTCTACTTCGACTTCTTCTCTGTGATGTGTGCGAGTATTGCAGGGTAACCCTTTCTCAGAAATTTTCGGGTTTTTAAGCAAGAGATGATATTGAGTCCCGTCCCACCGGTCTCCCCCTGTATGATCAAGGTTCCACCGGCAGCGAGTGGAATGCGGACGATCTTATCGTAACAAACGATTTCAGCTCGGTGTTTGGACAACCAGTCCATTCTAATGATGACGTCGAAACTTCCGATATCAACGGGTACAAGATCGATTGAAAAGGTTTCATCAGCTAGGTTTAAAGTGCAATTAGGTATCACACTATCGGTTTCTATAAGTTCCCCATTTGCTAGCTCTACAGTGTACTTAACATCTAAGGCAACAGGATTGATGTCAAGTAGTGGGCAAAAGTCATCAGAGATAAAGCTTCTATCAGCACCAGTATCAAATAGAACAGAAGCATTTAAGTTGTTGAGGAGGAACATACCCGAGACCACATTCGGGTCCTGGTGGGCGTCCCCGGATTTGATGACGAAGGCTCTGCTTCGGGTGTTGTTGTTGTTGCTGCTGCGGTTGTTGTTGTTGTTGTTGTTGTTGTTGTTGTTGTTGTTATTCTTCAGCTTTGGGCACGTGTCCCTGAAGTGCCCGGGTTTCCCACACTCAAAGCAGACTTTGGGTGGTCTGATGTTGTTGTTGGAATTGTTGTTGGCAGGAGAATTGCAATCTTTGGTGAGGTGGCCGTACCTCTTGCAATTGTTGCAAAAGGGACCACAGGAACTTTCATGGTGGCGACTGCACTTGGAACAATAGGGTTTGTTCCCAGTGTAGCCCCGTGTGATGTCTGTGGTGGTGTTGTAGGCTTTGATGGTGTCGGGTTTCTTGTTTTGTTGGTTGGAGTGGTTATTGTGGTAGTCGGACCACTTTCGTTTGTTGTTGTGGGAGGATGAAGTAGGTGGTTCAGAATCTTGGCTCATTGACATCAGGTCTTGGGCCAATAGGATTGCACCGTCAATGGTGGTTTGGTTGGAAGAGGCGACATGCCCCCGAACATGCTCAGGAAGGCCAAGGATGTACTTCCTGATTTTATCAGGTTCCGTGCTCACCATAGCTGGGCGGAGGGCGGCAAGTTGTTGGAATCTGGTGGTATAACCATCGATATCACCACCCTGAACCTTTAGGTTCCAGAACTCCTCGTCTAGCTTTTGGAGTTTGGTGATTGAGCAGTATTTGGCAGTGAGTTTTGCTTTCAATTCCTCCCAAGTTAGTTGGTAGGCAATGTCAGCACCCACTGATTGGGTATATGAGTTCCACCAAGAGTGGGCATCATCTTCGAGAGAACAGGTGGCGAAGTTTACTTTGTCGTTCTCCGCGCATTTGCTGACACGGAAAACAGTTTCCATCTTTTCGAACCATCTGATCAGTCCGATGGCTCCTTCAGAACCCTTGAAGCTTGAGGGTTTACAGCTCTGAAAGTCCTTGTATGAACAAGGTTTAGTAGCAGGGGTTTCAGCGGCATCACTGTTCCTTGCGGAATTTTGTGGGGTATTCCGAGCCAAGGCTTCAGTCACAGCCTGGGTTATGAGTGATGTAAGCTGAGCATCGGTGTATGGTCTTGACTTTGGCGGCATGATTCTTCAATAAAAGAAATGAAGATACATGAGATTTTGTAAGAAAATTGTATATATCTCGGATGTACATGTATAAAGGCGGTAATACATAACATCAATACGAAAAAGAATTATGGCAATTGGGTATAAGTAGAAACAACAAGGAACATTTGATAGATAATACGAGTTCAAAGGTTACATCCTACGGATGTATTACAAAAGGTGTCGGGAATTGTTACATCCGACTAATTATAGAGTAGCGCTACATAGTCATTAGACTACAAGATAGATTACAAGACAAGGACTACACTAGTCTTAACGTAGATTAATCTGCTCCATCATTTCGATGAGACGATCCACCGTATTTGCAAGTCTGCTGGCTTGTAGGGCATTATCTTCAGCCAATGCTAGTCGTTGTACCAATCCACGGGTATATTCTTCCGTTTCCCGTGAGCGTTGTTCACACTCTTCTAGTCTGTGTTTCAAAAGAGCGGTTTCCACGCTTATCTCCACCACTTTGTTGAAAAGGATGTCTACGTTATTAACGGTGGTTTCGTGATCCTCAGAGACTTGTGCGATGCGTTCGAGGGATGTAAGTCTCCAGTTTTCGTTCGTTTCCTGCAACACGACATCCATGGTGCGAAGTCGCTGCTCGTGTTGGTTCACCCTAGCAGCTATGGCCGGCAAGGTGAGGTGAGTGGGGTACGGGCCAGCTCGAGGCAACCTGGCGTTCCTCCTAGCTACCCTTGGGTTCTGCGACCCGGATTGAGAGCGCGATGAATTGGATGGGATGTTTGCCATTTCTGAGACAAAGCGTTAGTAAGATTGAGGCCTACATTCATATAGTTCCTATATAATATAGCCTATTGAGTGTCTAGCATAAACATGTTTAAGTCTCGGTTCTCTCGAGGTCAGAGTCTTCTAGTGTACCCTGTTCAGCCATAACTACTTTCAGATCTTACATCATCTTTGCTTAATTGTACATAGTTGATCAGGCTATGTTAAATTAAACTCGTATGATGTAATCACTGAACCAGTTATACCTAATAAGGAGTACTGCCTAATGGTCATAGTCTAGGTCCACTAAATGCAACCTAGTTCACTATAACCTTAGGCTCTGATACCAATCTGTAACACCCCCAAATTTAATGAATTGCGGAAGCACGATTTGGGTGTTACTAATCAATAACAAAGCACAAAGATAGTAGCAAACGACTCTATATGCGTCGTTTTAACAAAATATATTGATAATTGAAATGTTTACAACATTTAAAGCTTTACATAGCTCGAGTTTAAATAAAAGGAGATTTCAGTACATAAGTACTTGTACAAAATATACTAATGCAAGAAAATCTCAATCGTCTGTATGCTGACTCGAGCTAAAGTCCTGAAGCAGAAACATCCTACTGCTTGGTACTTGCGATACATGCTAAAAGGTCAGCTAAAAAGCTGGTGAGCTCACAGATTTGAAATCAGTTAATATAGTGTGAACCGCAAGATTTAAATAATAAATTGCATCCAGCAATTTAATGATAGTAATCGTGTATACAGCCATGAGCACATAGTTGAGCTTAACTCGAGGGCCGGGTCCCCTATAGAGAATTCCGGGCGAGGTGCCTCCACGAATGCCTAATCAACATTCGTTTTCCCAAATATTAGTACGTCCGTTTACCCGGTTAGTGCTTGCTAACCCGGACGAGGTGGGTCAATCCTATATGGTACCATATACTAATATTCACGCTACAACGTATTAACAACTATGCTGACGGAGGACTTTAAATGATTAGTTGTGAAAAACTCATGTAGTATATGAAAATGCTTGTACTTGCGTTCACATGTTAAAATTGAGCAATATATCACACCCCTGAGTAAAACAGTAAAAAGAGGGGCCATGAGACTCACCTGAGTCGTTGAGTTTATGAAAATAAACTGAGAATGATTAGCCGAGAATCGAAGTCCAAAGACTTGTAACCTGAGGGTGTCCACGACACGCGATAGTTATAATATGCGAAGGTATCTAATAAGACTACCTTGTAGTTGTTCGTCCAACAATAATGTCCAAATGTTCCCCATTTCGGTGGATAGTTTAAGTGTTTGAAAACGCGTACGGCCCGTTGGTGATTATTGGTAATAATGATCTTGACGTTATTTTGTTAGTTTCAAAGTGTTATTCAAGTTTGCTATTTGGTGTGAAACATGTCTACGAAATCTAAGTACGGGGGTCCGGGGGCAGCGCCCCTGGTAGCGGGGTCCAAGGGGCGGCAGCCCCTGGCGGGGTCCAAGGGGCAGAGCCCCTGGTTGGGGTCGAGCTACCAGGTCAGCTTGGAAAATTTTTTATTTCAGCTATATTGCTTTGACGAAAAACGCATCTGGATCCGAATTTGGGTAAAATCAGGTGTTAAAATTTTAGGTCTCGACACATAGTAAAATCTGTGTTTTCTGGGTTCTGTTTTTGGCGACACTTTGCTAGTGTTGCTATAGGCGACACTAGTTAGGCGACAGTAGGTGAGTGTCGCTAGATTTCTGATTTTCATTTTAGGGGCGACACTTGATTAGTGTCGCTATGGGCGACACTTATAATTTTGGCGTCACTAAGGGAGTGTCGCTAGGATAGATCTGGTTAAGTATTTCAGCGACACTTAAGTAGTGTCACTATAGGAGCGACACTTAGGGATAGCGACACTTAACTAGTGTCGCTAGTACTGTTTTTGGCACACTAGCGACACTTCCAACTGTTCGACGGATTTCGAGTAAAAATCGTGTTTTCGAGTTTCCGATCGGTCCAATATTTTTACCCAACCCTTTTATGGACATTTTAAACATATAGGAATAACTTGTATGTAAAAATGAACGAAATCGAGACGTTTCAGGATTTGTCGGAAACTTACAAAGTTCGCGCCGGAGAAATCCGCAAAGATAGGAAGGTAGATCGTGATGCGGTGAGTCTTTTATTCCAAAGGAGTAGTGAAATCCAAGGCCGTTTGATAGTAGTATTTTGCGATTTAGTGAGGTTGGTGGTGATGAAACTTTGAGAGAAAAAGATGGAAGAGAGAGAGAGAGAAAGAAAGAATTAAATGAAAGAGAAAAGGGTGGGAATGGGAGGTTAACTCCCATTTTTCGCCCCGCGTTCCCGTTCCGTGTGGTGTTCGTTTTCTCCGTCGTTCAAACGTTAAATAATTATTTTACCTATTAATTGGTACGTTTTAAAATACAAATTATCACGCGATATTTTATTTAAATATTTTACAAATCCATTTATATTTGAGTTATATAATGTAAGTTTGTTTATTTAGTTTGAGCGTTTTAATATTTTAAATTGTGTAAGTTTTGTTTATACGATACGAATTGAAATTCGAGCATTATTAAAACAATACTTTTAACATAACAGTGTTACTTAGCAAAATTGGTCACCAACGTCCGTATTTTATGGAACCGAAATACCTTCGATTTAAATTGCGTACGATTTAATCAAATCGCATTTTCGTATATATTCAACAATATATATAATTCGATACATTAATTAGCCTAACATAGAACTAATTACATGTATTAACATACGATTAGGCACTAATTACTAGTCCTAATTTGGTGGGTGTTACAACATGAGTTGGGCAGATAAACGATAAAGATTTAATTCCTACATCTATTTATAATATAAGCCATCCGCAATCTCATAACATACAACCTAATTACATATTTAAAAACATCCTAAACGACTATCATAGTAGACAATTGAGTTATCTAGTTAATCATGGTAATTCTAGCATGCATATTTAAATTATTAACATAAAGAACAAACATATTTAAATATGAAAGATAGATTAAAACCTGGAATGGTGTACAATAACTCGTAGCTAAAATGCATCCCGGAGCACCTCCGTACATCTTTGCTGTCAAATTAGCTACATGATGTCCTCTTGTGGGTCCGTGGTGGCTTTGATGGAGAATGTGTTTGGCTTCTTTCCCATCGACACATCTTCTTATAATTTGGTCGGGACAGACCTTAAACAAGTATGGATCATCCCAAAAGTAATGCTTGACGTCGCGGAAGAACTTTTGTCTTCGCGATGATATCATCCCTTTTCTCGTGATTCCTCCAACTACGAAATTGACAATGTCTGCAAACCAAGGGTCGTCGGTGAATTGCGAACCTTGCATTTGTTCTCCTAAACTCATTAACTGCTCTTCTGGAAATCGATCTTTAATATCTCTTTCTGCAAGTTGTTCCATCGACGGATTTTCAAGTCGACTTAAATGATCTGCGGTGACATTTTCTGCTCCCTTCTCATCTTTTATCTCGATGTTGAATTCTTGTAGGAGTAGAATCCATCGTAACAATCTGAGTTTTGCGTCTTGCTTCTTGAAGAGGTATTTTAGAGCCAAGTGATCCGTGTATACTACCGTCTTGGATAGTATTAGGTACGATCGAAACTTGTCAAAGGCAAACACTACGGCCAGAAGCTCTTTTTCCGTGGTAGTGTAGTTTTCTTGAGCGTCTGTAAGTGTTTTGCTGGCATAGTAGATTGGTCGAAAGTGATTATCCTTCCTTTGCCCTAGAACTGCCCTAACTGCGAAATCGCTAGCGTCGCACATGATCTCAAATGGTAGACTCCAATCTGGAGCAACCATGATTGGTGCATTGGTTAGCTCCTTTTTTAGGTAGTTGAAGGCCTTCATACAGTTCTCATCAAACACAAACTTGATGTATTTTCCTAAAAGGTGGGTGATAGGTCGAGAAATCTTGAAGAAGTCCTTTATAAAACGGCGGTAGAACCCAACGTGTCCTAGAAAGCTTCGAATGGCCTTCAAGTTGGTTGGCGGTGGAAGTTTTGCAATGGTTTCGACTTTTGCTTTGTCTACTTCGATTCCTGACTTTGATATCCGATGCCCTAAAACTATTCCTTCCTTCACCATAAAGTGACATTTTTCCCAATTCAAAACGAGATTCGATTCTTCACACTTGGTGAGCATTCTGTCGAGGTTGGATAGACATGATGCGAAAGAGTCTCCAAAGACCGAGAAATCGTCCATAAAGACTTCCATGCATTGTTCAATCATGTCATGGAAAATTGCCACCATGCATCTCTGAAATGTTGTAGGTGCGTTGCATAATCCAAACGGCATTCGTCGGTATGCAAATGTTCCATATGGGCATGTGAACGTTGTCTTCTCCTGGTCCTTCGGATCGAGCGGGATTTGGAAATACCCGGAGAAACCATCTAGGAAACAATAGAACTCATTTTCTGATAGCCTTTCGAGCATTTGATCAATGAACGGAAGCGGGAAGTGATCCTTGAGAGTTGCTTCGTTTAACTTCCGGTAATCAATGCAAACCCTCCAACCGGTAACTGTCCGAGTTGGTATAAGCTCATTGTCTTCGTTCGTAATGACCGTCATTCCTCCTTTCTTTGGGATGACTTGAACAGGGCTAACCCAAGGTGAGTCGGATATTGGGTAAATCAATCCAGCATATAAGAATTTGATAACCTCTTGCTTGACCACGTCCTGAATCTTAGGATTTACCCTTCTCTGCCTTTGCACTGATGGTTTGAAATCGTTTTCCATGAGGATCTTATGAGTGAAATTGTTTGGACTAATTCCTTGTATATCAGAAATTTTCCATGCAATCACCTTTTTATGTGATTTCAAAACATCGATGAGTTGAGCTTTCTCCTCGGGTTTTAATTGTTTTGATATTATCACTGGGAGTTGTGATGTTCCATGGAGGTAAGCGTATTCGAGGTGAGGTGGTAATTCTTTTAATTCAAGGCTCGGCGGTTCTTCAATAGACGGCTTCATCCTAGCTATCTCGTCTCTATTTAACTTCTCATATTCAGCTTGGAATGGCGCCTCGTCTATCTCGGGCTCAGATGTGGAGATTGATGCTATTTCAACCCACTCGGTTGTATTTGAGAATTCGTCCGTCTGTAGCTCGTATTTGTTGACTGATGATGAGGAAACTTCATCATTTCTGGTGAGAATGATTCCTCCGTCGTCGGTGAACTGGAATTCTTGAAATTGAGCGGATGAATATTGGTTTATGGTGATTTCAGGGTTTCGAAGTGGTAGTGGTACGAGTTGGTTGGCTAATTGTGGTTCAAATGGTGGTGGCTCAACACTCATCCCCTTGAATGAATCTAGGCTTTCTTTAATTGAAGGGAATGGGTTTAATGTGTTGAGTATGGGTTTATCTCTTTTCAGCCAAGGTATCGGTGTACCGCATCCTAATGGAACAGGGATTTTTTGCCATCGGTGCGAGGAAATTTCTTTTCAAACAGGGGAAATAGTAGTTCGTCGGATGTTTTTGGTGAAGTGATTGCGGAGTGCAGTCAAGGGTCCTCATTATATAGCTTTCGAACGGTGATTATGGTGTTGGGTATCGGATCCTGGCTAAATAATGCTAGTACTTCGTGGAGATGTTCATCAAAAATATCCTGCATGGTATCACACGAACCAAGGACCTCTTCCAGAGGTTGCTTCATTAATCGATCGACATTAAAGGTGACCTCCTCTTTCCCAACTCTCAATTTTAAAGATTTTTCGTTTACGTTAATTACGGCCTTGGCAGTATTTAGGAAAGGTCTGCCAAGGATGAGCGGGATATGGGTGTCTTCCTCAATGTCCATGACAATGAAGTCTACTGGAAAAATGAACTTATCGACTTTGACCATGACATCTTCAGCAATTCCTCGAGGAAGTTTAACTGATTTGTCAGCTAATTGGATGGTCATACGAGTAGGTAACAGGTCATTTAATCCTAATTTCTTATAGAGGGAATAAGGCATAAGATTAACACTAGCACCTAGGTCCGCTAAGGTGATAAACGCCAAAATGTACTATATTGTAGTACTGATTTACCCCTTTGTTCAATAGATTTCTAATGCATTTTATATGAATAAGATACTCATTTCGTTCATATTTACAATTAGGAGTTTAATCGGAGCTTGGATAGAAAAGAAACAGAGAAAGAGCTAATCGTGAAGAAAAGAAGCTAAGAGAGTGAAGATAGGCAAGATTGGATTGGAATAGGTGTATATGAAGCTTGAATCGGAAAGAGAACGAAAGATGAGCTGAAAATGAAGAAAAGTGTAAGTGCTGAGTTTTCGGCTATGCGTTAGTATTCTGGCCATAACTTCCTCATACGAACTCCAATTAGGTTGATTCAAGTGGGAGAATTTAGCTAACAGACGGGGCTACAACTTTCGTTTGGGCCGTTTTTAGTGAAAATTCATCCATCCGGCGGATGGATTAAGTCGGCAGAAAACCCTTAAATTCTTATTTTCCTCATTTTAACCCTAACTTTTACCACAAACCCTAAGTCGACTAAAGTGAGTTCCAGAGGTATTTTGATGGCATTTTGGAGGCACGAGAGGGTTTGGATTGATGTCAATCGATCCTAATACGTGTGGTTCACGATTCGATTTGCATATCACTTTCCGATTTCAATTCGAACATCGTCTATGTGTTTTTGTTGGAACATGGATCCGGTTTGACCCGGATCCAACCCGCCCACTAACTAATTGCACTATTAATACTATTGAATAAAGTCATTAAGATAGTACTTAATGAAGACTATTCACTTGCTTAAGAGTTACGAATAGTGACTATATATAGTGGGAGTATTTGATGTTAAAAGATTGATACATGACAAATAACATCCCAAATACACACAGGAGAGTAACCGAGAGAGACACGAGTGAGAGCACTCGTTGATTCGTGTTTATACTTTCGATGCAAACGGACAAGGGAAACTTAGGTTGTGAATCTTGTAAGCTTTCCGTTTGTGATTGCTTACTCCGACCGGTGATCTAAACGTTGGTTCGATCGCTTCCGCTTCCGCTATAGTATTCGGGTACGTTCCGAATCCATTATTTCCAACATTGGTATCAGAGCCGTATGTTTATTTCCCGGTTATGTGAAAATTGTATATCTATCTGTGTGCCGAATATGTTGAAACAAAATAATGGTTAGTTGTTCTTTATTCGGATGAAATTGCATGATAATTTGATATACGGATAGTTGGTTTAAAACAAATAATTGATAATGATATGTTCTGTACGTATTCTTATCGGTTTCTTCCCACTATTTAAGTTTGTAGCCTTATTATTTAAGTGAGAATGCTTAGTTAGTTGCCTACGTATCTTCTTTTCGAATCTTGTAATGTATGTGTGTACGTTCACTGTTGCTTTGTTAACATGCAAGACATGACTTGTTTTATGAAGTTTCAAATAATTAAAACTTCTTCATCATCATGTATATATTTGGGGTGATGATTCCAATTCTCTTGCTAGCTCAAACGTAATTGTCTAGTTGAGTTTTAATGAAGAAACTGGATGGACACTTGTAGGATATGGTTTTAAATCCTTATTTAATGTCTCATTGAAATCATATAATCAAAAATCAGTTTTGTGATATCTTATAAAGGGTGCGAATTATTTAAAGTACGCATGTAAAGCACTATAATTAAGAATCTATGGTTGGGTTGTACTTTAAGGAGTATGAGTTATACTCTAGATTTGCTATGTGTACAACCGCTATAGCTTAGAGCAGAAGCCTTGATGTGTGCATTTTGGTTTCTTATTAATGATATACATGTAGGATATGCTCATTGGAATTTTGTATTCTCGAGCATTGACATGTAACATGTTTGCTTTTGTGCTTCACTGGGAAAGAAATAATTCGATTGATCACTTGCCCCAATATTAGACATTAATATATATGCTTGCATGGATTAATTATCTTAGTGATAACAAATTAGATAATGGAATTCAATATATCTTATATGGGTTCAAACAGCTTTTTGTGATATGGGTTTGTATTCGGTTTGGGATTAAGCAATTCTTAATTAACTATATATATGATCCCTAATTTTTCATTTGTTGAAAATAGAAAATACACTTTTCATTTGTTGAAAGTAAACGTACAATACTTATGAGTATAAGTATTGATGTAAGATTTGAAACCCAAGAATCACAAAATTAACAGTTTATGCATGAAATAAGTTTGCTTTGAACTTATAGATTATTTTTGTAATAATTTAATTAATTATCTTCTAGCATATGTTGCGAAGATATATGGTATCACTATAGAAACCTAAATATAAACGTTTTCATGGTAATGTATTTCACAGTAATCAAGAAGGAATTTTTGGATCCTTCATGTTTATAAAATTATCCTTTGATAACTAGAGAAGTTTTGGATCATTTGGTTTTTTAATGTTATAAGTTATCTTAGTGATAAATAGAAACTTACTATTTTTGTAATAATTAATTACATTTTTCACATTTGTTGTGAAACATGAAACATGAAACATGGTAAACCAATTGAGTAATTTGATCCAACACGATTTTGATCTTTGTGATTGCATAAATTATCTTTGTGATAACGTTTTAGTTTTTTTTTTTTTTGGAGTTTTTTTTATTAGTTTTTGTATATGTTACAAATGGAGAAGAAAAGAAAAACTCTACCGCAAAAGGAAAAACTATATAAGGGTTAAATGTTGTTATTCAATCATTTCTTAGTATAAATGATTCTGATAATTTTCTCGTTGTTGAAAGTCCAATTTCTTTGTGAAATTTCAAATCCTTCGGTTAATCGTTATTTAGTGTGATGATTATAAAGGAGCTATCATAAGTTGATAGTAAGCCCTTTAATCAATCATGAACAAGTATAACGATAGTCATTTTTCCTTGGACAAAAAAAAAAAAAAAAAAAAAAAACCTTGATTTTTGGTGAATTGTAAGCACCTAAGTTAATCATTTATTAGTGTAATGATTTTAGTATCAAGTTTAGTTAATCATTTTGTGCCAAATGATTATAATGAATTTTCAATATGTTTGAAAAATCAATTTCTTTGTGAAAATGTGAGCACTTTAATTAATCATTATTTAGTATATTGATTATAGTAATATGTTCAACATTGTTCTCGGTATTTATTCATGATACTTGATCAAATTGTCTGTTAATCATTCTTAGTGCAATGATTATATTTTGAACTATCTATTAGTTTATAAAAAAATTTCAATATTAGTTGATCATTTTATTGGTAAATTGATTATAGTGAACTTTCTTTAATTTTGAAATCTATGTGAAACATTGATCAATATAATTTAAACATTTTTTTGTGAAATGATTATATTGCACTTTCTCTTTGTTTGAAAGTTGTAATCCACTGTCAAATACCGAGCGTAGTTAATCATTTCCTAGTGTAAATGATTATATCAAACTTTCTCTTGTGTTTGAAAGTTATATATTTTTGAGAAATTTTGAACATATTAGTCAATCATTTATGTAATGATTATGATCTTTCATTTCGTTTGAAAGTAAAATTTATGTGTGAAATTTAGAGCATACTAATTAATCATTATTAGTGTAACGATTGTATTAAACTTTCTTTGCGTATTAAAGTTACGTTTCATAGTGAAATTGGAAAATATTTTAATATGATTTAAGTGCTCTTATTTGATGACTTTGCATATTAATTGATTTTGTTAATTGTGGTTTCATGGTAGGCTTTATAGGCGATAATTGGAAACGTAGTGACCTTTTTCTCTATAACCTATTATGAACTATGATTAGCGTAATTAGTTATTTGCAGAGTGATTTGTATATACGGATGGATATTAAAAGGTCTTGCATAGTTCCATTTAGAACTTTGGGTTCAATATTTGCAATAGAACTTCGTGTTCAATCGAACTTTGTGTTTGATAGAACTTCATGTTCTTGAGCTTTGTAGAACTTTGCGTTTATTAGAACTTTGTGTTCAACTTGAAGTTTGTGTTCAATCGAGCTTTATATTTATTGAACTTCGTATTCAATCAAACTTCATTATAATTGAATTATGTATTCAATAGAACTTAGTGTTCGATAATGGTTTTCACGATATTAAGACTTTGTTGTTAAATTTATGGGAGCATAAAATCCAATATGTTTGGAAGAGCAAAAGGCTCAAAATGCTCTTATGGCATTAATGGAAGAATTAAGGGAGGGGAAGTCATAAGAACATCATTGCTCGCATTATGTCGCTGAGTGGTATGGATGATATGATCTCATAGTTTGATTGAACGAGTTTGATCTTGCTAAAGAAATGTGATCGGCATTGGCTGACTAGTTGAGAGTCACATCTATTATCAAAATGAGATCTCTCTCTAAAAATGTGTTCTTATTGTTGGACAATAGGTTCAATCTATAATATTTTCCTAACCTCAAAGTTTGGAGCATAATGAGTTGCACCTTACTTACAATGAAAACATAAAGAATTTTAGAGCTTAAAGAGAATTGGCTTAAGGCCTTTAACCACATATCAAGTTGTATGTGGCATGACCTAGCCTAGCTCTAATAACACTTAACCATATGGTTTCACACCTGCAAACATCGTGTTTGTAGTTATGTTTTCCTTTTTTGAATCTTATTCTTTGTGGATATAATTCTTCTTTCGTACTTCCAAGGTAATGCTATTAAATTGTCTTTTTCAACAAACTCTTATAATTATGATTATATCCTAAATGATAATGGCATTATGGATATTGGTTATTCATGTTAAAACCCAAGTTTTTCCTTAGATACATCTTCAAATAAGTTTTTGAGTTTCATGTAAAAAAATTGATTAAGTGGAATAGTCTGCTTATGAACAATATTTAGTTGGAAAAACTATTGAAAACCATTTGGAATAGTTATCCATTGCGATCGATCCATTATATACATGGTCCTTTCAAATTTCCGAGTAAGACATGAAGCATTTTATTATATAAGATTTTTTTTAATAGTTCCTCGATTTGATTGTGTCTATTTGATTCTTTACGAATATGAATTGTTTTATGGTTTTCAAAATTTATTTAATTTTCTTGAAAATCAATAAATAATAAAACTGAAGAAGTTTTAATTAATCGAGGAAATGAATACCGTATGATATGTTCAAAGCACTCGGTGATGCTTACGGTATTCAATTTTAAGTTGTTTTTCCTATGACTCCTCAACAAGTCGTGTTGCGGAAAGAAGGAACATAATGCTTCTTGAAATGGTTAAGTCGGGGACGGTTGAGTTAACTATGTATGTTATATTTGGGTGATCTTTAGTTATATTATTCGGATTTAACAGAGGGTCTTCCAAATTAGTATCTCCCACACCATATGAGTTATGGATAGGTCGTAAGAACGATTTATATAACTTGAGATTGTATAAGTATATATTACATTTCTTACTTTTCGAGTTTTCGTAAGCTTTAGACCACAAGGAAAGAAAATGTATTTTCATTAAATACTTTGAACAATCCAAAGATTAAGTGTTTATAGGTGAACACGAAAGTGGGAGTGTAACTAGATTTGAATCTCAGATGCCACATTATTGGAAAATATGTTTCCAAGTGAAGGGATACAAATAAAGATTAGTTTTTTATTTGTAAACATATGAATAACTTCATTCGAGTGGGAGAATTTGAGGAATTAAGGAATTTGTTTCTTTATGGTAATTCCTCAACATATTGCGAATGAGAGTAATTCTAATATGAGTGGGAGAGAATCGAGAAACCGAGAATTTGTTTCAATGAAATCTCAATTTGAGTGGGAGTAATGTGAGAATCCAAGAATTTGGTTCAAGGAAATCTCAACCCCAGTGAGTGCAAGTTAACCTCCATGTCGATATGAGATCGAATGTGAGTATAATATATATTAATGAACTCTCACATATCCTACAAAAAGAAAATGGATCAAAGAATGGACGAATAAGTGATTTTATGAGACAAAATCATTTTTGGGAATCGTTGAACATTTCAAAGGACATAAAGCTCAGTTTGTGGCAAAAGGCTACAACCAACATGAAAATGATACTAAGGTATCCAAGTAGTACTTTGATTAGTTGTGCAATGAATATTGATCTGCTTAATAGGCTGGTTATAGATATGCTGACTGAGTTGTTATCTTTTTGAATAACAAGAAATAATCACATAAAGCCTCGTATAAATCGGAAGCTGATTTTATTTGAAAATTTCAGCTGTGGTTCGAATAACTTTTGAGTTATTGCTAATTTATCAATTAAGTATTGATATGGGTGTATCGTGTTGCTTCCGTAGCATATATGAAAGAACCTAAGTCTCTATTATGAGAGCAAGCATATATATATCAAGTACAACTTTGTGAGACATGGTTGCGAGAAAATAGGTAAGTATGTAGTACATATCTACACATGTAGCAGATAATTTGGAATTCATACCTAGAGAGATGTGTTTATGTAACATGTCAAGGCCGTTGAAAATGTACTAATTTAATGTTTCCCAAACATATTTGAATTTTGATATCCATGACAATTTGTTTATCAAATCCTATATACAAAGGAATGTTGTGTTTACATTCTTAATTTGTAAAGTATGTCGGACAGATTGAAGATTAGCCCACTCACATGGGTGATCGACTCCATTATTTTAGTAATAAGTGGAGCAGTAGCGTTTTAAGTATATTGTCTAAGTGACAATTGAGAGCACAAACTTAAAATTTTCAATGCTACAGTTGTAAAGTTTACAACAATTGGTGAATTACTAAGCTTTACCTAATCTGTCTATGAAACCAGATGCGAGTTCTTACCGAATTTTATGAGTAGCTGAGTGAACTCGGATTCGAACATTGTGTATGTTTGAATTATCATCTGTGCAACATTGATCGAAAGACATACCTCCATGGGAAAGGATAAATGTTGCAGCATGTGATTCATACCACATGTGTATAAGACGACCAATAAGGGAAATAGAAGAAATGATCTCTGCTTCTATGCTATGTGAGTCCCTTGAGGTATGAGTGACCTCAATTTTGGTATCCTTATGACCTTTTCTTTCCTCTTAAGAATTAGCTTGATGTTTGCTATTTTAAGGCGTTGCTTAAGGGTAATGAATTATTCGACCTGGCAGGGCGCTCTTAGAAAAGTGAGTTGAGTTAAGTCCGAAAGAATCTAAGAAGAGGGAAGATCATTTGAAGTTCACATTAACTTGTATTCACCGGTCGACCAATTATCTAGTCTTAGTGACATATCTTTGTGATAACAGATAATTGTGAATACAAAGAGTTTTATAAGTAAAACTGAGATCATGAGAATTTGTAATGTGATTAATGATCTAGGATATTGCATACAAAGTCTACTCTTACCAAACGTTATTAAGCGGCTATATACTCCTAACAGATGTATAGCAATTGAGCTCTCGAAGTATGCCGGTCGCACGGCCTATTTTTCCAAGTATGAACTGTTTGCTAGCTACACGATTGTTCTCTCGAGATATAATGAGTATATCAACTTAGTTTATGTGTGAGTGGGAGATGTTGGAACATGGATCCGGTTTGACCCGGATCCAACCCGCCCACTAACTAATTGCACTATTAATACTATTGAATAAAGTCATTAAGATAGTACTTAATGAAGACTATTCGCTTGCTTAAGAGTTACGAATAGTGACTATATATAGTGGGAGTATTTGATGTTAAAAGATTGATACATGACAAATAACATCCCAAATACACACAGGAGAGTAACCGAGAGAGACACGAGTGAGAGCACTCGTTGATTCGTGTTTATACTTTCGATGCAAATGGACAAGGGAAACTTAGGTTGTGAATCTTGTAAGCTTTCCGTTTGTGATTGCTTACTCCGACCGGTGATCTAAACGTTGGTTCGATCGCTTCCGCTTCCGCTATAGTATTTGGGTACGTTCCGAATCCTTTATTTCCAACAGTTTTGTTTGAATTCATGAATCTGATTTTGTATGATTGAGTCATGGATTAGACTTATTGTTAATTGTTTAGTTTAATAACCTTGGATTATGATTATTTGATGGTTATAATTGTGTTTTGGATCAATTGTCTGATTGAAGATTGTTATGTTATCCGTAGAACCTTGGTTATTGGTGATTGTTAGTTATTACTTAACGTGGTTAATAATGTCATTGAGATTGAGTTCCTTTGATGTTATTGATTATTGATGATTATGAATCTAGGTTTATAATCATTGCTAAATATATTGAGTTTAATAGGTTAAGAGAATAGTAACTAATCAATCTAAAATGAGCAAGCTAATAAGAGATTATTAGTAGGTATTGTTGAGTCATACCGCGAAGATCAATCATAACAAGTCGTGAACACTTAATGCACAATCTAGGGAAAAACATGCAATAGAGCAACATTCTTGCGACATCGGATCGATGTTTAATGTGGGACTCTAGATTATAGATATTAGTTAACCAGAACCGGAGACTAATTTACATTTAACTTGGATTCTTTAATTAGTAACTAAGTTAATATAAAATAAATCACAATCAGACAATCAAAACACATGAACCGGATAATATGAATCTGAGTGGAAGACTCTGAGCAATTACATGTCTATCTCCAATTGTTTATCTGTTCCTCTTATCTTGTTTTATGTTGTTGGTTTGGTTATTTAGTTCATCTTGAACGTTCGTACGGAACTAAAACGTACCCCTATTTACTGCTTTCTGAGTAATTCCAATTTAATTGAATAACATCGTTCCTGTGTTCCTGTGTTCGACCTGGACTTACCATAGCTATACTATTCCGATCGGGTATTCTTGCCTGGTTGTGTGATAGTAGTGA
Organism: Helichrysum umbraculigerum; assembly: GCA_949592205.1. NCBI lineage: Eukaryota > Viridiplantae > Streptophyta > Magnoliopsida > Asterales > Asteraceae > Helichrysum > Helichrysum umbraculigerum. The sequence goes on along the minus strand of CATIUR010000001.1, from coordinate 379,299,659 downwards.
TTGGTATATCCTATACTTTATAAATAATAAAACTAGACGCTTTCACATGCATCATAAGGCATTACTAATTTGAATATCCTGGAGAAAACAAGGTATAGTAAAGCGTCCAGTATCGCCTAATTTAGGTGGGAGACCATGTTGTACAATTAAAGAACATTCAGCATCCAAGGGTAAACTAACTATTTGCCTAAGTTTTTCTTTGTTTGAAAGGAGTTCTCTAAAGAATTTGGTACACGAGGGCATTTTGATAAACGCCAAAATGTACTAATTTATAGTACTAATTTACCCCTTGTTTGATAGGTTTCTATTGCATTTTGTATGAATAAGATACTTATTTCGTTTATATTTGCATTTAGGAGTTAATTCGGAGCTTGGATCGAAAAGGAACATAAAACGAGTTAAATGGCGAAGAAAATAAGCTAAAAGAGTGAAGATATGAAAGATTGAATTGGATCAAAGTGTAAATGAAGCTCGAATCGGAAAAAGAATGAAAGATGAGCTGAAAATGGAAGAAAAGTGTAAATGCTGAATTTTCTGCGCGCTGTTAGTATTTTGGGCATAACTTCTTCATACGAACTCCGATTGGGGTGATTCAACTTGGAGAATTTAGCTAACAGAGAGGGCTACAACTTTAGTTTTTACCATTTTTTCTGAAAATGCATCCATACGCCGTATGGAATTCCATACGGCGTATGGATTGAAAATGGGCTGAAAACAAGGTATCGCGGGCTGGACTTTATGGGCTTTTACATCCATACGCCGTATGGAATTCCATACGCCGTATGGATGACTTTTTCTGATATTTAAGTCCGATTTTAGGGTTTTCACTTCATAACTTGATCACCAAACCCTAATATGATTAGCAGCCGAGCAGAGGGGATTTTTCCCTCATTTTGGGAGCATTTTGATGGTAGAAAGCAAGAAGAATTGAAGTCTTTCAATTGTTCGTTCATATTTTCGGTTTCTCGGTTTGAATACGTTATTCCTTTTCATTTGATTATGATTTTGATTTCGTTTTCAATTCAGATTTTCTGTAAGAATATGATTAGCTAGACTTCTTATGCATTTGTTTAGATGATGATACTTAGATGATGGTTTGATTATTGAATTGCGAAGTATATTGAATTTTATGAATGTCTATGTGTTTACTTGTTGATCCATGGTTATTAATTGATTATTCATAATTACCTAGCGTGGTTTTCTACTAATTTGAGATTGGTTTCCTTGTTAGTAGAGAATTATTGATGATTGTTGATTTATAGTGATAATTATTGCTAGATATATTGAGTTTGATAGGCTGGGATAAATAATTGTGAATAATTGTTAATGAACATGATAACTACAAATAAGTTATAGACTTGTTGATTCAAGTCGCGAAAGTAAATCACATAGACGGCGTAGGTTTAATTTAGAACATAATTCGGTGGGCAACGTTAAGTTGAACTGTTAGCGTGTTGAAAACAACCTATGTGTATTTCTTAATTGTGTTAGATTAATCTACCTCGGAAAGGGGATTGTCTTAATAGTTATATCGCAATAAAATTCATGTTCTAGCAATTCAATAAAGTGATAACCAGATTCTAAGGAAAGTAGTCTAAGCAAATGCATTTCTTTTATCATTTGAATCAAGTATTTTATTTGATTAATTGTTTTGGCAATTTATTTATTCTTATTTTATTTCAAAGTTTAATTAAATTCATAATTATTTGTCAATTGTTCGATCAGAACTAAAACGTCCCCCTTCTATTTATATTACTTTATTTGTGTAACAATTTCCAATTTATTTATAATTGAAATCCGTTCCTCGTGTTCGACTCGGACTTACCGTGCTATACTATTATATGACAAGGTATTCTTGCCTGAGTTGTGTATAGTAAGTGGGTATTTTCCATTTATAAAACTTAACCCTGTTTACGCAGCATCACATTTCTACTAAAGCGTCTAATAATCTAACATTTAAGTGTAGGCTTTTAAACATTTCCAGATATTTACCGAATTGGGCTTCTTGCTTTTCCTTTTAAAGTCTACCGGGATAAGGTATTCTCGTTCGAGGTACATTATCTGGAGTTTTGGCTGGTGATGGGTCAGGTGTTGTGACAGGGATGTCAATTGACACGTCTTCACTAGGTGTAGGTGTCGGCGAAGAAGGGTTTTCGGGGGTGTTATCTGGTGGTGGTGGATCAACTTTGGTCACTTTTCCTCCTCTAGTAACGATTAACACATCATCACTTGGTGGATGAGTGGTGTTACTAGTGACTACCGACGTACTTTCCTCAATAAAACTTAAGTTTTTCAAAATAGATTCCATGTTAGAAATTAATTTTTCTGAAATTTTTATCATGGCCTCAATGTTATCTTGAAATCCAGTTACTCTTTTGTTTATAACATTTTGTTCGAAAATAAAATCTGATAAAGATTGTTTTGAGGAAGGTAAGTGGTTCGTAGGTGAGGAAATAGCCAAAAGTTGAGTTAAAGATCAATTTGGTGTGGGGTTGGTCCAATCAAAATAAGGTATTGACATGATTGGGCAAAAGTGGGTAAGCTAAAACTAAGCTAATCGTAAAGGCAAAAAGGTAACTTTTGATTGATGTTGATCTCTCAAAAGGATCGCTAAATACTAAATTTGCTAAACTCCTAAAATCGGTCGCCGACGCTCCCTGGTAGCGGCGCCAAAATATGTGTTGCACCCGATTAGGTCGGTGTCGTTAACGATGACTAACCGGTTACAACAGTGGGTTTTAAATTTATAAAGCTGGGGCCTAGGGTTACTATTATTGCTAATCTAAAGGGCTAGCAAAGGATAAGTATGACCTAGAGTCGTTCTTCAAAGCGCGACGAATTGAAACTAGGGGATTTAGAATCTTATATGTATTTAGCTAGGGATAAGAGTGTTGGTTTTGGTTTTGGGTTTTCTATCCTAAATTAAACTAAACTAAGAGTGGAGGTTACTTCGGGTGTTCAGCAATTAAAGCGATTGTCTACTATGAAGTGGTTTAGGTGATGTTAAATATGAAGAGTTCAAATGATGATAAGTTCGTAAGTTAATGTGAGCTATTACTACAATCCTTCTATCGGGCTAACGCGGAGGTGTCCATAATCAGGCAAACAGAATGTCACGTGGGTTGTAGAATATATTAAAGCATACACCGAAAGTTCTCTCAAATGTATGTCCATATTATCCGACAGTTAATCTCGAATCCTATTCCCCAATCTCGGTCGTCAGAGATGTCCGAATCATGGCAAAGTTTGTTGAATAAACAATCTTATGAACGGGGTTTACCCTCGCCGGAATAGGTTGGAATAACTGTGTGACACCCGACGATTTAGGGTTACTGATTAACCTGCTAGAAACCCTAATTACGTGTGTTTAGTATAGTATTAGGCTAAATACTCGTGATTACTTGTAACTATTTGTATATTTATGTGAATATACACTCCCGTAATTGTTTTATATTACGCATACGTAATTAGTTGTAATTACGCGAAACAACCGGACGGAGTCCGACTTAATATACGACGTTGGTGAAAACATTTCGATACATAACTTGAACCTATTTTTAGAAGTTATTTATCATATATTATTATTCTGTTGAAATAATACACGAAAAACCTAGACGTTTTGGCTAAAACGTCTCAAACGTAACGAAAACGCGCGGAACGTGCCTGACAATCGAACGAAAACCGAAATATATTTTAAGAATTTAAAATATATCATTTAGAGTAAAACTTTAATTTAAAATAGCTCATTCGATATTAATAATGAAAAACGTCTAATTAAAACGTTACGCGATTAAACCTCCATACAACGAACTTGCAAATCGAGGCCGACAACTTAACGGAACATTTTTATAAATGTTATCAAGTATCTAGATAAAATATTTCAAGTGAAAGTATCGAAATTTAAATCGTCACTTAAACGCGTGTATTAAACGTTTAACGTATATATAAATACCAAAACAATCGGGTTAACGAACGAAAACGTAACTAGTTAAAAAGGGAATAAGGAAAATGACCAAAATACCCCTGAGTGGGACCCCATGTGGGCCGCCCCCCCCCCCCCCCCCCATGTGGGTTCACATGCTTCATCATTTTCTTTTTCTAAATAAGCCATACATACTACATGCATTCCTTACCACCATCATTTCACTTCATTTCACACTTGATCATTTACATACTCCACTCTCTTCCTCCCTCTTCACTCCATCGAAATCATCATCATCATCATCACCAAAAACTCAGACCCATTTACACTAAAATAATCACCATCATTCTTGAACTAAAGAGAAGAAGAAGAAGGAATCAAGAACAAGATCACCACCTCCATCATCTTCTTCATCATTTCTTCGTCATTTCTAAGTATGAATACCCATCCTCTCTCTCTAAAACTGATTGCATGATGTTTATTTCCTTGTTTTGTAGCTCATCTAACACTATTATGTCCAAATAAAAGGTTAAAATACGTTTTTATAACACATATGTAAGAAGACATATTCTGTCCCAGAAAAGTCAGAGTACTAAAATGGTCGTATCTTGATTTTTAATGATAGTTAAACAACGATTTTTTTTTTAAATGTTGCGTATTGAAAAGAGCTACAACTTTCGTGTTTTACGCTTTTTCCAGATCTGTACGTATTTTTGGCTATAAACTGATCTTTGAGTCTGGTCTGAAAGTTTTCGAAAACCGAGTTCGGTTATTACGCGGAATTAATTACCTATGTAAATGGACACTTTACTTGCTGGAAAAATTATATGTTAGACTAGAAACCTTGATGATCAGTTGGTAAAATTTGTGAGACTTGATGTGTAATAGAAATGGTAGAAATCATATGGCGAAACAAACCGACAAAAGCCGAAAATATGAAATATTGAAGTCTTAAGTTGCATGTTAAAAACCAACACTTTGGTTGAACTCCGACTCGAACCGATAAATTTTATGGGCTCTATAAACTGATGTATGGGTTGGGTAAAAGTTTCGGGTCAAACCGGGTAGGTTTGACCAAGTCAACAAAAAGGGCTCGGTTTCCAAAAACGACAAAACTTACTATTTTTGGAAAGTTGTAATAAAAATGGGTTTGGGTGACTTAGTTAGTTACTTAGACCAAAAACTAAACTTAGGAAGTTTCCCGAATGAAAAACCGACACTTAGAACACTTAGATTAAATTTGAAAAGATGATCAGGCACAAGTGTCGCCTAACCAGCGACACTTACCCAAGTGATGCATAATCTAGCGTCACTTACCCTTAGTGCCGCCTAATTATTCAAATTACTTATTTAGCGTCACTTACCCAAGTGCCGCCTGAACTAAATGTCGCCTATAGCGACACTTACCCCAAGTGACGCTGCCAATTTAAAAATCACATTTAACGTCACTTAACCTAGTGCCGCTAACCAACCAAGTGTCGCCTATAGCGACACTTACTTGAGTGATGCTACCTATTTAGAAATCGAATTCGGCGACACTTCTCAAGTGTCGCTGCCTAATCAAGTGTCGCTCTTAAGTGACGCCTAAAACAAAAACTACAAAACTAGTTTTCACACTAAGTGTCGAACTCACACAACTTCAATACTTGTATACGATACAACACACGAAACATATACTTGGATAGTATACAATGAAACAACACATAATGATAATGGTTTAAGATTATTATTACAAACTCTCACCAACGGGTCGTACACGTTTTTGATAAACGAACTTAAACAACTTATTTGGACATAACTAGCTGAATGAGCTAGCTATAAGTGTACATTAACCGTCCACTTACATAGATGATCTTTCAAGAGATCTACTCACACAACCTTGTACACTTAGGACGTTAGAAGGTTGTACATTGGATCACACTTTGTTTGTTATTTGATATTGCTTGCTTACTATTTGCTAGAACCAGGTGAGTTTCATAGCCCCTCCTTTTTATTGTTTTATAACTATTATTGGGGGAGAATACATACTACAACTGCTTTATAAAATTGCTTATTACAACTGCTTTTATGAACACAAGTACCATAAACAATGCTATACGGATTGCATGAGTTAACACACTAATCCATAAAGGCCCTACACATCATAGTTGGTTAGTTTCGATAAAGCGCGAGTATTAGTAAATAGATCTATTTGGGACTGACAATCCCCGTCCGGGTTAGTAGCTATAGCCAGTCAAACGGACTTATTAATATTTGTTCACAACGAGTGTACCGGATTAGACACTTGCATTCGGGCACCCACGATTGTGTACTCGAAAGAGGCACGGCACACATTGTTAAGCTTCGAACTATGAGCTCATGGCAAATGGTATACATCTATTTTTGCAATCGTGCAAACACATTCTATTACTTATCGTTTGATTACGATACATTTACATATAACATTTATTTATCGTTGTTAACGATACAATTACTTATCATTGTTGAATGATACAACTGTTAAAAATCTTGTGTTTCATAACTCGTGTTACTTAACATTGGGTTTAATACTAACATTTGAACAATTGTTAAACAAACCTATGAACTCACCAACTTTATGTTAACCTTTTTGTATGTATTTCTCAGGTAACCCGCCGTAGTAGGAAGCTATTGGATAGCTCGAGTCGCATTGTTTTCAAACATCACAGGATCTAGATTGCATAGTTTTCTATATTTAGTAACTTTGTAATTCAACTTATATTATGCGAACTCCAAATGTTTTGTACAACTATTGTAAGAAATTTGAATTATGGAATGTAATATTTTCAAACATCTCATATATAGGTCGTTTGCTTTAATTTTTGTGTAATGATATTTGATTTGGTCGGCGCCCCCATGACACCTCATGTTTCCGCTGCCATGTGTTTTGGGGGTGTGACAGATTGGTATCAGAGCCTAAGGTTATAGCGAACTAGGATTGCATTAGTGACCTAGACTATAACCGTTAGGTTAGTATTCCTCATTTGATATGACTGGTTCAGCAATTACATCATTTGAAATTAATTTAACATAGCCTGATCAACTATGTACAATTAAAGGAGAATCGATGCAAGACCTGAAATGGTTATAGTGAACGAGGGTACAGTAGTAACGAAAATCGAGGATAGAACGGGACCAACCCTTATACGTGCTTATGTGCTAGTTTATTATATTTCATATGTAACCTTACGTATACTAAATTCCTTGCCACAGAAAATGGCAACAATTCCCAATGCAACTACACCCTCTTCTTCTCACTCTCGTTGGGGATCACGCAACTCTCGCTTAGGATGGGGAACTACTAGGCTAACACGAGTTAGCCCATACCCTCCTCGTAACACACTTCCACACCTAACCAAGCCCGCCGTCGGACTGATATCCCTCGACGGAACTGGTTACCTTATACTCTCTGCGCCTGGAGATCCGATGAGGACATACCAATTCCCTCACGAGACCTAGACCCGGAAAACACCTTACACACCGATGAACCTCCTCACCTTACCATACCTATGCTCGCTGCAAGAATCTATCGTCACGAAAGGCGACTGGATGATGTGGAAGCTGAGCAGCACGAAACTTACCAAAACTGGATACACTTGGCTCAAGGTCGAGTTGCACAAATGTACCTAGACCAGGAGGACATCACCGAAACCATGGGAGCCATTCACAAACAAGTGATCGGTAACCGAAATGAAATCTCTGTCCTACAATCGAGGCTGCAACAAAGTGAGACACGCTTACGAGAAACCGAGGATCATGTGCGCTTGCTGGAGCGACAACTGGGAGAAGCTGTCGGAATAATTGGCCGACTTACTGCAACCATGGAACAAATCGTCACACTACTCCCACCATCAAATCCACCACCGAATCCACGTCAGGATTAGATTAGTACAATACTCTATTTTGTAACCTATTGAGGCAGGATGTGCTCAACTAGTTAGCTTTTGTAAACTCTCGTATTAAGTCCGGATGTGACAATGCCCGACATGTTTTGTAAACTTCAAACTCTGTAATCGTTTATCTTGCGCCTCAATTTGGTTATAAAAATTTGCTTCCTTGCTTTATTGATTGTCTCGACTTGTCGTAGATACTTATTTTACTCTCTTTTATGCATCTGCAATAAATTTAGATCTTGCTCAACGAAATCTTATGTGCCTCTTATTTTCTTTCTATTAGAATCATGGCACCAAAACGTCAAATGAGCTCCGCTGATATCGAAAGACTTGTCAATCAGAGGGTTCAAGCAGCCCTAGAAGCTGCCAGAAACAATCCCGATCCAAACCAAGGAAACCTTGGAGGGGCAGGCAACAACCCACCTGTGCCAAAGCCCTGCACCTACAAGGATTTCATAAAGTGTAAACCTCTCTATTTCAAAGGAACCGTAGGAGCCGTCGGTCTCATGCGATGGATTGAGAAAATGGAGTCCGTTTTCCGAATAAGTAACTGCCAAGAGGAGAACAAAGTCAAATTCTCTACCTGCACTCTAGCTGAGGGTGCACTCACTTTTTGGAACTCATACGCCCAAACCCATGGTATTGATGCTGCCTATCAAATATCTTGGGACGAACTCAAAAACTTACTGAGGGAAGAATACTATCCACGCGAGCAACTCCAACAGCTCGAACATGAATTCTGGAACCTCACAGTTCAAGGAAATGACATTAATGGCTATATAACCAGATTTCACCAGCTTGCCCTCCTTTGTCCATCCATGGTGGACCCTGAATCCAAACGTGTCGAAAGATACATTTGGGGGCTACCTGACTCCATCCAAGGCAATGTCATCTCTTCCAAGTCTGGGACCATCCAAAGTGCCGTTCGAATGGCACACGAGCTGATGGCTCAAATTGTCCGCCGTGGGGCACCCACCATGAAAACCACAGGGGACAACAAGAGAAAATGGTCCGGGAACAACAACAACCAACAACAGCAAACCAACAAAAAGGCCGAGACTGTAAAGGCCTACACTTCTGGTTCAGGACCTGGGGAAAAGAAAGCTTACATCGGAAAGAAACCTTAATGTTCCACTTGCAATCGACACCACGATGGTCCGTGTGGTAACCCTTGTGGTAACTGCAAACGCTACGGACATCTAACCAAAGATTGCCGAACTCCACCCACAAATGCCAACCAAATCAACCAACCCAACACACCGAAGGCATGTTTCGAGTGCGAAAACACTGGGCATTTTAGAAACACCTGTCCGAAACGCAACAATAACGCCAACAGAAACAACAATAACAACAACCCCGCGGTCGCGCTTTCGTCATCAACGCAGGAGAAGCCCGCCAGGATCCCAATGTGGTAACCGGTATGTTTCTCCTCAACAATTTAACCGTTTCTGTTTTATTCGATACCGGTGCTGATAAAAGTTTCATATCCGATGAGTTTTGTCCGTTACTTAACATCACTCCCACTGCCTTAGATGCTAAGTTCACTGTAGAATTAGCAAATGGCCAACTGATCGAGGCCGACAGTGTAACACCCCCAAATTTTCCGTTTAGCGGAAGCATACTTTGGGTGTTACTAATCAATAATCAAAGCACATAGATATATAGCAAATGACTCTATATGCGTCGTTTTAACAAAATACATTAATTATAAGAGGTGTTTACAATGTTTGAAGCTGTACATAGCTCGTGTTCGATTAAATGAGAGATTTCAGTACATAAGTAATTGTACAAAATATACTAATGCAAGAAAATCTCTAATGTCTGCATGCTGACTCGAGCTATAGTAATCCTGAGGCAGTCCAATCTACTGCTGTGTACCTGTGATACATGCTAAAATGGGTCAGCTAAAGCTGGTGAGCTCACAGGTTTGAAATCAGATAATATCGTATGAACCACAAGATTTAATTAAAGATTTGCATTCAGCAAATAAATAGTAATGTATACAGCCATGAGCACATAGTCTGAGCTTAACTCGAGGGTCGGGTCCCATATAGAGAATTCCGAGCGAGGTACCTCCACGAGTGCCTAATCCACACTCGTCTGAACAATTATTAGTACGTTCGTTTACCCAGTTAGTGCATGCTAACCCGGATGAGGAGGGTCAATCCTATATGGTACCATATACTAATAATCACGCTACAACGTATTACCAAACTATGCTGATGGAGGGCTTTGAAAAGATTAGTGAAAATAACTCATGTTGTATATTGAAAAGTTGTACTTGCGTTCACATGTTAAAATAAGCATTGAATCACACCCCTTAGTGAAAAGCAGTAAAAAGAGGGGCTATGAGACTCACCTAAGTCTTGAGCGTTTAGTCAATAATGTAAGATGCTTAATCAAGCAGTGAGATGTTCGCAGACAGATAACCTGAGGGTGTCCACGACACGCGATGGTTATTAATATGAGGAGGTAGTTGCAAAGACTACCTTTGTAGTTGTTCGTTTTACTATAATGTCCAAATTACTACGATTTGGTTGTTTTGATTAACTTGTGTTTCGAAAACGTGTACGGCCCGTTGGTGATTAGTTATAGTAATAATCTTAACATTATTATTTTGATTTCAAATAGTTATACTTAAAAGTATTTATACGCTTTAGGTGACGGGGGTCCGGGGGCAGCGCCCCTGGTAAGCGGGGTTCCAGGGGTGGCAACCCCTGGCGGGGTCTAAGGAGCTGGCCCCTGGTTAGGGTCGAGATGCCAAGTCAGCTCGAAAATTTTTTATTTCTATTAAATTGCTTTGGTGAAAAACGCATCTGAAATTTAATTTGGGTGAAATCAAGTGATAAAATTTTAGGCCTCGACACTTAGTAAAAATTGGTTTGAAACCTTCTGTTTTTAGCGTCACTTATAGCGACATTTAGGGCTTAGGCGACACTCAGGAAGTGTCGCATGAAATGACGGATTCTGATTAATGGCGTCACTTGTGCAAGTGACGCATAGAGTGCGACACTTAAGGAAGTGTCGGTTGTAAGTGTCGGTACAAGTGTCATGAGTCACTAAGGTTAGTGACGGGTGAAATCAGTTCTCGATTGTAGGCGTCACTTAGACAAGTGACGCTATAAGTGTCGGTTCATAGTGACGGGTATTGAATTTGCGACACTTAGGCAAGTGTCGGGAAAAAGGGGTTTTATGCGGCACTTAGGCAAGTGACGCAAAATTAGGGCTTTTAGCGACACTCAATGCGTCACTTAAGTGACGCACGAAGTGACGCTATACTGCAGTCGTCTTTGCGACACTTAAGGCTGTTCAACGTATTTTGAGCCAAAAACGAGTTTTCCGGCGATGGTTTGGTCTGATTCTTTTACCCAACCCATATTTGGACATTATGAACTTTTAGAAACCATAAACAAACGAAAATATACCAAATCGAAAAGTTTCGAGATTTTGTCGGAAACTTACGCGGTGGCGAATCAAAATTCCGAAAAGATGAAGTTGTAGATCGTGACGTGGTGGTTCTTTTTCCCAAAGGAGCTTGGTGATTTGTGGTCGTTTCGTGGTGTTATTTTGCGTTTTTAAGAGGTTGTGGTGGTGTGGTATTTGAGAGAGAAAAGAAAGAAGAAAGGGATAGAGAGAGTGTGTGAAAGAGGAAATGGGGTGGGGATTTGATCCCCTCACCCTTTTGGCCAGTTTTGGGGTGGGGGCCCACCGAAGTGTGGGTCTCCACTTTTTAACTCCGTGCATTCGCGCTCCGTGTGGTGTTCGTTTTCTCGATTAAATAATTTTATGTACGTTTAATTATAGGTTTTAAAATACGAAAAAGTACTCAATATTTTTATGGAAGTATTTTACAAAATACTTTACATTTGAGTTATAAAATTATAATCTTTAACTTGTTTTGGTTGGTCGCGCGTTTAATCTTTTAATCGTGTAGACGTTATTTGTACGATACGACGTAAATACGAAATATTATCAAAATAATATTTTGAATATAATAGTGTTATTAAATAATATTATATTATTCAATAAAATTGTTCACCAACGTCCGTATTAATTGAATCGAATTACATTCGATCTGAAACTTGTATGATTTAATCAAATCGCATAATTGTATATATTCAACAATATATATATTGATACATTAATTAGCCTAACACAGAACTAATTACATGTATTTACAATTGATTATGTACTAATTACTAGTCCTAATTTGACGGGTGTCACAGACAGTTTGTTACCTAATTGCACTATAAACCTCGCCAACGAACTTTTCCCCATAAACCTCATTCCTGTTGAAATCGGGAGCTTCGATGTCATCGTAGGCATGGACTGGTTATCCAAACATCATGCTGAAATTGTTTGTTTCGATAAGATCGTGAGTATACCCCTCGCTACCGGTGGAACCTTGATCATACAGGGGGAGACTAGTAGGCGAAAACTTGAACATCATCTCTTGTATGAAAACCCAAAAGTACCTAAGGAAAGGGTACCCGGCAATCCTTGCTCATGTAACCGAAAAGAAGTCGGCTGAAAAGCGACTTAAGGATGTGCCCATCGTCCGAGACTATCCAGAAGTCTTCCCCGAAGACTTGCCAGGCCTTCCCCCGCCTAGACAAGTCGAATCCCAAATCGACCTTGTGCCCGGTGCTGCACCCGTGGCACGAGCCCCATATAGATTAGCCCCATCCGAGTTGCAGGAGTTGTCCACCCAATTACAGGAACTCCTGGACAAGGGATTTATTCGACCAAGTTCCTCACCCTGGGGAGCTCCGGTCCTATTCGTTAAAAAGAAGGACGGATCCTTCAGAATGTGTATCGATTACCACGAACTGAACAAACTTACCATCAAGAACCGATACCCGCTTCCTAGAATCGATGACCTGTTTGACCAACTTCAAGGTTCGAGTTTTTACTCAAAGATCGACCTTCGGTCTGGTTATCACCAACTTCGCGTTCGAGACGCCGATATCCCGAAAACTGCTTTCCGAACTCGCTACGGGCATTACGAATTCCAAGTGATGCCTTTTGGCTTAACCAACGCACCGGCTGTATTCATGGACCTTATGAATCGGGTGTGAAAACCCTATCTAGATAAGTTTGTCATCGTGTTCATCGACGACATCTTGATCTACTCTCACAACGAAACCGAACATGGCCAACACCTGAAAACTATCTTGGAATTACTCAGACATGAGGAGTTATACGCCAAGTTCTCCAAGTGTGAGTTCTGGATGCGAACAGTACAGTTCCTAGGGCATGTCGTTGACAGTCAAGGGATACATGTTGATCCAGCCAAGATCGAGGCCATCAAGTGCTGGAAAGCACCTACTACTCCAACCGAGGTACGACAATTCTTAGGTCTCGCTGGGTATTACCGGCGATTCATCGAGAACTTTTTACGAATTGCTCAACCATTAACCTCCCTGACTCAGAAAGATAAGAAATTCGACTGGACCGACAAACAGGAGTCATCTTTTCAACTCCTTAAACAGAAACTCTGCAGTGCACCAATCCTGTCCTTACCCGAAGGCACCAATGATTTCGTAGTTTACTGCGACGCCTCACATCAAGGACTGGGTTGTGTGTTAATGCAACATGATAAAGTCATCGCTTACGCCTCTCGGCAACTGAAAACCCATGAAAAGAACTATACCACTCATGACCTCGAATTAGGAGCCGTTGTTTTTGCGCTCAAAATCTGGAGACACTACCTGTATGGCACCAAATGCACAATCTTTACCGACCACAAAAGCCTTCAACATATCTTTGATCAGAAGGACCTAAACATGAGACAACGTCGGTGGGTTGAATTACTTAGTGACTACGACTGCGAAATCCGATACCACCCGGGTAAGGCTAACGTTGTTGCCGATGCCCTCAGCCGAAAAGAGCGAGTGAAACCCCTTAGAGTTAGAGCCCTTGGTTTAACCATCCACAATGATTTCATTACTCAAATCCATTCCACTCAACTCGAAGCACTCAACGAGAAAAACATAAAAAACGAAGCCTTGCGCGGCATGGAAAAACAACTCGAAACCAAATCCGATGGAACCCGATACTTCACCAACCGAATTTGGTTACCTAACTTTGGGAACCTACGAGATTTGGTCATGGATGAAGCTCACAAATCCCGATACTCCATTCATGTAACACCTCGTCAAAAAGTCAATTTTCGCACCATATTTAAACTTCAAATAAACGATTTAACTTTTACTTCCAATTAGTATTTTTATAAAATACTTCCATTAGAAAACATTTTAAAATAATATAAATAAGAATTTATTTTATATTATGACTGGACAAATAAAACACGGATATTTTGTACTTTGGTTGAAGACCACAGTCCGCGCACTGGGGATCTGTGTTGGACAAAACCCAACCCCCTCCCCATTTTCACCTCATTTCATCATCTTCTTCTTTTTCACCTCCCCCATTTCTCTCTCAAAATAACCACCACCAATCACCACCACCACCGCCGAACGCCACCACCACCACCATCAACATACATTTTCGGAATCACCACCAAGTGAGGAACAACATTAACAAAGGCGACACCCTCGTTTTCTTCCTCGATTTGCAATTGTAAGAAATTTCTAAATTTTTAGATTTAATCATTTTGGTGTAATGTTTGGGTGTAATAATGTTTACACAACTTAGTTATAACCTAAACATATAAGAAAACATGATTTTACAGCTCGAAAATGCGTTTGATTTGTGATTTTGGCCGGAAAAACGCGACAGCCGCATCTTTCTGGGCTGGTGTTCATCAATGCGACACAAGCCTTGTGTCGCATACTATGTCGCATAAATCCAATTGTGTCGTATTTTGTGTCGTAGCTTATGTCATACGCTATGTCGCACCTTGTGTCGCAGATACCATGCGACACAACCCTTATGTCGCTATTGATTTAGCATCGCAAGCTTTTGCGACACAACCACTGTGTCGCATAGCTCTTGTGTCGCACTCTATGCGACACAACCTTTGTGTCGCATAACCAACTTTTGTGTCGCATGTTATGTCGCAGAAAACAGAAAACAACCACATTTTACTAAGTGTCGAGAAACGCTTTCAAAAGACAATTTAAATACGATACGACTTGTACTCAAAACAAATATACTTTATAAAGTATACGAAAGCTCAAACCTAATAATAATATGAATTATTATTACGAACCATCCATAACGAACCGCACTTACAAACGTACGAAATCTCTCGTGTTTAGGACACTAGGAGATTATACTTGGCACGACTCGTTACACTAGGACGCTAGCTCCTCAGGTGAGTTCATAGCCCCACTCTATTACTGTTTTCCAACTGATTTCGGGGTGGGAATGCATACTCCTATTTTACTACGTTCCACTGTATAAATCTTTACAAATGTTTCACAACAGTTTATGGTAACGGTGTTAGATTACGCCAGCTACGAACCATTTGACCGTACTTAGAGATATTAAGTACGACCGTTTCAGAAACACCTAGAATTATATTACATATGATATCTAGGGAGTAACCGCCTCACTACATCAGTGACTTGCTAAGTACTAGTAACGACTAGTGGACTTATGAACACCAACTAGAGGCACCGACTTGCTAGTTTAGCGTTGACTATCTTTACGAACTAGCGGATGACTTTGACTAAGTACTGTAAGTACTTCCCGACAGTTAAGTGACGTGTTAACGTACTTTGACTTTACACATTACTTTAGACAAACTAGGTGACATAGATACGTACCTAACAGATGATTATGATTTGCCCCTGTACCTAGGTGACATTCCTACTTTTCTTAGTAAGATTTACTACTGTGAATTACGTAACAACTTGTGGTACTGTTGAGTGCCTGTAACACTTTACTAGCCTTGGGCTAAACTTACTTGCCGGCATGTCGTGTACTGCCAAAGCGATTACTTGTATCTCCTGCGGGAGAATAACGGACGCTGTCACTATATGTGAAGCAAAACGATACCACGCTGGGTGGCAAAATTTACTTGCGAGCTGGATTGCTCACGATACCACGGTGGGTGGTACAATTTACTTGCGAGCTGGATTGCTCACGATACCACGGTGGGTGGTACAATTTACTTGCGAGCTGGATTGCTCACGATACCACGGTGGGTGGTACAACTTACTTACGAGATGGATGCTCATACTCAGCATATGGATTTATGCTTTACTTACTTTCAGCAACGGACCTACGAATTATTACGGTCGGGGTCGTTGGCTCAGCATGTGGATTCATGCTCTATCGTAGTCCTGCGGGACTGCACGGTTACTCATTTCAGCATATGGACTTATGCTTTACTTACTTTCAGCAACGGACCTACGAATTATTACGGTCGGGGTCGTTGGCTCAGCATGTGGATTCATGCTCTATCGTAGTCCTGCGGGACTGCACGGTTACTCATTTCAGCATATGGACTTATGCTTTACTTACATTCAGCAACGGACCTACGAATTATTACGGTCGGGGTCGTTGGCTCGATAACTGGTTAATTTACTTAAACGTGGTCCTGCGGGACATAACTTGACATTTCCTTTGGGGGATACCTATTACCATCACTGTAGGTGATTACTAGATACTTACGAGTCGGAGACTCAGGAAATTACGAGCTTTTGCTCACTTGACCGTACATACAAACCGCACCGATGTGACACAATTTCAAATTAGATAACTTAATCACGTTGTCGGGGTACAACCTTTCATGCCGGGTGGCATTGTGACTTACTAGTAACCGTAGTACAAATACTTGAAAACCGTACGAATTATCTGTATCGTATTGCAGGGGTGCAACCTTTCATGCCAGGTGACATTGTGACTTACTAGTACCAGTAGTACCAATACTTGGAACCGTATGAATTAACTGTACCATATTGCCGGGGAGCAATACAGACGGCCTACGGATTTTTTTTTTCTGTTTGACCTCTTTCGACCAGTAGCATGATAGTTAGTCATCTTACGCTACACCCGTATACATATTGCTAGGTGGCAATAACTTACCTGATAACATATCCACTGGAAATTAGTTCCCTTTTTCTTGACTAGAAACCTATTGATTAGGTTCACTTGCTTACCATAAATTTCTCACAATTACCTCGAGGGGTAATTATTACTATTTAAACTGTTAAACTTGACTTACATTTCTGAATGACATACATATTTCTTGAACTACTTGTCATTACAAATTACTTGCTAACTCACCAGCTTTCCAGCTGACCCTTTTAGTGTGCATTCTCAGGTACACTGCTATAGTAGGATTGGCCTACAGGATTCTAGCTCGAGTCGCATGTTTTCAACACTCAGGACAATTATTGCATTTACTTCAGTACTAGTAGAATGTAATACTACTTTTGTGCGAACTCGCAACTTGTAAACTTTTATTTTGGAAATGTAATAACTATTTTCAAACGTCTCATTTAGAGTCGTTCATTATATGTCTTATGCTGTGATATTTAATTTGGTAACACCCGACCCGACCGCTTCCTCAACCCGAGATTTGAGGGTGTTACAATTCATCCCGGTTCTGACAAAATGTATCACTACATCAAACAGCGGTATTGGTGGCCCAACATGAAAGCTGACATAGCCACGTATGTTAGCAAGTGTCTAACCTGTGCCAAGGTTATGGCCGAATACCAGAAACCTTCCGGGTTACTTCAACAACCCGAGATACCTCAATGGAAATGGGAAAACATAACCATTGACTTCATTACCAAACTACCAAAAACCCCAAGCGGTTGCGATACCATTTGGGTAATTGTTGATCGTCTCACAAAATCTGTCCACTTCCTTCCTATCAAATAAAATGACAAGATGGAGCGTTTGGCTCGCATCTACATCAAAGAGGTTGTGGCTCGACATGGTATACCCATCTCAATCATCTCCGATAGAGATAGCCACTTCACCTCTCGATTCTGGCAAACACTTCAACGAGCCCTTGGTACTCGCCTTGATTTGAGTACTGCTTATCATCCGCAAACCGATGGTCATAGTGAACGAACCATTCAAACTCTTGAAGATATGCTTCGAGCTTGTGTAATCGACTTTGGAAATAGTTGGGAAATCCACCTACCTTTGTGTGAGTTTTCCTACAATAACAGTTACCACACCAGCATTGATGCTGCACCCTTCGAGGCACTTTATGGTATAAAGTGCCGATCACCCATTTGTTGGACCGAAGTCGGCGATAGCCAACTCACTGGTCCTGAAATCATCCATGAAACGACCGAGAAAATCATGACCATTCAAAACCGGCTGAAAGCCGCACGTGATCGTCAGAAGAGTTACGCTGACGTGAGAGGCAAACCCCTCGAATTTCAGGTCGGGGACAAAGTACTTCTAAAAGTGTCACCTTGGAAAGGTGTCATTCGTTTTGGAAAATGCGGCAAACTAAACCCTAGGTACATCGGACCTTTTGAGATTCTTGAAAGAATTGGTCCGGTGGCATATCGACTGCAACTACCACCACAACTCTGTAGCGTGCACAACACATTCCACATTTCTAACCTGAAGAAATGTCTGTCTGATAAGACACTTGTAATTCCGCTCGACGAAATCCACATATATGATAAACTCCATTTCGTCGAGGAGCCTATAGAAATCATGGACTGTGAGGTCAAACGCTTGAAACAGAGTCGTATTCCCATCGTTAAAGTCCGGTGGAATTCACGGCGTGGTCTGGAATTCACTTGGGAACGGGAAGAACAAATGCGACTAAAACATCCACATCTATTCTTAGATACCCCACAGACTACGGCAACAAACTAATTTCGGGACGAAATTCTCCTAACAGGGGGAGAATGTGACACCCGACGATTTAGGGTTACTGATTAACCTGATAGAAACCGTAATTACATGTGTTTAGTATAGTATTAGGCTAAATACTTGTAATTACTTGTAACTATTTGTATATTTATGTGAATATACACTCCCGTAATTGTTTTATATTACGCATACGTAATTAGTTGTAATTACGCGAAACAACCGGACGGAGTCCGACTTAATATACGACGTTGGTGAAAACATTTCTATAAATAACTTGAACCTATTTTTAGAAGTGATTTATCATATATTATTATTCTGTTGAAATAATACACGAAAAACCTAGACGTTTTGGCTAAAACGTCTCAAACGTAACGAAAACGCGCGGAACGTGCCCGACAATCGAACGAAAACCAAAATATATTTTAAGAATTTAAAATATATCATTTAGAGTAAAACTTTCATTTAAAATAGCTCATTCGATATTAATAATGAAAAACGTCTAATTAAAACGTTACGCGATTAAACCTCCGTACAACGAACGCGTAAATCGAGGCCGACAACTTAACGGAACATTTTTATAAATGTTATCAAGTATCTAGATAAAATATTTCAAGTGAAAGTATCGAAATTTAAATCGTCACTTAAACGCGTGTATTAAACGTTTAACGTATATATAAATACCAAAACAATCGGGTTAACGAACGAAAACGTAACTAGTTAAAAAGGGAATAAAGAAAATGACCAAAATACCCCAGAGTGGGACCCCATGTGGGCCCCCCCCATGTGGGTTCACATGCTTCATCATTTTCTTTTTCTAAATAAGCCATACATACTACATGCATTCCTTACCACCATCATTTCACTTCATTTCACACTTGATCATTTACACACTCCGCTCTCTTCCTCCCTCTTCACTCCATCGAAATCATCATCATCATCCTCACCAAAAACTCAGACCCATTTACACTAAAATAATCACCATCATTCTTGAACTAAAGAGAAGAAGAAGAAGGAATCAAGAACAAGATCACCACCTCCATCATCTTCTTCATCATTTCTTCGTCATTTGTAAGTATGAATACCCATCCTCTCTCTCTAAAACTGATTGCATGATGTTTATTTCCTTGTTTTGTAGCTCATCTAACACTATTATGTCCAAATAAAAGGTTAAAATACGTTTTTGTAACACATATGTAAGAAGACAGATTCTGTCCCAGAAAAGTCAGAGTACTAAAATGGTCGTATCTTGAGTTTTATTGAGAGTTAGACAACGAATTTTCTTTTAAAAGTTGCGTATTGAAAAGAGCTACAAGTTTCATGTTTTACACTTTTTCCATATCTGTACGTATTTTTTGATATAAACTGATCTTTGAGTCTGGTCTGAAAGTTTTCGAAAACCAAGTTCGGTTATTACGCGGAATTAATTACCTATGTAAATGGACACTTTACTTTCTGGAAAAATTATATGTTAGACTAGAAACCTTGATGATCAGTTGGTAAAATTTGTGAGACTTGATGTGTTATAAAAATGGTAGAAATCATATGGCGAAACAAACCGACAAAAGTCGAAAATATGAAATACTGAAGTCTTAAGTTGCATGTTAAAAACCAACACTTTGGTTGAACTCCGACTCGAACCGACAAATTTTATGGTCTCTATAAACTGATGTATGGGTTGGGTAAAAGTTTCGGGTCAAACCGGGTAGGTTTGACCAAGTCAACAAAAACGGCTCGGTTTCTAAAAACGACAAAACTTACTATTTTTGGAAAGTGGTAACAAAAATGGGTTTGGGTGACTTAGTTAGTAACTTAGACCAAAAACTAAACTTAGAAAGTTTCCCGAATGAAAAACCGACACTTAGAACACTTAGATTAAATTTGAAAAGCTGATCAGGCACAAGTGTCGCCTAACCAGCAACACTTACCCAAGTGACGCATAATCTAGCGTCACTTACCCTTAGTGCCGCCTAATTATTCAAATTACTTATTTAGCGTCACTTACCCAAGTGCCGCCTGAACTAAATGTCGCCTATAGCGACACTTACCCCAGGTGACGCTGCCAATTTAAAAATTACATTTAACATCACTTAACCTAGTGCCGCTAACCATCCAAGTGTCGCCTATAGCGACACTTACTTGAGTGACGCTACCTATTTAGAAATCGAATTCGGCGACACCTCCCAAGTGTCGCTGCCCAATCAAGTGTCGCCCTTAAGTGACGCCCTTAAGTGACGCCTAAAACAGAAACTACAAAACTAGTTTTCACACTAAGTGTCGAACTCACACAACTTCAATACTTGTATACGATACAACACACAAAACATATACTTGGATAGTATACAATGAAACCACACATAATGATAATGGTTTAAGATTATTATTACAAACTCTCACCAACGGGTCGTACACATTTTTGATAAACGAACTTAAACAACTTATTTGGACATAACTAGTTGAATGAGCTAGCTATAAGTGGACATTAACCTCCACTTACATAGACGATCTTTCAAGACATCTACTCACACAACCTTATACTCTTAGGACGTTAGAAGGTTGCACATTGGATCACACTTTGCTTGCTATTTGATATTGCTTGCTTACTATTTGCTAGAACTCAGGTGAGTTTCATAGCCCCTCCTTTTTACTATTTTATAACTATTTTTGGGGGAGAATACATACTACAACTGCTTTATAAAATTGCTTATTACAACTGCTTTTATGAACACAAGTACCATAAACGACGCTATACGGATTGCATGAGTTAACACACTAATCCATAAAGGCCCTACACATCATAGTTGGTTAGTTTCGATAAAGTGAGAGTATTAGTAAATAGATCTATTTAGGACTGACAATCCCCGTCCGGGTTAGTAGCTATAGCCAGTCAAACGGACGTATTAATATTTTTTCACAATGAGTGTACCTGATTAGACACTTGCATTGGGGCACCCACGATCGTGTACTCGAAAGAGGCACGGCACACATTGTTAAGCTTCGGACTATGAGCTCATGGCAAATGGTATACATCTATTTTTGCAATCGTGCAAGCACATTCTATTACTTATCGTTTGATTACGATACATTTACATATAACATTTATTTATCGTTGTTAACGATACAATTACTTATCATTGTTGAATGATACAACTGTTAAAAATCTTGTGTTTCATAACTTGTGTTACTTAACATTGGGTTTAATACCAACATTTGAACAATTGTTAAACAAACCTATGAACTCACCAACTTTATGTTGACCTTTTAGTATGTATTTCTCAGGTAACCCGCCGCAGTAGGAAGCTATTGGATAGCTCGAGTCGCATTGTTTTTAAACATCACAGGATCTAGATTGCATAGTTTGCTATATTTAGTAACTTTGTAATTCAACTTATATTATGCGAACTCCAAATGTTTTGTTCAACTATTGTAAGAAATTTGAATTATGAAATGTAATATTTTCAAACGTCTCATATAGAGGTCGTTTGCTTTAATCTTTGTGTAATGATATTTGATTTGGTCGGCGCCCCCATGACACCTCATGTTTCCGCTGCCACGTGTTTTGGGGGTGCGACAAACTGGGCTGGGCGGCCGGATAATATGTCATCACTTATTCGTACGAGTTATCAACATTACTCAAGTATGCAAGAAAATAGGGATGATTTTATATTACAGATAGAAACCTAAGTAATACGTTTGTTATTCGATTCATAATATAACTACCTTCGGTCGTACTTGACTTCCGTACGTTTGTACTCCGCTGTAAGCGTTTCTAGTACTATATCAAAGAACTGTCGAATAGGGGCCGTCATATTATTTAACGATAGTTAAGGCCGTTTGTATTTCACTATTATGATAATCCTAAGGCAACAATCAAACAAGAATATGCAATAAGACGATCAAAACAACAGTTCAATATAAGCATACAAAAGTATTATCTAAGTCGAGGATATTCCGAAAGTTGTCTCAAAAATATCATCTATACGAATTTGATCTTAATCTACCTCTATTCCCATGTTCCGTGTTGTAAGTCCCCTAGTTCTAGGATCGATAACTTCGTTATCTGTAGTATTAAGGTGCGGAATCCCTCAATACGGTGTTATCTTACTAACAACGAATACGTTCGTAATTGCGTTTATAAAGCTTAACTTTAAACGAATAATACGTCAAAGCCTAGCCGTTAGGTTTTAGTTTTCTCTGAGTTTGTCGAGTTCGCAGATCAGCAAAGCATCAAAAGTGTTGTCAAAGTTATGATTTTCACGTTATGAAAATCATTATATACGTCAAACTGATCTCAGCTCGCATGGGCCTTTGCAAGTCCAGCCCAACTCGCCTCGTAAGCCCAAGCCCACTCATAAGCTCGGCTCGCCAGACACTTCCTGCGGGTTCAGATCTCATCTCGTCTCGCAAGCTCTGCGACCTGAGATCTCGACTCGCAGCAAACGTATATATATATATTTCGTATTTAACATTCGTCTAACTTAACACAATAATATATTTAACGAATATTACTAACAAAACAAATATTCATTTACAAATCTAAACCAATGTACTAACATAATAATAATTACACTAGTCCTATTTCAAGCTAGATCTGTTGTCACAAATACATGTCCCAACAGACTCCCCCTTGACAATAGCTCTAGCGTCTTTATCTTCACGCTGTCTTTGGTCTTCATTTGTAAATCTTACTTCCTGCGTAAATCTTCATCTTGATACAAGTCTTCACCATCATTTGATAATCTCTCGCTAAGTCACCCCATTCAATAGTCGTAAAAATTATGTCCTCATTTAACTTTAACATATCCTTTCTTGATATATTCATCAGGTGTCGATGGTCATAGACTCTGAAGATTTCTCTTTCACCACCTTCAACCTCATCATCAGCTTCAACCATAACAGCTTCTCCAGTTCCTGAATCCACGTGCCAACTCTTTATATTTCCCAAAATATCCTGTGGCATTGTCTTCAATGGAATCTGCTGTATGCATCTAACAGCTGGATAAACTTTCTTCCTTCTTCTCCTTCCAGTCCTTTGACTTATCTCCTGTAGTTTCACAGTTTTTCCCTTTCTTGGCTTAATCTGAACAAACTTATTTGTACCAACCTCATGTCTAATGATTCTTTCAACACGATCAGCATAATCATCACGACTTGGGTTGTTGATCTCTAATCTAGCCAAATCACGTATCTCATAACGTGGTAGAGAACTAAAAACTGCAAGCTTTCTTTCAAAATATTGAACCCCGTCATATCTTTTGATTGCAAAAAGCTTTAACTCAGAGTCAAAGTACCATCCAACAATCCCTTTACGAGGAACACGTTTTCCCGTAATATCAACTTCTGAAACTCCAATCTTCTTCTTCAACTTTGGAAGTTTCCTAAGAAAAACAGCAGGATTCTTGGTAGGAATCAAAGTTTCATCTTTTTCAGAATCGGTTGAGTCATTGATTTCTTCATCTACATCGACAACCATTGGACCTTGTTCATTTTCAATAATAACTTCTGTCCTAGATGGGCTCACATGGTGTTCATCTATATTCGCATCTGGATCTACACCAATGTCATGCACAATCTCAGGTACAGCAGTCCAATCAGTAGGTGGTAGAAATTCTCCATCCTCAAGATCAAAATCTATTTCTTCATCTATCTCATCAAATATATCATCTTCAGAATCAAATAGATCAAGCATTTCCAATCCTAAGAGAAAACCACAAATACAAATCAATATTAATAATTAAAACTCTCTTATCGATTTCCCTGAATCAACCTAAGAATTTCTTAAGTCTACTTAACAAATATTAATTAATTTTAAATTCTAATGCATTGTGAATAATCACCAAACATTTAAATTTACTATTAATTACCTTATATAACTTCCAAGTGTTAATTGATCTAATTCATTATCAATTTAACCTTTAAATTATATATCATTTGTCTAGTTAAAGCTAATACATTTTTAACTTGTTAATTACTTATATACCTTACGGTCTTAAGTCCATAATCAAATCTAAAATGCATATGTTATTATAAAATTATGACCGCCGAAATTAATCGGAACACGCCGCTCGACTACTCAATGAGTCGGAAGACTTTCGATCACTATTTTAACTTAACATATATAAAAACAAATAACTTAATAATATCTAATACATTTAACTTGTAATTACAATCTCAAGCCGAATATATTACCAAAATATTAAGTTATAATTATTCTGTACAAATTAATACCAATAATTACTACACTATGCTAATACTAAGCTATCTTACCAGCTTCTGTATCAACCTGTGTAGTCTTATCAGCACTTGTACCCGCTCCAGAACCACTAGCACCAGCGCCAGACTCCCCCTGAGTTGTAGCTTGCTCACCAGTCTTTGAAGGACCGGTCTGCTCACCACTCGGTGCATTGGGATCATCGTCCTTATCTGAATCTCTCTTCCTCTTCAGCTCATTCTCTCTGCAAGACTCCAGATATACCAATATCTCCCCCTGAGTAGACTGTCCTGAATGCGATCTCAAGACTAGACTCTCCAAATAAGATAACTTCAGTCTCTGTACATTGAA
The DNA here is from genome assembly GCA_949592205.1 of Helichrysum umbraculigerum. Taxonomy (NCBI): domain Eukaryota; kingdom Viridiplantae; phylum Streptophyta; class Magnoliopsida; order Asterales; family Asteraceae; genus Helichrysum; species Helichrysum umbraculigerum. Next base: position 379,274,506 of record CATIUR010000001.1, on the reverse strand, counting down.
GTCCGCAAGCAAAGTCTCATGAGTCTTCATCAACAGATTGTACGATTCACTCTGCTTGAGTATCTGCTGAGCAAGAAGAAGATTATTCGACACCAGCTCTGGAATCTGAGAAGTAAGCTTCTCTAAATCCTTCACCCTCGACTCTAAGGATAGAATCCTTTCAGCATCAGTCGTCGGAGTAACAGGTATCGTTGTGGGTCCAGGCAGTGTAAGAGACTTAATATGCCAGTCTCTGGTCAGCGGTGTATGAGGTTGAGACAAAGCTTGCGTAAGCAAGTTTGTCGCAAATCTAGCTGTTTTATTCGTCGGAAAATGAGCTCCACGAACTAGATCAGCAACCTCATGCTGTAAAGTTAAACACAATTAAAATCAGTTATTGTTACAGATTACTCTGTCTCAAACTCTAATTAATTGCATAACACTTATAGTTATAGAACTTATATCTCATACCTGAAGCGATACAGATATCTGTTCAGTAACCACCGGTGCATCCATCTCCACCTGTGGTGTATCCTGAGCAACTGTATACAGAATTAACTGTCTCAGTTTAACTCCTGATAAACAACAAGTTAAGATTATTTAACTTTTATAATCAATACTAACCTTCTCGAATAGTTAGCGTTCTCGGACGCTTCATCAATTGAGCATCAATCTCCTCAATATCTTCCTCCATAATACCTTTACCTTTCCTTTTCTTTTCAGAAATAGACGGAGGAGGAGAAGGTGTATTCTCAGAATCCTCATCTGAAGCCGTCTCACCATCACGACCTCCAGATGATCTAACAGGATCCTAAAGTTGAATATATTAAACATTTATGATTAGCGTAAGCTCTATCATACAAGTTCTATATATTTAAGATTAATCAGATATAATACCTCAACCGGTACAACAACTGATTTATCTGGCTGTATCTGCTCCCCCTCAAGTATCACAACTTCTGGGTTCGCAGCCTCAGCTTCAGCTTCCTGTTCGGTTAATGATATTTATATTTTAAGATCAGAAATAATATCCAATTAACTAAATATCTAATATCATAAGCATTAAATAATAATATTATACATCTATGATTAATAAAAACAATCTATCAACTAAGCATCTATATTATTATATAAGCAAAATATTACCTCAGATGGTGCAAAATAACTATCAATATCCTGAAGCAAAGGATTAGTTGCATCATCATTCTGCTCCAAAACCTCTTGCACAACTTGTGCAGCAACCTCTTGGTTCACCTGCTGATCAACCTGACCAACCTGAATAAGAACATCCTCAAGGAGCCCTTGTGGATCTTCAGGTTGAGCTTCCTCAGCTGCAGGTTCCGGTACAACATCAGCATCAGCAGGAGCAGCAGCAGCAGTAGGAGCAACGTCTAACCACCCATGATTTGGCGGTGCAACGTAGTTCGGATCAATCACATACCCAAATAGTGGTCTAACCTCCGGTTTCACCACTCCCTCCTTCCTAACCGTCTGCATGAACATGGCGTTATACCCACGATGGTCAATCGTATTAACCACTAGATGTGGTTCTGGTATAGCCAAATCTGGTAGACGTACACGGATAATCAACATGCAAAATCGCGGGTAAACCAAAAATCTTGATCTAACAGACCCCGATATCTGTTTCGCAATCTCACCAAAAAGATAATCACAAAAACTGTATGGTTTATTATAAACCACTGACAGTGCAGCCGATAGAATCGCAGGGCTCAACTCATCAAATCCACCCTTCTTCGCTGCGAAAACTATATTCATCACGTGCCAGAGAAACCTCCACTGACCAATGACCAGAGGTTTCTGGAACTGACGTCCACGTCTATCACCCGTATAACCCATACGACCTATAGCACCCTCTATAAAATCCATAGGGTACTCAACATCTCCATTCTCCTGTTCTACTGTACCTAGCTGCAAAATCTCACGGAGATTACCAGCTGAAAATGTAACAGGTTGTCCACTAACTGTTGCTCGAATCTCTGGCGGGTTGACAGATTCGTCATATACTATATCCATCCAGAAATCGTTCAGTATAGCCTGAGAGATAGGAGGATTGGCCGTAATGGCGTATCTAATCCGTGATCGTGCAAGAAATCGTAGTATATCAGCAACCCTATCAGCCCGCTTGGCTTCAAGGTTCAGATCAACCAAAATGTTGTGACCCTTGTCAAATGCTCTAGCCATATCTGTAAAATAAACACAAACAACAGATATAATTTTAATGCACGATTAAGAAAATTTTTAAACTATAACGTATTATGAATCAAGATTCATCAAACATCTTAGTTTAAAATTGAAATTATATATAACTTGTTACAAAAATAGTCTCAAGTCGTATATAAAAATTTAACTTATAACTAAAAGGTCTTAAGTCTAATTTAAATTAATTATATAAAAGTTATTATTTAAAACCTTAACAATTATATAACTACTTAAAAATAAAATTTATTTTAGTCCTGGACTCGCATAAACTGGTTAAGCGAATTGAGATCAACTCGTTTCGCTTATCAACTCGCTTCACTCATCAACTCGCTACATTGATCAACTCGCTAAACTTATCAAGCAGCTATTGAAGTGAACTCGCTAATCAAACCGATTCGCTAGTCAACTCGCTGCGAGTTGATTCAAAATGTCAACTCGTTCGATGAACTGCCGTCGCGAATTTACACTTAAAATCGATTAATCTTGTAATTTTAACATGATCTATCGATTGATTCACGTTCATTAATGTTCGATTAACATAAACCCTAAAGATCTATGTCCAATAACATTGTAATCGACGCAAATCGTTTAGTTTATAACCCGAAACCCTAAGTTTATAAAAACATCGATTTCTCGTTATTTACACGGTGAAATCCATAGCATTATACCTCAAAATGTTCGTAATCTGAAGATGTATAAAGTCTACGGATCGAAAAACTCGTTCCCGTACTCTAAAAATCGAAATCAAACGAAAAGCAAATATCGCCTAGTTTCGCCTGAATGACGGATTCGCAAGCTTTAGTGAACTCGCGAAATTTATGGGTTCGGTGGGTTGGCTTGACTCGTTTGACCCTCTTTATACTTTGTATCCGATTAGCGAGAATTTCAAACGAATCCGCAAGTCGATGTCAACTCGCAGGATTATATTAAAACGCGAATTTAATTCTAAGTATAAATAAAACCCGATATTTACAAGTCTAAAATAAAATTATTTTTCACTTGCATTTGTCACGTTTTGTTCAACAATTAAATGAGACAGTTCAGTATAATTTAATTCCAAAGGGTAAATTCTGATAAACACAAAAACTTAAATTAAAAACAAATAAACATACGATAAAAATACAACGATATAAACATTTGTATCAAGTACCATTTTATTAATCACTCAAAACAAAGTATACATACAAACTAAATAAGATTTTATCTGCTTAGGGATCATATTAGTAAGAATAAGCAATTAATTATATATTAAACAGTCTAAGCAGATTGGTAGTATACATACCTCATGAAATTCAAGTAAATTACTATAAAATTACAACTAAATTTATCATATATACATTTATATTTATGAAACTATATCTTAGGTACCTTTATCCACATAGCATAATTAATAAATGCATTACTCACATAAAGTGAATATTTAATTATAGACAGTCCAAGACGATTACCGGTATTATGATCCACATAAACAAATTATACTCAATTTTCTAAGCAAACACTTTATTGTTAGTATGAGTATTATCAAGTGCTTCCTATTATATGACATACTGAAAAATTTCAAGTAAAACTCATAACACTGCATCATTAAATTTCAAGGTAGCGGTTACTAAATGATGTATCTTTTCGAAACATATAACATACACTTGAATTTTTTAAGGTTAGACAAATATCAAACATACTTTGAATATGCTATGTTATCCAAGTCTGTACGTAGTACAACAGAAGATCCCCTCTAGCATAATTCAAAATATATTTGAGAATATTAATTTAATTAAAGGTTTCAGTTCTGTACTCAGTACAACAAAGTTACCAGTAATTAAGTTAATACCCATATTGCTACTATTTGTCACTTTAATTACAATGCATGATAACAGTGTATGGTAATACCATCATTTAACAATTAAGACTTAATGTCATACATCATAGAATAGTAACACAAGATAATAAACAAATAATTAATTAACTTCTTAAGACTTAGAAAATTTCATATAATTTGCCTACCAGTACATCATATGATGAAGCCATCTAAAGTTTTCACTTAAAAATAGACAAATTATAACTTGTGGATATAGGTGTATAATCAAATAAATATAAACACATACCTGATAGAACTGCTGTAGTTCTAAGGCAACTTTATTTGAACCTACTTTCCATATCATACTTAGGACTTAAGCTTGTTATTATTAAGCTTATTCTCCTAATGTACTATCATTTCCCTTAGTTTTTGCAAATAAAAACTTAAATGAAGGCAATTCCCCTTAGGTAACAAGCAAATGAATGCCATACGCCCTTTTTTTTTTTTTTTTTTTTTTTTTTTTTTTTTTTAAATGAACATAGAAATACTAACTATTACAAAAATACCATTGGAAGACTAATCACTCTGGATTTCTCATTCCGTTTAGTTGAACTAACGTCTCAAATCTTGCTCTGTCGAACGCCTTTGTGTATAAGTCTGCTAAGTTATCCAATGATGGAACCTTAACTAACTTTATCAACTTTTTCTCAGCACAATCTCTAATAAAATGATGTCTAATATCAATATGCTTAGTTTTACTGTGCTTCACCGGATTATTGGTGACCGACATAGTAGATTCGTTATCAATCATCATAGGAGTATTGGTTATATTTAACCCGTAATCCCGCAGTTGCTGTTGAATCCAAAGTACTTGCGAGCAACAGCTGCCAGCTGCAACATACTCAGCTTCACATGTAGAAATGGCTACCGAGGTTTGCTTCTTGCACTGCCAGGATACTAATCTACCTCCAAGGAATTGACATCCTCCGGTCGTAGATTTCCTATTCTGATTGCATCCTCCATAATCCGAATCAGTATAAGCTACGAGATCTAAGTCTCCATCAATCGGATACCAAAGACCCAGCTTAGGTTTCCCTTTGAGGTAACGAAAGATTCGTTTAACAGCTTGCATGTGTGACTCTTTCGGATTAGCCTGATATCTTGCGCATAAACAGACAGCAAACATTATGTCAGGCCTTGAGGCTGTAAGATACATTAGTGATCCGATCATGGCTCTATAGAGAGTTGGATCCACATCGCTATCACTCGATGTATCTGGACCTAGTCCATGATTGACTGGAATTAGAGTATTGTAGACCTTACTTTCATCCATCTTGAAGCGTTCTAATAGCTCATATGTATATTTAGATTGATGAATAAAGAATCCATCCTTCTTTTGATCAACTTGTAATCCTAAGAAGAAATTCAACTCTCCCATTGCAGACATTTCGAACCTTTTTCTCATGACTTTCTCAAATTCTTGACACATCTTTTCATCAGATGATTCGAAGATAATGTCATCAACATAAACTTGCACAAGAAGAAAGTCTTTCTTTTTCTACTTCACAAACAGTTTACTATCAATCGATCCTCTTGTAAATCCATTCTCAAGTAGATACGTTGATAGTGTTCCATACCATGCCCTAGGTGCTTGATGTAATCCATATAGAGCCTTATTCAAACGATATACTCTATCTGGATACTCAGGATCAGCAAACCCTGGCGGTTGTGAAACATACACCAATTCTTCCACTTTGCCATACAAAAAGGCACTCTTAACATCCAACTGTTACACTTTTATACCAAAATATGATGCAAATGCTAAGAATACTCTAATTGCTTCTAGCCTAGCAACTGGTGCAAATACTTCATTGTAGTCAATACCTTCTTGTTGATTAAAACCTTGAACCACCAGACGAGCTTTATTGCGAGTAACGATTCCTTTATCATCTCTCTTGCACTTAAATACCCATCTAGTTCCAATTGGATATTCTCCCTTTGGTAGGTCAACCAACTCCCATACTTGTAATTTAGAGAACTGAGATAGTTCTTCTTGCATTGCTTCTACCCTCGAGCTTTCTTTTAAAGCCATTTGAACATTTTTAGGCTCGACTTGTGAGATAAAGCATGAATATAGACATTGATTAGGAATCCCTGTCTCTTTCATTGCAGTATACAAGCTTTGGTATTCTAAGTTCTCAGACGTACTAGCTCTGGATTGATGCCTAGTTTGAACCGGAGTATTAATATCACCGATGATATTTTCAACGGGATGATTCTTACTCGTTCTAGTTGTAGTAACTGGTTCAACCGGTATCTCATCTTCCAAATTAGTACCAATCTCTTCCAATTCAGGTACATCTTCCGTACGAGCAGAAGATATCCTTAAGTGTTTCAAAGGAGTAAGTATATCATCAAACTTTGTAGAAAGATCATCAAGATCTTCTGTTTCTTGAGACTTATCCTCTGAAGATTGTTGTGACTCACTTGTGGAAGCTTTTTCTGAGTCAACATTAGTCTTAATTCCAGACTGCTTAACACTTGATGTTGAAGCGGGACCAATATTCTCATCTTCAAACAATAAATGTTCAGCTATCTCTGAATCACTGACATAGTCACTAATAGGAACTTTAAATGATGCAAAAAGATCAGAATAATCAAATTGCCAATCTAATCCCTTATGAACATCCGGTGAGTAGCTCGTAACCTCAATATTATAAACTACCTCCAAACGTCCTGTGACTTTATTAAAGACTCTCTTGTTTGGCGAATTGGGCATATAACCTAGGAAAAATCCTTCGTCAGCCTTCTCACCAAATTTTGCTTGATGTCCAGTCTTTAATATTGTGCATGAAACTCCAAAGGGTTCAAACCCTTTTAAGTTAGGTTTCTTATTGTTCAAAAGCTCATAACAAGTCTTGTTATGTCTCTTAACCGTAAGAACTCTATTAAGAACATAACATGCTGTATTCACTGCTTCTGCCCAAAAGATGACCGGAAGCTTTGAATCAGCAAGCATTGTTCTTGCAGCTTCAATCAACGTCCTATTTTTCCTTTCAGCAACACCATTCTGTTGAGGTTCATAAGGTGCACTGAATTGATGTAATATCCCTTTGCTTAAGCAATAGATATTCAACGTTGAATTTTTAAACTCTGTTCCATTGTCACTACGAATACGCTTAACTCTCTTTTTATAGACATTCTCTACTAGATCAAAGAACTCAATTAGAAGTCCAGGAGTCTCATCCTTTGATCCCAAAAAGAATACCCATGAGAATCTAGAATAATCATCTGTGACAACCAAACAGTACCATTTGCCACCTAGACTTCTCTTGCTTATAGGGCCGAAGAGATCCATATGTAGCAATTCAAATGGCGAGGAGATAGAGTTTTCAGTCTTAGGTCTGTGTGGTTTCTTGTGCTTCTTTCCTTTCATGCAAGGAACACACTTATCCTCAGACTCGAAACGTTTTTGTGGTACACCTAGAACCAAACCATTTTTGGTTATGTAATTCATCTTTCTCCAGTTCAGATGTGCCATTCTCCTATGCCATAACAAAGCGTCTGTTTCCGAAGCCTTGGATAATAAACATGTAGACACCATTGAAGAGTTAGGAACACCCATGTTGATGGCATAGATGTCCTTCTTCCTTGGAGCCCTCATCAATATCCATTTATCAGGAATTTTGAAACCTGGCTTCAGGACTAAGGCCTCCTTTTCATTAAAGTAAACTGGATGACCTTTATCACAGACTTGGGAAACACTCACTAGGTTGTGAGTTAGTTCTTCAACATAGTTCACATCCTCAAGAGTCAAAGTTCCATTTGAAACTTTTCCTTTTCCCGAAATTACTCCTCCTTTCTCTCCTGCAAAATTTACTTTCTGCTTGAGACTATCCTTGAAGTCCTTCAATAGACTTCTTTCTCCGGTCATGTGCCTCGAGCATCCACTGTCTACATACCACCAACTGTCCTTATTCACAGCATACTCCTGCACATAACACAAAATACGATCAGTTATCAAGAGGGACCCAAGCCATTACGGTCTTGGTTTGTCCCTTATCATCAACAAACTTAAGCTCTTTAAAATAACCATCCTTCCCATCAGGAGCTTTGGTTACTTTCGAAGTAGCTTTAGTTTGTGGACGATCAGCCTTAAGAGGTGAATTTGAGGAGAACCTCTTAGGCACATAATTATGAGCTCTATTATGATAATTATAATTAAACTCATGTGATCGCGAAGTAGTACCACTCTCATAATGACTATGGCCTCTACTTATAGTTCTAAACCTCGACGGTGTCACATCCCTAGACTTATGGATAGAATTATCACTTTGAGTAAATGGCCGTTTAGGTTTAGGTGGGGAGACACTATGTTTACCGTCTCTTTTAAGAATGTTAACAGGTTTATTACCTAACTTAGGTTTGGTATCTAACCCATCTATAGTCATACTAGAGTCGGTCTGTGTCTTTTCATCCATCACAAGCTTATGTGGTGTTTCAGGCTTTTTGTTAGGACAACACGAAGCCACGTGTCCCTTTTGATGACACTTGAAACATGACATCTGCTTGCGTGATTTACTCACTTTTGCTTTCTCATCCGGAGTCTTAGGCACTAAAGGTTTAGACTGTTCCTTATCAACTTTATCATCAATCTTAGCATCGTTAATCACTCCACCCGATACAAATTGTATTTTGGTGAAATGAGAAGCCTTACTATTATCTGATGAAGAGTTCTTAATAACATCTTTCCGTGCCTCTAACTCTTCCTGATCATTAGTTACTGAAATTTCAGGATTAGCATCTGTCATTTCAGAATCTTCAGGAATAGGAGTGTAATTGGCATTAAAAGGGGGGGATACATCATTGTAACCTAACCCAGTCTTGTCCTTTACACTACGTTGAGCATCTAACATTTTATCCATTTGAGATGTCCTATAATTCTCAAGTTTACGATTTTGCTCAATTAACCTTAAGTTAAGGTTCACTATTTCCTGATCCTTACTAGCAATTGTCTCATTTAAGTCTTTGATATTCATATAGAGACCATCTATGACAACAGATTTTTCACTTCTGGTATCTCTAAGTTTTGTTCTATCCGAAGCATCAGACTTAATTTTATCCTTTAAGGCCTGTTTATTATCACTTAATCTACGAATATCCAGAATGGCTTGATCAAGTTCAGATCTAACAGTCTTATAAGATTCCTTATCCACATTCAATTGAGATGACAAATTGCTATTTGACACAGTTAAGACACTATTCTGAGATTGTAAATCAGTAACTAAGTAACAAACATCAGCAAGATTAAGAATATCTAAACATACCTTCTTCTTGTCAGTTTGTAATTCAGCCATACGTGCCACGAATTCTTCAGGACTCATATCTGGAGTTGAATCCATATATAGCACGTCATCATCACTTGCCTTCACTTCAGACTCAGGCACCTCTACTTTCTGTTCCATATCAGTGGGCATGTAGGACACTGATCCAGCAGTTGTCTCTTCGATCTCGGCCATCAAAGCTTCCTCAGAATGAGCTTGCCAATCATAAGAGCCATCCAACTGCTTCACCACTAAGGCTTTGGAAGCAAGAGTACTTCCCGAACCTTGTTTTCCTTGTGCTTCTACTTTAGGTCTTTGGCATTCTCTAGCAAAATGACCAATACCCTGACAGTTAAAGCATCTGACCTTGGTTTTGTCAAACCCTGATCTTTTGCCCAACACCTTTCTACCAGTTCTCTTGAGAAAATTCTTCACCTTTCTTGATATCAACGCTAGTTGATCTTGAAGCTCCAATTCCTCAAGATAATCAGAATCTATCTGCTCATAATCCTCATCAAACAGAATAGGATCATTGATCTTTCCCTCTATGTAATTCTCATATGATGCCACAAAGGAAGCAAGAACAGACAGTTGCTGTTCAGCAGATTTCACACTCATCGGCATCTTCTGATGCTCTTGAGGTGACTTCTCAGAATTCTTTCCCTTTGTCTCATCACTAGAAGAGGAAATAAAGCATAGATCTTCAGTAATCATTTCTCCATTTTCACCAATATCACCAACTAACAGTGCAGTTGTCGAACTAGAAGACGCAGTCGAAAGATTTGACTTTCCATGATACAACCCAGGGTTCTGAACCTGATCAGAATCACTATCTCTTGACTTTCTGGAGAAATCATAACCTTTCAGCTTGTCAATGACTTGCTCTAAGGTCATAGTAGAATACCTAGTTTCGTTATCCTTAATCATAACGCCATACATTTCCCATTTAGAAGGCAAACCCTCAAGAAACTTGTCGGTATTAGCTACTTCTTCTTCAACAATTTCATGGTATTCCAATTCACTTAACAGATGGTAGAAACGCGTGACATAGGCATCAATATCTTCTCCTTTTAAAGCTTTAAACATAGTAAACTGATTTTTGAGAAGACTCCTCTTGCCAGCTCTCACCTGTGGACTTCCCTCACCTCTTTTCTCTAGAGCTTCCCAGAGCGTTCTAGCAGTATGAAAAGACTTCAGTTGATGAGAAATCTCTTTAGGAAGACACATCTTTATGCATGAATGTGCTTTATTTTCATTTCTGTAAGCTTCCTTCTCTTGATCACTCATGTTCGCATAGGTAAGAACCACAGTGGCATTCTGAACAGTTTGAGTAGGTGCGGTGTATCCACTCTTGATACACATCCAGATTGACAAGTCATGGAATCTACAGTAAGATTCAAATCTGTCCTTCCAATTGTAGTAATCTTCGATCCTTAACAACTTAGGTGGAACGTTTGACTTTCCCACCTCGTGGTCCATTTCGATCATTCTACTTAAGTCAGACATCTTAAAAACATAAAATTAAACTGTTTCAGCGAATTCAGAAAACTCAACTCGCAAGACTCAGCTCAACTCGCAATCTCAGCTCGACTCTAGAATTCGTCAATTCGCAAGCCTCAGTTCGGATTGCCAAAGATGTCGATTCGCAAGTGATGTCGATTCGCGAGGGATCTCGGTTCGACTCGCAAGTCTCAGTTCGACTCGCTAGTTCAACTCGGTTCGCAGGCGACGCTGGAACCCTAATCTCGACTCGCGAAACGGCTCTTAAACCCGAAAACGAATTTTTAAGGTATTTTTACGACTGAAACTTAGAATTTCGACCGTAAATGTGACACTCCTCCAAATTAGGTATATAATTATACTTAATTACATGCATTTCTTACGCTAATTCCCCTGCATTTGTTTTAAACTAAACCAATGATGTGATATGAGTCTAGTGAGCCCAAAACAACAATACAAAAAGTATTACATTATACGTAATATTTATAAATTACGTACGAACGTATCGGAACGAAGCCGACAAAAATAATTAACCGAATTTGGTAACACGAAATAACTAATAATTCAATTATTAATTACGAGTAATTATGTATCTATAACATATAGATAAAATGGTTCAATTATACGTTTAACATAAAACGTATTATATAACGAACAGAAACAATTCTAAAACGTACCTAAAAGGTCAAAATCTGGAAAACGTTATTTTCCTAGTACGTTTTCAAGTATTTAGAACATTACTTCGAAATATGGATTCGAAACTCGACTGAAATTTGGCGCTCAATTGAATACGCGCAGTAAAATGTACAGAAATGTACAACAACTAAAAATAATGATAACCTCATTATTCTGAAAATATATTATGAACCAGGAGAGCCTCTACAAAATAAAAATATAAAATGTTAAATTTTATATTGCTATAATTATACCCGTACTCGAAATTGTAGTACAATACACCGCCACCAAACTCAAATAATTGAGCAGACAGATTGATATTCAAACCATACTCGTTCTCCCTCTTTTCTCTCTGAGATCATACGACACACACATCACAAATTCATCATCATCCTTTCTTCTTCAATAAACAAGATCAGGAGCAAGGAAGCAGCAGTAGTAGAGCAACAAGCCAGTGGCTTCACCATCATCATCATCAAACGTTCATCACCTTCACCATTTCACCTTTGTAAGAAAACTTTCTAACTTTGATTTTCTTGCTTAAATTCGTATATATATCATGTTAAACATCATAATCTAGCTATATAACATACAAAATCTAAGATTTGAAGCTTTGATCTTGAAAATGAGCTTGAGAAACCAAAACCATAAAACGAAAATCGATTGGTGAAAACTTGTTAAAATGGTATATTATGATGCCAAAACATGTTATGGAACTAGAGTAAACCTTTTGGAACATATTGAATACGAACTATAAACGATTGAAGTGAAAATGGACCAAAATTTTGCAGCTCTGTTCTGCGTCTGATGTTTCTGCGCAGAAACACATGACGCGATCGCGTCATTTTCAACAATCAAACCAGCTAAAACCTTTTATTACTTCACGCGATCGCGTGAAACAAAAACTTCAGAAATCTTCGAAACTAAGAACGACGCGATCGCGTGGTTTTCAACCACGATCGCGTGAACCTCTTCGAACCAATCGATCGCGTGATATATTTAAACCGATCGCGTAGTTAAGTAGACCACGCGATCGCGTGAGCTACTCAACCGATCGCGTGAACACCATCTGTAACCAAAATCTGTTGTGACTCAAACACGATGACCGAGTAATAGACAACCCAAATGATTACGATGAACTAGTAATAGACAAACCATGTGTTATGATGAACTAGTAATGGACAAGTCATGTGATTACGATGAACTAGTAAATGACAACTCAAATGTTTTTGACGAACGAGTAACATACTTATAAACATATACAAACTTAAATACGTACATTTATCGAGTGGGATTATAAATGATTGAGACGTATTTATAGATGAACATTATGCGGGACAATTTGGACTTGTGTTTAGTAAACCTAAATGTCGAACAATATTTATATATATACGAGATATATATGAATGAAACAACAAACAAAAATATATTTTTACGAATACACATATTCAACTATATAAGTATATATATATGTATATGTACTTACACATTTCGGACAATTCGACAAACGAACAATACTTGGATAATATTATATATTTCCAACAACAATCATCAACGAAATACACAAACCTAAGAAATTGATAATTTCTTCAAACGAACGAACTATTAACATAAGTAAACAAAGTACTTATAGTTAATACATTGTTGTGTATAGGTTGACTACGTTTGGGCTTCGTTATCTTATCTCGCTAGCATTCACATCCGAGCACTCACAGTGAGTTCACAAACCCCTTTTAAATGTTTTAATGCTTTAAAACCTCGGGGTGGAAAACATAGAAATCGTATGTAAAATTGCATGCGACAACTGTTTAAATACTTGATGTATTTACTTAAACTATTGATGAAATGAGATTTCATGTGTGATTGATTAAATACGGTACGTATTTGTTAAACTGTTTATGAAGGGGTACTTCATACTTGAACTGTTTGTGAAAGGGTATTTCACACCACTATTTGAACTATGTTTTATGAAATGTTTTTCATAACTATTTTGGGAATTTAGGCAACGAATCTTGGTACAGATCTAGGCTGAACGATGTAGTGCATAAAAGACCTTATGGCTGCAGACTATAACCATTAGCTAGGTGACTCTAGCCACTGAGTATACGGATAGTACTATCGCCGTGACGACCCTCCTACGGATTTGGGAGCGTATACTTAATTGTCCAGCATGGCAAACAACAACAGATTAGGGTTGTGGTTTGGTTATAGGGTTAGATCGGGTTACCTTACTTGACAGGTTTAGCTCACCTTTCAAGGGATCATCGTCTAAATATTCCCACTAAACTATTGATTAGGAAAGGATTTTCCTACGTACACTGATTTGGAAATGTTAATCTTTATTTAGGTTAACTTGTGTTTCCTACTGATAACTGATTTAGGAAATGTTATTTGATTAATAACTTGTGTTTCCTATTACAACTACAACTGATTTAGGAAATGTTATTTGATTAATAACTTGGGTTTCCTATTACAACTACAACTGATTTGGGGAAATGTTATTTATTAATAACTTGTGTTTCCTATTTGACAAACAACACTTAATTGGAAATGTTATTCTTAAAAGATTAACTTGTGTTTCCTACATTACAAACAAACTTGTGAATTCACTCAACAATTTTGTTGACGTTTTACTCTATGTTTTTCAGGGAATTAGCAGCGTAAGTAAGATCTGCATGCATTATCAGGACAGACTACCCTGGATTTGTTAGGATGCCACTACTTTTGGGACACTTGGATTTCCTCTGTATAACTGCAACTATTGTAGTCATACCTATGAAATCTACTTTTGATATTAAGTATTTTATTAAATACTGATTTCAACTACTACTATTACTGTTACCACTTTTCAAGTGGTAATCTTTTGTAAAACTTTAACTAATGGCATCTTAATCTATTTCGTTCTGCAATAATCATATGCTCTGAGTATGTATGTAACTGTTGGTTGTTTTACTGCTCGCACCCCCGCCACGTCACTTAGCTTCCGCAAACCACTCTATGTAATTGTAATTACCGTTTGGCGGGGTGTGACAGTAAACAAACCCTAAAACGTCCAGAGAATGATTTTGATCGTTAGTATTGCAAGAAAGCACGTAAAAACGACCCGAATAAAAAATGCAATCTTACTAAAACTCATGAACACACTCGTATTTAGCCCGAAAGCTCTGATACCAGATGTAAGTCCCCTAGTTCTAGGATCGATAACTTCGTTATCTGTAGTATTAAGGTGCGGAATCCCTCAATACGGTGTTATCTTACTAACAACGAATACGTTCGTAATTGCGTTTATAAAGCTTAACTTTAAACGAATAATACGTCAAAGCCTAGCCGTTAGGTTTTAGTTTTCTCTGAGTTTGTCGAGTTCGCAGATCAGCAAAGCTTCAAAAGTGTTGTCAAAGTTATGATTTTCACGTTATGAAAATCATTATATACGTCAAACTGATCTCAGCTCGCATGGGCCTTTGCAAGTCCAGCCCAACTCGCCTCGTAAGCCCAAGCCCACTCATAAGCTCGGCTCGCCAGACACTTTCTGCGGGTTCAGATCTCATCTCATCTCGCAAGCTCTGCGACCTGAGATCTCGACTCGCAGCAAACGTATATATATATATTTCGTATTTAACATTCGTCTAACTTAACACAATAATATATTTAACGAATATTACTAACAAAACAAATATTCATTTACAAATCTAAACCAATGTACTAACATAATAATAATTACACTAGTCCTATTTCAAGCTAGATCTGTTGTCACAAATACATGTCCCAACACGTGTCTCTTAGATCTTATTTCATTCTAGAGAACACCGGCCATGCCGAGCTCAATGATTCAATCTAACATATATTAACTAAGTGACCTATACCCTATGAGTTAGCTACGTTCAGTTTTGGATAAGGTTTTAGTCACAACATGAGTTGGGCAGATAAACGATAAAGATTTAATTCCTACATCTATTTATAATATAAGTGATGTGACTCAAAAAGTCATGTTTTCAAGTACATATTTCCGCACTTTTTGGACTATTCTCTGGTGAAAACATTTTAAAACAATCATTTATCATCAAAAATCACCAAGGTAGTCTAAATACGAGCGTTGCTACAAAAATCAGTTAAAACATCCATTTTGCACGCAAACCGAGGCAAAAACAATCACCTTAAATATTCCATTCTTGGTTATCCTATCAAATTAGATCTTAATGCATATTTTATGATTCAATAGGAAAACCCAAGATCGGTGGTGAAAGAATCAAGAGAAACGGGTGAAGAACGAAGAAGATGTGCAGTCTGGAAACCCGCCGATCGTCATCCGGAACACGCAAAAGTCAAACACTTCCAAATTTGGCAAACTTAGTGCCATTAGAAGCGTTACGGAAAAACGAAGCCAACGGCGCAAGAATCAAGCAAATCGGACCCCGAACGAAGAAGATACGGACGAACCAAGCAACCGAGAAGTCAGTGGAGGCCAAACCAAGCACCAACCCCCCCCCCCCCCCCCTTGGCACTAGGTACCGTATACGGTACCTTAAGTGCCGTATACGGCCCTTAGGGTGCCGTATACGGGGTTGGTTGGCTTGTGAGGTGCCGTTTGCCCCCTTGGTCCGCTCGCCCCGTATGCTGCTTTGATGCTTGTATTTCGTGCTTCAAGACTTGTACCAAGGCGAACTAGCTTCTCCTATAAATACCTCACTCATTTCACCATTTCAAAACACACCACACACCATTCTTCACATACTTCTCTTTCTATCTCTAGAATTCTCTCTCTAGCACTACTCTTAGGAGTTAGAGGAGAATTGTTCTTGTAGTTAGTTTTCTCTCTAGTTTCTCTCTCTAGCACTACTCTTAGGAGTTAGAGGAGAACTAGAGAGATATAAGTTAGCGGTTAGAGCTAGAGGAAAGTTGTAATTGGGTAATCAAGCTGTAGCAAGGTTATTCAAGTCAGACTGTTGTAATCCTCAATATTACTCTTCGAATCCGGTGATATTATCTTACTTTCTTACTGTTATAATGTTTACTTTGCATATTATTTCAGTACGATCTATGATTTTTGCCATGCTAATTAGCTAGATTAATATGTGATTGTTGAAATGTAGATGTTAGGATTAGGGATGATGTTTAATTAATATATCTTATATATGATCGGTAGTTGTTATGCTGCATACATGTTTAGACTTATCCTGGATGTAGACTTAATTAATCACCCTTTCTGGTCTCTCACATGACTGTTGCCTTAGGATAGGATCTGATCAACCCTAACTATGAATACATAGTTATCTCCTGTTTGTATGAAACTGTGGGATCGCCGTAATACGGCAGAATACTTGGTATAGCGTTGGAAATACCACTGGTAGAGTACAAATACGTGGAAGCCAAGGAAATACCGATGGTCTATCTCACCGTGGATTACCTGGAAGCAACCCTTCCAGACACGGGTCTAGGTCTTGTTAAGCCGTGAAAATGCTATAGTACACCGTTAAACTACCTCTGGTTATAAAGCTGTGTAAAGATACATTAAGTCTTTAAAACACCGTAAATATACCTAGGGTTAGAGTACTATGGAAAATAAGGACACTATACACTGTACGCATGCCTAGGGATGAACGACCGATGGCAAAGGAGAGTCTAATCCATGACGGAAGTATTAGAACTTAATCAGATAAACAAGAGTTAGGAAATGATAGCAAGGATGCCGGCTGTGTTCCCAGATGCTTAAAAACTCCTAAACTCTACTTAACCGATAGTTTAACTTATTCAGCATACAACCAGTATTACTCTGTTAAAATTGGATAGACATAGGTGTTAAGAAAAGTCAGTGTTGTGGACTGTCGCCTTATTCCTTAACCCCATTCAGAGGGCCGCTTGGTCTCAGAAAGAGATGGTGAGGTGGGTCTGAAGACAGTCCCATCTGACCAGAATCAGGATAGCCTAGGATTCAGTGACATATGCTTTTGGGTTACACCTAGACGTAGGGTCCTAGTGTTTACACCGACCGTTTAGAAGATTTTAGCTAGAGTAATCACCTATCATCAATATAATATCATCCCGAAACCCTAATCGTCGAAGTTTCAGCAATCACTCTCTACCTGCTGCTTATAATCTCGTTTACTTTTCTGCATTTTAATTTCTGTCTTTAGATTAGAGTAGATAAAACCAAAACCCATACCTACCTTGTTTCTAAACCCATCCTATTGTCAAATCATCTTCGGTAGGTTCCAATTCAATTCAATTCGTTCCGATTTTGTACGACACTCGAGTTATACTTGCCGCCTTACCCACAAGGTAGGTAGCTTGCATAGTTTGAGCCCAGCAAATATAAATTTTTAAAACTAAACCGCTCGTGCATCTCGGTGGCCATCGGAGCAACGATTCGGGGCAAAAACCCGACCAACCGCTTGGATCGCGACAATAAGCCATCCGCATCTCATAACATACAACCTAATTACATATTTAAAAACATCCTAAACGACTATCATAGCAGATAATTGAGTTATCTAGTTAATCATGACAATTCTAGCATGCATATTTAAATTATTAACATAAAGAACAAACAAATTTAAATATGAAAGATAGATTAAAACCTGGAGAGGTGTACAATAACTCGTAGCTAAAATGCGTCCCGGAGCACCTCCGTACAAATCTTCCTTAGTTAGTTAATTAGCTATTCTAATTAACTAAACTAGCCTAAAGGAAGAACTACAACTAATTTACAAGAATGAGAAAGATAAGAATATCTTGGTGTAAGATATGAGGTGTGTCTTTCAAATGAACCAAATGCACCTATTTATACTTAAATTTTGGTGCATTTTAGCAACTTGGGGCTCATGTTAGAAAAAGGTGATAAAGGTCTAACACATGTACCCTAAAGAGCGGAAAGGTCTAGCATGTGTACCCTAAAGTCCCGGAAAGGTCTAGCACATGTACCAAGAGAATACGAGCAAGGATAAAAAAGCGACCGAGGGACTGGTGGTTGCCAGCAGGGGGCGCCAGCCTGCCAGCCGGCGGCTGCCACCCGCCCCGGTTCGCCGTCTTTTGTTCGTTTCTTGTTTCGTCAGTATCTTCTTCGTTATGCGTCCGTTTTCGTTGATTCTTTTTGCGTTGGATTCGTTTTTCAAAAATTAAGACTTTGATGAAAATAAATACCTGATATGTGTCTCTGATATTTAGATGTCTTGTACGAATCGTTTGAATCTTTCGGCGTATGCAGAATCTTCATTCTTCATCCGTTTTTGCTGATTCTTCATCTGTTGGATTCGAAATTTGAAAACGAAGATCTTGGATAAGAGAAATCTCAGTGATGGGTACTTTGTCTTCAAATCTTGTTTCGGATGTCTCGGATCTTCGAACGTGCGTGGAATCTTCATTTTCTGCCCGTTTTCCGTGATTTTTCTCGTGCATCTTCATTTTGATCTTCTTGGCAAAGTTTCATTGATTTGCACGTTATTTGAGTCCAAATGCTAAGTATTGTTTCAGAATGAGAGAGATATCGGTAGTAAAAACGTGACTTTTTATGCGATATCAAGTGTGGTCTGCAATATCGTTGAAATCAGATAGCAATATCTTTGCTAGATATTTTCTCCTCAGATCATTCAACTGTGATTGCTGGCCATTATCTTCAGTATTCAACTGGGTATCAAAATCAGCTAGCTCATTCCCCTTGTAGCATTCCATGTGACGCATCACAAATATACCACAATCCACAAAGTTTTTCTCAGTTGCCCAACCTATGTTTAGTATCTGTATTTCCTTGGTCATCAAGTCAAATGCACATGGCAGTTTTTCTTTTACTTCCAAGTACTTACAAAACTTTGACCTCTACATTAATGACATAAAATGCAGTGAGGATGCAGTGAAAATGCAGTGATGTAGTTGTAGTTATATAAAATGCAGTGAGGATGTACTGAGAAAAAGAGAGTTTTAGTAAATATGAAGATGCATCATTAAGCACGAAAAAAGAAAGAGTGGATTATAAAACGAACTTACCAACGAGTTAGGAAGGTTACCGTAGCGTTCGAAAATAGTTTTTTGATTATCAACTTCCTCATCAGTCATCTTAATGTTATCAAGGATATCAATCCTAAGATATTTTAGATTAAAGCAAACCAGGTAGTAATGGTTGTTGGTTGATCTTTTGGTTTCTGAAATCTTCAAGATTGGGAAGAACACCTAGAGAAATATCATAAATGAAATACTTTTAGAGACAAAAAAGTTACACAAAATATAAATTAAAACAGATGGTTTTCATATTTAAAAATTATAAGATGTACCAGGTTAACTTTTTTGTAATTTCCATGTGGTGTTTGCAGCACACTTATCGTACAGTTCTCATTAAATGTTTCGTCTGTAACAGTTTGGTCTCTATTTAGACTTACAGCATTGTACGTCTGAAAAAATGAAAAGAAATTAAAAATTAAGGAGTGGTTATTAGTAGTTACAGAAAATATTAAAATTAAAAAGAGTATATACCAGTGCTTGTGTGTTAAAAAACACACGTCGAAATTTTTTGAAAACATTGCGTCTGTTTTCCTCGTAGTTAAGAATCTGGTCCCAAGCATCAATAATTGACGATGCTATCGTGAATCCGGTTTACAAAGTTTCAAATACATAAAGCTTGACAACATAAGAATGAGTTTGAAAGAATACAGAACTGCATAAACAAATTTTATATGATAGTTAATAAATTTTATGAACCTTGTAGTTAAATAATTAAAAACAGTATATATTTTTTTACCTCGCGGGGTTGAGATGCACTAAAAATGAATCGTGCAACTCTTTCTTCATATGTTGTTCTCTTAGAAGTCAAACATATCTCCCTTTCAGCAAAAGGTGAGCGCAGAAATTCAGATACCTTCGCGAACCTTTTTTCATTATCAATTAGGACTTATGTTTCATCCTCCTTGTTTTATTCAACACAACCACGTTTTCGGGTTCCAGCCTGTTTTCCCTTCCTCTGATTAGCAACTACTTTTTGTTTTTCCTTGAAACTTCCTGCAGGGAACTCTACTTGCAATGGATGAGCATCCATAATTGTCATGAAGTCTGGAATCTGTTTTGAACATTTGGGAATGTAAGATTCAGCCAATTCTTTGAGTTTTTGATTCAAAGTTTGTTTTTTTGTAGTTACCGGTGAAGCAGTATGAGTAACTGATGCGATTGGTGTATGAAATCCATCACTAACCAAGGTTTCTGATTTTCTCTTTTTAGTTTTCTCCGTTAATGATCCTGGTTCATCTTCCTTCTCTTGAGATAGTTTCTTTCCCTTATTTTTCTTATTCTGCTTCTCAGATTCTTCCTGTCTCACCACAGTTAGTTCTTTGTTACTAAGTACTGGAACAATAGCTAGACAAGGAACCTTTGGGTCTTATGCAATTCCAACTTGTGTTCTATTTGATTGATCAGCTTGTTGCTTTACTGTTGCCAAAGTTGCAGCTGCTTCATGTTCCTTTTGTAGTAAGTCATCATCAAGTTGTGTTGCTTTTATAACAGGTGTATTAACAACTCCAGCAGAATCGGGTACTTCGGTTGTTTTTTCTTCGTTTGCTTGTAAAAACGCAGAAGTATTCAATAAACTGCCTATGAAATTGTCCATACCAGGCTCATTGTAACTATCTTCAATATTACCACCGGTATCACCATCCATCTGTGAAGCATTAACCAGCTCTTGCAACTGCAATTATAATGCAAAAATAGTATTTAAAATGCAGAAAATATTAATTTAGGCAAAATGTATATTTTTTAAAGATAAATTGAATTTAAAATAAATTTAGGAGTACTAACCTTGTAGACATCATTTACCATACCAGGTTCATTGTAACTATCTTCAATATTACCTCTGGTATCACCATCCATTGATGAGGTATTAACCAGGTCTTGCAGCTGCAATTAAAAATGCATAAATAGTATTTAAGATGTAGGAAATATTAATTTCGATTTATTACCCTAAAATGCATCAAATTTTTGTGTAAGATGCAGTGAATTTAAAATAAATGCAGAAGTACTAACCTTGTAGACATCATTGTCCTGATTCTGAGATATATGCAATCTTTCTTCAAAATTAGTATGCACATCAGCAAAAATATCTTCTTCATCTTGCAAATGATATTCGCTGCAGATTGATTTAGCATTGTTATCATGTTCGGCAACATTCTTTGGCGATTGTTCACACTTTTCTTCTTGTCGAATTGTGTGACAACTGTCACCAAACCGTGACTATAGTTCAAGCAGTAAAAAGTCATTTTTATGAAAATACTAATTTCAAGGATTTATTTATATCAAAGTCATCATTTTCAAAAAATGAATCCAACGCAAAAAGAATCAACGCAAACGGACGTATAACGAAGAAGTTATGAAGCAAAACGTAAACGAAATTGAGCTGCTTCACCACTAAGGCTTTGGAAGCAAGAGTACTTCCCGAACCTTGTTTTCCTTGTGCTTCTACTTTAGGTCTTTGGCATTCTCTAGCAAAATGACCAATACCCTGACAGTTAAAGCATCTGACCTTGGTTTTGTCAAACCCTGATCTTTTGCCCAACACCTTTCTACCAGTTCTCTTGAGAAAATTCTTCACCTTTCTTGATATCAACGCTAGTTGATCTTGAAGCTCCAATTCCTCAAGATAATCAGAATCTATCTGCTCATAATCCTCATCAAACAGAATAGGATCATTGATCTTTCCCTCTATGTAATTCTCATATGATGCCACAAAGGAAGCAAGAACAGACAGTTGCTGTTCAGCAGATTTCACACTCATCGGCATCTTCTGATGCTCTTGAGGTGACTTCTCAGAATTCTTTCCCTTTGTCTCATCACTAGAAGAGGAAATAAAGCATAGATCTTCAGTAATCATTTCTCCATTTTCACCAATATCACCAACTAACAGTGCAGTTGTCGAACTAGAAGACGCAGTCGAAAGATTTGACTTTCCATGATACAACCCAGGGTTCTGAACCTGATCAGAATCACTATCTCTTGACTTTCTGGAGAAATCATAACCTTTCAGCTTGTCAATGACTTGCTCTAAGGTCATAGTAGAATACCTAGTTTCGTTATCCTTAATCATAACGCCATACATTTCCCATTTAGAAGGCAAACCCTCAAGAAACTTGTCGGTTTTAGCTACTTCTTCTTCAACAATTTCATGGTATTCCAATTCACTTAACAGATGGTAGAAACGCGTGACATAGGCATCAAGATCTTCTCCTTTTAAAGCTTTAAACATAGTAAACTGATTTTTGAGAAGACTCCTCTTGCCAGCTCTCACCTGTGGACTTCCCTCACCTCTTTTCTCTAGAGCTTCCCAGAGCGTTCTAGCAGTATGAAAAGACTTCAGTTGATGAGAAATCTCTTTAGGAAGACACATCTTTATGCATGAATGTGCTTTATTTTCATTTCTGTAAGCTTCCTTCTCTTGATCACTCATGTTCGCATAGGTAAGAACCACAGTGGCATTCTGAACAGTTTGAGTAGGTGCGGTGTATCCACTCTTGATACACATCCAGATTGACAGGTCATGGAATCTACAGTAAGATTCAAATCTGTCCTTCCAATTGTAGTAATCTTCGATCCTTAACAACTTAGGTGGAACGTTTGACTTTCCCACCTCATGGTCCATTTCGATCATTCTACTTAAGTCAGACATCTTAAAAACATAAAATTAAACTGTTTCAGCGAATTCAGAAAACTCAACTCGCAAGACTCAGCTCAACTCGCAATCTCAGCTCGACTCTAGAATTCGTCAATTCGCAAGCCTCAGTTCGGATTGCCAAAGATGTCGATTCGCAAGTGATGTCGATTCGCGAGGGATCTCGGTTCGACTCGCAAGTCTCAGTTCGACTCGCTAGTTCAACTCGGTTCGCAGGCGACGCTGGAACCCTAATCTCGACTCGCGAAACGGCTCTTAAACCCGAAAACGAATTTTTAAGGTATTTTTACGACTGAAACTTAGAATTTCGACCGTAAATGTGACACTCCTCCAAATTAGGTATATAATTATACTTAATTACATGCATTTCTTACGCTAATTCCCCTGCATTTGTTTTAAACTAAACCAATGATGTGATATGAGTCTAGCGAGCCCAAAACAACAATACAAAAAGTATTACATTATACGTAATATTTATAAATTACGTACGAACGTATCGGAACGAAGCCGACAAAAATAATTAACCGAATTTGGTAACACGAAATAATTAATAATTCAATTATTAATTACGAGTAATTATGTATCTATAACATATAGATAAAATGGTTCAATTATACGTTTAACATAAAACGTATTATATAACGAACAGAAACAATTCTAAAACGTACCTAAAAGGTCAAAATCTGGAAAACGTTATTTTCCTAGTACGTTTTCAAGTATTTAGAACATTACTTCGAAATATGGATTCGAAACTCGACTGAAATTTGGCGCTCAATTGAATACGCGCAGTAAAATGTACAGAAATGTACAACAACTAAAAATAATGATAACCTCATTATTCTGAAAATATATTATGAACCAGGAGAGCCTCTACAAAATAAAAATATAAAATGTTAAATTTTATATTGCTATAATTATACCCGTACTCGAAATTGTAGTACAATACACCGCCACCAAACTCAAATAATTGAGCAGACAGATTGATATTCAAACCATACTCGTTCTCCCTCTTTTCTCTCTGAGATCATACGACACACACATCACAAATTCATCATCATCCTTTCTTCTTCAATAAACAAGATCAGGAGCAAGGAAGCAGCAGTAGTAGAGCAACAAGCCAGTGGCTTCACCATCATCATCATCAAACGTTCATCACCTTCACCATTTCACCTTTGTAAGAAAACTTTCTAACTTTGATTTTCTTGCTTAAATTCGTATATATATCATGTTAAACATCATAATCTAGCTATATAACATACAAAATCTAAGATTTGAAGCTTTGATCTTGAAAATGAGCTTGAGAAACCAAAACCATAAAACGAAAATCGATTGGTGAAAACTTGTTAAAATGGTATATTATGATGCCAAAACATGTTATGGAACTAGAGTAAACCTTTTGGAACATATTGAATACGAACTATAAACGATTGAAGTGAAAATGGACCAAAATTTTGCAGCTCTGTTCTGCGTCTGATGTTTCTGTGCAGAAACACATGACGCGATCGCGTCATTTTCAACAATCAAACCAGCTAAAACCTTTTATTACTTCACGCGATCGCGTGAAACAAAAACTTCAGAAATCTTCGAAACTAAGAACGACGCGATCGCGTGGTTTTCAACCACGATCGCGTGAACCTCTTCGAACCAATCGATCGCGTGATATATTTAAACCGATCGCGTAGTTAAGTAGACCACGCGATCGCGTGAGCTACTCAACCGATCGCGTGAACACCATCTGTAACCAAAATCTGTTGTGACTCAAACACGATGACCGAGTAATAGACAACCCAAATGATTACGATGAACTAGTAATAGACAAACCATGTGTTACGATGAACTAGTAATGGACAAGTCATGTGATTACGATGAACTAGTAAATGACAACTCAAATGTTTTCGACGAACGAGTAACATACTTATAAACATATACAAACTTAAATACGTACATTTATCGAGTGGGATTATAAATGATTGAGACGTATTTATAGATGAACATTATGCGGGACAATTTGGACTTGTGTTTAGTAAACCTAAATGTCGAACAATATTTATATATATACGAGATATATATGAATGAAACAACAAACAAAAATATATTTTTACGAATACACATATTCAACTATATAAGTATATATATATGTATATGTACTTACACATTTCGGACAATTCGACAAACGAACAATACTTGGATAATATTATATATTTCCAACAACAATCATCAACGAAATACACAAACCTAAGAAATTGATAATTTCTTCAAACGAACGAACTATTAACATAAGTAAACAAAGTACTTATAGTTAATACATTGTTGTGTATAGGTTGACTACGTTTGGGCTTCGTTATCTTATCTCGCTAGCATTCACATCCGAGCACTCACAGTGAGTTCACAAACCCCTTTTAAATGTTTTAATGCTTTAAAACCTCGGGGTGGAAAACATAGAAATCGTATGTAAAATTGCATGCGACAACTGTTTAAATACTTGATGTATTTACTTAAACTATTGATGAAATGAGATTTCATGTGTGATTGATTAAATACGGTACGTATTTGTTAAACTGTTTATAAAGGGGTACTTCATACTTGAACTGTTTGTGAAAGGGTATTTCACACCACTATTTGAACTATGTTTTATGAAATGTTTTTCATAACTATTTTGGGAATTTAGGCAACGAATCTTGGTACAGATCTAGGCTGAACGATGTAGTGCATAAAAGACCTTATGGCTGCAGACTATAACCATTAGCTAGGTGACTCTAGCCACTGAGTATACAGATAGTACTATCACCGTGACGACCCTCCTACGGATTTGGGAGCGTATACTTAATTGTCCAGCATGGCAAACAACAACAGATTAGGGTTGTGGTTTGGTTATAGGGTTAGATCGGGTTACCTTACTTGACAGGTTTAGCTCACCTTTCAAGGGATCATCGTCTAAATATTCCCACTAAACTATTGATTAGGAAAGGATTTTCCTACGTACACTGATTTGGAAATGTTAATCTTTATTTAGGTTAACTTGTGTTTCCTACTGATAACTGATTTAGGAAATGTTATTTGATTAATAACTTGTGTTTCCTATTACAACTACAACTGATTTAGGAAATGTTATTTGATTAATAACTTGGGTTTCCTATTACAACTACAACTGATTTGGGGAAATGTTATTTATTAATAACTTGTGTTTCCTATTTGACAAACAACACTTAATTGGAAATGTTATTCTTAAAAGATTAACTTGTGTTTCCTACATAACAAACAAACTTGTGAATTCACTCAACAATTTTGTTGACGTTTTACTCTATGTTTTTCAGGGAATTAGCAGCGTAAGTAAGATCTGCATGCATTATCAGGACGGACTACCCTAGATTTGTTAGGATGCCACTACTTTTGGGACACTTGGATTTCCTCTGTATAACTGCAACTATTGTAGTCATACCTATGAAATCTACTTTTGATATTAAGTATTTTATGAAATACTGATTTCAACTACTACTATTACTGTTACCACTTTTCAAGTGGTAATCTTTTGTAAAACTTTAACTAATGGCATCTTAATCTATTTCGTTCTGCAATAATCATATGCTCTGAGTATGTATGTAACTGTTGGTTGTTTTACTGCTCGCACCCCCGCCACGTCACTTAGCTTCCGCAAACCACTCTATGTAATTGTAATTACCGTTTGGCGGGGTGTGACAGACTTGGTATCAGAGCCATTGGTTATAGCGAACTAGCAGTCTTTAAGTGACTTGGAACCTTAGAGACCTAGACTATAGCCTTGGCTAGAACATTTGTGCATTCATGCATACATACTTTGCATACAACTAACATACGACTGACACGCCGCACCCAATTTCTTTTGTCACAGTATGTCTAGTCAATCACTTTACCATGTTTATGCTTCGGATGAAGAGCCGACCGAGGCTACTTTTGAGGGTCCCGCGATCACAGTAGAGGATGAGTCATCAGTTCATGTGAGAGCCATGTCTGTTGACACTAGTGATGCTTACTTAGTACCACCTCCGACCGCACCTGAGGTCACTCCTACCTCTACACCACCTGTTGCGAGTACTTCTCGTGTGCCAGTACCTAGGATGACAGCTAGGATCTGTGTTCGGGATTTTCCCAGGGGACCACTCGCACCGCGCGATAAGTCGCCAGTGACTGAGCCTGAGGTTCCAGTTGTCGAGCCGCCACAGAAGAGGCTCCGACCTTCCCATCTGGACTGGATACCTCGAGTATTGAGAGAGTGGAGATCACTAGAGGGTATTCCCTCGACCTTTGAGTTTGGAGAGTCCTCCCACTCACCACCATCTGCATATCTCACTGGTGAGCCTCTGGAGCTCACTGTGCCTACCCTTGTGGCTGTGGTTCACACCATGTTTAGGATATCATCTAGCAGGAGCAGAGATGTGATGGAGCTACTGAGCGATGCCTCCCGTACTGACATGGATATGGCTATGCTCCATCATAGGATGGATTTTGTGGAGACTTACCGTCAGACAGACTGGCAGAGTCTAGCATCCACCCGTACACGCATTGCAGCTTTAGAGAGGCGTGCTAGGGTGTCAGAGATTGTAGCTAGTGTTTGTGTGATGACTGCAGCAGTGATGGTTGCGGTTAGAATGTATTTACCATGGTTTCGTTAGGCCTGTGTATGGCGGTTGTGCCTACACCATATTAGACTATTACTTTTGGGGAAATATATGTATGTATTAGTTATGGACTAGCTGTATGTTGGATGGAACTTTGTTAGTAGAATGGGTAAATGTATAGGAAACCCATCATCTTTTGTATAACGCTAACCATCGATGGGTATGTTAGAAATCTCATCTCGTTTTGTACTAAACTCATGTAACAGCGTTATGATCTTTAATATATAATATATGTTTGGTTTACATCTCGTGTTCATTATGCTTATTATCAATCATATTATTTCCTCTTACAACTGTCGACTGGGGATTAAAACTATACGTTATCGATAACTTTGTGATCAATTCTTGTAAACCCTGAAACATATTACAGCTTGATGATTGATTATTCTTGAGAACCTCTGAAATTTACAGTGTTAAACGACAATGAAAAGAAATATGTATTGGACATTATATAATGACGCCTGGCCAACGTGATTATATTATGCTAGATACATGTGGGTGTTTCAAAGTTGTATGGCACGTGTTGTAAAACCCTGTTCATTCATCTTTTCATGTCATTCATTTCTATCAAATGTGAATCTTTGATCTATTCACATTCAATACCTCAACATTAACACTCTGCATTTAATTCATCGCAGAGCTGAATCATGCCTCCCAAACGACGAGTCACTAGAAACAGTCAAAAGACGACTACGCCTCCACCACCACCCACTGAAACCACTGAACAAATGATCGCACGAAGAATAGCTGAAGGTATTGCTGAATACGAGGCAAGCCGTAGTCGCGAACCTGGAGTTAACAACAGTGGATCTACCCCTGTTAATACTGAGACAACCTTGAATGCTCGCAAAGGGTGTTCATACAAAACATTTCAGGCTTGTAAGCCGATTTCTTTCCGTGGCACCGAGGGTGCAATTGGTATGATTCATTGGATAGAGAAAACTGAGTCGGTATTGGACATTAGTGACTGTTCACCTGACTGTATGGTGAAGTATGCTACTTGCACTTTGGCTGACAAAGCGCTCACTTGGTGGAACAGTCAGATCCAATCACTTGGTCGACCAGCTGCTTATTCAATGTCATGGGGAACATTTAAGAATTTGATGTTGGAGGAATTCTGCCCTCGCAGTGAGATGCAGAAAATAGAAACAGAGTTGTGGAATATCACCATGATTGGTGCTGATATTGCTGGGTACACCACTAAGTTTCAGGAACTTGCACGTCTAGTGCCACATATGGTGACACCCGAGTATAAGCGTATTGAGCGCTACATATTTGGTCTAGTACCACAAATCCGCAGTCTGGTGACGTCATCTAAACCGGACACATTCAGGAGTGCTGTTACTCTAGCACAAAGTTTGACCGATGAGGCAGTCAGGATGGGAAATCTGGCTAAGAAAGCTGTGTCGGGAAAAAGTGAACCGAACAGTACTGATGTTAGTAGTTCTGGTGGTGCAAAGCGAAAGTGGAACGGTAGTGGTGCTGATCGTCAGGGTCAGCAGAACAAGAAATCTTCTGGAAATGCGAAAACATATGTTGCCACTACCACCGAATCGAAACCATATCTGGGTAACAAACCCAAATGTGATAAGTGCAACCGACACCACGAAGGCGGGTGTGGGTATTGTGGAAACTGTAGGGCATGGGGACATAGAACCCGAGAATGCAAAACTAACCCTCCCCCACGGGCAAACACTGAGCGTCAAAACCAGGGATGTTTTGAATGTGGTGAGCAGGGGCACTACCGCAACCGATGCCCTAAGCTCAACAACAACAACCAAAACCGCAACAACAACAACAATCGCGGTAACAACAATAACCGAGCCAACAACATCAACAATCAACCGGCTCAAGGAAGGGCATTTGTGATTGGAGCACAAGAGGCACGCCAGGACCCTAACACCGTCACTGGTACGTTTCTTGTAAACAACCATTATGCCTCTGTGTTAATTGATTCGGGTGCTGATTTAAGTTTTGTGTCTACTGAGTTTAGACCACTATTAGAACTTGAACCCCGTAAATTAGACAACAAGTATACCATAGAATTAGCCGATGGTGAGTTGATCGAATCAGGAGAAATAGTACCGGGATGTACCTTGGAGTTAGAAGGTCATCTCTTCGAAATAGACTTACTACCGGTTAAGTTGGGAAGTTTTGACGTTGTAGTCGGTATGGATTGGTTATCTAAGAACCGCGCTGAGATCATATGTTATGATAAACTGGTACGATTACCACTGTCAACAGGAGAAACACTTGTGGTTCAAGGCGAGAAACGAAAGAGTGCCACAAAAATGATTTCGTGTTTGAAGGCCAGTAAGTATCTTCGAAAGGGGTACCAAGCATTTCTGGCACACGTTGTAGAAAAGAAACCCGAGGAGCGACGTATAGACGATGTACCCATTGTACGCGACTATCCAGGAGTGTTCCCTGATGAGTTGCCGGGATTGCCACCCCCACGACAAGTTGAGTTTCACATTGACCTGGTGCCAGGAGCCGCACCTATCGCACGTGCACCTTATCGTCTAGCTCCCTCGGAAATGCAAGAGTTATCCACACAATTGCAAGAACTTCTAGACTTGGGATTCATCCGACCGAGCTTTTCCCCTTGGGGAGCTCCGGTTTTGTTTGTTAAGAAAAAGGATGGATCTATGCGGATGTGCATCGATTATCGGGAACTAAACAAGGTAACTATCAAGAACCGATACCCATTACCACGCATTGATGATCTGTTTGATCAACTGCAAGGGTCAAGTTATTATTCAAAAATTGACCTACGATCTGGTTACCATCAACTTAAGGTACGAGAAGAGGATGTACCGAAAACTGCTTTTAGGACTCGTTACGGTCACTACGAGTTTCTAGTCATGCCTTTTGGGCTGACCAACTGATATTGCGTTATTTGTACATGTTTTCCCTCGCAATATCTTGTATTTTGTTTATATTTATCATTGAGTAGTTAGAACTTTCGATTCTTAATTTGTTTGAATTTGATTACATGTGAAGATGTTGAAGTATGGTGGAGAAATGAATACCTTTTGAAGAATTTGGAAGAAGTTAGTCAAAAATGTGAAGTTCAAGTCATTCCCCAGGAATTACTGAGATTTCAAAGGAATATAAAGATGAAACCGATCAGAGCATGCCATTCCTGGGGGACCCGAACCATTCCTGCAGAATCAGTATTTCCATTCCTGCGCCATTCCTGAGGGATCTGAAGCATTCCGGGGGAATCCATGGCCGACCTTACAGCATATATATACGAATTTTAAACCCTATTTTGGGGTTGGCTTTTATCTTATGCGGTTTGGTGCGATTGAAGACGACTCCCAGCATAACTTTAGTCATTTTTTTCACCATCATAACTTGGAGATTGAAGATCCTAACATCATCAAACATTAAGATCATTGGTTTGATTTATTCTTTGAACAAAATTATGAATTATTACTTATTGATTGTTTATTTGATGTTTTTAACCCATACTATGGGCTAATCTTCTTTGTATTCACTTAGATGATGTGAACCCTAGTTGTTGGATTGTTAATCATTTGATTTATGACTTGTTAATTACTTTGAAGTTTGCTTAATCAAAGATCCATTGTTATTTAAGTTTAATTATTAATTCATTGCACGTAAGTCATTGATCTATTAACGACGGTTGATTGCAATCGATAACTTATGCTAAGTTGTTTGGTTGAATCAAATAGTTTAGACAACTAATAGACATATTGGTTGGTGTTTGAATTGTGATCGTAGCTTGATAATTGTGTGGTTATATGCGGGACACCAGTATAGCCTAGGTTTTACGATAGTAAAACTAGATTAAGTCTTGGTTTAGAGTAATTGATTAGTGAATTGGTTAGGTTGAACAAGGTTAACGACAGTTAATTGGAATCTAATAACTAATAGGCTATAAGACTCGATAGACAATTGTAGTGTCACTAGTCAACAACAATAGTCATAAACGGTTTTAACAAACAATCCAAGCTAGGGGGAACAAGTTTAAGTGAATGCTCTTTTACTCATCTGTTACTCGCATTAGTTAATTGTCATTTAATTACTTGTCTTGTTAGCTTAATTCAACTCGCAACGTAAGTTGCAAACAAATCATTTTAAAACCCCCCTTCTAGATTAATTATTAGTAGTTTAAATTCTTAGATAAACATTGTTCCCTGTGGAAACGAACTTGAATACTTACTATTAGCTATCTGCTACGCGATAGGTCTAGTTGCCTAATTGTGTAACAATAATTGATAGTATTTATTACATTTTTAAAGGTACGATTTTACACATCAACTTTTTGGCGCCGCTGCCGGGGAACGGTGCTTTTATTTAAGATTTAGTTTACTTTTAGTTAGTCGATCCTTTCTTGGAGACTTGTTTTCAAGAAAGTTAACTAACTGTTATTTTTACCCTTTTGTCGAAACGGTGCTTTTATTGTTTTCTTGTTTTTGTTTTGCAGTTAGCTTTTAAAGTTCATGACCCGTACGACATCTCCAGAAATTGTCGAACCATCTTCTGAACCAGAAAGAGAGCTTCACAAGAGAAACAAGGAGAAACAACAGAAGTCGCAAGAGGAAGACATTGTTGATCAAACAGACTACAATTCGGAATCTGAAGGTGAAACATCATAAGAAGAAATGGCTGACGACGATCAACCGATGTGGACAACAAGGCAAACTGCCCCAGCTGGTCAGCTTCCAGTCATTAGGAAGCCTGAAATCACTGCTGCTAATTTCGAGGTTAAGGGGCAGTTTATGAACATGCTTCATGAGAATCAATTCGATGGAAGGTTGAATAGTAATCCTGTTGAGCATATGGAGGCGTTTGAAGACCTTTGCGATCTATACAAGAATCAAGGGGTGTCTTCTGATGCTATTAGATTGAGGGTCTTCCCATACTCACTAACTGGTGATGCGAGAGCATGGTTGAAATCTTTACAACCGGACTCCATCACTACTTTCCAACAGATGAGAGATAAGTTCATCACCCGGTACTTTCCACCTGCTAAGGCTGAAAGATTACGCACAGAGATCACTTCATTCAAACAGAAAAGTGATGAAACCTTGTATGAAGCCTGGGAAAGATTGAAACGAATGCTTCGCAACTGTCCGCAACACGATATGACCAAGGGACAGATTGTTCAAACTTTTTACCGTGGTATTGATGAACGCACCAGAGGTATTCTAGACTCTTCAGCTGGAGGGGTATTCTTGTATAAGACACCCAACCAAGCCTATGCTTTATTAGAGGATATGTCTGTTCATACCTTTGAATGGGCACCTCCTCGTGATTCTGGAAAAAGAACTGTGGCTAAGGTGGATGATACCGATGAAGATGCGGGAAGAGATAGCATAGCTTCATTGTCCAATCAGTTCAAGAAGTTTGGAAAAGATCTTGAGAAACTTAATTCGACTGTTTTGGCACTTCAAGTGGGTTGTGATAAGTGCGGTGGCCCTCATTTTTCTAAAGATTGTGATGCCGATGATAAGCCGATGAGTTCAGAAGCTCAAGTTAATTACTTGGGAAATCAAAGACAGGGAAACTACCAAGGGAATTCGAGTTATCAAACTAACCCGAAGACATTCGCCTTCCAAAGACAAGGACCACCTGGTTTCTACCAAAGAAATCAGAATTCTCAAACTCAACCGAATCTGAATCAGAATCAAGGCGAGAGTAGGTCTAATTTTGAAGACATCATGATGAACTTTGCTAAGAACCAAAATGAAACAAATGAGCTTTTGAAACAGCAACTTCAACAAGTTCAATTGGGTAATGAGCAAGTTCAACGAAACCAACAGGCTTCAATTCAGAATTTGGAGAGAGATGTGGGTAGATTGTCTCAATTGATTACTGAGAGACAACCCGGTAGTTTACCAGCGAATACACAAGCAAATCCGAACAACACGACTACCCGCAATGAGCACGTGAACGCTATTACCACACGGAGTGGTAAAGTGGTGAATCCGGAGACTCCTAAGTCTCCTACAATAGATTCTAATGTTGTTTTGCAGGAAAAGGATGGTGATGTTGCTGAAGAGGAGGAAGAGGTGCAAATTAAAAGCTCACCAAGTACCGCACAAGTTCCTCCCAAATTGAAAGTGTATAAGGCCGCCATTCCTTATCCGCAAAGATTGAAGAAGGAGAAGCTTCAGGCACAGTATAATAAGTTTGCTGACATGATTAAACAGATTTCTATCAATGTGCCACTTGTGGATGTCCTTGCAGGTATGCCCAATTATGGAAGATTTATTAAGGACTTGATTTCCAACAAGGGAAAGCTGGAGGAGGTGTCAACCACCTTCCTTAATGAGGAGTGCTCGGCGATCTTGATGAAACAAAAGATGCCACCGAAACTTGGTGATCCTGGTAGTTTTATAATTCCATGTCTAATGGGGGATTCTGTAGTTTATGATGCATTGGCTGACCTAGGAGCTAGCATAAATCTAATGCCATATTCATTGTATTTGAAACTAGCTTTAGGTGACCTTAAACCAACTAGGATGAGCATTCGTCTAGCCGATAGATCATATAATTATCCTGTTGGTATTGCTGAAAATTTACCCGTTAGAGTTGAGAATTTGACTTTCCCGGCCGATTTCGTTGTCTTAGAGATGGAAGAGGATAGTAAGGTACCACTCATTTTAGGTCGCCCTTTCTTAAACACCGCTGATGCTATTGTCCATGTCAAAAAGAAAGAACTTAGCTTAGGTGTGGGGGATGAGCGGGTTACCTTCAACATAGACAAGGCCAGGAAACACCCATATT
Source organism: Helichrysum umbraculigerum (assembly GCA_949592205.1). Lineage (NCBI taxonomy): Eukaryota > Viridiplantae > Streptophyta > Magnoliopsida > Asterales > Asteraceae > Helichrysum > Helichrysum umbraculigerum. Next base: position 379,239,961 of record CATIUR010000001.1, on the reverse strand, counting down.
CGTCTGATGATACATGTTTTTCAATTGATGTTATAGACAACTGTATTGAAGATGAATTGCAGGAACTCTTAGATGTGGATACTTCATATGTCACTCCGTTGGGAGAAAGCGGTGAAAATTTTGACCCCGAGGTTGAATTAGAAGAATTACTTTTGTTGATCACTGAAGACGCACCCGAAGAAAGAGATCTTGAGGTAACAGAGACATTTGAGGAGATCAAGAAGGATGAGAAGTTCCGGATCAAGACTTCTCTTGAAGAACCACCCACCTTGGAACTTAAGGAACTTCCAACCCATTTGGAATATGCTTATTTACAAGGTACATCTCATTTACCGGTAATCATCTCATCTAATCTTTCCGGTAATGAAAAGGGTCGGTTATTATCTGTTCTTAAAACTCACAAACGGGCCCTTGCTTGGAAAACTTCTGACATTCCCGGGATTGACCCCTCCTTTTGTACACATAAAATCCTCATGGAGGACGATTTCAAACCCGTAGTACAAAGGCAAAGGCGGTTAAACCCGAATATGAAAGAAGTTGTCAAGAAGGAGGTGATTAAGTTACTTGATGCCGGGTTAATTTATCCCATCTCCGATAGCCCGTGGGTGAGTCCTGTCCAAGTAGTGCCAAAGAAAGGGGGCACAACCGTTGTACTCAATGAAAGGAACGAATTAGTTCCAACACGAACGGTTACGGGTTGGAGAGTTTGCATTGACTATCGCCGTTTGAACGATGCCACTAGGAAGGACCATTTCCCTTTACCATTCATTGACCAAATGTTAGAGCGTTTAGCGGGTAATGAGTTCTATTGCTTCCTAGATGGATTTTCTGGCTACTTCCAAATACCCATTGACCCTAAGGACCAAGAGAAAACCACTTTCACTTGTCCCTTTGGTACTTTCGCTTATCGTAGGATGCCATTTGGGCTATGCAATGCCCCCGCCACCTTCCAAAGGTGCATGATGGCTATCTTCCATGACATGATCGAAGAGTGCATGGAAGTTTTCATGGACGACTTTTCCGTCTTTGGAAACTCCTTCGATTCTTGTCTTTCTAATCTTGAGAGAATGCTAGAGAGGTGTGAGAAATCTAATCTTGTACTCAATTGGGAAAAATGCCACTTCATGGTAAAGGAAGGCATTGTCTTAGGTCATAAGATTTCGAGTGTGGGAATTGAGGTCGATAAGGCGAAGATAGATGTCATTGCCAAACTTCCGCCTCCCACCAATGTCAAAGCCATCCGTAGCTTTCTCGGTCATGCGGGCTTTTATAGGCGTTTCATCAAAGATTTTTCTAAAATCGCCCGACCCATGACCAAACTACTCGAGAAAGATGTTCCATTCGACTTCAACACCGAATGTTTGAACTCTTTCTCCATTCTGAAAGAGAAGCTCACACATGCACCCATTATGGTGTCACCCGATTGGACCATGCCTTTCGAGCTTATGTGTGATGCTAGTGATTTTGCACTAGGGGCTGTTTTAGGACAACGGAAGAACCAACACTTCCAACCGATTTACTATGCGAGCAAGACACTAACGGGAGCTCAAGCCAACTATACAACCACCGAAAAAGAGCTCCTTGCGGTTGTCTTTGCATTCGATAAGTTTAGATCATATTTGGTGTTGTCTAAAACCATTGTTTACACCGATCACTCGGCACTTAAGTATTTGTTCTCAAAACAAGATGCTAAGCCTAGACTCATACGTTGGATTCTTCTCTTACAAGAATTTGACATTGAGATCAAGGACAAAAAGGGTGCCGAGAACCTAGCTGCCGATCACTTATCTCGTCTTGAAAACCCCAACTTGGAGGAACTCGATGAATCAGTCATCCATGATACATTTCCCGATGAGTTCCTTATGAAAGTTGAGGGTGATTCTGAAACCCCGTGGTTTGCGGACTATGCAAACTACCTTGCCGCGGGTATTCTCATGAAAGGTTTAACTTATCAACAGAAGACCAAATTCTTCTCTGATTTGAAAAACTATTTCTGGGAACACCCGTATCTATTCCATGTGTGTGCGGATCAGATCGTTCGCCGTTGTGTCTATGGTAAAGAAGCACAACAAATCCTAGAACATTGTCATCAAGGACCCACGGGTGGGCATTATGGACCTAGCTATACGGCTAAAAAGGTCTTTGATTCGGGTTTTTATTGGCCTACTATCTTTAAAGATGCCCATTCCATGGTCAAAACTTGTGATGCTTGTCAAAGGGCAGGAAACATCTCCAAACGAGATGAAATGCCCCAACAAAGCATTCAAGTATGTGAAGTGTTTGACATTTGGGGGATCGACTTCATGGGACCATTCCTTGAATCCAACAAATGCAAATACATCCTTGTGGCGGTTGACTACGTGTCTAAGTGGGCGGAAGCAAAAGCTTTACCCACAAATGACGCAAGGGTTGTCGTTGATTTCCTCAAGAATCTATTCTCACGTTTCGGTATCCCAAAAGCGCTAATTAGTGATAGAGGTACTCACTTTGCCAACCAACTCCTAGAAAAAGTCCTTAAGAAGTATGGAGTTACCCATCGTTTCTCCACTTCTTATCATCCACAAACGAGTGGGCAAGTTGAGAACACCAATCGAGGGTTGAAGCGAATCTTAGAGCGAACCGTTAAGAATAATCCCAAGATTTGGCACAGAAAATTAGATGATGCGCTTTGGGCGTTTAGAACCGCATTCAAAACGCCCATTGGTACCACACCTTTTCGTTTAATCTATGGAAAAGCGTGTCATCTACCGGTTGAAGTAGAACACAAGGCATATTGGGCACTCAAGCAATGCCATATGGACCTTGTGGAAGCGGGAGAAAAGAGATTCTTGCAACTTCATGAACTAGACGAGTTGAGACTTCAAGCTTACGAGAACTCGAAAAACTATAAAGAAAAAACCAAGAAGTGGCATGATGCACGGTTGAAGGAAAGGAAGGAGTTTGAAGAAGGTGACAAAGTTCTGTTATTTCAATCTAAGTTCAAGTTCACCCCGGGTAAGCTTAAAACGCGATGGGCCGGTCCATTCGTGGTTAAACAAGCTTTCCCATCTGGATACGTTGAGCTCTATGGCAAGGATGGAGGTACTTTCAAAGTGAATGGTCATCGGTTGAAGTTGTATCACGAAGGATTCGACACAACCGAGAGGGATGACCTCACCTTTTATCCCAAGGACAACTAAATTCGGGATCGAGTCGAGCTCACGACTCGTTAATAAATAAGCAAGTGTAATTGTATCATTATGTGTTCTTTGTTTATTTTATTTTTTTAGGAATGCAGGTATTTGTAAGGTGGGCAAGATTGTATGTCGATACGTATGAAAATTCTAAGTGTTAAACGCATTCCCGAGGAATGGTCGAGATTCGAGTGGGATCCAATTATAAAATTTGATCAGAAGTCCTTATTCCCTGGGAATCTCAAGTGATTCCCCCGAAATGAACTCAGGTCTTATTTTTGAAATTTTTCTAAGTATGAGTTCCGTTACCCAGGAATGGGAACAATCCCACAGGAATCGAAGGTTAAACTCTTAACAGAAGGTTTCATTCCCTAGGAATCTCAATCGTTCCTCAGGAATCACTCCACCTCACTTTCTTTGTAATTTTAATAAAAAAAAAAAATAAAATAAAAAAAGGTTTTATTCATTTTTAATTTATTTATTTTTAGTTTTAATTTATTTAATTTATATATTTCGGTTTAAAAAAAGAAAAAAAAAATTAGGTTATTTTTAATCTTATATATTTGGCGTTTGGCCTCCTCTCCCCTGTATCTTTTAAACCGACCCAGACCCAACACACCAACTTTTCGTTTACCTACGTGCTCGAATCATGTCTAGTTCAAACCCTAAGGTGCGAATACATATTTTAATTTCGATACTCTCTTTGAACTTGCATGATTGTACTTCGTTAATTTTAATTTGGTTACTAGTCGGGTTTAACGAACAGTGTTCTGGAACGTAATTGTGTAATCATGTTATGTGAAATCGATGATTCTTGCATGTTTTGCCTGCTATCGCACCATGAATAGCATATTATGAGCGTTTATTGTGAGAATCATGCAGTGGCGGATCTAGCATTTTTAGGTTGGGTATGCACAAAAAAAATAACCTATCATTATTCGGATATTGTTTGATTTTTTCGGTTCGGGTTCAACTTTGGTATATTTTCTGGTTACGTATACATGTGAAAAGTACGTACGTACTCGTAACTCGTAAGAGTTTTTTCACACGAGTTTGGTTGTTTTTAATGGTACAAACACGTTTGTTCACTTGAATGCTAAATCACATGACTTTATGTTTCATGTTTCCTCATATTATACACCAAGGTGAATACATATGTGTAGACGATTACAAGTAGGTAATCTAACAGTTTAGTTATGTTATTTTAACCAGAGTTCATCAACATCAAAACATCATTCAATAAGCATAAATATATATCAAAAAGTCGTGACATAACAAAAGACTGACACGTTCAAATACATATGAAATTTAACATACATGACTCCGTATATATAACATATTAAATTAAATTATATTAAATCAAAAGGTAACATATAAAAACGCCCTAAACAGATGATCCTAATAGATTAATAATGATCATGCCATATTACAACGGAATTTTTTGGGTACAACAAAATACGTAATACCCAACAAACCATAAATAGCCATAGATTCAATGAAATGGGTAGTTAATGCTTAAATTTTCTGGTTACCATTAAGTATTAACCATTAATATATACAAGAGTAACTAACCATTAATTACTTGGTTACCTTCTCAAAGCAAAGTCCGACTCTTCAACAATAGAAGAATGAGAGCACACGATGTGGTGATGTTGGTTTTACAGTGTCCTGAGGAGAATGTTGTTGCTGAAGATTTTGTGGTGTGGTAGACAGTGCTCTGGACAGTGTTATGCAGTTTTTGTTTCTTTGTTTTTTTTTTGTGTTTTTTAATACAATTAACTAAAAAAATAACAACTAAAATTGATTAATTAATGAAATAAATCTAAATAAAATAAAGTAATTAATTAATTTTATTATACATAATAAAAAAAAATTGAGTTTATGGGCAGCTTCAATTTGGACTTTTGGAGCATTTTTTTACCATGTCTAGCCCATTAATAAAATAAATTAGCCCATGAAAAAAAGGCCCAAATAAATCTATATACCCTAAATAATATGGCTTTCTTCTTCGTGGTTTCAATACACAGCAGCAGCAACAACACATACACCAAATTCAATATGCCAGTAACACACACCAAACACTTTTGTATTCTGTCAATTTGGAGAGGGTGTGCACATCTTTTTCATAGGGTATGCATCTCTCTATTACATCTATAAATTAGTCGATTTTTTTTTTTTTTTGCACTGCTGTTATTTCTTCAAGGGTATGCAAGTGCATACCCTACACTCTACACAAATCCGCCCCTGGAATCATGCGATTTGAAAAGTTAGGATTCATATTACACATGATGTTGTGCTGGTGGAATTTTCACGTTTTCATGCTCTAATGTTTGCTGTTCCATACATAAGGTGTACAATTGCTTATATTGATAAATTATGGAACATTAGGGTTTATGTGAATTTTATTTTTATTTTATTTTTTTTTGGAAATTGTCTGAATGTTGTGATAAGCGACTGAATTGGAGTACAATTTAATTGTTCATGTTGGTTAGTGCAATTATGATTTCGTTTGGTTCATGTTTAATTGTTCATTATCTTTTTATGCTCGATTAAGTATTGGTCAACATGAATAAAATTGTCAGTTTGCATACTCTATGTACGGTAAATGCTGAATTATTATATCGTGTGCAACCTTGACCGAAGCTACTTGTTACATGCGCTAATTGTTGATTTTTATTTCAAGTGTGTGTAACTTAAGGCTGATTACATCTTGATGCTAATTAGGGGTCTCATGATTAAGTTTCGATAACCATCTTGCTTGCATATCGATTTACAATGCTTACATTATCTTCATTGTGCATCATCATACTTGAGACTAGAGAGCTTGCTATATAACCAAAACATAATTTCTGGACAGACCACTTGATCACGATGGGATTTGGGTGACTTTCAGCATTTTTGTTTTCGTTGTTTGCATTCATTCTCTGATTGTATAGGTGTTGTGTGATAATTAAAACGCATGCTTTTACCTTGTACACACATTTATTTGAGTTTTGCAGAAAACCAAGGCTACTAAGAAACGAGCGCGAGAAGCTGAATCTGATAAGGACGAGTTGTACCCTCTTCCGCAATCACAGAACCTTCACCCATGGCTGAAGTTTCCAGGAAAGATTAGTGCTGCGTTGAGGGCTGAATATAATGAACAATTCGCACTTATCAAGGATAAGCAGATTGCGCCCGGTCGAACTATGCACTGGAAAAATTTAACTGCAATCAATTTAACTCAGCAAGTTAAGGACGCTCTTCAGCGAACATACCATGCTGATGGGCACACTTTTGTTTGTAATGCATGGGAAAGAGTGGTTGATGTGAGGGCTGCGATTTTTATTGAGCTTGTTCAAGAGTTTTTCTCTACCTTCCAGTTCAACAAGGAGATAACAGATTTCACAGACTCTGGAATGTTAAATTTCCGATTAGGAGGAGTGGATTATGAACTCTCTCTTATCAAGTTCGCTGAGCATATGGGTTTATACACCAAAGATCAAGTCAAAAGTCCTATCTTTAAGCAGTTTTTGAAAAAAGGTTTGCTCAGTCCTCCGAAGGTTCATGATTATCAAGCTTTGTGGGATGTTATCGGGAAAGGTCGGTTTAACCCATCAAGGGTTTCCAGCTCCAAGATCAAGACCCCTATCGACCGTATCATTCATCGACTTCTGGCATTCACGATTTCTCAAAGGAAGGAGAGCACTGAAAGGGTGTCACAATCTGATCTTTGGTATCTTGCTCACATCAGAGATCCTAATAAATTTTGTAATGTGCCCTATTGCTTAGCCGCTTATCTACACAAATCGGCTAAGGGTCATCGGGCGGATAGCTCCATTTGTGGGGGGCATTATATTACTGTGTTGGCAAACGCGTTAGGGGTATTCAAAAAGAAGGATGCGGCGACCTTGCATAGGGCCAAGGATTTGGGCTATATTGATCTCCCTATGCTTCAATCAAAGTCAATGAAGATCCTTGGTGTGGATCAGTTTGGATGTACCATTCCATATCAAGAAAAAGGTGAGGAGGCAGGGGATGACGATGAGGAAGAAGAGCCTGATTATTCTCAGTTAAACGAACCACGAGCTTCTTTGCAGTCTATTCAACATATAGTGCAAGCCATGGCTGCTCAACAGGCTGATATGAGGAACGATATACGTGGTCTTGTTTATCAGGTGGGTGTACTCCAGTACACTGCAGACTGGAACCAACACAACATTGAACGTTTGTCTACCACACAACATCCGTGTCAGCTGACCGCGTATCACCCACCTCCGCTTTGGGGTACTTCTGATGCAGTTTTTCCTCCACCATGCTATGACAGGGATGCCGCTTTAGCAGCGTTGCAGCACCATCATCAAGAGCAGAATGATCAGCCTGGTTCGACTGATCACGCTACTTAGTATCCAGCTCTACCACATCAGAAGTACGGGCCTGCGTGCCAGTTATCTTTTGTACTTTACTGCTTTGCGTTCCTACTTTTGTGGTGTTAAACTCTTTTATTACTCTTATTCACTATTTGAACGATGTAATTAGTGATGTGATGTCAGTGGTTTAAGACATTCACAACCCTTTATTATATGTTATGTCTTGTTTTGTGTTTTGAGTGATGTTGATTTAGAATGGTGATCGGTGACACGGAATTGCATTCACATGCTGGCATTAAGTTCAGCAGTCCACTGGTGTTTAATCGCTATTGCACATAACCCCGGGGAAGTTCTCGTTCCCTTTTACTATTACCCGCTTGATAATAAGTGTTTTTATGTTTTTGTGCAATGAGGGCATTGCACATCTTAAGTGTGGGGGAGGGGTTATTTACACTTGAATTTTTGGTTCAATCAAAATTCTTTAATAGGTTATTAACCCTCTAACTTATTATCGAATCTGTTATTGATCTTGATTTTATCAATCGATCGATACGAACTTCAATAATCGGCCAAGAATTGGTAATCTGTTTTAGGATTTTGATTGATGCTTGTCCTTAGGATGTAGGTTACTTTAACATGTTAGTAATAATATTATTTTAGAATAAGTAACTATTAATCTCCCCTCTTGAATAAAATTTTTGTTTTTTACTTGAGAGCAACCTCATTGGGTGAATTGCATGACTAGCACACTTTTAGCTCCACTATTAAATATGTGAGATATTTTGCGCCTTATTAGAAGCACTCATTTTTAGTGCTTATCTTTCATTTGCTATGAGTGTGCCGGTGTTTGTAATTTGTTCTAGAACTTGCTCTAGTTGATGCATTTCAAGATCGCAGAGGGGCCACATTCGTGTGGTTTAGGTGTATTCGCATGATAAAGAGACATTTAGGATTTAACCACTTTGCTTTAGCCTTTCTTTTCTTTTATTTTGTTAGCTAATCGCATTGATTAGTTAATTCCCTGAATAACCCTTGTAGCACTCATTTTTAGTGCTTGATACCCCTAGTCAACCATGTTGCACCTTAAACTTATTCCTTTATACAACCACTTAAATATGTAGATATTTTCCCTTTTAGCTTTCTTTTTGTTGCAAACAAAAGTCTGAACAATCCGTTTTAGTTGTTAGTTGCTGCTGATTGTGTTCGTTATTGGAGATTGTCGCGGGATGGTTATTATGGGGCTTTTAATGGTTTATCTTCTAATATGCTGTGGTTCTCTAAATCTAAATGTTAAACTGACCGTTATGTAGAGTAAAAGTAGTCAAAAAAAAAAAAAAAGTAATTGAATATATAGAAGACTTGGGCTGCATAACGGAATTCAGTAGTGTACTATTAATGGTGTACACCTTGTAATTAAATAAGCTTAGGATGGATCAAGGGTTTGAAAGTTGGAAGAACAGAACTGATGTGAGTGAAGGTTGAACATTTCATAAGTGTGTAGTCTTGGGAAAGCAGCTAGAAACTCTGTGTTTATTGGTTTTGAATGTTCAGATTTTTGTTTGCATTTCTACCACTTGTAAATTATCCCATTCCATACCCTTTAACCTTAGCCTGTATATTACAACCTTAAAAAAAAGACCTCTTTTGATAATACACCTGGTGCCTACGCCAGTCGGTGGAGATTTGATCCTTTTGCAAGCTTATGGTAACAGTGCATCACGACTTGGCTTATTGAGTGTTTATATATTCCATTCCCAATTTAGATTATAGATTGAGAGTTGAGTGATTCAAACACATTTCCTTTTGTGAGGTGCTAAGTCGTGCTTTCAGGCTTGATAGATCAATTCGGGTTTTATAATAATTATATACTAGGTGCTAACGTGATTGGTTATGTGATTATTGTTAGTGCCAATTTTGAAAACCCTTGTCACCGTTGTTAACGCAAGAGGAGTAGTTTTTAATTTTCTAATCGATAGTTTGCTTGAGGACAAGCAAAGCTCAAGTGTGGGGGAATTTGATATTGCGTTATTTGTACATGTTTTCCCTCGCAATATCTTGTATTTTGTTTATATTTATCATTGAGTAGTTAGAACTTTCGATTCTTAATTTGTTTGAATTTGATTACATGTGAAGATGTTGAAGTATGGTGGAGAAATGAATACCTTTTGAAGAATTTGGAAGAAGTTAGTCAAAAATGTGAAGTTCAAGTCATTCCCCAGGAATTACTGAGATTTCAAAGGAATATAAAGATGAAACCGATCAGAGCATGCCATTCCTGGGGGACCCGAACCATTCCTGCAGAATCAGTATTTCCATTCCTGCGCCATTCCTGAGGGATCTGAAGCATTCCGGGGGAATCCATGGCCGACCTTACAGCATATATATACGAATTTTAAACCCTATTTTGGGGTTGGCTTTTATCTTATGCGGTTTGGTGCGATTGAAGACGACTCCCATCATAACTTTAGTCATTTTTTTCACCATCATAACTTGGAGATTGAAGATCCTAACATCATCAAACATTAAGATCATTGGTTTGATTTATTCTTTGAACAAAATTATGAATTATTACTTATTGATTGTTTATTTGATGTTTTTAACCCATACTATGGGCTAATCTTCTTTGTATTCACTTAGATGATGTGAACCCTAGTTGTTGGATTGTTAATCATTTGATTTATGACTTGTTAATTACTTTGAAGTTTGCTTAATCAAAGATCCATTGTTATTTAAGTTTAATTATTAATTCATTGCACGTAAGTCATTGATCTATTAACGACGGTTGATTGCAATCGATAACTTATGCTAAGTTGTTTGGTTGAATCAAATAGTTTAGACAACTAATAGACATATTGGTTGGTGTTTGAATTGTGATCGTAGCTTGATAATTGTGTGGTTATATGCGGGACACCAGTATAGCCTAGGTTTTACGATAGTAAAACTAGATTAAGTCTTGGTTTAGAGTAATTGATTAGTGAATTGGTTTAGGTTGAACAAGGTTAACGACAGTTAATTGGAATCTAATAACTAATAGGCTATAAGACTCGATAGACAATTGTAGTGTCACTAGTCAACAACAATAGTCATAAACGGTTTTAACAAACAATCCAAGCTAGGGGGAACAAGTTTAAGTGAATGCTCTTTTACTCATCTGTTACTCGCATTAGTTAATTGTCATTTAATTACTTGTCTTGTTAGCTTAATTCAACTCGCAACGTAAGTTGCAAACAAATCATTTTAAAACCCCCCTTCTAGATTAATTATTAGTAGTTTAAATTCTTAGATAAACATTGTTCCCTGTGGAAACGAACTTGAATACTTACTATTAGCTATCTGCTACGCGATAGGTCTAGTTGCCTAATTGTGTAACAATAATTGATAGTATTTATTACATTTTTAAAGGTACGATTTTACACATCACCAACGCACCAGCAGTATTCATGGATTTGATGAACAGAGTATGCAAACCCTATCTAGATAAATTCGTCATTGTGTTTATTGACGACATCTTGGTATACTCACGATCGAAAGAGGATCACGAGCAACATCTGAAGCTTGTTCTCGAACTACTACAAAAAGAGAAGCTTTATGCAAAGTTCTCTAAGTGCGAATTTTGGATACGAGAGGTTCAATTCCTTGGTCATGTGATAAATGACAAGGGAATTCACGTAGACCCATCCAAAATTGAGGCCATCAACAACTGGGAAGCACCGAAAACCCCAACGGAAGTACGACAATTTCTTGGTCTAGCTGGCTATTACAGGCGATTCATCGCAAACTTTTCAAAGATAGCCCAACCACTTACCACATTAACTCAAAAAGACAAGAAATTTGAGTGGAATGAGAAACAAGAGAATGCATTCCAACTATTGAAACAGAAACTGAGCAGCGCACCCATACTATCCCTACCTGAAGGAGTAGATAACTTTGTTGTTTACTGTGATGCTTCGCATCAGGGATTGGGTTGCGTACTGATGCAAAATGAAAAGGTCATTGCTTATGCATCACGACAACTAAAAGTGCATGAGAAAAACTATACGACTCATGATTTGGAATTGGGAGCCGTTGTTTTTGCACTAAAGATCTGGAGACACTACCTATACGGTACAAAGTGCACGATCTTCACTGATCATAAGAGCCTACAACATATATTCGACCAGAAAGAACTTAACATGAGACAACGACGTTGGGTCGAATTACTTAACGATTACGACTGTGAAATAAAGTATCACCCGGGTAAAGCTAACGTGGTAGCAGATGCCCTGAGTCGTAAGGAACGAATCAAACCGCGAAGAGTTCGAGCCTTGGGATTAACAATCCACTCGAATCTCATTACTCAAATTCGTGAAGCACAAGAACTTGCTTTCACTTCCGAACGCCTTAAGGATGAATCCTTGAAAGGGATGGAAAAACAACTCGAGAAAAAGGACAACGGAGTGTTGTACTTCATGAACCGAATTTGGGTACCATGCGTAGATGAGTTACGCAAGCTGATATTGGACGAGGCACACAAGTCCAATTACTCGATACATCCTGGTGCGGACAAGATGTACCAGGACTTGAAAGGCTTTTACTGGTGGCCTGGAATGAAACGTGACATTGCCACCTACGTGAGCAAATGCTTAACTTGCTCAAAGGTAAAAGTTGAATACCAAAAGCCGTCTGGACTTTTGCAACAACCTGAACTGCCCAAATGGAAATGGGAGCAAATAACAATGGACTTCATTACGAAGTTACCTAGAACGACATCTGGAGCTAATGCCATATGGGTGATTGTCGATCGATTGACGAAATCAGCCCACTTTCTAGCTATTAAGGAAACGGATGGAATGGAGAAACTAGCTAAAATCTATATTAAAGAGATTGTTTCTCGGCATGGTGTGCCACTATCCATCATCTCTGATAGAGATGCACGATTCACTTCTCGCTTTTGGCAAACATTACAACAAGCATTGGGTACTCGACTTGATATGAGTACTGCCTACCACCCGCAGACTGACGGCCAAAGTGAGCGAACGATACAGACGCTCGAAGACTTGTTGCGAGCATGTGTGATAGACTTTGGAGGTAACTGGGATACCCACCTACCTCTAGTTGAATTCTCTTACAACAATAGTTATCACACGAGTATACAGATGGCACCATTTGAGGCGTTGTATGGACGCAAGTGCCGATCACCACTCTGTTGGGCAGAGTTGGACGACAGACAACTATCTGGACCCGAACTTGTCCAGGAAACCACTGACAAAATAACTCAAGTATTGAGTCGACTGAAAACGGCACGAGATCGACAAAAGAGTTACGCTGATAACCGCCGTAAACCTCTTGAGTTTCAAGTAGGAGACAAGGTCCTACTCAAAGTATCTCCCTGGAAAGGATTAGCACGATTTGGCAAACGAGGAAAGCTGAACCCACGATACATCGGACCATTTGAAATCCTTGCTAGGGTTGGTCCTGTCGCTTATAAGCTCAAACTACCACAAGAGCTTAGTAGCATACACGATACTTTCCACGTTAGCAACCTCAAAAAGTGTCTTTCTGACGAAACACTTATCCTTCCTCCTGACGAAGTCTTCATTGACTCAAAACTTAACTTTGTGGAGGAACCTGCCGAAGTTATGGATTCTAAAACGCAGAAACTTCGACACAAACGAATCAAACTGGTTAAAGTTCGTTGGAACTCGAAACATGGCCCAGAGTTTACCTGGGAACGAGAGGATGAAATACGAAAGAAATACCCCAACTTATTTGAGAGCGTGACCGAGACTCACGGCTCGACTTAAATCTCGGGACGAGATTTCACTAACGGGGGGAGAATGTGACACTCCTCCAAATTAGGTATATAATTATACTTAATTACATGCATTTCTTACGCTAATTCCCCTGCATTTGTTTTAAACTAAACCAATGATGTGATATGAGTCTAGCGAGCCCAAAACAACAATACAAAAAGTATTACATTATACGTAATATTTATAAATTACGTACGAACGTATCGGAACGAAGCCGACAAAAATAATTAACCGAATTTGGTAACACGAAATAATTAATAATTCAATTATTAATTACGAGTAATTATGTATCTATAACATATAGATAAAATGGTTCAATTATACGTTTAACATAAAACGTATTATATAACGAACAGAAACAATTCTAAAACGTACCTAAAAGGTCAAAATCTGGAAAACGTTATTTTCCTAGTACGTTTTCAAGTATTTAGAACATTACTTCGAAATATGGATTCGAAACTCGACTGAAATTTGGCGCTCAATTGAATACGCGCAGTAAAATGTACAGAAATGTACAACAACTAAAAATAATGATAACCTCATTATTCTGAAAATATATTATGAACCAGGAGAGCCTCTACAAAATAAAAATATAAAATGTTAAATTTTATATTGCTATAATTATACCCGTACTCGAAATTGTAGTACAATACACCGCCACCAAACTCAAATAATTGAGCAGACAGATTGATATTCAAACCATACTCGTTCTCCCTCTTTTCTCTCTGAGATCATACGACACACACATCACAAATTCATCATCATCCTTTCTTCTTCAATAAACAAGATCAGGAGCAAGGAAGCAGCAGTAGTAGAGCAACAAGCCAGTGGCTTCACCATCATCATCATCAAACGTTCATCACCTTCACCATTTCACCTTTGTAAGAAAACTTTCTAACTTTGATTTTCTTGCTTAAATTCGTATATATATCATGTTAAACATCATAATCTAGCTATATAACATACAAAATCTAAGATTTGAAGCTTTGATCTTGAAAATGAGCTTGAGAAACCAAAACCATAAAACGAAAATCGATTGGTGAAAACTTGTTAAAATGGTATATTATGATGCCAAAACATGTTATGGAACTAGAGTAAACCTTTTGGAACATATTGAATACGAACTATAAACGATTGAAGTGAAAATGGACCAAAATTTTGCAGCTCTGTTCTGCGTCTGATGTTTCTGCGCAGAAACACATGACGCGATCGCGTCATTTTCAACAATCAAACCAGCTAAAACCTTTTATTACTTCACGCGATCGCGTGAAACAAAAACTTCAGAAATCTTCGAAACTAAGAACGACGCGATCGCGTGGTTTTCAACCACGATCGCGTGAACCTCTTCGAACCAATCGATCGCGTGATATATTTAAACCGATCGCGTAGTTAAGTAGACCACGCGATCGCGTGAGCTACTCAACCGATCGCGTGAACACCATCTGTAACCAAAATCTGTTGTGACTCAAACACGATGACCGAGTAATAGACAACCCAAATGATTACGATGAACTAGTAATAGACAAACCATGTGTTACGATGAACTAGTAATGGACAAGTCATGTGATTACGATGAACTAGTAAATGACAACTCAAATGTTTTCGACGAACGAGTAACATACTTATAAACATATACAAACTTAAATACGTACATTTATCGAGTGGGATTATAAATGATTGAGACGTATTTATAGATGAACATTATGCGGGACAATTTGGACTTGTGTTTAGTAAACCTAAATGTCGAACAATATTTATATATATACGAGATATATATGAATGAAACAACAAACAAAAATATATTTTTACGAATACACATATTCAACTATATAAGTATATATATATATGTATATGTACTTACACATTTCGGACAATTCGACAAACGAACAATACTTGGATAATATTATATATTTCCAACAACAATCATCAACGAAATACACAAACCTAAGAAATTGATAATTTCTTCAAACGAACGAATTATTAACATAAGTAAACAAAGTACTTATAGTTAATACATTGTTGTGTATAGGTTGACTACGTTTGGGCTTCGTTATCTTATCTCGCTAGCATTCACATCCGAGCACTCACAGTGAGTTCACAAACCCCTTTTAAATGTTTTAATGCTTTAAAACCTCGGGGTGGAAAACATAGAAATCGTATGTAAAATTGCATGCGACAACTGTTTAAATACTTGATGTATTTACTTAAACTATTGATGAAATGAGATTTCATGTGTGATTGATTAAATACGGTACGTATTTGTTAAACTGTTTATGAAGGGTACTTCATACTTGAACTGTTTGTGAAAGGGTATTTCACACCACTATTTGAACTATGTTTTATGAAATGTTTTTCATAACTATTTTGGGAATTTAGGCAACGAATCTTGGTACAGATCTAGGCTGAACGATGTAGTGCATAAAAGACCTTATGGCTGCAGACTATAACCATTAGCTAGGTGACTCTAGCCACTGAGTATACGGATAGTACTATCGCCGTGACGACCCTCCTACGGATTTGGGAGCGTATACTTAATTGTCCAGCATGGCAAACAACAACAGATTAGGGTTGTGGTTTGGTTATAGGGTTAGATCGGGTTACCTTACTTGACAGGTTTAGCTCACCTTTCAAGGGATCATCGTCTAAATATTCCCACTAAACTATTGATTAGGAAAGGATTTTCCTACGTACACTGATTTGGAAATGTTAATCTTTATTTAGGTTAACTTGTGTTTCCTACTGATAACTGATTTAGGAAATGTTATTTGATTAATAACTTGTGTTTCCTATTACAACTACAACTGATTTAGGAAATGTTATTTGATTAATAACTTGGGTTTCCTATTACAACTACAACTGATTTGGGGAAATGTTATTTATTAATAACTTGTGTTTCCTATTTGACAAACAACACTTAATTGGAAATGTTATTCTTAAAAGATTAACTTGTGTTTCCTACATTACAAACAAACTTGTGAATTCACTCAACAATTTTGTTG
Organism: Helichrysum umbraculigerum; assembly: GCA_949592205.1. Taxonomy (NCBI): domain Eukaryota; kingdom Viridiplantae; phylum Streptophyta; class Magnoliopsida; order Asterales; family Asteraceae; genus Helichrysum; species Helichrysum umbraculigerum. Next base: position 379,223,648 of record CATIUR010000001.1, on the reverse strand, counting down.
ACGTTTTACTCTATGTTTTTCAGGGAATTAGCAGCGTAAGTAAGATCTGCATGCATTATCAGGACGGACTACCCTGGATTTGTTAGGATGCCACTACTTTTGGGACACTTGGATTTCCTCTGTATAACTGCAACTATTGTAGTCATACCTATGAAATCTACTTTTGATATTAAGTATTTTATGAAATACTGATTTCAACTACTACTATTACTGTTACCACTTCTCAAGTGGTAATCTTTTGTAAAACTTTAACTAATGGCATCTTAATCTATTTCGTTATGCAATAATCATATGCTCTGAGTATGTATGTAACTGTTGGTTGTTTTACTGCTCGCACCCCCGCCACGTCACTTAGCTTCCGCAAACCACTCTATGTAATTGTAATTACCGTTTGGCGGGGTGTGACAGTAAACAAACCCTAAAACGTCCAGAGAATGATTTTGATCGTTAGTATTGCAAGAAAGCACGTAAAAACGACCCGAATAAAAAATGCAATCTTACTAAAACTCATGAACACACTCGTATTTAGCCCGAAAGCTCTGATACCAGATGTAAGTCCCCTAGTTCTAGGATCGATAATGTTAGTGCATGTTTAGTGTCTGTCAGTTGGTCTAGCTCGTAGTTAGTATTTAGATTAGGATTCCTGACTCCTGCGACGTAGCGCACTACGTCGCAGGTGCGACGTCAGGTATTGGGCCTGCGACGTAGCCTACGTCGCATGGGCTTGGGCCTGCGACGTAGCGTGCTACGTCGCAGGTGCCAGTTTTTGTATAAAAACGATTTGTGTTTTCTGTTTTAGGGTTGACGAAACCCTAAACATAATCTGTCGAAATTCTCTGTAATCTGATCGACTATAAGCAATAATATTACGTTCGTTTGATATTGATTGCGTATTGATTGTTCGTGTGTTTGATTGATAATCTAATCGTTGTTTCCGCCATCGATTGGATTGACTCGGTTCGTTCTAGATCCTAAGTAAGGGGACAAACAACTGGTATCAGAGCAGAAAGTGCTCGTTTTGGCGATTTGGATCGAGTTTGGGATATAAAAGAACGTGATATTCGTGAGTTTTCGTGTTTATTACGTTTGTTTTGTGTTTTTACAGGTTTTCGATCAGTATTATTGGGATTCTTGAAGGTTTCAGTCGTTCGACATTCGTGGTTTTGATTTTAGGGTTAAAAATTCGTTTTTAGGGTTTTTGGCCGCTGCTCAGCACGTTTTGCGACGTAGCAAAGCGACGTAAGCTGCGACGTCGCGTGCGACGTAGTGTTTTTGAACTTTAATTAGTTCGTGCGACGTACCGTTGCGACGTACCTCTCTACGTCGCTATTTTGACTTTAATTAGTCTTTTGCGACGCTGCGTTGCGACGTAGCCTGATTCTGCGACGTACCACTCTACGTCGCACTTTCTGATTCTTAATTGAATCATTTGCTTTTTGCGACGTACCCATCTACGTCGCATATCCTTTTTGCGACGTACCCATCTACGTCGCATATTCTTTGTGCGACGTACCCCTCTACGTCGCTAAGATCAGAAGTTTGATTTTTCGATTAAGTATTTAAAATGGCAGCTGATAAAGAGGATATTAGAGGACTTCGGGAGATGATTAAACAAAGCAATGACATAGGTTCAAGTAATAAACCTCCACTTTTTACTGCGGACATGGATTACGTGTACTGGAGAGACCGAGTTGAGCAATATATTGATTTCCATTGTCCAGAATTATGGGGACCATTACGTGAGCGTTATGTAGCTCCATTAGCTGAAGGAGAATACCGGGGTATTCGTCCTGCTAAGCCCTATAAAGCCATGTCTCCCGAGGAAAAGAAAGATTTTGATACTGAAAGAAAATCTTTCTCAATGATTAAAATGTGTTTAACGAAGGATGTGCTATGGCTTTTCAGAACTCATGAAACAGCCTTTGATTTGTGGAAGGCTATTGAAACTCGTTGTGGAGGGAATGATAAGTACAAGGAAGCAAAGCTCGAACTGATTAAGAAACAGTATGATATCTTTGACATCCTTCCTGATGAAGACACGACTTCTTTATTTACTAGGTACTCACGGTTAGTTGGTGAGTTGTTTGAAGGGGGTTATACTTTCCCTTCAATTGAAGTAAATAAGAAGCTACTGGATGTGTTGCCGAGTTCTTGGGATATTAAAGTTCAATTTTTAAAGGAAAATGAAGAACTTGCAAACATGTCTTTGGATGCGTTGATAGGAGATCTTCAAGCTCACGCTATGGAGATTAAGAAGAAAGAAACTAGGTCTGGTTCTGCTGTTCAGAATCCTAGTGTGTATGGTGTTCAGATCAACTCTGGAAAGACTTATGGATCTGGAGTTGCCTTTGTATCAAATACAAATGCTTCATCGAATTCTTCTTCTTCTGATGGGATTCATTCGGTTTTTATGACTGGACCTTCTTCAAATCAACAACAGGTTCAAGTCTCACCTGCTATTCAGGAGCAAGCTGCAATCTACACAGCTTTCTTAAGCTCTTACAAGGATTTGGTTACTCAACCGAATCTAACTTTGGAGTTGACTAAGGAGGACTATGCTCAGCTTGATGAAGACGATCTGGAGCAAATGGATTTGACTTGGAATGTGGCAATGATCACCCGCAGAATTCAGAAGTTTTTGCAGAGGACAGGGCGTAAAAGCTTGGAGGGTGATGGAAAGACTGGTTTTGGATTTGACAAGAGTAAGGTCCGATGTTACAATTGTCAAAATTTGGGTCACTTCGCCAGGGAGTGCGAGAAACCCAAAATGCCAGCATCGGGATTTACAACACCGTCTACTCCTCCAAAGGCCAAAGAAACGGAAGTTACCAAGAGAGGGATTGCTGACAATGCCCTGATTGCTTTTGAGCCTACAAGTCAAGATTGGACGCCTGTCTCCCAGCATTACCAACAGTGTCTGATGGCTCACATTGTGAATGAGGTACATGATGAACCTTTAAATTGTATTTCATGCATAAAGTTAACTGAATCTTTAAAGGCATATCAGACAGAGACAGCTGAATTGAGGAAAAAGAATGAAAAACTAACCGACTCAAATAATTTTTTAAAAGCTAATGAGAAACTTTATGAAAATCATCTTGAGGCTCATCGGTTAGATACTCAGAAATATAAATCTAAGGTTTTTAGTCAAGAAGATGCCATTAAAAGCTATCTTGTTGAAATTGAACTTTTAAATAAAGAACTTACAGATTTAAAAGCTGAGTATGAGAATTATAAGAGTAAAATCTTAGGATCAAATTCCTCAACAGTTGTCTTCAATGAAATCCTTAGCAAGCATGGAACTAAAGGGAAAAAGAATGAGGGATTGGGATACAACTCAGTTCCTCCTCCTACTACTTGTTGTCCCCTGCCTGTTAAGGAAGGCTTTGAAGAGATTCCCGTTGACTGGTCCAAGCTCTATGGTTTAAAAGCTAAAGATGCTAAAGAGACCAACCATAACAAACCGGCAAAGGAGAAAACCATGCGGCCAGAGTACCCCTTGCCAAAGTTTGTTAAGTCTGTGCATGAATCTCCGGTTAGTGTTAAGGAGAATGTTGAAGTAAAGAATGAATCTCCTGTTAGTGTTGAGGAGATTGTTGAGATTGAGGACATTACGGATCAGGAGTATCCGGAGGTTAAGAAGGTTGCATTTAAACCTGAAAAAGTGATTTCAAAGGTTGAACCTGAAATTAAGATTCAACCAAATAAAGGAAAAGCAAAGGTTTTAAACTCGAAACAACAAACTTTACAGTCACCTGTAAAGATTTTGCAAAGAAAATCAGTAAATGAAAATGTTTCGTATGATAAACCTTCAACTTCAACCTCTCATCCAAAACAAACATCTTCTAAGACGTGTACTCAATGTTCATGTTCTAGAAATGTTTCTCCACATCCTGTGGTAATTCCTCAGCCTCAACCGTTTATTGAGACTCGTTCTTGTTTCTACTGCAAGAAACAAGGACATTTAATCCGTGAATGTCCAAAGCTGTCAAATCAGCGATATGGGAGAGAGATGCCTAGGACATCTGTTTATAAAAACTCTTTTTCTAAATCTCCACCTAGGCGTTACTCAAACTCTCCCAAGCCTGTTTCGAAACCAAGTAATGTTGAGCAAAAACCTTTGCCAATTCAAAAGCCCAACATTACTTCTATTACCATTTCCGAATCTTCAAAAGTTTGGAAACGTAAAGAGTCTGATGTTGACTCTTCAGTCGTCAACAATAACACATCAGATAAAAATTCTAATTTGTTTAAAGATAAAATTCTATCTGACGTGATTATTGTTGATGACCACGGTCGACCTAAGTCTGTAAAGGCTTGGGTCACCGTTTCTCACTAATCTCCTTTGTTTGTGTGTTGCAGCAGTCAGAACGCGTTAAAGATAGCGAATGGTATTTGGATAGCGGCTGCTCGCGACATATGACGGGCGATGTATCTCTTCTTGTGGATATTAAACCACATGCAGGAGGTTATGTTGCCTTTGCTGGAGATTCTGGGGGAACTATTTCTGGAAGAGGAACGTTAACTAACGGCAATGTTAGTTTTGAAAATGTGAACTATGTGGAACAGCTTACGCACAACTTGCTAAGTGTTTCACAGGTCTGTGATAAGGATTATACAACTGCGTTCACAAAGACTGAATGTGTGATACTGAAGCCTGGGTATGTCATTCCGGAAGAATGGGTGTTACTGAGAGCACCAAGAAAGGATGACACCTACATTTTGAATATGAGAACTGTTGAGACATCGAACGAGTATACGTGTCTCTTGTCTAAGGCTTCTGAAAAGGATTCACTGCTTTGGCACAGACGAAAGGGACACATTCATTTCCGAAAAATGAATTTCTTGACTAAAAATGACCTAGTGCTAGGAGTTCCAAAACAGTCATTTGCTCTAACGGATGACTGTATCTCCTGCCAAAAAGGAAAGTTACGTAAGAAGTCCCATAAGTCTAAGCAGGTGAATTCCATAAATGCTCCATTGGAACTACTGTATATGGATCTTTTCGGTCCAGTTTCTACAAAGAGCATTGGTGGTCGGTCTTACTGCTTGGTAGTTACTGATGACTACTCAAGGTTTTCGTGGGTTTACTTTTTGACCACGAAAGGGGAAACTCCTGAGATTCTGGTGTATTTGTTGGACAAGTTGGCAAATCTGTGCAACTTGAAGGTGAAAAGGATACGAAGTGACAATGGAACTGAGTTCAAGAACTCAACTCTCGAATTGTTTTGTGCTACAAGAGGTATTGAGCATCAATTTAGTGCTCCGAGGACTCCACAACAGAATGGAGTTGCAGAAAGGAAGAACAGGACAATAATCGAGACAGCTCGGACTATGTTAGCTGACTCCAAGTTACCAATCATATTCTGGGCTGAGGCAGTTAATACTGCCTGTTATGTTCTCAACAGAGTACTCACGGTTAAGAAAAGGAACAAAACGTGTTATGAACTTTTTAATAACCGTAAGCCAAATCTACAGTTCCTAGAACCATTTGGGTGTCCATGCCTGATCATGATTACAAAAGATAAGGTCTCTAAGTTTGGTGATAAAGCTGTTGAAGGGATTTTTCTTGGATATGCAGTCAACTCTCCGAACAAAAGAGTCTTCAACAAATCAACGAATCAGATCGAAGAGCATTTTGAAGTGAAGTGTTTAAGGTATACGGAACCTCCTCAAGGAACGGGTCCGGATTGGTTTTTCAACTATGGAAACCTATTCAACTCTTTCAATATTCCGGAAGAAGATGAAACGGAAGAGTTGGTTTCTATACTGCATGAGCTTGATATTTCTCAAGATACACCCGTTACTAATAAACCATCCGACCCATCTCCTAATGCAACACCCGCACCTCCACCGACTAATCCTACACCTCCACAACCTACACCTACTCCTACACCAACACCCACACAACCGAAAACAACTACCAAATCACCACCATCAACACCATCTACTACTCCACCATCTTCGGCAGCTCCTTCTAAAACAGTTTACAACTATACAAAGGAGCTTCCATATGATCCAAATATGCCTCCTCTAGAGGAACCTCAAGAAGAAGATGAAGTGGAAGAAACAATGAACTACTCTCACTTATTTTCTCATGAAGATGAAGGAGAAGAAGAAGAGATAGTCATTCCTGAGTCTGCTGCTACTCCTGAAACTGAGGGAGATTTGAACAATTTGGGTGTGGATCTTGTGCCAGGTACCATACCAGAAACACGTATACATAAGGATCACCCCATTGATGATATCATTGGTGATCCTCATGCATCTGTTCAAACACGACAGCAAACAAAGCAGACTTCAGCTCAGCAGCTTTTGGGACTTATTGCTCATATTGATTCATGTCATTTGTCTCAAATTGAACCGAAAAAGGTTGATCAAGCCTTAAAGGATCCATCTTGGGTCGAGGCTATGCAGGAGGAACTACAGCAAATAAACAAGATGAATGTTTGGGAAATTGTTCCTCTACCCAAGGGTGCTCACTTGACGGGTACTCGTTGGGTTTTCCGTAACAAAATGGATGATCGTGGGGCTGTTATTCGAAACAAAGCCCGTCTGGTAGTTCAAGGATATAGTCAACTAGAGGGTATTGACTATGATGAAGTTTTCGCTCCTGTTGCTCGTTTGGAATCAATTCGGATCTTTCTAGCTTATGCTTCTTTCAAAGGATTCCGAGTGTATCAACTTGACGTGAAGTGTGCTTTTCTATATGGAGATGTTGACGCAGTGATCTATGTGTGTCAGCCTCCCGGTTTTGAAGACCCAAAGCATCCTAATCATGTTTGCAAGCTGAAGAAAGCTTTGTATGGTCTTCATCAATCTCCTCGACTTTGGTATGAGCGACTTGCCACGTACTTACTGAAGAATGGTTTTGATAGAGGACAGATTGATAGCACGCTTTTCATCAAAAGGGAAGGAGCGGATTTGTTACTTGTGCAGGTCTATGTGGACGACATAATCTTTGGGTCAACTAATGATCAGTTGTGCAAAGATTTTGAAGGACTGATGAAATCTGAGTTTGAAATGAGTGCTATGGGGGAACTCACGTTCTTTCTGGGGCTACAGGTTGAGCAATCTGACAGTGGAATATATATTCACCAGTCAAAATATGTCACTGACATGTTAAAGCGGTATGAATTGCTCAACTGTAAACACTTCGGCACTCCAATTGAAGCAAGACACAATCTTGGACCTAATGAGGACGATGAAGACTGCAAGGAGAAGGACTATCGATCAATGATAGGCTCTCTCATGTACCTGACTGCCTCAAGACCAGATATCGTGTTTGCTGTTTCTCTTTGCTCACGATTTCAAGCAAATCCGAAGGTGTCTCATATGAAGGCAGTAAAACGCATTTTTGGATATCTCGCTTTTAGGCCATCTCTGGGTCTATGGTATTCAAACGAGAAAAACTTCGAGTTAACTGCCTATTCGGATTCGGATCTTGGTGGCTGCAAGATAGATATGAAGTCAACTACTGGAGGATGTCAGTTCCTTGGATCGCGCTTAGTTTCTTGGCAGTGCAAAAAGCAGACTGCGGTTGCTATTTCCACAGCTGAAGCCGAGTATGTTGCTGCTGCAAGTTGCTGTTCTCAAGTTCTCTGGATTCAGCATCAGCTGCGTGATTACGGGTTCAATCTCTCTATGACTCCTATTTATATAGATAATACAGCTGCTATATCTATAACTCACAATCCCGTACAGCACTCTAAGACCAAACATATTGAACTTAGGTTCCACTTTATACGGGATTGCTTTGAGAAACACCTTATAGATGTCGTACATATAGAGACCCTTAAGCAGTGTGCGGACCTTTTCACAAAAGCCTTTTTGCGATCACGTTTCATTGAACTGGTCAATCTAATAGGTTTAAGGTTCTTTCAGTCAAAGAAATGATTTGTGACTTGGATTTTTTTTAGATTTTTAAATTCAATTTAAAAAAAAAAAAAAAAAAAAAAAAAAAAAAAAAAAAAAAAAAAAAAATTCGCAACAGCCACTCTTTATGCTCTTTAATATTAAAGAAAACGCAAGGTTGCTACATTTTTAAAATAGACGTTGAAGTTGTGTCTGTAAACAACTTGGGATATGATAGTACATCGGGTGACATGCACAAAATGGAATTTTAAGGTTTATCTTGGATGTGTCAGTAGGTTTATCTGACACACTTAAAACAGTTTTTATCTAAATTATATTCATCATACGATGTATTGGTAGGCATGCTACACACCGGTTTGTGAGTGAGTAAGAAGTAATGATAAAACTTGTCTATTACTTTGTGAAAAATGTTATCTGATGTATGACATAAGTCTTAATTGATAAATGGAAGTACTATCATACACTGTCATAATTATGTAAATGTAAAATGGGCATATAGTAATAATATGATTATTCGCCTAACTACTGGTGACTATTGTTGTACTCACGTACAGACCTGAATCCATTAGTTATGCAAATAGTCTCAAACTTGTTATGTTCATACTAAGGGACCCTCCGTTGTACTTTGTACAGATCTGGGGCCACTAGTATCTTCATAGTCGGTTTGATGTATGCCTAAATATAAATATCAAGTGTATGTTACGAGAAAACCGAGATAAACTTGGTCTTGTAATCTCTACCTTGTGTGAATATGCAGTGTTTGTTTTACTGAAGTTTATCAGTATATCATATAATAGGTTTCACAAAATTAATATTCATTCTAACAATAAAGGTTAGCTCACAAATACGGATGTAACATGTTTAGGTGGACAAACAATACCAATAATTGTCTTGAAATAATTTTTATAAAAGGTGTTTTAAATGTGCCAAGTAAATTTAAAGTGGACAAATATACTGATGATCGAAATAACACTTACTATTCCTAATAAATGCACGTTATTCCGATATGATCCCTAATCAGACAAATCAACTCCGTCACCAAAAATAGAGTGTTAGTTATTTCTATTTTTTGTAAAATTAAAGAAAATACCAAAAAGATTTTTTACTTTAGTTATTTTATTTTATTTTATTTTTATTCTATGTTATTTTCCCAAGTCACGAGTTATTTGGAAATTATTTGTTAAAAATAACGAGTAAACGGTTTGAAAAATTCAAATTGAATCACAACTGTTTTATGCGACGTTCGGCTCTACGTCGCCTGCGACGTTCGGCTCTACGTCGCCTGCGACGTCCCAGACTACGTCGCACATAGGGTTAGACTTTAAATAGTATCCACTGCGACGTAACTCGTCACAGTATTCACTATTCAAGTGCGACGTAGCCTGCGACGTACCAACCGGCGATTTGCGACGTAGCAATTCTTCGAGTTTTTTCGTGATTTGTAGCTGTTTTCGTTTCGATTCACTCACGTAGTTTTCATATACTCGTTATTCCGCACACTTAGGTACCATATTTACCTGTTTTCACCGTGTATTATATGTTTAATTGCTATATACATGTTACGGGTTAATAGGGTTTTGGTTTTGGTTTGAATTCGATGGTCAATTGGATGTTAAAATGGTTATAACTTATGTTTTCGCCATCACCATCGTAGGGCGCACCTTATTGTGTGATCAATTTTGAAAACCCCTAAATTTGACAATTAGGTTTTCTGGGTTGGGGATGAATGTTCGTCGGTGCGACGTACGATGCGACGTAGTCGCCTACGTCGCTCTAGTTAGCAATTAATTAATTCCTACGTCGCCCTTCCCTACGTCGCCTTTTATGCGACGTCCGATGCGACGTAGCACTCTACGTCGCTATTTTAATTAATGTGATTAAATTCACAATAAATTGCAAAATGCGACGTCCCTCTTTACGTCGCTCGACTTTTATGCGACGTACGGGCTTACGTCGCTTGTCAATTTATTTTGATTTTAGGCGACGTACAGTACTACGTCGCTCTGTGTTCATGCGACGTACGGTGCTACGTCGCTATTTCCAGGGATTTTGAAAAAGGTTTTTCCAAAAAAAAAAAAAAAAAAAAAAAAAAAATGTCAAATTTTTTGCTAACCCTTTTCGAGTTGCACTATGTTTCGGTTTTTGCAGATATGGCTTTGACTTTTGAAGCTCGTCACAATACGACTGCTTATCTGGTTGACACTTCTGACAAAGCTGCACCGTATCGTCAGATGATTGCATTTTTGAGACGTTCTAGGGTATCTCACGTCATTTCCGATACCACGGTGGTTTTTGGAAATCTGATCAACCCATTTTGGAGGAACGCAACTGTCGTTACTGAAAACGACGTTAGACGATTGGTCTCTACTGTTCTGGGTACGGAGATTACTATTACAGAACAGAGCATTCGGGAACTTTTACAGCTCAACGATCAGCCGGATATGCCTATCGGTTTTGATCATATTTTTGTTACTGGAGCTATGCAACGAATAGGATATCCAGGAATTCCTTCCGATCAGTACAGGAAAGCGAATCTCACGCGTGTTTGGAGATATCTGATGCACGTGATTATCGTTTGTTTGGGGAATAGGAAAGGTGGAACGGATGGTATGAGCCGAAGTCTGGCTTCTGCTATGTTAGCGTTGGTATACAACAAGCCGTTCAACTTCTCAGGATTTATCTTCAAGGCTATGGTTGATAATGCGAACGCTGGGGATCAGAAATGGATTTTATATCCACGTTTTGTTCAGTTGCACATTAATCGTCATCATCCAGATCTTCAGGCACAGGGTGATCCCGATCAGCTATTAAAGATTTCACCGATGATGAGTCGAATTTTCACTATTTGTGCAAGTTTTGAGAAAGGGGTTGCGGCAGCAACGGATGTTCCCTTATTTGGTGCAATTGTGGACGAGAATTATGTACCGCCCCCAGATCCTCAGTATATGGATGTTCCAGCACCTCAGCAACCGCAGCAACCGTTTGTGAACATTCCAGTTCAAGCTGCGGGGGAGAACATTCCTGCTCAAGCTGCGGGGGAGAACGTGGATGCCCTTTTGGAGAACATTGAGCAGTTCGGGCATGTGGATTCGGACAATCCAGCATCGCATGATACGGTTGAGGATTCCGATTCTGAAGATATTGCGATTGTAGGACCTCAGGATGGGGGTCCGACGCCTGAGCATTCTGATGGTACTGTTCCGCATCCCTCTGAGATGGAACGTATCAGGCTTTCAGATTCATTCAGATATCTGCGGATTAAGCGTCGAATCAGACAAGGACGCAAGTATGTGCCTCCACGAGATACGGGAAAGCGTACACGTGATGGTGATGATCCTGCTGATGAGACTTATCAACCGAGACGCCGTGTTCGTCGTTCTTCGTCAACACGAGCTCCAGTCAATCCACAGCAGCAGGATACTTTTGAGATTCAACCGACTCCAGCTTTCATGCAAAAGATAATGGAAGATATGCAGCTGATGAAGCAAAAGCTGGAGGCTCAGGATGAGAAGATTGCTGAACAAGCTGCTTTGATCGAGGTTCAATCTAAAGAGCTTGAGGAAACGAAGAATAGGGTTAACATTTTGGAAGGCAGGTTACTTGCCTCGGGGGAGTATGGGTCTGGATACCCACTTTAGAGTCAAGTCAACCTGAGTCTGTAAATCCCAACCCTGTAATTGAAAATATTAATGAAAATATTTCTGTTTTGGATTACTTTTCTGTTGATGATATTCCAGGGCAACCGAGACCACTGGCAGTTGATTACTCATTCGCTGACTTATCATTTATTCAAAGGATGGCCAGTGGAGTTGGCTCTGAGGAAGAAACTGAGAATGTGTTTGAGATGAACGAGGATGTCTCGATTGAAGAGGAACAGTTGGATGCAGATGAAACGTATGATGATGCACAATCTGGGGAAACTTATGATGATGCACCAATTATTGAATCTGATTCAAGTGAAGATGAGAGTCCTGAAAAAGCGCAACATGGAGAATCCAGTTCTGCTGCAACTCCAGCTCCAGAGACACAGGCACCGGACTCAGCAGCAAAGAAACTAACTGCTGAAGAAAAGAGAGAGAGAAACAAGAAATGGTGGCCTAAGGGACGAAATCCAGTCCCTATTCCAGTGAAATGTCAAGTGTACCGGGTTAGTCGGAATTATACCGGTGTTATTAAAAGCTGGAAGTGTCAAAGGAATCTGTTTATGATAAAGAGAGAAGATGGAGTTCAGTATTTTAGAATGCGCTTTGATAGATTGAGCACGTTGCCAAAAGGAGAGATTAATCGATTAGCTCAGCTTAAGTTGATTAATCCTTTCGAGAATGATTATGCTGAGTTCATTCAAAGATGTCTACGTCGGGAAGTATTATCGAAGACTTATTCGAAATTGAAGCCGACGTTGGGAACTCGGTATACATGGAAGAAAAAGATTGATCCAGTCACCAGGAAGCCTTTGGTTAAAGTTCACTATTCGCCGGCTAAATGTTTGACTGAGATACCTCTGGAATCAGTTCCTTATTATTTTCTGAGAAGACTTGTGAAATGGGAACTTGATCCACAGACTGGCGAAGCGGTTATTACTTTCGTTCCAGATTCTGAACCGTGGCCAGAAGTTGGAGGTATATGGAATTTGAAGCAAGCAACGTTTAGGCTGTATGATCCGATGAGTTTGATTAATTTTCATGAAAAAGATTTAAGAAAACTCTATGATAATCGGATTCGAGTTGGTCAGAAGAATGAATTCAACAGACGATTAGCACAGCAGTTCTACAATGTTGTTACTGTTTGCGTAGCTAATGGAATTCATGCCGACGGCCAGTTTCCTGCGGGCTGGGTTTAATGAAGATTTTTGAAGACCAAGCTGAAGACACGGGGGAGTTTGTTAGTGCATGTTTAGTGTCTGTCAGTTGGTCTAGCTCGTAGTTAGTATTTAGATTAGGATTCCTGACTCCTGCGACGTAGCGCACTACGTCGCAGGTGCGACGTCAGGTATTGGGCCTGCGACGTAGCCTACGTCGCATGGGCTTGGGCCTGCGACGTAGCGTGCTACGTCGCAGGTGCCAGTTTTTGTATAAAAACGATTTGTGTTTTCTGTTTTAGGGTTGACGAAACCCTAAACATAATCTGTCGAAATTCTCTGTAATCTGATCGACTATAAGCAATAATATTACGTTCGTTTGATATTGATTGCGTATTGATTGTTCGTGTGTTTGATTGATAATCTAATCGTTGTTTCCGCCATCGATTGGATTGACTCGGTTCGTTCTAGATCCTAAGTAAGGGGACAAACAGATAACTTCGTTATCTGTAGTATTAAGGTGCGGAATCCCTCAATACGGTGTTATCTTACTAACAACGAATACGTTCGTAATTGCGTTTATAAAGCTTAACTTTAAACGAATAATACGTCAAAGCCTAGCCGTTAGGTTTTAGTTTTCTCTGAGTTTGTCGAGTTCGCAGATCAGCAAAGCATCAAAAGTGTTGTCAAAGTTATGATTTTCACGTTATGAAAATCATTATATACGTCAAACTGATCTCAGCTCGCATGGGCCTTTGCAAGTCCAGCCCAACTCGCCTCGTAAGCCCAAGCCCACTCATAAGCTCGGCTCGCCAGACACTTTCTGCGGGTTCAGATCTCATCTCATCTCGCAAGCTCTGCGACCTGAGATCTCGACTCGCAGCAAACGTATATATATATATTTCGTATTTAACATTCGTCTAACTTAACACAATAATATATTTAACGAATATTACTAACAAAACAAATATTCATTTACAAATCTAAACCAATGTACTAACATAATAATAATTACACTAGTCCTATTTCAAGCTAGATCTGTTGTCACAAATACATGTCCCAACACGTGTCTCTTAGATCTTATTTCATTCTAGAGAACACCGGCCATGCCGAGCTCAATGATTCAATCTAACATATATTAACTAAGTGACCTATACCCTATGAGTTAGCTACGTTCAGTTTTGGATAAGGTTTTAGTCACAACATGAGTTGGGCAGATAAACGATAAAGATTTAATTCCTACATCTATTTATAATATAAGTGATGTGACTCAAAAAGTCATGTTTTCAAGTACTTATTTCCGCACTTTTTGGACTATTCTCTGGTGAAAACATTTTAAAACAATCATTTATCATCAAAAATCACCAAGGTAGTCTAAATACGAGCGTTGCTACAAAAATAAGTTAAAACATCCATTTTGCACGCAAACCGAGGCAAAAACAATCACCTTAAATATTCCATTCTTGGTTATCCTATCAAATTAGATCTTAATGCATATTTTATGATTCAATAGGAAAACCCAAGATCGGTGGTGAAAGAATCAAGAGAAACGGGTGAAGAACGAAGAAGATGTGCAGTCTGGAAACCCGCCGATCGTCATCCGGAACACGCAAAAGTCAAACACTTCCAAATTTGGCAAACTTAGTGCCATTAGAAGCGTTACGGAAAAACGAAGCCAACGGCGCAAGAATCAAGCAAATCGGACCCCGAACGAAGAAGATATGGACGAACCAAGCAACCGAGAAGTCAGTGGAGGCCAAACCAAGCACCAACCCCCCCCCCCCCCCCTTGGCACTAGGTACCGTATACGGTACCTTAAGTGCCGTATACGGCCCTTAGGGTGCCGTATACGGGGTTGGTTGGCTTGTGAGGTGCCGTTTGCCCCCTTGGTCCGCTCGCCCCGTATGCTGCTTTGATGCTTGTATTTCGTGCTTCAAGACTTGTACCAAGGCGAACTAGCTTCTCCTATAAATACCTCACTCATTTCACCATTTCAAAACACACCACACACCATTCTTCACATACTTCTCTTTCTATCTCTAGAATTCTCTCTCTAGCACTACTCTTAGGAGTTAGAGGAGAATTGTTCTTGTAGTTAGTTTTCTCTCTAGTTTCTCTCTCTAGCACTACTCTTAGGAGTTAGAGGAGAACTAGAGAGATATAAGTTAGCGGTTAGAGCTAGAGGAAAGTTGTAATTGGGTAATCAAGCTGTAGCAAGGTTATTCAAGTCAGACTGTTGTAATCCTCAATATTACTCTTCGAATCCGGTGATATTATCTTACTTTCTTACTGTTATAATGTTTACTTTGCATATTATTTCAGTACGATCTATGATTTTTGCCATGCTAATTAGCTAGATTAATATGTGATTGTTGAAATGTAGATGTTAGGATTAGGGATGATGTTTAATTAATATATCTTATATATGATCGGTAGTTGTTATGCTGCATACATGTTTAGACTTATCCTGGATGTAGACTTAATTAATCACCCTTTCTGGTCTCTCACATGACTGTTGCCTTAGGATAGGATCTGATCAACCCTAACTATGAATACATAGTTATCTCCTGTTTGTATGAAACTGTGGGATCGCCGTAATACGGCAGAATACTTGGTATAGCGTTGGAAATACCACTGGTAGAGTACAAATACGTGGAAGCCAAGGAAATACCGATGGTCTATCTCACCGTGTGTTGAGACCTGAGACACTGTTAGATTTGCTCAGAATACAAGTATCATGCCGCTGTTGGTATAAGACTTCAACCACTGTTAGAAGTCAACCACTGTTAGAAGAAGACAACCGCTGTTAGTACATTTGTCTAACAGGGCCACTGTTAGTGTATAGTTTGTATTTTGTAAGTACTCAACCACTGTTGATAATATACGAGTACTACCCCTGTTAGTTATATACTCAACCACTGTTGGTTAGTCGGTTAGAGATAATTATGGAATAGATAGGATTTCCATAATAGTTTGATTCTGTAAAGGACTCTATGTGTTATAAATAGAGATTCTGTAAAACCCTAGAGGTTGATAGACGAATTCATTCTAGTTATTAGCTTCAAGGTTGTAAACCCTAACACAAGTTGTGTGTTCGTATTATTGTTAATAATATTGAAGCTTTTGGTTAGATATTCTGTTATATACAAGTTTGTTCTTCAAGTTATTAATAAACTATTCCGCAAGCTTATTAATAATCAATCAAAGTAATACATACTAAGATCTCTAGCTGGGATCATCAAGTGGTATCAGAGCTTGATATTACTTTGATCTTGAAGAAGGTAATTGAATTTCGCAGCTTTTTCAACAAATAACAAGATGTCTACTGAATCAATGGAAGGAATACAAGCTACAAAGATTCCCATGCTCAAACCTGATGAGTTTGAGTTATGGCAGACTAGGATTAGGCAATACATGTTGCTTACGGACTATATGATGTGGGAGGTGGTTACTAATGGACCAAACTATACTAAGGATGCAGATGGTAAAAAGGAAGAAAGACCACCACCAAAGTCTGATGCAGAGAGAAAAGAAATAGCAACAGAGTGGAAGGCATTAAGTACTCTACTTTTGTCTATTCCTAATGAGTATCAAAGGAAGTTTGAAAACTGTGAAGATGCTCAGGTTCTTATGCAAGCAATTGTTAAGAGATTTGGTGGTAATGATAACACCAAGAAGAATAAGAGATCTCTTCTCAAACAACAGTTTGAAAACTTTGCAGGTGTAAAGTCTGAAACTCTGACTCAGACTTTTGATAGGTTTCAAAAACTTGTGGGTGATTTAGAAAATCACAATGTCAAGATTGATAAAGATGACTTGAACAGGAAGTTTCTAAGATCACTTGGTACAGATTGGAATATGTACACTGTGGGACTTAGACAAAGTCCAGATCTTGAAGAGAAAGAGATTGAAGACCTGTATAATGATCTGAGGAATTTTGAGCCTGAAGTTCTAGCATTGAAACAGTCCTATGGTAGCTCTAACAATGCTGCTTTTGTTTCTGTTGGTGAATCTGGTAGTTGTAGCACATCTGGTGCTAATGATAATGTATTGGAAGCATTCTTTGCAAGCCATGTGAATTCTTCATTAACTACAGAAGATTTGGAGCAGGTTAGTGAAGAGGACCTGGAAGAGATGGATTTAAGATGGCAAATGGCCATGATTACAATCAGGGCAAAGAGGTTTATGCATAGGTCTGGGAACAGAAACTTTTCTTACAAGAGAGATGGTGTAGCTGGTTTTGACAAGAGCAAGGTGGAGTGTTTCAATTGTCACAAGATGGGACACTTTGCTAGAGAATGCAAGAGCACACAGGCTGGAGGATCTCAGAATGGTATTATGAGAAATAATTCTGCTCCACAAAGAAGATTGGTACCTGTTCAGAACACCACTTCAGATTCATTGGTTGCTCAAGATGGAATTGGAGGATTTGACTGGAGTGACCAAGAAGAGCTTGTAGTTCAGAATCAAGCTTTGATGGCTGTCACAGAAGAACCAGAGTCTTCAGACATTCCATATGAGGTACAATCTAAATTATGTTCTCCTGCATGTAAGAAAATGGTTAAATTTTATAGGGATCATAATATGGTTGTGTGTAATGAATTAAAAGCTTGTAAGGAAAAGAGTCAACATGCCACTTTAGCTATTGAAAACTTAGAAAATCAGATAAAAGCTTATGAAAAGAATGAATCTCAATTTCACTTAGATGTTAAGTATCTAAATTGGGAAAAGAAAGCTTTACAAACAAAAGTTGATATGCTAAGTGCTAAGTTGGCTGAGGCAATTTCTGATAAGGAGTCAATAAAATTGAAAGTTGATGAGTTGGAAAATGTTTCAAAAGGTGTTCAAAACTTAATCAAGTCTCAAATTCATGATAAATTAAAACTTGGATTAGGTTACAACCTTAATGCTGTTCCTCCACCTTATAATCATACTTATTTCCCACCTAAAAGTGATTTTGTTTTAGAAACACTTAAGGTAGGTGTGTCTGAGGAGGTTAAAAAGGTAGATCCAGTTGTTAATTGTGATGATAATGTGAATTTTGATAAAGTTGAGGTATCTGATTGGACTGAGGAAGATGAGTGTGATAGTGATAGCTCATCTAGTGGTAATTCTGTGGATGGTAGTGTTAAGTCTATTACTGGTCTAGTTTCTGAACTTAATAGTACTAAACTAGAAGAGGGTAAAAAGATGTTTGTTGAGAAAGCAAAGGCTCAGTTAGATCAAGTCAGGAAAACCAACAAGGCTAGTTCAGGTTTAGGGTATGTACACAAAAAGGTCAATACTGAATCAAAAGACAAGTTGAAATCTGAGTGTGATAAGTGTACATGTAAATCAAAGAAGTCTGAGTTACATACTGCAAGTAATGTGAATAAATCCATTCCCAGGGGTAATCAAAGAAATTGGAACCAATTGGTTTCACAAAGGTTGGGTAATGGGTTTGAATGTGTGAAAAGAAAGTCATGTTTTATTTGTGGTAGATATAATCATCTTCAACAGGACTGTTACTACAATCCTAAAAATAATAGGAACAGTGGTACAGGTCATGTGTTGATAAATAAGCCTAACATAGGCAAGGCTGCAGCCCCTGTTAATGCTACAGCAGTACCCCTGTCAACGGCTAACAGAGGCAAGACACGAACAGGGGAGGGTTTGACCACTGTCAGGCATGGTACCTCTGCTGGTATTAAACATTTCAAAAGAATGTTTATACCAAGTAAAGCTACCACTGCCAGGGTAATCAATACAAACTTAAAGGTGACCACTGTCAAACCATTAACCCCTGTCAGGTCTAAAATTGATTGTTTTTGGAGACATAAAAATGAGTGTAAATCTGAAGTGTCCAAAACCAATGCAGCACTGAGATCAATCACTGTCAAAAGGGTTGATGTCAATGGTGCTCAAGGGAAACCCAAAGCCAAATTGGTTTGGGTTCCCAAGAAAAACTAACTGTTTTTCTCATATATGTGTAGGGCAAGCCACCAAGCTTATGGCATATTGATTCTGGCTGTTCAAGACACATGACTGGAGACAGGAAAAAGCTACAGGACTTTAAAGCGTTTTCTGGAGGAGATGTAGCATTTGGAAGCAATCCTAAAGGAGGTAAAATCACAGGTAAAGGTAAGGTAAAAAGCAGTAAGCTCACTTTCAATGATGTTTATTATGTTGAGCAATTGAGATACAATTTGCTTAGTGTGAGTCAAATCACAGATAAGCAAAATCCTGTATATTTCACTGACACAGAATGCCTTATACTTTCTGAAAAACTCAAAATACCTGAAGATAAGATTTTAATGAGAGTTCCAAGAAAGGATAATGTATACTGTAGTGATTTAAACAAGATGGAATCTCAAAATGTTAACTGTCTCATTTCTAAAGCTACTGTATCTGAATCTGAACTATGGCATAGGAGGATGTGTCACTTGAATTTCAAGACCATGAATAAACTTGTTAGGAATAAGCTAGTGAGAGGCTTACCTGAAAAGTTATTTGAATGTAGTGACCACTGTGTAGCATGTCTCAAAGGCAAGCAACACAAGACCTCTTATAAGACCAAGCTTGTGAATACCAATACCACTCCCTTACACCTGTTACATATGGATTTGTTTGGCCCTACCAATGTAGCTAGTCAAGGGAAGAAATCTTACTGTTTGGTAATAACTGATGATTACTCTAGAATGAGTTGGGTGTTCTTTCTTAGGACTAAGGATGAGACAGGTGAAATACTTAGATCATTCATAACTAGGATTGAGAATTCAACTAATCAAAAGGTTAAGATCATCAGGTGTGATAATGGGACAGAATTTAAGAATCATGAGATGAATAAGTTCTGTGAGGATAAAGGTATAGAAAGACAGTATAGTGCACCTAGGACTCCACAACAAAATGGAGTAGCTGAGAGGAGGAATAGGACACTAATTGAGGCTGCTAGAAGCATGCTAGCAGATGCTAAACTACCAATGTCCTTTTGGGCAGAGGCCGTTAGCACTGCTTGTTATGTTTTGAATAGGATTTTGATTATTAAACCTCATAACAAGACACCCTATGAGTTATTCTTTAAAAGAAAACCTTTGGTTAGCTTTTTAAAACCATTTGGATGTCCTTGTACTGTCTTAAATACCAGAGATCATCTTGGTAAGTTTCAGAGTAAGGTAGATGAGGGTGTATTTGTTGGATACTCTATTCAAAGCAAGGCTTATAGAGTATTTAACAAAAGGACTAGGATCATAGAAGAGACCATGGATGTGACCTTTAATGAACATACATCAAATGTAGAAGGAAAAGGTCCAGAAGTTTTGTTTGATATTGATGCACTAACCCATGCTTTTAGATATCCAGATTTGTCTATTAGTGCAGGTACAGATGCAGGTACAGATGCAGGTAATGATGTAGGTAAAGATGGGAAATCAACCTCAAGTCAAACTAAAAAGGATGACTTGAAGTATGTCTTGTTTCCTATTTGGTCTCCAGATCCTCCAGAAGTATTCCAGTTAGAGCAAGATGAACCTTCAGATGATTCAAGTGGGTCAAGTAGCAAAAATGGTTCAAAGGATGAAGATGGTTCAATTCCAACAGAAAATCAACCATTTATCTCAAAGAGTTCTCATATAGTTTCAGAGCATGATTCAGAAGGAGAGCACGATTCTCCAAAATTTGTTGAACAAAGTCCTCCATTTCAAGTTTTGGAAAGGACTTCTTTGTCAGATTCTGAAGCAACTCCAAAGCCATCAAAGGAAAGAGAGGAAAGAGAGTCTTTTTCAGACTCTGAGATAGATAATCTTTTGGGTTCTAATTTGGAAAGAGAACTACTGGATACTTCTACATCTAAATATGTGGTTCATAAAGATCATTCCTTGGATTTGATTATTGGTGATATTATGACTCCTGTTCAGACAAGACATCAAACCAAGGTAAGAGAAGAAGATGTACATACTTCATTATATGTATGTTTTCTTTCACAGATGGAACCAAAGAAGGCAGTGGAGGCTCTCAAAGATCCAAGCTGGATTGAATCTATGCAGGAAGAATTGTTGCAATTCAAACTGCAAGATGTGTGGGATTTGGTTGATCTTCCAAAAGGAAAGAAAGCTATAGGCACAAGATGGATCTTTAAGAACAAGAGAGATGAAAGAGGAATAGTGATCAAGAATAAGGCTCGGTTGGTAGCACAGGGGTACACACAGGAAGAAGGCATAGATTATGATGATGTCTTTGCCCCTGTTGCTAGAATAGAAGCTATTAGATTATTTTTAGCTTATGCATCTTATCAGGATTTTAAAGTCTATCAAATGGATGTGAAGAGTGCTTTTCTTCATGGTCTAATTGATGATGAGGTGTATGTTTGCCAACCACCAGGGTTTGAAGATCCAACATATCCAGATAGAGTGTGCAGATTGAAGAAAGCATTGTATGGATTACATCAAGCTCCAAGAGCTTGGTATGATACTCTATCTGAGTACTTGCTCAAGAATGGATTCAAGAGAGGTACTATTGACAAGACATTGTTTACCAAGAGGGTTCAAAGAGATATATTGCTGGTACAGGTGTATGTTGATGATATTATTTTCGGGTCTACAAAGGATTCATTGTGCAAAGAGTTTGAAGATTTAATGCATAAGAAGTTCAAGATGAGTTCAATGGGTGAACTCACATTCTTTTTAGGATTGCAGGTCAAGCAAAAGTTAGATGGAATCTTTATTAACCAAGGGAAGTATGTGAAAGATATTTTGAATAAATTTGGTTATAAAGACGTGAAGGTAGCTAGCACTCCCATGGAGGCACATAAACATCTTAATTCTGATCTTGAGGGGGAGGAAGTAGATGTGCACTTATACAGGTCAATGATTGGTTCATTGATGTATTTAACTTCATCCAGACCTGATATAATGTTTGCAGTGTGTCTTTGTGCTAGATATCAGACCAATCCAAAGCAGTCACACATGTATGCTGTGAAGAGGATCTTTAGATACTTGAAAGGTCAACCAGACTTGGGCCTTTGGTATGCTAAAGGATCAGATTTTGAGCTAAAGGCATTCACAGATAGTGACTATGGTGGTGAGAATATGGATAGGAAATCGACTAGTGGAGGATGTCAATTTCTTGGAAATAGGTTAGTGTCATGGCAATGCAAGAAGCAAACCACAGTTTCCACTTCTACAGCAGAAGCAGAATATGTTGCAGCATCAAGTTGCTGTGCACAGGTTCTTTGGATTCAGAATCAAATGCTGGATTATGGTTTGACTTTCATGAACACTCCTATTTATATTGATAATACTTCTGCTATTAGTATCATTCAGAATCCAGTTAAGCATTCAAAAACCAAACACATTGAAATCAGATATCATTTTATAAGAGATTGTTATGATAAAAGATTGATTCATATTTTTAAAATTCATACTGATAATCAACTTGCAGATCTTTTTACAAAAGCATTTGATGTAGGAAGATTTACATTTTTGATAACTAATATAGGTATGATCAATCTCACGTAGTGTTTTGGTCTGGATTTGATACTAACAGGGGTAAAATATATTGTATGTGACAGGGTCAGGTGTTGCCACTGTTAGCTTCATCATGATAACAGATGGTGCCACTGTTAGTTTACCTGTGCCACTGTCAATGTAGTTTAAACCCCTGCTGTATATGTGTGTAATTTAACCCCTGTTAGTTGTTTTTCTTAGTTTAATATTGCAGGTTTCAGCCACTGTCAAGAGACATCACTTGAGCTGGAATTTAATGTTTTATTTGTTTCTTCTTATTTGTTTTGGTTAAAAAAAAAAAATAAAATAAAAATAAAAAAAATAAAAAAAATTTCGTTGTCTAACTAAGCTAAGTTTATGCCCCTGTTAGTTCTAAGTTGGCGTTTCCTTGGTCGGATGCCCCTGCTAGACTATCAGCCGCTGCTAGCTTTGTTAGATGGTTAGAAAGGGTTGACTATAAATTGACAAGTGAGGTACCCCTGTTGGGTTTGTTTGTAAATTGTACCCCTGTTGGGTATAACCAGAAGTGCCACTGCTAGTTCTATTTTTAGGGCTTGGCACTGTCATCAAATAAATACTCAAATACTTCACTTTTTCAATTACGCTTTCAAAATTTTCAAAACCCTTCAATAATCGCTCTCGCTTTGAGTTGTTTATTGTAATTCACTCTTCGTTCGTTCATCGATTACATCAATGGCATCTTCATCATCGTCTGATTCTGGTACTTCTATGCTAAGTGTTCATTCTGAACACAACATGAGGGCTTTCTTGAATAAAGACCTTGCCGATGAGTATTTTCACCCTATCATCGATTTCTTGAGTAATTGTCCAGTTACTTATGCCCTTACTGTCGCTCCACGATTGATTCGATCACATATTCAGGAGTTCTGGCAGAATGCAAAGGAAGGGAATGTTAATGGCATTACTCACATTCATTCCACTGTAAAGGGTCAGAAGGTAATGGTTACTGAGATTGTTCTAAGAGAACTTTTACAGTTTGATGATGAAGGTGGAATTCTGGAGTTATCGAGAGAAGATTTGTTTAAAGGCATTATGGATATGGGGTATGAAGGTTCAGGAAAGACAAGATCAGACTATACTTTCTTGAAGTCATGGTTTTGTCCTCAATGGAAGTTCTACATTCATACTTTTCTGGTATGTTTGTCTCAAAAGAGAACTAGTTTTAATGAATTTAGTTCTACGATTGCATATCCTATTATCTGCTTGGCACAGGGTATTAAATTTAATATGTCTAGATTTATCTTAGATAATATGATTAGGAATGTAAAGGGTGATACATTCGTTATGTACCCTAGATTTGTTCAGCTTTTGTTAAATAATCAATTGTCAAATCTGCCAGCAGAGGATAGTGTAATTGTTAGTTCTACTCTATCTTTGAGGACTATTCAGGCTATGAATAAGTATCAGAATGCTTTTTCTAAGAAGGAAACTGCATTATTTTCTACAATGCTAGTTACTCCTTCTGCCACTGGTGGTGTATTACCAACACCATCTGGACCAAATGATGACAGACCAACAACACAAGTTGGTTCTGAACACACATCAAGAGGTGGCATCAAAAGAAAACAAGGGAACAAACAGCCTACCCAATCTAAAGCCAAGAAATCCAAGAAGGCTACATAGGCTATGGAGATTCCTGTTTCTCCACAGTCTCAGTCAACTGTTCCAACACAACAGGTGAACATACTTGATGAAAATGTTCATTCTGGAAGGGCTGCCACTACTGTTTCTAGCCCACTGGCAGGGCAGGATAGTGGTAACATTAATCAGACCCAACCAGAGGCAACTATGTTTGATGAACCTATGGGTGATGATTCAAATGTAGGTCCCAGTACCAATAACCAAGGGACATCTGCAGTGGCAGATGTGGGCAAGGATTCAACTAAGAGGTCACACTCTAATGTTGATGAGCCTAGTGATACTGATGAATTGACGATTTCTTATCTTGTACATGATGTCAATAAACTATGGAGCAAATATGAGAGGGAAAGGGCTTACAGAAAAGAGGCTCAACAGAAAATTCAAGCTCAGGATGAGTTCATTGCTAAACAGAAGGAGCTCATTGATCATCAGAAGGAAGAGTTGCTTGATATGAAGAATAGGTTGTTAGTGCTTGAGGAGGCTGTCAATAATATTCTTCTACCTGCAAATAGGTTAAAAGAATCTTCAGGCAAGGGGGAGAAGAAAGCAGATGATGATATTATGCCTGAAGATGATGGTTCAAGAGCAGGTGATGATGATGATGATGATTCATATGGACCTCATGATGATATGGATGGAGAAATGATAAATATTGATGAGATGAATGATGATTCTGCAGCTACAGAGGTGTTTGATGATAATACAGCTACAGAGGTGCTTGAGTTTGATGATAATACAGTTGAGATGAATATTGAGGCACAATCAGAAGACACTGTGGAGTTAGTGTTTGATGATAAAGATGATGATTATGTGCAGAGCAGGGATAAGGCTGAGGAGGAGCTAAATGTATCTGATTATGTGATACATGAAAGTTTAGATGATGAGGTAGTTGATGGTGCAGGAGCAGAGCAGACTGATGAAACAGTTTATCAGGTATTTCCATTGAATAAAGGGTTGCCTGAGAAAGCTGCACTTAGATTATATGTTTGGGATGTGATGGGTGCTAATCTGGATGATAAGAAAAGAGTGAGTTTCAGTGATAGGTCAGTGTATGAGGTGATTGATGATGTTGAAAAAGAAGGAGAAGTTGAGGTTAAGGGGGAGCAATCAATTGCTGAAGAGAAGAAGTTGCAGACCTTTACAAGAAAGAAATCTATTCCCAGAAGAAAGCCAACTAAAAGATTATCCCCTGTCAAAACTTCTACCTCTGTTGTCACAATTTCAACCCCTGTCAATACTAACACAACCACTGTTATGTCTACCCCTGTTAGTACACTAACTCCTACCACTGTTGATACACCAATCACCACTGCTATCATACCAACCCCTGCCACAACTACAACAACAACAAGACCAAGAGAGGTACCTGTTACAATAAGAGAACCAGCTTCACCACTCAAACCTAAGTCTAAATTGCCTGTGATTGATCCAAAAGACAAAGGTAAAGGAAAGTTAAAAGAAAAATCAAAGGTGAAAGAAATTAAAGAGCCTCATATTGAGTCTCATGATATGCTGAGGATGCAAGTAGAAGAAAGAGAAAGGTTGATAAGGAGAGCTGCAGAAGCTAAAGCTGAAGGAGAGGGTGATGATGTGAAAATGATTTTGGATGATCTGAGTGTAGTGACTATTACACAGAAAGCTGCAGAGATTGTTAAAGAAAAGACTGCACAAGGATTAAAGCTTCCTGCTCAGAGAGTTCATGATTATTTAAAGAAGAAGAAAGGTAATGAAGAGGAAGAGTTATCTTCTGGATTTTTGTTGATGAAAAGGGCAAATGAGGAAAGGGCTAGAAAGAAAAAGCAAGAGGAATTAGCCAAGAAAAGGAGTAAACCTTTACCATATGCTGAAAGGAGAAGACAAATGATCAATGCATTGTCTGAAAATTATGCTCCAGCTAAAATTGTTAGAGGATGGAATATGCAGAAGCTGCAACAGGCATATGATAGGTATATGGGAAAAGATGAAGAGTGGACAAAGAAAATGGAAGAGAATAGGAATTTGAATGCATTGATGAAGGAGAAGAAAGAAAAGGCAGATAGGGAAATGAAAAAGTTTTTGAAAGAAGAAGAAGAAAGAAGAGAAAAGGCAGCTACTGAGGCAGCAGAGAAAGCCTTAGAGGAAAAGCAGAATGAAGTTAGAAGAAATTCATGGAAAAATCAGATTTCTAAAGATAATGTTATTCCTGATATTCCAAGATTTGATCCAGAGCTGAAAAAGAGAATCAAGATTCTGACTGATAGCAAGGAGATTTCTGAAGGACCAAGAAAGGCTAGAATTATAAATTGGGAAGGAGTAGCAATTGATTATGGTTTCAGAAAAATGATCCTTGAGATCAAGATTGAAAGGGAAAGAGGATTTGATGATCATGTTGGGAGTATGGTTGATTTGCTCAGAATTTGTACAAGAGATGATCTTTTGGAATTGTATCAAGTGAGCAGAATCAGGAATAGAAAGAACTCTGAAGCAGTGATTGAAAGACAAATGATGGAGTTATTGCAGAGCCTGTTTGAACCAGCCAGCTTGTATCACTTATTCTTTCATTGTTATCAAAGGGTTATAACCTGGAGATATTTTGCCAGAGCTGGAGTACACATGGTAGTATTCAACAATGGGCAGGTGATCTACATGTTTGATGATCGACATTATGTGCTGGGAACAGGGTTGCTGAATAGATTGATTGATTTGAAGTTATCTACAACCATCATTACTGAAGGAGTTTACAGAGCTTTATATATGGTGTTTAATCAACTGCATAAGAGGCAAACGATGAAGGAAAAAGAAGAAGAAAAGAAGGATTGAAACTTGAATCATTACTCTGAATGATCAAGTTTAGGGGGAGATTGTTGAGACCTGAGACACTGTTAGATTTGCTCAGAATACAAGTATCATGCCGCTGTTGGTATAAGACTTCAACCACTGTTAGAAGTCAACCACTGTTAGAAGAAGACAACCGCTGTTAGTACATTTGTCTAACAGGGCCACTGTTAGTGTATAGTTTGTATTTTGTAAGTACTCAACCACTGTTGATAATATACGAGTACTACCCCTGTTAGTTATATACTCAACCACTGTTGGTTAGTCGGTTAGAGATAATTATGGAATAGATAGGATTTCCATAATAGTTTGATTCTGTAAAGGACTCTATGTGTTATAAATAGAGATTCTGTAAAACCCTAGAGGTTGATAGACGAATTCATTCTAGTTATTAGCTTCAAGGTTGTAAACCCTAACACAAGTTGTGTGTTCGTATTATTGTTAATAATATTGAAGCTTTTGGTTAGATATTCTGTTATATACAAGTTTGTTCTTCAAGTTATTAATAAACTATTCCGCAAGCTTATTAATAATCAATCAAAGTAATACATACTAAGATCTCTAGCTGGGATCATCACCGTGGATTACCTGGAAGCAACCCTTCCAGACACGGGTCTAGGTCTTGTTAAGCCGTGAAAATGCTATAGTACACCGTTAAACTACCTCTGGTTATAAAGCTGTGTAAAGATACATTAAGTCTTTAAAACACCGTAAATATACCTAGGGTTAGAGTACTATGGAAAATAAGGACACTATACACTGTACGCATGCCTAGGGATGAACGACCGATGGCAAAGGAGAGTCTAATCCATGACGGAAGTATTAGAACTTAATCAGATAAACAAGAGTTAGGAAATGATAGCAAGGATGCCGGCTGTGTTCCCAGATGCTTAAAAACTCCTAAACTCTACTTAACCGATAGTTTAACTTATTCAGCATACAACCAGTATTACTCTGTTAAAATTGGATAGACATAGGTGTTAAGAAAAGTCAGTGTTGTGGACTGTCGCCTTATTCCTTAACCCCATTCAGAGGGCCGCTTGGTCTCAGAAAGAGATGGTGAGGTGGGTCTGAAGACAGTCCCATCTGACCAGAATCAGGATAGCCTAGGATTCAGTGACATATGCTTTTGGGTTACACCTAGACGTAGGGTCCTAGTGTTTACACCGACCGTTTAGAAGATTTTAGCTAGAGTAATCACCTATCATCAATATAATATCATCCCGAAACCCTAATCGTCGAAGTTTCAGCAATCACTCTCTACCTGCTGCTTATAATCTCGTTTACTTTTCTGCATTTTAATTTCTGTCTTTAGATTAGAGTAGATAAAACCAAAACCCATACCTACCTTGTTTCTAAACCCATCCTATTGTCAAATCATCTTCGGTAGGTTCCAATTCAATTCAATTCGTTCCGATTTTGTACGACACTCGAGTTATACTTGCCGCCTTACCCACAAGGTAGGTAGCTTGCATAGTTTGAGCCCAGCAAATATAAATTTTTAAAACTAAACCGCTCGTGCATCTCGGTGGCCATCGGAGCAACGATTCGGGGCAAAAACCCGACCAACCGCTTGGATCGCGACAATAAGCCATCCGCATCTCATAACATACAACCTAATTACATATTTAAAAACATCCTAAACGACTATCATAGCAGATAATTGAGTTATCTAGTTAATCATGACAATTCTAGCATGCATATTTAAATTATTAACATAAAGAACAAACAAATTTAAATATGAAAGATAGATTAAAACCTGGAGAGGTGTACAATAACTCGTAGCTAAAATGCGTCCCGGAGCACCTCCGTACAAATCTTCCTTAGTTAGTTAATTAGCTATTCTAATTAACTAAACTAGCCTAAAGGAAGAACTACAACTAATTTACAAGAATGAGAAAGATAAGAATATCTTGGTGTAAGATATGAGGTGTGTCTTTCAAATGAACCAAATGCACCTATTTATACTTAAATTTTGGTGCATTTTAGCAACTTGGGGCTCATGTTAGAAAAAGGTGATAAAGGTCTAACACATGTACCCTAAAGAGCGGAAAGGTCTAGCATGTGTACCCTAAAGTCCCGGAAAGGTCTAGCACATGTACCAAGAGAATACGAGCAAGGATAAAAAAGCGACCGAGGGACTGGTGGTTGCCAGCAGGGGGCGCCAGCCTGCCAGCCGGCGGCTGCCACCCGCCCCGGTTCGCCGTCTTTTGTTCGTTTCTTGTTTCGTCAGTATCTTCTTCGTTATGCGTCCGTTTTCGTTGATTCTTTTTGCGTTGGATTCGTTTTTCAAAAATTAAGACTTTGATGAAAATAAATACCTGAGATGTGTCTCTGATATTTAGATGTCTTGTACGAATCGTTTGAATCTTTCGGCGTATGCAGAATCTTCATTCTTCATCCGTTTTTGCTGATTCTTCGTCTGTTGGATTCGAAATTTGAAAACGAAGATCTTGGATAAGAGAAATCTCAGTGATGGGTACTTTGTCTTCAAATCTTGTTTCGGATGTCTCGGATCTTCGAACGTGCGTGGAATCTTCATTTTCTGCCCGTTTTCCGTGATTTTTCTCGTGCATCTTCATTTTGATCTTCTTGGCAAAGTTTCATTGATTTGCACGTTATTTGAGTCCAAATGCTAAGTATTGTTTCAGAATGAGAGAGATATCGGTAGTAAAAACGTGACTTTTTATGCGATATCAAGTGTGGTCTGCAATATCGTTGAAATCAGATAGCAATATCTTTGCTAGATATTTTCTCCTCAGATCATTCAACTGTGATTGCTGGCCATTATCTTCAGTATTCAACTGGGTATCAAAATCA
The DNA here is from genome assembly GCA_949592205.1 of Helichrysum umbraculigerum. NCBI lineage: Eukaryota > Viridiplantae > Streptophyta > Magnoliopsida > Asterales > Asteraceae > Helichrysum > Helichrysum umbraculigerum. The sequence continues at coordinate 379,194,200 of CATIUR010000001.1, read as the reverse complement.
GCTAGCTCATTCCCCTTGTAGCATTCCATGTGACGCATCACAAATATACCACAATCCACAAAGTTTTTCTCAGTTGCCCAACCTATGTTTAGTATCTGTATTTCCTTGGTCATCAAGTCAAATGCACATGGCAGTTTTTCTTTTACTTCCAAGTACTTACAAAACTTTGACCTCTACATTAATGACATAAAATGCAGTGAGGATGCAGTGAAAATGCAGTGATGTAGTTGTAGTTATATAAAATGCAGTGAGGATGTACTGAGAAAAAGAGAGTTTTAGTAAATATGAAGATGCATCATTAAGCACGAAAAAAGAAAGAGTGGATTATAAAACGAACTTACCAACGAGTTAGGAAGGTTACCGTAGCGTTCGAAAATAGTTTTTTGATTATCAACTTCCTCATCAGTCATCTTAATGTTATCAAGGATATCAATCCTAAGATATTTTAGATTAAAGCAAACCAGGTAGTAATGGTTGTTGGTTGATCTTTTGGTTTCTGAAATCTTCAAGATTGGGAAGAACACCTAGAGAAATATCATAAATGAAATACTTTTAGAGACAAAAAAGTTACACAAAATATAAATTAAAACAGATGGTTTTCATATTTAAAAATTATAAGATGTACCAGGTTAACTTTTTTGTAATTTCCATGTGGTGTTTGCAGCACACTTATCGTACAGTTCTCATTAAATGTTTCGTCTGTAACAGTTTGGTCTCTATTTAGACTTACAGCATTGTACGTCTGAAAAAATGAAAAGAAATTAAAAATTAAGGAGTGGTTATTAGTAGTTACAGAAAATATTAAAATTAAAAAGAGTATATACCAGTGCTTGTGTGTTAAAAAACACACGTCGAAATTTTTTGAAAACATTGCGTCTGTTTTCCTCGTAGTTAAGAATCTGGTCCCAAGCATCAATAATTGACGATGCTATCGTGAATCCGGTTTACAAAGTTTCAAATACATAAAGCTTGACAACATAAGAATGAGTTTGAAAGAATACAGAACTGCATAAACAAATTTTATATGATAGTTAATAAATTTTATGAACCTTGTAGTTAAATAATTAAAAACAGTATATATTTTTTTACCTCGCGGGGTTGAGATGCACTAAAAATGAATCGTGCAACTCTTTCTTCATCTGTTGTTCTCTTAGAAGTCAAACATATCTCCCTTTCAGCAAAAGGTGAGCGCAGAAATTCAGATACCTTCGCGAACCTTTTTTCATTATCAATTAGGACTTATGTTTCATCCTCCTTGTTTTATTCAACACAACCACGTTTTCGGGTTCCAGCCTGTTTTCCCTTCCTCTGATTAGCAACTACTTTTTGTTTTTCCTTGAAACTTCCTGCAGGGAACTCTACTTGCAATGGATGAGCATCCATAATTGTCATGAAGTCTGGAATCTGTTTTGAACATTTGGGAATGTAAGATTCAGCCAATTCTTTGAGTTTTTGATTCAAAGTTTGTTTTTTTGTAGTTACCGGTGAAGCAGTATGAGTAACTGATGCGATTGGTGTATGAAATCCATCACTAACCAAGGTTTCTGATTTTCTCTTTTTAGTTTTCTCCGTTAATGATCCTGGTTCATCTTCCTTCTCTTGAGATAGTTTCTTTCCCTTATTTTTCTTATTCTGCTTCTCAGATTCTTCCTGTCTCACCACAGTTAGTTCTTTGTTACTAAGTACTGGAACAATAGCTAGACAAGGAACCTTTGGGTCTTATGCAATTCCAACTTGTGTTCTATTTGATTGATCAGCTTGTTGCTTTACTGTTGCCAAAGTTGCAGCTGCTTCATGTTCCTTTTGTAGTAAGTCATCATCAAGTTGTGTTGCTTTTATAACAGGTGTATTAACAACTCCAGCAGAATCGGGTACTTCGGTTGTTTTTTCTTCGTTTGCTTGTAAAAACGCAGAAGTATTCAATAAACTGCCTATGAAATTGTCCATACCAGGCTCATTGTAACTATCTTCAATATTACCACCGGTATCACCATCCATCTGTGAAGCATTAACCAGCTCTTGCAACTGCAATTATAATGCAAAAATAGTATTTAAAATGCAGAAAATATTAATTTAGGCAAAATGTATATTTTTTAAAGATAAATTGAATTTAAAATAAATTTAGGAGTACTAACCTTGTAGACATCATTTACCATACCAGGTTCATTGTAACTATCTTCAATATTACCTCTGGTATCACCATCCATTGATGAGGTATTAACCAGGTCTTGCAGCTGCAATTAAAAATGCATAAATAGTATTTAAGATGTAGGAAATATTAATTTCGATTTATTACCCTAAAATGCATCAAATTTTAGGGTAAGATGCAGTGAATTTAAAATAAATGCAGAAGTACTAACCTTGTAGACATCATTGTCCTGATTCTGAGATATATGCAATCTTTCTTCAAAATTAGTATGCACATCAGCAAAAATATCTTCTTCATCTTGCAAATGATATTCGCTGCAGATTGATTTAGCATTGTTATCATGTTCAGCAACATTCTTTGGCGATTGTTCACACTTTTCTTCTTGTCGAATTGTGTGACAACTGTCACCAAACCGTGACTATAGTTCAAGCAGTAAAAAGTCATTTTTATGAAAATACTAATTTCAAGGATTTATTTATATCAAAGTCATCATTTTCAAAAAATGAATCCAACGCAAAAAGAATCAACGCAAACGGACGTATAACGAAGAAGTTATGAAGCAAAACGTAAACGAAATTGAGCTGCACATATCGCGACACGATCTGACTAAATCGCGACTCGATTTACCCCCAAATCGCGACTCTATCTACCTTGGTCGCGACTCGATCCTGTGTCGGTCAGATTCATCTTTAAACGAATTTTTAACCCTAAAAACGAGTTCTAAACCCCACAAAACAATTTTCAGTCGACTATTATGTCTCTCTTAACCCTAATTATGAAAATTTAACCCCAAGAAACTCAAGGGATTTGTAACACCCCCAAATTTAACGGTTTGCGGAAGCATACATTGGGTGTTACTAATCAATATACAAAGCACAAGATTAATAGTAAACGACCTCTAAATGAGACGTTTGTAAAATAGTTACATTTCATAATTTATCATCGTTTGAAAACCGTAGGTTTTCGTATACAAAATGTAATTCCCTAGAGCCCACACGTGTAGCGGGAGATTCTATTACATCACCATAGTTACAAAAGATAATGCCAAAGAATCTCCGTTAAATGCAGTTTGTAAATCATGCGACTCTAGCTAGAAATCCTGGAGTGATCCTACTCCGTAAGTGTACCTGAGATACAAAGCTAGCAAGTGTCAACCAAAAAGGTTGGTGAATCTCACAGGTTTAGTAATAAGTAAGTGTTATGAACCACAAGTATGTACCCGTATTGCTTTCAAGCAAAGTAAGTAAATCAGTTTATCAGTACAGTGCCATGAGCTCATAAGTTGAAGCTTAACCGTGTAGTGTGAATATATCACGTACCCCCGTGAGTGCTATCCGCACACTCATATGTAACAAATACTAATATGTCTGTTTCTACGTGTAAATCAGTACGTGGTGGCGCTACCACCCCAGACAGGGATTGTCAGTCCCAAATGGATCCATTTACTAGTACTCGCGCTTAAGACCATAACTAACAACTTACGATAAGGAGGCTTTCAGTGGATAAAAGTAACTCATGCGTTTGTTTGTAATCAGTAATGTTTTCAGTAATGTTTTCAGTTCAGTACATTGTGTTCATGCGTAAAATAGTTGCTAAGTATCTCACCCCAAAGTATAAAACAGTAAAAGTGGGGCTGTAAGACTCACCTGAGTCGAGCAGTGGTAAATAGCAAGTAGTAGTAAAGCAAGTAGGTTCTCCGAACCCGTAACCTTCTAGTGCCTAAACACGTAAGGTTAAGTAAGTAGATGTCTCGCAAGACCATCTAGGCTAGTTGTTCATACAACCCGTTGTGTGAAATGTTGGTTCGTTCTCGTTTGTATCAAAGTATACGGCCCGTTGGTGATTTGTTATTATTAAAGTTTATCATTTAGAACGCAATTTAGTGTAATTGTAATAGAAAGTATGTTCTATGACGTTTGTTAAGTCGTATGACATAAGTATTTGAAGTTGTGTAAGTTCGACACTTAGTAAAATCTGACTTTTCAAGGTTCTGTCATGTGCGACGTAGCGTGCGACGTAGGGTGCGACGTCGGGTGCGACGTCAGGTGCGACGTCAGGTGCGACGTCAGGTGCGACGTCGGGTGCGACGTGGGCATGTACGTCGCATGATGCGACCTTCGCAAATCAATGCGACGTAGGAGGAAGCGTCGCTAATGCGACGTTGAGGTTTTTATGCGACGTAGGCCGCGACGTCGCAGAGGCCCCCTGGCCAAATGCGACGTAGCGATCTGATGGCCGGAATTTTTGTCGAAAACGAGTTTTCCGGTTTCCGTTGGGTCCAAATCTTTTACCCAACCCTTATATGAACATATTAAGCCTATTAAAACCGCAAACTAGCAAAAATGATCAAAAACGAGAGATGTCGGAATTTGTCGGAAACTTACGCGGTGTCGGATTGAAAATCCGAAAAGGTAGGATGATAGATCGTGAAGTGGTGGTGCTTTCCTTCCAAATGACCGAGTAAAACCGAGTGCGTTTTGAGGTAGTATTTTGTGAATTTGATGAATTTGTGGTGGTGGTGATTATTGAGAGAAAAAGGGAGGAAGAAAGAGAGTGAGGGAGAAAGAAATGAGAAAGAGAATGGGGATGGTGGGGTGTTGGTGAAAGCCTCACCTCACCCAATCCCCGTTCCGTGCCCCGTGTGGTGTTCGTTTTCTCCGTCGTTTAATCCTTCGTTCTTAATATTAAATCAAGCAGTTATATTTTTGAAACGTGCCGGAATTATTTTGATGAATTACCTTGAAGTTAATTATAAAAACATTTGTCCAATTATTAAATTCCTTAACTCGCGTTTAGTACGTATTTGTTAATTTATTTAAAATGTCATCGCGATAATATAAATAATGTTCGTTCACTGTGTATTTTAAATAATAAAATACGTTCTCATTATTTAGGTAAATTTCTGTCACCAACGTCCAAATCAACTGTGTCGGACTCCGTCCGGTTAATTCGTACGATTAATCCAAATCGCGTAAGTACACACATATATATATAAATCACCTTATATATATATACAAATAGAGTCGGCAATTAGTCCTATTACATACTAATTACAACTAGTTACAAGTAATTAGGCATAATTAATTATCCTAATTTAGCAGGTGTTACAGGATTGATTCCTAATCATTTTATCAACCGAAAACATTTGATTTCGTGTACGGTGGTAGGTCTTGATCCTATAATCCTTCTATACGTTTCGTTTAATCTCTAAATGAATTCTAAGAGTATATGTTTTTGTTATTCACAGATTCTAAGGAAGATATTCATGCGGTTAATCGTTAGTTGGTATATTTCTATCCGACTTCATTCGTTAAAACGTTATTTCGATTGATTTGTTGTTATCATTCTATTTCGATCCGATCCATTGTATTCAAATAATGTGATCATGAGAGAATACATGTTAAATCAGTGTTTAAGTTGTTAGGAGTGAGATATTTGATTGAATATGCGTTTTGGATTGCTTTGTAAGAAGATTTAGGTTTGATAATATAAACCCTAAATCTGGACAGATTCGAGTTTCGGTTTGGGAAGGGTATAACTTGGTCGTTTTACAATGATTTTTGATGAAACTTGAGTCTAAACATAAGTATTAAGAGTATATTTTCAAATGGCGTTGGTTTCATGTCCAAATGTTGAATATAAGTTGGTCAAAATGATTTTATAAAATTGAATGTCATTTATGAGTTTTTCGGTTCATGATTTCGGTTAATTTTTCGATTTTTGAAACGTATGTTAAATTAAGATTTGGGTCTTGAAATTTTTACTGGAGTAATTTAAAAGTGATAAAAAATTTCTGTAAAAATATTATAACTTCTGTAAGTTTTAAAGTATTTTAAGTAAATTGTAACTTTTGTGTATTCAGAAATCATTGTTATTTCTGAGCAGATTACTTTGGTGAATTTTTAAAAATAGTTAACTATTAAAATAAGTTCTGGAAAAATTACAGGGTGTTCTTGATACATGGAAGTGTCACTGGAAACATTTGTAGAGTCAAATGATTTCATTAAGGCATGTTTAAAAATTCGTGAAGTGGTACAAAATTCTGGACAGAATCTGAAATATACAAAAGAGTTGATTTTGTAAAGATATGTGAGGTTTAGTTGTGAGGAAACTTAGTAGAGGTGATTTGGACTTGGGATACAATGGAAGGACATAGATATATCTAGGTTGTAACCCATATGAATATGTGATTATTGTAGATTGGTGAGTTATTGGGTGGATTCATTTAAGGGCGATACTTACTTTGGTATTTAAGGTGAGTTTTCGTGACCCCGTTTTCATTACATGTTTTCAAATTGGGGGAAAAGTATGCTCGTGTTTTATCAATTGTTTTCATGCTGTGATTACATTCATTTTCATTTTTGGACATATGCTTGAAATGTGTTACATTATGTGGAATTATGTGCATTACTTGGAGACATTTGTGGCTATTCGTCTTACTCCTTTGTGGGTAGTGACAACAAGCCGACCTGTTGAGGCTATTCGTCATACTCCTTTGGTGGTATTGACAACACGCCGATTGGATTCATTTATTGTGGCTATTCATCTTGCTCCTTGGGGGTATTGACAACACGCCGATTGAGAACATTTGTGGCTATTCGTCTTGCTCCGTTGGGGGTATTGACAACACGCCCGTTGAGAACATTGAGATCATTGAGGCTATTCGTCTTGCTCCATTGGGGGTATTGACAACACGCCGACTATTGCTATTCGTCTTACTCCGTGGGGGTAATGACAACACGCATTATTGTTTGTTGAGGACATTTGGATCAATTGATATCAATGGTCGTATCCTCTAGAGGGTATTGACTAGATATATCAAGTATCTTGGAAACTTATTATTTACACAAATTTCACTTTTATATGTGCCTTTTCACTTGCATTATCCTAACCAGCTCATTATCATAGCAAACCTATTTTTGTTATGTGTCGTTTCAAACCTATGAAACTCACCAACATATTTGTTGACGTTTTTGAGCATATCTTTTCAGGTAATACTAGCACAACAAGAGATGAGACTAGAGGAACTTAGTGGACTGTTAGATTGCACAGAATAAATTGCGTGAGATACTATTCATGGAAGGCGTGTTGTGATCCTATCATGGTTGCATTCCGTTATTTCCGCTTTAGACGGAGTGTGACAAATTGTATCACTTGCAAGTTCGTTAACCGACACATTTGATTCTTTTTGACTATCTTCCTCTGTTGAGTAGTCAACGATTCGAACAGGATTGACTTGTTTACCCATGTTGCTTGTAGTACCAACATTTCCAATCGAATTCTCATTTACTTCAACTATTGGTCCCATATTATTCTCAACATTTATTTTGTTGTTTCCATCAACAACATCAGCAGAGGTACCAACATGACCAGCATCAACCTCACCAACATCTCTGAAATTTCTATAGAGATTAACCCTAATAATATGTAACTTGTGCAACTCTTGGTCACTGGGATGGTTAGCTATTAAAGCATTTAAACTGTCATCAACAAGTTTTTTCAGATTTTCAATTCCCTTTAGATTTTCTATGATTCTCCTCTTTTCATTATGTGAATAAATAAACGAATTCAATTAATTTGTAAAATCATATAAAAACATTAAAATCACAACAATGTTTTTAGCAGACTCATTATGTGATTAGATAAGGTATTTAGTTACCTTCAGATCTCTATCTCCAATTACAAATTCATCTCCTTCAGCTTCTGTATGCATAGTCTCATTTTTTATTAGTGGATGTTGATTTATACGATTTAAAATATACTTTACACAACAAGTTTTTTGATGTAGTTTCGAATATTACCTTTTGCAGTAACAGTTTTCCTCTTCTTAGAAGGTGTTTTCTGTTGGATTACATCCTCCAATCCATCAACAACTCTTACATGATCAAGCCCAAAACCTCCTTCTTTTATCTCTCGATTTTGGCGTTCCTTAAGTTTCTCAGAATTCCAACTACTCAAATATGGCTTCAATGTATTGGCTTCATCATCTCTCAAGAGTGTAGAGTTAACATATAGAAGCTTTAAACAAAAGTAAAAGAAAACATCAAGGTATTATGTTTGTTTAACATAATTATATAAAAACAAAGGTAAGTAACAAACAAATTACTTACCACCATTACAAGCAGCGGGCCATTGAAATGATTCTTGAAGTTAAACTCTTTCAGGCACGTAATCATGGATTCCAACAGATAACCACACCAATCCAAACCTTTGATATCCTCATCTTTTTCTGGTATGCACTCTAATATTGTCTGGTTTACACATCCAGCCTTGGTGCACTCAATCAAAATACTTGTAACGATAACAAGGAAGTTCAACCTAAACAACCTATCAGCTTCTTCCATTAAACCCATAATCCCTTCAAGAGGTTTAATAGGGTAAGCTTTAATCGGTTTTTCATAGTACTGTTTCCGGAAAGTTTGAACAACTGGATCATTACCAGATGATCTATCTTTCGTTTTTATCTTCTTGCCTCCCATTGGCAATCCAAGTGTATCATGAATGAGTTCTTTAGTTACCTTAATCGATCTACCATTTGGTAACTTAAACTTACGGTTATCAGGGTCAAATATATCTACAACGAAACCACCAAGTGCAACAGGGACAAAATCAAAGTCATATGCACCGTCAAGCAAGCTACCGAACCCCATATCCCTTATTACTTGTTTTTGATTTGGATTTGTTGCAATCAACACATCATTTAGCCATTTCGGTGAATGCCTGGCTTCAATTACTTTATAATTTGGAACTGCTACATCTTTTTTATCCTTTTTCCTGTAAATTATAATAGTTTTTTATTCAAATTCCATAAAATCAAAATTAGATAGCATGTATGTGTAGTGAAAAATATATATCAGTTTTAAAACATGATCATCACGATGAGAACAATATGAATAAAATGCAGTTATTGTATTTGATTAAATTATAACCAACAGAGGAACGTTATAACACTATGTGTAACATTTTCTAACATTATAAACAGTAACAAACATTAAAGAGGAAACAAACCTCTATTTCTCTTTTTATTAACATCCTCTGGTATATTTGTTGAATCGTTGTTGATTTCGTTATCCTTTTCAACATCTGATTCACTTCGATGTTTTCGTTTGCTTTGTCTAGTGGCTGTGGTAAATGATTTTCAAAAACAGCATCTTAAATTAAAAAAATTACAACACAATATCGACGAAGTGTTGAATGTAATAAATTATGAAACAACTTACAAGTAATGATTTCTTTCGGTTTCTTCTTAGATTTTGCCTTTGAAGTTTTTTTTTTCAGATTCTGCTGTTTTCACTAACTTCTTGTTAACCATTCTTTTCGATGTGGCAGATTCCACGAACAGTTTAACAATAACGATGAAGGAAGAACGTAGTTGCGCTAAGTTTTCTTACTTATTGAAGTTAGGGTATATTTTTCATTGAAATTTTTCGTGGTTTTGTAGGTAGGGGTGAATTTGAAGTGTGTGTTGTGTGTATGTGTTGTATTTGTCTTTATTATATATCAGGGGTAAAATACAATTATGTTTGTTTTTTTTTTTACCAAAATGCCCTTTAATAAAATGCACTAATGTTTTATAAAATGCAGTTGAAATTTGATTTTTATTTATGGTAAGTGTTACACCCCGTCTAAAGCAGAAACAACGGGGTACAACGAAGATAAGATCACAACACATTATTTAAAAAGATATCTAAATGAAAATAAACATTCAATGTGTTACGATACATGTAACATGAATAGTGGTTCACGCTACGTGTACATATCAACAGTGAAATCAAATAAACAATATTAATCCACAATATAAAAGTTAAGGAAAACATCCTTTCCCAAAATTATAAAAAATGCTAATGTTTCCATCTCAACCATTTGTCTCACATTTAACTTATATGCAACCTAGAGGTCCACTAAGCTTTCTTGTCCTATATCTTCAGTCCACTAGTATTACCTGAAAAGTTATGCTCAAAAACATCAACAATAATGTTGGTGAGTTTCATAGGTTTGAAACAAGACACCAGAAAATAAACATTTTGCTGTGATGAAAGTAAGTTAGGACAATGCATATAGAAATGGCACACAAGTGAAATAATACAACCAAACAATCCACAAACCGTCATCACCCCATGAAGGAGTATGACCCAACCAAATCCTGCGTATGTGGTAGCTACCCATAAATGAACTTCAATGTACACCTAAGCATACATTAGGTACTTACCCTCGAAAGAGTAAGGCCTTTGATAAAAACAACCGAATCATGACCTTCAATGTATACTGATGTCGTGTAAACGGGGCTTTAGTTTTAAAATGGAAAATATCTTACTTGCTAATACACAACTCAGGCAAGAATACCTGATCGTATAATAGTATGGTACGATAAGTCCGGATCGAACACAGGGAACGGATGTCAAATCAAATAAAATGGAAATTGTTACAAAATAACTAAAACAGATAAAAAGAGGGAAACGTTTTAGTTCCGTTCGAACAATTGACTGACAATTATGAAAAGTGATTTTTATAAGTAAACTTAAATTAAAAAGAAATAAATGATAAAACAATTAATTAAATAAAATATTTAATTCAAATGATAGAAGGAACGTATTTACTTAGACTACTTTCCTTAGAATCTGATTATCACTTTATTGATTTGCTTCAAACATGTATTTTATTGCGATGTAACTAATAAGATAACCCCTTTTTCGAAGTAAGGTAACCTAATACAATTAAGAAAGACACTATTTGTTTTCAACACGTTAACATTCAAGTAACGTCGCCCACCGAATTGTATTCTAGATTAAATCTACGCCGTTTATGTGATTCACTTTTGTGACTTGAATCAACAAAGTCTATAACTAATAATAGTTATCTTGTTCATTAATGATTAACATTGATTATTAACCCTAACCTGTCAAACACAATATATTCAGCAATAATCGTTAACCAAAATCAACAATTATCAATAATATCTTAACCAATTGGAATTCAATCTCAATCAATCAAGAAACCACGTTAGGTAATCAACAATAATCAATCAATAATCAAGGATCATCAAATAAACACATAAACATTCATAAAATCCAATGTATTTCGCAAATCAACAATCAAACCATCATCTAAGTATCATCATCCAAGTAAATACATGAAAGATTTAGCCAATCATATTGTTACAGAAACTCAGATTCATAAACGAAACCGAAATCATAATCAAAAGAAAAGGTTTAAAGTATTCGAACCGAGAAACCGAAAACACGAATGAACAAACGAAAGAACTTCAATTCTTCTTGCTTTCTACCTTCAAAATGCTCTGGAAATAAGGCTAGAATGGCTGGAAATCGGCTGGAGAGAAATGATAAGTGATAACCCTAAAAATGAAAGCAAATGAGCTATTTAGGGTTTCTGTCGAATCAATCCATATGCCGTATGGATTTCCATACGCCGTATGGATTGAATAAGCCCATGGATCAGAACCGCGTAATCTGGCAGCCCGGCTCACACCATCCATACGCCGTATGGATTTCCATACACCGTATGGATGAAATTTTCCAGATTTTTACAAATTCGACTTTCTTCTTCAAACTTCAACTTTTTAACTCGTTTTCTGATTCTTTTCCGATTCAAGCTCAAATTAATTCCTATATGCAAATATGAACAACATAAGTATCAATTCCAAATAAAATGCATAAGAATTCATCTAAACAAGGGAGTAATTAGTACTATAATGTAGTACATTTTGGTGTTCATCAAACATCCCCCACTTGAATCCTACTTGTCCTCAAGTAGACTATTGATTCAAAAACTTCAAAACTTAAAATATGAACGGCAAACAAGATTGCAAAAGGACTTACATACTACACAGCACTCGACAAACCAAATTCCTATCTTAAAATCGATTCTTCCTTAAAGCTTAGCAATCAATAAACTATCTAAGGGAAACAACTTCTAATACGTTATTATTAGACATAAAAGATAATTCACTCAGATTACCGATATTGTTGTCCACTTAAACAATCTAAAATTCAGAAATTGAGCTCAATTATTATTGTTCTAGCAGGTCTTACCCCTTGATTCCCAATAGCAAAATACCCTTATACAAATAACGTGTCACAATTCTCCAAATAATGAACATCCAAATAAATCAATCATTTTTCAAACTAAGACATTGGTGACAGGTCTGTACCTCAGTACAACAAAGCGACATAACTTGGCTTTGGTTTTTCAATTCATGAGTCCTTTGTACTCTTTTCTTTCTTATTATTTTTTTTATCAAATATACTGACGGAAACCAGGTCTGTACTTTCGTACAACAGAGGAGTCAACACCCAGTATATTCCCAAATGAAGATAATTAGGATCCCAAAATTATGGATTACAACACGTTATCATATAAGAATTAAGACTAAAATCATACCTTGCTAAAGGATCCTCTAGATATAATTCCTACTTTAAGTATTAAATTTCTTAATAGCTCAATAACCTTCAAATAGATTGCCTATCGATACATCACATAATGAACTATCTAATATTTAAAAATTAGATTCATTTCATCCATTGAATTCCCAAAATATGTTACAAGATTCGCTAAACTTTACATAGAATACAATTTTAAACGAAAAATTTGGGCTGAAAAATGACTAACACATAGAATGCCTTTTTGCTTTAAATTTGCCAATATTACCGTTCATAACTTAAGGACAATAGACTTCTTTTCCCCTATCCCCCACTTAAAAGTATGCAATGTCCTCATTGCAAAATTAAACAATAACATAGGGAATAGAAAAGAAGTGAATAGAAACTCCCCTGAGCTATCTTCAAACTTCCAGCTAAACTGAAGCCTTCCAACCACCATCAACCTCTTCCAAGAGCTTTATTAACACATTAAAAAAAAAAAAAAATTAATAAAAACAACGGGTTGTCTCCCGAAAGCGCTTTTGTTTATCATGTCGGTAAGCTCGACATTGTGCTTCATCACTTAGTTGAGATTCATCTCCAAATCACGCTTGGAGTCCCTTGCATCACCATAATACTTCTTCAACCGACTTCCATTAACTTTGAAAGTTTTTCTAGAATGACCTTGCAAATCCACAGCACCAAAAGGATAAACTTTCTCTACCACGAAAGGACCTGTCCAGCGTGTCTTCAAGTTACCTGGAAATAAATGTAACCGAGAACTGTATAAGAGCACCTTGTCACCTTCCTTAAATGAATTATTTGACTTAAGCCGAGAATCATGCCATTTCTTAGTGCGCTCCTTATACAGTCGAGCATTATCATAAGCATTTATCCTTAACTCCTCAAGTTCCTGTAGCTGAGCCAATCTTTCTTTTCCCGCAGCATGATCATCTAGATTGCAGTGCTTCAATGCCCAATACGCTTTGTGTTCCAACTCAAATGGCAAATGGCATGCTTTCCCATAGATGAGTCGGTAAGGCGTAGTTTTTATAGACGTTTTAAACGCAGTCCTTGCAGCCCATAAAGCATCATCCAGCTTATTTGACCTATCCTTCGGATTTCCATCAACTGATCGTTCTAAAATCCGCTTCAAACCGCGATTGGTCACTTCAACTTGTCCACTAGTCTGTGGATGATAATCAGTAGAAAACTTATGATTGACTCCATACTTCTTCAAAACCTTCTCCAATTGTGCATTTCCGAAATGCGTTCCTCGATCACTAATCAACGCCTTAGGTGTTCCAAATCTCGAAAACAACTGTTTAAGAAACTTTATCACCACTCTCGCGTCATTAGTAGGTAATGCCTTTGCTTCAGCCCACTTCGAAACATAATCCACAGCCACTATGATGTACTTATTTCCGTTGCTTGGTGGAAATGGTCCCATGAAATCTATCCCCCAAACATCGAAAATTTCACTAACCATGATAGGATTTTGTAGCATCTCATCTCTTTTAGAGATTCTTCCCGTTCGCTGGCAAGCATCGCATTCCTTTACAAACTCGTACGCATCCTTGTAAATGGTCGGCCAATAAAATCCTACTTCAAACACCTTTCTAGCCGTGTACGAAGGTCCATGGTGTCCTCCAGTAGGACCATTGTGACAATGAGTTAAAATTTCAGTGCATTCTTCTCCACTAACGCACCTTCTCACAATACCGTCAGCACATTCCCTAAACAAAAACGGATCTTCCCAAAAGTAATGTCGCAAAGCTGAGAAAAATCTCTTTCTTTCGTTATACTTCATCTCAGTGGGAAGAGTCCTTGTAACTAAAAAGTTGGCATAATCAGCAAACCATGGAAGTTCACTCATGAATGCCTTCATCAAACTTTCATCGGGGAATTTATCCTGAATTTCCGATTCATCTAACTTATCCAGCTCTAGATTTTCTAATCATGGCAAATGGTCGGCAGCCAGATTTTCAGCTCCCTTCTTGTCTCGAATCTCGATATCAAACTCTTGCAGTAACAAAATCCATCGCAACAACCTTGGCTTCGCATCCTGCTTACTAAACAAATATCTCAACGCTGAATGATCGGTAAAAACTACCGTCTTTGACAAAATTAAGTAAGAACGAAAGTTATCAAACGCGAAAACAATAGCGAGCAATTCCTTCTCAGTCGTAGTGTAATTCTCTTGTGCATTTGTCAAAGTCTTGCTCGCGTAATAAATAGGTTGAAACTTCTTGTCAACCCTCTGACCTAAAACTGCTCCTACAACATAATCACTAGCATCGCACATTAGTTCAAAGGGAAGATCCCAATTTGGACTAATCATGATGGGTGCAGACACTAACTTCTCTCTCAAAAGATTGAATGCATCAAGACATTCCTAGGAAAACTCAATCTTTGCCTCCTTCTCCAATAGTTTGTTCATTGGACGAGCTATCTTGGAAAAATCCTTGATAAAATGGCGATAAAATCCAGCATGCCCCAAGAAACTCCTTACACCCTTGACATTCGTCGGAGGAGGCAACTTCTCTATTGCCTCGACTTTAGCCTTGTCCACTTCGATTCCTACGCTTGAAATCTTATGTCCTAATACAATCCCTTCTCGGACTATAAAGTGACATTTCTCCCAATTAAGAACAAGATTCGAACTTTCACATCTCTGCAACATCTTTTTCATATTTGCTAAACATTCATTAAAAGAATTTCCGAAAACGGAGAAATCATCCATGAATATCTCCATGCTATCCTCCACCATGTCATCAAAAATCGCCATCATGCACCTCTGAAATGTTGCAGGTGCGTTGCACAGACTAAAAGGCATCCTCCGATAAGCAAAAGTTCCGAATGGGCATGTGAATGTGGTCTTGTCTTGATCATTTGCATCTATCGGAATTTGGAAGTACCCTGAAAAACCGTCTAAAAAACAATAGTATTCTTTTCCGGCTAGACGTTCGAGCATTTGATCGATGAACGGCAAAGGAAAGTGATCCTTGCGTGTAGCATCATTCAACTTCCTATTGTCTATACAGACTCTCCATCCTGTGACAGTTCTTGTGGGGATTAACTCATTCTTGTCATTAGCAACCACTGTCATACCTCCCTTCTTGAGCAGAACATGAATAGGGCTAACCCATGGATTATCAGAAATTGGGTATATCAACCCAGAGTCAAGCAACTTAATGATCTCCTTCCTTACCACATCAGTCACTTTAGGATTTAAACGCCTCAACGGTTGCACCACTGGATTGAAATCAGATTCCATGAGGATCTTGTGCGTGCAGTAAGAGGGGCTTATTCCCTTGATATCACTAATCGTCCAAGCGATAGCATGCTTGTGCTCCTTAAGAACCTTCAATAAACTTTCTTTCTCATTAGCTGACAGCTTAGATGAAATAATAACCGGCAGGTCCGACTCTCCTTGCAAGTATGCATATTCCAAATGGGTTGGTAAATCCTTCAACTCTAACTTCGGTGGTTCTTCAAATGAAGATTTTACTGCCAACACCTCTTCTCTTGAACAAGGAATCCCATGCATAGTGATGCGAGTCTCTTTCTTAATTAAAATACCATCAGTCAAGACTGACTCTTCGCTCTCCATCATCTTATTTTCATCACTCTCTAACTCCTCATCACTCGCGATTTCTAGTTCCTCAAGCAACTTATCGAATTCTTCGATATCACGGATTGCTTCTAGACTTCCCGTCCATCCTTCAAGAATCATGGGATCAAGATCTTCATCTTCCATGAGACTTTGTAGGAATTCCTCATCATCAGACATTTCTCTAGCACTCACAAAGTAACAAGTATCATCAACTGCAGCAGGATATTGCATTGACTTGTTAACATCAAACACTACTTCATCATCTCCTACTCTTAGTGTGATCCTTCGATCAGAAACATCAATCAACGCCCTTACTGTAGCTAGAAAAGGTCTTCCCAAGATGATAGGTACCCTTGAATCTTCAACCATGTCGAGAATAACAAAATCACAAGGGAAAACAAACTTATCTACCTTAACCAACACATTCTCTATCATTCCTTTAGGATATTGAACTGACATATCCGCTAACTCAATGCATATTCTAATTGGCTTTGGTTCCCCTAACTTGAGTCTAGCATACATAGTATAAGGCATTATTGATATGCTTGCTCCTAAGTCAGCCAGTGCATTAGTTATATCCAAACTACCAATAAGACAAGGAAGAGTAATACTCCTAGGGTCTTTCATCTTCGGCGGAAGTTTGTTTTGCATCACCGCTGAGCACCTCTCGTTCATCGTTACTGTGGTTTCCTTCATTAGCTTGCTCTTGTTAGTCAATAATTCCTTCAAGTATTTTGCATATTTTGGCATTTGAGCAATTGCTTCCACAAACGGAATGTTTATATGGCGTTGTTTAAGATTCTCTAGAAACTGGTGGTATTGAGCTTCATCCTTTCCTCTCCTTAAGGCTGCTGGGTAAGGAGGAGGTGGAACATGATCCTTTATGTATTGCTTGTCTCTAGCAATTTGATCAGCTACGGCATCCTCCTTTGGACCTTTAACTACTTCTACCTCCTTCTCTTTTTCAGGCAGGGGTTGAGATACAGGCTTCTTCTTGATAATGGGATCTTCAAAACCCTTTCCACTTCTGGTAGTTACAGCTTTCGCCTGATCACGTGGATTGGTCTCAGTGAATCCAGGAAGAGTCCCAGGAAATCTCTCTTGCAAAACCTTGGCTATGCTGGAAACGGATCCTTCGATTTGCTTGATTGCAGCACCTTGGTTTCTCAATGCCGCGTCGGTGGCATCCATCCTTTGTCCAAAACTGGCAATGAGTTTCTCATTGGTGGTGAGAAACTTTCTCATCATCTCTTCTAAGTTTGTTTGTTTATCGGGTGATGGTGCAGTTTGTTGCTCCTTGGTGTAAAACCCTGGTTGAGTTTGGCGAAACTGACGACCTCTATCTTGGTATGGTCTTCTGAAGAATGTTCCACCGCCCTGACTGTATGGTGCTTGAGCTTCCCCAAACTTAACTTCCTCGGTCGCTTCTCCCCTTCTCATCTCGGGGCAATCCTTCACTAAATGGGTTCCTCCACAGTTGTCACATCCCACTTGGATAGCATGGACAGTCTTAGTGACCTTCTTTATGTCTCTACCCATGCTGTCTAGCTTAGCAGTGATGGTTTCATGCCCATCGTCATTACTCACTGACCTTTTCCTTTTAGAAGTACCATCATCCCAAAGCTGAGAGTGCTTCGCTTGGTCACGAATGGCCTCCAATGCTTCCCTAGGAATCTTCTTAGGAATAGGCCCTTGTGCATCTAGTTGCTGTCTCGTGGCACGATCTACTCCCTTATAGAAAATACTCACGATTTGCTGGTCGTTAAGGTCTTGTTGCGTGCACTTATGCATCAGGTCCTTATATCTCTCCCAAGCTTGGTGTAACGACTCATCAATTTCTTGCTTGAAATTCCTAATCTCGTCAATCATCTTCGAAGTTTTGGAGGGAGGACAATACATCTTAAGAAACTTCGTTCGAAGATCTTCCCATGTGGTGATGGACCCAGCTGGCTCGTTTTGAATCCATCTTTTAGCGGCTCCCTTGAGTGTGATAGGGAATACTCGGAGCATGACTTGATCGCGTGTAATGTTAGGAACGTTGAACATATCGGCTATCTCCACGATCTTCTTCACATGTTCGTTAGCATCGTACTTCTCTTCTCCACGAAAAGGATTCTCCCTTAGCTCCTTGAGGAACTGTCCCTTGATTTCAAACTCCACATCTTGCGCAATTGCCGGCCTTACTACTCCTGTGCCACGGTCATTACGCATTCGACTCGAATACTCCTCGAGAGTCATATTGGCGATATCGTCTGCCATTATGCTATCCTGTTCTAATTGATCGCTAAAAAGGAATTGTAGATACTCTCCGAAGTCGCTTTCTAGATACGAATGGTAGTTGCTGGTACGCGGGGTGAAAAGGTTATTGGTAAAAATCTCAAAATCGTCGCCAGAAAAAGTGTTGATTAACGGCGAGTTCGGTGGTGTGGAGGCGGCGCGTCTTCTTCGATGAAATATATGTTCGGGCTCTTCAAAGGGGTCGGTTGGGTCTGGAACTGTTGTTCGGGTCATATACTCCTGCAATGTACTTTACAAGTCAGTAGAACAAGCTACCTAAACACCCTAACTTATAGACTAATTTAAAAAAGAAGTTAACTAATTAAAGTACCAAAAAAAAGGATGAACTAACTAAAAGTCACAAACAAATAAACAAAAGACAACTTCCAGTTTATTTAATTGAATCAAACCTCTCCCCGGCAGCGGCGCCAAAAACTTGATGTCGTGTAAACGGGGCTTTAGTTTTCAAATGGAAAATATCTTACTTGCTAATACACAACTCAGGCAAGAATACCTGATCGTATAATAGTATGGTACGATAAGTCCGGATCGAACACAGGGAACGGATGTCAAATCAAATAAAATGGAAATTGTTACAAAATAATTAAAACAGATAAAAAGAGGGAAATGTTTTAGTTTCGTTCGAACAATTGACTGACAATTATGAAAAGTGATTTTTATAAGTAAACTTAAATTAAAAACAAATAAATGATAAAACAATTAATTAAATAAAATATTTAATTCAAATGATAGAAGGAACGTATTTACTTAGACTACTTTCCTTAGAATCTGATTATCACTTTCTTGATTTGCTTCAAACATGGATTTTATTGCGATGTAACTAATAAGATAACCCCTTTTTCGAAGTAAGGTGACCTAATACAATTAAGAAAGACACTATTTGTTTTCAACACGTTAACATTCAAGTAACGTCGCCCACCGAATTGTATTCTAGATTAAATCTACGCCGTTTATGTGATTTACTTTTGTGACTTGAATCAACAAAGTCTATAACTAATAATAGTTATCTTGTTCATTAATGATTAACATTGATTATTAACCCTAACCTGTCAAACTCAATATATTTAACAATAATCGTTAACCAAAATCAACAATTATCAATAATCTCTTAACCAATTGGAACTCAATCTCAAACAATCAAGAAACCACGTTAGGTAATCAACAATAATCAATCAATAATCAAGGATTATCAAATATACACATAAACATTCATAAAAACCAATGTATTTCGCAAATCAACAATCAAACCAACATCTAAGTATCATCATCCAAGTAAATACATGAAAGTTTTAGCCAATCATATTGTTACAGAAACTCAGATTCATAAACGAAACCGAAATCATAATCAAAAGAAAAGGTTTAAAGTATTCGAACCGAGAAACCGAAAACACGAATGAACAAACGAAAGAACTTCAATTCTTCTTGCTTTCTACCTTCAAAATGCTCTGGAAATAAGGCTAGAATGGCTGGAAATCGGCTGGAGAGAAATGATAAGTGATAACCCTAAAAATGAAAGCAAATGAGCTATTTAGGGTTTCTGTCGAATCAATCCATATGCCGTATGGATTTCCATACGCCGTATGGATTGAATAAGCCCATGGATCAGAACCGCGTAATCTGGCAGCCCGGCTCACACCATCCATACGCCGTATGGATTTCCATACACCGTATGGATGAAATTTTCCAGATTTTTACAAATTCGACTTTCTTCTTCAAACTTCAACTTTTTAACTCGTTTTCTGATTCTTTTCCGATTCAAGCTCAAATTAATTCCTATAAGCAAATATGAACAACATAAGTATCAATTCCAAATAAAATGCATAAGAATTCATCTAAACAAGGGAGTAATTAGTACTATAATGTAGTACATTTTGGTGTTCATCAAACATCCCCCACTTGAATCCTACTTGTCCTCAAGTAGACTATTGATTCAAAAACTTCAAAACTTAAAATATGAACGGCAAACAAGATTGCAAAAGGACTTACATACTACACAGCACTCGACAAACCAAATTCCTATCTTAAAATCGATTCTTCCTTAAAGCTTAGCAATCAATAAACTATCTAAGGGAAACAACTTCTAATACGTTATTATTAGACATAAAAGATAATTCACTCAGATTACCGATATTGTTGTCCACTTAAACAATCTAAAATTCAGAAATTGAGCTCAATTATTATTGTTCTAGCAGGTCTTACCCCTTGATTCCCAATAGCAAAATACCCTTATACAAATAACGTGTCACAATTCTCCAAATAATGAACATCCAAATAAATCAATCATTTTTCAAACTAAGACATTGGTGACAGGTCTGTACCTCAGTACAACAAAGCGACATAACTTGGCTTTGGTTTTTCAATTCATGAGTCCTTTGTACTCTTTTCTTTCTTATTATTTTTTTTTATCAAATATACTGACGGAAACCAGGTCTGTACTTTCGTACAACAGAGGAGTCAACACCCAGTATATTCCCAAATGAAGATAATTAGGATCCCAAAATTATGGATTACAACACGTTATCATATAAGAATTAAGACTAAAATCATACCTTGCTAAAGGATCCTCTAGATATAATTCCTACTTTAAGTATTAAATTTCTTAATAGCTCAATAACCTTCAAATAGATTGCCTATCGATACATCACATAATGAACTATCTAATATTTAAAAATTAGATTCATTTCATCCATTGAATTCCCAAAATATGTTACAAGATTCGCTAAACTTTACATAGAATACAATTTTAAACGAAAAATTTGGGCTGAAAAATGACTAACACATAGAATGCCTTTTTGCTTTAAATTTGCCAATATTACCGTTCATAACTTAAGGACAATAGACTTCTTTTCCCCTATCCCCCACTTAAAAGTATGCAATGTCCTCATTGCAAAATTAAACAATAACATAGGGAATAGAAAAGAAGTGAATAGAAACTCCCCTGAGCTATCTTCAAACTTCCAGCTAAACTGAAGCCTTCCAACCACCATCAACCTCTTCCAAGAGCTTTATTAACACATTAAAAAAAAAATAATTAATAAAAACAACGGGTTGTCTCCCGAAAGCGCTTTTGTTTATCATGTCGGTAAGCTCGACATTGTGCTTCATCACTTAGTTGAGATTCATCTCCAAATCACGCTTGGAGTCCCTTGCATCACCATAATACTTCTTCAACCGACTTCCATTAACTTTGAAAGTTTTTCTAGAATGACCTTGCAAATCCACAGCACCAAAAGGATAAACTTTCTCTACCACGAAAGGACCTGTCCAGCGTGTCTTCAAGTTACCTGGAAATAAATGTAACCGAGAACTGTATAAGAGCACCTTGTCACCTTCCTTAAATGAATTATTTGACTTAAGCCGAGAATCATGCCATTTCTTAGTGCGCTCCTTATACAGTCGAGCATTATCATAAGCATTTATCCTTAACTCCTCAAGTTCCTGTAGCTGAGCCAATCTTTCTTTTCCCGCAGCATGATCATCTAGATTGCAGTGCTTCAATGCCCAATACGCTTTGTGTTCCAACTCAAATGGCAAATGGCATGCTTTCCCATAGATGAGTCGGTAAGGCGTAGTTTTTATAGACGTTTTAAACGCAGTCCTTGCAGCCCATAAAGCATCATCCAGCTTATTTGACCTATCCTTCGGATTTCCATCAACTGATCGTTCTAAAATCCGCTTCAAACCGCGATTGGTCACTTCAACTTGTCCACTAGTCTGTGGATGATAATCAGTAGAAAACTTATGATTGACTCCATACTTCTTCAAAACCTTCTCCAATTGTGCATTTCCGAAATGCGTTCCTCGATCACTAATCAACGCCTTAGGTGTTCCAAATCTCGAAAACAACTGTTTAAGAAACTTTATCACCACTCTCGCGTCATTAGTAGGTAATGCCTTTGCTTCAGCCCACTTCGAAACATAATCCACAGCCACTATGATGTACTTATTTCCGTTGCTTGGTGGAAATGGTCCCATGAAATCTATCCCCCAAACATCGAAAATTTCACTAACCATGATAGGATTTTGTAGCATCTCATCTCTTTTAGAGATTCTTCCCGTTCGCTGGCAAGCATCGCATTCCTTTACAAACTCGTACGCATCCTTGTAAATGGTCGGCCAATAAAATCCTACTTCAAACACCTTTCTAGCCGTGTACGAAGGTCCATGGTGTCCTCCAGTAGGACCATTGTGACAATGAGTTAAAATTTCAGTGCATTCTTCTCCACTAACGCACCTTCTCACAATACCGTCAGCACATTCCCTAAACAAAAACGGATCTTCCCAAAAGTAATGTCGCAAAGCTGAGAAAAATCTCTTTCTTTCGTTATACTTCATCTCAGTGGGAAGAGTCCTTGTAACTAAAAAGTTGGCATAATCAGCAAACCATGGAAGTTCACTCATGAATGCCTTCATCAAACTTTCATCGGGGAATTTATCCTGAATTTCCGATTCATCTAACTTATCCAGCTCTAGATTTTCTAATCATGGCAAATGGTCGGCAGCCAGATTTTCAGCTCCCTTCTTGTCTCGAATCTCGATATCAAACTCTTGCAGTAACAAAATCCATCGCAACAACCTTGGCTTCGCATCCTGCTTACTAAACAAATATCTCAACGCTGAATGATCGGTAAAAACTACCGTCTTTGACAAAATTAAGTAAGAACGAAAGTTATCAAACGCGAAAACAATAGCGAGCAATTCCTTCTCAGTCGTAGTGTAATTCTCTTGTGCATTTGTCAAAGTCTTGCTCGCGTAATAAATAGGTTGAAACTTCTTGTCAACCCTCTGACCTAAAACTGCTCCTACAACATAATCACTAGCATCGCACATTAGTTCAAAGGGAAGATCCCAATTTGGACTAATCATGATGGGTGCAGACACTAACTTCTCTCTCAAAAGATTGAATGCATCAAGACATTCCTAGGAAAACTCAATCTTTGCCTCCTTCTCCAATAGTTTGTTCATTGGACGAGCTATCTTGGAAAAATCCTTGATAAAATGGCGATAAAATCCAGCATGCCCCAAGAAACTCCTTACACCCTTGACATTCGTCGGAGGAGGCAACTTCTCTATTGCCTCGACTTTAGCCTTGTCCACTTCGATTCCTACGCTTGAAATCTTATGTCCTAATACAATCCCTTCTCGGACTATAAAGTGACATTTCTCCCAATTAAGAACAAGATTCGAACTTTCACATCTCTGCAACATCTTTTTCATATTTGCTAAACATTCATTAAAAGAATTTCCGAAAACGGAGAAATCATCCATGAATATCTCCATGCTATCCTCCACCATGTCATCAAAAATCGCCATCATGCACCTCTGAAATGTTGCAGGTGCGTTGCACAGACTAAAAGGCATCCTCCGATAAGCAAAAGTTCCGAATGGGCATGTGAATGTGGTCTTGTCTTGATCATTTGCATCTATCGGAATTTGGAAGTACCCTGAAAAACCGTCTAAAAAACAATAGTATTCTTTTCCGGCTAGACGTTCGAGCATTTGATCGATGAACGGCAAAGGAAAGTGATCCTTGCGTGTAGCATCATTCAACTTCCTATAGTCTATACAGACTCTCCATCCTGTGACAGTTCTTGTGGGGATTAACTCATTCTTGTCATTAGCAACCACTGTCATACCTCCCTTCTTGAGCAGAACATGAATAGGGCTAACCCATGGATTATCAGAAATTGGGTATATCAACCCAGAGTCAAGCAACTTAATGATCTCCTTCCTTACCACATCAGTCACTTTAGGATTTAAACGCCTCAACGGTTGCACCACTGGATTGAAATCAGATTCCATGAGGATCTTGTGCGTGCAGTAAGAGGGGCTTATTCCCTTGATATCACTAATCGTCCAAGCGATAGCATGCTTGTGCTCCTTAAGAACCTTCAATAAACTTTCTTTCTCATTAGCTGACAGCTTAGATGAAATAATAACCGGCAGGTCCGACTCTCCTTGCAAGTATGCATATTCCAAATGGGTTGGTAAATCCTTCAACTCTAACTTCGGTGGTTCTTCAAATGAAGATTTTACTGCCAACACCTCTTCTCTTGAACAAGGAATCCCATGCATAGTGATGCGAGTCTCTTTCTTAATTAAAATACCATCAGTCAAGACTGACTCTTCGCTCTCCATCATCTTATTTTCATCACTCTCTAACTCCTCATCACTCGCGATTTCTAGTTCCTCAAGCAACTTATCGAATTCTTCGATATCACGGATTGCTTCTAGACTTCCCGTCCATCCTTCAAGAATCATGGGATCAAGATCTTCATCTTCCATGAGACTTTGTAGGAATTCCTCATCATCAGACATTTCTCTAGCACTCACAAAGTAACAAGTATCATCAACTGCAGCAGGATATTGCATTGACTTGTTAACATCAAACACTACTTCATCATCTCCTACTCTTAGTGTGATCCTTCGATCAGAAACATCAATCAACGCCCTTGCTGTAGCTAGAAAAGGTCTTCCCAAGATGATAGGTACCCTTGAATCTTCAACCATGTCGAGAATAACAAAATCACAAGGGAAAACAAACTTATCTACCTTGACCAACACATTCTCTATCATTCCTTTAGGATATTGAACTGACATATCCGCTAACTCAATGCATATTCTAATTGGCTTTGGTTCCCCTAACTTGAGTCTAGCATACATAGTATAAGGCATTATTGATATGCTTGCTCCTAAGTCAGCCAGTGCATTAGTTATATCCAAACTACCAATAAGACAAGGAAGAGTAATACTCCTAGGGTCTTTCATCTTCGGCGGAAGTTTGTTTTACATCACCGCTGAGCACCTCTCGTTCATCGTTACTGTGGTTTCCTTCATTAGCTTGCTCTTGTTAGTCAATAATTCCTTCAAGTATTTTGCATATTTTGGCATTTGAGCAATTGCTTCCACAAACGGAATGTTTATATGGCGTTGTTTAAGATTCTCTAGAAACTGGTGGTATTGAGCTTCATCCTTTCCTCTCCTTAAGGCTGCTGGGTAAGGAGGAGGTGGAACATGATCCTTTATGTATTGCTTGTCTCTAGCAATTTGATCAGCTACGGCATCCTCCTTTGGACCTTTAACTACTTCTACCTCCTTCTCTTTTTCAGGCAGGGGTTGAGATACAGGCTTCTTCTTGATAATGGGATCTTCAAAACCCTTTCCACTTCTGGTAGTTACAGCTTTCGCCTGATCACGTGGATTGGTCTCAGTGAATCCAGGAAGAGTCCCAGGAAATCTCTCTTGCAAAACCTTGGCTATGCTGGAAACGGATCCTTCGATTTGCTTGATTGCAGCACCTTGGTTTCTCAATGCCGCGTCGGTGGCATCCATCCTTTGTCCAAAACTGGCAATGAGTTTCTCATTGGTGGTGAGAAACTTTCTCATCATCTCTTCTAAGTTTGTTTGTTTATCGGGTGATGGTGCAGTTTGTTGCTCCTTGGTGTAAAACCCTGGTTGAGTTTGGCGAAACTGACGACCTCTATCTTGGTATGGTCTTCTGAAGAATGTTCCACCGCCCTGACTGTATGGTGCTTGAGCTTCCCCAAACTTAACTTCCTCGGTCGCTTCTCCCCTTCTCATCTCGGGGCAATCCTTCACTAAATGGGTTCCTCCACAGTTGTCACATCCCACTTGGATAGCATGGACAGTCTTAGTGACCTTCTTTATGTCTCTACCCATGCTGTCTAGCTTAGCAGTGATGGTTTCATGCCCATCGTCATTACTCACTGACCTTTTCCTTTTAGAAGTACCATCATCCCAAAGCTGAGAGTGCTTCGCTTGGTCACGAATGGCCTCCAATGCTTCCCTAGGAATCTTCTTAGGAATAGGCCCTTGTGCATCTAGTTGCTGTCTCGTGGCACGATCTACTCCCT
Organism: Helichrysum umbraculigerum; assembly: GCA_949592205.1. Lineage (NCBI taxonomy): Eukaryota > Viridiplantae > Streptophyta > Magnoliopsida > Asterales > Asteraceae > Helichrysum > Helichrysum umbraculigerum. Next base: position 379,167,887 of record CATIUR010000001.1, on the reverse strand, counting down.
TATAGAAAATACTCACGATTTGCTGGTCGTTAAGGTCTTGTTGCGTGCACTTATGCATCAGGTCCTTATATCTCTCCCAAGCTTGGTGTAACGACTCATCAATTTCTTGCTTGAAATTCCTAATCTCGTCAATCATCTTCGAAGTTTTGGAGGGAGGACAATACATCTTAAGAAACTTCGTTCGAAGATCTTCCCATGTGGTGATGGACCCAGCTGGCTCGTTTTGAATCCATCTTTTAGCGGCTCCCTTGAGTGTGATAGGGAATACTCGGAGCATGACTTGATCGCGTGTAATGTTAGGAACGTTGAACATATCGGCTATCTCCACGATCTTCTTCACATGTTCGTTAGCATCGTACTTCTCTTCTCCACGAAAAGGATTCTCCCTTAGCTCCTTGAGGAACTGTCCCTTGATTTCAAACTCCACATCTTGCGCAATTGCCGGCCTTACTACTCCTGTGCCACGGTCATTACGCATTCGACTCGAATACTCCTCGAGAGTCATATTGGCGATATCGTCTGCCATTATGCTATCCTGTTCTAATTGATCGCTAAAAAGGAATTGTAGATACTCTCCGAAGTCGCTTTCTAGATACGAATGGTAGTTGCTGGTACGCGGGGTGAAAAGGTTATTGGTAAAAATCTCAAAATCGTCGCCAGAAAAAGTGTTGATTAACGGCGAGTTCGGTGGTGTGGAGGCGGCGCGTCTTCTTCGATGAAATATATGTTCGGGCTCTTCAAAGGGGTCGGTTGGGTCTGGAACTGTTGTTCGGGTCATATACTCCTGCAATGTACTTTACAAGTCAGTAGAACAAGCTACCTAAACACCCTAACTTATAGACTAATTTAAAAAAGAAGTTAACTAATTAAAGTACCAAAAAAAAGGATGAACTAACTAAAAGTCACAAACAAATAAACAAAAGACAACTTCCAGTTTATTTAATTGAATCAAACCTCTCCCCGGCAGCGGCGCCAAAAACTTGATGTCGTGTAAACGGGGCTTTAGTTTTCAAATGGAAAATATCTTACTTGCTAATACACAACTCAGGCAAGAATACCTGATCGTATAATAGTATGGTACGATAAGTCCGGATCGAACACAGGGAACGGATGTCAAATCAAATAAAATGGAAATTGTTACAAAATAATTAAAACAGATAAAAAGAGGGAAATGTTTTAGTTTCGTTCGAACAATTGACTGACAATTATGAAAAGTGATTTTTATAAGTAAACTTAAATTAAAAACAAATAAATGATAAAACAATTAATTAAATAAAATATTTAATTCAAATGATAGAAGGAACGTATTTACTTAGACTACTTTCCTTAGAATCTGATTATCACTTTCTTGATTTGCTTCAAACATGGATTTTATTGCGATGTAACTAATAAGATAACCCCTTTTTCGAAGTAAGGTGACCTAATACAATTAAGAAAGACACTATTTGTTTTCAACACGTTAACATTCAAGTAACGTCGCCCACCGAATTGTATTCTAGATTAAATCTACGCCGTTTATGTGATTTACTTTTGTGACTTGAATCAACAAAGTCTATAACTAATAATAGTTATCTTGTTCATTAATGATTAACATTGATTATTAACCCTAACCTGTCAAACTCAATATATTTAACAATAATCGTTAACCAAAATCAACAATTATCAATAATCTCTTAACCAATTGGAACTCAATCTCAAACAATCAAGAAACCACGTTAGGTAATCAACAATAATCAATCAATAATCAAGGATTATCAAATATACACATAAACATTCATAAAAACCAATGTATTTCGCAAATCAACAATCAAACCAACATCTAAGTATCATCATCCAAGTAAATACATGAAAGTTTTAGCCAATCATATTGTTACAGAAACTCAGATTCATAAACGAAATCGAAATCATAATCAAAAGAAAAGGTTTAAAGTATCCGAACCGAGAAACCGAAAACACGAATGACAAACGACAGAACTTCAATTCTTCTTGCTTTCTACCTTCAAAATGCTCTGGAAATAAGGCTAGAATGGCTGGAGAGAAATGATAAGTGATAACCCTAAAAATGAAAGCAAATGAGCTATTTAGGGAGATTTGACGTAAAAAGTCATGTTTTTAGAAGCTTTATTCCTCACATTTTGGACCTTTCTTTAGTAAAAACATTTCAAAACATTTATTATTTATTAAAATTCACTAAAGTGGTTCAAAAGTATACGTTGTGGTAAAAATCACTGAAAACACTCTGAAAATGCACAAAACACAGCATTTTAATACAAGCCGATTCCTCCGACCTCATTTTCCTGTCAAGACACACCTCCTAACTTTTACCATCTGTTGTAAAGGTAAAATCGAGACGGAAAAATCTGGAATCAAGTGAAACGGCCAAAGAACAGAGAAGACACTGCACTTTCAGAGCCACTAAAAGTCATTTCGGCTACGCCTGAGTTCTACATACCCAATTTCTATGATATTGGCATCATTAGAAGCGTAACGGAATTACGAAACCACAGGCGAAAGAATCAGGTCAAACGGACGCGTAACGAAGGAGATACAGACATTTTAAGCAACGAACGAAATCAGACGGAGATTGTATACGGCCTCAGGCACCGTATACGGCCCTTGTAAGACCGTATATGGCCTATATACCACCATATACGGCCCTTGCAAGGCCGTATACGGCCCCCTGCACCCCATATCCTGCTTCGTTTGCTTGTATGTGCTGCTTCGTGAGTTGTACGTGCGATTTTAGAGTTTGCCTATAAATAGTGGACTACCCCAACACTTCAAAACACACCATTTCTCTCATTTCATTTCTTCCTTACACTTTCTCTCTCACACACATCACTCTCTCTATTTTCTCTCTCTAGAATTTTCTCTTTCTAGAATTGGGCTAGTTAGAGAGATAGTTAGGTAGGGGTAGCTTTTAGCTTTTGTACGGAGTCACTCCAAGACATTGTATTCGCGAAGATCTGTCTGTAATAAATTCGTATCAGGTTCTATTTATATATCTCCTACTTTCCAGTTTTAAACATGTGTTGCTTTGTTTATGCTTGTTTAGGATTGTATGCTAGATATATAATGTTAGGCTAGACATTTCTTTGTGTTTACTATGATGTAGTTATGTTAGAATAGTCAATATGTTTATGCCATGCTGTTACTCTGCCCGTGTTACTTTAAACTGTGTATGAACTCATAAACTGAATCTCGAATGTTTATCCATCCAACTTATGCTGTGGTTAGAAGCTTCCTGCTAGAACTTGGCCAATTACTAGTGGTACATTCTCTACCTATTCTATACTTGATGATCAATGAACTTGGTATGGCTGTGTTCTCTAGGTTGAAACAAATCATAAGAGACACGGAGCATAGGATTAGAGATAGGTTAGATTCATGTTTATCTGTTATATATCTTTGCGAGAACTTTCAGGATATCTATGATCTGATTATTGGTTATCTGCTATGCCTAGGATTATGGTGCTCTATTATGTGTCACCCTATTGCATGTTCTTGTTTGATTGTTGCCTTAGGAATGATGCATGCTAGAGTTATCCTCCTGGTTCATGTCAGTAACTGTATAATTAGGTTTTCAAACACAGAATATTGGTTTACACAGTAGATTAACATGCATGGAATAGTTGTGATGATTTATATCTGTAATGCTGAACAATTTAACTGATCGTTAGCCCGACTATCCCAGCTTGATCCGCGGGATTATCCCCATTCGTGTTCTTGTTCAATCAACAATTCACGCTACGATACAGACGTCTCTGATGACTGTGACTGGGGACCAGGGTCCGAGGATAGTCGTCGGTTAAATTGGTCTGTACATTTGGGAGAACTTCCGGTGTATTTGACTTCTATAACTGCTATCCACGTGACATGTTATTTATCTGATTGCGGACAACTCTACGTTAGATATTTAATAGGCTCGTAGTTGTAGCTCATTAGGATATAGGAAATCTGCGAGAGTAATGTGGAACCCTAATTAATGTAACGGAAACACCGTAAAACGCCCTATTACTCGGTATAGTGCTGGAAACACCAATTGGTGGAGTACAAACGTACGGAAGCCGCAGAACGGTCGTAGGTACAATACTTTGCATTAATTATGTTTCTATCCTCTCCGGATTAGTCGTTGATATCGCGTAAAAAGTCACGTTTTTACCACCAATATCTCTCTCATTCTAGAGCAATACTCAGCATTTGGACTCGAACAATGCACAAAATCAGTGATAATATGTTAAGAAGATCAAAACGAAGTTGCACGATAAAAATCAAGCAAAACGGCCGAGAAACGAAGATTCCACATACGTTTGAAGATTCAAGGCATAAAAACGAGATTTCAAGACTAAAGTACCCTCCATCAGCATCCATTATTTCCAAGATGTTCGTTTTTAAAATTCGAATCCAACAGAAGAAGAATCAACCAAAACGGGTGAAAAATGAAGATTTCGCGCCCGCTGGAAGATCCAAATGATCCGTACGCAATATCTGGAGCTAGAGACCTCATTTCAGGGCCTATCTTATGTCAAAATCTTCTTTTTTGAATTACGAATCCAACAGAAAAAGAATCAACTCAAACGGACGTATAACGAAGAAAACACGCACGAATCAAGAAACGAAGCAACAAACGACGCAACGGGGCAGGGGTGGGCCCACCGCCGCCGGCCACCAGCCAACCGCCGCCGGCTGGACCTCCACCGCCGCCGGCCACCTGTGTCCCGCCCCGGTTTCCATTTTTGGTAACTTTTGGTACCCGGTGGGCCTACTTTTCGTGTTGTACAGTACCCGGTGAGCCTACTTTTCGCGTTGTACGGTACCTTGTGCACCCTTTTGGCTACCTTTTGCTAACTTGCACCACTTGGTGCTAATGTGAGCCAAAGCTCACCTATAAATAGGTTGCTTAGGTTCATTTGTAAGACACACCAATATATGCACACATTCTAGCATATTTCACACTTTCTCACCATCCATTCTTTTCTTTCTTTATTGTAATACTTCCTTGGGTAATTAGACTAGCTAATTAACTAGTCAAGGAAGATTTGTACGGAGGTGCTCCGGGACGCATTTGTAGCTACGAGTTATTGTATTTCTTTATCAGGTTTTAATCTATCTTCCATATTTAATTATGTTCGTTCTTTCTTTAATAAATTTAAATATGTATGCTAGAATTGCCATGATTAGCTAAATAACTCAATTGTCTGCTATGATAGTCGTTTAGGAGAGATTTAAATATGTGATTATATTGTATGTTATGAGATTGCGGGTGCTTTATATCATGAATAGATGTAGGAATTGAATCTTTATCGTTTATCTACCCAACTCATGTTGTGACTAAAACCTTATCCAAAAATGAACGTAGCTAACTCATAGGATAGGTCACTTAGTTATACTATGTTTGATTGAATCATTGAGCTCGGCTTGGCCGGTGTTCTCTAGACCAAATCAGGATCCAAGAGACACGGAATATGGGAATAGAGGTAGATTGAGATTTAATTCAGACAGACGGTATTTTTGAGACAACTTTCGGAATATCCTCGATTTAATTAATACATTTGCATGCTTAGGTTTAATTATTGTCTTGATTGTCTTATTGCATGTTCTTGTTTGATTGTTGCTTTAGGATTATCGTACTAGTAAAATACACCTAGCCTTAATTATTGTGAAATAACATGACGGCCCCTATTCGACTGTTCTTCGATATAGTACTGGAAATGCTTATGGCAAAGTACAAACGTATGGAAGTCGAGAACGACCGAAGGTAGTTGTGTTATGGATCAATTAACAAACGTATTACTTAAGTTTCTATTTATAATATAAATCACCCCTGTCTTGTTACATACTTGAGTAATGTTGATAATTCATACGAATAAGTGATGACATCTTATCTGACCGTTTAGACCAGTTCTTCCAACTTATTCGGACGAGGGTAAAACCCGTTTACAAGATTGTTTATTCAACAAACTGTGCCATGATTCGGACGTCTACGATGACTGAGATTGGGGAATAGGATTCGAGATTAACTGTCAGATAATATGGACATGCATTTGAGAGAACTTTCGGTGTATGTTTTAATATATTCTGCAACCCACGTGACATTCTATTTGCCTGATTGTGGACACCTCCGCGTTAGCCCGATAGTAGGATTGTAGCAATAACTCACATTAACTTATGACTTATCCTCATTAGAACTCTTCACGCTTTAATATCACCTGAACCACTTCATAGTAGACAATCGCTTTAACTGCTGAACGCCCGAAGTAACCTCCATCTCCATTTCTGATTTAGTTTAGTTTAATCTTAGAATAGAAAACCCAAAACTTAAACCAGCCCTCTTTGCCCTAGCTAAATTCTTAAAAATCTCTAAATTCTCCTAGTTTCAATTCGTCGCGCTTTAAAGAACGATCCTAGGTCATACTTATCCTTTGCTAGCCCTTAGATTAGCAATAGTAGTAACCCTAGGCCCCAGCCTTATAAATTTAAAATCCACTGTTGTAACCAGATAGTTATCGTTGACGACACCGACCTATCGGGGCGCAACAAGTTTTTGGCGCCGCTGCCGGGGAGCGTCGGCGACCGATTTTAGGAAGTTTAGTGACTCTAGTATTTAGCGATCCTTTTTGAAAGATTAACATCAATCAAAAGTTACACTTTTTTCCCTTAGGATTAGATTAGTTTTATTTTAATAACCAACCATGTCAACCCCTTATTTTAATTTAACCAACCTTACACCAAGTGGAACATCAAACCAACTTTTGGCCATTCCTTCACCAATAACCCACTTACATTCCTCAAAACAACTTTTATCTGATTTTATACTAGAACAAAATGTTATAAACAATAGGATAGCCGGATTTCAAGACAACATTGACGCCATGATAAAAATTTCCGACAAATTAATTTCTAACATGGAGTCTATTTTGGAAAACTTGAATTTTATTGAGGAAAGTACGTCGGCGACTACCATTCAACCCAATGATGTGTTAATCGTCACTAGGGGAGGAAAAATAACCAAAGTTGATCCACCACCACCAGATAACACCCCCGAAAACACTTCTTCGCCCACACCTACACCAAGTGAACATGTGTCCATTGACATCCCTGTCACAACACCTGACCCATCACCAACCAAAACTCCGGATAATGTACCTCGCACGAGAATACCTTATCTCGGTAGACTTAAAAAGGAAAAGCAAGAAGCCCAATTCGGTAAATATCTGGAAATGTTTAAAAGCTTGCACTTGAATGTTAGACTATTAGATGCTTTAGTAGAAATGCCCATATGTGCCAAATTCTTTAAAGAACTTCTTTCAAACAAAGAAAAACTTAGGCAAATAGTTAGTTTACCCTTAGATGCTGAATGCTCTTTAATTGTACAACATGGTCTTCCACCTAAGTTAGGAGACACTGGACGTTTCACAATACCTTGTTTTCTCCAAGATATCCAAATTAGTAATGCCTTAGCTGACCTAGGTGCTAGTGTTAATCTTATGCCTTATTCCCTCTATAAGAAAGTAAGTATCGGAAGGGTTTTGGGCTTGAAGAGATATGTAAGAATTGGGTTTAAATCCTAAGGAATGTCAAGGTCATCTAGCTGCACCTATACCGCGTACGGTACACACCAATGTGGTCTTGAAACGTATGTCTGGAGCAAGTTCTAATTCAGAGATGCAAGCATCGGCACACACAAGAAATGAAAGTGAAGCATTAAAGATGAATGCTTTTAGGCTCAAGATGCATCACTACAAAGTAGGGTTGTATGTGCCTAGCCATGCTCCTTTCAGATTATTGTTTCTTGCTTGAGAAATTTCTACCTTATTTTCCCTATATTCCAAAATACCTTACTCATATTTCGAGAATGATTCTTTTCGAAAGTATTTAACTCAAAAACTTAGAGTTTAGTTTAAAAAAATTTTTGAAAAAATTTGTTTGAAAAATTCGTTATTTGGGAAAACATTTTCTGAGTAATGCTATTTTGGACATAAAAATTGCCTAAAATTATCCAAGGTATTCTATACCTTGCTATCCCACACTTAGAGGAACATTGTCCCTAATGTTCTCTTGAGTTGAGTTTTTACTGGAGGTAAAATCCCACACTTAGAGTTTGAACATGTAAGAAAATGTTTCTTAAGTGTTAAATTTGGGTTTGAATCCCACACTTAGTGATAAGCTCAGGATAGGGTATAGAATATAACAAACTAACAAGACAGAATATATGTGATCATGAAATGGATAGAAGGTTAAGAAACTCCCCAGATAACATTTTGAAGCATGTGAAATTTTGCAGGAGAGAGAGAGTCGAAGCGAGCTTTCTTCTGCATTCTTCTTGAAGGACAGCAAGCTTCATACGGGGTTATCCGGTGTCATGTATCCAACGTTATCAGAAATCAACTTCAATTCTTTTAAGTGGGGATCCTTATGGTGTAGAATCCCATACTTTAGGTTTTGAAGAAGTTGGAGTGATTTCGATAAGTGTTTATGGTGTGGGGAGTGATCCCACACTTAGTTCTTTTGAAGTGCTTGGATACAAGGAAGTTTTGAGAAGAACGAGGCCCCTCCATGAGATGTTTGAATGTTCCGCAGTCTGCAAATATTGAAAACTGGTTCAGGTTTCCTTTTGACTTCACGGATTTTCTTCTTGAAAGTGCGTCATCTCGCCTTTTTCCACGTTCATACATCACAACATTTCTATTTATTAAACAGAAAGAAAATAAAACATAATAAGTAATAGCATAATGTAAATATGGATAGAGTGATCAACCAACTAGTGGCTGATACAAATAGGTTCCAAAAGTAAGGTTTAACAGTAGCCAACAAACACAAGATAATAATAACGATAATGTCTGAAACCAAAGTCAAATGATGCAAATGGGGTAGAACTATGAGGCTGGGGATCCCTGGTCAGGTGCATCAATATGCTGAGTAGGAGCTGGTGCTGTGGATGGTCCTACGACTGACTGCTGGCCACTAGATACTCTCTGTCCCTGTTCTTCAGCATTGATCAGTTTGAGCTGAATCAATATGTCTCTGAGGGTAGCTGCTGGCAGTCTCATCGGATCAGTGTAGCCCCACTCTAACAAAATAGCCGAAGTAACCCCTGCTTGCTCTAGTAAGGTCATGTAAGCCTGACGTAGCATGCTCTCTGTCGGTACAGCTGAGGAAGAGATCGGTCCCAAGTTTAATAGCATCCCGGAAGTGTCAAAAGATACAGCATCCGTGCCCAAGTAGACTGTGTCAGCACGGTAAGATCCACTGGCGACTAGCTGGGCAGGATGAGAAATCACAGGTGCAGAAATCACTGGCTGAACTACCGGTATCTCGGTCTCAACTGACTGGACCTGCTCTGGTACTGGTGTGGTCCGAATAGCGGGTGATGGTGTATGGGTGGTATGTGATGGGATGGATGTATGTGGTGGTGCTATGGCTGGTGGTGGTGGACCGCATCGGTACATGTAAGGCTCTGGGTCAGGAATACCAAGTTTCCTGGAAATCAACAGCTGATGGGAACGGCTAACCTGAAGAGCATGCAAAAGATAATACTGTGTCAGCGAGGTCACTGGATCTGTGTAGTGAACAGTAGCCTGAGCTGGTGGCTCGGCTGTCTCAGCTCCTCTATGCGGGACACTAGCATGAGTAGTAGGTGCTCGGGCTCTATCAGATGGGCCATCCTCAGTATCTGCAACAGGTGAGGATCCTCTAACACGCTTCCCAGGGAGACGACATCCTGGAATGATCTGTTTGGTGTTCTTCCATAGGCACTGTCTCTGCTTATCTACCTCAACAAGATGGATCAACTTGCAATAGTCCAAGTTGAATGGCAAAGAACGAGAACAAACAGTAAACTCCTCAGTGTGGGCCTCAGTCAACAATCCCATACTATAAAGCAATCTAGTAATAATCGACCCCATGAACATGTGCCTATCCATGTCTGTCTCAGCCCCAAGTTTCTCAGCGATCAAGAAAGCAACATTCAGATTCTTTCCTCCTATGATTGCTTCCATGTACTTCAACTCTTCGGCACTCACAGCACCACCTTCCTTCTTTCCAAATATAGAACATGCTAGCAACTTGTGAAGGATGTGATGAACCGGCTTGATGAAAGTGGATGACTTAACACAGCTCCTAAAGTTTGATCCTGCTAAATCCATCCAAATATCCTTATGGTTCCTGTTTGGTAGGCTGGAGATGTCTTGAACACTGTTTCTGAACCATGCAGAGTTGACCTGAGACTCTGTATATAAACCAAGATACACTCCCAAGTCGGCAACTGAGATATGATGAATCTGTTCCTGAAACCTGAATGAAATCTTTCTTTTGTCGGATACGCTCATTTTTGGGTTCAGCTGGTAGGTCATCATGAACTCTGTCACTACTTCTCGGTATGCATACTCATCTATATCGAAGAGACGGAGAAAGGCATTGTTCACTTGACCATCGGTCTCATACATCAACAAACTCTTCAACTCATCCCTGATCCCTAGCTTAATCATGTCTTTCCATACCACATACCGATTACTGCCTATCGGTCGCTGCAACCACTGGCGAATGAGTGACCTATTCTTTGAAGATTTGGCCAAGTAGCTGAGTGAAGGTGGGCAATTTTCCATCTGTGATAAAAGACAAGAAAAGATTAGGCCATAATAGCGATATATTAATGGATATGCTGAAGTACTTCCAAATTTTCAGAAAAAAATTAGAAATGTAGGCTTTAGAAATGGGCATATCCAAAAAATTTTAAAATTGCTAAACCTAACCGCAACCAATCACAAATCCAAAAACTTTTATCAAATTATGTCTAAATAAGGGTAAGTGGCACAAAGCTTCAAGTTCCTAGCATAATTAAAGTAAGTCAACAAGTTACCTAACTTAATTATCCCAAGCACTAAAAACTTAAATACTTCATGTTCATGGTTAATCAATTTAAGTGAGCTTACTACTTTGGATAAATCCAAGGTTATATAATTACCTCAAGTAAATCAATCAATCATAAAAGGGCATATTACCAATTAAATATGCAATCCAACTTTCCGCAATTTCCAAAATACATAAAGCCGTTTTTTACATGATTTCAAGCAAAGAATGGAAGTAAACTTATTTGACAAAATGGTAGTTTTTAGAAAATGGCATTTTTGTTGGTTTCATTTCAAAGTCATACACTTTATTAATTAAAGTGATAAACTTAAAAAATGATTAAATGAACCGAAGCTTGTTTTGCTAATCTTGTAAGCTTTTTAAGTTTCGAAAAGTCATAAACATGGTTTAAAAATAAAAGTTTTAAGTAAAAATAATGTTTATGATGATTTTATTAAAAATGAGCTTACTTTAATTACCAAAAACTAGCTTAACCCTTTTCTAATCGCAAATGATCAATCAAAACATGTTAACCTATCATATTTAAGCATAACTCAATCAACAAAAGTCAACATAAGCAATTAATCAACCAAAAAGTCAAACTAGCCATAGTTCATCAAAAAGTCAACACTTTAATTCCCAATCTTGCAATCAAGCCAACAAATCACTAGATTAAGCTTGTAATCATGTTAAGCATCAAGAAAAGCATGAAATAACACTAAAGATTGCAACTTTTAACAATGAAATCTATGAAAATGAGTTACAAGCCCTAATTTTTAAAGTTTCATGAAAATCACAAAAGTAGGTCAAGAATTTCCTTAAACTTGATGTAATGATGTTGTGGATGAAAGAAAGATCATAAAATGATGAATTTTGAGCTTGGAATCATGCAAAATGGTTGAGTAATGAAGGTTTGGTGGTGGTGTGATGGTGGCCGATGGTTTGGGGTAGGGGAGAGGAAGAAGATGAACTTTTTTTATGTTTTGTCTTATGTGTGTGGCTAAAATCCCTTTTTATACCCTTTTAAACGTACGCGATTTAGAATTTGCGAAAGACAAACAATTTTAAAAAGTATGTTCGTAATTTTCTGAATCTTTACGCGTAGTCTGAAAAGATATTGCGAATCGTATGTGAAATCGTATACGTTTTTATTTAAAACAAGACAATCTTTTTGTGTTCTTTAAAATCCAAGACAAATTCAAAATTAATTTTTCAAAATTTAAAAATAAACTTTTTCGAACTTTCTGAAAATGTCTGAAATTCGTTACTGTGTTGTGCGAATTTGAATTTTAAAAGAACGTTTTCGTGTATTTTTAAATGTAAGCTTTTAAATTTAAAAATAAACTACTAATATTACTTATCCTAAATACTTAAAATAAAACTAAATTAACTAAAGTTTGGGTTGCCTCCCAAAAAGCGCTTGGTTAAAGTCGGTAGCTCGACTTTTGGACAAATTTATTGAATATTGCCCAAGAGCAATCGTTTAAGTAAATTTGGTGCTCTTGGTTGAGGGAAAGTGTAGCGAGGAATAAAGTCACAAGTGAGAATCTTAATGACAGAATCAACTAGGTCTGCGGGATGTAATAAGAATTGTTCGTGCTCAGTGAGAAACATACGTTCCTTTTTGCCTAAATCCAGAAGATTGTCAATAAACTTGTTAAATTCCTTTCTAACTTTCTTAGGGTTTGAAATTCCATTTCGTGATCCGTTATCTATATGGTTTAAGTCATGAAGAAGCATTCCTAGGGTTTTTTGAAATTTCCGTTCTTCTCTCGAATCGGGATCTCCGGTGGTAGTGTGAACTGACTCCGTGATTTCTTCGATTAAAGATTTTTGTGAAACAGTGAAAGGAAATTTTGACTGAGCAAATAACAAAGTGAGTGAGACGTTAATATCCTTCCTTCCAGCAAAGAAAGCAGCTTCCATGTTATCGTCAGTGGCTCCAGGGAATATCTCTAACAACTTATTGATCATGTAAGTAGCGGGGTTAACGAAAAATGGAATTTTATCAGAAATGACGAGAGATATAGCGGGATCTTTGCTGATCCAGAACTCAAGCTCATAAATCATAGCCGCAACATAACGATTAATTAGGGTTTGGGAAACCGGTTGATAATCGGTGCAGGCGAATAGGTCCATTAGTAGGTCTATTTCTGATTTTAGCTTCAGTTCTTGCTCTCGATAATGTGTGAAGATACCTTCCTCCTTTTGATTTAGAAGATGGTGGAGAATACCAACCTGTTTCTTTATCCTACGAGCGACTTCTCTTTGTTCAACTGAAAAAGGAAAGTCAGACGTTTTGAGTTGTCTGGAAAATGCCCGACAAACATCCAATCTCCTATCAGGATCAAAAGAGTTACCTACGTAGCGGATATTTTTTTCAGGTTTGATTGGTAAAATCCTATCAACAACACGATAGATGGTGTACTCAGGTTCGGGTACGAGGTTCAAAAAGATAGGTGATTTTGGAGGGTATTCGTAAACTTCTTCATCCCAGGGTGGAAGACGTTCTTCAATGGGTGGAAAACGAAAGGGTTGAAGATGTTCAGAGTTACTCTCGACAAAACCAGATGAAGTAGGGAATTGAAAGAAGTTTTCTAAGGAATATGAAATCTCAGGAGCAGGTATAACCTGATAGCTTAGAATGCTAGATGCAGAAGTTGAGATCTTCTGATGAGAATCATGGGTTCCTAAGTCAAGGTCTAAGAATTGCCCTATGGTTCTAGATTCATCGTCTGAATTAGCGGAGATAACTTCGGAAGAGGATAAAGATGAAGAGTAGACGTCAGATTCCAACTCTTGTTCTAAGCAGGCGAAGAACTCAGCGTCATCCATGGCCATCATTTCTTCGGACGTCTTGAGGGCGAGTGGAGAAATGGGGCTAGACGGAAATGAATCATAGAAAGATGTTTTTGTATTTTTCATTTTTTTACTAAACTATCTAAATTATTCTAAGGAAAGCAAATAACTACCAACTAAGTTTGGGAAAACCTAATTGGAAAGGGTCTCCTAAAAGCTAGAATATCTAAGGCGGCTTCAAATCGTAACGCTCTTCGGTCCCCGGCAGCGGCGCCAAAAACTTGTCGTCACCCCTATCGGTCGGTCGGATTTGACTCCGGTCGTTGTTCCAACAGCAACAGAAGCGGCGGACAGTGAGTTTTAAATTTATATGAGCTGGGGCTCAAACTATAAGTACTACCTACCTTGGGAGCAAGCAGTAAGTATAACTCGAGGTCGTTCTTAAATCGGAGCGAATTGAAATAAAGCGGGTCACCAAAGATTTTGGTCGCAATTAGGATGGGGGTAGGTAGATAGATTTTTGAATTGGTTTGTTTTGTTTTATAATTATCCTAAATGCAGAAAAGTAAATAACGAGAAATGAAATTAGGGTTTAAGCAGACAGGTAGAGATGTGATTGCTGAAACTTGGATACTAGGATTTCGGGATGATGTTCATTATAAAATTGATTGGAGATTTACCAGATAAAGAGTAGACATACTTTCGGTGTAAACACTAGGACCCTACGTTCAGGTGAAACCCTAGAAACATATGTCACTGGAATCCTAGGTTATCATGATTCTGATCAGATCAGGCTGTTTTCAAACCCTCATGAGCCTTTGCTTAACTAAGACAAAGTCACCCTAAATGTTCTAGGGATCAGGCATAAGGCAGCAGACCGCAATTGTATTTACTGACCTTTCTTAACACCTAATCGTCTATTTACTTTTATTATAGCAAATACTGATTGTATCCTGTGTATGTTAAACTATTGGTGTGATTAGGGTTTTGCATGTCTAGGTATATGATTGACACTACCCTGTATTGTTCCTATTTAAGTACATACTTAACCATCGTAAATATAGACCCTCCTTTACAGTCAGGCGTTCATCCCTAGGAATAATCACGGTGTACAGGGCGATTAGGCATTTCCACAGTGTTCCAAACCCTAGATGTACTGACGGTGTACTGGGCATTTAAGCATTTCCACAGTGTTCCAGATCTTAGGTGTACTAACGGTGTACAGTGCAACAAGCATTTCCACAGCTTTAATTCCTAGACCACAGTTCTAGAAGGGTCACTTCTAGGTAATTCACGATGAAACAATCCATGGCATTTCTTTAGCTTCCACGTATTTGTACTCCACACGAGGTGTTTCCAACGCTATACGAAGTACCGTGCCTTTTAAAGGAAAGTTCATAGTTTCATACTGTAACTGGAGATAACTGTATATTCATAGTATTAAGGTTGATCAGATCCTATCCTAGGGCAACAGTCACGTGAAAGTCTGGAAAGGGTGATGAGAGACTAGATCCATATTCAGGATAAGCTTAACCAGATACACAGCATAACAATTTCCAATCGTATAAATGAAACATTAATTTAACATCATCCCTACTCCTAATATCTACATTTCAACAATCACAATATTAAACTACTCTATAAACATGGCAATATGCAGAATACAAACTGAAATAACATAAAGCACAAGCATTATAACAGTAAGTAAAGTTTAGATATCACCGGGAATACAGCAGCGTAATACTGAGGATTACAAATAGTCTGAACTTGAAAAACTCGTTACAACAAGATTACCAAGCTAAAACTTCCTCTAGACTCGAACCGTAAGCTCAACCCTAACCTTTCTCCTCTAACTCCTAAGAGTAGTGCTAGAGAGAGAAAGTTAGAGAGAGAAAGTGAAGGAAAAGAGAGAAATAAGAAAAGTGAGAGAATGAGAAATGTGTGAAAGTGTTGAGGTGTGTCAAATGAGGAGGAGTGATCCCCTATTTATTGGCAAAGCTCAAAAATCAGCCGTACAACTCGCGAAACAGCATGTACAAGCAAACGATGCACGATACAGGGTACAGGGGGCCGTATACGGCCTTGGTAGGGCCGTATACGGTGTTAGGTAGGCCGTATACGGTCTCTGTGGGGCCGTATACGGTTCCCAGGGCCGTATACGGTGTTCGTCTGATTTCGTTCGTTGCTTAAAACGCGCGTATCTCCTTCGTTATGCGTCCGTTTGACCTGATTCTTTCGCCTGTGGTTTCGTAATTCCGTTACGCTTCTAATGATGCCAACTTCACTGAAATTGGATGTGTATAGCTCAAGCATAGCCGAAATGACTTTATAGGGTCCGATACTGCTCAGTCTTCTCCGTTCTTTATCCGATTTGCATGATTCTTGATTTTTCCGTCTCGATTTTACCTGTTTTATCATATGATGAAGTTAGAATGTGATCTATATAAGGTAAATGAGGCCGGGTGATTTTGTGCACGTTTATTCGTCCTGATTTGCTTGTTATTTGGACGTTTTAGGTGATTTTGGCAGCAACGCGTATATTTAGACCACTTTAGTGAAATTTAGTAAATAATGATCATTTTGGAATGTTTTCACTAAAGTTACGTCCAAAAAGTGCGGAATATTGCCCTTAAAAACATGACTATTTGAATCACATCAAGTTATCCCACACTTAGGCGTTGCTTGTCCTCAAGCAACACTCAGTTAGAAAAACATTTAAAATGAGTTTTTTAAGGGGTGAGTCAAAATAATTTCAAAATGATACCACTTCTAATATGACTAAGACTGTTTAAGAATAAGGGAAAGGATAAGATGATCCTTTCAGAAGCAAGAAGCAATTATCATCAAGCATACTACCAATTCTCGTGATCTTGGAGTACACATGACTAGGCGATCTCACTATAGGTGGTCACTCAATTCACTCAAAGTGTATCGGGTTCCCTAATAATCTAGAACAATTGAAATCGCTCAAATAAGCTAGTCATGCAGCACTCATCGTCATAAGCTTGGTCGAGAATCGGATCTCCACCACTTAGGTGAGGACGGTGCTAACTATCCCAAGACATTCAACGGGTGGTAGTGTTTGGTGAGGTTTAAGGGTATGGGTAGTGGTATATGTCTGGTTGTAAGGGTTTGACTTATCTTAAAACTCAAAGATATTGAAAAACTTTATTTCAGAACGGAACGGAGGATTTTGTAGCTGCTCGTCTTCTATCGAGTTTTCCTTGAGAAGGTGATACTTGAAGCACTCAGCTTTATTTGATGGAAATGTTTCTTTTTTTCTTTTCTTGATTTTCTACTTTTTATTTTTCTTTTCTTCTTCGGAACTTCTTTGCCAGAGAATTTCTAAGGATATTTTATGTTGATCCTTTCAGAAATCCTTTTCGGAACTATGATCTTTGATCTTGAACTTCAATTTCTTTTGTCGTGCCAATTTTTCGCACTTTGACTTTTTAGAGTACACAGAAGAGGAAGACTTTAGAGCATAATTGAAGAGGATGTTCCAAAAGATGTTTTTCACGACCTTAGAAATTCTAAGATAAGGTTTTGGGAATTTTGGGTGAGTAGGGGTTTAGTACGAGGTTTTTACGAAATGAAAGGTTTAGGCTCAACAGGGTTTACTAGGTGGATCATCGATACTGAAAGTAAGTATCGGAAGGGTTTTGGGCTTGAAGAGATATGTAAGAATTGGGTTTAAATCCTAAGGAATGTCAAGGTCATCTAGCTGCACCTATACCGCGTACGGTACACACCAATGTGGTCTTGAAACGTATGTCTGGAGCAAGTTCTAATTCAGAGATGCAAGCATCGGCACACACAAGAAATGAAAGTGAAGCATTAAAGATGAATACTTTTAGGCTCAAGATGCCTCACTACAAAGTAGGGTTGTATGTGCCTAGCCATGCTCCTTTCAGATTATTGTTTCTTGCTTGAGAAATTTCTACCTTATTTTCCCTATATTCCAAAATACCTTACTCATATTTCGAGAATGATTCTTTTCGAAAGTATTTAACTCAAAAACTTAGAGTTTAGTTTAAAAAATTTTTTGAAAAAATTTGTTTGAAAAATTCGTTATTTGGGAAAACATTTTCTGAGTAATGCTATTTTGGACATAAAAATTGCCTAAAATTATCCAAGGTATTCTATACCTTGCTATCCCACACTTAGAGGAACATTGTCCCTAATGTTCTCTTGAGTTGAGTTTTTACTGGAGGTAAAATCCCACACTTAGAGTTTGAACATGTAAGAAAATGTTTCTTAAGTGTTAAATTTGGGTTTGAATCCCACACTTAGTGATAAGCTCAGGATAGGGTATAGAATATAACAAGCTAACAAGACAGAATATATGTGATCATGAAATGGATAGAAGGTTAAGAAACTCCCCAGATAACGTTTTGAAGCATGTGAAATTTTGCAGGAGAGAGAGAGTCGAAGCGAGCTTTCTTCTGCATTCTTCTTGAAGGACAGCAAGCTTCATACGGGGTTATCCGGTGTCATGTATCCAACGTTATCAGAAATCAACTTCAATTCTTTTAAGTGGGGATCCTTATGGTGTAGAATCCCATACTTTAGGTTTTGAAGAAGTTGGAGTGATTTCGATAAGTGTTTATGGTGTGGGGAGTGATCCCACACTTAGTTCTTTTGAAGTGCTTTGATACAAGGAAGTTTTGAGAAGAACGAGGCCCCTCCATGAGATGTTTGAATGTTCCGCAGTCTGCAAATATTGAAAACTGGTTCGGGTTTCCTTTTGACTTCACGGATTTTCTTCTTGAAAGTGCGTCATCTCGCCTTTTTCCACGTTCATACATCACAACATTTCTATTTATTAAACAGAAAGAAAATAAAACATAATAAGTAATAGCATAATGTAAATACGGATAGAGTGATCAACCAACTAGTGGCTGATACAAATAGGTTCCAAAAGTAAGGTTTAACAGTAGCCAACAAACACAAGATAATAATAACGATAATGTCTGAAACCAAAGTCAAATGATGCAAATGGGGTAGAACTATGAGGCTGGGGATCCCTGGTCAGGTGCATCAATATGCTGAGTAGGAGCTGGTGCTGTGGATGGTCCTACGACTGACTGCTGGCCACTAGATACTCTCTGTCCCTGTTCTTCAGCATTGATCAGTTTGAGCTAAATCAATATGTCTCTGAGGGTAGCTGCTGGCAGTCTCATCGGATCAGTGTAGCCCCACTCTAACAAAATAGCCGAAGTAACCCCTGCTTGCTCTAGTAAGGTCATGTAAGCCTGACGTAGCATGCTCTCTGTCGGTACAGCTGAGGAAGAGATCGGTCCCAAGTTTAATAGCATCCCGGAAGTGTCAAAAGATACAGCATCCGTGCCCAAGTAGACTGTGTCAGCACGGTAAGATCCACTGGCGACTAGCTGGGCAGGATGAGAAATCATAGGTGCAGAAATCACTGGCTGAACTACCGGTATCTCGGTCTCAACTGACTGGACCTGCTCTGGTACTGGTGTGGTCCGAATAGCGGGTGATGGTGTATGGGTGGTATGTGATGGGATGGATGTATGTGGTGGTGCTATGGCTGGTGGTGGTGGACCGCATCGGTACATGTAAGGCTCTGGGTCAGGAATACCAAGTTTCCTGGAAATCAACAGCTGATGGGAACGGCTAACCTGAAGAGCATGCAAAAGATAATACTGTGTCAGCGAGGTCACTGGATCTGTGTAGTGAACAGTAGCCTGAGCTGGTGGCTCGGCTGTCTCAGCTCCTCTATGCGGGACACTAGCATGAGTAGTAGGTGCTCGGGCTCTATCAGATGGGCCATCCTCAGTATCTGCAACAGGTGAGGATCCTCTAACACGCTTCCCAGGGAGACGACATCCTGGAATGATCTGTTTGGTGTTCTTCCATAGGCACTGTCTCTGCTTATCTACCTCAACAAGATGGATCAACTTGCAGTAGTCCAAGTTGAATGGCAAAGAACGAGAACAAACAGTAAACTCCTCAGTGTGGGCCTCAGTCAATAATCCCATACTATAAAGCAATCTAGTAATAATCGACCCCATGAACATGTGCCTATCCATGTCTGTCTCAGCCCCAAGTCTCTCAGCGATCAAGAAAGCAACATTCAGATTCTTTCCTCCTATGATTGCTTCCATGTACTTCAACTCTTCGGCACTCACATCACCACCTTCCTTCTTTCCAAATATAGAACATGCTAGCAACTTGTGAAGGATGTGATGAACCGGCTTGATGAAAGTGGATGACTTAACACAGCTCCTAAAGTTTGATCCTGCTAAATCCATCCAAATATCCTTATGGTTCCTGTTTGGTAGGCTGGAGATGTCTTGAACACTGTTTCTGAACCATGCAGAGTTGACCTGAGACTCTGTATATAAACCAAGATACACTCCCAAGTCGGCAACTGAGATATGATGAATCTGTTCCTGAAACCTGAATGAAATCTTTCTTTTGTCGGATACGCTCATTTTTGGGTTCAGCTGGTAAGTCATCATGAACTCTGTCACTACTTCTCGGTATGCATACTCATCTATATCGAAGAGACGGAGAAAGGCATTGTTCACTTGACCATCGGTCTCATACATCAACAAACTCTTCAACTCATCCCTGATCCCTAGCTTAATCATGTCTTTCCATACCACATACCGATTACTGCCTATCGGTCGCTGCAACCACTGGCGAATGAGTGACCTATTCTTTGAAGATTTGGCCAAGTAGCTGAGTGAAGGTGGGCAATTTTCCATCTGTGATAAAAGACAAGAAAAGATTAGGCCATAATAGCGATATATTAATGGATATGCTGAAGTACTTCCAAATTTTCAGAAAAAAATTGGAAATGTAGGCTTTAGAAATGGGCATATCCAAAAAATTTTAAAATTGCTAAACCTAACCGCAACCAATCACAAATCCAAAAACTTTTATCAACTTATGTCTAAATAAGGGTAAGTGGCACAAAGCTTCAAGTTCCTAGCATAATTAAAGTAAGTCAACAAGTTACCTAACTTAATTATCACAAGCACTAAAAACTTAAATACTTCATGTTCATGGTTAATCAATTTAAGTGAGCTTACTACTTTGGATAAATCCAAGGTTATATAATTACCTCAAGTAAATCAATCAATCATAAAAGGGCATATTACCAATTAAATATGCAATCCAACTTTCCGCAATTTCCAAAATACATAAAGCCGTTTTTTACATGATTTCAAGCAAAGAATGGAAGTAAACTTATTTGACAAAATGGTAGTTTTTAGAAAATGGCATTTTTGTTGGTTTCATTTCAAAGTCATACACTTTATTAATTAAAGTGATAAACTTAAAAAATGATTAAATGAACCGAAGCTTGTTTTGCTAATCTTGTAAGCTTTTTAAGTTTCGAAAAGTCATAAACATGGTTTAAAAATAAAAGTTTTAAGTAAAAATAATGTTTATGATGATTTTATTAAAAATGAGCTTACTTTAATTACCAAAAACTAGCTTAACCCTTTTCTAATCGCAAATGATCAATCAAAACATGTTAACCTATCATATTTAAGCATAACTCAATCAACAAAAGTCAACATAAGCAATTAATCAACCAAAAAGTCAAACTAGCCATAGTTCATCAAAAAGTCAACACTTTAATTCCCAATCTTGCAATCAAGCCAACAAATCACTAGATTAAGCTTGTAATCATGTTAAGCATCAAGAAAAGCATGAAATAACACTAAAGATTGCAACTTTTAACAATGAAATCTATGAAAATGAGTTACAAGCCCTAATTTTTAAAGTTTCATGAAAATCACAAAAGTAGGTCAAGAATTTCCTTAAACTTGATGTAATGATGTTGTGGATGAAAGAAAGATCATAAAATGATGAATTTTGAGCTTGGAATCATGCAAAATGGTTGAGTAATGAAGGTTTGGTGGTGGTGTGATGGTGGCCGATGGTTTGGGGTAGGGGAGAGGAAGAAGATGAACTTTTTTTATGTTTTGTCTTATGTGTGTGGCTAAAATCCCTTTTTATACCCTTTTAAACGTACGCGATTTAGAATTTGCGAAAGATACGAAACATACAAGTAAAATTTCAAAGTTAAAATTTTTTTTTAATAAAACAATTTTAAAAAGTATGTTCGTAATTTTCTGAATCTTTACGCGTAGTCTGAAAAGATATTGCGAATCGTATGTGAAATCGTATACGTTTTTATTTAAAACAAGACAATCTTTTTGTGTTTTTTAAAATCCAAGACAAATTCAAAATTAATTTTTCAAAATTTAAAAATAAACTTTTTCGAACTTTCTGAAAATGTCTGAAATTCGTTACTGTGTTGTGCGAATTTGAATTTTAAAAGAACGTTTTCGTGTATTTTTAAATGCAAGCTTTTAAATTTAAAAATAAACTACTAATATTACTTATCCTAAATACTTAAAATAAAACTAAATTAACTAAAGTTTGGGTTGCCTCCCAAAAAGCGCTTGGTTAAAGTCGGTAGCTCGACTTTTGGACAAATTTATTGAATATTGCCCAAGAGCAATCGTTTAAGTGAATTTGGTGCTCTTGGTTGAGGGAAAGTGTAGCGAGGAATAAAGTCACAAGTGAGAATCTTAATGACAGAATCAACTAGGTCTGCGGGATGTAATGAGAATCGTTCGTGCTCAGTGAGAAACATACGTTCCTTTTTGCCTAAATCCAGAAGATTGTCAATAAACTTGTTAAATTCCTTTCTAACTTTCTTAGGGTTTGAAATTCCGTTTCGTGATCCGTTATCTATATGGTTTAAGTCATGAAGAAGCATTCCTAGGGTTTGTTGAAATTTCCGTTCTTCTCTCGAATCGGGATCTCCGGTGGTAGTGTGAACTGACTCCGTGATTTCTTCGATTAAAGATGTTTGTGAAACAGTGAAAGGAAATTTTGACTGAGCAAATAACAAAGTGAGTGAGACGTTAATATCCTTCCTTCCAGCAAAGAAAGCAGCTTCCATGTTATCGTCAGTGGCTCCAGGGAATATCTCTAACAACTTATTGATCATGTAAGTAGCGGGGTCAACGAAAAATGGAATTTTATCAGAAATGACGAGAGATATAGCGGGATCTTTGCTGATCCAGAACTCAAGCTCATAAATCATAGCCGCAACATAACGATTAATTAGGGTTTGGGAAACCGGTTGATAATCGGTGCAGGCGAATAGGTCCATTAGTAGGTCTATTTCTGATTTTAGCTTCAGTTCTTGCTCTCGATAATGTGTGAAGATACCTTCCTCCTTTTGATTTGGAAGATGGTGGAGAATACCAACCTGTTTCTTTATCCTACGAGCAACTTCTCTTTGTTCAACTGAAAAAGGAAAGTCAGACGTTTTGAGTTGTCTGGCAAATGCCCGACAAACATCCAATCTCCTATCAGGATCAAAAGAGTTACCTACGTAGCGGATATTTTTTTCAGGTTTGATTGGTAAAGTCCTATCAACAACACGATAGATGGTGTACTCAGGTTCGGGTACGAGGTTCAAAAAGATAGGTGATTTTGGAGGGTATTCGTAAACTTCTTCATCCCAGGGTGGAAGACGTTCTTCAATGGGTGGAAAACGAAAGGGTTGAAGATGTTCAGAGTTACTCTCGACAAAACCAGATGAAGTAGGGAATTGAAAGAAGTTTTCTAAGGAATATGAAATCTCAGGAGCAGGTATAACCTGATAGCTTAGAATGCTAGATGCAGAAGTTGAGATCTTCTGATGAGAATCATGGGTTCCTAAGTCAAGGTCTAAGAATTGCCCTATGGTTCTAGATTCATCGTCTGAATTAGCGGAGATAACTTCGGAAGAGGATAATGATGAAGAGTAGACGTCAGATTCCAACTCTTGTTCTAAGCAGGCGAAGAACTCAGCGTCATCCATGGCCATCATTTCTTCGGACGTCTTGAGGGCGAGTGGAGAAATGGGGCTAGATGGAAATGAATCATAGAAAGATGTTTTTGTATTTTTCATTTTTTTACTAAACTATCTAAATTATTCTAAGGAAAGCAAATAACTACCAACTAAGTTTGGGAAAACCTAATTGGAAAGGGTCTCCTAAAAGCTAGAATATCTAAGGCGGCTTCAAATCGTAACGCTCTTCGGTCCCCGGCAGCGGCGCCAAAAACTTGTCGTCACCCCT
Organism: Helichrysum umbraculigerum; assembly: GCA_949592205.1. NCBI lineage: Eukaryota > Viridiplantae > Streptophyta > Magnoliopsida > Asterales > Asteraceae > Helichrysum > Helichrysum umbraculigerum. Next base: position 379,144,119 of record CATIUR010000001.1, on the reverse strand, counting down.
ATCGGTCGGTCGGATTTGACTCCGGTCGTTGTTCCAACAGCAACAGAAGCGGCGGACAGTGAGTTTTAAATTTATATGAGCTGGGGCTCAAACTATAAGTACTACCTACCTTGGGAGCAAGCAGTAAGTATAACTCGAGGTCGTTCTTAAATCGGAGCGAATTGAAATAAAGCGGGTCACCAAAGATTTTGGTCGCAATTAGGATGGGGGTAGGTAGATAGATTTTTGAATTGGTTTGTTTTGTTTTATAATTATCCTAAATGCAGAAAAGTAAATAACGAGAAATGAAATTAGGGTTTAAGCAGACAGGTAGAGATGTGATTGCTGAAACTTGGATACTAGGATTTCGGGATGATGTTCATTATAAAATTGATTGGAGATTTACCAGATAAAGAGTAGACATACTTTCGGTGTAAACACTAGGACCCTACGTTCAGGTGAAACCCTAGAAACATATGTCACTGGAATCCTAGGTTATCATGATTCTGATCAGATCAGGCTATTTTCAAACCCTCCTGAGCCTTTGCTTAACTAAGACAAAGTCACCCTAAATGTTCTAGGGATCAGGCATAAGGCAGCAGACCGCAATTGTATTTACTGACCTTTCTTAACACCTAATCGTCTATTTACTTTTATTATAGCAAATACTGATTGTATCCTGTGTATGTTAAACTATTGGTGTGATTAGGGTTTTGCATGTCTAGGTATATGATTGACACTACCCTGTATAGTTTCTATTTAAGTACATACTTAACCATCGTAAATATAGACCCTCCTTTACAGTCAGGCGTTCATCCCTAGGAATAATCACGGTGTACAGGGCGATTAGGCATTTCCACAGTGTTCCAAACCCTAGATGTACTGACGGTGTACTGGGCATTTAAGCATTTCCACAGTGTTCCAGATCTTAGGTGTACTAACGGTGTACAGTGCAACAAGCATTTCCACAGCTTTAATTCCTAGACCACAGTTCTAGAAGGTTCACTTCTAGGTAATTCACGATGAAACAATCCATGGCATTTCCTTAGCTTCCACGTATTTGTACTCCACACGAGGTGTTTCCAATGATATACGAAGTACCGTGCCTTTTAAAGGAAAGTTCATAGTTTCATACTGTAACTGGAGATAACTGTATATTCATAGTATTAGGGTTGATCAGATCCTATCCTAGGGCAACAGTCACGTGAAAGTCTGGAAAGGGTGATGAGAGACTAGATCCATATTCAGGATAAGCTTAACCAGATACACAGCATAACAATTTCCAATCGTATAAATGAAACATTAATTTAACATCATCCCTACTCCTAATATCTACATTTCAACAATCACAATATTAAACTACTCTATAAACATGGCAATATGCAGAATACAAACTGAAATAACATAAAGCACAAGCATTATAACAGTAAGTAAAGTTTAGATATCACTGGGAATACAGCAGCGTAATACTGAGGATTACAAATAGTCTGAACTTGAAAAACTCGTTACAACAAGATTACCAAGCTAAAACTTCCTCTAGACTCGAACCGTAAGCTCAACCCTAACATTTCTCCTCTAACTCCTAAGAGTAGTGCTAGAGAGAGAAAGTTAGAGAGAGAAAGTGAAGGAAAATAGAGAAATAAGAAAAGTGAGAGAATGAGAAATGTGTGAAAGTGTTGAGGTGTGTCAAATGAGGAGGAGTGATCCCCTATTTATAGGCAAAGCTCAAAAATCAGCCGTACAACTCGCGAAACAGCACGTACAAGCAAACGATGCAAGATACAGGGTACAGGGGGCCGTATACGGCCTTGGTAGGGCCGTATACGGTGTTAGGTAGGCCGTATACGGTCTCTGTGGGGCCGTATACGGTTCCCAGGGCCGTATACGGTGTTCGTCTGATTTCGTTCGTTGCTTAAAACGCGCGTATCTCCTTCGTTATGCGTCCGTTTGACCTGATTCTTTCGCCTGTGGTTTTGTAATTCCGTTACGCTTCTAATGATGCCAACTTCACTGAAATTGGATGTGTATAGCTCAAGAATAGCCGAAATGACTTTATAGGGTCTGATACTGCTCAGTCTTCTCCGTTCTTTATCCGATTTGCATGATTCTTGATTTTTCCGTCTCGATTTTACCTGTTTTATCATATGATGAAGTTAGAATGTGATCTATATAAGGTAAATAAGGTCGGGTGATTTTGTGCACGTTTATTCGTCCTGATTTGCTTGTTATTTGGACGTTTTAGGTGATTTTTGCAGCCACGCCTTTATTTAGACCACTTTAGTGAAATTTAGTAAATAATGATCATTTTGGAATGTTTTCACTAAAGTTACGTCCAAAAAGTGCGGAATATTGCCCTTAAAAACATGACTATTTGAGTCACATCACAGCCAGAACCCGATACCTACCACGGTAGTCACCGTTCGAAGATTATATAATGAGGATCCTGGGCTGCAGTCCGCAATCACTTCGCCAGCAAAGTCTGAAGAATTACTATTTCCCTTGTTTGAAAAGAATCTATCTTGCACCAATGGTAAAACGATAGCCATCCCATTGGGATGCGGTACACCGATACTTTGGCTAAAAAGAGATACATCCACACTCGATGCCCCGAATCCAGCTCCTTCAATTAAAGAAATCCTGGATTCCTTCAAAGGGATGAGTATTGAGCCACCACCATTTGAATCCCAATTAATCAACCAACCCGAACCTCTATCATTTCCAAACCCTGAATTAACCATAAACCAATCCTCAATCGCTCAATTTCAAGAATTCCAATTCACCGACGACGGAGAAATTATTCTCACCTGAAATGACGAAGTGTCCTCATCATCGGTCAACAAATACGAGCTAAAGACGAACGAATTTTCAAACAAAACCGAATGGGTCGAAATAGCATCCATCTCTACATCCGAACCTGAGATAGACGAGGCACCCTTCCAAGCTGAATATGAGAAGCTGAATAGAGACGAAATAGCTAGAATGAAGCCGTCTATTGAGGAACCACCAAACTTGGAATTAAAGGAATTACCAACTCACCTTGAATACGCTTACCTCCAAGGAACCTCCCAACTCCCGGTGATAATCTCAAAGGAGTTGAAACCAAAAGAGAAAGCTCAGCTAGTTGATGTACTGAGATCACACAAGAAAGCAATCGCATGGAAAATTTCTGACATACAAGGAATTAGTCCTAACTATTGCACGCATAAGATCCTGACGGAGAACGATTTCAAACCATCCGTTCAAAGGCAGAGACGAGTAAATCCTAAGATTCAAGACGTAGTAAAACAAGAGGTTATCAAACTTTTGGATGCTGGACTAATATACCCAATATCTGACTCACCTTGGGTTAGTCCTGTTCAAGTCGTCCCAAAGAAAGGAGGAATGACGGTCATTACAAACGAAGAAAATGAGCTTATACCAACTCGGACAGTTACTGGTTGGAGGGTTTGCATCGACTACCAAAAGTTAAACGAAGCAACTCGCAAGGATCACTTTCCACTTCCGTTTATTGACCAAATGCTCGAGAGGCTGTCGGGAAACGAATTCTACTGTTTCCTTGATGGATTCTTCGGTTATTTCCAAATTCCACTCGATCCAAAAGACCAGGAGAAAACGACGTTTACATGCCCTTATGGAACATTCGCATACAGACGAATGCCGTTCGGATTATGCAACGCGCCTGCAACATTTCAGAGATGCATGGTTGCAATCTTCCATGACATGATTGAACAATGCATGGAAGTCTTTATGGATGACTTCTCGGTCTTCGGAGACTCTTTCGCATCATGTCTATCCAACCTCGATAGAATGCTCACCAAGTGTGAAGAATCGAATCTCGTCTTGAATTGGGAAAAATGCCACTTTATGGTAAAGGAAGGAATAGTTTTAGGACATAGAATATCAAAGTCAGGAATCGAAGTAGACAAAGCCAAAGTCGAAACTATTGCGAAACTCACACCACCCACCAACGTTAAAGCCATTCGAAGTTTCCTAGGTCACGCTGGGTTCTACCGTCGTTTTATCAAGAACTTCTCCAAGATCTCTCGACCGATTACCCACCTGTTAGGAAAAGACATCAAATTCGCATTTGACGAAAGCTGTATGAAGGCCTTTGACTACCTAAAGAAAGAACTAACCAACGCACCAATCATGGTTGCTCCAGACTGGATCCTTCCATTTGAAATCATATGCGACGCAAGCGATTTCGCTGTAGGAGCAGTTCTCGGACAACGGAAGGATAACCATTTTCGGCCAATCTACTACGCTAGCAAAACTCTCACAGATGCTCAAGAGAATTACACAACTACCAAAAAGGAGCTGCTGGCTGTAGTATTCGCCTTTGATAAATTTCGATCCTACCTGATATTGTCAAAGACAATAGTGTACACGGATCACTCAGCTCTGAAATACCTCTTCAAGAAGCAAGACGCAAAACCAAGGCTGTTACGATGGATTCTACTCCTGCAAGAATTTGACATTGAAATAAAAGATAAAAAGGGAGCAGAGAATGTCGCCGCAGACCATCTGAGTCGACTTGAAAATCCATCAATGGAACAACTTGCAGAAGGGGACATCAAAGATTGATTTCCAGAAGAGCAGTTAATGAGCTTAGGAGGACAATTGCAAGGATCACAATTCACGGACGATCCTTGGTTTGCAGACATAGCCAATTTCATGGTTGGAGGGATCACAAGAAAAGGAATGCCGTCATCACGAAGACAAAGGTTCTTCCGCGATGTCAAGCACTACTTTTGGGATGATCCATATCTGTTTAAGGTCTGTCCCGACCAGATTATAAGAAGATGTGTCGATGGAAAGGAAGCCGAACACATCCTCCATCAAAGCCATCATGGACCCACCGGAGGACACCACGCAGCCAACTTGACAGCAAAGAAAGTATACGACTCAGGATTCTACTGGCCAACTATTTTCAGAGACGCACAAGACTTGGTGAAACGCTGCGATATTTGCCAAAGGTTTGGAAATATCACAACGCGTAACGAAATGCCGGTAACGAATATCCAAGCATGTGAAATATTCGATATATGGGGATTAGATTTCACGGGACCATTTCCGAAATCTTACGGAAAGGAATACATTCTAGTAGCTGTCGACTACGTATCCAGATGGGCCGAAGCTCAGGCCTTCCCAACAAATGACTCGAGAGTCGTAACCAAGTTCTTAAAGCAGCTATTCTGTCGGTTTGGAACACCTCGAGCGATCATCAGTGACCGCGGCACATACTTTTGCAATACTCAGTTTATGAAGATATTGCAACAATATGGTGTTACCCATAAGACATCTACGGCCTACCACCCGCAGACAAATGGGCAAACAGAAATAACAAACCGAGCGCTAAAAAGAATTTTGGAACGAACAGTTGGCCAACACAAAGAAAAATGGGCAGACAAGCTAGATGATGCATTATGGGCGTTCCGGACAGCCTACAAAACACCCTTAGGAACAACCCCCTATAGGCTCGTATATGGAAAAGCATGTGTAACACCCCGCAAAAATGAATCGCGATTATTAACGTTAAACATTTGCATTTTAGGCTAATTCCCTACTTGAGTGAATTCACAACACATTTTAGAGGTAAGTCTAGCATAGCCCAACTAGATAATACGCGTAGTATTATGTATTCGTAATTAGTTGTAATTACGTACTGAACATATTGAAACCAAACGCGACAAAAACATACAACTGTTGGTGAACAAAATTGTTTAATAAAACGAAATTATTAAATAACGTAGTAGCGAATAAATATTTTGTCAAAAATATTTACAAATCATTTTATAACGCAAAACGATTAATTCGTACAATTTAAATAAAACAAAGTTTAAAATTTTATAACTAAATTAATTTGGTTTCATAAAAATATCCTAATTAAAAATATGTAATTAAAAACATAATAGTTAAAATAGAATAACATTTAACGATCGGGTAAACAAACACGGAACGCAAACACGGAGGCAGAAAGTGGAACAAAACCACCTCCCACCTCCCAATCTTTCATTTATTTCTTTTCATCTCTCTCTCTCTTCTTTATCTTTCTCCAACCTCTCACTAAAACTCACCCAAAATCACACAAAAACCACCAAAAACTACCGCAAAAACGTCACAAATCACCTAGCTTCTTTGGAATAAAGTGACCACGAGACCCCGATCTATCTTTCCATCTTTTCGGATTTCAAATCCGGCACTCGTAAGTTTCCGACAAATCCCGCAAATCTTTAGATTTCAAAGTTATAGTTGCTATTTCTTGTTTAATATACTTAGATTACCATGTTTTAGTGTTTTATACAACCGATTATGTCCAAAAACGAACCAAATCCCGTCTTTTTCAAGCTGTTCGTCGAACAGCCGATAGTGTCGCATAGGGACCGAAAACAGTATAGCGACACTCCCTTAGTGTCGCTATTAGTGCCGCATACAACCCGAAATATACCGTCACTTGTTTAGTGACGCTACCAACTTTACTATACCGACACTCCTCGAGTGTCGCTAATCATTGATCGACACAGCTATACGACACTAACCAAGTGCCGCATAAAATCAGATTTTCCTTTATATACGACACTCCGATAGTGACGCACTGATCTTACACACGACACTTCATAAGTGTCGCATAATATTCTGACCACCATTTAACCCGACACTAGCCTAGTGTCGCATAACCAAAGCAAGTGACGCCCCTAGTGTCGCATGAAACAGCAGGTTCCAAACTAATTTTTCACTAAGTGTCGAACTTAACCGGCATCGAATACTCACATATTATACGATACACGAACTATACAAACATACTTGTTTTATCGAAATGTTGATTTTAAAACTTTCACCAACGAGTCGTATACAGTTTCACAAACAACGAAATACAAACGTAAACATTAAACAAATGATTTGGACATGACTTGGTTGTACAAACACTAGCATGGATGATTAGTTTAGACATCCACATACTTATAAATCTTATACGTTTAGGACGTTAGGAGATTCTGGACTGTACTTGGGCTTAGGTTTGCTAGCACTCGCACAACTACTTAACTCAACAGGTGAGTTCACAGCCCCTACTTCTACTGTTTTTAACTACTTTTGGGGTGGAAAACATAGTCAACTGCTTTACTGATTTACTGATTGCCATAACTGCTTTTACTATATGATTATTTATCATACTGTTTACTCGAACAATTAGAGTACTTGAACTGTTAAACTGTTATACAAACTATCACATAACTGCCTTTGGTACACTTATACAAACTGCTTATGACTGCGGACAACTACTACAAATGTCCGTACGAAATGGTATTCCATACAAAAACTAATATTACTATGTGAAACTAATTTGGTATCTTACCGGAGAACGACCGGTACATATTGGTAACTTGTCGGAGAACGACCGACACTAACATGGTATCTTACCGGAGAACGACCGGTACTAACAGTGTATCTCGCCGGAGAACGACCGGTGCTAACTTGGTATCTTACCGGAGAACGACCGGTACATTTGGTAACTAGTCGGAGAACGACCGACTCAAACCTTAAAACTACTGGGGAACGACCAGCAACACGTTTTCAAACATATGATTTGGGTAACGTCCCAACGCAACTATTTTTGGGCAACATCCCACATGAACCGCATTTTGGGTAATGTCCCGACTAAAACCGAAACTTTTGGGCGAATAACCCACTAAACTTATATTTTGGATGACGTTCCACTAAACATTTCTCGACTATTATGGCAATTACTATTTACGAACGTATTTGGTTCAACAACTATGACTACAAAACTTGAAACAACAACTTACAACATAAAACCTGTGGATTCACTCAACCTCGTTGTTGACTTTTACTATGTTTTTCAGGGAATTAGCTACGCATATAAGAATCGCCAACACATGGAGAATTAGGCGACCCGTGAAGCTTTAGGATGCCAACTTTTTGGAAAAACATATGGATTTCTCTAGTATAACTGAAACTGTTTTGTCATATTCTAGAAATCCACTTTTGTATACATATTACTTTTAACTTGTACGATTTGATAAAATCGTAAATCTTGTAATTAATACTTTTGGCATCTTAATATATTATGTTCTGTTGTAATCATAAGCTCTGATACGTATGCATGCTTTATTATTGTGACACCCCAGTACTTTAACTAAATGCTTCCGCTAAACAAATTTGGGGGTGTTACAGCATGTCATCTTCCGATCGAACTCGAATACAAAGCTTACTAGGCACTAAAGAATTGCAGCTTAGATCCCACAGTAACGGGAGCACACCAGAAAATGCAACTAAATGAGTTAGTAGAACTAAGAGATCAAGCATACGAGAGCTCCTATAAGTTCAAGGAAAGAACTAAGTTGCTCCACGATGCAAAACTACGCCCCACACACTTCAATCCAGGTGATAAAGTTCTACTCTTTAACTCTCGATTTAAGAAATTTTCCGGTAAATTCAAAACGAGGTGGAGCGGCCCATTTACAATCTCTAAGGTTTTTCCTTATGGCGCCATTGAACTCGAGGCTCCAGACGGAAATTTCAAGGTAAACGGTCATCATTTAAAACATTACGAACAAGACTTTCCCCCATACGAGGAAGTCTACGATTGCAAAGCACCCTGACAAACAATTAAAGGTAGAAGAGTCAAGCTACGAGACTCGATAAACAAAGCGCTCTTGGGAGGTAACCCCAAGCCTATCTTATGTTTTTAGCATTAATTTTCTTTTAGTGTTGTGTTTAAGCTAATCCAATTTTCTATGCAGTACCTCATGAAGGACTAATGATCTTAGACCATTAACCTTTTATATTTTGCAGGATGAGTTCGTAGTCAGACAGAGCACGAGCCCCCAGACAGAGACGCTCGCATACCATGCACCACTCCCGGAGTTCATCACGGGGTAGTAGCATGAGGAATGTCAGAGGATCCCAGTCACCACCTCCTAGTTTGGATGAGATCTTGTTGACTTGGTGGAGGTGCACGTTCAGGAGTCATTCCTGTTACGTCCCATCCAGGCTAGGTTACCTTCATCTCACCGACCAGCGGGACAGACCGCAGGGACCTCCAGAGTACCCATCTTCGAGCATGGGGTTACTACTTTGGACCCTGCTGTCACTTGGTCTATACTGAGAGCCCTTAAAGTCCAGCACACCGCCATCTCTGGGATCCACACTGCACTGGGCCTTACCTCTACACCTGTGTGCCCCTTTCAGATGGGACCTGATCCCGCTCCGCACATTCAACCATGGGATTTATTCCCATCTTGGAGCTTGACTGCGCAGGACCATCCCACTTTTATGGCCCCACTAGAGGAGGAGGCTGCTGCACTGGACGCTTGGATCCAGGATCCAGAGGATGGTACTGCATCTCCTGTCTATACCATCGAGGAGTCAGCATCTCCTACTTCGATCGTGGAAAACACGATCTTTATGGATGATGACTTCACCGATTGGGAGGCGCTCTATGCTGACACGTATTAGCTACTTTTAGTTATTATTATTTATGTTTAGTATTAACTTGTGTTAACATTTGTGTTTTCTGAAGGATGTGTACTATGCAGAATTCGAAGTAAAATTTATGGAACAAGTTCATTTTTAATGAGCCTGGTCCATTTCCAGCGAATTCACACACTTGAACCTGGTCCATTAAATCCAGTGGCATCACACGCAGCACAAGGAAGTGTCTCTTCTAACCTTACTTTGCTTGAACCAAACAAGAATATTAAGAAAAACTCTAAGTGTGGGATTACTACTCACAAATAGAGAATAACTTTGAAAATATTGACCCGTATTCAAAATCTAAGTGTGGTATTAACCTGACTTAGAAGTAGAGAACATTAGGTACAATGTTCTTTTAAGTGTGGGATAGCAGTAGTATTCACTACTGTATTGCAACATAAACTTTTGATTAAACTTTTTAGCAAAAACTCATGTTTTCAGTAAAATTTTCAAATTTTTCATGGAAAGCCCAAAAAGGGTATTTTCGGTCAACAAAAATCCGAATGGTTTGGAAAATCGACTAAGACAGGTAAAAATCTTTGATAAACTTTCAAACTAAGTTTCAACAAGCAATCGCATGACCAGGCACAAAACCACCAAAAATGAGTGAGGAATCTTGAGCCATACAAAAGCATTCACCTTTAATGCTTCACTTTTTTGTTTGTGAGTGTGCCAATGTATGCCTTCTTGAGTTAGAACTTGCTCGAAGAATGCATTTCGAAATTACAAAGATGAGCGTCATACGTGACGAAGGTGCAATTAGAGGATCTTGACATTCACTAGGATAGAACCCTCTCGTGAAACCCCCGTTTTCTAGACTAACTCCTCCAATGTCCATTCTCGGCATTGAAGACCACTTAGAAAACCTGTTGAGCCTTAGCCTTTTCGTTTGAAATACTCACTTCAAAACCAACCCTCCCTTTTTACATCTCTTGGCCATAACCTAAGTTTCTGTTCTGTCAGCAAAATCACTGCAAGAAACAAAACCATGGAAGGAATTCCCAAAAAGGAAAAGAACATCATCCACAAAAGGACTCCAAAGAAAGCACGAACAAAGCTGCCGAAGAAATCAAAAAGCTACAAGACCCAAGGATCATTTAAGGCCGAGGGAAATGTTATTCAAAGAAAAAAAAAAAGGTTACAAAAAGAAGGCTCTCAAAGAAAGATATCCAGAAAGAGGTACAATCTAAAAAAACGTCAAAGATAAGTCATCACAGACAACTCTTAGGCTATATAAAACTTTGATTCAAACCACCTACCAAAATCCTTATCCCATACACCATCTTCACCCTCTTACAAATGTCTAGGGATAATTTGCACCGTCCTCATTCAGGTATTATAGATTTGATTCTCGACCAAGCCTATGACAATAGAAGAGCTACATGACTGGCCCTGAGTGATTTAGAAGTTAGGAAACCCGATACACTCGAGTGAATTGAGTGACCACCTGTGAGGGCCCCAGTCATGTATATCTTACATTTTGAAGATTGAAAAGAAAGCTTGTTAGAACCAAAAGTTTGGAGAAACATCAAGGGATGGAACTTCGTCCGAAATCTTTTTACCAACCCTGCAGGAACCAAAGTTCTCCGAAATACGAAGACACCCCTCCAGCTTTTACCAGATTTGATGAAGACTTGCTTGAGGGCAAGCAAAATTCTAAGTGTGGGATACTTGATATCGCGTAAAAAGTCACGTTTTTACCACCGATATCTCTCTCATTCTAGAGCAATACTCAGCATTTGGACTCAAACAATGCACAAAATCAGTGATAATATGTTAAGAAGATCAAAACGAAGTTGCACGATAAAAATCAAGCAAAACGGCCGAGAAACGAAGATTCCACATACGTTTGAAGATTCAAGGCATAAAAACGAGATTTCAAGACTAAAGTACCCTCCATCAGCATCCATTCTTTCCAAGATGTTCGTTTTTAAAATTCGAATCCAACAGAAGAAGAATCAACCAAAACGGGTGAAAAATGAAGATTTCGCGCCCGCCGGAAGATCCAAATGATCCGTACGCAATATCCGGAGCTAGAGACCTCATTTCAGGGCCTATCTTATGTCAAAATCTTCGTTTTTGAATTACGAATCCAACAAAAAAAGAATCAACTCAAACGGACGTATAACGAAGAAAACACGCACGAATCAAGAAACGAAGCAACAAACGACGCAACGGGGCGGGGTGGGCCCACCGCCGCCGGCTGGACCCCCACCGCCGCCGGCCACCTGTGTCCCGCCCCGGTTTCCATTTTTGGTAACTTTTGGTACCCGGTGCGCCTACTTTTCGTGTTGTACAGTACCCGGTGAGCCTACTTTTCGCGTTGTACGGTACCCGGTGCACCATTTTGGCTACCTTTTGCTAACTTGCACCACTTGGTGCTAATGTGAGCCAAAGCTCACCTATAAATAGGTTGCTTAGGTTCATTTGTAAGACACACCAATATATGCACACATTCTAGCATATTTCACACTTTCTCACCATCCATTCTTTTCTTTCTTTATTGTAATACTTCCTTGGGTAATTAGACTAGCTAATTAACTAGTCAAGGAAGATTTGTACGGAGGTGCTCCGGGACGCATTTGTAGCTACGAGTTATTGTATTTCTTTATCAGGTTTTAATCTATCTTCCATATTTAATTATGTTCGTTCTTTCTTTAATAAATTTAAATATGTATGCTAGAATTGCCATGATTAGCTAAATAACTCAATTGTCTGCTATGATAGTCGTTTAGGAGAGATTTAAATATGTGATTATATTGTATGTTATGAGATTGCGGGTGCTTTATATCATGAATAGATGTAGGAATTGAATCTTTATCGTTTATCTACCCAACTCATGTTGTGACTAAAACCTTATCCAAAAATGAACGTAGCTAACTCATAGGGTATAGGTCACTTAGTTATACTATATTTGATTGAATCATTGAGCTCGGCATGGCCGGTGTTCTCTAGACCAAATCAGGATCCAAGAGACACGGAATATGGGAATAGAGGTAGATTGAGATTTAATTCAGACAGACGGTATTTTTGAGACAACTTTCGGAATATCCTCGATTTAATTAATACATTTGCATGCTTAGGTTTAATTATTGTCTTGATTGTCTTATTGCATGTTCTTGTTTGATTGTTGCTTTAGGATTATCGTACTAGTAAAATACACCTAGCCTTAATTATTGTGAAATAACATGACGGCCCATATTCGACTGTTCTTCGATATAGTACTGGAAATGCTTATGGCAAAGTACAAACGTATGGAAGTCGAGAACGACCGAAGGTAGTTGTGTTATGGATCAATTAACAAACGTATTATTTAAGTTTCCATTTATAATATAAATCACCCCTGTCTTGTTACATACTTGAGTAATGTTGATAATTCATACGAATAAGTGATGACATCTTATCTGACCGCTTAGACCAGTTCTTCCAACTTATTCCGACGAGGGTAAAACCCGTTTACAAGATTGTTTATTCAACAAACTGTGCCATGATTCGGACGTCTACGATGACTGAGATTGGGGAATAGGATTCGAGATTAACTGTCAGATAATATGGACATGCATTTGAGAGAATTTTCGGTGTATGTTTTAATATATTCTGCAACCCACGTGACATTCTATTTGCCTGATTGTGGACACCTCCGCGTTAGCCCGATAGTAGGATTGTAGCAATAACTCACATTAACTTATGACTTATCCTCATTAGAACTCTTCACGCTTTAATATCACCTGAACCACTTCATAGTAGACAATCGCTTTAACTGCTGAACGCCCGAAGTAACCTCCATCTCCATTTCTGATTTAGTTTAGTTTAATCTTAGAATAGAAAACCCAAAACTTAAACCAGCCCTCTTTGCCCTAGCTAAATTCTTAAAAATCTCTAAATTCTCCTAGTTTCAATTCGTCGCGATTTAAAGAACGATCCTAGGTCATACTTATCCTTTGCTAGCCCTTAGATTAGCAATAGTAGTAACCCTAGGCCCCAGCCTTATAAATTTAAAATCCACTGTTGTAACCAGATAGTTATCGTTGACGACACCGACCTATCGGGGCGCAACAGTCGTCACATCTAGTAGCCTTACCCTTGACTATTCATCAATAACACATAACGAAATCATAGTAAACACTCGCTTATCCTCTGTTGACCGAGTCTCCGTACAAACCTCTTTTGTTTTATTATCTTTATTTAAATTAGTATTTAGTTATAAAAACCAATCCTATCCAAAAGCTTTTAAAAACCCTAGCTAGATTCCCAAAGATAATAAAACTTCCTAGACTCCCATGCCCGTTGTAGTTTGAAGAACGACACCTGAGTCATACATACCACTTACTGCCCTTTTAGGTCTGTCAGTAGTATACATCTTAGGATTCCCCTGCTATATAAATTTAAACCCTGTCCGCGCGTCCTGGTTGGGAGGTTCAACGACCCGAGTAAAACCCGTCCGACCACTGGGACAGCGACAAGCTTTTGGCGCCGCTGCCGGGGAACTACAACGACCGATTTTAGGAATTTTATTATCTTAGTTATTTAGCGATCCTTACGGAAGATCAATATCATCCGGAAGTTACAGTTTTTTATCCCTAGATAGTTAGTTTTTAATTTCCCGTCCTTAGTTAAACCTATCCTTTCCAAAACCCTATTTTCTTCTAAAACAAGTTATGACGAATCGTATCACTCTCGCCTCATCAACCCAACCACTGCAAGAGGGACGAGGAGGACCAATCGTATCACCCACCGACGAAACCCTTGAAATCAGACCACACTTCATTAAATTACTCAAATCTCAGTGTCATTTTCATGGTCTTTCGGTTGAAAATCCAAACGCCCATCTTAACAAGTTCATCAACCTTTCCGACTCTTTCGAACAAACCGGATCCAGTGTCAAAGTCACCCGACTTCACCTGTTTCCTTATTCTTTAGCTTTCCGAGCTCAGACATGGTTTTATGAACTCGAACCCAATACAATTCATACATGGGAGGAGATGGCTACTAAGTTCTTAGCTAAGTCCTTCCCTACAAACCAAGCTCAATAATGAAATCATTAACTTTCGTCAAGGAACTACTGAATCATTAAGCTCAGCTTGGGAACGCTTTAAGAATCTGCTTGAAAGATGTCCGAATCATCAGTTGGCTAAAACGAATCTGGTCTGCACATTCTACAACAGTCTGAATCCTCATCACCAACAAACCCTCGATGCTGCTTCATCCGGAAATTTCATGCTACATACTTCAGAAGAAGCCTGGAAGTTGATAACGACGCACCAACATGACTTGAAGTTTGATGAATCAACCTCGGAAAACAAGGACACTTCTACTCAAGCGTTCGACACTTTAAGAGCTCAACTCGAATCCATCTCTAAAGTTGTCAGTGATATGCAAGACTCTTCCAAACCTAAGAAGCAACCTCAACGGCTCTTCTCACGCTCGAAGCCCAAGGAAGATGTCCTCGCCACATTTGGAACCACTGATCAAATCATTCATTTAAAACCTTTCACTCAGCGGTTATCCAAACAACCTATCTCTCATTTGTTAGTTCCCTCTACACCCTCTACTTATTTTCAACTGTCTTCTCGTCTAAACAATACGATTTTCAATAACTTCATGGTTGAGCAAAATAATAAAAACAAACAAATTGTTGATTTTCAAAACCAAATTGATTATTTGCTCAGAATTTCAAACGATTTAATTAAGAACATGGAGGATAATGTTAAAAGATTGTTTTTAAAAGTTGAGGAGAAGCAAAGAGAAGAAGCGATTAGCAAAGCTATTCATCATTCATCTTATGATTATGATGATATCCTTGTAGTCACTAGAGGCGGAAAAGAGACTAAGAATGAGAAATCGGTAGATATTTCTTCAGACGAACCTTCTAGTTCTTCTCTACCCACTGATTCAGTACCTGTTGACACTCCTGTCACTTCTCCTGAACCAGAATATTCCAAAGCCCCAGAAGTAGTTAAACCAACACGAATACCTTTTCCTGGAAGGCTTAAGAAAGAGAAACAAGAAGCCCAGTTTGGAAAATATCTAGAGATGTTCAAAAGCCTACACTTAAACGTTCGATTATTAGATGCTTTAGTTGAAATGCCTAGTTGTGCCAAATTCTTTAAAGAACTTATATCCAACAAAGAAAAACTTAGACAAATAGTTAACTTGCCCTTAGATGCAGAATGCTCTTTAATTATGCAACAAGAACTGCCCCCAAAGCTAGGAGACACTGGCCGTTTCACTATCCCTTGTTACCTTCAGGATGTTCAAATAAGTAACGCCTTAGCTGACTTAGGAGCTAGTGTAAACCTTATGCCATACTCGCTTTATAGGAAACTAGGATTAAGCGAACTTTTACCAACCCGTATGACCATCCAATTAGCTGATAGATCAGTTAAACTTCCTCGTGGAATTGCTGAAGATATTATGGTACGTGTTGATAAATTCGTCTTTCCTATTGATTTTGTTGTTATGGATATTGAGGAAGACGCTCAGGTACCACTCATCCTTGGTAGACCTTTCCTAAATACTGCCAAGGCCGTCATTGACGTGAATCAAAAATCTTTAAAACTTAGAGTGGGAACTGAGGAAGTCACCTTCAATGTTGATAAACTAATGAAACTTCCTATAGGAGAAGACCTTGGTCTTGTAGATTCTATGCAGGAAATAATTGAAGAACACTTGGAAGAAATCCTCGAAGTAAGCAGCATTAATCAACTTCCAAATACTGTCATCACAACAAGGAAAATATGTGAAGAAGGTGCGGGTCTATGCTCAGCTATCTCGGATTCGTCCATTGCATCAAAGGAAGTGCTATTACCTTTAAAGAATTCCAACTTACAGCCCAACAGATTTATCACTGCTGTACCACTTGGACATGGCACTCCGGTCACTCTCCTGAGAAGAAACCCTAATTCTGAAGTTCCTGATTCATCTCTCTCAAAAGAAGAAATTCTGAAGACTCTCAAGGAATTGGAGTCAATGCTTAAACCATCTGATCCGCAACTCTTTGAAAGTTGTGAAAACTTGAATCCAGAGATTACTTTTAGCACATCTTCTTCAGCTCAATTTCAGAGATTCGCATTCACAAAGGACAACAAAGAAATAATCACTGAAGATAATGCAATCTCTCAATCTTCCCAAGTAAAATATGAGCTGAGAAAAGGTGATCTTTACAACAATACAGAATGGGTTGAAATAGCATCAGCCGACATTTCAGAGGCACCTGCAATTGAGTCAGATTATCAGACAACATACGATGAGCTTAAAAGAGACGAAATTGCTAGGATGAAGCCCTCCACTGAAGAACCACCCGAATTGGAGCTGAAGGAACTTCCCTCACACCTTGAATATGCTTTTCTCGAAGGAGCTTCACACTTACCGGTTATCATATCTAAAGATCTGAAGCCTGAAGAGAAAGCACTACTCATTGAGGTTCTAAAGTCACATAAGAAAGCGATTGCATGGAAAATCTCTGACATACAAGGGATCAGCCCAAATTACTGCACTCACAAGATCTTAATGAAAAATGACTTCAGGCCCTCTATTCAAAGGCAAAGGAGAGTTAACCCAAAGATTCAAGACGTGGTGAAAAAGGAGGTTATCAAACTCTTAGATGCTGGTTTATATTTCCCTATTTCAGATTCCCCATGGGTCAGTCCAGTTCAAGTCGTCCCAAAGAAAGGAGGCCTGACGGTTATCGCTAACGAAGACAACGAGTTGATTCCAACACGAACCGTCACCGGTTGGAGGGTATTTATCGACTATCGGAAACTAAATGAAGCTACACGCGAAGATCACTTCCCTCTACCGTTCATTGATCAGATGCTTGAAAGATTGTCAGGAAACGAATTCTATTGCTTCCTCGATGGTTTCTCCAGTTATTTTCAAATACCTCTCGATCCAAAGGACCAAGAAAAGACGACGTTCACTTGTCCATACGGAACCTTTGCCTACCGACGTATGCCTTTTAGCTTATGTAATGCACCGGCGACATTTCAAAGATGCATGGTAGCAATCTTCCATGACATGATTGAACAATGCATGGAAGTGTTCATGGATGATTTTTCGGTTTTCGGAGATTCGTTCACCACTTGTCTTTCTAACTTGAATAAGATGCTCACCCGATGTGAAGAATCGAACCTAGTTCTGAATTGGGAAAAATGCTATTTCATGGTAAAAGAAGGCATAGTTTTAGGACACCGCATATCCAAAACTGGAATTGAAGTTGACAAAGCAAAAGTCGAGACTATCTCAAAACTTCTACCACCCACCTCTGTCAAAGCCATCCGAAGTTTTCTAGGACACGTCGGGTTCTACCGTCGCTTTATCAAAGATTTCTCTAAGATATCCCGACCTATGACTCATCTCCTCGAAAAGGATACTCCGTTTATCTTTACAGACGAATGTCTCAAGGCCTTCGATCATCTGAAAGATCTGCTTGTTCATGCACCGATCATGGTTGCTCCAGACTGGAGTCTCCCATTTGAAATCATGTGCGATGCCAGTGATTTCGCAGTCGGAGCAGTTCTGGGACAGCGGAAGGAGAAACAGTTTCAACCAATATACTACCCCAGCAAAATGCTCACTGACGCCCAAGAGAATTATACAACCACAGAAAAAGAGCTGCTAGCGGTAGTATTTGCTTTTGATAAATTTCGTTTTTATCTAATCTTGTCCAAAACTATTGTCTATACAGATCACTCAGCTCTGAAATATCTTTTTAAGAAGCAAGATGCTAAACCTCGCCTTCTACGATGGATTCTACTCCTTCAAGAATTCGACATCGAGATCAAAGATAAAAAGGTAGCAGAAAACGTCGCGGCGGACCATCTCAGCCGATTAGAGAATCCTTCAATGGATAAGTTGCACGAGAAAGACATTCAAGACTAGTTTCCAGAAGAACAGCTCATGCATGTTGGTAAGTACTATCAAGGGTCACGATCTACAAATGATCCCTGGTATGCTGACTATGCCAATTATTTGGTGGGAAAAGTCGTACCTAAAGGAATGCCAACCTCTCGAAGATAAAAATTCTTCCGATATAAAATATTACTATTGGGACAACCCTTTCCTCTTTAAGATTTGCCCTGATCAAATCATTAGAAGATGCGTATATGGGAAAGAGGCAGAACATATCTTACACCAAAGCCACCATTGACCTACTAGAGGACATCACAGTACCAACATGACCGCAAGAAAAGTGTACGACGCCGGCTTTTTCTGGCCAACCATATTTCGAGATGCGTACGATCTGGTGAGACGCTGCGATATCTGCCAAAGACAAGGCAATATAACAGCCCGGAATGAAATGCCACTAACAAACATCCAGGCCGTGGAAATCTTCGATATCTGGGGATTAGATTTCATGGGACCGTTCCCCAAATCTAACGGTAAATAGTACATCTTGGTTGCAGTCGACTATGTCTCCAGGTGGGCCGAGGCCCAAGCTCTCCCAACAAATGATGCCAAAGTGGTAACCAAATTTCTCAAAAAGCTATTTAGTCGATTTGGGACTCCAAAAGCAATAGTCAGTGATCGTGGTACGCACTTTTGCAACGTTCAATTCATGAAAGTTCTGCAACAGTATGGTGTCACTTACAAGACGTCAACAGCTTATCACCCCAAACAAATGGGCAAGCTGAGGCAACAAATCGAGCTTTGAAAAGAATCTTGGAAAGAACTGTTGGTAATCATGGGTACAAATGGGCTAAAAAATTTGATGATGCATTGTGGGCATTCAGAACCGCATATAAAACACCATTAGGAACCACACCGTATCGTCTAGTTTATGGCAAGGCATGTCATTTACCAATTGAGCTGGAATATAAAGCATACTGGGCTTTGAAGAACTGCAACTTAGATATTTCTACAGCTGGAGCAAATAGACGAATGCAGTTGAACGAGTTAGCCGAACTAAAGGATCAGGCATATGACAGTCCGTTAAGCTTCAAGGAACGAACTAAAAGAATTCACGATGCTAAGCTGAGGCCCTCAAGATTCAAAACAGGAGATAAAGTGCTGCTTTTTAACTCGTGATTCAAGAAATTCTCTGGCAAGTTTAGGATCAGGTGGAGTGGACCATTCATAGTATCAAAGGTATTTCCTTACGGTGCAGTCGAACTCGAGGCACCAGAAGGTAATTTTAAGGTTAATGGTCATCGCTTAAAGCATTACTTCGAAGACTTTCCCATCAGGGAAGATGTCTTTATCTTTGAACCACCGTGAGTCGTCAGAAAGGTACAAAGAGTCAAGCTAGAGACTCGTAAAACAAGCGCTCTTGGGAGGCACCCCAAGCCTATCTTTATAAATTCTGTCATTTAATCTCTTAGTTTATTTTTATTAAGTATGGTTGTCTCTGAACTAATAAAATTGCAGGCTTGCCACTTATCTGACTTCAAATTGCAAAATCTGAGATAAGTATTATTCATTTACTATCATTATTAGCATTACCTGTTTATTTTATCTTGTTTCAGGATGGACGCTATTGACGCTGATCATGTAGCTGCGAGACCACGCAGACGACACAGACCTCGTAGACGCAGATCGCAGAGATCGGCTATGCTACCCATCACTGAGGAGGACCTGACTGATGTCCCGATCACTCACGAGGAGTTGCCCGATGAGAGGCCCTCATCACCTTTGCCAGCCCCCGTACCTACTTTCGAGTACGGTATCACTACGGCTGACCCAGCTGCTTCGTGGGCCCTTTTTCGGACACTCTCCATCCAGCATGACATCATGTCCTCTATCTGTGAGCAGCTCGAGATTCTGAGACCTGCTGCCATACCCTACAGGCTTGGCCCAGATCCGGGACCATCTCGAACTCCGTGGTCCTTCTTTCCTCCTGCAGATCCACCTATTGTCTCTACTTCCGGGCCTTCCACTGGCCCCACTGTTGCAGCTGCTGATCCTGATCTAGCAATGCAAACAGGATTTGCATCACCAGACCGCAGCCTCACAGAGCAGCTTCTGGCTGTTTTTGATGCTCACACTTCTGCTTCCCCCACTACCACTGACGAGATTATGAGTCAGGCTATGGCTACTATGGATTTTTCATTCTATCTCCGACTTCTGTTTTCGACAGGGATGCTGAGGCAGAGTTTGATCCTGACACTGATGACCTACTTGATGATTATTAGACTTTATCATTATTATTTGCTTTCTGTATTTTAACTCTGTACTTACGCTTTAGACTTGCTACCTAGACGAGATGCTGTGATATGTGTGTTGATGTTTATTGCAGAATTCAGCTTTGTGTGGAATGGATGATCTTAAACGAGCCTGGTCCTTTAATCCAGCAATTCACTAGCACCACTTCTGCACAAACCTGGTCTATTTCAGTAAACACAAATGGGGAGTCTCTCTGTTCCTTTTTCCCCTTTTCAATTATGTTTTACTATGCCTATGTTAGTGCGTTTAATTTCTGTGCTTCATCCTAAACTTATCACTAAGTGTGGGATTCCAACCCAAATTAAACACTTGAGAAACATCTACTTACATGTTCAAACTCTAAGTGTGGGATTTTACTAGTAAAATCTCTACTCAAAAGAACATTAGGGACAATGTTCCTCTAAGTGTGGGATGGCAGGTATAGAATACCTTAAGTATAGAATACCTTAAATGGTGATTTTTATGTCCAATAGCAATCTTTCTCTCAAAATTTTTCAAAAATAAGGTCAATTTTTTTCAAAATTAATGAGTCTAACTCAGTTTTTGAGTCTCAGATACTACTGAGAGAAACCATTTTCAAATTATAAGTATGATATTTCTAAAAGCCTAAAGGAAATAAGGTAGAAATTGCTTAAGCAAGAAGTGATAATCAAAGGAGCATGACTAGACACATACAACCCTTTGCAG
Source organism: Helichrysum umbraculigerum (assembly GCA_949592205.1). NCBI lineage: Eukaryota > Viridiplantae > Streptophyta > Magnoliopsida > Asterales > Asteraceae > Helichrysum > Helichrysum umbraculigerum. The sequence goes on along the minus strand of CATIUR010000001.1, from coordinate 379,122,798 downwards.
TGAGGTATCTTGAGCCCAAAAGCATTCATCTCTAATGCTTCACTTTCATTTCTTGTGTGCGTGCCGATGTCTGTATCTCTGAATTAGAACTTGCTCTTGACATACGCTTCGAGACCATATTGGTGTGTACCGTACGCGGTATAGGTGCAATTAAATGACCTTGACATTCCTTAGGACTTAACCCATTTCTTACATATCTTTTCAAGCCCAAAACCCTTTCCGATGCTCATTTTTAGTATCGAAGATCCGCCTAGTATACCCTGTTGAGCCTAAACCTTTCGTTTCTTCAAAACCCTAATTTTCACCCACTTCCCAAAAATACCCCCCAAACTTATCTTGGAATTTATGAGGTTATGAAGAACACCCTTTTAGAATATCTGTTTCAAATATCCTACTCATTCGCATTCTCCAAAATCAGGCTTCTCAACAAATGGTGCGGGAAAATTAGCACACAAGAGAGCTGGAAGGACGATGGTGCGGGAAAAATTAGCACCTGGAAAAGAATCAAAATGATCAAGATAAAAGAAAAGATGTCTAAAGGATTCAAAATATAAAATTCCTTGGAAATTCTCTGACAAAGAAACTCTGAAGAAAAGAAAAAGAAAAGACAAAAGAAGAAAAAATCAAGAAAAGAAAAAAAATAGCTCCACAAATAAAGATGAAAGTTTCAAAGCATAGCTCTTCATGGAAAATCCGACAGAAGCTGAAACAGCTACCAACTCTCCGTTACTCTCCGTTCTAAATAAAGTTGTTCATAATCTCAGTGATTTTAGGATAAGCTAAACACCCCTCAAACCCAAAATTACCACTATCCATACCCTTCACCCTCACCAAACATTACAACCCTCTGAATGTCTTGAGATAATTAGCACCGTCCTCACCTAAGTGGTGGAGATCTGATTCTCGATCAAGCCTATGACGATGAGTACACCATGACTGGCTATTTTGAGCGATTTTGTTTGAGCTAGATTGATAGGAAACCCGATACACTTTGAGTGAATTGAGTGACCACCTATAGTGAGATCGCCTAGTCATGTGTATTCCAAGATCACGAGATTTGGATGTACGCCTAAGAGAATCTCTTCTTGTTTATATAAGGATCATCTTATCTTCCTCCTCACTTCTAGAAGTAACTTGCTTATATGAGAAAATGCTAATCTCGGAAGATATTCTCTGACTCACCCCTAAAAACATGACTTAAAATATTTTTCAGAGAGTTGTTGCTTGAGGACAAGCAACGTCTAAGTGTGGGATAACTTGATGTGACGTAAAAAGTCATGTTTTTAGAAGCTTTATTCCTCACATTTTGGACCTTTCTTTAGTAAAAACATTACAAAACATTGATTATTTATTAAAATTCACTAAAGTGGTTCAAAAGTAGACGTTGTGGTAAAAATCACTGAAAACACTCTGAAAATACACAAAACACAACATTTTAATACAAGCCGATTCCTCCGACCTCATTTTCCTATCAAGGCACACCTCCTAACTTCTACCATCTGTTGTATAGGTAAAATCAAGACGGAAAAATCTGGAATCAAGTGAAACGGCCAAAAGACGGAGAAGACACTGCACTTTCAGAGCCACTAAAAGTCATTTCGGCTGCGCCTGAGTTCTACATACCCAATTTCTATGAGATTGACATCATTAGTAGTGTAACGGAATTACGAAACCACAGGCGAAAGAATCAGGTCAATCGGACGCGTAACGAAGGAGATACAGACGTTTTAAGCAACGAACGAAATCAGACGGAGACCGTATACAGCCTCAGGCACCGTATACAGCCCTTGTAAGACCGTATGCTTCTTATATACCACCGTATACGGCCCCTGCAAGGCCGTATACGGCCCCCTGCACCCCATATCCTGCTTCATTTGCTTGTACGTGCTGCTTCGTGAGTTGTACGTGCGATTTTAGAGTTTGCCTATAAATAGTGGAGTACCCCAACACTTCAAAACACACCATTTCTCTCATTTCATTTCTTCCTTACACTTTCTCTCTCACACACATCACTCTCTCTCTAGTTTCTCTCTCTAGAATTTTCTCTCTCTAGAATTGGGCTAGTTAGAGAGCTAGTTAGGTAGGGGTAGCTTTTAGCTTTTGTACGGAGTCACTCCAAGACATTGTATTCGCGAAGATCTGTCTGTAATAAATTTGTATCAGGTTCTATTTATATATCTCCTACTTTCCAGTTTTAAACATGTGTTGCTTTGTTTATGTTTGTTTAGGATTGTATGCTAGATATATAATGTTAGGCTAGACATTTCTTTGTGTTTACTATGATGTAGTTATGTTAGAATAGTCAATATGTTTATGACATGCTATTACTCTGCCCGTGTTACTTTAAACTGTGTATGAACTCATAAACTGAATCTCGAATGTTTATCTATCCAACTTATGCTGTGGTTAGAAGCTTCCTGCTAGAACTTGGCCAATTACTAGTGGTACGTTCTCTACCTATTCTATACTTGATGATCAATGAACTTGGTATGGCTGTGTTCTCTAGGTTGAAACAAATCATAAGAGACACGGAGCGTAGGATTAGAGATAGGTTAGATTCATGTTTATCTGTTATATATCTTTGCGAGAACTTTCGGGATATCTATGATCTGATTATTGGTTATCTGCTATGCTTAGGATTATGGTGCTCTGTTATGTGTCACCCTATTGCATGTTCTTGTTTGATTGTTGCCTTAGGAATGATGCATGCTAGAGTTATCCTCCTGGTTCATGTCAGTATTTGTATAATTAGTTTTTCAAACACAGAATATTGGTTTACACAGTAGATTAACATGCATGGAATAGTTGTGATGATTTATATCTGTAATGCTGAACAATTTAACTGATCGTTAGCCCGACTATCCCAACTTGGTCCGCGGGATTATCCCCGTTCGTGTTCTTGTTCAATCAACAATTCACGCTACGATACAGATGTCTCTGATGACTGTGACTGGGGACTAGGATTCGAGGATAGTCGTCGGTTAAATTGGTCTGTACATTTGGGAGAACTTCCAGTGTATTTGACTTCTATAACTGCTATCCACGTGACATGTTATTTATCTAATTGCGGACAACTCTACGTTAGATATTTAATAGGCTCGTAGTTGTAGCTCATTAGGATATAGGAAATCTGCGAGAGTAATGTGGAACCCTAATTAATGTAACGGAAAAACCGTAAAACGCCCTATTACTCGGTATAGTGCTGGAAACACCAATTGGTGGAGTACAAACGTATGGAAGCCGAGGAACGGTCGTAGGTACAATACTTTGCATTAATTATGTTTCTATCCTCTCCGGATTAGTCATCACATCTAGTAGCCTTACCCTTGACTATTCATCAATAACACATAACGAAATCATAGTAAACACTCGCTTATCCTCTGTTGACCAAGTCTCCGTACAAACCTCTTTTGTTTTATTTTCTTTATTTAAATTAGTATTTAGTTATAAAAACCAAACCTATCCAAAAGCTTTTAAAAACCCTAGCTAGATTCCCAAAGATAATAAAACTTCCTAGACTACCATGCCTGATCGCACCCCGAACGGTCGGTTCAGGAATCGCTTCCTGTCGTCGTCGGACCTCACGCTCGAGGCGGGTGATCAGAGGGTTTTAAATTTATATTTTGCTGGGAAGCCTAAGCTTTATTACTACCTACTGCTCTAAGGGTATTAGGGTAGTAAGCGGTAAGTCTGACTCAGGTGTCGTTCTTAAAATCGGAGCGAATCGTAATGAATTAAATACCTCAGAGAATAGCAGCTAATAGGATGGGTTTAAATAGAGCAGGTAGGGTTTGTTTTTGGTATTTTCTAATTTAACTAAGATGCATGAAAGTAAAATACTACACTACGGATAGGGTAAGCAGATAGATAGAGTTGTGATTGCTGAAGTTTCAATATTCAGGTTTCGGGATGATGTTCATTATAAAAGATGATTGGAGACTTGCCTTAAATACTATCGACAGAGGTTTGGTGTAAACACTAACACCCTACGATTTAAAGTGGAAACCCTAAGTCGTATGTCATTGAGTACTAGGCTATCATGATTCTGATCAGATCAGGCTGCTCAACACCCAACACTGTCCGATGAGGACAAGTGACCCTTCTTGGGATTAACCTTGGGTGCATGAATAAGGTAACAGACCGATATTTAATTTCTGACCGTTCTTAACACCTAGTTCTAATTGATTTTATTAAGGTTTGTACTAATTGCTTGCTATTGTATGTTAAACTGTCGGTTATGTTGGATAAGGGGGTTTAAGCATCTTACACTACAGCTGAATGTTTGCATTCTTTTCCAGATCCCTTAAACTTAGTTGAGGAGCACAAGTACTTCCGTCAAGGTGTAGACCCTCCTTTGCGATCAAATGTTCATCCCTAGGTTTGTTTCACGGTGTATACTACGTTTTTCAGCAGTTCCACAGCTTTGTATATACCTAGACCATGTTCATGAAGGGTAACTTCCAGGTATCCACGGTGTCATATGCTTACGACCGGTCCGTAGCTTCCACGCATTTGTACTCCACCAGAGGTGTTTCCAGTGCTATACTAAGTACTGGGCCGTTTTACAGCATGTCCACAGCTTCAACAATAACACAGATAACTATCTACCGATACTAGGGTTGATCAGGTCCTAATACTAAAGTAATAGCCACGTGAAAGCTTGGAAAGGGTGTATATGGTGGTTTAGATCTACCGCTTGAAAAGTTTAACCCGATACATAACATAACAATTTCCAATCACATATTTAATTAAAGATTAATTTAACATCATCCCTACTCCTAAATATCTACATTCCAACAATCACAATATTACACTACTCAATAAACATGGCAACAAATAAAGCACATACCATAATATTACGCATGGATAATTCAGACATAATAACAGTATGAAGGAATAGATATCACCGGATAATAGAGCAGCGTAACAGAGAGAAAATAATTGCAATCCTTGAATACCAGCTTGAACAGCAATACTCCTTTATTACAACGATAATCTCTCCTCTAATCTACTAGCTACCCTCTAATTTCTCCTCTAACTCCTAAGAGTAGTGTTAGAGAGAGAAACTAGAGATAGAAACTAACTAAGAAATAAAATTACAAGAGAAGTGTGTGAAAGAGTAAGAATGAATTGTGTTGTGAATTGTTGATGGTGTTAAAATGAGGAGGTTGATGCCACTATTTATAGACATACAAGATACGATTTTACACTTTACACCCTTGCTCCAATTTAATACTGAAATACACCCCCTAGCTATGAAATTCGACACCGTAAAGGGGTATACCACCCTAAATAGGGCGTATTCGGTAGCAAATAGGGCGTATCCGGCATCGTAGAGGGGGTATACCACCCCTAGAAGGGGGTATACCACCCCAAACAGGGGGTATACGGCCCTGTAGAGGGGGTATACAGCCCCTGTAGGGGGGTATACGGCCCCTAGAGGGTGGTATTCCCTTGGTCCGTGGTCTTGTGTGCTGGATCGTAAGTCTTGTGTGCTGGATCGTACTCGTTTGGCTCTTTATATCCATGATATCGCGTAAAAAGTCACGTTTTTACTACCGATATCTCTCTCATTCTGGAACGATTCTTGGCATTTTAATTCAAATATAGCACAAATCAGTAACATTATGCCAAGAAGGTCAAAACGAGGCTGCACGATAAAAATCAAGTAAAACGGATGTGAAACGAAGATTCCACACACATTTGAAGATTCAAGGCATAAAAACGAGATTTCAAGACCAAAGTACCCTTCACCAACATCCATCATTTCCAAGATGTTCGTTTTCAAAATACGGATCCAACAGAAGAAGAATCAACTTAAACGGGTAAAAAATGAAGATTTCGCGTCCGCCGGAAGATCCAAATGATCCGTACGCAATATCAGGAGCTAGGGACCTCATTTTAAGGCATATCCTAAGTCAAAATCTTCGATTTTGAATTATGAATCCAACAAAAAAAGAATCGACTCAAACGGACGTATAACGAAGAAAACACGCACGAATCAAGAAACGAAGCAAAAGATCGCGCAACGGGGCGGGATGGGGCCCACCGCCGCCGGCCGCCGGCCACCCTACCCCCGTCCTGGTTTCCGTTTTTGGCAAGTTTTGGTACCTGGTGCGCCTACTTTTCGCGTTGTACAGTACCCGGTGCGCCTACTTTTCGTGTTGTACACACCACTTTTGGCTAGTCTTTCTAACATGCACCTAAAGGCCAACTTATGCTAAAATGAGCCAAAGCTCACCTATAAATAGGATGCTTAGGTTCATTTGTAACACACCTACACATATCACATATGCACTAGTTACTTTCTCACTTTCTCATTCTACTTTCTTTAAATTAGCATTAGGTTAGTTTAGCATTTTGTTTAGAGTAGAAAGAAAGCTATGAACGTGTTGTAATCTTTGGTGTACGCTTGGAGTTACGCTCATTAATTCAAGTCTATTCCTTCGCGCATATTAATCTCGGTTATCTCTATCCTTATCTATCTTAATTAAACATGTTTGCTTTAATTATGTTTGCGATCGTTATTACCATGATTAGCGAGTAGATTACTATTGTATTTGTTGTGATGTAGTTAGTATATAATTGTGGGATGACTTTGAATACGTCGTGAGATAATATGACGGCCCCTATTCGACTGATTACTTGGTATAGTATTGGAAATGCTTTTAAGCATAGTACAAATATATGGAAGCCAGTAACGACCGAAGGTAGTTGTATTATTAATCGACGTTATAAAATTGGAAACTTTGTGGACGAACTTATCTTGTGGTTTTAAACCTAAAACTTATATTCGCCTTTCGATTAACAAACGTGATTGTAACCTTGTGAAGAGGAGTCGCGAACCTCAATACTCGGTCAATAGTTATCTGTGTAAAAACTATGTTTTTAATCGTAACGTCATGCAAGCATTATAAAATGCAATGTGATTACGTGGACTTGCCATGAGTATTGTACACTTCTGATCACATCGTACTTATCATGTAAACATCGCGAAGCAATTGAACTCACAACGGAAACGTTGGTAAACAATTTAATACGTTGTGAACTACCATAGTATTTTCCGACATGGTCTGGGTTTAACTTTCTGTAAAAAGCCGTCAGCATTTTAATTAGTTGTTTTAGTTTAAATTAGATTAGATTAGGTAGGCTAAAGGCTAAATGTCCATTTACGAAAACCTAGGGATTTGTTAATTGTATCGAGAAAGGCAAGTTTAAAATCCAACTTAACCCGATACTTTTTATTAAAACCATGAAACCTAAAGTACGGTACGCAAGAAACCTAAATGCTTTCCCTCGTTTATCATGCTTAAGTTTCATTGGTAGAAATTGATTAGATAAGTCCGGACACGAGTTCTAAGTTAGTTGTTTAATGGATTCATAATCATTGTGGTATTAAGAACGGCTAGACATGTTATGGACTTGCTACTCTATTCCTTCGCCCACGAGCGAATACGTTCAATAATATGGGCCACTGACTCTGTCACAAGAGAGTGTGGAGAGATGAGCATTGTTTGTCTGGTCAGAATCACGACACCTTAGTTCCTCATGACATATTAGTTGATAACCGACTAATAAGGAATCTATTGGTTATACCATAAGTTAATGAATCTCATAAGCAACCCAATTTAGTTAATCGTTTTCCCGTAAGAGTCACCATCCCATAATTATTAACTAACGAACTCACAACAAATACTACTTTGCATATCTGATATCCTATTACATTTTATCCGCTTTATTTAGTTTATTTAGTTAACTGAACCAAAACCCCCAACACACTCTTTTAAAACATTTACTAGAAAAGAAAGATTGATTGGATCACCTCAGTTTCAATTCAGTTTCTCTTTAAGAATGACTCTAGGTCCAACTTACCGCCTACTAACCTTTTGGTTCAGTACTAGTAAGTCACACTTAGACCCCAGCAATTATAAATTATAAAACCACCCGTTGTTTTCGATAGCAACAAGTTTTTGGCGCCGCTGCCGGGGAGACTAACTGTCCGATCCAGAGGCCCAACCAATCCCAATTCTAGTAAACCCTTAGGATAAAACCTTCTAAAAAAAACACAAAAACATTTCCTTTATTGTCTATTTTCTTTTATTGTCTTTTCTTTTAGTTTATGACCTGTTCCCCTAGATCTGCACCACTATTTAACTTTCCCGATCCAGAACTTATAATACGCACTATTCGACGAGAAAAGAAGCAATCTGCACTTAAGAAAGCAATGGCTGAACGCATCACTCTCGCTGACAACAGTAAACCCTCTATCGAAGGAAGAGGAGGACCAATTCTCTACCCTGAAACCCCTGGTCAATCTTTCGAGCTTAAACACCACATCATCCAACTAATCCAAAACCACTGTCAATTCCACGGATTGCCCAGTGATGACCCAAACTCTCACCTCGACAAGTTCATCTCTCTCTCAAACTCCTACAAGCAAAACGGAATTGGCCAAGATACAATCCGTTTATACCTTTTCCCTTATTCGCTCACCCATCATGCGCAAACATGGTTTGAAGGTTTAGAGACCGGTTCTATCCCTTCATGGACTGTGATGGCGACAAAGTTTCTAACCAAGTACTTTCCGCCCTCTAAACAAACCAAACTCCGAAATGACATCATGAACTTTCGACAAGCTTTCGATGAGTCATTATATACCGCATGGGAACGATTCAAAGGAGCCTTAAAGAAATGCCCTAATCACCGACTCGATAAGTCTGCGCAATTGTGCACCTTCTACAATGGTTTAGATCCTAACCACCGAACTACCCTCGATGCTGCCGCACAAGGAAGCTTCATGGCGAAAACCGACGAAGAAGGATGGAACCTTATCGAAAACATGACTATGCACCACCACTATTGGAATTCTGGCGATCACTCAACATCTTCCAAACCTATTGCTGCTGCAAACCCGATTCCAGTCGAAGCAATTAAGACACTAACAGAGAAAATGGACTCGCTTGTCAAACAATTTGGAGAACTTAAGAAACAACAGCACCAAGTACACCAAGTGCAAGTCTGTCAACACTGCACCAACCCGCAACCATCTGGAGAATACCAAGTTGAATACGAAGAAGCAGATGGCACCGTCTACTACGCTCAGTTTCCAGCTCGACCATCCGGTTTCAACCAAAACAACAACCAACCTAGAGGACCTCCCTTTCCGCCAAGAAACAACCAACAACCATACCAACCCCGATACCCACCTAGATATCCACCCTACCAACAACAATCACAACTTCCTTACAATCAACCCCTTGCACTTCCTGCACCCACTTCCGACACAAACCAAACCACTGAACAAGCCACCAAGACAAATGCCCCAGCTTCAAGTTCAGACGACGCCTTCACCCAATTCATGCAAGGTCAACACTTGCTCAACCAAAAGACGTCCGCTAGACAAGATCAAGCCGACCTCTTCATGAGAAATCAATTGGCTGTGCTAAAGAATTTGGAAGCTCAAATTGGACAATTGGCACAACGTCTTGAGAATAGACCCCGAGGAAGTTTGCCCAGCAACACTGTTCAAAATCCGCATATTGAGGAAGCAAAGCAACTTACAACACCAAAGGAAGCAGCCACTACTCCACCTGCTGCTGTTCCAGTAAAGGAAGAACCAAAGGTCAAGACACCAGCTGTGGAAACCACTCAAACCATGAACAAAGAGGTTAGAATCCCTTACCCCGCTAGACTTAAAGTTCAACCTAGGAAACTGTCGTCCTTTAAGTTAGACGGAAAATTCCTTGATACCATGTCTAGAGTTCCTGGTCGTAATAAGTATATTAGAAAGTTACTATCCACCAAAGACAAATTGCCTGAAGTGAACAACATTCCCCTTAGTTCTGAAACCTCAGCCCTACTTAAAAATAGCCTTCCCGAAAAACTAGGAGATACTGGTAGATTTACACTCCCTTGTTCTATCTACAATTCCGGAAATATAAGCGCTTTAGCCGACTTAGGAGCTAGCATTAACCTTATGCCCTACTCCCTGTTTAAGAGGCTAGAACTTGAAAACTTGAAACCCACTAAGATGACCGTCCAGCTAGCCGACCAATCTATTAGATACCCCAAGGGAATAGCTGAGAATGTCCTTGTTCAAGTTGACAAATTTTTCTTTCCAACGGATTTCGTGGTAATGGATATCCACGAGGACATAAACATCCCAATTATCCTTGGAAGACCATTCATAAATACAGCTAGAGCAGTGATCGATGTGTATAACCACACGATTGTTTTACGATCACATGGTGAAAGCATCACTTACAAGATCGACCAACCGGAATGCACCCCAGAAGAGGAAGAATGTTGTGCTATATCCACAGGAAAAGTCTGTTCCGATGATGAATCAGAACCAGAGGAGGAACCGCAATTCACCCGATCATCAGTTCTCATTTCTGACACTGAATACGACCCAGAAGATGAAGAATACGAGGAAGCAGATGAAGAAATTGAATCTGACCCTGAAGAGGAAGAAGAAGAGGAAGAGGAAGAAATGGAAGAAGATGAAGATCACACTGATTCGCCACAAATGGCCGAAGTTAAAAGGATACAAAACTGTGATGACTGCTCTTCATCAGGAGAATCAGTTGATTACGGAGTCATCCGCCAAGAACTCAGATCCTCTCATCTTAAAAGAATGGGAAACATCCTGAATTCCTATCTCGATCCATCAAAACCCTTTACCAGAACCCGACTCCGAGACATAGAAATCTTTGAAGAAGGACTCCGATCATCACCACACCCAGACCAGTATGCCAAACTACTACAGAGAATTTTGGCATATAAGGCACGTCAACCAGGAAGCTTTGCCGAAGAGTACATTCATGACATAACAACCGAAGTCCGAACCATCAAAATCGATAGTTCTCGACCCTTCAACAACGCCCCCTTCGACGAAGAACTCCACCAATTTCCAGATTCACGTGATAAGGACTCCAACTGCAACAGTGAATGTAATGACGATTACGTCAACATCACTCTTGATGAACACTCTATTCCACAACCTCCTCTTGCTCCACCAAATTCCCCTGCCGTCGCAACTGAGAGACTAGAAATTCCTCTGATAGATACTCATCAAGACATGATAGAGATGATTGACGAATACGACGATGTCCGAATCATCGTAGAAGCTATCAAAGAGTCAACCAATGACTACAACACCGCACAGAGACACATGATAAGGGCAATCATACGAGACTACGATTCTTACCTCCCCAATTATGGAGAACCAGAACCTAGCACTCTCCGGAGAAACATTCGAGCATTCTCTGACCTGCTTCAAGAACAACTTACCAGAGAAGCTCGACAGCGAGAAAGACCCAACTACCCAATGGGAGAAATCGAATTCTACGGAAACCAAAGGCGAATATACCAAAAAGTATATTGTGCCTTAGCCGGGTCAGTTTTTCCGTACTCGTCAAGTCAAAAAGCTATTCTTGCATCAATGAGAACCAATCTGGAAAGAGCCACAGGGAACCCAAGAAGTTATGCCGACATCAGAATGGTGGGAGATCTTAGAACTCTTCTAGATCTCATCGAAACTGGAGAGCACCTCACAGCATCAGAGAACTGTAGGATCGTCATTCAATCCACCATTGGGCACCACATTGAACTAATAATTGATGAGCTGAACGAGCCAGCCTATGAAGAAGAAACTCGTGAGGTACCGAGATTCATCCCGCACATGTCGCAAATCAATTTAGCCACTTATGTGACTACCCGACTGCGCGAAATGTACCAAGAAGAAGATGTAGAACTCGACGTCTATCGAAATGGATATCGCGAGATATTCAGCAAACTAATTTGCATCTTCACCGACTCGGATTTTCCCTTCAACCGTGAACAACATCAACTAATCAGACAAGTGTGCCAAGCCACCAGATCCTTCGGAGGAGACCTTTGGGCTAATGATTTTGAAGAAGTGAAAACCGAATTCATGGCTTTAATCGCCTCGATAGGAAGAAACCATCCACAGCGTGAAATCGTTCGAACTTACACCTGCACTCGCATTGACCCTAACGGACCAGTCACAGGGGCAGTTCGATATATCTGCTATGGAATGGCAATTCTCGACCGACTCGCCACCGATCACTTCAAAAGCTTCAGAATGCTATCCACCAACCCGCCAACTCTCATTGCTGACATGATAGAGCAATTCCTGCAGTACTATCCTCCACGATACTCTCTACCAAGGAACCATAGTGACCACGCCACCACTACTGATGCATCAAGCATCATCTGAAGAAGAAAAGGACTAAGTCGAGCTCTCGACTTTAAAAGAGCGCTTCTCGGGAGGCAACCCGTGTTTTTATTTCTGCTATTTTACTTTCCAAGAAGTGATGACATCTCCGACTATCTTTCACACTCGGATCTTGCAAAGAATGCTCCAGCCTGCAAGGAAGCATAAAACCCTGAAGAATCGCAAATCCGACGTGTTCACACTTACGAGACTAATCATAAGTAGACTTGACCAAGAGCGCACCAAAGAAGACAAAGACCGACAGATGCAACCAAAAGGAATACTGCAACTACCGGGGAGTACTTCTATACCGTCTCTTTCATTCGTTTTAAATATACAATATCCGCTATGCTTATCACTAAGTGTGGGATTCAACCACAACACACACACTGAAAGAATGAGTCTTAGATGTTTAAAACCCTAAGTGTGGGATTTTACCATTCAGAGCTTAGTGTAACATCGAGGACGATGTTCCTTTAAGTGTGGGATAGCAGTAGTTGCACTACTGTTAAATAGATATTGGTATATTCTTGATTCTAAAATCGTTGCTCTTTATTAGACCTTACTTCTCCGTAAAAGTAAACAAAATTTTTCAAAACTAAGTTAAAAATATGTAGAAAGTGAAAAAATTTTAAAGAATGATTTACTTTAGGGAAGAAATAAAAATAAACTATAAGTTCTTTTGAAAAAAGTTTGACAATCCCATAAAGAGCATCGCATGACTAAGCACACAACAACCCAACTTTCGATTCGTGAGGTATCTTGAGCCATATGAAAAGCATTCATTTTTAATGCTTCACTTTTTCGATTCTTGAGTGTGCCGATGTATGCGTTTAGAATCAGAACTTGCTCTTGTTATGCATTTCGAATCCAAACTTGTGAGTCAAAAAGGAGATCGAATCACATCATTCTTGAACCCATCCATACACCCAAAATAAGCACGTTACCCCTTTACCTACTCAAAAACATCCCTCAAACTTCCGACAAAGTTCCAAAGATGAAAAAAGAGAAAAATCAAGGATATGACGTCAAAAAGAAAAGGAAAAGTCCCAAGAAAAATCGAAATAAAGAAAGTCAAACGGAGAAAGAAGACTCCGGCCAAAATAGAAAGAAGGCGTCAATCCTCCCAAAAATTCAAAAAATTTCAGCTCTCCGCTTCACCAAAAAGAAGACCCAACAAAACCCCTCTCACACCACCAACATTCCACCACAAAAAAACCCTACATCACTTCCCCTAGAATGATTGTGGCTAGATCGACTTCATGCTCACCAAAAAGGTAACGATTTGATACTCGATCAAGCCTATGACGATAAACAATACATGACTGGCGTTCCCGTTTTAAAATAATTTCATTATCTTCTTATCTTTAACCATGTTGAACGTTAGTTTGCCTGAGGACAAGCAAAGTTCTAAGTGTGGGATACTTGATATCGCGTAAAAAGTCACGTTTTTACTACCGATATCTCTCTCATTCTGGAACGATTCTTGGCATTTTAATTCAAATATAGCACAAATCAGTAACATTATGCCAAGAAGGTCAAAACGAGGCTGCACGATAAAAATCAAGTAAAACGGATGTGAAACGAAGATTCCACACACATTTGAAGATTCAAGGCATAAAAACGAGATTTCAAGACCAAAGTGCCCTTCACCAACATCCATTATTTCCAAGATGTTCGTTTTCAAAATATGGATCCAACAGAAGAAGAATCAACTTAAACGGGTAAAAAATGAAGATTTCGCCTCGGCCGGAAGATCCAAATGATCCGTACGCAATATCTGGAGCTAGAGACCTCATTTTAAGGCATATCCTAAGTCAAAATCTTCGTTTTTGAATTATGAATCCAACAAAAAAAGAATCGACTCAAACGGACGTATAACGAAGAAAACACGCACGAATCAAGAAACGAAGCAAAAGATCGCGCAACGGGGCGGGATGGGGCCCACCGCCGCCGGCCACCAGCCAGCCGCCGCCGACCACCCTACCCCCATCCCGGTTTCCGTTTTTGGCAAGTTTTGGTACCTGGTGCGCCTACTTTTCGCGTTGTACAGTACCCGGTGCGCCTACTTTTCGTGTTGTACACACCACTTTTGGCTAGTCTTTCTAACATGCACCTCAATGCCAACTTATGCTAAAATGAGCCAAAGCTCACCTATAAATAGGATGCTTAGGTTCATTTGTAACACACCTACACATATCACATATGCACTAGTTACTTTCTCACTTTCTAATTCTACTTTCTTTAAATTAGCATTAGGTTAGTTTAGCATTTTGTTTAGAGTAGAAAGAAAGCTAGGAACGTGTTGTAATCTTTGGTGTACGCTTGGAGTTACGCTCATTAATTCAAGTCTATTCCTTCGCACATATTAATCTCGGTTATCTCTATCCTTATCTATCTTAATTAAACATGTTTGCTTTAATTATGTTTGCGATCGTTATTACCATGATTAGCGAGTAGATTACTATTGTATTTGTTGTGATGTAGTTAGTATATAATTGTGGGATGACTTTGAATACGTCGTGAGATAATATGACGGCCCCTATTCGACTGATTACTTGGTATAGTATTGGAAATGCTTTTAAGCATAGTACAAATATATGGAAGCCAGTAACGACCGAAGGTAGTTGTATTATTAATCGACGTTATAAAATTGGAAACTTTGTGGACGAACTTATCTTGTGGTTTTAAACCTAAAACTTATATTCGCCTTTCGATTAACAAACGTGATTGTAACCTTGTGAAGAGGAGTCGCGAACCTCGATACTCGGTCAATAGTTATCTGTGTAAAAACTATGTTTTTAATCGTAACGTCATGCAAGCATTATAAAATGCAATGTGATTACGTGGACTTGCCATGAGTATTGTACACTTCTGATCACATCGTACTTATCATGTAAACATCGTGAAGCAATTGAACTCACAACGGAAACGTTGGTAAACAATTTAATACGTTGTGAACTACCATAGTATTTTCCGACATGGTCTGGGTTTAACTTTCTGTAAAAAGTCATCAGCATTTTAATTAGTTGTTTTAGTTTAAATTAGATTAGATTAGGTAGGCTAAAGGCTAAATGTCCATTTACGAAAACCTAGGGATTTGTTAATTGTATCGAGAAAGGCAAGTTTAAAATCCAACTTAACCCGATACTTTTTATTAAAACCATGAAACCTAAAGTACGGTACGCAAGAAACCTAAATGCTTTCCCTCGTTTATCATGCTTAAGTTTCATTGGTAGAAATTGATTAGATAAGTCCGGACACTAGTTCTAAGTTAGTTGTTTAATGGATTGATAATCATTGTGGTATTAAGAACGGCTAGACATGTTATGGACTTGCTACTCTATTCCTTCGCCCACGAGCGAATACGTTCAATAATATGGGCCACTGACTCCGTCACAAGAGAGTGTGGAGAGTTGAGCATTGTCTGTCTGGTCAGAATCACGACACCTTAGTTCCTCGTGACATATTAGTTGATAACCGACTAATAAGGAATCTATTGGTTATACCATAAGTTAATGAATCTCATAAGCAACCCAATTTAGTTAATCGTTTTCCCGTAAGAGTCACCATCCCATAATTATTAACTAACGAACTCACAACAAATACTACTTTGCATATCTGATATCCTATTACATTTTATCCGCTTTATTTAGTTTATTTAGTTAACTGAACCAAAACCCCCAACGCACTCTTTTAAAACATTTACTAGAAAAGAAAGATTGATTGGATCACCTCAGTTTCAATTCAGTTTCTCTTTAAGAACGACTCTAGGTCCAACTTACCGCCTACTAACCTTTTGGTTCAGTACTAGTAAGTCACACTTAGACCCCAGCAATTATAAATTATAAAACCACCCGTTGTTTTCGATAGCAACAATCCACGCGTTTGTATCCTCCCGACCTACATTTTAAGATATTTATTAAGTCCCAGATCGGAGTTTTATGATAAAATATCGTGTCGAATGAATTATGCCTATTTAAGTGTGTTTTTCGTCCATTTACCGTTGTTTTTTAAAATATTTATAATGTTTAGACCTTTTTAACAAAATGTGGTAAATGTGAACTTTATTGGCATGTTCTTGTTAATTAAGTGCTAAATATGAGGTAAAAGATGTGCGTAAAACATGACTTTTTACTTCAAATCAATGCCCGTTGTAGTTTGAAGAACGACGCCTAAGTCATACATACCACTTACTGCCTTTTTAGGTCTGTCAGTAGTATACAGCTTAGGATTCCCCTGCTATATAAATTTAAACCCTGTCCGCGCGTCCCAGTTGGGAGGTTCAACGACCGGAGTAAAACCCGTCCGACCGCTGGGACCGCGACATATGGTTTCTGTCGAATCAATCCATACGCCGTATGGATTTCCATACGCCGTATGGATTGAATAAGCCCATGGATCAGAACCGCGTAATCTGGCAGCCAGGCTCACACCATCCATACGCCGTATGGATTTCCATACGCCGTATGGATGAAATATTCCAGATTTTTACAAATTCGACTTTCTTCTTCAAACTTCAACTTTTTAACTCGTTTTCTGATTCTTTTCCGATTCAAGCTCAAATTAATTCCTATACGCAAATATGAACAACATAAGTATCAATTCCAAACAAAATGCATAAGAATTCATTTAAACAAGGGGGTAATTAGTACTATAATGTAGTACATTTTGGCGTTCATCATATACCAACGGTACACATTAGGTACTTACCCTCGAAAGAGTAAGGCCTTTTATAAAAATGAATCCAACAACCGATGCACATATGTCACATAGTGTCACACATTTCAAGCATATGTCCAAAAATAAAAATGAATGTAATCACAGCACAAAACAGTTGATAAAACATGTGAGCATACTTTTCCCCCAATTTGAAAATATGTAAATGAAAACGGGGCCACGAAAACTCACCTCAAGAAATGATGTAAGTATCGCCCTTAAGTGTAATCCACTAAACCACTCGCAAATCTACAATATCATAATACATATGGGTTACAACCTAGACATAACTAGGTCATTCCATTGTATCCCAAGTCCAAAACACCTCCACTAAGTTTCCTCACAACTCAACTCATGTATATTAACTTGAATCAACCTATCGAGTAAAAATCAGATTCTGTCCACAATTTAGTACCACTTTACGAATTTTTTAACATGACCAAATTAAATAATTTGACTCTAAAATTTTAACCAGTGACACTTCTATATGTTTAGAATAACCTGTAATTTTTCCAAGATGAAATATTGTAATTTACTGTTTCTAAAAATTCATCAAAACAATCTGCTCAGAAATCACAATGATTTCTGAGTACCAAAAAGTCACAATTTATTAAAAATAACTTAAGACTTCAAATGGTTATAATATTTTTACAGAAAATAACTAACACTTTAAAAACACTTCAGTAAAAATTTCAAGACCTAATCCTTAGTTTAAGGTACGTTCAAAAATCGAAAACTTAACTGAAATCTAGAACCGAAAAACTTAGAATTGACACACAATCTTGTAAAATTGTTTTGACCAACTTATATTGCACGTTTAACCATGAAACTGATGCCATTTAAAAGAAGACTCAAATTATTTATGTTTAGACTCATGTTTCATCAAAAATCATCGGGATATGACTAAGTTACAAGCTTCCCAATCCGAACAAAATTTCTGATCAGATTAGGGTTTATAATAAATCAACTCTAATCGCTTGTATAAATAACCCAAACCGCAACCACAATCAAAACTCTTAATTCTACCATCATATAAACTGATTTTATCAATATCCTAACAATTTCATTTACCCGGAACACAATGGAATCGAACCGAAATTAATCGACAACAAACGTAACAATCAAATACACGTAATTGAACGATTCGAATAGTATATATACCAACAAACACGAATCCGCACGATAGAAACCTTTGAAATCTGTCAATCAAATGATATGGCATGAGAATTTATTCGTCATGCATCAAAAGAACGAAAGAAAACGAAAGATCAGAGTTTAAAGGCTTACCGAAACACAAACGAACAACTTCACGATCGATAGAATGATAAAAGGATCAAGGAATTGAGTTCTTGAACTTTGAATATCAAAAGTATACTGAGAAATACGCTCCAGATCGCTCAACACGGCTGTGGTTTGTGAAAAATACGAGTTAGGGTTTAAAAATACGTTTATATACCTGACCTGGTCGACATGGGATCGCGTCGCGATTAGGGGACAATCGCGTCGCGTTTATAGGTAAATCGCGTCGCCAAGAAACAGGTGAATCGCGTCGCTATATCGGGGTAATCGCGTCGCGATTTAACGAAATTCAGAAACCCTAATTTTGTAATAAATGCATTTAACTTATTATTTCATTGTTTATTAAAACACCACTTCTTATACGCGAAATAATCGAATCATTTGGACACTATATGAAAATTAAGTTTCTCATATAGTTTTAAATTACGAAATGTTTGACCACTGTTGCGTCGTCAGAGTGCTGACTCTGCTGCGGTCATTCTAAGGTGGGCACAGCGGTCCTGCAAACAACGACGTAACACGTGAACGTGTTAGGTTTTAAATTTATATGAGTTGGGGCTCAAACTATAAGTACTACCTACTTTTGGGGAGTAAGCAGTAAGTATAACTCGAGTGTCGTTCTTAAAATCGGAGCGAATGGAACTATAAGGGACTTACCGTAAACGAGCTTTTTGATAGGAAAGGTTTATAAAAGTAGGTAGGTTTTGGTTGGTTTATCTAATACTAAATAAAACAAGTAAATAAAATAGAGAGTAGGCTACAGGTAGAGCGTGATTGCTGAAACTTCGATAATTAGGGTTTTTGGATGATATTCATTATAAAGATGATTGGAGACTACCTTGGGCAAATCATCAGACGGACAGTCGGTGTAAACTCTAGGACCCTACGTTTTAGTCTAAAAGCCTAAAAGCATATGTCACTGAATCCTAGGTTATCCTGATACTGATTAGAAATAGGTTGTTTAAACCCCCCCTCACTTGTCTTAAAAGACTAAGCGACCTCTACGGATGATATATCCTGGGTGTAGGCATAAGGTAACAAACTGCAATTATCTATCTAACCTTTCTTAACACCTAAATCTATCTGAGTTTATCTAGGTATGTACAAATTGTATGCTATATATGTTGAGCTGTCGGTTATGTTGAGTTAAGCGGTTTAAGCATCTTGTATTACAGCCGAATACTTGCTTTCTTTTCAGAGCTCATTTATATCAGGTTTAAGCATAATTAACTCCGTCATAATTAGACCCTCCTTTGCTATCAGGCGTTCATCCCTGATGTGACTCAAAAAGTAATGTTTTTAAGACTAATATTCCACACTTTTTGGGTACATCTTTAGTGAAAACATTCCAAAATAATCATTATTTACTAAAATTCACTAAAGTGTTCAAAATATAAATGTTGCTACAAAAGTCACTAAAAACGTCCAAATAACGAGCAAAACAGAGCGAATAAACAACAACCAATTCTCACACCCTCATTTACCTTATGCAAAACGTATTCTAACCTTATGTTATGTTGTAATAGGTAAAATCGTGACGGGAGAATCAAGAATCATGCAAATCTGATAAAGAACGGAGAAGACAGGACGATTACCGACACCTATAAAGTCATTTTGGCTACACTCAAGCTATACACATCCAATTTCAGTGAGATTGGCACCATTAGAAGCGTAACGGAATTACAAAGACACAAGCGAAAGAATCAGGTCAAACGGACGCATAACGAAGAAGATACAGACGTTTTAAGCAACGTGCGAATCAGACGGAAGCCGTATACATGCACACCGTATACGGCCTTGCCAAGACCATATACGGCCTTGTACACACCTTATACGGCCTTGGGCAAGCCGTATACGGCCTCTGACACCCCATATGCTGCCCGTTTGTGCTTCGTTTGCTTGTACATTGGTGCTTTGTGACTTTTACGGCTGATTTCACCCTTTGCCTATAAATAGAGGGTCATCACCTCCCATTTCAACACACCATTATTCATTCCACTCATTTCCTCACTCTCACTTTCTCTCTCACACACTCTCTCTCTCTCTCTTCTTTTTCTCTCTCTAGAATTAGGGTTAGCATCAGTTAGTTCTCAGTTAATATTTAAATGAAACTAACGGAGGGGCTACTTTTGTAATAGCATAGGGAATAGTTCAGGGGCTTTTCTTGTAATATTATCGAAGATATTGCGGAGGTTCTGCTTGTACTCTCTCTCTAAACGCTTATTCAATCTACGCTTTATTAACGGTTACTTCTTTCCTTATCTGTTATAATGATGATTGCTATTGTTATCATGCTAGATTTAGGACCTGTTATTATGCGTAGTGAGTAGTTCCCTTGTGTGTTTGTTATGATGTAGTTAGCTTATATATGTATGGGGTGATGCTGCTTTAATATACAATTGAAAACCCGGTGTGCTGTTACTTTATATTTATGATTTCTAAACCTTTTTATAATCGTCTTTCCTCCAAATAAACATGGTTAGAACCTTTATGACAAGGAGTCGCGAACCTTGATCAAACGGTCACTACCTATCTGTGTTTTCTAAAATAATAAACATGGTCTGAATTGTGTAGCTGTGGAAATATTGTTTAAACCTTTCGTATAGTACACCGTGAATCAATCAGGGATTTATTGGGGATAGTGAGGGCTGGTTTAAATCATTGATGGTAGCACTTTAATACAAACTTAGTTTACATTAGTCCGGGGTGACCATAAAGTATGTGATACCGGAAAGACCACGATAAACGGCACTGTACTTCGTATAGCATTGGAAACACCTCTGGTGGAGTACAAATACGTGGAAGCTAAGGAAATGTCGGTGGTTGAAGACTGTATCACCTCCTGGTTGAACACAAAGCCCTGGATTAAACCATGACCATTAATATAAAATTAACAGTCACCAAACTCAGTCTAAATCATAAATGCCTTGTCTGACCAAGTTATTCTCGTAGTGTTAAGAAAGGTCGGAACCTTAGTGGGTATTTACTTTATCTCATGCACCCAGGAATTGAACATTCCAAGAAGGGTCGTTACTTTGTCACTGGATAACGTTGAAGAGTTGAGCATCCTCCTCCGATCAGACTCAATCTGGCCTAGTACTCAGTATGTTACTGATTGGTCTCTCCAATCAGTAGGGTGCTAGTGTTTACACTACGAATAACTGAACTCAAGCAAAACACAAATCTTTAATAGACGTTTTCATACTGAAACCCTAAAGCATCACCCCTGCATAAAGCTAATGAAATCATAATAAACACACCTTTGCCGTACTGATATTATCCCTATTCTAATTTCTGTTTATTTTAATTAGTTTAATTTACGGACCTAAGTATAAACCCCCACTCAAAACTATTTTGAATCCATTGCTAAGTTGAACCTTTCGTCCTGACAATTCGATTCACAATACGGTTAGCTTGAAGAACGACCCTAAGTCATACTACAGCTATACAACTTTAGTAAACTTAGGTCCCTAGCATTACAAATTTAAAAGCTTACCACCCACTTGTCGTGTCCCCTTTCGTTACGTTGACGACCTTGTCGGATCGGGGCGCGACAAGCTTTTTGGCGCCGCTGCCGGGGAGTTAATTGTAAGACTCTGAGGCGTCCCGACGAAATTCTACTTAGTAATACCCGTAGTTTAGTTTAATTTAGATTTACTTTCCTTGTTCCAACCGACAATACTTTCCCATATCCCACAACGGTATTCGACCAGATCATCCGGATCCAAATCTCTCATTTTCGTACCCGATCCTAAGTCGATTATCCGTACCATCCGCAAAGAAATACGTTCCCGTTTTCCACAAATGGCCGCTCATGTTACTCTCGCTGACAAAACCAAACCATCTATCGAAAGATGAGGAGGACCGATTAGTGATGTGCCTTGAAAGCGCGTCTTGTTTTATAATTTATAAATAGAAATACTTAATAAATACTTTCAAGCAACCAGGCAAGAATACCCGATCAAATGTAAATATAGATTTGGTAAGTCAGATTCGAACACAGGGAACGGCGGATTTATTAAAAATAGAAATTAACACTTAACTAGAAAGCAGTAAATAAGGGGGCATTTTAGTTCCGTACGAACATTTGTTTAGAAAACATTAATTTAAGATAATTAAACTTAAATAAAAACTTAATTTAAAATAATAAATAAATAATAATAAATACTGAATGGAAGGAATAAGTAATTGTATAATTAATGTCACTCAGATTCATATTTCCCAATTCATTACGTATTGATTATCTAATTGTGATTCTTTTAGATCAACTTAACACAAAATTCTTCAATGATATTAAAATGAATGTGAACTAGCCAACGGTTCGGGTCCAACTAATTCCTACAATCTAGGGTCCAACATAAAACACTGGTTCCAATGTCACAAGATGATCAGTCAATTGTGTGCCTTTCCCTAAATCATGCATTAAACATTCACAACTAATTATAATTAACTCTATTGGTATGACTCAACAATACCCAATAATTAACTTATTGTCTCGTTCATTTTAAAGTGAATAATTATTACTTTCTCAACCTATCAAACTCAATCTATTTAGCAATGATCAAAACCCTAAGATTATAATCATCAATAATTAATAAAATTAAAGGAAATCAATCTCATCAATCTTATTAACCACGTTGAGAACTAATAACTACCAGTTACCAATAAACAAGGATTCACGAGTAATATAACCGTTTTCAATTAAATAACTTGGCCAATACGCAATAATAATCGTTCAACAATCATAATCCTTACACAATCACTTTGGATATTCAATTCAGCATAAAACAGTAAAACTCAGTTTATTCAACATCAAATTCTTCAATGAAATCGAAATAAAAGAAGTATACCGAATTATAAAGACGAACTACAAAGATCCGCAATGAATAAACTTCAATCCCGAGCCTTTGTACCTCCAAAATGCTAAATAAATTTGTAAACTAACCTAAAAACCGAAAACTATCGTCTGGAAACGAAAACAATTCGAAAAACTATCATTTTAGGGTTTTTTTTACGCGCTTTTATATATCTGTGTTTTTTATCCATACGGCGTATGGATTTCCATACGGCGTATGGATTGATTTCAAGCCCAGCCCAAGTGCGCGTAACCTGGGCCTCCACCGCTACAATCCATACGGCGTATGGATTTCCATACGGCGTACGGATGCATTTTCCAGCCGGTTTCTTCATTTTTCTTCTTCTATTCTTTTCTTCAACTTCGGCTTTGCTTTATTCTTCAGATATGCATCATTTAGCTCGTTTATTGACTGTTTTCCATTTCTTTCTTCATAAACGCTCCATTTCCACATCTAATTGCAAATATGAACGAAATAAATATCTATTCTTAAATAAATGCAATAGAAACATCCAAGAATCGGGGTAAAATACTACTAAATTATAGTACTTTTGAGCGTTTATCAATTAGCTATCCAGTGATTGACGGAGCTTCTTTTGAGCTTAAACACCACATCGTACAACTCATAAAAGACAACTGCCAATTCCACGGTTTACCCCGTGATGATCCCAACGCTCATATCGACAAAATCATTCAGGTTTCAAACTCCTACAAGCAGAATGGGGTTGAGCAGGATATCGTCCGCTTATACTTGTTCCCCTATTCTCTCGCTTTACATGCTCTTTCCTGGTTTTAGGGACTTGAGACCGGCTCAATCACCTCATGGACCGACATGGGTAATAAGTTTCTCGCTAGATACTTTCCCCCGTCCAAACAAACTCAGGCAAAGAATGACATCTCAAACTTCCAACAAGCCCACGATGAATCTATCTACTCAACATGGGAGCGATTCAAGAGTTTACTGAGGAAATTTCCAAACCACCAAATGACGAAGACTGACAAGGTGTGCACCTTCTACCGAGGTCTTGATCCTAACCATCGCATCAATCTTGACGCCGCTGCTCAAGGTAATCTCATGAAGTTAACCGATGATGAAGCATGGAGCTTGATCGAGGACATGATGATGCACCACCACGATTGGAAGTCTGATGAGCACTCCTCATCCTTACCCCTTACCAACACCCACCAGACTGAAGCCATTAAATCCCTAAGCGAGCAGATTGAGACTCTGACAAAGCAAATTGGAGAACTGAAGAGACAGCCGCAGCAGATCCACCAAGTTCAGGCTTGCCAGAACTGTGTCAACCATCCCACTGAAGACTACGAGGTTGAGTACGAAGATCCTATTGACGGTTCAGTCTACTACGCCCAGTTTCCTGCCAGACCTCAAAACCTTCCTGGCTTCGCTAGAACTTCACCACCCAGAACTCGAGGAAACCAATATCCTCCACGGAACAACCAACCACCCTTCCAACCCAGGTTTCAGCCACGATATCCAACATACCCACAACAATCACAACTCCCATACAATCAACCACTTCCATTAACCGCCACTGAGGATATCCAACCTGCTGAACCTGCGAAGACTGTCATTCCAATCACGAGTACTGATGACAACCTCAACAAATTCATCCAAGGTCAAACCGCTTTCAATCAGAAGACTACGGCTCGACAAGACCAGACTGATCTATTCCTTCGAAACCAACTCTCGGTCCTAAAAAGCCTTGAGAACCAAATCGGTCAGTTAGCCCAACGTCTCGACACTCGACCACAGGGAACTCTACCAAGCAATACTATCCAGAACCCCCACGTCGAGGAAGCCAAGACCTAAAATTCTGATAAATCAACTCCTTCTACGACTTCTTCTCCAAAGGAACATTCTCCTGTCCCACCGACAGTTGAGAACAAATCTATGCCCACGCCTACTCGTGAGGTCGAGATTCCTTTCCCTAATCGCTTACACAAGAAATACAACGCCAAGTCATTCAAGCTTGACGGAAAATTCTTGGACACCGTGTCTAGAATACCTTCCGGATCAAAATACATCCGACGAATGCTGGCAACCAAAGAAAAGACTTCTACCACTCCCAAAGTCTCACTGAACGCCGAATGTTCAGCTGTCATCCAGAATTCCTTACCTGAAAAACCAGGAGACACGGGTCGATTCACCTTGCCCTGTTCCATCTATCACTCAGGCACGATACGCTCCTTAGCCGATCTTGGAGCTAGTATAAATCTGATGCCTTACTCGCTCTACTCAAGACTAGAATTAGGACCTCTTCAACCCACTAAAATGAGTGTCCAGCTTGCCGATCAATCCATCCGATACCCGAGAGGCATAGCTGAGAACATTATGGTAAAAATTGATAGGTTTTATTTCCCCACTGACTTTGTAGTGATGGATATACAGGAAGATATTGACATACCCGTTATCCTAGGTAGGCCATTTATGAATACTGCACATGCTATTATTGATGTATATTCTCAGGTTATCACTCTACGAGCTCGCGGACAGACAATATCATACAAGATTGATCAAGCAGACTGTTCACTAATGGAGAATGCAGAGATATACACAATATCCATGGGCAGAATTACTTGGGATGATGACACTTCTGATTCAGAGCCAGAACCATACAGACCAGACGAACATACTTGTCTTATATCAGCTACTGAAGAGTCAGAATCAGAGGACGAGGAGATGGAAGAATCTGAACCGGAGGAAGAAATAGAAGAAGGGGAGGAAGAGTCAGAACAGGATGAAGAAGAAGAGGAACAGCCTTAAACGAAACCAGAGGAAGAGGAAATGGAAGAAACGGAAACTGAAGAAATGGAAGAATCAGAGGAATAAATGGAAGAATCAGAGCCCGAAGAAGTATATCAGTCCACACCACCTCATCAATACCTTCCTGAATCACACTTGCCGACAGCGGAGATTATGCAGATCAAGAACTTTGAGAACTTTATCCCTCTGTCACAAAATGAATCAGACGAAGATCCACCGACTGATTACTCTCACGATGCAGAATTTGGTCTCATCATGGAAAAACTTATTGCATCGGCTATTGATCCCACCAAACCTCTCGTGTCTCCTAGACTTGATGCTCTGCTGAATATTGAAAAGACTATCACTTTATCCACACAGCATTCAGAGCTTCGAGACAAACTCTTGAGAAAGATTGCGGACTACAAAGCATCTAGACTTCCCCAAAGGATTCCAGCCTTTAACATATCTGAACCTCGAAGTCAATTCGAGAAGGGAAGCACTTCCAGATCTAGCCGTGATTCTGATTCTCAGGAAGAAAAAGACATCGAGATGGACTCCTCTCAACTGATATCTCAGATTACCGATGACACCCTTCCACAGTCTGATACTGTTGAGTTCCCTGATTTCCAGGCTAGGGATACTCCAGCTGAGGAAAGTAACAAGGATAGTGTCATTTACATTAACATTCCAGTAGACATCCGGTCCATTCAACTTCATGCAGTTCCAGCTATTCCCAATTCTCCCCAAATCCCGATTATCTCCAATCACGAGGAAATGATAAGTGCCATCGAAGACTTTGAAAATGATATCCCAACTATGATGAGCATTATCATTAACTCTACCAATGAATACACTCCACGTCAAAGAAACTTAATTGAAGAACTTGAGGCCGAGTCTGAAGTGTATCAAGCCAGCCACAACCCAGATCACAGATTCTTCCACAACCGCCTAAATGACTTTACTGAAGATCTCGCTGCTCAGCTGCTACAGGAGCACCACACTACTGGACCAACACCTGAGGAGCTGGAGTTCTTTGAAGACCAAAGACGCATGTACAGGAAAATCTATGACACACTGTTCAGATCCGCATTTCCATTTTCCGCCGAGCAACACGAATTCTTAAATTCTTACCGCGGCAATATGTACAATGCTACTAGGAATCCTGACGCAGACATAGACATCCAGTTAATGAATGATCTTAGGGGACTTCTAAATTCTATGGCTAGGAACGATCACATCGACGAGACTTCTCCTCATAGGTTCTACATTGACTGCACTGTGGAGTACCATGCTCACAAGATTACCGAAGATCTCGAGTACGTGAGTTTTGACGAAAGGACGCATGACATCCCTTCTTCCATCCCTGAAGGTTCGATGGTTAACATTGCGAACTTCCTCACTGATCGAATCAAGGAAATCTTCGCTGAGGTTCCTGAAGAAGAGCATGGTCAAATATTCAACTACGGATTACGTGAGGTTTACGACATTGTTTTGGTCAAAAATTACCCTAAGTAATTAAGTGATCAAATCAGTAAAGTGAGGTAGTGTGCTTGTTATGATTTTCGAGATAATTGACTTTAAACGTAAGTATACGGTGAAACAATATGAATTTCACTAAGCTAATATGATATAAACAGAAAATTTGCCAAAAATATGACTAAGAGTTTAAAGAACACTGATTCTTATAAAATAAACGTTTATCATCGAGATAAATACAAGAGTTTTGAGTAAAATGCAAAGTAATTTCGAGATAATGCAAGTATTATAATAAAAAGTTGATATAATGTAGATTTTGTGGTAAAAATGGAATTGCAAACAAGATGAATGCATATATTGATGATAAATATAAGATAAAATCGGTATAATGCGGAATATATGATCAAAAGATCAATGTAATGCACATTAAACAATAAAAACGTAAAGTAAATGCAATCGACACAAGGATATACGAGGAAAGCCCTTGATCTTTGTTAGATCGCCAGCATAAAACCTCGGGAAGGAACAATCGTTCCGATCCTTTGTTGATTTTATTGCTGAAATTCGGGATAATACAATGAAAGAGCACAATATGATCGATCTAAAGGGTGTTTGGTGATGATAGTGATGAATCGATGAAGAAGATGAAGTAAAAGTGTGTTTTGATCGTGAAATGATGAAGTTGCAGAGTGTTGGAGGTGTTCAAGTCAGTTCCTAACGATCACATTGCCTCATATATATAGTATATACAAGATAACTAACTTTCCTAAAAATCAGGGATTATCCCGAGATTTTTGGGATCCTCCAGTCTTCCACCTTGACTAAGCCTTTTCACACGTTTTCTTTACTTCTTCCAAGCCTTGATTCGAAATTAATGATATAATTGACCCACGTTTAACTCCTGCAAGACTTGGTCAAGATACACAACGGAAAAATAGGGATTAGTAACGTTTTATCCAGGATACCGAATATATCCTGGATCCTGACCACTTGGGATCCTGAATCATCCAAGATCCTGAACATAATCAGACAAATAATGATTAGTAACATGTGATTCCAGGATATCTAACATATCCGGGATCCTGATCGTCTGGGATCCTAATCATCCAGGATCCTGAACATAAACTAATAAACAAAGATTAATAACATCTTATCCCGATACACTTAATATATCCGAGATCCTGCACATTCGAGATCCTAAACATATGTGAGATCCTGAGTATATTTGAGATTTCTATAGTACTCCGGATCCTAAATATACCTAAATACTCATATATAATTGGGATCCTTGATCCAAGCGGTATCCTGGATATATCTAAGATCTTGATAACCTGCATCATATAAATACACAATCTCGGGATCCCTAGTGTTAGCTTGATCCTGAACATATCCATGATCCTGGATATAACTTTCAATAGTAACTAAACACTTCAGGATCCTGAATTCTGACTGTTAAATTTAGTCCCAAACAATTGCCCCCAAGTTGTGTTATCTTCAGGTCCCTGATGGTGACACAACTTCTAAAAATAAGCATTAAATAAGTTAGGCAAGATATTACCGTGCATGCGTAACCATGCCCATGTTGATTGGACTTTTGATAAGTATAAATCCTTTCATGCCTTATTTGCATGACTTCGAGCTATATAATGGCTTCGGTTACCTGTTCTTCATCGAGTTTCAATGAAAAATAGCACAACGATTTCAAAGAGTGATAAACATACCTGAATCCTATGTTTAATCCGTGACCAAGCTATGTTATTCGCAAACTCTACTCATGGCTTGGCGTAGCTTTTTCGTTTATCCAAAGCATCATGGACTTTCACGACCTTGATCATGGTGTTTCTTTGAAAATCTTCACAAATCAACTATCTTCAAGATCCAGAAGGGATACCCCCATTCCTGTCAATGTTATGCATACATGGGCTTTCCCACTAATTCATGGTGAGGTCAACCTGATACGGTTGGCATTGATGTTGTTTAAATGGTTTATGTTGGCCACTTGTTGAACTTTTATTCAGGATAAGCTAATCCCGAGTGTGGGTTGGATAGGTTCGATTCGTTACTCTCCGTGACTTACATGGATAACCCGTTGGAATGTGTAGAACGAGACCAAGGGTGGTGTGAATCGAATGAATGCCATCTAACGAGATGGGCTTCAGTGATGAGCAAGGCTCAAACTCGGAAGATGAACATGGAGAGAGAGAAAGCATATAGAGGGTCCTCTTGATTTTCGTTGAACAATCTGAAAAGATAAGTTCTTAGTAGTGAGCAAAACTCACCATGGATGAAGACGTTGGAGTAAAAAGGAAGCAGAAAGGTTGCCTTCTCCTTTGATGTGTGTTATCATCTTCTATTTATATTCTTTCTTCAGGATACTGGGGAGATTCCCATAATATATGTTTATTTCATCCATTCGCTCAGAATCTTGAGGAGATTCCCTCAAAATATTTAGAATAATCCTGTTCCCCATGATTCCAATATTGTAGGATCCTGAAATAGACCTTCAACCGCAAAATTTCTATGTAATGTCAGGATCTTGAAGTTTATTCAAGACACTCAAAGAAGAAGAAAGCCAAGGAAACCAAGGCTACCAATAAGATCAGGATTTATATATCCTCTGTCTTCAGGGTATTGAGGAGATTTCCTCAATATATATTTATATTATACTGATGACCAGGATCCTGAGGAGATTCCCTCAGGATATACTTGAGATAATCCAATTTTTAAGATACTAGGGAGATTCCCCCAATATATATGCATTGCTCGATAATCAGGATCCTGAG
The DNA here is from genome assembly GCA_949592205.1 of Helichrysum umbraculigerum. Taxonomy (NCBI): domain Eukaryota; kingdom Viridiplantae; phylum Streptophyta; class Magnoliopsida; order Asterales; family Asteraceae; genus Helichrysum; species Helichrysum umbraculigerum. The sequence continues at coordinate 379,092,661 of CATIUR010000001.1, read as the reverse complement.
GAGATTCCCTCAGGATAAGTTGTAGGATAATGGAAAGATTCTTCCATTATAAAACTCGAATTCTTAGGATCCTGAGGAGATTTCCTCAGGATAAACTTGGGATAACGTAGATCTCAAGATAATGGGAAGATTTTCCCATTATAGGATCTTAACTTCAGAATTCTGAGGATATTTCCTCATAATATCTTTCGACGACACCTAATTGATCTTGAAATCAGGATTCCAATATTTCAGGATCCTGAAATATACTTGAAGTAATAATCAAAAGGAAAAATGCATGGGTAATATTCTGCAATGTAATCTCAATGTGTTATCAAATGTCATTGATTCTTTGAAAAAGTTATTTGTGACATATAAAATGCACAAATCTGTGTAATTATTTTTGAGATCTTTAAACAAGTTTACAAATAGTTTTGATAAACTCTAAGATCTTTTGAAAGAACACTTTTGATAATGTGAAAACATTATAACCAATAGACTTACGTTTGGACAAAACCGATAAAATCATGTTTTTGCAATGTGATAATATTATATTAATTCATGGGATAAGCCGTATCTCGGAAAAATCCATCTTTTGTATGGTATGAAGATACCATTATCCTTAGGTAATGTGAAAACATTACAAACCTTATGCAATAGGTAATGTGAAAACATTACAAACCTTGCGCTATAGATTGTGTATTACTAGCTGGGTGTCCTTAGTGACGTGAATACGCCAAAACCTTAGGTAATGTGAAGACATTACAAACCATGCGCGATATTCAGAATAAAAACATGATAAGCCTTGTGTACTTTAGTGACGTGAATACGCCAAAACCTTTAGGTAATGTGAAAACATTAAAAACCTTTTGCTAAGTGTAATGTGAAAACATTACTATCCTGAGGGGTCGACACCTAGTGCACTCAGTGCCGACAACCAAAAGAATTTGATCTATAGGTCAATGGTCATGAAATTGTCGGGTACCAGAGGCATCATCGGTCCCATAACCCTGATTCTATAATTAAACACGGCCGCTCCTGGGGTGAGTGTTGTAACCCATATGAAAGAGAGGTGATTATGTGTTTTCAGCATCCTCAAAACCTTTAGAGGAATCCCTGGGATTCCTAATCGGGGGAGAGAGGTGGCCAACCCCTTATCCTTGTTCCATGATCTCCAAATGTATTCACTACAACAAATACAAGATCTTGGGTAAAGGTGGGTGTTAGTTTGCCTAACACCCCTCCGATGCTTAAGTTAGTTTCATACTTGAATGAGAATGACATAAATGAAAGCAAATATGTATAATATTTTATGCTTATCATTATATAGTTATATATATCGAAATTAAATGATTAATTAAAAGTAAGGATAATTAGAGTACCTCCCCAAGTCGAATGTAAATAATCAACTTACACATGATAGATCCTCACGTGATTTGCATTTCAGGATCTTGTCGTCGGGATCACCATCTCAGTTGGGATCACGTCACCTTGAAGGTATTTCATGACCGGTTCCATCCAGAATCTCTTCTTGAGAAATAACGGGCTCTATGATATACACAATCAAGACCTTGAGACCTGGTGGGATCTTAAGAGCTAATCCTAGATTTGCTAAGATATCAACCTCAAAATTAACCTCTCATGGTACCTGCTCAATGTTAGATATCTCGAAAATCCCTGCAAGCTTTTCATTATATCTAAACATAATACTAATTTCTCACGCTTAACAGCATAAGAGTCATTATAATGGTTAGCAATTAATAAGGAATCAACAGATAATTGAAGATGCTTTATTCCTATATCTCTAGGCAATTATAACCATGTAATTAAAGCTTCATATGTTGATTCGTTATTAGTAGCATGAAATTCACAAGTAATAGCTTAAGATATAATATTTTTCTAAGATGATGTTAATATGATACTCATTCCAGTTCCCTTTTACATTAGAGGCACCATCAATATCTAGTGTCCATTTATCATTTACTTCACCTCGTTGTAGGACTTCTAAATCTACTTCATCTTAAAAATCATTAGTGAAGTCAACTATAAACATTGCTAAGGCTTACGATTTTATAGCATTCCTAGGTTTATATATAAGGTTATAAGTATTTAGTGCTATCGACCATTTAGTCATTCTACCTGACATTTCTAGTTTTCTTAAAGCTGACTTAATATGATAATTAGATTTAACATGTCTGAGGTGTATTTCAAAATAGTGCCTAAGTTTCGAGTATGCCATAATTAAAGCAAATATAAGTTTTTCAAGATGAGATTACCTGGTTTCAGCATCAAGTAGGTTTTTACTTACATAATAGATATCATGTTGTCGACCTTCATGATCTCTAGATAATACGGCACTGACTGCGTTTCGGGATACCGCCTTGTATAGGAATCATAACTTTCCATCTCCTGGCTTCGTCAACAATGGTATGGAAGATAAATAATTCTCTAACTCTCGAAATGTATCCCGCAGCTTTTCTCCACATTCAAACTTTTTGTCTTCTATTCCTCTTTTAGTCACCATATAGCCATAGAGCTTTATGTTGTACTGATCCAGGATATCAAAGGCCACTTGAAGATCCTGGAAATGATCCTCAGCTCTCTTTGACTTCACAACCATAAGTACTTCCTGTAGGGGTTACGAATGCAGTATCCTCCTGGTTAGATGGTTCCATCTAAATTTACCGAAATCTCTTCACTTTTCATTTTTCCTCTGAACCACCACCGCGTTTGCCAATCATTTTGGAAACTTTACTTCCTTTATCATGCTAGCAGCAAGCAACGTCTGTCATGTCTTCTGGTTTTCAAGCATATTTTTTTTCTTTCCCTTAGAAATGTCATAAGATCCTGCCCAAGATCCTCAGAGACGGCAGATTCTACAAGTACCTTTTCTTCAGGATCATTGACGCTAAGCTGCACTTCTTTGACATCTTGTTCAGTTGCTTCTTAGATCCCCCATGCTTGCTTCTTTTAATTACCACGATGGCGTAGGCTTGGTAGTAGGTTTCGTTGTTGTAGTATAACATTCCAAGATTTGGAAACAGCTCTCCAATATGCCCCCTTATCTAGTATCCAAACCAATTAAGCACCAATTTTTTCACCTTATGTATTGACATGGATGGATAATTGGATGCATCGGTTCTAAATGTTTCCATGTATGCCACCAGAATAGCTTTCATTTCTACTTGTACTTCAGGATCCTCAAAGTATTTCATTTCGAGAAAAATTTTCAATAATTCTCTACATCCATGATCCTGACTTGCCCCCAGAACATGATGTATTCAATTATCTTCATATTCAGGATCATCTCTACGACGTCAGTTGAAGATCCCGAGATTACCTGCATAATCTCAAGCTATATCCAAATACAAAGGGGATTCTATCTATCCTTAGGGCATATTTCCAATTATGAAGATAAGTGATTAACATACACATATATGTTTTATACCGATATCCTTATTCGATTATTAATCTCATGTTGAAGTTTTGTAATCTACTTCATTATTGACAATTTAGAGTCACAATTAATATCATGTTGTGTGTCATGTTCTTGAGGTAATTTTAATAAAGTATCATAATCTAGCTAAGAACATAACCAGCATATATCCTTGGATCCTATTCTAAAGATTACCAATAAGGTTAATAATAAAGTTTACTTTGGACGTAAAATTTAAGCATATCTCTATGATCCTATATGGGATCATGAATATCTAATTTAGTTATCCTAAGTGATATTCCTGGTTTTTATATTTAACATATAACCAGTTTTAATCATGCATAGAATGTGTTTCAAAATAATTATCATGACCATAAATATTTTAATATAGGAATACCTGGCATCAGCATCTAGTGGACTTTTACTTAAATAATAGATTGAAAGTTGCTGACCTTTCGGGATCCTTAGTTATTGTACGCATCATGTATACGAATAATGTTTTACCAATTACACTCGTATCCCCCCACCATGTTTGCCAAAATCGGGAACCTTTCTTCCTTAAATATATCAGCAGCAAAATCCATACTATCCTTTTTCCCTCAGGATCCTTAGAACGGAGTTGCACTTCTTTGATATCTTGTCAGATTGTACCCCAAGATATCCCATGCTTTATTCCCTTGACTGCTATGCTGACGAAGGCTTGGTGGTAGATTTCATTGATGCTTTATAACAATCCTTAGCATATCTTTTAGCTGCAGAGAAAGACGTGCCATACATGTCAGAAACACCAGATGTAAAATTTTATTACCTTAGCATCAGGCGGTTGGAATCCTGCTACGTGCGGGATCCTGTAATCATCCTGAACTCCGGGATCCCAAGCCTGCTAGAAATCCTTTGTGAGATCCTTTCTTTCCGATCAGTTCCTTTAAGTATCCCTTGCTAAAGAAATGATCGACTTCTTTTCTATGATCTACACAATTTTTGGTGACATGACCAAAATCCTCATTGAACGCACACCATTTGGATTTATCTTTCCAAGCAAAATCCCTAACTTTTTTCTTTGGCCATCTCACTTTATCTCCAAGATTTTGCAGAGCACACAAGATACCTGTAACATCATCATAAAAACAATAATCAGTTAGCTTGGAATACTTTTTACCATTCTCTTTGACCACATTAGCCCGGTGATCTCCATTCTTTGAATATGGTTTAATCATGTTTGACTTGAACGAGGGTGAATTCATCTTTCTGTTGGGTTTCTCGTAAGTGAACGAAGTTTCAATCCTCTTCTGGATCATAGCATCTTTTTCCAACTTAATAAATCTCAAAGCCTTATTTCTGATCTCATCTAGGTTCCTGCATGGGTTTACAACAAGATCTTGATAAAATGGAGAATCTCTTTTGATCCCCATCTTGAAAGCTTATGCGACAGTTGACATATCCAGATTAGGGATCCTCAAGGATTCTCGTTCAAACCTGCTTACAAAATCTCTTAAGGTTTCATTAGACTTTTGAACGACCCTATACAAATCATTAGTTAAGCTTTCAAAGGTCCCACTAGATGAAAACTGATTATTAAATAAATTAACCATATGAGCAAAAGAAGTAATAAAGTAAGGAGGAATATTCAGTAACCACTTTAGCGCGGATCCTGTTAAGGTAGAGCCGAAACATTTACACAAACATGCCTCCTTAAGATCTGCAGGGATGGGGACAATCTCCATCCTTTCTCGATATTTAGCTACATGTTCTTCGGGATAGGTAGTACCATCATATAGCTTCATGTCAGGAGTTTGAAATCCCTTTGGGATCCCAACATCATAGATTGAAGGTGAAAATCTTGGGATCATATGAGCTGTTGGTGCGACCTCAGGTATAAGTTGCACAACTCCAAGAACGTTGGATATCATATCCTTCAAATTTTGCAACTCTCTAGCCACAACATGGCTTACTCTAGGATCCTGGGAAATGTTAGTTCTAAATGTATTATCAGCAGAATAATTAGTAAATATGTTACCATCATTTGGGATCCTGAATGAGGATCCTGGATTTCGTTCATGATCCCTCGTCATGGGGATCCCTGTAGCATAAACTGGATCCGTGATCCCGGTACTTCCTTGCATGGCTATAAAATTTCCTCGGTATCCTGAGGGAGGTGAAGTGTCAGAATCTGAGATCCTGCCCCGGATGGGAATAGTAACTTGAGTAATAGGGATATCAGCCCTTGTCCTCAAATTCTCCATATCTTTCCTTAGGATCTCGTTGCTCCGTTCCACTCGTCCAAGCTGATCCTTAACCTGTGTAAACATAGTCAAAATATCCCGGTTAGAAATAATAACGGGATCCTGATTTGGTATCCCGGATCCTGAGAAAGTAGATTCCACGGAGACCATCCTTCTGTACGTATTTCCCGGCCTTGATTGTGATGATGCAAAAGGTGAAGTGGGAGGTAGACCAGTCACCTCAGAGGTCGATGATGGCATATTAGAAGAGAGAGAATGTCCTTGTGTTGTCATTTTTGACAAAAACTTTTGGAAAACGAGGAATTAACAAGGATTTTAACGAGAAATCGATTATGAAAAGCACCACTTGTCCCACAGTGGGCGCCAAATTGTTTTGGTCAAAAAATTACCCTAAGTAATTAAGTGATCAAATCAGTAAAGTGAGGTAGTGTGCTTGTTATGATTTTCGAGATAATTGACTTTAAACGAAAGTATACGGTGAAACAATATGAATTTCACTAAGCTAATATGATATAAACAGAAGATTTGCCAAAAATATGACTAAGAGTTTAAAAAACACTGATTCTTATAAAATAAACGTTTATCATCGAGATAAATACAAGAGTTTTGAGTTAAATGCAAAGTAATTTCGAGATAATGCAAGTATTATGATAAAAAGTTGATATAATGCAGATTTTGTGGTAAAAACGGAATTGCAAACAAGATGAATGCATATATTGATGATAAATATAAGATAAAATCAGGATAATGCGGAATATATGATCAAAAGATCAATGTAATGCACATTAAACAATAAAAACGTAAAGTAAATGCAATCGACACAAGGATGTACGAGGAAAGCCCTTGATCTTTGTTAGATCGCCGGCATAAAACCTCGAGAAGGAACAATCATTCCTTGTCTTTGTTGATTTTATTGCTGAAATTCGGGATAATACAATGAAAAAGCACAATATGATCAATCTAAAGGGTGTTTGGTGATGATAGTGATGAATCGATGAAGAAGATGAAGTAAAAGTGTGTTTTGATCATGAAATGATGAAGTTGCAGAGTGTTGGAGGTGTTCAAGTCCGTTCCTAACGATCACATTGCCTCATATATATAGTATATACAAGATAACTAACTTTCCTAAAAATCATGGATTATCCCGAGATTTTCGGGATCCTCCAGTCTTCCACCTTGACTAAGCCTTTTCACACGTTTTCTTTACTTCTTCCAAGCCTTGATCCGAAATTAATGATATAATTGACCCACGTTTAACTCCTGCAAGACTTGGTCAAGATACACAACGGAAAAATAGGTATTAGTAACGTTTTATCCAGGATACCGAATATATCCTGGATCCTGACCACTTGGGATCCTGAATCATCCAAGATCCTAAACATAATCAGACAAATAATGATTAGTAACATGTGATTCCAGGATATCTAACATATCCGGGATCCTGATCGTCTGGGATCCTAATCATCCAGGATCTTGAACATAAACTGATAAACAAAGATTAATAACATCTGATCCCGAGACACTTAATATATCCGAGATCCTGCACATTCGAGATCCAAAACAATGTGAGATCCTGAGTATATTTGAGATTTCTATAGTACTCCGGATCCTAAATATACCTATATACTCATATATAATTGGGATCCTTGATCCAAGCGGGATCCTGGATATATCTAAGATCTTGATAACCTGCATCATATAAATACACAGTCTCGGGATCCCTAGTGTTAGCTTGATCCTGAACATATCCATGATCCTAGATATAACTTTCAATAGTAACTAAACACTTCAGGATCCTGAATTCTGACGGTAAAATTTAGTCCCAAACAGACATAGTGAACAATATCTTTAAGAACTCCAACCTCACGTTTTCCCACTGTTAGACCCATCTCATCCAGGGTATTCATGAGTCAATCCGAGAACTTGGAGAAAACTCCGGTATTGCAGATCACGAGACTTTACACCTGCAGTTCTATGGATTCATAGACTCACTCAAACGACAACATCCTAAACGAGAATTGATTGAAGCTGATGGATTCTCTTTTGTGGATTCCCGTGGAACTATCTCCAAAACAGTAAAGGAGATTACTTGGGATCTTCTGCACATGAAAAGGGTTGCTGAACAACATCTTCAAAGCTTTCCCATCTTTTCAGCTGAGATTCCAAACATCGTCGATATCATCGCTCGCCATTTTCTGAGGATCTACCCACGCAACCCCAGGATTCCACTTCTGAGCACTTCCGGTCAGGGACGGAGGTATTAAGGTGTAAGAGTGGGCCATGGCCACCCCTCAAAAAATCTGCTAATTATATGTACCTATATATATATTTCATTAACAGTAATATTCAAATGGTTAATTGGCCCACCTACAAATATTGTCCATCTACTATATGTTAAATAAATAAATAAAAGTTCCTGGCCCACAAGACAAAAGCCCACGATGAAAACAAAAAAATGGTAACTGGTTTATTTGATGCTTTTAGTCAAACACAGCCCCCTCCTGATGGAAACAAAAAGTGCACGCCTTAACTGGCAACTCCAATTAAGTATCAAACGCAAACGAGTTTCAACCATCAATCAGATTCTTCTCTAACTACATTAGGTAATTTATCTAATTTATATTTAATATTTGAGTCTTGATGGTTGCAAATCGAAGTAATACTTACGTATATTGCTAATTTTATATTTGTTAATAATATCTTTACAGCCTTAAATCTTCAATGAATAAGTTAGTTTGACAGTTTGTATTATTTACTTCAACGTTTATTGTTTCACTATGTACTTGAAATTTAATTGCTTATATGAAAACCAATTTAGTTTAAATTTTTATATCACTGTCTTATTATATATATGTACATATGTAAGAATATTTATGGGCTTTGTTAGTTTATATGTCCATTTGAGAATGCTTTTGTGATTTGTAAGATTTGTAGGATCATGAAGACAAAGCAAAAAAGAATTGATTCAATTTTTGGTCGAAGTGTTAGGCCAAGATGTGACGAGAAAACTACAACAGAAGGGGATAATCAAGAAGCTCCAAGGGATAAGAACCCTCCATTATCATCTGAAAACCCTCCATCGACCAAGAACCCTTCAACATCTTCAGCTCCGGAGAATCCTACAAGTTTTTACATAGAACGTGATCCTGGATTACGTCAACCCATATGGAAATACCCTGTTAATATGCAGGATGAGATCAGACGAGATTATTTGAGATCCGGACCTCATCAACTTGTGTTGCCTAAATTTCCTGCAACCGGATCAAAAAATCATGCACGACGTTTTCAAGCTAAATGGTATTCAGAATTCCCTTGGCTTGAGTATTCAAAAGCTAAAGATAGAGCATATTGTTTGTATTGTTATCTCCTTTTGGAAGAATCAAATACCCATAATGGTCGAGATGCATTTACGATTAATGGTTTCAGGAACTGGGACAAAGTAAAAGGAAAGCGTTGTTCATTTTTGAAGCATGTGGGAGATGGCCCAAACTCTCAGCATAATAATGCTATAAGATTTTGTGATGCTTTGATGAATCAGTCGGGACATATTGATAAGGTAATGCAAAAACAATCATTTGACGAAATCAAAAGGAAGAGGCTAAGGGTGAAAACGTCGATAGATATTGTTCGTTTGATTTCATTTCAAGGTATCGCTTTCAGAGGACGTGATGAGGGTATTAATTCAAGCAATCGGGGAAACTTTCTTGAGTTGCTCAAATTCATAGCTTCATATAATGAGGAAGTTGCAAGTGTTGTCTTAGAAAATGCACCGGGGAATGCTAAATACACTTCACCCAATGTCCAAAAAGAAATTATGAATGTTTATGCTGAGAAAGTGCGAAAGAAGATAATTGAAGATATCGGGCATTCTAAATTCTGTATAATCGTGGATGAGGCAAGTGATGAAAGTAAGAAAGAACAAATGGCCATTGTCCTTCGATTCGTTGACTGTGAATGGTACATACAAGAACGTTTTTTTGGTCTTATACATGTCACAGATACATCATCTGCCACTTTATATTCTTCAATTTGTAAAAGTCTCACATCTTATTTGCTCGCCATTGAGAATATTCGTGGACAGGGATACGATGGAGCTAGCAACATGCGAGGCGAATGGAATGGATTACAAGCATTATTTCTTAAGGATAATCCATGTGCTTATTATATACATTGCATGGCTCATCGATTGCAACTTGCCTTGATTGCAGCAGCTAGAGAGGTACACTACGTTCATGAATTCTTTATGGATTTATCCTTAATTGTGAATGTTGTTGGTGCTTCTTGTAAACGCCATGATGAGCTACAAGCTGCTCAAGCTGAAGAAATTGCTAAAATGCTAGAGACCGGTGAAATTGAAAGTGGGAGAGGGGCTAATCAAATTGGTAGTTTAAAACGTGCTGGAGACACTCGTTGGAGCTCACATTTTAGTTCTATTAGCAGTCTTCTTTGGATGTACAACCCAACTTGTATTGTTTTGGAGAACATTAAAAAAAATGGCTATAACTTTAGAACAAGAGGTGATGCTAGTGCCGCATTGAGAAAATTGACATCCTTTGAGTTCGTTTTCATTTTACATTTGATGAAAGAAATTTTGGGGATCACCGATGTTCTTTGCCAAGCTTTGCAAAAAAAATCCCAAGACATCGTAACTGCAATCAGAACGGTCTCTACTACAAGAAGGCTCATCGTGTCGCACCCCCAAATTATGATGCGGAAGCGGGTCGGTTCGGGGCGCGACTAATCAATACACAAAGCACATAAGATACAATGAATGACCACTACATGCGTCGTTTTACAAGTTATATTGATATTATAAAAGTTTTTACACTGTTATGATATAGTTTACAAAAGCTTCTGAGCCAAAATGATAGAGATTCTATGTCATAACTAAATTATACAAAATGTAGTAATGCATGACAATCTCTTGATGTCTGAATGTGACTCGAGCTAATGGGCATCCTGAATGAGCAGACCTACTGCTGCTGAGAACCTGAGAATACATGCTAAAGGTCAGCTATAAAGCTGGTGAGCTCACAGGTTTAATGATAAGAACAATGTATGAACCACAAGATTTAATGATAATTGAAATTAATCAAATATAATGTACATACAGCCATGAGCACATAGTCTGAGCTTAACTGAGGTGTCAGGATCACAATTAAGTGCCTGAGCGAGGGTGCCTCTATGCGTATGCCTAATCAACATACGTATGAACAAATGATAATGCGTCCGTTTTGACCAGTCAGTGCTTGCTGACCCGGACAGGGATTGTCAGTCCCATATGGATCCATACACTAACATTCATGCTACAAAGTATTACCAAACTATGCTAATGAGGACTTAAAATGATTAGATGATTTTAACTCATGTAGTATACATCGATGTTTTGATACTTGTGTTCACATGTAAAACAAAATGAGCATGCATCTCACCCCTAGGTAAAAGCATTTAAAAAGGGGCTATGAAACTCACCTGAGTCTAATGAGATGCTATTAATTAAGCACAAATGATGATTCACAAGACAATGATGTCGATCAATCGACTGAAACCTGCAGGGTGTCTTAGACGCGCAAGGTTTTTGATTGATTAGATGACTTAACAGACCATCTATGCTAGTTGCGCATTCAACTAGTAATGTCCAAATGATTAGTTTTGGATTATTTATATTTTGTAAATATGTACGGCCCGTTGGTGAGTTTTTGTAATAATAATTTCAAGTGTTATTATTATGTTTCTCATCATTTTGTTTACTTGTAAAGTATATACCTATGCATTTTCAAAAGCGGGTACTTTTATATATATCCGAAGATATATATATTTATGTCCGAATGTTTGTAGTCCGAAGGTGTCTAGGTCCGAAAGTGTATATGTGTCCGGATGTAAGTTTTAGTCCGAAAGTCAAGGGTTCGGGTTCGGGAAAGTGGTCAAACGACCACCGTTTGACCCGAAACTTTTACACAAATCCTAATATGTCAAGATAGGCTTATAGAACTTGTCGTTATGTTTCGTGGATGTCTCGAGGTGTCACATTCCCCAAACTACCAAAACAGTCCCTAGTTTCCTGTTTTCCAGATTTTGTACTCAACAAATCCCTCGATTTGGACCACTTCTAGTCCGATTCATAGCTAACCAAAAATCTCACATGTTATCATATATGTCTAGATCATTTCTGCATTTTATGGTATTTTTACATGTCCGTTTACTATTTTTAACAAAAATAAATATGAAGAGTAGTCGGTTTCGGCTCAAAACAGACCTTGGCTCAAAGATTAGCCTCTACACTAAAAACCGTGTATTTTTGGGAAAAGTCTCAGAGAGAACTTTTTGTAGAAGACATCCATACGGACATTTCGGTATAAGATGTGCGTGTTGATTCATATTACAACTCAAGTTATAGTCGTTTTAGTGAAGACGAAAATTCTGGTCAGATTACTGTTTTTATATAACTACCTCAAAAACGTGTTTGAGCTTAAGATTTGGACATTATCTTGTTAGATGAACATCATAACATGTATATATATGTAAATCATGAAAATATAGAGAGAGAAGTTAGGGTTTTATACCAAAAACGTGTTCTAGAGAGAGAGGAAAGTGAGATGGTGCTTGATTCGAGTTCCTAGCTTCCTTTCCTTGCTTTCCTTGCCCAAAATGATGGCGGTTGATGGTGGTTTGATGGTGGAGATGTGGTGGTTGTAGAGAGAGGGTGAGAGAGCAGATTTTAGAGAGAGAGAGATTAGAGAGAGAAGTGGAGGAACCAAATGAGGGAATTAAGGGTGTGATTGGTGGCTTATGGTCAAGGGCATGATCCACAAAAAGTGGATCATGTTGGCTGGTTTTTTTTAAACAAATGGGGGCTAGGTTTGGTTTAAATCTTGTCTCCATGCTTGGTATTATACCCGCGTTCGATTACCCGATCGTTTAAACATTTATTTATAGGTTAATGTTATACGTACGTGTTTTTAAATAACAATTGGTTTTCGATATTTTAAGTTGAAGTAATACTCCATATACTTGATAACACTTATAAAAAAATGTTTGATTAATGTGTCGGTTTTCGTTTACGGGATCGCGTTACGATAATTTAATCGCGTGCGGTTTTAATTAAACGTTTTTGTGATCGGTTTGATATACGCTATTTCAAATGAATATTTTCCATCAAAATAATATATTTTAAATTTATAAAATATATTTTGGTTTTCGTTCGATTGTTGGGCGCGTTTCGCTCGTTTTTGGGTCGCGTATGAGCATTTTATGCGATACGGAATACTTATGAAATATTATCGAAATAATATTTAGTAACTAATATGTTTATCGAATAATCTCATATTATTTAATAAAGGGTTCACCAACGTCCATATTAATGTATCGGAATTCGGCCGATATAATAAAATGCACGATTAAATAGAATCGCGTAAATGCGTATATTTATAAAATACACGTAATGATACATACAATTAGCCTAGCATGGAACTAATTACATGTATTACAAAATGATTAGGCGCAAATTTCTAGCCCTAATTGGTCGGGTGTCACATTCTCCCCTTGTTAAGAGAATTTCGTCCCGAAATTCAGCTTTGAGTTGATGCGTGAGTGGAGTCTGAAAATAGATGTGGATATTTGAGTCGCATCTGGTCTTCCCGTTCCCAGGTGAATTCCGGACCACGCCGCGAATTCCACCGAACTTTAACGATAGGGATACGACTTTGCTTGAGTTGTTTGACCTCACGGTCCATGATCTCCACTGGTGCCTCGACAAAATGAAGTTTGTCGTCAATTTGAATCTCCTCGAGCGGGATGATGAGTGTCTCGTCGGACAGGCATTTCTTGAGGTTAGAAACGTGAAATGTGGGATGCACGCTACTGAGCCCTGGAGGTAGCTGCAATCGATAAGCGACTGGACCAATCCTTTCAAGAATCTCAAACGGTCCGATGTATCTAGGGTTTAACTTCCCGCGTTTACCAAAACGGATGACACCTTTCCAAGGTGATACTTTGAGCAATACTCGATCCCTAACCTGGAACTCGAGATGCTTGCGTCTCACGTCAGCATAACTTTTCTGACGATCACGTGCGGCCTTCAGCCGTTGCTGGATACCAATGATCTTCTCGGTGGTTTCATGAATGATTTCAGGACCAGTCAGTTGGCTGTCTCCAACTTCGGTCCAACAGATGGGCGACCGGCACTTACGACCGTACAGTGCCTCGAATGGTGCAGCTCCAATGCTGGTATGATAGCTGTTGTTGTACGAGAATTCGCACAATGGCAAGTGGTGTTCCCAATTTGCACCGAAATCAATTACGCAGGCGCGTAGCATATCTTCCAGTGTTTGAATTGTCCTTTCACTTTGGCCATCGGTTTGAGGATGATACGCAGTACTCATATCCAGACGAGTACCTAACACTTTCTGTAATGATCTCCAAAACTGAGAAGTGAAACGACTATCTCTGTCAGAGATAATTGAGATAGGAACACCATGTCTCGATACGATCTCCTTCATGTAGACTCGCGTGAGACGTTCCATTTTGTCGGTTTCCTTGATGGCAATGAAATGAGCTGATTTGGTGAGCCGGTCTACGATCACCCAAATGGTGTCGCAACCGCTAGCTGTTCTTGGGAGTTTAGTGATGAAATCCATAGCGATTTGCTCCCATTTCCATTCAGGAATGTCCGGTTGCTGTAGCAGACCGGTGGGCTTCTGATATTCTTGTTTGACTTTTGAACATGTGAGGCACTTACTGACATACGTGGCAATCTCTGCTTTCATGTTTGGCCACCAATATGATCCCTTGATACCATGATACATCTTGTCAGATCCAGGATGTATAGAATATTTGGACTTGTGAGCTTCATCCATCACCAAGTCTCGAAGATTTCCGAACTTAGGTAACCAGATCCGGTGTGCGAAGTATTTGACCCCATTGGGTTTGGTTTCGAATTGATTCTCCATGTTGCGCAAGGCCTGATCCTTGATGTTTTCAGGTTTCAGTGCTTCGAGTTGAGCAGTTAGAATTTGAATGATTAGATCATTATGGATGGTTATACTAAGGGCTCGGACTCGAAGTGGTTTTGTGCGCTCTTTGCGACTTAGGGCATCGGCAACTACGTTTTCTTTGCCCGGATGATACTTGATTTTACAATCATAATCAGTGAGCAACTCGACCCATCGTCGTTGCCTCATGTTGAGATCCTTCTGATCGAATATATGCTGGAGGCTCTTATGATCGGTGAAGATGGTACATCTTGTGCCATACAGGTAATGTCTCCAGATCTTGAGTGCGAACACCACGGCCCCCAGCTCGAGGTCGTGAGTCGTGTAATTCTTTTCGTGAACCTTTAGTTGTCGAGAAGCGTAGGCAATCACCTTGTCCCGTTGCATCAACACGCAACCAAGACCTTGGTGTGAAGCATCACAGTATACCACAAAGTCTTCGTTGCCTTCGGGTAATGATAGTATTGGTGCACTGCAGAGCTTTTGCTTCAATAGCTGAAATGCTGACTCTTGCTTATCAGTCCAATTGAACTTCTTTTCCTTCTGAGTCAGTGTTGTGAGAGGTTGAGCTATTTTGGAAAAATTTTCAATGAAGCGCCGATAATAACCAGCCAATCCTAAAAATTGACGTACTTCAGTCGGCGTTGAGGGTGCTTGCCAGCACTTGATTGCCTCAATCTTCGAGGGATCCACGTGAATTCCTTGACTATCAATTACATGACCAAGGAATTGAACAGTTTGCATCCAAAACTCACACTTGGAGAATTTTGCATATAACTCTTTGTGTCTAAGAAGTTCTAGAATGGTTTTGAGATGTTGCGCGTGCTCTTGCTCATTGCGCGAGTAAATAAGAATGTCATCGATGAAAACAATGACAAACTTGTCGAGATATGGTTTGCACACTCGGTTCATAAGATCCATGAATACAGCCGGTGCGTTTGTCAAACCAAATGGCATCACTTGGAACTCATAATGACCATAGCGAGTTCGGAAAGCAGTCTTTGGGATGTCGATGTCACGAACTCGTAACTGATGATAACCTAATCTTAGATCTATCTTCGAATAGAAACTTGACCCTTGAAGTTGGTCGAACAGGTCATCAATACGAGGAAGTGGATAACGGTTCTTGACGGTCAATTTGTTCAACTCTCTATAGTCGATACACATCCTGAATGAACCGTCCTTCTTTTTCACAAATAGTACCGGAGCTCCCCATGGTGAAGAACTCGGTCTAATGAATCCCTTATCCAGGAGTTCCTGTAACTGAGTAGACAACTCCTGAAGTTCTGAAGGGGCTAAGCGATACGGTGCTCGTGCAACAGGTGCTGCCCCGGGCACGAGATCGACCGAGAACTCAACTTGTCTCGGAGGTGGAAGGCCAGGTAAGTCTTCTGGGAAGACTTCTGGAAAATCTCTAACATTGGGCACATCCTCAAGTCGTTTCTCTTCCGACTTTTTCTCTATGACATGCGCGAGGATTGCCTGGTACCCTTTCCTAAGGTACTTGCGCGTTTTCATGCAGGATACGATGTTCAGTCTCGTCCTATCGGTCTCCCCTTGTATGATTAAAGTACTACCGGTGACGAGAGGAATGCGGATGATTTTGTCATAGCAGACAACTTCAGCTCGGTGCTTGGATAACCAATCCATGCCAACAATGACGTCGAAACTTCCAATCTCAACAGGTATAAGGTCAATGGAGAAGATCTCATCGGATAGATTTAAAGTGCAATTAGGTATCACACTGTCGGTCTCTATGAGTTTACCATTAGCTAACTCTACAATGTACTTAGCATCTAAAGCAATAGGGGCAATGTTAAGCAATGGACTAAACTCATCCGATATGAAGCTCCTATCAGCACCAGTATCAATAGAACAGAAGCAGTAAGATTGTTGAGAAGAAACGTACCCGAGACCACATTCGGGTCCTGACGGGCCTCTCCTGAGTTCAGAACAAAGGCTCTTCCCTTCGCCGTGTTACTACCCTTGTTCTTCAGCTTCGGGCATTCATTCCTAAAGTGACCAGTTTCTCCACACTCATAGCAGGACTTTGGTTGGCTGGTGGTGGTGTTGGTGTTGACAGTGGTAGACCTACAGTCTTTGGTCAAATGTCCATACCGTTGACATTTTCCACAAGGTGTGCCGCAAGGACCATCATGATGACGGTGGCACTTTGAACAGTAGGGCTTATTTCCAGTGTAGCCCTTGTTGGAACCAGAACCAGTGTTGGTGGTCTTATCAGACTCAGACCTCTTGAATGATGATTGGTTTTGAGTGGTGTTCCCAGACCACTTTCTTTTATTGTTGTTCCCAGAAGATGGTACAGATGTCTCACGGCTGACAACCATTGCCATAAGTTCATGAGCAATTCCGATAGCTCTATCAAGGGTGGTTGGGTGCGCTGAGGCGACATTCCCCTGGATATTCTCTGGAAGGCCGCGGATGTACTTCTTGATACTTTTTCCTTCCGTATCAACCAAACCTGGGCACAACGGAGCGAATTGCTGGAACTTGGTGGTGTACCCAGCAATATCGTTCCCTTGTACCGCCAGATGCCAGAACTCCACTTCCAGTCGGTGTAGTTCTTCCTCGCGACAGTACTTCTCCCTTAGCTTTTTCTTCAATTCAGGCCAAGGAAGTTGGTTTACGATCTCGACGCCAATAGAGTTTGCGTGGGTGTTCCACCACGTTAGTGCACCTTCTTGAAAGATGTAAGCAGCAAACTTGACCTTACTATCTTCAGCACAGTTACAGAGACTGAAGACAGATTCCATTCTTTCAATCCATCTGATCAGGCCAATGGCACCTTCTGTGCCCTTGAAATACAATGGTTTGCAGCAGAGAAAATCCTTGTAGGAACAAGGTTTGATAACAGGAGTAGGAGTGGTATTGACTGTCTCTTCATTCCTTTGAGCATCTCGAGCAGCCATGGCTTCGGCTACAGCTCGGGTAACCGCAGCATTGAGTTCAGCTTGACTGAAACCTTTCCTTTTTGGCGGCATGATACTGACAAAAGCAAATAGAGTGGATGAGTTGTTTGCACCAAAACATGATACATCGCATATGCATATATATATTTATGGGGTAATATACAATGACACAAGTGATAATCACATTTGACAAACAACAGAGTTGCATACTAGATGCGAGTTTGCGAGTGGGTGGGGTAAGCAACTACTTATGGGAACCTATAGTCCTTCTAACAACAGGTTCCACTTGTGATTCCAAAGAATTAGAATGATGGAGGAAGTACGAATGATATATTCCTCGCGAACATGTGATTGTACAGCGGAATGTGTTGTGAGATGTTATGTGCGTATAAAAGGGATAGACGATAGTAATTCATACTCATCGTCTTTGGTAGTGAAGATGTTAACGAGTGTATTATCGTGTGTGATCTATATATATTCGATATATATAATAGCTTAGAAGATAATACGCGAGTGGGGCTTAATCATATATCTTCAATATATAATAGCCTATAAGGTAGCACATAAATGAGGCCTATGTATGTATATACGCCTATATCACATAATAGCCTAATGATTGTCTAGCACAAACCAAGTATAAATCTCGGTTTCTCTCATGGTCAGAGTCAACTATCGCATTCCTGTTCAACATAACCCCTTTCAGATTTCACATCGTACTCATTTAATTGTACATAGTTAGCTAGGCTATGTTAAATTAAACTCATATGGTGTAATCACTGAACCAGTTATACCTAATAAGGAATACTGCCTAACGGTCATAGTCTAGGCCCACTAAATGCAACCTAGTTCACTATAACCTTAGGCTCTGATAGCAATCTGTCGCACCCCCAAATTATGATGCGGAAGCGGGTCGGTTCGGGGCGCGACTAATCAATACACAAAGCACATAAGATACAATGAACGACCACTACATGCGTCGTTTTAATAGTTATATTGATATTATAAAAGTTTTTACATTGTTATGATATAGTTTACAAAAGCTCCTGAGCCAAAATGATAGAGATTCTATGTCATAACTAAATTATACAAAATGTAGTAATGCATGACAATCTCTTGATGTCTGAATGTGACTCGAGCTAATGGGCATCCTGAATGAGCAGACCTACTGCTGCTGAGAACCTGAGAATACATGCTAAAGGTCAGCTATAAAGCTGGTGAGCTCACAGGTTTAATGATAAGAACAATGTATGAACCACAAGATTTAATGATAATTGAAATTAATCAAATATAATGTACATACAGCCATGAGCACATAGTCTGAGCTTAACTGAGGTGTCAGGATCACAATTAAGTGCCTGAGCGAGGGTGCCTCTATGCGTATGCCTAATCAACATACGTATGAACAAATGATAATGCTTCCGTTTTGACCAGTCAGTGCTTGCTGACCCGGACGGGGATTGTCAGTCCCATATGGATCCATACACTAACATTCACGCTACAAAGTATTACCAAACTATGCTAATGAGGACTTAAAATGATTAGATGATTTTAACTCATGTAGTATACATCGATGTTTTGATACTTGTGTTCACATGTAAAACAAAATGAGCATGTATCTCACCCCTAGGTAAAAGCATTTAAAAAGGGGCTATGAAACTCACCTGAGTCTAATGAGATGCTATTAATTAAGCACAAATGATGATTCACAAGACAATGATGTCGATCAATCGACTGAAACCTGCAGGGTGTCTTAGACGCGCAAGGTTTTTGATTGATTAGATGACTTAACAGACCATCTATGCTAGTTGCTCATTCAACTAGTAATGTCCAAATGATTAGTTTTGGATTATTTATATTTTGTAAATATGTACGGCCCGTTGGTGAGTTTTTGTAATAATAATTTCAAGTGTTATTATTATGCGTCTCATCATTTGTTTACTTGTAAAGTATATACCTATGCATTTTCAAAAGCGAGTACTTTTATATATATCCGAAGATATATATATTTATGTCCGAATGTTTGTAGTCCGAAGGTGTCTAGGTCCGAAAGTGTATATGTGTCCGGATGTAAGTTTTAGTCCGAAAGTCAAGGGTTCGGGTTCGGGAAAGTGGTCAAACGACCAGCGTTTGACCCGAAACTTTTACACAAATCCTAATATGTCAAGATAGGCTTATAGAACTTGTCGTTATGTTTCGCGGATGTCTCGAGGTGTCACATTCGCCAAACTACCAAAACAGTCCCTAGTTTCCTGTTTTCCAGATTTTGTACTCAACAAATCCCTCGATTTGGACCACTTATAGTCCGATTCATAGCTAACCAAAAATCTCACATGTTCTCATATATGTCTAGATCATTTCTGAATTTTATAGTATTTTTACATCTCCGTTTACTATTTTTAAAAAAAATAAATATGAAGAGTACTCGGTTTCGGCTCAAAACAGACCTTGGCTCAAAGATTAGCCTCTACACTAAAAACCGTGTATTTTTGGGGAAAGTCTCAGAGAGAACTTTTTGTAGACGACATCCATACGGACATTTCGGTATAAGATTTGCGTGTTGATTCATCCTACAACTCAAGTTATAGTCGTTTTAGTGAAGACGAAAATTCTGGTCAGATTACTGTTTTTATATAACTACCTCAAAAACGTGTTTGAGCTTAAGATTTGGACATTATCTTGTTAGATGAACATCATAACATGTATATATATGTAAATCACGAAAATATAGAGAGAGAAGTTAGGGTTTTATACCAAAAACATGTTCTAGAGAGAGAGGAAAGTGAGATGGTGCTTGATTCGAGTTCCTAGCTTCCTTTCCTTGCTTTCCTTGCCCAAAATGATGGCGGTTGATGGTGGTTTGATGGTGGAGATGTGGTGGTTGTAGAGAGAGGGTGAGAGAGCAGATTTTAGAGAGAGAGATTAGAGAGAGAAGTGGAGGAACCAAATGAGGGAATTAAGGGTGTGATTGGTGGCTTATGGTCAAGGGCATGATCCACAAAAAGTGGATCATGTTGGCTGGTTTTTTTTAAACAAATGGGGGCAAGGTTTGGTTTAAATCTTGTCTCCATGCTTGGTATTATACCCGCGTTCGATTACCCGATCGTTTAAACATTTATTTATAGGTTAATGTTATACGTACGTGTTTTTAAATAACAATTGGTTTTCGATATTTTAAGTTGAAGTAATACTCCATATTACTTGATAACACTTATAAAAAAATGTTTGATTAATGTGTCGGTTTTCGTTTACGGGATCGCGTTACGATTATTTAATCGCGTGCGGTTTTAATTAAACGTTTTTGTGATCGGTTTGATATACGCTATTTCAAATGAATATTTTCCATCAAAATAATATATTTTAAATTTATAAAATATATTTTGGTTTTCGTTCGATTGTTGGGCGCGTTTCGCTCGTTTTTGGGTCACGTATGAGCATTTTATGCGATACGGAATACTTATGAAATATTATCGAAATAATATTTAGTAACTAATATGTTTATCGAATAATCTCATATTATTTAATAAAGGGTTCACCAACGTCCATATTAATGTATCGGAATTCGGTCGATATAATAAAATGCACGATTAAATAGAATCGCGTAAATGCGTATATTTATAAAATACACGTAATGATACATACAATTAGCCTAGCATGGAACTAATTACATGTATTACAAAATGATTAGGCGCAAATTTCTAGCCCTAATTGGTCGGGTGTCACACATCGTAACCCTTAGAGATAACGAATGGGGATCTTTTCTTAATGATGTTACCGGTTTTTGTAAGAATCATGGTATTGTTGTTCCTAATTTCAAAGATCCATATTTTGAAGGGAGAAGTAGCAGAAGGGGAGGTCAGATTACTCTTGAACATCTCTACCATTTTGATATATTTAATGAAACAATTGATTTTCAACTACAAGATATTGATTCAAGGTTTAATGAGAGAGTTGTGGAGCTTATAGAGCTTACCTTAGCTTTGGATCCAAGAGATGGATATAAATACTTCAAGTCAGATTCAATTTGCAAGCTTGCAAAAAAATACTATTTTCTTGATTTCACCGATCAAGAAATAGATGTTTTGAAATTTTAGTTAAAGCACTTTGAAGTTGAAGTAAAGGAGCATCCAATTTTGGAAAGGTGTCATCTATACCTGAATTATGTCAAGGCTTAGTAAAGACTGGGAAATTAAGCCACTGTCATCTTGTTGTCAGATTGATTCGACTTGTTTTGACTCTTCCGGTATCTACTGCAAGTACAGAACGTGCATTTTCAGCCATGAAGATTGTGAAGAACAGACTGCGTAATAGAATGGATGATGACTTTCTTTCGGATAATCTAGTTCTCTACATCGAGAAAGATATTGCTTCAATCTTTAGTTTGGATACGATTTTAGATGATTTCAATGATGTTAGAGAGCGTCATGTGCTGCTTAAGTGAATATTTACTTTGAACTTTGACATTTATTATATTTTTTTGTCTTGTGAGTTATTCTATTACTTCTTTGTGTTTGATAACCTATTTGGCCCACCATGAAAAAAAATCCTGGCTACGTCACTGCTTCCGGTCCTGGAGGTTCCAGCACCAACTTATCTGAAGGAAGGCAAAGTTGAGCTCTCGACTCTAAAAGCAGCGCTTCTCGGGAGGCAACCCGTGTAATAAGATGTGTAGAGAGAACAGTGTCAATAAGTGAAGAAAATCTCTGACTATCCTTCACACTTGATCGTTACCAAAACACTTTATGAACAACATTCTGTTGTTACAACTCATTTGCAAACAAATCACTCAGAAAATAGGAAATCAATTTGAAAATGATAAATCATATGTTTCGAGCATTTGAGGTACTTGCATACTACTTTTATGCGTTATGCTCGAACTCGTTTAAAAACACATGTTTTATAAACTGATTTGTAATAGAAAACATCTTTTCAAAATTCTGAGACGGTGATTTATCTTTTCATTTGCAAAATACTTTGAGTTGTAAAATGGTACGACCAACGTGTTCACACTTACAAGATTTATTCACAAGAGGAATGATGGACGAAGAAAACCAATAGCAAGACGCTTGAAGCCGAGCCGTTCTTCTTGAAAGCAGAAAAGGATCCTGGCAACATCTCTTTTCAGCAAATTCAGATTCTCAGCTTCATCGCAGCTCGCTATTGTGACACCCGTCAAATTAGGACTAGAAATTACTGTCTAATCAAGTTTTAAATACACGTAATTAGTTCTATGTTAGGCTTATTAATGTATCAATATATATATATGTGTGGTTGAATATATACAAGAATACGAATTAATTAAATCGTACGAATCAAAATCGAATGTAATTCGGTTCAATTAAATACGGACGTTGGTGAACAATTTAATTAAATAACATAAAGATTATTTAATGAAACTATTATATCTCAAGAATATTATTTTTATAATATTTCGTGTTCATTCCATATCGTACAAGCGAGGACAACGCGATTAAATGTAAACGCGCAAACAAACAAAACGAGATAACATTATATTTTTATAACGCAACTATTAAGTATTTTATGAAATACTTCAACAAAAATATCGAATAAATATTCGTATTTTCAAAACGTATAATTAAACGTATAAACTAATTATTTAACGTTTTAAACGATCGGGAAAACGAACACCGCACGGAGCGCACACGCGAGGGACAAATTTGGGACGCACCTACAAGGGTGGCCCCACGAAAAATCTGCCAAAGGGGTGAGGTCACCACCTCCCCACCCCATTTTCACTTTACCACACTCTCTCTCTTTCTCCATTTTCTCTCAAACTCAACCCACACCAAAAATCACCAAATCATCAAAATAAACATACAAAACGACCTCGGATCATCAAGATTTTTAGAATTTAACGACCACCACGCAACGATCTACACTTCCATCTTTTCGGATTTTTGATTCGACACTTTGTAAGTTTCCGACAAAATCCCGAAACCTCTCGTTTTAGCTTATTTTTACATATTAACGGATTATTCAAGTGTATATATGTCCATTACTAAGGGGAAAACATGATTGTATAGCTTAAAAATGAGTTAGATTTGAGTTTTGGGTTGGAAAATATCATCAGTCGCTGGGTTCTAGGCTGATGTTCATCTTTGAAACACAAGCCTTGTGTCGCATCTTGTGTCGTATAAAAACCGTTGTGTCGTAGTTTGTGTCGTAAAAACCCAGTTATGTCGGACCTTTTGCGACACAATGTTATGTCGCACCTTATGTCGCAAATCCCATGCGACACAATCGTGATGTCGCTGTTAAATCAGCATTATCCGCTTATGCGACACAACCCTTTTGTCGCTAAGCTCTTGTGTCGCACTCCTATGCGACACAACCATTGTGTCGCATGACAAACTTTTATGTCGCATATTGTGTCGCATAAAACAGAATGTTTAAAAACTCATATTTTCACTAAGTGTCGGATTTGTAAAACCTTAAACTTTCAAACTACATGACTCCGGAATTACATTGGTACACACGATACAAACATAATACTCCGGAAAACAAGATAATAACGTTGAGAATTTCATTACAAAACAATCACCAACGGGCCGTACACGTTTTCAAATATACAAGTCAATCAACCAAATCGTAGTAATTTGGACAAGTCAATCAACCAAATCGTAGTAATTTGGACAAACAACTACAAAGGTAGTCTTTCGAGATGCCTAAACAATTAATAACCATCGCGTGTCATGGACACCTTCAGGTTACGAGTCTTCGGACAACACTTCAAGGCAAATCAATTCAAGTTATTAATTCAAACTTTCAAGACTCAGGTGAGTCTCATGGCCCCTATTTTAATGCTTTTCAATCAGGGGTGTGATATTATTGCTCGTTTTGTTTTACAAGTTGAACGCAAGTACAAATCAAATCAAATACTACATGAGTTTCAAGCTAATCAATTTAAAGGCCTCCATAGCATAGTCTGGTAATACGTAGTAGCGTGAATGTTAGTATATGATATCATATAGGATTGACAATCATCGTCCGGGTTAGCACGCACTAACTGGTTAAACGGACGTATTAGCATTTGGGAAGACGAGTGTGGATTAGGCACTCGTAGGAGGCATTTCAAGTTAGGTTTCCTTAAGTGGGCCTGACAATTCAAGTTAAGCTCAGACTATGTGCTCATGGCTGTATAACTTTTATTTTGCTTAATTGCTTTATAAATTCAATTATAAATCTTGCGGTTCATACAAATATGTGTTAACATACAAACCTGTGAGCTCACCAGCGTTTCGCTGACCCATTTTAGCATGTATCACAGGTAACCAGCAGTAGGTTGGACTGCTCAATCAAGGCAAATTAGCTCGAGTCAGCATACAAACAAATCAGAGATTTAGCTGCATTATTATATTTTGTATAGATTAATTATGTACTTAAATCTCTCAATTTCAAGCTGAGCTAATGTAAACAGTATTTTTGATGTAAACTTTTGTTTTATCAATACAAGTCCAAAACGACGCATATAGTGGTCGTTCATTATATCTTAGGTGCTGTGATTATTGATTCGTAACACCCAAATCGTGCTTCCGCTAAACAATAAATTTGGGGGTGTAACAGATTGGTATCAGAGCCTAAGGTTATAGTGAATTAGGTTGCATTTAGTGGGCCTAGACGATGACCGTTAGGCAGTATTTCCTTATTAGGCATGACCGGTTCAGGAATTACAGCATACGACTTTAATTTAACATAGCCTGATCAACTATGTACAATTAAAGAAAGATGATGTAAGGTCTGTAGTAGCTATGTTGAACGGGAATACACTAGTTGACTCTGACCTCGAGAAAACCAAGACTCAAACATGTCTATGTTAGACACCTTAGGCTATTATGTGATATATATATATATATATATATATATATATATATATATATATATATATATATATATATACATAGATAGGCCTTGTTACAATCTTAGGCTATATTATATATGTATTATATGAATATAGGCCTCATTCCTTCTAACGCTTTGTCTCAGAATGGAAAACACACCACCAAGTTCATCACGCTCTTATCCACATGAATCACGAAACTCAAGGGTAGCTAGGAGGGACACCAGGTTGCCTCGAGCTAGCCCATAACCAACTCACCCCACTCTACCGGACTTAGCCGCTAGGGTACATCACCACGAACAACGACTTAACGCTATGGATATCGAACTCCAAGAAACTCGTGAAAACTGGAGACTCACAGCTATGGAACGAATCGAGCAAGTCTTTGAAGATCACGAGCACACTGCCAACACCATGAACACTCTTCAAAATCAAGTGGAAGAAACAATTGAAACCATGGAGGTTGTCCACAACCAAGTGATTGGCAACCGAAATGAAATCTCTGTCCTACAATCAAGACTACATCAGTACGAGACACGTCTAAGGGAAACCGAAGACGCCCTCCGAACTGCAAACAGACTTGCAGAGTCTGTGAACCATCGCACTGCACTGCTACCACAACTCAATCTACGTCAGAATTAGCTTAGGCTGAAATCCGTACTATATTATGCCTTCGTAGGACCTATGTAATTTTGACCGGATGTAACAATTCCCGGTACTTTTGTAAAACATCTAATCCTGTAACTTTTGGAACTCGTAATTTGGAATTGTATATCATCTTTTGGAACTGTCTATCATCTTTTGAACTCGTAATATCAATTGACAATTCCCCTCGGTTATTCTACATTATTAATTTTACATAGTGATGTCGTATGTTACCGCTTTTACATATATGCATCTATTGTAATTTTCATTCTGGTACAATTTCTTATGTACCTTTTGTTTCTTTCTTTCTTGAAGAATCATGCCGCCCAAGAAGAAAAGTTACAGTGATGCGGAAATCAATGCTATCGTTTCTCGAGCTGTGGCCGATGCCTTGGCTGCTCGGGACTCGCCTCGAAACTCCCGAAATACTGGTGAAGCTCCCAGTAATACCCCTGTCATCAAGCCTTGTTCTTACAAGGACTTTCTCAGCTGCAAATCACTATACTTCAAGGGCACGGAAGGTGCCATTGGACTGATCCGTTGGATAGAACGGATGGAGTATGTTTTCAACCTCTGCAACTGTGCGGAGGATAACAAAGTTAAATTCGCTGCCTACACCTTTCAGGAAGGTGCTCTTACGTGGTGGTACACCCACGCCAACTCTGTAGGTATCGAAATAGCAAACCAACTTCCCTGGGCTGAACTGAAGAAAAAGCTCAGAGAAAAATACTGCCCTGAAGAAGAACTGCACCGTCTAGAGGAAGAGTTCTGGCACCTAACTGTGTAAGGGACTGATATTGCTGGGTATACCACCAAATTCCAGCAATTCGCTTTGTTATGCCCGGGACTGGTTGATCCGGAGGAGAAGAGCATCAAGAGATACATTCGCGGTCTCCCGGAGAATATCCAGGGGAACGTTGCTTCATCTAAGCCAACCACTACTGAAAGTGCTATTCGGCTAGCACATGAGCTCATGGCGCTGGTTGTCAGCCGTGAGACACCCAATACCTCCTCCAACAACAAAACCCAACAACCCAAATCCTGCTATGGATGCGGAGAGATGGGGCATTTCAGGGATGCATGTCCCAAACGAAAGAACAACAACAACAACAACAATGCCAAGGGAAGAGCATTCGTTCTCAACTCCGGGGATGCCCGTCAGGACCCGAATGTGGTCACGTGTATATTCCTCCTCAACAACTTAACTGCTTCTGTTCTTTTTGATACTGGTGCTGATAGAAGCTTTATATCTGATGAGTTTTGCCCACTACTTGACATCACTCCCGTTGCCTTAGACGTTAAGTACATCGTAGAACTTGCAAATGGTAAACTCATAGAAACCGATAGTGTGATACCTAATTGCACTTTAAACCTAGCCGATGAAATCTTCTCAATTGATCTGATGCCCGTTGAAATAGGAAGTTTTGATGTCATTATCGGTATGGACTGGTTGTCCAAACATCGCGCTGAAATCGTTTGCTACGACAAGGTCGTTCGAATCCCTCTCGCCGCCGGTAGAACTTTGGTCATACAGGGGGAGACCGGTGGGACGAGACTTAATATCATCTCTTGTTTGAAAACCCAGAAATTTCTGAGAAAGGGTTATCCAGCAATCCTCGCACACATCATGGAGAAAAAGTCGGAGGAGAAGCGACTTGAGGATGTGCCAATCGTTCGAGACTTTCCAGAAGTCTTTCCCGAAGAACTACCTGGTCTACCACCACCAAGACAGGTTGAGTTCTCAATTGATCTCGTGCCAGGTGCTGCACCTGTGGCCCGAGCACCATACCGTTTAGCTCCATCCAAACTTCAGGAGTTGTCCACCCAGTTACAGGAGCTCCTGGAAAGTGGATTCATCAGGCCGAGATTCTTCACCCTGGGGAGCTCCAGTCCTTTTTGTCAAAAAGAAAGATGGTTCTTGCAGAATGTGCATCGACTATCGAGAGTTAAACAAATTGACCGTCAAGAACCGTTATCCACTTCCTCGAATTGATGACTTGTTTGACCAACTTCCAGGGTCAAGTTTCTATTCCAAGATCGATCTTCGATCAGGTTATCATCAATTACGTGTTCGCGACATTGATATCCCGAAAACTGCTTTCAGAACCCGTTATGGGCATTACGAGTTTCAGGTGATGCCATTCGGTCTAACCAACGCACAGGCTGTATTCATGGATCTTATGAATCGGGTGTGCAAGCCTTACCTCGACAAGTTCGTCATCGTTTTCATCGATGACATTCTCATATACTCACGAAACGAACAAAAACATGCGCAACACCTCAGAACCATCCTTGAACTACTCAAGCACGAGGAGTTATACGCCAAGTTCTCTAAGTGCGAGTTCTGGATACAAACAGTCCAATTCCTTGGTCACGTGATTGACAGTCAGGGAATTCACGTTGACCCATCAAAAATCAAAGCTATCAAAGACTGGCAATCGCCAACCACTCCAACCGAAGTACGCCAATTCTTGGGATTGGCGGGCTATTATCGTCGATTCATTGAAAATTTCTCAAAAATAGCTCAACCACTTACGACACTGACTCAGAACGACAAGAGGTTCGATTGGACTGATAAACAAGAGTCATCATTTCAACTACTTAAACAAAAGCTTTGCAGTGCTCCAATCTTATCATTACCCGAAGGCACCGAGGACCTTGTGGTATACTGTGATGCTTCTCATCAAGGTCTCGGTTGTGTGTTGATGCAACGAGAAAAGGTCATTGCTTACGCCTCACGACAACTCAAAATCCACGAAAAGAACTACACTACGCATGACCTCGAACTTGGAGCAGTCATTTTTGCTCTCAAAATCTGGAGACATTATCTTTACGGCACTAAGTGCACAATCTTCACCCACCACAAAAGTCTCCAACACATATTCGATCAAAAAGATCTCAACATGAGGCAACGTCGATGGGTCGAGTTGCTTACCGATTACGACTGCGAAATCAAATACCATCCGGGGAAGGCAAATGTTGTTGCCGACGCCCTCAGTCGAAAGGAACGATCGAAACCACTTCGTGTCCGAGCCCTCAGCATGGCAATTCATAACGATCTGAACATTCAGATTCTCACTACTCAACTCGAAGCCTTGAAACCTGATAACATCATAAACGAAACCTTGCGAGGCATGGAAAAACAATTCGAAATCAAACCTAATGGGATTAGGTATTTCTCAAACCGAATCTGGTTGCCTAATTTTGGGAACCTGCGAGACTTGGTGATGGATGAAGCTCATAAGTCTAAATATTCTATCCATCCGGGATCCGACAAAATGTATCACGGCATCAAGGATTTCTATTGGTGGCCTAACATGAAAGCCGAAATCGCCACGTATGTCAGCAAGTGTCTCACTTGCTCGAAAGTCAAAGCCGAATATCAAAAACCTTCTGGTTTACTTCAACAGCCCGACATTCCTGAATGGAAATGGGAACAAATCGCCATGGATTTCATAACCAAACTACCCAAGTAATCGAGCGGTTGCGATACCATTTGGGTGATCGTCGATCGTCTCACGAAATCTGCTCATTTCTTGGTGATCAAGGAAACCGATAAAATGGAACGCCTCACACGAATGTACATCAAGGAAATCATCTCTCGACACGGTGTTCCAATCTCGATTATCTCCGATAGGGATAGTCGTTTCACATCTCACTTTTGGCAATCACTTCAAAAATCATTGGGTACCCGTCTCGATATGAGTACCGCATATCACCCTCAGACCGACGGCCAAAGTGAACGAACTATTCAAACACTGGAAGACATGCTACGAGCCTGCGTAGTTGACTTCGGTGTAAATTGGAAACAACACCTACCATTGTGCGAGTTTTCGTACAACAACAGCTACCATACCAGTATTGGGGCTGCACCATTCGAGGCACTGTACGGTCGTAAGTGCCGATCACCTATCTGTTGGACCGAAGTTGGGGATAGCCAACTCACGGGTCCGGAAATCATTCACGAAACAACCGAGAAAATCTTCGAGATTCAAAACAAACTCAAAGCCGCACGTGATCGTCAGAAAAGCTATGCTGACGTGAGACACAAACCACTCGAGTTCCAGGTTGGGGATCGAGGACTTCTCAAAGTTTCACCTTGGAAAGGTGTCATCCGATTCGGAAAACGCGGTAAACTGAACCCAAGATACATTGGACCTTTCGAGATCCTCGAGAGGATAGGTCCAGTGGCATATCGATTGCAACTGCCAGCCGAGCTCAGCAGTGTGCATCCCACTTTTCACATTTCAAATCTAAAGAAGTGTATGTCTGATGAGACGCTTGTCATTCCACTCGATGAGATACGTATTGACGACAAGCTTCACTTTGTTGAAGAACCCGCAGAAATCATGGACCGTGAGGTCAAACAACTCAAACAAAGTCGCATTCCCATCGTCAAAGTTAGGTGGAATTCGCGGCGTGGTCCGGAATTCACCTGGGAACGGGAAGAACAAATGAAACTCAAGTACCCTCAGTTATTCACTGACGCTACTTCAAACACGACTCCAAACTAAATTTCGGGACGAAATTCTTCTAACAGCGGGAGAATGTGACACCCATCAAATTAGGACTAGAAATTAGTGCCTAATCAAGTTTTAAATACATGTAATTAGTTCTATGTTAGGCTAATTAATGTATCAATATATATATGTGTGTGGTTGAATATATACAAGAATACGAATTAATTAAATCGTACGAATCAAAATCGAATGTAATTCGGTTCAATTAAATACGGACGTTGGTGAACAATTTAATTAAATAACATAAAGATTATTTAATGAAACTATTATATCTCAAGAATATTATTTTTATAATATTTCGTGTTCATTCCATATCGTACAAGCGAGGACAACGCGATTAAATGTAAACGCGCAAACAAACAAAACGAGATAACATTATATTTTTATAACGCAACTATTAAGTATTTTATGAAATACTTCAACAAAAATATCGAATAAATATTCGTATTTTCAAAACGTATAATTAAACGTATAAACTAATTATTTAACGTTTTAAACGATCGGAAAAACGAACACCGCACGGAGCGCACACGCGAGGGACAAATTTGGGACGCACCCACAAGGGTGGGCCCCACGAAAAATCTGCCAAAGGGGTGAGGTCACCACCTCGCCACCCCATTTTCACTTTACCACTCTCTCTCTCTCTTTCTCCATTTTCTCTCAAACTCAACCCACACCAAAAATCACCAAATCATCAAAATAAACATACAAAACGACCTTGGATCATCAAGATTTTTAGAGATTAACGACCACCACGCAACGATCTACACTTCCATCTTTTCGGATTTTCGATTCGACACTTTGTAAGTTTCCGACAAAATCCCGAAACCTCTCGTTTTAGCTTATTTTTACATATTAACGGATTATTCAAGTGTATATATGTCCATTACTAAGGGGAAAACACGATTGTATAGCTTAAAAATGAGTTAGATTTGAGTTTTGGGTTGGAAAATATCATCAGTCGCTGGGTTCTGGGCTGATGTTCATCTTTGCGACACAAGCCTTGTGTCGCATCTTGTGTCGTATAAAAACTGTTGTGTCGTAGTTTGTGTCGTAAAAACCCAGTTATGTCGGACCTTTTGCGACACAATGTTATGTCGCACCTTATGTCGCAAATCCCATGCGACACAATCGCGATGTCGCTGTTAAATCAGCATTATCCGCTTATGCGACACAACCCTTTTGTCGCTAAGCTCTTGTGTCGCACTCCTATGCGACACAACCATTGTGTCGCATGACAAACTTTTATGTCGCATATTGTGTCGCATAAAACAGAATGTTTAAAAACTCATATTTTCACTAAGTGTCGGATTTGTAAAACCTTAAACTTTCAAACTACATGACTCCGGAATTACATTGGTACACACGATACAAACATAATACTCCGGAAAACAAGATAATAACGTTGAGAATTTCATTACAAAACAATCACCAACGGGCCGTACACGTTTTCAAATATACAAGTCAATCAACCAAATCGTAGTAATTTGGACAAGTCAATCAACCAAATCGTAGTAATTTGGACAAACAACTACAAAGGTAGTCTTTTGAGATGCCTAAACAATTAATAACCATCGCGTGTCATGGACACCTTCAGGTTACGAGTCTTCGGACAACACTTCAAGGCAAATCAATTCAAGTTATTAATTCAAACTTTCAAGACTCGGGTGAGTCTCATGGCCCCTATTTTAATGCTTTTCAATCAGGGGTGTGATATTATTGCTCGTTTTGTTTTACAAGTTGAACGCAAGTACAAATCAAATCAAATACTACATGAGTTTCAAGCTAATCAATTTAAAGGCCTCCATAGCATAGTCTGGTAATACGTAGTAGCGTGAATGTTAGTATATGATATCATATAGGATTGACAATCCTCGTCCGGGTTAGCACGCACTAACTGGTTAAATGGACGTATTAGCATTTGGGAAGACGAGTGTAGATTAGGCACTCGTAGGAGGCATTTCAAGTTAGGTTTCCTTAAGTGGGCCTGACAATTCAAGTTAAGCTCAGACTATGCGCTCATGGCTGTATAACTTTTATTTTGCTTAATTGCTTTATAAATTCAATTATAAATCTTGCGGTTCATACAAATATGTGTTAACATACAAACCTGTTAGCTCACCAGCATTTCGCTGACCCATTTTAGCATGTATCACAGGTAACCAGCAGTAGGTTGGACTGCTCAATCTAGGCAAATTAGCTCGAGTCAGCATACAAACAAATCAGAGATTTAGCTGCATTATTATATTTTGTATAGATTAATTATGTACTAAAATCTCTCA
The DNA here is from genome assembly GCA_949592205.1 of Helichrysum umbraculigerum. NCBI lineage: Eukaryota > Viridiplantae > Streptophyta > Magnoliopsida > Asterales > Asteraceae > Helichrysum > Helichrysum umbraculigerum. The sequence continues at coordinate 379,059,781 of CATIUR010000001.1, read as the reverse complement.
ATTTCAAGCTGAGCTAATGTAAACATATTTTTGATGTAAACTTTTGTTTTATCAATACAAGTCCAAAACGACGCATATAGTGGTCGTTCATTATATCTTAGGTGCTGTGATTATTGATTCGTAACACCCAAATCGTGCTTCCGCTAAACAATAATTTTGGGGGTGTTACAGCTATCATGGGAGTGTCTTAACCCTTTAGTCTCTTTTGTTTATGATTCTGTATATTATTTGCTTTGTTAGTTTGTTAAATTAGTATATACTCTATCCTAAGCTTATTACTAAGTGTGGGATTCCAGCCCAAAATGAACACTTGAGAAACATTTTCTTACATGTTCAAACTCTAAGTGTGGGATCTTTACTTTAAAGTAAATCTCAACTTAAGAGAACATTAGGGACAATGTTCCTCTAAGTGTGGGATAGCAGGTATAGAATACCTTTGTTAGTTTTTAATAATTTCTAATGTCTGAAATAGTAAACTCAAAAAAATGTTCCTCAAAATTTTTCAAGAAAATTAAAAAGTATGAGTTTAATCTGTTGATTATCTCTACTATTTTTGAGTCAAAATATCTTTTGAGAGGAGCTATTTTGAAACGTGAGTAATATATTTCGGAATCTAGGGAAAATAAGGTAGAAATTGCTTAAGCAAGAAATAATAATATGATGGGAGCATGACTAAGCACATACAACCCTATTTGTAGTGAGTTATCTTGAGCCTAAAAGGCATTGATCTTTAATGCTTAACTATTCATTTTTTTTGTGTGCCGATACATGTATCTCTGAATTAGAACTTGCTCTTGACATACGCTTCGAGACCACATTGGTGTGTACCATACGCGGTATAGGTGCAATTAGATGACCTTGAAATTCCCTAGGATATTACCCACTTTTTACATATCTCTTCAAGCCCAAAACCCTTCCGATACTCATTTTTAGTATCGATGATCCGCCTAGAAAACCCTGTTGAGCCAAAACCTTTCATTTCATAAAACCCTCATACTAAAAAACCCTACTTCCTAAAATATCCCCAAACTTATCTTAGAGTTTCTGAGGTTATGAAGAACATCTTTTAGAATATCCACTTCACTTATCCTACCCTTTCGTGTTCTCCAAAAGTCATCTCTCATGAGAATCCTTGGTGTGTAAAATTGACACCGCGAAAAGACTCAAAATATTCAAGATAAGGGATTTCTGAAAGAATCAAATGAGGAAAAATATCCTTGGAAATTCTTTGGCAAAGAAATTCTGAAGAAGAAAGAAAAATAGAAAAGTATAAAAGCAGAAAAAGAAAATAGAAAGGAAGAAAAAGAAGAAAAGAAAGAAAAACAATTTCGCAAGAATAAAGCTTAAAAGTCCTTCGAAGTATCATCCTCACAAGAAGGTTTTAATAGAAGACCAACAACTATTTCCTTTCCATTCTAAATAAAGTTGTTCATGATCTCAGTAGTTTTAAGACAAGCAAACCCCTTTCAACCTAAATATACCACTATCCATACCCCTTTACCCCTCACCAAACACTACAACCCTCATGAATGTCTTGGGATAATTAGCACCGTCCTCACCTAAGTGGTGGAAATCCGATTCTCGACCAAGCCTATGACGATGAGTGCTGCATGACTGGCTATTTGAGCGATTTCAATTGTTCTAGATTGATAGGAAACCCGATACACTTTGAGTGAATTGAGTGACCACCTTTTGTGAGATCGCCTAGTCATGTGTACTCCAAGATCATGAGATTTGGATGTATGCCTAAGAGAATCTTTTCTTGTTTAAGGAAGGATCATCTTATCTTTCCCTATATTCTTGAAACTATCTTATTTGCATCTGAAAGTGGTAACTCTTAAAAAAATGTTGATACTCGCTCTAAAAAAATGTTTTCTAAAACTGAGTGTTACTTGAGGACAAGCAACGTCTAAGTGTGGGATAACTTGATGTGACTCAAAAAGTCATGTTTTTAAGACTAATATTCTACACTTTTTGGGCACATCTTTAGTGAAAACATTCCAAAACAATCATTATTTACTAAAATTCACTAAAATGCTCAAAATATAGATGTTGCTACAAAAGTCACTAAAAAACGTCCAAATAACGAGCAAAACAGAGCGAATAAACAACAACCAATTCTCACACCCTCATTTACCTTATGCAAAACATATTCTAACCTTATGGTATGTTGTAATAGGTAAAATCGATACGGGAGAATCAAGAATCATGCAAATCTGATAAAGAACGGAGAAGACAGGACGATTACCGACACCTATAAAGTCATTTTGGATACACTTGAGCTATACACATCCAATTTCAGTGATATTGGAACCATTAGAAGCGTAACGGAATTACGAAGACACAGGCGAAAGAATCAGGTCAAACGGACGCATAACGAAGAAGATACGGAATTTTAAGCAACGCGCGAATCAGACGGAAGCCGTATACGGCCCTGCACACCGTATACGGCCTTGCCAAGACCGTATACGGCCTCGGACACCCCATATGCTACCCGTTTGTGCTTCGTTTGCTTGCTTGTACGTTGGTGCTTCGTGACTTGTACGGCTGATTTCACCCTTTGCCTATAAATAGAGGGTCATCACCTCCCATTTCAACACACCATTCTTCATTCCACTCATTTCCTCACTTTCACTTTCTCTCTCACACACACTCTCTCTCTCTCTCTACTCTCTCTCTCTCTTCTTTTTCTCTCTCTAGAATTAGGGTTAGCATCAGTTAGTTCTCAGTTAATATTTAACTGAAACTAACGGAGGGGCTACTTTTGTAATAGCATAGGGAATAGTTCAGGGGCTTTTCTTGTAATATTATCGAAGATATTGCGGAGATTCTGCTTGTACTCTCTCTCTAAACACTTATTCAATCTACGCTTTATTAACGGTTACTTCATTCCTTATCTGTTATAATGATGATTGCTATTGTTATTATGCTAGATTTAGGACCTGTTATTATGCGTAGTGAGTAGTTCCCTTGTGTGTTTGTTATGATGTAGTTAGCTTATATATGTATGGGGTGATGCTGCTTTAATATACAATTGAAAACTCGGTGTGATGTTACTTTATATTTATGATTTCTAAACCTTTTTATAATCGCCTTTCCTCCAAATAAACGTGGTTAGAACCTTTATGACAAGGAGTCGCGAACCTTGATCAAACGGTCACTACCTATCTGTGTTTTCTAAAATAATAAACATGGTATTAATTGTGTAGCTGTGGAAATACTGTTTAAACCTTTCGTATAGTACACCGTGAATCAATCAGGGATTTATTGGGGATAGTGAGGGCTGGTTTATATCATTGATGGTATCACTTTAATACAAACTTAGTTTACATTAGTCCGGGGTGACCATAAAGTATGTGATACCGGAAAGACCACGATAAACGGCACTGTACTTCGTATAGCGTTGGAAACACCTCTGGTGGAGTACAAATACGTGGAAGCTAAGGAAATGTCGGTGGTTGAAGACTGTATCACATCTTGGTTGAACACAAAGCCCTGGATTAAACCATGACCATTAATATAAAATTAACAGTCACCAAACTCAGTCTAAATCATAAATGCCTTGTCTGACCAAGTTATTCTCGTAGTGTTAAGAAAGGTCGGAACCTTAGTGGGTATGTTACTCTATCTCATGCACCCAGGAATTGAACATTCCAAGAAGGGTCATTACTCCGTCACTGGATAACGTTGAAGAGTTGAGCATCCTCCTCCGATCAGACTCAATCTGGCCTAGTACTCAGTGACATACTGATTGGTCACTCCAATCAGTAGGGTGCTAGTGTTTACACTACGAATAACTGAACTCAAGCAAAACACAAATCTTTAATAGACGTTTTCATACTGAAACCCTAAAGCATCACCCCTGCATAAAGCTAATGAAATCATAACAAACACACCTTTTCCGTACTGATATTATCCCTATTCTAATTTCTGTTTATTTTCTGTTTATTTTAATTAGTTTAATTTGCGGACCCAAGTATAAAACCCCACTCAAAAATATTTTGAATCCATTGCTAAGTTGAACCTTTTGTCCTGACAATTCGTTTCACAATACGGTTAGCTTGAAGAACGACCCTAGGTCATACTACTGCTATACAGCTTTAGTAAACTTAGGTCCCTAGCATTACAAATTTAAAAGCTTACCACCCACCTGTCGTGTCCCCTTCCGTTGCGTTGACGACCGTGTCGGATCGGGGCGTGACAATCCCTAGGAATACTCACGGTGTACAGTGTAATTGGCATATCCACAGTTTTCCAGACTCAAGGAATACTCACGGTGTACAGTGCATTTGGCATATCCATAGTGTTCCAGACTCAAGGCATACTAACGGTGTACTATACATTAAAGTAGTTCCACAGCTGTATGTAAACCTTGGTGTACTAACGGTGTACGGTGCAGCGAGCATTTCCACAGCTGTATTTTAACCTTGGTGTACTAATGGTGTACGTTGCAGCGAGCATTTCCACAGCTTTATTGTTCTTAGACCTATATTCTAAAAGGGTGACTTCTAGGTATTCCACGATGAAATAAACCTACGGCAGTTCCTTAGCTTCCACGTATTTGTACTCCACATGAGGTGTTTCCAATGCTATACGAAGTACTGTGCCGATTTATGGAATATTCATAGCTTCATACTTTAATATGAGATAACTATATCTGCGTAGTATTAGGGTTGATCAGATCCTATCCTAAGGCAATAGTCACGTGAAAGACTGGAAAGGGTGGAAACTTAAATAAGTCTATATTCATGTAAAACTCAACCAGATATACAGCAAAACAATCACCAATCATAGAATGTTAAATATGAATTAAATATCATCCATAATCCTAATATCTACATTTCAACAATCACAGTATCAAACTATGTAAATAGCATGGCAATATTCGCAACACAAACAAAGATATCATGCAAACAAAGCATAATAACCGTAAATAAGGAATAAGTAATAACCAGTATTTAAGCAACGTAACACTGAGTAGTACAAGCCAGAGTCTTGAAAACTTCAATACAATAAAATTCCCAAGCTACAGCTATCTTCCCCACTCGAACCGTGCCTACATCTCTCTAGTTCTCTAGAGAGAGAAACTACACTAAACTAATCTAGAGAGAGAAACTACTTAGAGAGAGAGTGAGAAAATGAAAATGAGAGAAAATGATGTGATGAAAGTGTGTGAAATGAGGATGAGGAGTGCTCTATTTATAGGCCACCAAAGATGCAAGAGTACAAGTCCACAAGCATGCACGTACAAGCAAACGAAGCAAAACGAGAGACCACAAGAGGAGCTGAGGCCGTGTACCGCCCTGCAGAGGCCGTGTACGGCCCTGTGGTGGCCGTGTACTAGGCCGTGTGATTTTTCCGACTTTTCACGTTGCTTCGGAAGGCCGTATCTTCTTCGTTATGCGTCCGTTTGACTTGATTCTTTCGCCTACGGTCTCGTAATTCTGTTACGCTTCTAATGATGCCAATTTGGTAGAAATTGGAGGTGTGGAGCCCAGGTGTGTTCAGAATACGTTTCGTAGTCTTCGGTTGTGCTGTTTGTAGCATATCTTCTTCATCCTTGATCCATATTGAGCAATCCTTATATCCACGTTCTCGTAATCTCTATGGCTACAAAATAAGACAATTATGAGGTTCTAGTATGAAGTTTACAGGGGAATTAGGGTTAGGCTCAAAATGGTGCCTATTTAGGTCAGTTTTCCTCCCTTTTTGCTTGATTTTCTAAAGACCGACAAGTTTATACCTTTCTAACATAAGTTGGTAAATAATGATGATTTTAAGATGTATTTGTTAGAAAAGAGCTAAATATGGGACAAATAATGCATGTAAAAACGTGACTTTTGCGATACATCAACCACGAATACGAAATGAAGTTTGAAAACGAACCTAAAAGTGTAGCATTTAGTGACGGATGTCACAGTAAGTATTCTTAATAATTATTTTTTTGTTTACTGATTGATTTTTTTTCAAATAAATATTTAGTAAAGTGTCAACTAAGGATCAGAGGAGAAGGTTTCAACTTGTTTGAGAAGGAAGAGCATGCCAAAATTAATGCATTATAAGAACAAATTTGAAGGTTTTAAAATGCAGTGTCGCTAAAATGCAGTAAAAATTATAGGTGTAAAATGCAGTATTTGTTAAAATGTAGTACTCAATTGGTAAGATGCAGTGAATCTGAGTGACATTTTTACCTTTAAAATACAGTGAATTTGGTCTGTTTCTCGTTCCACTCATTTGAGGTCTTCTCCTTGGAACCTTTAGTTTTAGTAGAAAGAAGTGGTAAAATTAAATGTTAATAAAATGCAGTCTAGTTTTTTTTTTTTTTTTTTCTTTTTTGTTTCAAGTGAAATGTATTTTTGTGTTTTATAGTAAAATGCAGTGTGATTTCAATAAAATGTAGTAAGTATATGTCTCAAATTTCACTGATTAAAGTTAAAATGATTTTGACTTATTTTTAATATTAATTTTTTTTTTATATAGAAACTTGACATATAAACTTACAAGGATATTAACTAGCACATCATTTATATGTTTTTTCAAACCACAAAATAAACTTCTACACATAAGTTTTTTCCTACAGACATACAACCATTACCAAAAGATACATGTAATAGTATTTGTTTCAGACGTACTTTGTCACCCACAGCAAAATAAACTACGAAACACATAAATTGTTTGAAAACATTCACAAACCACCAAACACATATCGCTTTTCACCAACAATCAAACTTTTCACCCAGTGACGATGCTCCTCTTGAGCGAACGCTTGTCGATATTCACCTTTGAGTTCTTCTTGTATATCAACCTGATTTCCTTGTCTAGCTTATCATAAGCCTTGACTTCATCTTTGACATGGTGCAAATCGTCATTGAAGGTAGATAACAGGATCTTTGCCAAGTATTTCTTTCGCAAATCTTCAATCTGTTTTTTCTGGGCAGTAACTTGACTATGGAATTGGGTCTTGAATTCCTTGATGCTTGTACCTTTGTAGCATTCCATGTGTCTCATCAAGAAAACCCTACAATCCACATAGTTTTTCTTGGTTACCCATTCAAGATCAAGAATCTTGATCTCTTTCGCCATCAACTCAACAGTGTGTGTGTGCTTCTCAATCTTACCAAGGTATTCACAAAACATTCTACGCTGTAGTAACCAACAAAGTACATTAAGATACTAGAAATAAATTATATATACTGTTATTGTGCAGTTTAACAATATTTATGAGATACTTACAAGAGTGTTCGGCAAGTTCCCATATCTTGTAAATATATCAGTATTATCCTTGATGCTGTCGATTATGTAAATTCCCGGTACTTTCAAGTTAAAACAAATCAGATAATAATGGTTGATCACACTTTGATTCTTTGCTTCAAACTGCATCACTATCGGGAAGAAAACTTGAACAACCAACATATACATTTCATATTGATTAGTCAAAATAAGGTATCTTTTTTTTTTTACAGAACGAAATTGTTGAAAGAATTTTAGATAAAATGAAATTTATTTTTAAATTACCACAGCAGTATTACTGAAATTGGTTTTTGAAGCTTGCATCAGACTTGATTTCACACTCTTCTCGAAATTTGTTGAAACAACTGTTTGGTCTAGAGAAGGATCTATCGCATTGTATGTCTGCATAAACAAGTATATTTTTGAGCAACTGTTTTGTTTTTTTACAAAAGTAAAAGGTAGTATGTAGTAATAAACTTTTAAAAGTAATATATTTACCATTGTTTCAGTATCACAGAAGACACGACCACATTGATCAGTTGACTCTAGCTTAGACTCTTCATAATTGAGGATCTGTGTCCAAACATCAATTACTTCTTGTTGTACTGGAATTCCATTATACAAGCTTACCAAAGATTGAAGATTCAGATTGCAAGCATAATTCTTGAAGTAAACCGTCCTGTTTTTTTAAAAGTATACGAAATATACATAAGATGCATTAAACTTATATAAAATATAGTAACTAATTTATTGTGTTGGTAAGCATATCAAAAAATTTACTTGATAGGTTGGTTTGCACTGAAGATGAATCTACACAATCTCTCTTCTTGTACTGTTAGCTTCGAATCGATGCAAACCTCCTTACCAAAATACGGAGAGACAAGATCACCAGATATATTCACAAAGTCGGTCTTACCATCAACCTCGACTTCTACTATTGTATCTGTCATAAAACTAACCTTCTTCACAGCTTTCTCATGAAGGTTGACGTTCACTTCACTAGTTTTAGCTGGAAGTGGTAGATCTGTTGGAGGTTTAAAACTTTTGCTTATTGGAAATGGATTAATAGGTTTTGGAAGATCTTTCGGAAACTCTAGTTTCAGTTTAGGCGGACCAACTGAACTAGCAGGTGCAGCTTTGGGTGAACCAACTGGACTTGGAGCTGCAAACGGGGCAAACATTGTTGAGTGAGAAGAAGTTGATTTTGATGCAGGTTCTACTTTATTGTTCTTCATCTGCAATGTATCTGATGTTGATACTTGCTTTGGGAACAAATAATCTTCAACGATTTTCTTCTCAACTCTTTTCTTTTCAGCTTCATTCTTTATATTTTCTTCATCTCTTTTCTTCTTCATCTCTGATTCCTTTTGCTTCTAAATTTCATCAATCACATCTAACTTCTTAAGTCTGTTACGTATGATGTCATGATTTTTCTTTTCCTCTTGTTTCCTCTTTTCTAACTCTGCAGAAGCCAAATCTACGACTTGACAATGCAGAAAATCCTCATAATATGAAAATGGTTTCCCAACCGAGCCTATTTCAGGATCATTCGCTACACAACCTTGATCCTTGTTTTGAACTGTCTGATCTCCAACAAACGCAGCTTCTTGAAAAGTTTGTTGTAACACATTAGGGTCTGATATTCGTAAATGATCAGGGGATATCCCCAAATCAAATGTTGGGAAATCATTGTCATTCAATTTCCTTCGTTTCACTGCCCCAATGTAAGATTTTTCTTGATATTGCAGCAGTGAGGTACCCACTTTCAAGTTTTCAAGACCACCATTTTTCTCAAATTCATCCTTCTCACTTTCCTTCAGATCTTCCTTTTTCTTGTCAGTTTCATCAAGGTGTTCTGTCTTTTCTCCGACATCCAATGCAGATTCTTTAGGTGCTATTTCAACCACGTTTGGATTTTCAGAAGTACCCTCAGTTGGATTTTCAGAAAATGTGCTTTTTAGTGCACATAACGGCTCAACAATCAGTATTGATGATTCTGGCTTCTTAGATGACTGCCCAATTTCTGTGACACGACGAGACGTCGGTGAAAAAATCTTGTCATCAGAATCAGGTGCATATTCCTTCTTTAAAAGCCTTGTAACATCAAAAATTGAGTTTCTTTCGACTGCTAAATCAAGAAGTTCCGGATCAAATGGATTAGATGACATCAAACTCTTTATAGAGTTATCAATGTGCTCTTTATATTTTCGAACATGAACCAGACTTCGTTTGATCATCATTTTTGAATCCTGTAATATAGTCATCATTAAGTTTATATTTTTTCTGATAATAATTCATCACAAAGAACTTTTGCACATATGAATGAATATACAATGTAAGAAAGTTACATACTCTTAAATGTTCATCTCCAATCTCAAAAACATAATCAAAAGGAGAGTCATCCATGTGTTCTAGCTGTCTTGCATCGAATTCTGTGTAAAAAAAAATTCAATTACCAAAGTTTTTTTTCCGTATGTTTTTAAAATGCAGTTGTCTAATTTTTTTCAAAATAGATAACAATGTTATACGAATAGGAAATAATTTACCCATTTCTTCACTTCTCTTTCTCCTTTTTCCAGAAGAATCACTCATCTCCTCTACAGATTTCACTAAATCTTCTTCATATCCTTCAAGAATTCTCACATGCTGTAAACCAAAACCTCTACTCTCTATCTCTTCATTTTCACGAGCTGTTAAAGTAACAGAATTCCAATTCTTGATGCCTGTATACATTCTAGCAGCTTCCTCATTTCCAATGGTTGTACAGTGCACGTAAATCAGCTACAAAGGTACAAATTCAGTAAACATGAATTTCAGAAACCTGCCACACAATGGGAACGTTATATTACATTATTAAAAACTTATACTTACCACAAGGATCAATAAGGGCCCATCAAAATGGTTGGTCGGTTTAAAGGTCGTAGTCATCGTCACAATTGCATCCAAAATGTAACCACACCAGTCGTAATGAAGTATGTCTACATTGTTGCAGTCAACCAGAGGTATAATCGATTCATTGATAGATCCGCTTGGGCAACACTCGATTACCAAAGTCGCTACCAATGCAAGGAAACTTAGCTTGTACCATCTATCACCCTCTATGTAATCCACCATCCAGTCATGAAGTCGATTGACAATATTTTTTCTTTGCCTTTAACTTCAAAATATTCTCTGAATTCCTCAATCACCTCTGGACATCCTCTTTGCAGATTGTATGTATCAATTGTGTAATTTGTAATCGGCAAGCCAACAATCATGAATCAGCTCTTTTGTCACTTTGATTGCTCTGCCATCCGGGAAGTTCAAACGACATGTATCTAGGTCAAAGCTTTGCACAACAAAAAGGCCTAATTTTAATGGCACTGTGTCATAGTCAAAGCAGTCAAGTAACGGTCCGAATCCTAAGTCTCTTATAAGTTCCTTTTGCTTTCCAGTGGTGGACTTTAGTACTGATTTTAACCAACGTGGCGAAGATCTACCCTTTATCTTACCCAAAACAACCTTCTTTGCAGGTCTTTTCCTTTTATTTGTTGATCTCTTCTTCTCTACTTCAACTTTTACACTTATTAATTTGGTGGACTTTTTGTAAGCACTTTCTTTCACTGATTTATTTAAGAAGTGTACTACATCAATGATATCAGACAAAAATATTACTCACAGGACATAAAATGCAGTAGCAAGATTTAAAAATGAAGTAAAACAAGTGGTAGTAAAATAATGATGTTCACAACTTTTATAAAATGTAGTTGCAAATTATTTCAAGTATGTAATGAAATGTTTGTTTTATATCATTTTGTTATTTTATAGTCAAACCACTAAAATGCAGTTAGCAGCACAAAAGATACAGTAAGACAACTTCATTATTTTAGTGTAATAGAGAGTTTTATAAAACAAAGATAAAGTCTTCAAGAGTCATAAAATGCAGTTATCCATATTCAAGATGCAGTAGAATATTTAATATTATTAAATATTTCATTTTCAAGTATAATCTACAAAATCAACTGTCATAAACACATAAAAATCATCAATGTAACAATGATCAGATGTAGCATCATACAGTTTAAGTTCTAATTCTTAACATTTTTACAGATCTAAAAACATGCAGATATAAAAACAGATTTATATATAAAATTAGTATATACCTTTGGCTACTGATTCTGCTTCATCGCTACCTTCTGATGACAAGTTTACATGTATCATTTCGTCCTCTTTGTTCCCTTCGAACCTGTAGCGTGTTCTTCATTGGCTTCTACGTGTAGCTGATATATAAAATCAAGTATTATAAGTAGAAAGAAAGAAGAAAATAGTTACAAAATGAAGATTAAATATATTATGATCGGAAACACTTACGAGTCGCGTCATTTTTTGCTATTTCTAAACCATAATCTGGTGTATCAGACAACGGTGTAGGTGTAAGTAATTTCGACATGATTAAATCATCAAAAACAGAAACGATGATGATTGTCGACGGTGTTGGACGGAAGATTTGATCTTCGTTGATGGTGATTTTGATTGCTGTAATTTGTGATTTTTGATCTTTTAATTTGATTTTTAATCGATGATTTTTTGTTGAAGATGGTGTGTTTTCGTGTTTCAGTAGAGAGAGAGAGGGAAAGTTAGCATAGTAAATGAGATGTCTGACCGATCTGACCGAGTGAGACTGATGGTGTCAAAAGTTATTTACACATTTGGTCCCTTGACCATATTATTTTGCAGGCGCGTCCTTGTTGACATGTGAGATCTTAGACGTTGAAATGGAATGGATGGTCAAGATGGGAATGGATGGTCAAGATGATTTATGCTTTTCCTGCTCCTCTAAATGCACCATCCCTCCTGAACCGTACCCTAAATTCTCAGTATACTAAATGTTATATCTGTACCAAAAAAATTTCAACATTATTTTTATTATTATTAAAACATTATCCAAGTTGATATAATATTAATATAAAATTACTTGAAAATATTAATATAGACTTAAAATAAGAAAAAAATTTCACTAACTTGGTTTCAAAAACTTTTATTTTTTTAATTTCTACTTATATAAATTCATTTATATAAAGTAATATTATCATTAATTCAACTAAATGTTTAATATACATATTAAGTTACACATCTTCTTGTCTTATAAAGGAGGAGATTAATTACTTAAATCTTCCAAATTTTGACGCTAATTTCCTCCTAGAGAAAAGTTCATTGCAGTCCATCATTTTTAAAAAGTATGGGAGGATACATTATAGCCATTGGATCATCAAAATCAATGGTACCAATTATTTCAACTTTTTAATAAAAAAACACTAACATGTACGCTCATTTTTGGGCGGAGGGTTAATTTTGTCATTTCAACAAAGTGAAAGGAAGCCATCAGGGAGGGGTAATCATGTTCATCCTCATTCAATCACTTCTCTCCTTTTCTTCTATCAAATAAACCCTAACCCTTACTGGAAAGAAATCACCAATTCGTTGTTTAATCTTCTGATTTCATCGAATAAGAATCTGATAAAAGTGATCTTCGTATTCTTGCGGTTGTTTTCATCCGTGTAATTCCATTTTTAGTCTACTTGCTACCTTAAATCGAAGTTAATCATGGATATTAAGGGTGAAAGAGCTTTGTGATACGATGCTAGGTCACCTGTTCTAGCGACTCCATTGCTATCTATTCTCATTGGTAGGACGATGCTTTATCTGTAGCTACGAATTATTTTGATTTGAATTCTTGATTAAATTTATGAATAATATTAAAGCATATTTACTTGATTTTCCTTAAATAGTATTATGTTAGTGGATTGTATGCCTTTCACATGATCTTAATTTGTTAATGTTGATTTGTTGTTTCTATGTATGTGTATATGATACTTGTTGCTATCAGGTAATTACAACCTAGTGAAAGTGTGTTTTGTTGTTTTTCATTTGTTATGCACTCTAGGTGTTTGATTATATGTCAAGCTGAATTTTGACACCAATTTTAGAAAGAAAAAAAAAGGCTGCAGGATAATGAAAAAAATGACATCATTCAAGCCTTCATGTTTTATAAGCTCTTTGTTCCAAACACAATCCTTACGGAGCATATTTCATAAACTAATGCTTATTGACAAAGTTATCATTTTATATTATAGGCTATTGTATTGATGCTATAAATATTACAGTACTGTCCTAATAGTATTAATATTTATTTAATACTATTTGGTTGTTAAGACTATTTATTGTTTGAATGTTCTAAAATTCTTAAATTATCTTAGTTTTAACAAATACACATTGTAACCAAAACTGAACACTCCAGCCCACTATTAGCAACCTCAACTGTCAAAACAATCCACCGCGGCACCGCAGCAACATCTTTTTACGGTCATCGGTGTCGGTTCTTGTTCTCCTACTGGCTATCTCCGTAACAGGTAAGCTGTTTCAAATAATATGCTTTCAGTATGTCCATAGTCCTACTTTTTGAAATTACACTTCAACGTATGGATTCTTTTGGTTCATTTTTAAAATTCTTTATGATTAGCTAAGAACATTATGATGAACATTAGTTTGTTGCGATTGATATAGTGTTTATTTATAATGCACTTTTGAGTGAAGTTAATGAAGTTATTCTTAACCTTAGCTTTAGAGTAAATTATGTACATATGCTGAGTCGTATGTTTTGAATGACGACTCCTTTTCATTGGGTGTCAATAGGCATGGTGTGCTCAGTGATTAAGTAACCCCACACGAGCTGAGCTTTACACTTTGTGCTTAAGCAGTTTAGTATGTAAACCAACTCGCCAGATAATTTATATAACTAACATGATGTAATCATATTTTTTTGTAGTTTGAATGCAACGTATGATAATTTTCTTGGGAGAAACAAGTCATTTCCAAGGCCCATTCCTCTACCGGTAAGTCTTCTTTATGTGTTGTATATTCCACTGCTCCTTTAAATAAATCCGTTGGAATCAAGGGAGTAAATTCATACTCACTTATTTATTGGTTTCTGATTTACTCTAGGAAATGGTGAATTTTCTTGTGGATGTTTGTGAAGAAGAGGGGTTGAATTACTGAGTCATTGCAAAATCGAAGACAAAACAAAATGAGTCGATGTTTTTTGTCAAGTGTTACATGATTATTTAGTTGATATCATTGTGCAGAGTTTGTGTATGTTTCAGCTGGTTTGTACCTATGAACCATGTTTTAATCTTCGGGATCTCTGTTTAAGATATAACTCGTCCAAGCTGAGAATATGTAGTCAGTGATGCACAAAGTTTACATTGTTTGCAGTTTATAATAGTTTGTTTAGTTTTATTGATTATATAACTTCTAGCTTTTTATGATCGTTTTTTCACATTTGTGTACAGAGAATTTACACAAACACATGTGTTACCAACCATAACATTTGTGTTACCAACCACTGACACATGTGTTACAAAACCAGTAGCACATGTGTTACAGAACACTAACAATTGTGTTAACATACAATGTACTCAAGTACATTGATCATAACAGTATGGTTTTAGGTTTCATTAATTTCATTTTTATTAATGTTGAATGTTATCGAACAGATGTGTTACCAAACCGCTAACACATGTGTTACCAAACTGCTAACAAATGTGTTACGGAACATTAACACATGTGTTTCAGAACATTAACACATGTGTTACCAACCACTAATAATTGTGTTAACATATGATTTACTCAAGTACATTTGTTCATAATAGTATGGTTTTATATTCCATTAATTTCATTTTTTACTGCTGTTATATGTTATAGAACACATGTGATAACAAATTACTAACGCGTGTGTTACAAACCACTAAAATATGTGTTACAGAACACTAACACATGTTACCAAGCAGTAACACACAGTCACTAACACATGTGTTATCAGTCACTAACACATGTGTTACCAAGCAGTATTATATGTGTTACCATTCACTAACACATGTGTTATCAGTCACTAACACATGTGTTACGAAGCCGTAACACATGTGTTACCGAGCAGTAACATATGTGTTACAAGCCACTAACATATGTGTTACGAAGCAGTAACACATGTGTTATCAGTCACTAACACATGTGTTACCCAGCAGTAGCACATGTTATACGACATATGCTATATTTTAAAAGTATCAAATCAATTTGAGTATATAAAGTTTTTGGAAAAAGAAATATTATCCAGCAAACACAATCTTTTATGGTCATACGCAATCATGTGTTGTTGCCTAACACTTGTGATATTAAACAATAGCACAAATGATAGAAATTTACTAACATACATGATACTTTAAAGAAGTATCATATTAACACAAATACAACAATGCATAAACAAGTATTGCATGCCACATATTAAAAGAAACATATTTTTGATAGTGACAGTAACACATGTTTTATTAAACTAGTAACACATGTGTTATTAAACTAGTAACACATGTGTTACTAACCACTAACACATGTAGTACTAACCACTAACACATGTGTTAGCAATGAGTAGCACATGTGGTACTAACTGGTAACACATGTGGTACTAACTGAATCATATGCATTCACTAACAACCGATCTTCATGTAATACTATTATCACATATAATACAACACGAGTTTTATAGTGATTCAATTTCACAGAGTTTCATGATCGACATCATAATTTATTTTTTTGTTAGAATTCAGTAGAATCAAATTACTACAAGTCTACAAATGCAACACAATAATATACTAGTATAAAACAATTTTATTGAATAGTTTTTATATATCACATGTGATTCAATAACATAACACATGTGTTTACAATGACTTAACACATGTGTTACAACGACTTACCACATGTGATACCCTAACTTAATATGATATAGATGTGGAATCAAATGTGAAATGTGTTACAATGAAATAACACACGTGTTACAATAGTTTAACTCATGTGATACATTAGATGTAATCAAATGTGTAATAACTTGTGACTGTCTAGATTGATCTCCTTTTAGGTATTTGAACATTAAAAGCTTTTTCCGGTAGCGTTAGGCGTCTATCTACATCGTTGAAATTCCATTGATATCATTTGCAGCAACATATCGATTATTTTCATCCTTTAAATTCGTAAAGTTTCTGTTTTGTGCTGATGTTCCAAAGTTGAAGTGAACCGTCCTGACTTCCAAGCATAACCTGTTTACGTGATTTCATTCAGTTAACGCAACACATGATTGAATAGTAAAATGTGTCTTTGGTTGAAACTAAACAGATACCTTGTTTAAATAAGTATCCAGGTGCATAATACAACTTGGAGTAAATTCACTATCTAGCAAAATATGTCCAACTGGAGAAAGATTCTCTTCAATTCCTTTAAAGGCCCATATGAAAATGGTCCCTTCAACATCAACACTAAAGATGTGTTCTCCAAACATAAGTAACAAGTTGACCTTAGCATTATGTCTACTCCATGTAGCCACATGTTCACAAAAGCAATATCTTTCATCTCAATTTGCATAAAGAACATTATAACAACAAAGAACCCTCCAATATATCGATTTTTTAAACAAAAATACATAATAGTTAGTCTTGCTACACTTAAGTTAAAAGGTTGACATGGTATGTTCAATCCATATTATAAAGAGGCGGCATATTAGAAAGAAATCAAAATGAATAAAAAAGTTAAAAAACATTATTGATCAGACATTAGAGCTTTGAATAAGCAAAACAAAGGAAATGTATAAGAACTTACGAGTCACATTAATAAAATTTCTACTTGCATAATTTTGCAACTGCAATGTGCCAACATAAAATGCAAAACTTAAATATATAGACTGCCCTATGTAAAACAAACCACGTACTTAAAAACTTCAACTCAACTAAGTAACAATGTAAACACAAACCTGGTGAGCACGCTTAAATACACCAATATCATTCCCATATGCAGCAAATGTATAATCACGATACGATGCTAGCGCTCGAATCTTCTTTGCAAGTTGAGGACCAATAAAACAACTTCCAAAACATGATAAGTGTTATACATATGTTTTTGCCTTTAACATGTCTTTCTTCTGTCGATTAAATCGTACAGCATCAAATGACATCTCATGTATTCTTCCAGATTAACTAAAGTTTGATGATTAATGAATCAATTGTTTCAAAAAGCTACTCGTTATAAATAAATATCTCATTTATAAAAATATTAAATATCAATTAGCAACATCAAAAATGAAGAATTAATCTGTAATCAGTGTTTCAGTTAGATGAATTCGCAACATCAATTACGTGAAACTCATAGTAGATTTCAATTACTAACATCAAATATCATTCATAAAAAATGAAACAAACTCACATATGATGAATCCATTCGTGATCGCATCTTCAATTGGAGGAATTCAAAACATAAATTACTTGAAATTCACAGCAAATATCAATAAGCAACATCATGTGTTATTCAAAGAAAAAGTTGAGGAAAATCACGTACGATAAATCGGTTCCGAATCGCATCTTCAATTAGATGAATTTGCATCATCAATTACTTGAAATTCGCAGCAGATATCAATTATTACGATTGTTTAATTGCAGGTTGCAGGGATTTTGAAGTTAAAACCTTGATTTCTTCAATCGCTCTGCTGCTACAATTTTGGGCGTATTTTCTGTTTCTAATGATTTCCTTTTCTTTTTTAATTTTATCAGGGTAATTTGCTAATGACTGAAATACCCTTCCTCCTTTAATTATAATGGAGCATTCTCATTGGTTCTCCCATTCTCTCCAAAAATCTCATACTCTCTTGATCCCATCTCTTTGTTCCTAATACGCCCTTATGCTTCACGCTCCCATCCCATCCTTTCTGTTTCAAATCAATCGGCCTATCCCTGCACAGAACATCAAATCGATTCAATTGGCCAAACTGATCAAATCGATTCGATTGGCCAAACTGATCAGTAGTTCCCAATTACCACTTGTGGTAATCGACTCTTGCACGCATCAAATTAATCAATAAAACGAAGATTTCCAATGATGGTCTGATCATACATTCATACAGCCGCCAAATTCTGCAGCATATACAATTAAAAGATTGCTTCTTCTTCAAAACTTTGTGCTCTGATTTTCCAGTGAATCTTGCAAATACAACTAAATTTCTATACGGATTCATCACCATTCTATCAATCGATCAGTAGCCAGCCCTCATGATCATCAATCGATTTAAATTTCGAAAATCACCAGCCTTCGTCAATCGATTTAAAGGTATCATACCCATGTTTTGTCTCATAATTCAAACGGCTTACTAGTAAAAAGAAACGGCACCCTACCCATCGATTAATTCCAAAACGATTCGAACGAAAACAAGAGATGATGCATGTGTGTTCAAAGCAATCCTCAGTTGCACAAATCTATTCCTACATATGTTTAACGATATATGGATCAGGTGACGTTTTTTTGTTGTATTTGAATTTAAGAAGTCTTATGATTTGTTATTCTAATTTAATCGTTTTTAATTTAATTAATTGCGTATTCATCTGATAATTTAATTTAATTAGTTACTGATCATTGTGTGTGTGGATCATTATCATTGTTTTGCTGTCTAGAATTGTTTGTTATTAGTATCTTGATATGATATCATTTGATGATTGAGTCATTTTTAATTTTTAATAGTGCCTATAAGGTGTTTGATAAAATGTTTGAGTGGAATGAAAGTGTTTAAAGTGGAATATGGAAGTACATGATTATCATTTGATGATTGATTCATTTTTGGATACACTATTAGATTCTAATCATTATAATTTACTTACTATGATCGTGTTTAGGTGAATAAACAAGCTTTTAATGTCGGTTTTTCTAATGAACAGAGGATTGTTGATTGGTTAGCTGAAAGTTTCAAAAGGAATGAGGGCATCAATCTTCTTAAAGATAAATAAGCTCTTCAATGGCTAGAAAGCAAAAATGGAGCTTCCCACTTTGACCCAAACTAATATTAGGTACATGCATTTTCATTTGACGAACAACCATTGGTTTCTACTAATTAGGATGATTTCATTTCATGTTTGCTGATTATAGGTATTGTTGTTGTTGTAGTGGAGGCCCAAAACACATTGACACTACATTAACCAGGGTGAAAATCGAGGAATTGTGCTCTGATTTACTAGACAGGTACTATAAGTATCTCCATTTAGAGTTGTTGATTCGAGATTGTAAGATTTGTTTTGTTGTTTGTTTGGTTTAGGCTAAACGGGTCAAGATGGGTTTTTGCGGTTCTTCATGGGTGGAAAAATGAAAAAGGTATTCATGTCTGACTTTTAGTTTTCAAGTTGGGGATTATGATTTGTACATAATTGTCTTCAATATACGTGCAATTTGAATCTTTTGAGGCTGCAGGTTAGGTTTCTGCAGCTGTTTTTTATGTGATGTTGAATTTCAACAATCATGTTTTGTATTCTCAATTGCGGCTTGCTTATGGTATTTGTAGTAGTAGTAGTAGTTGCAGTAATAATAGCAGTATTGCAAGTAGTCATTTGAGCTTTTAATTTTAATTTCTATTTGTTGATGGTTTAGTGTGATGTTAGTAGCTATGCATTGCTTCATGCGTGGCTACTCATATTTGGAACAGGTCAAAAAGTACTCTGTAGATCTTAGCACCCTTCTAAATGTTATTTGAATGGGCTTATAGTTCAGGTATGGGTTTGAAGTACATGTCTGAGTCATGCATAACTATAAAATGGGACAAATGATTTAAAATGTTTCTTTGATGATAGTTATATACTTGAGGACCTATAGGGTTCGGTAATAGGTGAGATAGGTTCCATATTTTCAGTATGCTAACTTTGACTACCTAATGGTTGCATTAATTTTTTAAAATCATAATTCATGTTCATGTCAACAAGTTCCTCTATTTTTATCACCTGACATTTTCATATCGAAAGAAGTTTTATTTTGTGATGATATTGCAGGTACCACTATGTCTTAACTATACAAAACTCCTTACAGGAGTTTGAATCAGCTTAATCATGTACGTTTTTTCTTTTTAAAATTTTTTCTGTCTGCAAATTATGGCCCCTTTAATTGCATTGCTTTATCTTTCTGTTTATACTCACCATACTTTAAATGACTTTGAAAGATGTTTCTTAAATGGGACCATTGGGGTTATGATTTACCTGTAACGGGTAAAATAAAAATAAAAAAAGCTTAAAAGGAAATGGGTCATATGGCTTGACGATTCAAATTGGTTAAGTTGCTCAAATGGTATTTCTTTGGCATAACACCTCCTGAACCATTATATTTGCGTACATAGATATCTCAGAAATTAATATATTTTTAATTTGTATGAGAAGTGGTAGAGGGTCAACTAAAATAGATTGGGTTCGTTTAAATCTGCCTTCAACCCGCCCATCTTGTCACTTCTCAGTGATAGTATACATTTTGCTACTATTTGGTCTGATTGCCTTATCGTGTACAGTAATTTCTACTTAATGGATTCGTTTTGTCATATTAGAATAAAACCCCGATGTGGCCAGGTATTTATTTAACCAGAAATCATTTACTTTTATATCTTAAAATATAATTAGTGTGTCATGTTGATGTTTTCTTGCGCCAGCAGTTGGTGAGTTGCATATTAAGGTCACGTGGAGCATACTAAGAGCGAGTAAGATGTCATGGTAGCCGAGTTATTATGTATGAATTTTGATACCATTATGTTTGGGTAGCGCATTGAACAATGAGGCATGTTTCATTGTTTTCATTTATGATTATAACCTTTTGTATTCTATAAACAATCATGATTTTAGATTATAGCAGACATGGCACATTTTAATTTTTTTATTTATTTGTAGGGAGTATATGTAAATAATTATGGTTTTCAATATCCCCAATAGTCGAGGATGCATTCATTTATATAGATAATATAGTTACACATACAACCTTAAATTATAGATATATTTACAAATACAAACATGACACCTAAGAGTGTCTAATATCCCCCCTCAAGCGGAACGGTGGCGGTCCAAGACGTAGCTTATCTCGAAATAATTCAAACTGATGACGTGATAAACTCTTTGTAAAGATGTCTGCCACTTGAAGCTTGGTTGGTATGAATGTTGTACGTAACTTGCCGGACAATACAAGTTCCCGGATAAAATGATAGTCGAGATCAATATGTTTGGCTCGCTTATGAGAGACCGGATTTTGAGTAAGAAAAAGTGCACTTTGATTATCACATAGTAATGTCGGTCGACCCGAGGGAAGCGCATGAAGCTCACGTAACAGATGCGTAAGCCAAATGATTTCTGCCGCAGTATTCGCCATCGCTCGATATTCGGACTCGCAACTAGATCGAGAAACGGTTTGTTGCTTTTTGGCACTCCAGGAGACAAGATTACCCCCCAGGAATATCGAGTATCCATATGTAGATCGACGGGTGTCAAGACAACGAGCCCAGTCGGCATCGGAATATCCAATGATGGCCGTAGACTTCGGCCGAGAGAAATGAAGACCAAAAGACATTGTACCTTTGATATACCGAATGAGCCGCTTGACGCCTTGATAATGAGCAACCGTAGGCGCTTGAAGAAATTGACTCACTTGATTAACCGCGTAAGCAATGTCCGGACGTGTAATCGTTAAGTATTGAAGGGCACCAACTAGGGAGCGGTATCTGGTCGGATTGTCATAAAGGGGCCCATGTTTGACAAACGACGTATTGGAAGATAAAGGCGTGGTAACCGATTTTGAATCAAGAAGTCCCGCACGATCAATAATGTCATGAGCATACTTGTTTTGACTAAGAAACAAGCCTGTATCAGTGTATGTGACTTCAAGTCCCAAAAAATAGTTAAGCTTTCCAAGATCTTTAATCTTGAATTCGTCATGCAACTTGGCAATAAATGAGCGAATAACGGTATCATGAGTGCCGGTGAGAATCAAGTCATCAACGTACACAAGTAAATAAAGAATGCACGAGTCACGCTTAAACACAAATAAAGATGGATCGGCACGACTGCAAGTAAAACCATTAGCGATCAAGAAATCGCTACGACGATGAAACCAAGCACGGGGCGCTTGTTTGAGGCCATAGATCGCTTTGTGAAGACGACACACATGATCAGGAAACCGAGGGTCCGAGAAGCCCGGAGGTTGTTCCATGTATACCGTATCATGAAGGGTCCCATGTAGAAACGCATTGTTAACATCGAGTTGATGAAGCTGCCATTTGTTAATAACCGCCAAAGTTAGCACAATACGAATAGTAGAGGCTTTGACAACCGGACTAAATGTGTGAGAGAAATCAAGACCCGGAATTTGACTAAAACCTTTGGCCACAAGACGTGCTTTATGACGTTCAATGGAGCCATCGGCCCGGTACTTTGTTCGATACAACCACTTACAACCAACAATATTGTGTCCCGACGGTCGTGGAACAAGAGACCAAGTTGCATTAGATCGTAACGCCGCCATTTCAGATGACATTGCATCAAGCCACTTGGGATCGGTGATAGCGGTCTTGTAACTAGATGGATCAACTGACTGAAAAAGTGTAGATAACAGCCCATGCGAGGTGACATGAGAGAGATCCACTTGGTGCTTGGGTTTGAAGACACCCGCTTTGGCACGAGTAACCATCGGGTGCCCATGGGTCATAGGTGGCGGGTTTGGGTGAGCCATAGGTGATGGTGTAGGTGGTGGAGGTGAGGGTATATCGAACTCATGTAACCCGTTCGTGTTGTGGGTTGTATCTGGATCATGGGCCAGATCAGATTGTGGAGCAGAGGTTGAAGGCTCGTTACACAGCCCACACGGCGTGAGGAGAACTGGGCTAGGCCCATCAGTCGACAGCGGCGGCCCAGGAGAGGGTGTACTGGGCGTCGACCCAACTGGCCCAGGGGTGTCATCCAAAAAAGAGTGAAGATGAAGGTCAGTGGGCTGCTTTTCGGTGTTGGCATCACGAAACGGAAAACCCAATTCATCAAATCGAGCATGTCGTGACACAAAAATACGAGATGTGGTAGGTTCAAGGCATTGGTAGCCTTTATATTGAGAACTATATCCGATAAAAATACATGGAAGACTCCGTGGAGATAATTTGTTCTCGGCATAATCACGAAGATACGGATAAACACGGCACCCAAATGGACGAAAGTTATCATAAGACGGAATACGATCAAATAAAACCTCGAACGGTGACCGATTTTGTAGCACCTTTGTGGGTAGACGATTAATTATGTAAACGGCGGAGCTGAAAGCATGCACCCAATAGGTGGTGGGAGCATGACAATTAAATAACATCGCAAGCCCAGTTTCAACGATGTGTCTGTGTTTCCGTTCTACCCTACCATTTTGTTGTGGGGTGTACGGGCACGAAATGCGATGAAAAGTGCCATTATTAAAAAGAAGAGAACGAACATTGTGATTCAAGAACTCGGTTCCCCCATCACTTTGAAAAACCTTAATTTTACGAGAAAATTGCGTTTGGACAAATTTGATAAATAAGTCCAATATCTGATAGAATGCCGATTTTGTTTTAAGCGGATAAAGCCATGTGAAGCGAGAATGATCATCAACAAACGACACATAATACTTATAAGAATCAACCGAGGTTACCGGTGAGGGCCCCCACAAATCACAATGAACTAAATCCAATATATGTAACTCCCGTTTAATATTATGCTCAAATGGTAAACGTTGTGCCTTGGCAAATTGACAAGGAGCACATACAATAGGTTTTGGTAAAATAGAAGTGACCGACAAATGGCCCAATTTATTCAGAAGTGAAATAGTGTCAAAAGCCACATGCCCCAAACGAGCATGCCAAAGTTCATAGGATGCCTTCAACTTGATATTTGAGAAAGACGCATAAGCATGAGGAGATGTGGTAAGAACATATAGACCATTATTATTTTTGCCTTGTGCTAGAACTTGCTTCGTCATGCGATCCTGAATATAAAAGTGAGGATTGGAAAACAAAACATCCACACAATTGTCAGTTGTTAATTTGCTAACAGATAATAAATTCTTGGCAATATTAGGCAAGAAGTGGTGTTAATTGGTTCTTCCATAGAAGATAATTTGAGGATGAAAGCCGAATAGTGATTAGGTGGAGAAGAGTGTTCATTGGGAGGGTTGAATCATGCTGGGAAGCCATTGAAGATGATAACCGAAGAATGAAGAAGGA
Source organism: Helichrysum umbraculigerum (assembly GCA_949592205.1). Lineage (NCBI taxonomy): Eukaryota > Viridiplantae > Streptophyta > Magnoliopsida > Asterales > Asteraceae > Helichrysum > Helichrysum umbraculigerum. The sequence continues at coordinate 379,035,459 of CATIUR010000001.1, read as the reverse complement.
GAAGATGAATGGTGAAGGATGGCAGTTTTTAGGGAGAGGAAAAGAGAGGGAATAATAGCTCTGATACCATGTAAATAATTATGGTTTTCAATATCCCCAATAGTCGAGGATGCATTCATTTATATAGATAATATAGTTACACATACAACCTTAAATTATAGATATATTTACAAATACAAACATGACACCTAAGAGTGTCTAATAGTATAACTTCAACTTTCTGAAGCATTAATGGATTCTCTTAAGAAGAGGGCCCAAGAATTGGAGGTACTTTATCCTTATTATGTGATCACAGTTGTTTTACAAGTGTTAAAATAGAAAAATGAAAAATAAAAGCGAAAGTAGTCGAACACATAAAGTCATAAGCGATCAATATGACAATACCACTGGACATTCTTGAGTTATAAGCCAAATAGAAGCAGGAAACTATAAAGGATCTTTTACTGATAACCTTCCAGTTTGAAATACAAATCTGAACAACTTATATAATCTGCAATTGTATGTTCTCCACACCACTTGAAGGTTCCATTGCAAGTAGTAGCATCATTTACTTACGAAAGCTTGAATGGAGTGAACTCGGTCTATCTTGCAATCACCAACTGTCAATGCATGCCAATCACATCCCTTTGTGAAAGTTGGCCCAATACTACAAGAAATTGGGTAAACATGTTCCAAATTATGTGTTCTCACATATGCTTCCCTTTAGATTTTTTCATATTGGCATATGCATGAATTTCTATCCATTTACTTAGAATTGGTAGAATAGAAAAACACTTTGCAAGGAAATGGGTCGAATAGGGCCACAAGTGACCCATATTATATTTTTCATGCGTAAAATGTCCTAATATAATTTAATCTGGGATATGCTAGGGGTATTTTATCTAAATATAGTTAGTTTCATTTTGGTTTCTCAAATTTGATTGCATAAGCGTGACGTTATTATGGTTTGGAAAGTAGTTATAGTCACGCAATCGGGAAAATGATATTAGTGTCTTATATGTGGATACTTTTTTTAAATATTTTTTTTCAAACTGTAGAGTTTGAAGCTCCACTGATTGTCGATATTAGATGCTAAGCTTTGGGTTAATTATTATTAAAATGGATCCTGAAGCCTATGTGAGAGCACATTAGACCTCTAGAATTAGTTTTGGTACATTTGTGAAGCTTTTATCACTTTAACCATTAATATACTTAAATGATCAATACTTAGGATGTTGTTTTTCATCATGATAGGTAGCTGTTGCAAGTTCCTTTTTTCATGATGTTTTTGAAAGAACTTTATATGTTAGGTCCTGTAGTTGTTCTTTGATTTTATTGGTTGAGCTTTGTTCCCCAAAAATGCAACCCAACTTCTAGTTGTCCGTATGTGGGAATAAGAATAAGCTTATTTGTTGCTATTTCCTTGTGTGATTAGTTTTCTAAACTGTTTTACCCGGTTTACTATGTACTTTGCTAATGGAAAACCTACAAAAAGAAACAAAATCAATAAGAATGAGTGATTCAGGACAAAAGAAGGCCAACCACAATTTATAATCCACATTATGGAAGGTCACTCTTGTATTCTCAGTTTTGGAGGTTCCCTTCTGCAGGTTGCTTCAAAAGAAGGGAGCTGAATGGGAGTATCCTTTTTGCAAGGTGTGCTTCATACATGGAATTCAATGTGAGTAGAAGTGACAACTCAAAAGTATTTAGTTATTTACTTATGATTTCATGAAACTGATTAGTATATCGGCAGAGATATAGTAATGCGTCAAGTGCTTGGAATGGTATGTCCACCATATCTCAGTGTGACTAAGACATCAAGAATAATGAAGTTTTAAAATCATAAAAGACAACTAATGGTCACTTTTGTAACTCTTTTCTTCTTTCAAAAGGAGCGCTTTTTACATGATCCTGACCAAATATATAAAACACTTTGTACCCATAAATACTGTAATTGAGATCAGTAGAGAAAAGTAGAGGTAATATACGACGGCGAGTACAAACAGCTAAACCTATCATCATTTACCTTTGTTGAAGTTCTAGATTACAATTTATTACAAATTATAACAGATTGAGGCTGTTGGCAGCTTGATATTGACATTAGAGGTGGTAATATGGGCGGTTCAGTAGGTTGGGTAACTGATTAATTAATCATAGGTGCCGAGGTGCTACTTTGAGTTGGAAATCTTGGACCTTACATTACCATTTTAGGCTATTTGCACTGCCCGCTAATATGATTCATTAGTTTGGCCATTTTTTATATGATTATGATAGTTATATTATTTTGGCAGGGGTTTGTTATCTTTAGGAACCCTGGTGTATGCAATTCAAAATCTGTCATGTTTATTTGCAATGTTGCATGTTGATATCTAATTGTCTTGACTACGTTGTACCAGGTATCGTTTCGGTTAAAGGGGACGGTACCCTGCTAAAGTTTAGTACCTGGTACTTATTGAGCTTAACGAAAATTGGAAGTTGTATTGACCCATTACCAGGTCGTTGAAAAATCTAAGAAAATGTTAAGTTACAAAGGTTTTTAGGTGAATCATACAAGGATCCTATTAATGTTATAGGTTTTATATTTTGTTTTTGTGATGAGTTACGTATTTAATCTGAACCATGATCGATATGTCTTCACTTTAGTTTTGAATGTTTGTATAACCTTTTTTGTTATATATATTTAATTTCTACAAGGTCTTGTGACTTCAAATATAGGGCAATAATCTCCCACCAAAATTTGTACGAGAGTACCAAAAAAGGCTTATATAAGCCTTGTTCGGTACTCATTCGACACTCTACGGTCAACAATGTTTACACGTGTGATTGAAATAAGCTCTTTTGTTTTTGTGTATCAAACAAAACTTATATATATATCTCTTTGGGGTTGATGTAAGATCTAAGGTAACAATGTTGTCATGAGAAGAGGTTCTATCTAGAATAATTTAAGTGCATCTTATCGATATTAAGCGGCTAAAGTTGGTTGGTATTTAATTTGTATATAAAGTTCACGAAATGTAGAGGAACATCAAAGAGGCATGAGCGGATGATGGATTTCATTAATGAACTTGAATGCAGTACATGGACACATGTATCACTATATTGGACGATGAAACAAATACAAATACCGGATGATGAAACAAGTACAAATACGGCATATTAGTTCAGAATTTGCTGATCGTAAAAATAACGTATTAAAAAAAATTATAATATAAACTTTGTATTAAAATCGTGCAAAAGCTCGCGAATTTCGCGGGTTATGATCTAGTTTTACTATTATAAACAATATACTAAATACAAATTTTCATATTATAAATTTACGGTCCGTGTGTATACACGGATTTAATGTCCAGTTGTATTATATATATTATATATATATGAGTAACATAACTAAGAATTAATTAATATACCTCGAAGTGAACAATTAAATTGAAATAGTGAAAGGGAATTGTGGAATGTAATTTTGACAAACACGAATACTAATGCATAAAATACAATTCTTCATTATTATATAGGTTTTCATACAAGACAGATAAACATGTAAAAATATATATATGGACAATTACAAACGATACAATATATGAGATCGAAAAGGTAGAATTCTTCTCGATCTCCAATCTTAACAAGGTAAGTAATCAGGAATCCTTGAATGACTCAATGTCGCACAACATTTAAAATGAATCGCGTACTTGCATATTCCACATCTAAAGATCATGCTGCACCATAGTGCCGAATCACACTGAGCGCAATAACCATCGCTTTTAAGTCCTTGAACAAATGAGAGAGGGTGTGGGTGACATTCCACCGTATGAGTTCCCTCGAACTTTATATTTATATACTGATGGACACTTTTTGTAAGAGTACTGCTCATGGATGTTTCACATTCAAGTATTAACGAAGCACATCTAGTATGCATAGATTGGGCACACTCATGACAGTGATAGAACCATACTTGCGGGTCAAATTCATCCTCACAAATTTCGCAAAAATATTCACTTTTATGATTCTCGACCGGAAGGTAACTGAGAGTCAAGGGGTGCTGCTTGTCAAACTTGTGCCTAATCGAACGAGGAGATAAATAAGCACATTCTGGGTGTAGATGAAAATTACAATCTTTGCAACTGAATGAGAATAGATGCCAAGGAGGATAAAATCCATATAAACACATACGACAGTAAGTGTCATAAGCGTTATTGGTCGATCTTGACTGCACTCTCGTAAGAAGGTGATTGGGATGAGCATCATGGGTTATTTCCTCAGGCAGGAATGCGCAACTAACACAAATGAAGTATTCACATTGGAATGAACATCCATAGGCAAAGCCATTGCAAGGTAACTCACAACTATAACACATGAACACGTTGAAGAATATATGTGGACGCTTTGTTATGAGAATGAGAGTATGGTTGTGTCCCGGGTGGTTTCCGATTTCGGAAGGCAATCGTGTGCACCACTCATGGAGCACAAAGTTGCAATGTTGTTCCTCGTTTGCACACTTGTAAAATGGTGTGGCTGTGATTGGTCTCAAACATCCACTGCATAGTAGCTCAATCCTTTTCATGGGATCATGACATGAAAATAACGAATTAATTGATTGTGAAGCGTCGTTATTTTCAACTAGGATAAGGGGATGTTCGTGAGCATCGTGTTTTACGCTCACCGCATGAGCTCCAAATGTTTGCGATTTAATTTGCTTACCAAGTATGTGTTTGGGAATGCTATAGCTTTGATCAGGGAATGGGAGATGGAGAAGATCGGGATAATCATCATCTTTAAAATTTTTAATCAATTTTCCGATCCCTGATATATATTGAAAATCGCACATCAAGACATATCAATAAAGCTTCACATAATTATATATGATTCACTAAAAATGATTAACGATAAAGAAATGAGAGTCGGCGTAAAAGGATTTACCTGGAGACGAGAAGATGGACATGAATGGTTCTCTTCTTGATGTTGCGCAATTCAAATGGGCATAATATCTACATTTGTCACACTTGTAAATCCAAAGATTCTGATCAAATATAAAATAACCTCTACATACTCTGCATTTAGGATAATACTTTGTTATTTGATCTATTTCTGGGAAAGAGTAAGAAAGTGTGAGTGGGTGAGTATGGTAAAAATCTTCATTTGTAGTCTTCTGAATTAACAGTTTTTTGGGTAGAAAAGCACAATCACTGTGTATTGTGAAGCTGGAGCATGTGGTACAAATATAAAATATCCCTTTATGTTCCTTTCCACAGGCGTTACAATTACACAATGTGGGTTTGGAGATAGCACACACTAATGGGTGTGGGTGGCTAGGGTGATATAACCGTTTGTCTTCAACATTAACACCGCAACTTAAATGAATGGAAAAATAAAGGCACTTATCAGTACATTCGTAGCACACTTCATTATTATGCTTAATACGACCTTGACATACATTACATTTGGAACCGAACCACATTCGTTGGCGAAGGATAAGCGGGTGATGATGGTGTGATGTGGTTTTCAACATTTTCGGAGCTTCAGCGCAGAATTTATGGAGTGAATACTCACATGTATCTGTACATGTGTAGTAATACCTATGGTATTCACTAATATCTTGATCGCACCTGCCACATGTGCTTCGAAACTCCTCTTTTATAATCAAACTATCATCCTCGTCCTCCTCCTCCTTGTCCTCATCTTCTTCTTCATCGTGTTGATATTTCAACTCCAAATCAACGAGCTTCAATAGATGATTGTGCTCAAGTACCTTCATTATTCTTATGTTTCTCGACGTCTTTTTAATGTGAAGCTATTAGACTTCTTATGTTTTTTTGTTACAAATATGAAAGAAATTAAAAGATGACTTATATCCTTGTTGCAAATCGTTAATATATATCAAGTCTATATATTCTTTTCGTAAGTTTAAACTTGTTAGTCTTTTGCTTTTATTATCTTTCCTTTTTTCAAAGCGATGCTTAAATCATATTACAAGCAATGTCTAATTAACAAAGGCATATTCATATTCCAAAAAGACTAAAAATTTAGGTACATGTTACGGGCAACGTAGCAATACTTAAAAAAAACTATAACATTAATTAAAATTAGTGTTAGAAAAACAATAAGTGAGTGAAAAATGTGTTCCCTCAGATCAAAAGATGAAGCATCTATCCTTTCCTCTTCTTTATCTCTAGCATTAGCATCTTGTTCTTAATTTTTTATTTTTTCAACTTTTTTTTTTCTACACTTACGTCTTATGGGCTCAACAAAGACGCGATGACCATATCTTTAAATATCATGAATTCCTTCTTTCTTTTTTATTCTTTTACGTTATTTTACACTTTTAAGGCTTCAACAAGTTAATTTGTCACATATAGATGCACCTTTAAACATGAACTATAGTTACAAACTTAGGGCTTAGTCCCTCGAAATGCAACGAACTTTACCCAAAAGTCTATTGTATGCGACCAACTTTCGACGAGGCATAAGAATGCAACCTACTTGAAAAAGTGGGGTTTTTAATGTAACTTGCTGATGTGGCGATGAGTTGTCAAACTCTCCGTAAGCCACGTGGCACATCCGTACGCCACGTGTCACCTTCAACGAACGACACATCAGCAAGTTACATCAAAAACCCCACTTTTTCAAGTAGGTTGCATTGTTATGCCTCGTCGAAAGTTGGTCGCATACAATAAACTTTTGGGCAAAGTTCGTTTCATTTCGAGGGACTTATCCCTACAAACTTATCAGTTCAGTTACTATTTACTAAGTATTTGTAGATATATTACTCTTTCTCCAAAAATAAAAAAACGGGGGTTAATCATAAGTCTAGTTACAAACTCTAGCTTGGGCTTATAGTAAGTATTATTCAACCTTTCAAACTGGTAAAGCATAAAGCTACACTACACCGCGGGCTAAATTTGACCGGATCGTTATGCTACGGTCGACGTGAATGACTCTCAAATACTTATGAGAATCGGAATTAAGGTCGGTAAACATATATATAAATAAAGGGTGGTGATTTGTACACCACCAAAATTTTGCCATACATCACTAATTCCGCTTTAAAGTGTTGTATAGTACAACAGAGTAATGCATGTTAGTGGTGTATGACTAAATCTTTGTGGTGTACAAATCAACACCCATAAATAAAAAGTATTTATCAAGTTTTACTTTCTAGAAGTTTTAGAATCTTTTAAAGACTACTTCAAATACCTTAGTTCTATAAAGTTCAATTATTCCGATAAACTTATTTTGTTTTTATATATCAAACAAGACTTCTAACATGAAATTTCAAAAACCATAAGCTACAAGCTTTCAGAATTTAGTTAGTTTTTCCGAATCTATTTGACAAACGTATACAAAAATTACCTTAAATACTAGTACTTCCGTCACAATATAAGTGTTCATAATTACATTTTGGTTGTCCCAAAATAAATGTCGACAACCTATTTCAACCAATCAAATGAGATTTGAATTACAAAGATGATAGTTTATCATTGATTGAAGAGGTAGGCATTTTATACCCGCGTCCATTTTACCCGTGGTTTTATTTTTGGGTGATAATTTGTACACGATCAAAAATTTTCTATACATTACTAAGTATACGTATTATATTGTACAACACCATACATTGGTGGCGTTAAAATCACTTTCATTTTCAACGCCGTTTTTAAGTTTTCGGAGGCCCTGAACAAAAACTGATTAAAACAAGACTTATATATATATATAGGAAGGATTAAGAGGGAAGCTTCAAGATTGAGGGAAGGAGGGAAGCAAACTTCAACCACTCATTTTTTATCCTCTTCTATGTTCATCCATAATACCCATTTAATTAATTTTAATCTAAAATTCCAAATTAAAGCATGAAATTCAAAGATTCGGCAATCAAAAATATTATAAATCTTCGAATTCATCGATCGCAGTCATAGATATATTCAATTCGTCATAATTCTAATTCATCAAAAATTATGAATATTGAAATAATTTTTGGGTTTTTGAGTAAGTTTTGATTTGGCAATGAAAACAATAAAATTAAACGAATTTGATCGTACAAAACTTATAAACAAGTAATTAATCAAATTATGATTGTCATTCCAATTGAATTTACATATTGAAAAATTTTCGGACCGTTAACATTCATCTGGAAAGCATGTTAATCAAATTACAACTTAATACTCTTAAACATTCATTTATGATGAATATTAGTTTATATATGTTATTATACGCTATTGAATGTGATAATATAACATTCA